>OY734958.1:0-1452333 GCA_963457585.1 Spergularia bocconei
TCCTTTGCTGCCACCCACCACCACCCAGGACCTCTAATTCAACGGGGAGATCATCCAGATCATATCATCCAGAACATGCAGCTGTAAACGATGGATCGCGCGTACGTACATGCACACGGTGTCCAGAAAAGTCTCGGTGGAGATGATCCTTGGACCTGGTACAGTTGGGAAAGTAACTACTCAGAAAGAAACTTAATTGAATTGGATGGGGATCGGTGGAGATGGCGGGAGCATCAACATCACAACGTTACCAGCACTGCGATAAAAAAGGGATTGGACTCTTCCATGTGGACTGCAATAACAATTCAACACCGAACTGCACATACACTTCAGGGATGAAGATGGTACGTCCTATCTTCATTTTCATTGTTGGAAAATGTTATGATTAAAAATTAATTATTATGAAAAGAATGTTCTGCTGGCAGCACACATAGTTGTGATTCGCAACGGAAATATGGCATAATCATCATTGGCCGTGTTATCTCTTAGGAAATTGCCTAGCTATTCTCAAACTCTCTCCATTTTATCATTATTCATTTCATTTACGTGTATCGTGTTGTTAAGGTTTAATGTTTTTTGTGTTGACGTTATTTGCATGAGCATGAAATTGGAAGATCCACGGCTCATTTTCATGCAGCTGCAGTCTTCCTTCTACAATACGTGATGTACTGATGTCAAAGGTCATCACATGCTCCTCATAACTGCTCTTTCCTTTCCAGATATCATGTACAAAAGATAGCCAAACAATGCAGCTGCACTCTTCAACATTGAACTGCCATTTAAACATTAATTGTGAAAGCTTATCTAATTGTACATGAAAGCTTTTCTAATTGTATTTGATATGAATTGTGTAGAAGTGACAATCTCACTTATGCGGTATCCATAATCCAACAACTTCAATAAAATTACCTGCAAAATTGTTGGCATCTTGCAGACTTCTTTCTTCTCAAAGGGTGACATCAGCCTTTGGAATCGTTGCAGTGTGATTGTAACAGTGTTCCCTGACCCTTGCGGTTCATCAGATCGCAAAGCCTTCTTGCTTTTGTAGAGGGGTTTTCCCATCTTATTGTTGGTTGTGACCGAGATGACCATTCTTGTGGCTGGTAGTTTTCTTCTGTTTACAGGAGACTTGTTCTTCTAATGTCAGGTTTCTTCTGCGACTAAGTTCCTCCTGTGTATTTCTTCTTGATGAGAATGAATTTGTGAAGTTTGCTTCACT
Organism: Spergularia bocconei; assembly: GCA_963457585.1. NCBI lineage: Eukaryota > Viridiplantae > Streptophyta > Magnoliopsida > Caryophyllales > Caryophyllaceae > Spergularia > Spergularia bocconei. The sequence continues at coordinate 1,220 of OY734958.1, forward strand.
ATTGTTGGTGTCGTTGATAAATCATGATTGATATATTTTCCTAATAGATAAGCTCTTCAGGGATGAATATGGTACTGCTGCGTCCTAGCTTGATAGATGATTTTGTCAGAGATGTATGTATGGCCATGGGGGCCATGGGTTACTGATAAGACTAAAAAGCTGTCACTTCAAAAAAACTGGTACTGCAGCACTCAACAACGGTAGTTATATATAGTTATATATAGTACCAGAAACGGGAGCCCACTCTTCTTAATATGGGTCGCGAGATGGAGCTGTATGTGATACTGGATGAGAGTTGGATAATATTGAACATGTTCAGGGCCGGGGGGAGGGGAAGGGAATTAGAATAAAAATACCTGAGAGGGAACCATTTTGCAAAGTTACCAGCACTGCAATAAAAAGTGCGAAGAATGAAATATATGACAACTAGGAAAGTGTACATCATATATTCACATGTAACTGTTGAAGCAGCGCATGTTATAATTTATTTGAGGTGATTTTACATTCCCTCATATCATGTACTATAAATATAAAAGAACAGGTGATAGGATCGGAAGCTTACTAGCTCAATGAATGGACGAATGCAGTGCAGTCTTCCTCCTAACATTAGGTGATGTCAAAGGTCAGGGAGTTCCTACCATGGGACATGACAGGCCATAATGAAGACCCACATGGAGAATGACGTAGTCCTAGATAGCCATATAATGCAGCTGCACTCTTCAAAATGGACATAACATCATGGACATAACTACATGACGATCAAAATCTAATTAACCTACCTAGGTGAACAATTGTATTATAAATTATGTGCATAATATAAGTAGAGCATGATATGGTATGATTGGGAAATGATCATGATTGATACATTTCCTTAATAGGTGAGCTCTTCAGGGATGATGGTACTGTACTGCTGCGTCCTAGCTATGTAGATGATATATGGCCATGGGTTACTGATTCGACGAATAAGCTGTCACTTCATAAAACTGGTACTGTATGTAAACGCTTATGACTTCATGGGGCAACATGCCATATAGCCTCAGCTATAATAACAACCTACTGGTTGAACCAAAGGGACATTTAACTGATGAACAAAAGTGTCAACACAAGGCATGATTAGATAGAACGAGTGCACATGCACTAATTGGTTAAGCGAGATACTAGTTCTGTAGTGATAATCGAATTACTAAACTAGGGTTGTCTGTTATGTAATTTGAGGCTGTCAAGGCGCCTCCTTGTATATCCTTGTATATATTGGCATACGATGTTGGAAGCATGTGGGAGGATAGGCTAAAACACACTAAACAAAAGGGTATTGTTTGTTTTTTGTTTTGTATTCAACTCGACACCTTTTACCCAATATCTAGGGGTTTTTATACTACAAGATGCCATAGCAAACTTAAAAGCATTAAAGCTAATTACTTCTAACTTCACTAATTAATGTTGTGGATTATGCCTTGCTTTTTGTGTAACTTAATCCAATATCAAGTTTAACTTTCCACATCTAATAATCTACAAATCGAAAGAACAATTTGTTGATAAGGTCGGTCTCCCAAGAGCTTCTTGCTTACCCCTTAGCTACTTCAACTTGAAAACCCCATTAATCCGTTAGCTACTTCAAATTCAAAACCTCATTTCTTCTTCCTTTGTTATCATTTTGGGGTGAATCAAAGCTCTAAACTGTATTACTCTTTGTTCTTTACAATTTATCAGTACAAATCAAGCAGAAATTTGTGCACTATAATCACCTTATTGGCTCTACGAGATCAAATGTCTTTCTGGACTTTATTCTGGATCAGTTTATATCTCCTTCATTTGGTAAGATCAATCCTTGATTCTCGGTTCCATTACTAAGATCTATGGGAAGAAACCCAAATTGGTTAATTTCATTATAATTACGGTACCTAGTTTTGGAGCAGAAACCTACACACACCGTTATGATGATGATATAGTCTTCCGATGTTTGATGTGCATATGGAGCAGTTTCCGTACTTGGGCTACAAAATTCTTGAATAGGCGATGAGAAGCTGATGTTTAATCTGTTGATACACTGATGATTTGGTTTTATGTCTAAAGACTTAAGGATTTCCAAATGAGCATCTAAACACAAGTCATTTGTTGTGAAATATAAAGAGGGTGCAACCTATTGTTATATTCAATTTGGACAAGTAGTTATTGATGCGAATCCTAAGAGTATCTCACAAGCTAAACCAAATCAGTTCCAAGGTTTACAATACGTCAAATTGGAAGCATAATATCTCCTTGGATATTGAGGTTTTTCCATTAAAACCAACGGTGTATATTGTTCTTCATGGTCTAAGCTTTCCGATGATATCTTACGGGCTTATTTTGGGCAAGTAACGAAGGAGATACATGCTTTTAAAGTTGGGCTGTCAATACTTACCCGGGTTACACGTTTTTGACGAAAGTCCCTATTCTCTCATGATCAAGATATTTAGGAATACTTAGTTTGATTTCTAATATCTAGATTTATTCTAAGTTATATTATTGTATATTCTCTTGCCTATTTAGCTAGATACTACACTGATTTGCAGCAAGTATCTCAATAAGTTAGGATAGTTTTTATTCTTGCTTAGTTTAGCAAGATCTTTGATTACTTTCTTATTTTGGGTTATTACTATAAAACCCATGTTATTTGTATTGTATTAGACAGATTTCAGACTTCAAGAATTTGATTAATGCAAAAAGAGTCGAAGGGAGTTTCCTTTAAATCTTGGCCTTGCGAGGTTATGTGTTCTTTTGGTTCGTGCCTTGTTTCTTTGTGATCTTGGTGCTTTCCCTTTGTTTGTGCTTTGTTTCTTTGTGATCTTAGCATAAATTCGTCTTAGTCGAGTGTTCTTGCGAGGATTCTAGGCTAATTCATATCCTTTATTTTCTGTATTAATTCCGCTGCGTTATAAACACAAAAACACAAAAAATTAGAGTTGGTTTTACATCAGTTATACTTGGTTTATTTGGGAGACTTTGGTGATCTATCAGAACACTAATTTATACGAGTATTACTTTGATATCCCATGATTATATGGTTCGTTGGAGGACGTTTTATGGAGGTCGAGCATGCTTGATTTGGGGTATAGCAAAGAGTGTAAGTTCATTCTTACCATGTCATATGTTTGTTTTGAGCAAAGGTGATGAAAGCTTATCTCCTATAGAATGTCATACTTATGTGTGAATGTTAGTATGTTACAATTATGTGTGAATCATAATTAATGAGTTTGATATATATTGTTATGATTTTTAGAAACACGGCTAATGTACCTGATGTAGCTGACCTTTTGAGTGACTAGTGCATGCGTAAGTAATTCTTACACTGGTTCAATGAATGTGTGTGAATTATATGAGTGATGTTAGTGAGGGGTGAATTGTTGGAATTCTGCTCATGTTTGTTATGTGATGGGAGCTAACCCAGGCCATCCATTGATTTTATGTACTTTAAATGAAGGTGGACAATGTTTCAAAATGGGCTTTTCATTGTTAGATTAAAAACTATAGAGAATAGGGATGCTGCGATTAATGCTGGTTTTTGTCTATTTGATAAAAAGCCACTAATAATTCAATCATGGAATGAAAACATGGATTTAACCAAGAATTTCTACAAGAAAGTCCCGATTTGGATTAGATTGGTAAGGTTAGGTTTCAGAGGTGAGAAAAGGTAGACGGATTGAACATCAGGTTGAATATGAATGGAGGCCTTCCATATGTAAGAAGTATGGGTGAGAATCAGAGGAGATCGAAGAAAGGTGGCCAGGCAGGTTTATATGGAGACCTAAACCAAGTGAGCAGCACAGAGGGACAACAACTAACCAAACCAATCCCTTTGTCACCCCTGCAAACACACCTGAGAATACTCAGGGAGAGAGTGGTAAAAGACCAACCCAAAGACATCTGGATATGAACCTGATGGTTCAAGGTCCATCTCATAGCATCACTAATACACATTAGACACACACAAATCAAATTGAAGGAAGTAGAAATATATCTTATGCAGCTACGGTCAGAAGTGGAGGACAAATAGGGAGTCAAGCGAATCGAGCTACAAACCATGATCCTTTAGGTTATGGCTACAAAGAGGTTAGGAGATTCATGGAAAACAATAAGGTGGGGTTATTTGGTCTCATGGAGACTAAAGTGAAGACTGGAACACTATCCAGGATTTACTCTAGTATCTGTCAAGGTTGGTCTATTACTACAAATTCTAGTACTCACCCAGGAGGAAGGATATGGGTATGTTGGGACCCTAATAAGTATTATGTACAAGTGTTACAAATGAACAAGCAGTGTATATATCTACTTGAAGGTGATTGATAATACAACAAACAATGAATTATGTGCAACTTTTATGCATGGAATGAATGACAATAGGGAAAGAAAAGAAAAAACAACACTCTGCCTTGGATTATTGTAGGAGATTTTAATTGTGTTTTGAACATAAATGATTGGATATGCTCTAAAGTTCAACAATTTGAGGTGACTCATTTCCAAAATTGTTGAACTTTAGGGAAAGGAAAATGGTGAATTTAATTTTTTTTTTTCAAAATTGATTTTTTATAATAATAATTATACTGAAAACAAAACCCAACCCCACCCTCATATTTTCTCTCTCCTCTCCCATGCGCCGCCATACCGCCACCGCGCCTTACACCAGCGATAATAATTATACTGAAGAGTGAAGGATGTTATTACACATGGAATAACAAGCAAGAAAATGAGAGAACGAAGGTAATGCCTTTTCCCTGATAGTAATGCCTACTTCAAATAATACAATATGTGAAGCATGGCACCAGACTTTGGGACTATTTTGAAGGAGGTTTGGCAGCAGATAGTGGAGGGGAGCAAGATGTATCAAGTGGTGAAAGTTGCAAAGACTTAAACTACCACTGAAAAACCTTAACAATAGCATGCTCTTTTACATTGAAAGGGCAAGCTACAAGGCACTTCATGACCTCGCTCAAATTCAGTGCAAGCTACATAACGATCCGATGAATAACCAACGAAGAGATGAGGAATCATCCATGTCACTACATTACAAGTTCCAATGCAATGCAACTGGTTAAGCAGTGGGGATGACAATACATCCTACTTTCACAGTACCATAAGAGCTAGGAGACTCAGAAATTATGTCTTGCTTCCAAATTAAAGACAAGGATGACAACTTGAAGCAGGACTCATGGAATACCAAAGGTGACAGCATTTGTGAGCATTTGTGAGGCAATTCTTGACTTCTTTAGGCCAGAGAAAATGCTCAAGCAAGTGAACAACACTATAATCACTCTGGTACCAGTCCCACAACCTAGATATGTAACTGAATTCAGGCCTATAACTGAATTCAGGCCATCTCAAAGATCCTATGTGAAAGAGTAGGAAGTGTGCTACCAGAAATCATTAGCCAAAACCAAGGAGCTTTCATTAAGGGAAAGGATGGTGTCGAAAATATTATGATATGCCAAGACCTTGTAAGAAAATACAAGAGAAAAGGCATACCCTAGATGTATGATGAAGATTGATTTGAGAAAGGCATATGATTCAGTGGAAAGGGAGTTTGTTAGGGAAATGCTAAGTGCAATGCAATTCCCTGATCAGCTGGTAAACACCATTATGGAATCTGTTGAAACTCCATCATACTCTTTAGCCTTAAATGGTGAGCTATTTGGGTTCTTTAGAAGGAAATTAGGTCTTAGACAGGGAAACCCATTATTACCCCTCTTATTCACCATATGTATGGAGTACCTAACAAGAATACTTATTAATGTGGTAGCTGAAAGGAAAGGCTTCAAGTATCACCCAATGTGTGCCAAGATCAAAATGACCCACCTTTGCTTTGCTGATGATCTTCTGCTTTTCTGTAAAGGTGATTGGAATTCTACCTCGATCACTATTTCTAATGGGGTTTGCTACTTTTTCCAAGGCATCAGGGCTACATTCAAATCCATCAAAGTCTGAAATCTACTTTGGAGGGATGAACTACAATACAGTGTAAGATGTGTTAAGGTTCTCTAAATTTAAAGAAGGTATGCTAGTATTCAAAAACTTTGGGTGCCTATAATACCAAGGAGATTTTATGTCATGGAGTGCAATGTCCTTACTGAAAGAATATTTACTGGAATCAAATCATTTGGAGCTAGAAGACTTTCTTATGCTGGGAGATTGGTACTGGTGAAATCAGTCTTGATGAGTCTGCACACCTACTGGACAAGGATCTTCATCCTACCCAAACTGGTACTTAGGAAAATAAACGCTATATGCAGGAGCTAACTTTGGGATGGAGCAGATCATTTAAATAGGAGCCCTTTGGTAGCTTGGACACATGTTTGCAAACCAGTAAGTGCAGGTGGGCTGGGCATTAGGGATATTGAAACCTGGAACAAAGCTAGTATAGGCAAGTATGTTTATTGGATTTACGCTAAAGCTGATACTCTTTGGATCAAATGGGTAAATGGTATTTACTTGAAAAACCAGGAGTGGAGCACTTATGAGCCAAACATTGATACGTGCACTCAGGAATAGTAATGCTTTAAAAAAGGCGTGATTCATTAAATTAAGAATCTGCAAAATTAAAAACAGGTTTCCTGCTGTATATATCAATAGTAGATGGCTGGGTATGGATAGTCCATATGATGTTTGCTGCAGGTTACAAGTGGATGTCTGAAAACTGGCCACAAGTGGAGTGGGGCAAATTCATATGGGGGAGATACTCTGTTCCTAAATCAGCATTCATAAGCTGGTTAGCCACCCTTCAGAAGCTACAAATAAGAGATAAATTGGCTAGGATAGGGGTTTCTGATGATGAGATGTGTATTTTAAGCGCAAGTATTTAAGCATGTGTTTTGATATCATAAGAAGCAATTACACATGGACCTTCCAAATACAAACTTGATAGTATGGTGCTCGAAAAAAAGGATGGGATCAAAGATAAGGAAACAGGTGACATGAGCGGTAGTGAGTAATGTCATTTATCACATATGGATGATGAAAAACAAATGCAGGCTGGAAGATGTGATGCTATTTCCAAGTACTTCAGTTCAGCAAGCATATGAGGAGGTTAGAATCAGAGATAGACGAATTTGTAAAAATTTATAAGAAAAGGATAGAAAATGGTTGTATGATACAGGTCTGATTTAGTTAGGCTCTGGTTGGTCCATGTTCTAGCCTATGGCTGGGAATAATGTTCATGTAATTTTGGTTCTTTATCTGTTAATATACCACTTACCATTTTTCCAAAAATATATGAGTGATGTTATATATATCTCATATGACTCTTGTTAGTACTTGTGAATGGTATATGATGAGTTTGGTTATGCTTTATGCGAATAGTACCCTTTAAGGGCGATTAGAACATGGTTATGTCTACGATGTTCATTATCATTGGATAGTGTAGTAGTAAATTCATGTCTTTGAGATGTAAACATGTTTTATTGATAGCGATTTTGGTATATACCGCAAGTGCGCATACAAGTTGATGGAGAAAGCCGGATACGACTTCCAAAATCCGACTCCCCTAGGTGACGTCATAGAGGTGGAACCATACGGTCTCAATGCAACCCAAAAGAAGCTCTTCAAGGAAGGTGGTGACTTCGCGGTCACTAAAGTTGATTTGGGTTATGAGCCTCCTGCGCCCGTAAAGATCTCTGTTCGACGCAAGGACACTTCCTCCTGTCAACACATCACTGTAGAGGAAGCCGACGAAGACAAAAAGGTGGAACAAAACTCACAACGCACATCATCTGTCTTCGAATAAAATAGGCACTTATCATTTATGTTTATCTAGCCTTTAAACTTATTTGAACGTGAAGCTATACATCTCTGTTGGTGAAATAATTGTGAAGTTGTATATATGATATATTCGTTCATGTGTGTCATGTTGGTTTGTGGGATGCTAAGTAAGTGATTTATATTAAAGAATTAGTTCTCCATTTGAAATGTGTGGAAACGAAATTGATTTTAGTCTAGTCCATATAAATATATGTGTTTAAATGTATGTCTGAAAGTTGAGAGCCGGGAACTAGTGATTTGTCTTAAACCCATATGTGAAGTGTATGTTGTTGTAGGGTGATTGACGGACTAATCACATGATGTGAAAGTGTTGTGACTGGTGATCTTCACCCTTGAGCTTTCAAGCTTGCCCGTGCTCTATTTCTCTATTCTTCGCCCCATACTTCATCCATGGCTCGTGTATGAGCTTCTACGGCTTCATGGGGGCTTCCAAGATGTTAGAGTCCACCCCCATTGAGTCCTAGAAGGTGCAAACTGTAGACATAGACTCCTATCTTGGAAAATACTTGCATATAATCATGTTTTCCGCACATAACAAGTATAAACTCACACATAGTGACATTTAAGCAAAAATAAGCATAAAGCCGTAGAAAAGGCATGAAAATAGAGCCAATTCAAGAATCGTGATATAAAACAAAAATGGGCTAAAATTGAGACACATCACTTGCACGAGCTGAATGACACCAAATTTTTCTCATTATAATCTAATTACGTTTTCCAATTTTATTTTTACTTTATTAATTTCTTTTTACCCATTTCTATTCGTTTATTTGCGAATAAAACGATTGATCAAGAATTTCAATTTCACCATTTTTTCTATTATTTTTATAAATCCAAAATTATGTAAATAATACTAATAGTATTGGTTTTCATTGTTTCTATTTCCAAATTCATTTAACATTAATTCAATTCACCCGGCGTTCATTTTTGCAAAAACCGAGGCAAAGTTGCTCCAAACGAGCCAAACCCGACTATATTTTCTAACTACTAAACCACCTAAGCAATGACATCATTTTATGATCTCACCCATATGTCACCCATAGTTACACTAACAATTTCGTAAAAAGATGATAACTATTTCTATTTTCTTTTAATTTTCACCTAATGACTCATTATTCTTCCCCTTTTAATCTAAGAGCAAAATGAGAAAAAAAAAGTTGTGTGTTGGATGGCTTAGAGGAGCCGGCCAAGAGAGAGTGGTGAGCAAGTTTTATTTTTTTATTTGCTAATTAGTAGATATTTACTCCCTATTTCACCTCCCTTACAAATCACCTCCCTTTTCTCTACTTAAACAAACACCTCCCATTTATTACTACATGATCTTACTCATCAAAACAAGAAGAAGAAAAAGCGAGGAAGGAGGGTGAGAGAGCCGGCTCTACCAAAGATAAACAAAGAGAGAGTTTTCTTACACATTTTCTACAGTCACTCCTACATTAATTTCATTCCTCATTCACTTCTAACATCAAATTCCCCCCCCCTGATTTTACACAACAACCATCATGTGTAGTGTACCCTGATGACGACGAAACCCCAAAGATTAATATTAAGGGTGCACTATTACATCAATTGCGTACTTTCTATAGGTTGAGCAAGGAGGATGCTAACTGACATGTGGCCGGTGTTCATTTCATATGTAGTGCTATGAAGCCGACCGGTATCGATTTGGAAACATTTTTTGTTAAAAGTGTTTCCATTCTCTTTGAAGGATATAGCTATAAATTGGCTCTATACCTTACCTCATGATAATATCACTACTTGGGATATGGTGAAGAAAGCATTTATCACCAAATATTATCCAAGTACAACGCCTTGAAAAAGGAGATCACCACCATAGAGCAAAGAGGGGATTCATTAGCCGCGTATTGGGATCGATTTAGAGAGTTGGTTTCAAGTGGTCCATACCACGGGTATACCGATCAAGATTTGATCATTTATTTCTATAATGGGTTAGATGATTAACATTATTACCGTCATTTGGTGGCCTCTAGTAATGGAGGTTTGGAAGTGTCGTATCCAGGAATTTGAACTTGGGGGGTCATATTAAAAAAAATGCGGCCGAAATTTTTTGACGAGGATATATTGATAATTAAGCATTAAATTGGCAAAATGTCCAAAAAATCTCATCAATGTATAGAATGAAACAATTTAAGCATCCTTTGTAAAAAAAAAAAACAATTTAAGCATCCTTTGTAAAAAAAAAAACAATTTAAGCATCCGTCAAGTTTGTTGTCGACGCAAAATACTTCTAGCTCAATACTAGTTATTTCGCCGTCAAATGCGCGAGTCGAAAATTGAGTGTGATTGAGGAATTCGTTGTTTTTTTTCATGTTACTGGGGTTTGTGGTTTTATACTTTCATAAACTCCCCCATGAACTATTGGACTTTTGAAATGAGCTATTGGACTTCATATCATATAGGATAGTGTATTTAGAGCAACATAGGTGAGAGAAAACCTTACTTTTTATTTATTTATTAGTCATAACTCATAAAGTCATAAGTATTTGTAGGCCACTTCCCTTTTAGCAGACAAATGTGTCCTCTTATTTGTTTAGAGTTCTAGATATAAATGGTGTTAATTAATCAAAGTTAGGGGGTCAAAAGGTAATTTTCTATATTTTCTTCTACAAAGCATAACTGTAGCTCAGTTTTTTTTCCTGGGCTTGGGGGGTCGCGATCCCCCATTGTTGTTCTTAGATCCGCCATTGAGGTCTGGACAAAATGCCTCCGGTTCAAGCTTGGGAATTATTGGAGGGGTTTGCTACACTACGCCAAAAATTGGATAAGACACCGGAACATATAACACCGGAAAGGAAATAACCGGTGTTATAAAAACATTAGACACCGGTTACCCATGAACCGGTGTCGAAAGCAACATAAGACACCGGTTTACTAAGAAACCGGGTTACTAAGAAACCGATGTTATAAGTATTCTCAAAAATCAATAAAAGAAAAAAAAATCTGATTGAACACATAAGACACCGGTTGTTCCCAAAACCGGTGTCATATGTGCATTTAAAAAAAAAAAGACTACTGTATTCATTTCTCTTCGTACTCTCCGCCTCCCAACCCCAACCATATCCCTTCATTATTCGTTCAATTTTCATTCTCTCTCCTCATAACTTTTTTTTTTGAGAGAATCTCTCCTCATAACTTAACTCCTCCACATACTCCAATCCCTACATCTTGAATTCTTAATGCGCCTTTCTTCTCTGTTCTCTCCTCCCCATCTCCATGTTGTTTTCTCTTCAATCTTAAATACAGATCTACTGGGTAAAGAATTCTATATGGGTTTGAGTGCTTGACCTTGAATTTTGGTGATGGGATTAAGCGTTATTTGCTAATAACAACACTAAAATTCAAGATTGTGCCCTCTAAATGAATATTTCTTTTTGGCAAAAGATGAAGACCTCTTCTACGAAAAATTGAGGAATTGATTTCAATGTAATTGCATATTCAAGTGACTGGGTTTAATTTTTTGGGAAGTAAGTATTTTTTTTTTTGCTCGAAATTTGTGTATTTTTTGGTTAAGATGTACATGTTCGGATCTATTTTGATGAATTTTGGGATCATTTCATATTAAAATTTCCAAATCTCGTTTCATTTTTTGTATCGTATTCTAGAACTCGTGGAACATTATTTGTTCAAATTAGTGTTTTCGTGGATAATTTTTATTATGTTGGGTTTGTTGAAATTTGCGGTTTTTTTTAGGATTGGGATCTGGGCGATTTATTTAGGGCTATATGTCTTGTATGATTTTTGCGTTGTAAATTCATTTTGGATTTGTCAAAATTTAAGGTTAAATGTCTTGTATGAATTTTGTTTAGATTTAGAAACATGTTGTTTTTTTAATTGAAATCTTTCACATTATTGATCTTATTGGAGTTATGTTATTAATTGGGTTTGATGTTTTGCTGTTAAGTCTCGGATTTATCTACTAGAGGTCATAGAGAAACCGATAGCAAGATAGTGATGGAGAAGAACAAGAACGTGGCGGAGAATCTGGAAAATATTTTTTTTAATTGTAACATAAGACACCGGTTTTGCCAATAACCGGTGTCAAAGGTCTCTCCAGCTATTCAATTTTATATGAACATATTACACCGGTTACTCAAAGAACCGGTGTCTTAAATGTCACTTTTGACACCGGGTGGTTTTTGGACAGCAGTCCAGACACCGGTTACATCCGATGTCTTGCGTGTTTTCAACCTGGTGTAAAATCCATTATTTGGCGTAGTGCTTGAGTCCAAAAGAACGGTGAAAATGGTGAATGCCGCTAGCCCTTCCTCTAGTAGTGATCAAGTGAGTGAGTTGGCCAGAGTGATGAAAGATTTCCTTATTGCCAACAAATCGCGCCTGGCTAGTGTTTGTGGCCTTGGTCATCAACAAGATAATCCTACATATTCATGCCCTACATTGAGTGAAGATCAACAAGAGGTGAATGTGGATTTTCGGGTGTCCCTCAAAGGAGATATGATCCAAACTCTAATTCATATAATTCGGGGTGGAAAGATCATGCCAATTTCCGTTATGGAAATAATCAAGGAACTCAAGGCTATAATCAAGGCCAAGGGAGTGGTAATCAATTCCAAGGAGGCCAAGGTAGTGGTACCAATTACCAAGGGAACCATTTTCAAGCTAAGGCACCTCATGCCACTCCAAACCAACCACAAGCATCGTCTTCTATGTCCGCAGAGGAAATGATTAGAGCAGTGACGGTTAATGTGACAACTATGTAAACTACCATGGTGCGAAATGCTCAAGAAACCAAAGCTAGCATTCAAAATTTGGAAAGCCAAATGGGTCAAATGTCAAGTGCTATAAACCGTTTGGAATCTCAATTCCAATAAGTTTACTTTACAACCCGAGACAAATCCAAGGAAAAATGTGAGATTGGTGACTTTGAGGAGCGGAAAACAACTCCAAGGGCCATTAGCTTCAATGGTGAATGATGGTGATGACATTGTTCAAGTAGAGGAAGAGGAGAGCCAACCGAGCACATCTCGACTCGAGCAAGCTTCAAGCCGAGACGAGAAAAGCTTTGGCGAAAAGATGCCTACTCTTTCGGGTCTCGAGATGAGACAACGGCTCCTCGAGTCGAGGCAGTTTCAACTCGAGTCAAGATGGTTGTTCCGTCTTCTTCTTCGGCAAAAATTGGGGATGTTGATGATGTGTTTCCCGATGTACCTTTTCCCGAGGCTTTGATATGAGAAGAATTCCGACATCTACGCTCTCTTCCAGAAATGTGAGGTAAATCTTTTATTTTTAAATCTTGTTAAATGTGTGCCAAGTATTGCTAAATTTGTGAAGGAGCTTTGCACTCCAAAATACGTTATGATTTGTTGTTACCTTACATTTGTGAATTGCTTAGATTCTTTTAGAGTAAAATTAGTTCTAAACAATTGTGGTCCTTTTTCGCTAGAAAAGCGTGAAATATGTCCAATTAGTTCTTCTTCGTCATATCTGCTTCTTCGTGCTATGGGTTTTGTACCTATGATCTAGTCATTATAAGCACTTGATACGTTCATACGCGTAATGACCGAAGTAAAATTTGGAAGCTAGAGGTTGACTCCTAATTCCAATATGGTTGTTCATTTGATATGTTCAATGAATCTATGACAATCGAGTATGGCGAATTTAGAATTACTCATACTTTGGAGTATCGAGTAGGAGAAATTTTCCCCTCCGGGGGAGATGCGTTGCATACGGCAATCATCTTTCTCAATTACGACTTATGTAAAATTTTTTGTCGTCCTTTATATGTTATGGGATGATCTAAGGTTTTTTGGTCGTCTTGACGTTTTTCAGGTTGATTAGCTATGTGAGTAACCGGACCTACAATTGTAGACTTATTCTTGACTTGTGTGGTTAATTAGACACTTACTTGTATTGGTTACAAGATCTATCTCTTGGTGAGGGGGGGGGGGGATTATGAACTCTTCATGTCACCAAGGATAGAATAAGGTGTGCACACTTTATTGGATAGTGAGAGTAGTTCCACGATCCAAAGTGGTGGAAATTTGTGTACTAAAGAAGAGCATGAGGTTTGTCCTTAAGTTCTTATATCTTACTCCTATTTACAATAATGGGAGAGATTTCTTTAGCGATGGTGTTTCCTCTTATACCTCATTTGCTAAGGGGTAGGACTTACCAAGTAATATAGAATGATTTAACTCAAGTAGGCATCGTGACAATGGGTTGTAGACTACGAGGGGATCTGTTTTTTTCTCATGTGTTGAGATTTGACTTTGTTCGATTTATTCTAACTTTGGTTGTTCATTTAGGCTTCGTGTTTTGCAAATGGACGTAAAGACTATTTCACTATACGTTTATTGATTTCGTCTCAATAGTTAAAACAACAAGTTGTATCTTGCATGTAACATCTATGTCTTGAGGAGTCTCCCAGTTGTGTTCCTTCAAATATTTTCTTCTTAGTGAAGATTGAAGATTTGTTTGTGTATATGTCAAGCAAACAATATTTAAGTTTTGTGACATATTTGTTAGAAGAAACATGGAGATTAACTACACGAGTGATGCTAGGTAGGTCCTAGATCTCTAAATTAAGAGTGCTTGTAACACTACGGAATTTGGAAAGTGGTTTATGGAGTTGGTTTGTCCCACATTGGGAAACTAAGGCTCATATGATCAGTTTATAATAGATTCCTACCATGATACTACCAACAAGGCCTTCACCTTTTAGAGCCCACGAGAGGATTTACGGGCCTAAGAGGTGACTACCCATCTTATTGGGTTGTGTTGCGACGTATGATGGATCGGGCTGTTACAGTGCTTGTCACATAAGTTTATACTCATATTTTCTCCAATTTAGAAACCCTATGTCTTGTCCTATATGTCTAGAACAAATGGGAGTAGGAAAACAAATCATTCATTGCTTGTTGGATTGTGTAGTCAAAGATTTATATGTATATCTTGTTGTGTACTTGACTCGACGTTAATCTTGTGGATACATTGGTAAGTAATTCATTACCAAATAAATTCACTAAACTTGCAAGCAATTGAGAGAGTCTTCATTTACCTTTGTGGTGCGAGTAGCTTATTCCTTTGTGGACGTATATGCTAACTGACAAGATAGTTGTTGATACTTAATTAAGCATGTTGCAAAATATGTGTTCCAAGCTCATGTGTAGACCTATTTTGCTAAGAGCTTAATGTAAGTTCATAATCTTGTTGACTTCTAAACTTAAATGAACTTTTGTGGTATAAAGGACGTTTCCCTTTTTTGAAATGTTCATAAGCATATGTTGCTAGTTAGGCATGTAAAAATGTCACCAGGCTTTATGACACCTAGTCACACAGGTAGTCGCCTTGGCGCTTGAGTAGCGAGCAAGATGAGACTGAGTCATGTTAACACTGATAGTGTTCATAGTGAAATATCTTTGTACATGTGTTGTATGGATGAGACATTGACTTGCCATATAGTCGCCTTAGTAAGTCTAAGATGAGACTCAAAGAGTCGAGTATGAGAAAATTCCTGATTCATACTAGATAGACCCTCAAAACCGAATCTTGAGTGTCAGATTGGATGTTGAGTTTATCCATCTTGTGGCTCAGGTTAGGCAAATGAGTAATGTCTATGATTCGCACGACGTAGTCGAGTGACATGCCCATGGTAGTGGGAGCTATGTTGTGACACATATATTGATACAACCCACTTTAGAGTGGGTTTTGTGGCGTTTATATTGGGTTTTTCATGTCTTTTTCGAATCATTTGTTGCATTATTCTTTTCATTATGTTTTTGAGCTTATTTGTAGAATATATGCGAGTTTGATGATTTCTACTACTTCTGGATTGAATTGACGATGGTTACAACGAAACCCGAGAAGCGTACAAGATCCGTAAAGTTGAAGAATGGAGAGGGACGAAGTTTAAGCTGCCAGACGACTCATCCAGTGGCAGACGAGTCGTCCCAAGCCAGACGACTTCCAGATGACTCATGTAGAGACTTCAACAATTTCGACAGAAGAAGCCATACGACTCGTCCCTGGGCAGACAAGTCGTCCAGATCCAGACGACTCGTCTCCCGCTGTGTTGGCGTATTGATGGGTTTCCTAACCCGTTTTGTAATCTTTTTCTATTTAAACCTATGTTACGTTTTAGACTCATTATTCAGTTTTGACAAAAGTTGTATTTTGAAGAATTATACAAGGCTAAGGACCTTTTTATTCTCGGATTTATTAATCGAAGCTATTATTCACTGACAATTGTGCGTTTGATTTCTAATTCTTAATTTCGTTTGAGCATTGTTTATTCTCTTGATTTGATTGTTATTATCGATTGATATGTTGTTAATAGGTGACCACTAATTAATTTTAGATTAATCTATATTGCTAGATTCTCAATTAAAGGATTAATTGTTTGATTGTTGAATCGATTAGTACAGACTATGTCTAATTGCATGCTGAACATCGTGATTAGATTTAGGGGAGAATAAACATATTAATTGAAGATCGAAACCGCGTGTGTCTAGATCTTGTTAATCTTAGTTGATATCGTTTAATTGCTTTATGCTTTCGCTGAATTGAATTTAGGCGCGCGTCTTTGTTATCCACCGATTAGGACTATTAGGTAGGGCTAATATCTCCTCTTAGTTACAATTAAGAAACGATTAGAAATTATATTTCTACAACTAAGTGCTCAACGAATTAGGATTAGATTGATAACTAGGATCATCAGTTAGGTGAACGATAGTGGGTATTAATTGTCCGAGACCTTTTTCTCTATTGAATCACAAATTACTTCCTTTTGCTTTTGTTTACTTGATCAATTACAATCATAAAACCCCCCATTTGTTACTTAACATAATTAGATAATTACCGTTCTCTGTGGATACGATCCCACTTGCCCATTTACTACGTTTATAGGTTTGTGTGGTTTTATATTTGATTGAGGCATACGACTTTAGCCTGTCATATATCTGTAGACACCAAATTTTGTCTCACTCTTTTCATTTTCAATTCCATCAATCTATTTCTACTTCTAATTCTATTTCTATGTCCTAATTATATTTCATTTTATTCATTTCAATTCGCCCATCTCTATTCGTTTATTTGTAAATAAAGCGATTTCTCAACAATTTAAATTTCACCATTATTCTATTATTTATATAAATTTCGAAAGTTATGTAAATAATATTAATAATATTGATTTTTTTTATCATTTTTAGTTCTAATTTCATTAATTCATTGATTTAATTCACCTGGTTTTCATTTTTGCCCAAACCGAGGTAAATTTGCTCGAAATGAGTCAAACACGATTTCATTTTCATACTACTAAACCACATAAGCAATGGCATCATTTTATATATGTCATTCCCATGTCATTCATATTTACCCTAACAATATGCTAACTAATTCCATTTTTCCTTTATTTTCAAGCTAATGACTCATTATTCTCTCCTACCACATACAATAGCAAAAGACAAAAAATTTGATGAGGTGTGTGGCTTGAGAGGGCCGGCAAATTGATGCTTGGAGAGCAAGTGAGTTATTTTATTTTGATTGTCCAATTGATGAGATTATATCTCCCTCATTCATTCTCATTCACTCATATTCTCTTCTCTTCATACTTAAGCAAAGACTATTCATTTACTACTACCACACTTAATACTCATCAACTCACAAAACAAAGCAAGAAAAGAAGAGAGAGAGAGAGAGAGAGAGAGAGAGAGAGAGAGAGAGAGAGAGAGAGAGAGAGAGAGAGAGAGAGAGAGAGAGAGAGAGAGAGAGAGAGAGAGAGAGAGAGAGAGAGAGGGCCGGCCAAAGAAGAGAAGAAAGGAGAGTTTACTCTCTTGCATTTACTTCTACATTCACTCATAGTCTCTCATTCATTTCCACATCAAACTCCACTTTAAATCTAATTCAATCTAATAAATGTATAGCATTAGTATCACCTTAGCTCATAACTAAGTAAAATCAATCAACCTCATTTAGATTAAAATCAATTTAGAGGACTTAATACCCTAACATTGGAGGATCTACAAACATTGATCTTCAAATTAAAATCTATCATATACAAATGTCAAAAAAAATGAAGAGAGAGAAAGTTAAAGAGAGAAAATACTGGAAAAAAAAATGAGGTGATCTTTGGAATCGGCCATGGCTAGATCTAAGAGGTCATCAAAGAAGAATAGAAAGCATAATAATAATAGAAGTAGTAAGAAGAAGAATGGTACTCAGGATCTAGATGAACAAGTGAGGAATGAGCCAACTTTCGAGTGAAGCTGCGAAGCATCGATCGATTATGGAGTTCCAAGGAATTCCGCCTCTAGTCTTATCGGAAGAGGAGGATGAAGAGGTGGAAGGGACATTGGAGTCGATACTTGAGGAAGATGAATCAGTGGTGGATCGGAATCAGCCAGAAATGAATGAAGAAGAATGGCAAACCGTGTCGCATAGGAGAGGTAATACTTCAAACCCTAATTCTGAGAATAGAGTAGGTTTGATGCAATTATCTGTGGATGATGTCAATGAGGGGATAGAGTATTGGAAGAATGCTTTGATATGTTATGTAATTGGGGCAAATCCTCCTCCAGATACTATGCAGGGATACTTCAACAAAATTTGGGGAAAGAGGGGTTTAGATAAGGTATCTTTTTTACCTAATGGGATATTCATAGTTAGATTTAAAACCTTAGGAGAGAAAGATGCGGTGTTGAATTCTGGGTACAATTTGTTTGACAACAAACCTGTTATTGTGAAACCTTGGGTGGAGGGAATGGAATTAACCAAGGAGGCAGTGAAAACTGTACCTGTGTGGATGAAATTGATGAAGCTTGACCTTAGGTACTGGTCCCCAAATTGTATTCAGAAGATCTCTAGCACTGTAGGGAAGTTTATTAAGGTTGACAAGGCTACTGAGGAGAAAAGTAGGCTTGGGGATGCCCGAGTTATGATTGAAGTGCAGATTAACCAAAATCTTCCTAATATGATAAAAATTTTGGATGAAAAAGGGAATTTGGTGGAGCAGGTGGCTGAATATGAATGGCAGCCATCTGTATGTAATACTTGTAAGGAAATAGGACACAAGACTGAACAATGTAGGAAGAAAAACAAGGAACAAGCTCAGCCTGTGCAACAGAGAGTTAGACAGGTTTGGACGCCTGTTCAGAGACCACAGGCTGAGGCTAAGCTAGGGTTAGCCCTCAACCCCAGCCACAATCTGATACTAATTATGTTACTCCTCCAAATACTGTTCATGGAACTCAGAATAGCCTTGTGGTCAGTAATGTCCATAGACAACTGATTTTAACTCCTCAGATGGCTCAGGAGCAATTTGGCCTCATTGGTTATGAAGGGACAAGCTTTGCTGATATGGTCAGAATGGGAGGGAGTGCTCCTAGTGCAAATGGTAATGTTAGACATGGTCAGGGTGACCATGGCTAGCATTGGTTTTTGGAATGTAAGGGGGCTGAATAACCCTGCTAAGCAAATGGAGATCAAGAAGTTTCTGGATGTGCAGCAAATAGGGTTATTTGGCCTCCTAGAGACTAAGGTGAAGCCTATCTCTCTAGGTAGGATTCACCTTAGGGTGTGTGAAGGATGGTCTGTGTGTACCAATAACAGTATGCATACTGGAGGAAGAATATGGTGTATTTGGAATCCGGATAGGTATGATATTCAGGTGATGAGAGTATCAGCTCAACTGATACATTTGGAAGTTATTGATAAAATGACTAAGTTAGAATTCAGTGCTACTATGGTATATGGATTCAATGACAATAGAGAAAGGAGACAGCTTTGGCAAGATATTGAGAATATTAGTAGAGGGATCAATAAAACCTGGATTGTGATGGGGGACTTTAATAATGTCCTTAAATCAGATGAGAGGAAAGGTAGTAGAGTTACCTTGGCAGAAGTTGTAGACTTTTAGCAGTGCATTCTCTCAAGTTGCATAGATGAAATTGAGACCAAAGGTAGCTTTTACACTTGGAATAACAAACAGGAGGGTGAAAACAGGGTCTTCAGCAAAATAGATAGGGCTTTAATCAATAGTGATTGGTTGATCCAATTCCCTGATAGCTTTGCTTATTTCCATGCTGAAGGACTATTTGATCACTGTCCTTGCACCATTAGTCTGGCAAATAAACAGGAAATGGGGATTAAAAGCTTTAAATACTTCAACATGTGGAGCAAAATTCCTGGGTATGGAGAAGTAATAGATAGGGAATGGAATGCAGAGATTGTTGGTACTAGAATGTATCAAATTGTGAAGAAACTCAAAGCTCTCAAGAGACCACTGAAGGAATTGGGCCGCAAAAAACTGTCAAATGTTGAAGCAGCTGCTAGTGAGGCCTACTACAAGCTAAGTGGAGACGCAGAAACAGCTTCAGGATGACCCTAATAACCTTGACATTAGTGCTAGGGAGAGAGTGGAGGCTGAAAAGTACAGATATCTAGCAAAAGCAAGGGAGAGCTTTCTCAGTCAAAAAAGCAAGGTGCAATGGATTCAGGAAGGGGATGCAAATACTGCATTCTTCCATTGTTCCATTAGAGCTAGGAGAGTGAGGAATTGTGTCTCTCATATCCAAGACACTAAAGGTCAGTTGAAAACAGACACAAAGGGGATTCAGGAAGCTTTCTTAGATTTTTACCAGGAATTACTTGGTAAATCTGGAGACTGTACTAAAGTACATGTAGGTACAGTTAGGAAGGGGCCTTTAGTGGATGAGGAAATGAAGAAGATACTATTGCAGCCAGTTACAAATGAGGAGATAAAAGTAGCTATGTTTTCTATCCCTGGGAATAAAAGTGCAGGTCCAGATGGGTACTCAAGTCAGTTTTTCAAAGATAATTGGGGTAAAAATGGAACTGATATTTGCAATGCCATTCAAGATGCATTCAGATCCAAAAAGATTTTGAAACAGATCAATAATACCATTCTAACACTGGTGCCTAAAACAAAGCAGCCAATTTCTGTTTTGGAATATAGGCCAATAGCTTGCTGCAACACAATTTATAAATGCATATCTAAGCTATTATGTAATAAAATTGGTAAAATCCTCCCTAAGATTATCAGTCAGAATCAGGGGGCTTTTATGAAGGGGAAGGACATAGTGGAGAATATTATGGTCTGTCAGGATATAGTGAGGAAGTATAATAGGAATGCAATTTCTCCAAGATGCCTTATGAAGATAGATTTGAGGAAGGCATATGATACTGTTGAGTGGAACTTTGTGAAAGAGATGTTAATGGCTCTTCAATTCCCTGAGCAGATCATTGAGATGATCATGCAGTGTATCACTACACCATCATACACTATAGCCCTTAATGGTAACCATTTTGGATTCTTCCCTGGGAAAAGAGGCCTGAGACAGGGGGATCCTCTTTCCCCGTTGATTTTTACAATTTGTATGGAGTACTTATCAAGGATTTTGAAAGTGGTGACTGAGAAAGAAGAGTTCAACTATCACCCAATGTGTAGCAGAATTCAGCTGACCCATCTTTGCTTTGCTGATGATCTGTTACTTTTTTGCAAAGGGGAGACCAAATCTGCAGTGTTAATGTTGAGAGGGTTCTCTACCTTCTCAAGAGCATCAGGACTCTGTTCAAACATTTCAAAATCTCAAATGTACTTTGCCGGAGTGAGGAATGCAGTAGTGCAGGAAACTCTTGATTTCTCCCAATTCAGAAGAGGTACACTCCCTTTTAAATATCTTGGAGTACCTATAACAGCAGGTAAGATTTCGGTTATGGATTGTAATGTGCTTTCTGATAAGATAGTTGGTAGAATCAAAGCACTAGGGTCAAAGAAGTTATCTTATGCTGGTAGATTGACTCTGATTCAGTCAGTGTTAATAAACATTCATTCCTATTGGGCTAGAATTTTTTGGATCCCTAAAACTGTGATTAAAAAGATTATAGCTGTGTGTAGAAATTTCTTGTGGGAAGGGAGTGAACATATGAGTAAATCCCCATTGGTAGCATGGGAGGATGTATGTTGCCCTAAGAAAGCAGGGGGCCTAGGCCTTAGAGATGTTTTGAACTGGAACAAGGCTTGTATTAATAAGTATGTGTGGTGGATTTTTGAAAAAGCTGATAAATTGTGGGTGAAATGGGTACACAGTGTGTATCTTAAGGAGGAGCACTGAGTAGACACTAGCTAGTTGGCATTGGAAGCAGATATGCAAAATTAAGGAGGTTACTAAACATCAATTCATTCAAGGCCCATGGAAGAGTAGCGCTTACTCAGTTGCTGATGGGTATGAGTGGATGAAAGGGAGACAGGTTAATGTGGAATGGGGTGGTCTGTTATGGTGCAGACACATTATTCCAAAAGCTGGTTTTATAACTTGGGTTGTTATAAGGGAGAGGCTTATGGTGAAAGAGAAACTGATGAGGATAGGTGTCTGCAGTGAGGATTGTTGTATTCTATGTCAGCAGCAGCCTGAAACTCATGCACACTTATTCTTCGACTGTGCATATAGTAAGAGGTGCCTGGAGCTGATTAGCAAGAAGATTGGAGTCTGTTTACCTACTAATGGAACTTTCTTATGGTGTAACAAGAGAAAGTGGGGATCTAGAATCAGGAAACATGCAATTGGATCTCTGATTAGTAACCTGATTTATCATGTCTGGTGGAGCAGGAATGTTTGCAGAATTGAAGGGCTAATCATGATGCCTGAGAGGCTCATTGAGGATGTGATAAGAGGAGTTAGGAACAAAATCAGTATGATGGCCATAGATTTAAAAGATGTTGATTTAGAGTGGCTTAAAGAGAGAGGTCTCATGTAAGTGAGACAGCTTTGTAATTGTAATTGTTCTGTGTAATCCTGGGGAATGCCCCTTGTAAACTTGTAGTTTGGTGTTTTTATGAGCTATAAAAAATCCTTACATTTCAGCAAAAAAAAAAAAAAACATTGATCTTCAAATGTAGTTTTCTCTCTTCATTACCTTTTATTGTAATTTCAATTCATTTTTTTTCTCTCCAATACATTACTAACCGTTTTATTGTTGAGCCTTGGTCGGTAATGATGAAGTGCTGGTTTATTGAGCCGTACGAATTCGTAAGCTTGCCTCTTGGGCCTTTTGTGACCGTTCCCTTTACTGAGGGGAATACTAGTTGGGAGAGTCTATGGAGTGGAGCGGCTCTTGTGTGTTTTTCTTGTGTTCTACTGTTTTTTAGCCTCTTGTGTTGATTTTTGTATTTTTTTATGAATTTCTTTAACATATTTTCCATGTACAAAACGATCCAAAACTCCAACCCGGTTTTTTGTTCACTTCAAACAGTTTTTCAGTCCAACTTGTAAAATGTGTATAAAAACATTCTTTTGTCTACAAACCTTGATCTTATAAAGACAGATTTTCTGGAGTCTTAAAGGCATCTCTCCAAATTTTAGATCCAAAATCAAAGCAGAGTATCTATGACATTTTTTGTACGGCAAATGCACGTGGTGTCCCTGAGTTTTGACGTTTTGCACATGGTGTCCCTGCCTTTGAAACTACTACTCTTTGTTTATTGGTGAAGCAGGGACACCATTTGCATTGAATTAGAAAACTCAGGGACACCATGCGCATAACGTCAAAACTCAGGGACACCACGTGCATTTGCCGTTTTTTGTAATGCAATTGCTCAAAACTGGTCCTAACTCCGACCAACTGAGTTCAACGAGGTTTTTAGTATTGAAATTGACCTTTTCTAGGTATGTTCCCTTCATGAGAGTTGAATAGTAGACTCCCAGGTTTTCAGAAAGCTAAGGGTCAAAAATTAGTTATCTCCCTATCAACAGTTATGATGTTTTGAAAACAGATCCAGTTTTGCTCAAAAATCCGATTTTCAATCTTGAATTTGTTTTATGAGTAAATGAACTCTTAGGATCATGAAAAAATTCATGAGTGATCCCAAGATGTTCATGAGCCCACCTTTAACCCAGAAAAGTTTGAAGACTTCATTTGATCTTTCAAACCATTCAACTTCAAACGATTTTCTGTTTTTTGGGGTTAAAAATGACAAGTTTCTTACCCAAATTAATTGATTTAATTAACCAAATAATTAGACTTAATAGGGAGTTTAATTAATCCACCCCATTGAGATGTCAAAATGTTAAAAACGATTTAGACTTAATTAGGAGTCTATTCAACCCAATTTGTAAAAACAATTAGACTTAATAGGAAGTTTAATTAATCAACCCACTTGTTTGATCACTTAGAAAGAAGTCTAGGTGAACCTAAGTCATGTCAATCTAAGTCAAGTCAATAGAGGTCAAGTAAATGAAAGTCAACCATGGTCTAAAACCAATCCAAATACAACCAAGTCTACCAAAGTCTACTTAAATCCAACAAATAACCCAAAGTCTACTCGAGTCAACTAAAGTCAATCACATCTACTCAAGTCAACCCGACTTTACCCAAAAACCGACTAAAGTCAACTTTGCAAATAGGTGCAAGTCAACCGAAGTCAACCCGAGTCGATTAAAGTCAATAAGGACTAAAATTGATTCTTTTATAAATAATGTGATTAATAAACCAAAAACCCCTACAAATGTCTTCTTATTCATTTTAAACGTCCTTTCCTTAGTTTTTTTCTAATTAAAGTCGTTTTCTCCCTTTTTTTCTCAACGTTTTAAGAAATTCATTTCTTTTTCCAAAACCTTTTGTACATGGAAGTAAATAAACTTTCTTTGATGTGTTTTGCATGTAAAGTTTTCTTTACCCGTTCTTTGTATGAACTTTGGACGGGGCCCTACCCCAACACAAGGCAAGGATTGCCAATTCGCTTATGCGCGATCATGAGGTCGACGTACATTCACCTCTACCATCTATTCCACCAACACCCCAGTGCAACACCACTTGACCGAACATAATCGAATCGGCGATTTATTTTCCGTATATTGTTGTAGGGCCTCTACACGGGCAGCTCTAACGATATGGCCAATTCCACCGAGCCCAAACACACAACCCAATCCATTTTCCATGAAATCTCCCCGCGAGAGTCAATTCAACCGTAGTCAACCTATTGAGAGGTCTAATCTTTAAACTCGCCTTAGAGAGGTCGAGTCATCCACTTTAAGACCTCGTTCAAGAGGCATGCCTGGTTCAGGAGGCATGGTGATCAATGGCGATCGTCGTCTCGACGAGAGACACATAGATGCAAGCGGAATATACCTTTCTCTATTCTACGTGGATCGGTTTGACTCTAATGTGAGTCATCTACAAAGTCTGTCAATAGTACGACTTTGAGTTAAACGATCTTGCTACCACTTCCAAGCGAAGTAAAACCCATCGCTACCCCCACATGTTAGTTGATATCCCCGGTGGAATCAACCCGATCATTTCCCCAGTGGAATGATATCTACCCTGTGGATCCATCCACCTACCCTCGCGGATATTAGCCGCTACCCCCAGTGGAAAAGGCCGTTGTCGTGGGGCTGCCCGTCAGAACTACGTTGGGTTTTGATCCTCGAGTGGATTCCAATCCCACGATGAAAGGTACGTAGGGTAACTTTGGTGCTCAAACCCCCCAAGTCCGTACCCAAAGACTTGGGAAATCTTTCGTAAATTCTTTTTCTAAACTCTTGCATGTGAATGACAACGTAAATATATGTGCTTTTCTATTTCTACATATCTATATGGTTCTTAACGTAACCAATATACCAAGACTCTTTAGAAGGAAATGAAGTATTAGTAAGTGCCCGTCCTTAGGACGGAAGGGGAGACGAGTTCCAAATGTTCGCACCCCTTAACTAAGGCGCCAGATCCTTTTTCTCTATTCGTAGACTAGTTTTCAAAATTTTGAATAAACAATAAAACGGAATTTTGCCTTAGGGCGCATGGATTCATTTTTGTTTTAGAAAGGTTCTCCTTAAAATTCTTTCATTTGTTTTCGAACTTGTGCTTTTTAGAATTGTTTCGAAACCTTCCTTGTCGGGGTTTAGACAGGGTAGCGACTCTGAGTTTTCAACGATCAAGTTTCGGTTAGTTCAATAACCATCAAACACAAACCATTTTGCGGGCGCCGCAATATCACACTATGTGTGTTTTATGTCGACCGTTATAGGAGTGACACATGATTCCTTATTTTGTCGTTGTGTGAGCCCTATTGTAACACCCCGGCTCATCGACTGAGCCGGAAGTAGTCACACATGGCAGCTTGCCAGGCTGTGGGCTGACCTCACAGACCAACACGGGTCCTTTCGGCGCATTTTGACCTCACTCATGCGCACCCTGGGAACTTCCCAGGAGGTCACCCATCCTGAAATTGCTCCCAGTCAGGCACGCTTAACTGTGGAGTTCTTATCAGATGAGATTCCTAAAAGGAAAGTCGTCTTTGTTGGTATGAGTAGCACTATCAATCCTTTTAAGCACATCATATGAGCCCCTAATCTCTTAGGAATATCCTCTGAAATCTGGGGTATTACACCTATGGACTTTTGGTGTCCAATTAGAACGGTGCCCTTTGACTTGGAGCTATATTATGAAGTCGAGGTTTGATGTTGCTACTTTAGTGTGTCATCCAAGGGTTAGGATGAATCCGGTTCATCGGACCACACTAGGAAAGCAGTCAAGTTAAGATGGATTATCATTAGTGTCTAAGGAATAATCGTTCGACTTCACCATATTATGCCGGCCGGCAGTAATATTTGGTATATAACTATAATGTGTTGACAGCACATGGGGACAGTGTATGCTAGCGGTGATTTCCGAATGGTTCGAATTCGCCATATTGTCACGCCACAATTGACTACCAAGTCAATTACTAGGCTAGAAATTCAAATACATAAATCCAAAAGAACAATAAAACAGCAGAAGTCTTAAAATGTCGAACTACAATCCTTAAAACTAAACTCAAATAACATAATCTAGTTGAAATCAAACTTAAAAAATGTTTATAAAATCCCCAGCATGCAGACGACTCATCAACCAAGCATCCACATCAACAAGACCTGTCAACTACGCCATCGAGAATGACGTAGGCCCCTGAAATAAGGTAGGGAACGAACCAGAAGAAGAACATCAGCATACAGGCTGAGTAAGAAACACAAAATACAAGAAGACAAAAGATACGCGCCTTGAGGCGCGTAGCTAACAAATAACAGACAAACGTTACCACATTAAAACAGTGCGTTAATCAAACGTATCAACATCAGACTCAATAGTCATATTACATTCATTTTATCAAGGCTAGGTTCCTACCCCACGGCCACCACAATCTCGAACCAATGCGAGCTAGAGTACTAGAACAACCCCTAATGACTCGAAGTGTGCACACCCCTCTCTAGAGGGCGAGTAGGATGCGAAGCCTCTAGGAGGAAGCCAATTAGGAAGCCGGTAGCTAACCGACCACAGACTCCCTTTAATCAAAGGTACAGAGGTAACCGATCCGGGCGCGTCACCTTACTCTAGGTGGTAATCATCAACATCAACATTATCATTATCAACAACATTAGTGTACACTTTTACGCGCGTATTCAACATCATATCATATAATCAATAACACAATCATTAAACACATCAAACAACATTATCAAAACACAGGAGCAACAAACGAAGCACAGAGGCCGAGTGGCCGAGAAGAGCCGGGCCGGCCGAGAGGCCGAGCCGGTCGTGAACCGAGGGCCGAGAGGCCGAATAGGGAGGCGAAGGGCTTATGCTGCAAGGTTTAATTTCATAAGAAGATTGATACAAAATAATAAGACGACGATAGGATTAATCTGTGGACAATGGTCAACAAAGACAAGGTTAGGATCAAGGAAAATATAGCTTAGGGTTTAGATCACGTGGTTGGGAGAGTACCGACGTTCTTACCTTTTTCTTAGCAGAGTGACAAGATCAATTCAAAGCTTAGAATGGTATCTCCTTGAACACACAACCTAAAACCAACAACAACATTCCAATTACTAACCATCACTTCCACTACCACAACAAAGTAACACCAATTTCAGATTTCTATACTCAAATGATCTCCAAACGACACCAATTTCGCACAACACCTTCCCAATTATACCAACAACATAATTCCACCATAAACTCATCAAAACAACCATAATAACACTCAAATTAGGGCAAGATCAGATCTGGACAGAATGTAACTTTCACCATCAAAACATCAGAAAACATCCCCAAATTAAAACCACATGTTATACAAATCATAATAAGCAATCCCTCCAAATCCTACCCAATTCTATTCATAAAATCATGATCAAATCATCATAATCTCAATCATAAGAACCCTAATTCTAAAACTCATTATTTCATGCATCAAATATATATTAAACATACTACAATCCCAACAATCAATAATCATCACCAAATTCATGTTTTCACTTCAATTAACATGAATATACAAAAGCCCTAATCTGAAAA
This sequence comes from Spergularia bocconei, assembly GCA_963457585.1. Lineage (NCBI taxonomy): Eukaryota > Viridiplantae > Streptophyta > Magnoliopsida > Caryophyllales > Caryophyllaceae > Spergularia > Spergularia bocconei. The sequence goes on from OY734958.1 coordinate 29,327, forward strand.
TTATGGGAAAAGGGGTTTTAAACTTACAACTCTGGGCGGTGATGGTGCTCGGCGGCGGCGAAAGGCGGTCCGCGGCGAGGGAAGGGTCGCACGACTCTTTTCTTCTCTCTTCTCTTTCTCGGCTCTCCTTCTCTTTTCTCTTCTCTCTGCGGCTTCTGATGAAGTGAGGGAAGGGTTGGGGTTTGTGTTTTATTTATAGTTTAGGATACGGGAATTAATAAGATGGGTTTCGGTAATTACTAATTGAATTACCCGATTAGGAGATCAACCCCAAAAAGGAAAGTGACTCTAAATTTCCCAAAATAGAATTTAGTAACTTTAAAATGAATACTTCCCGACAATCCTTTCTAATTAAAAGTCTCAAAAACATGGGGTGTTACAGTTAGTCTTCCCTCCTTAAAACAAAGTTTCGTCCCGAATCTTTAAACCCATCCTTAAAAGGTCATGCTCTTCTCTAGAAATATTGATCACAAGGTAAAATATGTGTTCGAAATGATGGTACAAGAAATTAAGAACATGCTCAAGGCAAAATGACAACAAGAGTATGAATAAGGATAGAAATGAGCCAAAACACTGTAGTCGTGGTATGAAGCAAACAACCAAAGAAAGAACAATCGGCAATCACATAAATCACATGAATCAAAATATCAATCACATCACACAAGTAATTAAAAGCAAAGCGCGCGAGGCTCTCATCCCCCTTAAAACAAAGGTTCGTCCCGAACCGAAGATACCTTAAGCAAACAGATGAGGGTACGTCTCACGCATAACCGATTCTACTTCCCAAGTAGCTTCCTCAACATTGTTGTTACACCAGAAAACCTTTACCATACTTGTCTCAGTTCGTTTCGTTTTCCGCACCTTGGTGTCCAAGATTTCCAGTGGTGCCTCTTCGTAGGTCATAGTTTCGTCCAACTCGATAGTCTCTGGGTTCAAAACATGCGATGTGTCACTGATGTATCGTCTAAGTTGGGAAACATGGAAAACGTTGTGGACTTTATCGAGATTCGCAGGCAAATCCAACTCATAGGCGACTTCCCCCACACGTTTAGGCACCTTGTATGGCCCAATGAACTTAGGACTCAACTTTCCTTTCTTTCCGAATCCCATAACACCTCTGGTAGGTGACACTCGCAATAGCACCATGTCACCTTCAGCAAATTCTATATGACTGCGAGTCTTGTTAGCATAACTCTTTTGTCGATCCTGTGCAGCCTTAAGTCTTTCCAGAATCAGTTTTACCTGTTCTGTCATCTCCTCAATGTAGTCTAGACCCAAGACCACTGTTTCAGTTATGTCGTTCCAACAAATTGGACTCCTGCACTTCCTGCAGTACAACGCCTCGTATGGTGCCATCTTTATTGAGGCTTGGTAGCTGTTGTTGTAGGAAAATTCGACTAAATCCAGCTTGTCTTCCCATCCTCCCTTATACTGTAAAGCACACGCCCTCAACATATCCTCCAAAACCTGATTTGTCCGCTCCGTTTGACCATCTGTCGATGGGTGGAACGCAGTACTCCTAAGAAGTTTTGTACCTAGAGCTTCCTGCAACTTCTTCCAGAATCGAGAGACAAAACGCGCATCACGATCAGACACAATTTCTTTTGGAGTACCATGGAGTCTCAATACATTGTGTGTGTAGGCATCAGCCAACTGTTTCTTCTTCTATGTATCCTTCATGGGTATAAAATGTGCGCATTTCGTCAATCTGTCTACTATTACCCAAATCATATTGTTGCCATAAGGCGTCCTAGGTAATCCAGCAATGAAATCCATGGATATGGAACTCCATTTCCACTCCGGTACTGGTAAGGGTTGTAATTTACCATGAGGTCTCTTGTGTTCACTCTTAACCTTTTGGCAAACTAAACACCTAGAAATAAAGTCAGCCACATCCTTCTTCATACCTGGCCACCAAAACACCTTCCTCAAATCCCGGTACATCTTGTCTCCACCCGGGTGTACCGAGTATTTGTTGGCATGGGCTTCTGTCAAAATCTTGTTTTTCAACTTTCCATTATTAGGTATGCAGACCCTGTCCTGGAATCGAATGATCCCATCTTCACCTCTTTTAAACAACTCAGGCTCATTTGCCATCTTGTCTGTTATTACTTTGTCAGTCTTTGTAAGTCTTTGATCTCCCCAAATATGTCATTCTCATTCGCGGTTGTTCCTGGTGTTACACCTGGTTCAGTCAATTGCACTCCAAAATTGAAAAATTTGTCTCTTAGTTTCTCCCTTTGCACAACCAATTGTACTGAATGTAGAGACTTCATGCTTAGCGCATCAGCTACAACATTGGCTTTTCCTTCATGATACTGTATCTCCATGTCGTAGTCCTTGATCAACTCCAACCACCTCCTTTGTCGCATATTTAACTCCTTCTGAGTGAATATGTACTTTAAGCTCTTATGGTCAGAAAAGATCTTGAATGTCACCCCAAACAGGTAGTGTCTCCACAACTTCAACGCGAAAATTACAGCTGCTAGCTCCAAATCATGGGTCGGATAGTTTTCCTCATAACCTTTAAGTTGCCTAGACGCATAGGCAATTACTCTCATGTTCTGCATTTGGACACATCCCAAACCATTCTTTGAAGCGTCAGTGTACACCTCGTAAGGTTTGTTCTCATCAGGTAGTGCTAACACTAGAGCCGTGGTTAACCGTTCCTTTAGAGTCTGAAAGGCTTTCTCACAAGTCTCATCCCATTTATACTTGGTGGTTTTCTTCATTAATGTCGTCATTGGTTTGGCAATCTTGGAGAAATCCTTCACAAATCTCCTGTAATAGTCTGCAAGTCCCAAAAAGCTCCTAATTTCTGACACATTCTTAGGGGCCGGCCAGTCCTTGACCGCCTTGATCTTAGCTGGATCCACAGCAACTCCGTTCTTAGATATCACATGTCCCAAGAATGCTACCTTATCCAGCCAAAATTCACACTTCGAGAATTTACCGTAAAGTTGCTTTTCTCGTAAAATCTCCAAAACTGTCCTCAAATGTTCCACTATGCTCCTCCTTGTTCTTGGAGTAAATCAGAATGTCATCAATAAACACGACCACAAGTTTATCCAGGTAAGGTCTAAAGGTACGAGTCATGAGGTCCATGAATATTGCCGGTGCATTGGTTAACCCAAAGGGCATTACTGTGAACTCATAGTGCCCGTATCTAGTTGAAAATGCAGTCTTTGGTACATCCTCGTCAGCCACTTTTAGTTGGTAGTGCCCAGACCTCAAATCAGTCTTTGAAAACACACTTGCACCCTTCAGTTGATCAAATAAATCGTCGATCCTGGGAAAGGGGTATCTGTTTTTGATAGTTGCATTATTCAGTTCCCTGTAGTCGATACACAATCTCATCGACCCATGCTTCTTTCTCACAAACAAGACAGGTGCTCCCCAGGGTGAAACACTTGGTCGTACATAGCCCTTTTCCACTAACTCGTCAAGCTGTTTCTTCAGTTCCTGCATTTCTACCGGTGCCATTCGGTAGGGTAATTTAGCAATAGGACTTGTTCCTGGTACCAACTCAATCTTGAACTCCACCTCCCTCTTTGGAGGCATCCCTGGAATCTCCTCATGAAAGACATTAGGATACTAATTTACCACCTCGACATCGTCCAGCTCTGGGTATTCTACTCTGGTATCGCGTACATGACATAAGAATAGGGGCTCACCCTTAATTATATGTTTCTTCAAATTCATGGCAGACACCAGTTTTATCCTTGGCCTTTTTGGGAGTACGCGGTAGGTAAAATGAGCATTTTTTTGTCCTCGAAGAGAAATATTCCCTATCCAGCAGTCTATCCTTGCCTTATATCGACCCATCCAGTCCATTCCCAATATCACATCAAAATTTGTTAGGGGAAAAGTTATCAAGTCCGATTTGAATTCATGACCACAAATCACTATAGGCACATCTTTAAACTGACTCTTACATGCAATACTAGACCCATTAGGCATTGAAAACTCGAAGTCTACTGCTAAACTATCATTAAGTCCACATTTCTCCACAATCTTATCTGCAATAAACGATGGGACGCACCACTATCAAACAAAACATTTGCAATCACTGAGTTAACATGAAATTTACCCGAGACGACATCGGCGTTTTCAGTTTCCTCGGCATTCATAACATACAGCTGTCTTGTAGCTTTCTTAGCTGGGTGGCCACACTGACCGTTCCTGCATGCTTAGCTGGTGCTGCAAAGCTAGTTCCCTTAGTTGGTGCCGTGTTTCTGTAGGTGTTATTCGAACCAGCATAAGCACTTTGAGCTCTGAAGTACTGAAACCTGTTTGGGGCTACTGACCCACCTGCAGGCACCGCTGGCGGTTGTCCACGCATCTTAGAGTAGCAATCGGTGGCCTTGTGCCCCGGCTTACGACAATGGAAGCAAGTGATCCTCTCCCGTATGCAGGTTCTTCCTCCATGGTATTGCTGACACTTCTTGCAGGGACCGTTCTGGGTTGTACCTGAACTCTGAGCTGTGTTTGCAGGGAAATTCTTGAATCCTATGTTTCCAGCCCCAGTTGACTGTGCTTTTCCCTTGAAGTTCCCAAAATTCCCTTTCTTGGAGGGTATGTTTATCCGATTAAGAGGGCTCTCCTTTCTCTTCCCTCCAATTTCCGCGCTCATTGTCTCCATATTTTGCTCTACCATTGTGGCCTTTTCATAAACGTCCTTCACAGTGTGGAACCCTTCGGAGACAAACCATCCCTTAATGCTCCAAAGTAGCTTCTTTCTGAAACTATTGGCTCTGGCAGATTCAGTTGGGGTCACGCTTTCAGCAAACCTGTTCAAGTCCTCGAATTTATCATAGAAATTCTTAACAGACATCCCTCAGTCTGTTGCAAGGCCTCAAATTCAGCTACCTTCTGCTCTTTCAGATGCTGTGGGAAGAACTCCCCTTCAATAAGGTGCTTGAAAACTGTCCAATCCCTATAATGTTCAACCACAGTTCCATCAGCTAGTTTCTCCTGTACTGGTTTGAAGAATGCATCTTGGATCTTCATCCACCAGCGTCCAGCCACTTCTTTAAGGTAAAACACATCAACCTTAACCTTGCAATTGTCGGGACAACCGACTATTAAGAAGATCCTCTCCATATCTTCCAACCAGTCTAAAAGTACATTGGGTTCCGATTTTCCAGTGAAATTGTTAGGCCTTTTCTTCTGTACGGCATCTGACATCTTTGCCAACGGCATCTCATCATCGTTCCCTGCATTATTATTATTGTTCACATGCCCATTTCCCCCATTATTGGCCATCTGAGCCATAGCTTGAGCCATCACTTCCTGGTGTTGTGCTAACTGAGCCAGGATAACTGTCAAATCAAGGACGTTGTTTCGCACCATTGTCTATAAGGCATTAACAGTCGAATTAGTTGTAACCACTTCAATCAATTTTTGATACTCACTTCATACATTTATAAGCATAAATCACAATATCTCAATCAATAATCGAACTAATAATCGCATATTCAGTAAATCAAGTAAATAATTCATCTCAAAAATATCAATACATGATAATCAGCATCCATCTATTCGTCTCGTCCGAGTTTAACTTTTCGGAAATTTTCGATTTAATTTTTTATTTTTATTTTTTATTTTTGGAACACGACCCGTGTTCACTGTAGCACGAGTCGTGCCAGGATCAGAAGCAAACGGCCGAACGAAATTTCAATCATAACAACAATCACAAATAGCACTTAAATCACATCGACCTTAATTAATTAAGCATACTTCATAGTAGTATTGGGGTATGGTCCCCTCTTATGACTCATGCAACACGTAATTTGTCTATAAGTTTTTAAATTACACTTTATTTGACGAAAATAAAAGCAATAGTACTAATATCCTAGCAAATAGTCTCCCAATATTTTGGGTTATGACTTCAATCCTTTATCTCGCGGCTTCCTACTTCATTCGATCCTTCACCTTCTTCCTGAACGGCTCTTTCACTGGGGGATTGTGGCCCATACTGCTATCATCCTCATCCTCTATCTCCCTTCTATTAGGTGCGGGGTTATTCCTACGCAAAATAAATGGGCGCACACTCTTTCTCGCGGTACGCCTGCAGCAACCTCCTCTAATAGACATAGGTGAGTTAGGTGGGAAGGTATGTAGTAGCGGCGCCCAGGCTTAATATTCTTGCTGGCAAGGTGGGTAGCCAATGCATTTCTCCTTCTCTCCTCAGCTTTATCCTTATAAATCTTATAGGGGTTTGGGTGAGGGTAGCTAGGGTGAATGGTGGCTTCCACCAAGTACTCAGGAAGCTTCTCTAAATCATCCACCATGTTCCTGTAAAGCAAGTCCTCATATTTCAATATGGACTTCAACTCTTCCACAGTTAAAGGTTCTCCTGAATCAGTTTTCAGATATTGCAAGTCTCCATGGTGGCAAGCGAATTAAGTCATTCTCTCAAGGCACTTGTGCACATGATCCCAACGTGCCTCATTCTTCAAGTTAATCATGACCACAAACATTTTCACTTCTTCGTTCAAAGCCCAGTCATATGTTTCTTTGGCCACTCGAAGTTTAGCTACCACTCTGTCAACAAAGTTAGCATGATATATGTGAACAATGAACCGTCTCATCTCACAAGTGAAGAAATAATGGGCTCTCGGGCCAAGAGACACCCACTCTACCTCACTCCCCTATCTTCCTCGAAAATGAGTCCATCCCTCATCTCACTACTCCATCTCCCTCATGAATGATACCAAGCATGCGTCAACCTCCAAAAGCAACCAACCATCCAAAAACAACCCAACCAAAATGAACCAAACAAGGCTATTTTATTGGTTTAATGGGTAAAATGGGGTGGGTGGAACAAGAATAACGGGGGGTACAAACGCGGTGGGGCACAAAGAGAGATGGTATAGAAACGGTTAGTGAAACGGGTGGGGGAGTAGAGGCTAGAATAGAGAGAGAGAGAGAAGTTAAGGGAAAAAAAACATACCTCGTGATAGCTCCATTCCCTCGATAACCGTCAAAGCAAGTGGCTCATGGTCAAAAGACCGGTAGAAAAGCCACTGTCTCACCTCACAACTCCCGTCTTCCTCAAATACGTCGCCTCTTATCACCTTACAAACTCCCATCTCCCTCGTGTGTTTGTTGGAGCATAATGACCCCACACCAAAAGTTGTCCAAAAATCGGAAGAAGGCCATTTTGTGAATATTTTGTGAGTTTCGGGCCAAATGCAAAGATTTATGGACAAGCAAGAATGTGGAACAATCGGGAAGGGTCAATGTCAAGAGAGATGGTATAAAACATGGGACAAAACAGGGTGATGGAGTGACAGGGCTAGAAATGAGATGAGAAGAAGGTGTAGGGAAGAGTGTATTCATACCTTGGCTTCTCCAAATGAATGGCAAATGTCAAGCGTCACACGCTATGAAAATGAAGAAAACAAACACACCAAAAACAAAGAAAACCAAATAAAATAATAAGCTTGGGTTGCCTCCCAAGTAGCGCCTTTGTTTAACGGCGTTGGCTCGACTCATACTAGGGAATCACCCTACAATCTCAAAGGATAGTCCCCACTCCAAAGATTAAGAGCGGAACAATTCAAAGCCCTTAAAAGTTTGTCAAATGATCCAGAAAACATCTCATAAGAGTGACAATAGAAAAGATTAGTAACCAATAATGCATAAACAATAGAGGCAAAATCATGAATACAAAGATTTCCCAGACCTCTATGCTCATAATTATCTCCTATGTCATCATCTTTAGACTTATGATTTGACAAGCTCGGAACAAGACTCTTCGACTCCTCTAATGTGTTGTTCAAAGAGATATTAAAAGATGCATCAACATTTAAATCATGAGTCAATATGAGATCACCAAAAATTTCCAAAGGTACAATCTCAACATCAACGGACAAAGTCGGAACAATCAAAGAAGAAGAAGACTCATTGCAAACCACATAATCATCATCATCCTCACAAAAGACAAGTTCCTCTCTCAATTGAATATCATCAACCTCACTCTTAAGAGAAGGAATGTGCGGCTCAAAAACTGCTTTAGACTCAAAATTGACAAAAATAGTTTCCTCCGCCGCCTTAAACTCATCATTGCTCATCAAATAAGAGGATGGTGGAGCATTCAACTCCACCTCTGAACACTGAGAAGACATGAACTTAAATAAAGCAAAACACTCATTAATTGGCATTTCTGAAACTCTTTCATTACTCATATATTGTGCCAAATTCCAAGTTTTATGGTTCATACCCTTTTTGACAATATCACATAAATCATAATCAGAATAAAATTGACCACGACAACCAAGATAATCATCAAAAGTTTCTAATCTCGAAAAATACTCATGAAAGGGTTCATTATCAAATTGAGACCAATTGAAGTTTTGGGTATCACGTAGAGAACTTTGCAACGACTCCCGTATTTCTAAATCCGCAACTTGTGAACATTGATAAGCCATGAAGTGCCAAAAATCCCAAATCTCACAAGGATCCATGTCATAAAGTCTTCCATTACTCATATAATCGGCCAAATCTCGGGTTTCGAAGTTTATACCATTCAAAATAATCCAATTTAAGTCCAACCCGGAGAAAACATTAGAAGTTTTATCAAGTTCCTCAAGTCGAGAAAGATAGATATGAAAAAGTTCATCATTCAATTGAGTAAAACAATAATCATCCATAAATCACAAATAAATTAAAAAAAAAAAGAAAAAAAAAGGAAGAAAAAAAAAATAAAATGAAAATATGTACAAAAAAAACACAAGAACAACAACAATCACATGGGATTAGACCATAGAGGAAGGTCTATACAAACAGAGATTATAACAAAACAAAAAAACACACAAAAATTACAAAAACAAAACAAATATGTACAAAAACCACACAAAAATAGCAAAAAGACTAAGAACGCCTCTTCCCCGGCAACGGCGCCAAATTTGATAGCGAGATTGTCGTTTGATATGCGGTAATGAGTGTGTGCTAATGAGGGGATTTTAGATGCTTTTAGGGGTGTTTGAGCTTGTTGTTAGCGTGATTCGTGAGCCATATGATGATGAATATACTTGGAGTTTTATTGATGGTTTTATGGGATTTTTATGGCTCAAGACCCTTTTTGGTGACCGTTGGATGACACTATGGAAACACACACCATCATCTCCGACTTCATTGGATCATAACTCCCTAACTACAAGATATTTTTAAGAAATTCCAATTGGAGATGAAAGTTCATGATCTTAGCTTTCCAACGATATATTATGAGCTCAAAATGAAGTTCGGAGGTGAGAGTTATGTCCTTTTGAAAATTACGCTGCGCACAGTCCCTCGACTCGAGGACACATGTCCTCGGCTCGAGGATTACATTCTCGACTCGAGGAAGTACACTCTCGACTCGAGGACAGCCCGCTCTCGGTCCGAGACGACTCATTCTCGGTCCGAGAAAGGAGATTTCCACGAAGCTTCCGGTTGGCTTTTGGCGGTTGCTTTTGCTTTGGATTCTTTTGTTTTTGTCTTGTAGTATCTTTTGTACTTATCTAGAATAAAGGGGCATGAACCCTCCCTAGTTCTACCTATCTTTGGATTTTACCTACCTTGTATATAATCACTTTTCATATTATTTCTCATCTAGACTTCATTTTTAGGGAGAGTTTTCATAATTTTAGAGAGAGAATTAAGGAGAGATTAAGAGTTTTGTTATGAATTCCATCTCAAATCTTGTTGTAATTATTTTCATGGAAGGCTAATCCCCTTCTGGACTCTTGGTGTAATCAAAATCTCTCATCCTATTTATTAGTAAGATTTCCTTTTCTCTAATTTGCCTTTAAATTCATATTAATTAATTCCTTGTTCTTTAATGCATGATTTATCCTTTATTTCTCTAATTGGTTGATTGGATTGAATTGGGTATTTCTTATGCTTGGTTTTTAATTGATGGTCATTGATTATTAACCCTAAAGGAAGCAACTTTCACATGTTTAGTGTATGGTTATGACTAAAACTTGTGATTAGGGAATTAATTAGGCAACTAATAGGTTAGATTTGATTAGTGTCGCGGTCGCGGCTAATTAGATACTAATTTGGGTTGTTGTTAATCTTTTATTAATCCATGCTCTTCATGCCTTTGGTTTTGATTTGTTTGAGTGGTCACTAGACGAATTAAGGCTTTAAAGGAGGGGAATTTGGTAGCGGTTGCTCAAATTCCCCATTAAAGAGGATTAATTGCTCAAATTCTATGAATGGTATAATTAGAGAGGAGTAAAATTGCTATATTAGGGTGTTAGATGAGATTATCACCGAGGGTCGCCTTAGTAATCTTGATAAATCGTTAATTTCTTGTTTCGTTGACTTTCAAACTAAAAATCCCCCCATTTATTGTCTATTTCGTTTGTTTATTTATTTTGCCGCATAGAATTGCATATTAGGCTATTCCTCTTCCTTGTGGATACGATACCCACTTACCCTAGCTTCTTAGTTAGTTACTTGTGATAATTTGATAGGATTTAGCGACAATCTACCTATCAAATTTGGCGCCGTTGCCGGGGAAGAGGCGTATTTTAGTCCGTTTGTTAATTTTGTGTGGTTTTTGCTTTTTAGTTATTTTACTTTCATTTTTTGTTTTTCATCTTCTCTACATGTGTTTGAGGCTTGTTTTTGTTTTCCCCTTGCGGTGTTTGGGCCACTAGCCTATGGTCCAAACCCGTTCTACTAATCCCGACTTGAGTTGTTTTGAAATAGATTGGGAACTTGAGAGAACGTTGAGGCAAAAAAGTAGGAGAGTATCACTGGAGAAAGTGAATCAAGTAGTAGTTGAGGAGGAAAGGAACGTGTTCGCCGATTTTGATTTGTTTAGGGAGGACGGTTCTTACACTTCCGCAACTTCCGATTTTGTTGATCTCAATACAATGAGTATTCGGGAACTCACTGCCCCGGATCTCTCACAACAACCCTCATGTATTGTCTTCTCCGAGGATGAAACTACCTCAAGAATCGAGATCAAGGGTGCCTTGTTACACCACCTATCCACATTCTATGGCCTAAGCACCAAAGATGCCAACAAGCACATAATGGGGGTTCACTTTGTGTGTAGCAACATGAAGCCTCCGGAGGTTGACTTGGATACCTTTTTCCTAAAGGTTTTTCCATTTTCATTGAAGGATCGTGCTTTGAATTGGCTATATACTCTCCCCCACAATAGTATCACGTCTTGGGAATTGTTGAAAAAAGCCTTTATTCTCAAATACTTCCCCAACACTAAGGCTTCGGCTTTGAAGAAGGAGATTTCAACAATAGAGCAACGGGGAGAGTCACTTGCCTCTTATTGGGACCGGTTCCGAGAGTTGGTAGCTAGTTGCCCCTATCATGGCTACAAGGAGCAAGATCTAATCTTATTCTTTTACCACGGGCTCGATGATCAAGACTATAGGCATGTGGTAGCCGCTAGTAATGGTGGATTGGACAAGATGACTCCGGTTGAGGCTTGGGACTTGCTAGAGGAGTTGGCAACAAACTCACGTGACCGAGAAGCAAAGAAGTGTGTGAGGAAGGTCAATATGGTGGAAACTCCCCCCAATGATTCTCAAGTTGGGGAGTTGACAAAGATGGTGAAGGAACTCTTGCGAAATCAAGGTAGGAACTCTCCTCCTAGAGAATATGAGGAGGTTGATGCGATTAATGGCTTCCAAGACAATCAAAGGAGGATTGACGGTTTCCAAGATGGGAATAGAGGCTACAATCAAGGTGGAAACCGGTTCCAAGGTCAAGGACAAGGTAGCAATGGGAATTTCAACTCACAAGTATCTAGAGACGGGAACTACAATCAAGGGGGTCATAATTACTTCAACCAAGGTCATGGAAGCTCTAGTGGAGGTAATGGTTTTCAAGGAAATCGGATTCAACCTAGACCACCATTCCAAGAGTCTAATCAAATCAATCAAGGTGAAGGGAATGGTAGTTCATCTACGCATTTGGATGAGATGATGAAAGCCCTCACACAAAATGTCATGACAATGCAAGCCTCAATGGTGAGTAATCAACAAGAAACGAAGGCAAGCATTCAAAATCTTGAGAGTCAAATGAGCAAGCTAGCAAGTGTGGTCAATCGACTTGAATCTAAGGGCTCTAACAAATTTCCATCTCAAACCGAGCCAAATCCTATCAAAAATGTGAGTTTCATTGGCCTACGGAGTGGTAGGAAACCTCACATCGAGTTTGAGAATGGAAATCAAGGTATGAGCATGGATGGGGAAGAGTTTGGGCATTGGCAAGATCAAGGAGAAGCTTTAGAACAAGATTGGCTCGAGAAAGGACCATCCCGAGCCGAGGAGGAATGGACTCGGACCGAGGAACAATCACCTCGGCCCGAGGAGCGGATACGGGAAAAATGGCACCCTGTTGACATTTCTCGGACCGAGAATCACCTGTCTCGGGCCGAGAAGGTGTCGTCTCGGGCCGAGACGATTTACCCTCGGTCCGAGGAGAATATACCTGAAAATCGGTGTTCTGTCGATTTTTCTCGGACCGAGAAGAAATTGCCTCGGTCCGAGAAAGAGAGCTCTCGAGTCGAGAGAGGCAAGTCTCGAGTCGAGACAGGCTCGTCTCTAGTCGAGACTGACCCGTCTCTGGTCGAGACTCACTCCTCTCTGGTCGAGACCGACTCCTCTCTGGTCGAGACGGAACCCTCTCTGGTCGAGACAGGGACCCTTGTTTCTCGATCTCCTTTGGTTGTTGAGTCTTCTATTCCCCAAGATGATGAGGATGATAATGTACCATTTCCCGAGGCTCTTAAGGACACTCGGAAGCTCAAGACCAACAACACCGAAATGTACGCTCTTTTTCAAGTTTGCAAAGTGAATATACCCTTTCTAGACTTTGTGAAGAGTGTTCCAAGGGTTGCTAAATTTGTGAAAGAAATGTGCACGGTCAAGAGGAAGCCGAAAGCTAAAGACAAGAGGAAAGTGGTGATGAGTGAGCAAGTTTCGGCCGTTTTTCAACAACGGCTACCTATAAAGTGTGGTGATCCCGGCATGTTTACCGTTCCGGCAACCATAGGTAACACTACTTTTCCTAAGTCCATGCTAGATTTAGGTGCATCTATTAATGTTTTGCCACTCTCATGCTATAGTTCGATGAAACTCAAACCAATGCATGAAACCGATATTGTGATAGAACTAGCGGATCGTTCTAAGGTTTATCCTGAAGGAATTGTAAGGGATGTGCATGTTAAGATAGATAATCTTGTGTTTCCCGCAGATTTATATGTCCTTGATACAAATCATAGTGAGCATGGACCCCCTCTCCTTCTCGGACGCCCCTTCATGAAAACCGCAAGAATGAACATTGATATGCACACCGGTATTCTTGCACTAGAAGCTAATGGTTGTCGAATAGAGAGACATGTTTATGATTCAAAACATGATGTTGATAATGATCATTCGGTTCACTCCATTGATACATGTGTTGTGAAATCTCCAAAGCATGATCCCCCCGATCCCAAAAGCACTAGTACCAAATGCATGTCTTTGAATTGTGTGCAAAACATGAATTCTAATGTGAAAAGCATGTATTTTACGCTAACCAAGTCACCCCTAGAATGTGGAAAGTCTTCGCCATCGGTTTTGCAGATTACAAAGGCTAAAAAGACAATTCCTCATACTCCTAACAAGAAAAGGAGAAATGTCACCAAAGTCGGGGTCAAGAATGCCCCGAGGTGGAGGGTGAAAGGAGAAGGGGTAAAGTGCGATTTGCTTGACGTGGGGTTTGAATTTGGTTGATGGGGAATGGAATGACATGAGTCGAGCCAACGACATTAAACAAAGGCGCTACTTGGGAGGCAATTAACCCAAGCTTGTCATTTGTTTTTTTGTTTGTTTTTCTAGTGTTTTTAGCTCGTGACACTTGCCATACGACGGAGAAGCCAAGGTATGATATCACCATCCCTTACACCTTCTACTCATCTCATTTCTAACCAAGTCGCTCCTTCACCCCGTTTTGTCCCGTGTTTCATACCATCTCTCTTTGTATTTCCCCACCCGTTTGTTCCACATGCTTGTTTGTCCCAAACCATCTACATTTGGCCCCAAACTCACACATTTATTAGAAAATGGCCTATTTTATTTTGGTTGTTTGGACAACTTTTGGTGTGGGGTCATTATGCTCCAAGAAACACACGAGGGAGATTGGAGTTTGCAAGGTGATAGGAGGCAACATATTTTGAGGAAGACGGGAGTTGTGAGGTGAGAGAGTGACTCTTCTACCGGTCTTTTGACCATGAGCCACTTTCTTTGACGGTAATTGAGGGAAATGGAGCTCTCACGAGGTATGTTTTCTTTTCCCTTAGCTTGTCTCTCTCTCTCGATTCTAGCCTCTACTTCCCACCCGTTTCATTAACCGTTTCTATACCATCTCTCTTTGTGCCTCACCACGTTTGTTCCCCCACTATTTTGATTGTTTTTGAACACCCCATCCCACCCCTAAACCAATAAATAGCCTTCTTGTTAGTTCATTTTAATCGGGTGCCTTGACTTGTGGTCGTTGTTGGAGGATGTGTTATGCATATTGTTAATAAGGGAGATGAAGTGGTGAGACGAGGGTGGATACATTTATCGAGGAAGAATAGGGGAGTGAGGTAGAGTGGGTGTCTCTTGACCCGAGAGTCCGTTATTTCTTCATTTGATGAGATGAGACGGTTTATTCTTTGTTTGTAGGAGTATGGGATACTTGTGGATAACTTGATGGTTCTCCCCCCTACGCACTTTGTCGTTGCCCGATTTTTTAGATTGATTTTGGTTGTCATTGGGGGCCATGACGAATTCTAGCATGGGGGAGACGGTTGACATTGTGTTGCATTTTGATTGTTGTTGGCATTTGTCACTTAGTTTGTATAATAGTTTTGTTTTTGTTAAAAAAAAAAAAAAAAAGTATTTCACGAATACCACGGCGGGGCGACATAAGTAGAGGAGTTTGGGGCGATACGGGTTAGGATCATCAAGGGAGCTATAAGGAGGTTCGGTGTTTAGAAATTGGTGGTCTTAGATAGAATTCCTCTTGCATTTTGTTGATATAAGTGGCGTCGGTGGTTTGAGAAGAGGTGAGTCACATTCCATAGCTATTCCGGATTGTGGCTTAAGAGGGAGTTGGAGAGCAATTGGGGAGCTTAGGACTCATTAGCCCCCATTTGTTTCATTTGTTCCGGATTGGTAGCATAAGATGGTTAGAGGTGGGGTGTTGAGCATTGCACCCACCCCAACTCTAACTAGGTTTTTTGTGTGTTGTGGCTTGCGGTTCTTGTTTGGAGGAGTTGGACCATAGAGGAAGGTCTATACAAACAGAGATTATAACAAAACAAAAAAACACACAAAAATTACAAAAACAAAACAAATATGTACAAAAACCACACAAAAATAGCAAAAAGACTAAAAACGCCTCTTCCCCGGCAACGGCGCCAAATTTGATAGCGAGATTGTCGTTTGATATGCAGTAATGAGTGTGTGCTAATGAGGGGATTTTAGATGCTTTTAGGGGTGTTTGAGCTTGTTGTTAGCGTGATTCGTGAGCCATATGATGATGAATATACTTGGAGTTTTATTGATGGTTTTATGGGATTTTTATGGCTCAAGACCCTTTTTGGTGACCGTTGGATGACACTATGGAAACACACACCATCACCTCCGACTTCATTGGATCATAACTCCCTAACTACAAGATATTTTGAAGAAATTCCAATTGGAGATGAAAGTTCATGATCTTAGCTTTCCAACGATATATTATGAGCTCAAAATGAAGTTCGGAGGTGAGAGTTATGTCCTTTTGAAAATTACGCTGCGCACAGTCCCTCGACTCGAGGACACATGTCCTCGGCTCGAGGATTACCTTCTCGACTCGAGGAAGTACACTCTCGACTCGAGGACAGGCCGCTCTCGGTCCGAGACGACTCATTCTCGGTCCGAGAAAGGAGATTTCTACGAAGCTTCCGGTTGGCTTTTGGCGGTTGCTTTTGCTTTGGATTCTTTTGTTTTTGTCTTGTAGTATCTTTTGTACTTATCTAGAATAAAGGGGCATGAACCCCTCCCTAGTTCTACCTATCTTTGAATTTTACCTACCTTGTATATAATCACTTTTCATATTATTTCTCATCTAGACTTCATTTTTAGGGAGAGTTTTCATAGTGTTAGAGAGAGAATTAAGGAGAGATTAAGAGTTTTGTTATGAATTCCATCTCAAATCTTGTTGTAATTATTTTCATGGAAGGCTAATCCCCTTCTAGACTCTTGGTGTAATCAAAATCTCTCATCCTATTTATTAGTAAGATTTCCTTCTCTCTAATTTGCCTTTAAATTCATATTAATTAATTCCTTGTTCTTTAATGCATGATTTATCCTTTATTTCTCTAAAATCATTGTTTATTTTTGTTAGTTTAATTAATGTAGTTTAGAAATTTCGATAGCAAGGGTGTTTATACAACATTGGAAATTGTTAATAGAAGTACGTTTTCTCCGTGGGATCGACCCCTACTTACACTAACTACTAGTTAATCATTTAGGGATTTATTTGGGTGACCACGACATCACGCCACAAGTCAAGGGCGCTCGAGGATGAGCGGTCAGCGCCCCGAGGGGGAGCACAGCCGCTACCGAAGGAGAACGTGGAGGTGTACGACGAGGAGTACGAGGAAGAGGTGATGGAAAGCAGGGCACGCCCCCAAGAGATCGCTATGATGAAGGAGCTCTTCGATGCCCGAGCCAAGCTGAAGGAGCAGGCCGAGAGGCAGAACCAAATGAGCGAGCGCATGGCTGAGCTAGAGAAGAGAATGGCCGCTCAGGTTGTGACGCCTGCTGCCGAGGCGATACCCGCATCGAGCAAGCACAAGCGCGGGCCTCGGAAGACGCCTTCGCAGCGAACGGCGGCGGCCGTCCAGAAAATCAAAGCGATCTATGACAGTCATCCCCCCAGAACAGAGTTGAGAGATACCATAAACACCCTGAAGCGAAGAAGAGAGGAGATAGAGGCGACCCAGGCCTCGCGAAGGAAGCACCAGGAGGTCGGTGCGAGAGATAAAGGCAAAGGAGTCTTGGTCGAGGAGGAGGCCACTCGAGGGCGAGCCAAGACCCAAGAAGAGCGGCCCCGAGGAAGTGCCAGGAGGTCGCACTCTCCTCGCAGGAGGTCACATGCGTCCAAGCCTTCTAGAAGCGCGACCCGACAAATCGACTCGGATAGTTCGAGTGATGAGTCGGAGTCTGCTTCGGAAAGCGAGGCCAGTTCGAAGCACCACTCCCACAGGTCGTATCGAACCAAGAGAACGTTCACTGCTGATTCACCCTTCGCGAGGTGGATATTGGAGGCCGAGAGGGTGCCTGGGGTTAAGAAGCCCAAGATGACCGAGTACAACGGGGTCGAGGACCCGTTCGACCATATTTCTTCGTATATGCACAACATTGGTTATATGACTCAGGATGAGGCGACTATTTGCCGGCTGTTCCCGACCACGCTGACTGGGATTGCGCAACGGTGGTTCGATAAGTTGCCACCGGGTAGCATCTGTTCGTGGTCCGGGTTGAAGAAGAAGTTTACTGGCCACTTCGTGACCAGTAAGACGAGGAAGAAGACGCCGATCCACTTGACAGCAATAAAGCAAGGAGACAAGGAGTCCCTGGATGACTATATCCAGAGGTTCCGCTCGACTGTCACGCACATTGCCAACCTAACTGATGAGAAGGGTGTAAGCGCACTGGTGCACGGCATGAACGAGGGAAAATGCAAGTACGACCTGGTAAAACGAGAGGCCAAGACGCTCGAGCAAGCGTACAAACGAGCGGCCGCTCACATCAATGCTGCCATTGTGAACCGGTCGGGATATGGCGAGCCCACAGCCTCTCGGGTCCGACCCCAGGATCGACTCGGACCCCCAGTGCATAACAAGAAACCATACCGGTTCAACACTTCGCTCAGGACTGTGTTCATGGCGATCAAGGAGTCGGACCAGTTAAGGGCTCCTCGACCCATGACACAGGACGATCGGAGAAATATGGGAGCATTTTGTGAATATCACATGGAGAATGGTCATGCCACAGCCAGCTGCAAAGACCTTGAGGAGGCGCTCGACAGACTGGCTGACAATGGACTGCTTAACCGATACCTGAAGCGCCTGAGGGGCCAAAGGGATCGATACAAGCAGAACAATCAAAGAGGCGCTCGCGGTGGCGGCCAGGCAGGAAATAGAGCCAGGGCTCGGAGCCCTGGCGTTATCAATACAATCTCGGGAGGCTTCGCTAGCGGAGGACCGAGCCGCCGGGGTCGAAAGACCAATTGGAGGCTCTTCGTCAACTCGGTCGCGACGGTGCTTCCCGAAATCAAAATCCCAACCATAACAGTTAAGCAATCAGATGTGAAGAACGTTCGGTCACCTCATGATGATCCGGTGGTAATCACCATGCAGGTGGCGAACAAGCAAGTGAGAAGGTCCTTGGTGGACACGGGCTCGTCGGTAGACATCATGACTTTTGAATGCCTCCTAAAGCTGAAGTACACGGCGAAGGATATCACGCCGCTCCGCGAGCCGATAGTTGCCTTCGGAGGGCAAACCATCTACCCGATGGGGACAATTCGCCTCCCAGGAGCTATTGGCGAAAGAGCTGATATGAGGCGAGCCCATGTTGAATTCGTCATCATTGTCATACCATGCGCCTACAACATTGTGGTGGGGAGGCCCCTACTGAATGATATTGCGGGGTTAGTTTTTCCATTGGGTCTGTTGATGTTGTACGTCACAGATGATGGCCGAGCCGCTATTGTCCGAGCTGACCAAAAGGTCGCTCGTGAGTGCTATCACGCTGGACTCAGGCCTCCCATGGTAAACCCTAGTGAAGCGCTCGAGGAGAGCGAACCCCCCACCAAGAAGAGAAAGAAGGAAGAGAGCCCGGCGAAGGCCGCGGCTGAATTTTTGTGTTGAAACTATTGATGCGAGGCATGGCCTCGAAGGACCCACCCAACCCTTTGAAGAGACGGAGGACGTGGCACTGGAAGAGGAAAGAGCCGACCGAACGGTTCGAGTGGGCAAGGCTCTCGAACCGGAAGTTAAGGCCCCTCTCGTGTCCCTGCTGAGAGAATTTAAGGATGTGTTCGCGTTCGCTGTGGAGGAGATGCCAGGGCTCGACCCCTCGGTCATCACTCACAAGTTGAACGCTGATCCATCGAAGAAGCCCGTCCACCAGAAGCAGAGGCATTTCGGCTCGGAGCGAGCGAATGCAATCAAGGAAGAAGTCGACCGACTACTCGGGGCTCGTTATATCGAGAAATGCACATACCCGGTTTGGCTCTCCAACGTGGTGTTGGTGAAGAAGCCGAACGGGTCGTGGAGAATGTGCGTCGACTTCACGAATCTGAACAAGGCTTGCCCGAAGGATGGTCAGCCGCTGCCTCGGATGGATCAGTTGGTCGACTCCACTTCGGGGCATGAACTCTTGAGCTTCATGGATGCATATGCGGGATACCATCAGGTCCCGATGGCAGAGGAGGACCGAGCCAAAACTGCGTTTATCACACCGCTCGGGGTGTATATGTACCGAGTGATGCCGTTCGGACTAAAGAATGCTGGAGCCACGTTCCAAAGGTTGGTGAACCAATTGTTCAAGGAACAGATTGGTAGGAACATGGAAGCATATGTTGACGACTTGATTGTGAAGAGTGTCCGAACCGGCGATCACTGCAAGGATCTGCGAGAGACGTTTGAGACGTTGAGGAAGTACGGGATGAAGCTGAACCCGAAGAAGTGTGCCTTCGGGGTAACGACATGGAAGTGTCTCGGGTTCCTCGTGAGCCAGAGAGGCATCGATGCGAACCCTGAGAAAATTAAGGCTATTGTGGATATGCCTTCTCCAAAGAACGTAAAGGATGTGCAACGGTTAACGGGGTGCGTAGCAGCCCTCGGACGCTTCATTGCGAAGTCGGCCGACCGATGCCTCCCGTTCTTCGCCGCTCTCAAAAAGAAGAAGAATTTCGAATGGGATGAGCAGGCCGAGAAGTCATTCCAGGAGCTGAACCAGTACCTTGTCAACATCCCTAAGATATCTGTGCCTCGAGAGAAGGAGGATTTGTACTTGTATCTGTCAGCGAATGAGCAAGCGGTCGGAGCCGTGTTGGTTGTGGAACGCGAGAAGGTCCAGAGCCCAGTTTATTATGTGAGTCACGCCCTCGCGGGGGCCGAGCTGCGATACCCTCCGCTCGAGAAGCTCGCTCTGGCCTTGCTCGTAACGAGCCGACGCCTCCGACCTTATTTTCAGAGCCACAAAGTTATTGTCCGAACGAACTATCCGCTGGAGAAGATATTCAACCACCTTGATGGGAATGGAAGGTTGCCTCGATGGGCATGCGAGCTAAAGAGCCATGGCATCGAGTATGAGCCGAGGCGCCGCCTCGCAGGGCAGGCATTGTCCGATTTCGTGGTCGAAGCAGCCTTCAACGAGCCAGAGGGGCCGATGAAGGAGCAGTGGACATTGTATGTGGACGGCTCGTCGAATTCAGCTGGAAGCGGAGCTGGTATGATCGTCATACTCCCCGGTGGGGAGAGGATGAAATACGCGCTCCGCTTCGGCTTCGAGGCGACCAACAACGAGGCAGAGTATGAGGCCCTCGTTGCGGGAATACAGATGTGCCTGGCGGCAGGGGCTACTGATGTGAAGGCATTCTCCGATTCAGCTATAGTGGTGAACCAGCTAAATGACAAGTTTGAAGCGAAGGACCACATGGCTGAATACAGGGACAAAGTCCGAGGGCTCACTAAGAAGCTCGAACGCTTCGAAATCGAGCAGATCCCTCGGTCGGAGAATCAACAAGCGGATGCGTTGGCTCGACTGGCCAGCTCTTCGCTCAGCGACCGACCAAGGGTTGTTAAGTGGGAGCTGTTGCCGTTTAGAAGCATTGATCGGACCGCTAATGTGCTGGTCCTCGATCGGAGTCCCGAGTGGATGAAACCGCTGCTGGCCTACCTGAAGGACGGAGAACTTCCGAGCGATCCGAAGGAGGCAAAGAAAGTAGAGAGGAGGGCCGAGTGGTTCACACTGGTCGGTGGCGAGCTGTACAAGAAGGGGTATGTCCACCCATACCTAAAATGTGTCGATCCGGTCGAGGGGAAGTACCTCTTAAAGGAAATCCACTTTGGAGAGTGTGGGGGCCACATAGGGGCTCGAGCAACGGCTTCGAAGGCGTTGCGAGCCGGATTCTTCTGGCCAACCATGCAGACTGATGCGGCCGAACTTATCAAGCATTGCCACAAATGCCAACGGTTTGGGCCGATCAGCAAGAGGCCTCCCACCCAGCTCAAGCCAATTTCGACACCTCTACCATTCGCAAGATGGGGCTTGGACATCCTTGGACCCTTCCCAAAGAGTTTCTCTCGGAAGAAGTTTATCATTGTGGCCGTCGACTACTTCACCAAGTGGGTCGAGGCCGAACCATTGGAAATGATCACTGACCGAGATGTGATCAACTTCGTCTGGAGGAACATCATCACCAAGTTCGGAGTCCCTCGGATGTTTACATTTGATAATGGAACCCAGTTCGACAGTGATGATTTCAAGGAATACTGTGCAGGGTATGACATCCAAACATGCTACACCTCGGTCGCATATCCACAGGCGAACGGGCAAGCCGAGTCATCCAACAAGATAATCTTGCATGGGTTGCGAACCATGGTTGAAGGAGCGAAAGGAAAGTGGGTCGAGGAGCTACCAGGTGTCCTGTGGGCGCTTCGCACCACTACGAAGCGAGCCACAGGCGAGACCCCTTTCCAGCTAGTATATGGCTCGGATGCTGTATTGTCGATCGAATGCGAGGCCAAATCTGTTCGCATAAGTACCTACGAGCCCGAGGAGAATGAAGTTGAGCTGCAAGCCGCGCTCGACCTTCTCCCCGAGTGCCGAGGGAATGCACTCATGAAAGCCGAAAGGCAGAAGCAGCAGATGGCTAAAGCATTCAACCGCATGGTTGACCAAGGAAGGTGGAAGTTGGAGACATGGTCCTTCGGAATGCGAAGGCAACAGGCAAGAAACTTCCAGGAGGAAAATTGAAGGACAAGTGGGAAGGACCATACCTGGTGGTTGAACAAGTCAAAGAAGGCACCTTTCGACTGAGCACCCTAGAAGGAGAGATGGTCAAGAGGCCCTGGAACCTCTACAACCTCAAAAAGTACTATCCTTAGTATCGTGTCATTATCCTAAGTTAAGGCTCGCATGTTGCGAAGCATTTTCATATATTTTTGTTTATCAGTAGGCCGAGGGCCAAGTGTTGTATTTGTCTTAAGTATCGATCAATGAAAGGCCGAGCGCCACAGCGTTAGTCAGAAACTAAGTGTCAAAAACCCCAACCCCCGCTTCGCGAGTCGACGAGGAGTCGACAACTCAACATCAGAAATGAGTCGATTGCTTCGACGGAATACAAGGAAAACCGAGTGCAGTTCCCAAAAGGGAAGGCACTCGGAAGTGCGTTAAAAACGCGAGACAAGGCGCAATCGCTCGTATGGGAGTACACTCGAAATGCAGACATTATAGCCCCTCGGAAGAGGTGAGCCGAGTGCAACTACCCATGCGAGAAGTCGCTCGAGGCATTTTTGCCGAAGACAAGAGTCTATAAATTGCCCTACCAAGGTCGAAGGCATTGTTGGATACAACAATCGCTCGGAGTGGGTTGAAGTTGCCCTACCTTGGTAGCGACACGCTTTCCCAACTAGGGCTCGCGTCGAATAAAGTTCAGCTAAGAACACGTTCGGCTACGAAGGATGAGATCCCGTAGCACCTTAAACTTCAACTCGGGTAAGGAGGCTTGTGCGAAGCCTCCCCTCGAAGGCCGAAAACCAAAAGGCTTCGACCGAGTGCATGCGCTCGCTTCTCGCGCAAAAGCGGGAAAAATGCGTCATCCATGCGAGGAGTCGAATGTCTTCGCGGTTAAGGCAACGAGCACCTAACCCCGAAGAGGCATTCGCCTCGAGGGCGAGACCACCCATGGATGACCAGAATGGACGTTAAAACAATACACAAGAGTTGTATGAAAATCGATAATTAAAATAAGGGGCTCGGAACCAAACACCCTTGAAAATGGGCGGCTCCGAGCCAAATTGTCAAATCGAAAACCCTCGAGAGGGCAACAAACAAACAGGAATTAAAATTGTACGACTACAAGGCTAAACAGCCCAATTGAGATTAAAAATATTAAGTGTTGGTGTTGGTGGCAGGTCCCTCGGCAGGTGTGGTGAAGTCGAAGTCCTCCGGCAGCTCGAACAGCTCCTTCTTTGCGTCGGCCTCCTCGGCCGCTGCAGCCGCCTCGAGCGCTTCGATGTCATCCTCATCGTGGAGCTCGCCTTCCTCGGGTGATGCACCCGCCTCGGCATCATTATGTGCGTCGAGCTCCGAGCGATAGGAGTCTTCGAACTCCTTCCGATCGAGGTCGAAGTCATCTTTGCCTTCGACAATCTTCACCAGCGCTTTCCAGCTAAGCTCCAAGCCCAGCTCGATCCTCTCCTGCTTCGCAGCCGCCTTGTCCAAATTGCTAAGATAGTTATAGCCCTTGGAAGACAGGAAGGTCGAGACCGCCGAGCAGGCCCGCTTCGCCCAGAGAGAGGCATGACTGGATGCGTTGACCAGCTTAAGGCTTAGCTGGTTCGCATCGGCCTTCGCCCTCTCCACCTCGGCAGCGAGTGAGGAAGCCTTGGCATCGGCCGCAGACATCGCAGCGACAGCTTCTTCGTTCTGCTTGTGGCAGTCGGCCACATTCTTCTTTGCCTCGGCGAGTGATTGCTCGAGCTCCTCCTTAGCTGCCTCGATCTCCCTCAGCCTTGCCTCGGCAGCGAGGCACTTCTCCTTCCAAGACCCTCCTTCGGCCTGCTGGGCGAGATGCAGCTCACCCTGGCACACGAGGACAGTCGCCTAAGGAGAAGAGAAGTTAGAAAATGAAACAGGTAAAAAAGAGAAAGGAATAAGCCGAACGAGACTGAAGGATACCTGCATCATCTGCGAGACCGCCCGTCGAGCCCAGTCAGGGCAGAAAGGAAAGTCCCGAGCAGTGTCGTGAACCGCCGCTGCGACCCTCGACATGTCAGGTAGAAGAGGCGCTGTCATCGCCTCGAGCTGAGCCACTACATCAGCAAGCAATCCAGAGTTACAAAGATCCCTTGCGGATTCTATTACCAGTTGTTCAAATTCTTCCAAAATCTTACGTGTCTGAGCAGCCGAACCGCCAACGTCCTGCCTCTTTGGAGCCGATGTCTCGCCCTCGTCGAGAGGCCTCTTCTCTTGGCGCCGAGCCTGAAAGAGGAACATCAGTTAAGAGTTGTCACTAAAATATATAAGTATAAAGCATCCAAAGCGAAGGAGTTACCTCCGCCTCCTCGCCTTCGGAAGACGAGAGAGAAACCGCCTGGAAGCCAGCCGAGGTAGGCTCTTGAAGGACGATGCCAGAGGTCCTCTGCCTCAGAACAGTTCTAGCACTGGTTCCGACCGGCGCATGCATGCGAACAGGAGTCGCTTGTAAAGGCGGCCCCGAGGAGGTGCGAGACGGGGTCCCCAGTGGAGTCCGAGGAGGAGCCGAGCCGGATGGCGGAGGACGAGGCGACTGAGTCGCTCGCTCATCAGCTGAGCGATTCCCAGTCGATCGGACCCGCTCACCACTAGGAGGAGGCTGAACAGCTGGTTCCTGAGCCGCTTCTCGCTGACTCCGACCACTCTGCTTTCGGGCTCTCTGAGCCATTAGACGGTTGAGATTCGGCATTTCCTTATGCCAACGGTGAAACTTCCTCGACACCGAGTTGCTGATACGCGCTGCGAAAAACAAAAATGGTTAGTAATTCGAAGAGACAACGCGAAAAGCAAGACGAACGCAACACGAGACCTACTCTCTTCCTCCTCATTGTCAGTAAAGATTAAGCCCGAATACGTGAGCCAGAAATACTTATTCAGCATCTCCTCGTGCGGGACCCAGGTGAGGTCCTCGAGCTCGGGATTCAGTTTCTGATAAAAGTATTCGGCACAACTCTCCTCCGCCTCGCTAAGCCGAGGGAGGGAGTTGTTCACTTCCTTGGAGCCCGATGACCGAAGGGGCACTCCAATTTTGTCGCTGAGAGGCGAACCGTTAGCAGTGGTAAGCCAGTAAAATCTCCTCTTCCACTCCGGTCCCTTCTGGGGTTTCGGAGGATGGGTTACTATGCTATAAGTGTTGGTTGCGCCGCGAACGGCAAAGTTCTTGAATCCCCATTGGTCGTTGGAGATGTTGTGAAGGGATCGGAAAAGGTTGAGAGAAAGTGAAATGCGGGCACACCGAGAAGTCATCACAAAACCCGAAAGGGTAATGTGTGCGTTAATGGTGAGCTCCGAAGGGCAGACGTTATAGTGGTTATATACATCTTCCAAAAACTGATTGAGGGGCACTCGGAACCCGTAGGCGAAGGCCTGTGCGTATACACCGAGGCAGTACCTCGAAGGCTCGGAGCAAACTGACCCCTCGTCTGGCACGACCAGTACGAGCGGGTCCTCAATATGATGGGCCTCGCAGAAAGCCTTAACGACCTCGGGTGTTTGCGTCGCACGCCAGACCGGGTCGATTGTTGCTTTAGTAAAGGTGTTGTTGGTGACTCGAACAGCATGTCGAGGAGGCATGACTTCGAGGGGTTCCTGCGAGGGATAAACGACCGAGTTAGGCATATATGCACCTCGAGCCCTCCTCGGGTCGTTCATACCCCCCCGGGTGCACCCGAACAGTCTGTTTGATACGCGCCATCTGAGAAAAAGAGAAGGTAGTTATGGACTCGCTGTGTGCGAGCCGTTACCTCTCACTATCTTCGATGACGGATCTGCAAGACCCAACACTCGACAGATCGACAAAAGTCGAAAAATCGAAGGATCGATGCGAGAGAAGCGTGTCGGCGCGAAGGATGGACCGCTTCTCATCGCCGACCTCGAAACCGAGCGGGTTTGTCGGGTGTTATCTGGGTCCCCAATCCCAGAACGCTCGGCTGGCATCTTTTTGCCGCCGGAGCAGGACCGACAACCCGAGACCGTCACCGGACAAGTAAAACGACAACGGCAACATTAAAAACAAACGGAAAAAGCGCAAAAACGAAACGGAAAAGATGAGCTTACCGGAGATAATAGTCGGAAAAGGAGAAGTGAGAAAGCCGAAGGAAAGCCGAAGAGAATCGAGGGAAAAAGTCACCGGAAAGGAAGGATCTTCGACTCGGAAATTGGCTCGGAACGGGCTCGGGTGCAGCTCGGAGCTTTGATGATTTACGAAGAAAAACTTTGGAAATGAAGGTGATTATGATTGAAAGTGAAAATGAAAATGATTTGGGGTGAAACTCTTCTATTTATAGGGGGGTGAAGTCAGGGGCAAATTGGTAAAAGCAAATGTTTTTACACAACTTCCCAACGGCCGTCAGTCATCATTACGGCACAGGAGACGAAAAGTTTTTGCGTGTTCCCGAGGTTACTTTTGCGGGAATCAAGGGACGGTTGGCATAGGAAACTGTTCAAATTTCCGCCAACTCCCGAGAATAATAATTGCAATATTTAAGTTTAGAAATTTTCAAAACTCAAAATTTCGATAATTCGAAATTTGATTGCAAATAATATTTTCGGGAATTATAAATTGCTAACACCGAGCCAGGGGCTCGGGGCGATGCGAAGAACCCTTCCCCTCGGAAAGGGTGAAATTTTCGAGCTCTCCCAGGCGAGGGATCGAGGACTCGAAAAGGGTGAAATTTTCGAACAAGTTCTTGGTTCGAGTCATCACTCCCTCGGAAAGGGTGAAATTTTCGAGCTCTCCCAAGCGAGGGACAGACGACTCGAAAAGGGTGAAATTTTCAAACAAGTTCTTCGTTCGAGTCATCACTCCCTCGGAAAGGGTGAAATTTTCGAGCTCTCCCAGGCGAGGGATCGAGGACTCGAAAAGGGTGAAATTTTCGAACAAGTTCTTGGTTCGAGTCATCACTCCCTCGGAAAGGGTGAAATTTTCGAGCTCTCCCAAGCGAGGGATCGAGGATTCGAAAAGGGTGAAATTTTCAAACAAGTTCTTCGTTCGAGTCATCACTCCCTCGGAAAGGGTGAAATTTTCGAGCTCTCCCAGGCGAGGGATCGAGGACTCGAAAAGGGTGAAATTTTCGAACAAGTTCTTCGTTCGAGTCATCACTCCCTCGTAAAGAGTGAAATTTTCGAGCTCTCCCAGGCGAGGGATCGAGGACTCGAAAAGGGTGAAATTTTCGAACAAGTTCTTGGTTCGAGTCATCACTCCCTCGGAAAGGGTGAAATTTTCGAGCTCTCCCAGGCGAGGGATCGAGGACTCGAAAAGGGTGAAATTTTCGAACAAGTTCTTGGTTCGAGTCATCACTCCCTCGGAAAAGGTGAAATTTTCAAGCTCTCCTAGGCGAGGGACAGACGACTCGAAAAGGGTGAAATTTTCGAATATGTTCTCTGTTCGAGTCGTCACTCCCTCGGAAAAGGACGCAATATCAGAGAAGAAGACAACGCCTCGATGGGGCACGACTGCATGACATGGCTTTACCAAGGTCTACAAAGTACACCTTGATAAAAGGCGGCCAGGGGTCGTACCCTGGTCACCCCCGATGAGTCCGACCTTGCTGACAGCGAGGGGCGCGACCAAGATCCGAGGGGCTTTGTTAGTACCACTTTGTGGTTGGGCCATAGCCCTTAGTAAAGTAAACCTTAGTAAAGCCCATGTCATGCAAAAAGCCTCTTTCAAGGACAGCCTTTGGATGGAAGGGGAATAAAGGGTCAAGATGGAGTGGGGAAAGCTAGGATTATTCGTAGGTCCCCCTCTATCATTATAAATACCCCCTTTATGACCCATCAAAATCAGGTTCTTACACACACACCCAAAAATGCTGACATTCCATTCTCTGATTATTCTCTTGATTTGTGCAATAAAGGCTCTCTTTGTCTTATTTGCCACCCTCTTCCGAGACCCCTCACTGACTTGATCGTCGGAGGGGCGACGCCTGGTGAAAACCGGGCTCCCTTTTGTGCAGGTACTTCCCGAGGCGAGCCGAGCAACTGTCCTTCGAAGAACTCACATCCAACAGATACGATACCCACTTACCCTAGCTTCTTAGTTAGTTATTTGTGGTAATTTGATAGGAATCGACGACATTCCACCTATCATCGTTAAATCCTATCAAATTACCACTAAATACTAACTAAGAAGTTAGGGTAAGTGGGTTATCGAACACAAGGAAGAGGGGGAAGTCTAAATTGCAATTCTATGCGGCAAAATAAATAAACAAACGAAATAAACAATAAAAGGGGGGATTTTTAGTTTGAAACTCAACGAAACAAGAAATTAACGATGTATCAAATTTACTAAGGCGACCCTCGGTGATAATCTATTCAAACACCCTAATAAAGCAAGCTTTTACCTCTCTCTAATTATACCATTCATAAATAATCTCGGTTTGCACCAATTAATCCTCTTTATTGGGGAATTTGAGCAACCGCTACCAAATCCCCCTCCTTTTAGCCTTAATTCGCCTAGTGACCACTCAAACAAATCAAAACCAAAGGCATGAAGAGCATGGATTAATAAAAGATTAACAACAACCCAAATTAGTATCTAATTAGCCGCAACCGCGACACTAATCAAATCTAACCTATTAGTTGCCTAATTAATTCCCTAATCACAAGTTTTAGTCATAACCATACACTAAACATGTGAAAGTTGTCTCCTTTAGGGTTAATAATCAATGACCATCAATTAAAAACCAAGCAAATGATAAACCCAATTCAATCTAATTAACTAATTAGAGAAAACAAGGAAAAATCATGCATTTAAGAACAAGGAATTAATTATTATGAATTTAGAGGCAAATTAGAGAGAAGAAATTCTTACTAATATATAGGATGAGAGAATTTGATTACACCAAGAGTCTAGAAGGGGATTAGCCTTCCATGAAAATAATTACAACAAGATTTGAGATGGAATTCATAACAAAACTCTTAATCTCTCCTTAATTCTCCCTCTAAAACTATGAAAACTCTCTCTAAAATGAAGTCTAAGATGAAAATAATATCAAAGGTGATTATATACAAGGTAGGTAATATCCAAAAGGTAGGTAGAACTAGGGAGGGGTTCATGCCCCTTTATTCAAAATAAAGACAAAAGGTACTAAAAGACAAGAAAGATATTTGCCAAAAAGGAACCGCCACAAGCCTCACGAAACTTCCCGAATAGTGGATCGCTCTACTCGAGGAGAAAAATTCTCGAGTCGAGCGTGCGTGTTCTCGACTCGAGGATCACCCCTGTCGAGTCGAGAATGTTGGTCTTCAAAACAACTCCTCTGTTGCCTATCCCCGACTCGAGGAAGTTAATTCTCGAGTCGAGATCCGGTGCTCTCGAGTCGAGACTAATGATCCTCGAGTCGAGGGACTGCACGGAGAGCAATCTTCGAACGGGCATAACTCTCACCTCCGAACTTCATTTTGAGCTCATAATATATTGTTGGAAAGCTAAGACGATGAATTTTCCACTCCAATTAGAGTTTATGCAAAATATTTTCTGGTTTGAGAGTTATGATCCCGTGAAGTTGGAGGTGATGGTGCGTGATCCTCGGAGTGTGGTAAAGCTATCTTCTCTTCAAATCTTGCTCGAAATCGTAGCTTGACCCCCTAGTATTGTCCGAGACTCACCAAAAGTGTCTAAGGCCACTAAAAATTCGTAAAACCAACGAATAATCTCCAAAAATACTCCGAGTGGTGTGGTCTACGAATCATGATAAAACCTTGCCCAAATGGACACTAAGGCGCCTAAATAAACCAAATTAACACACCATATTTAGGCCACACCACTAGTTTAGTAGGATTAGTGGTAATTTGACTAATAATAACGACTTATTAGGTGTCAAATTTGGCGCTGTTGCCAGGGATGAGGCGTTTTAAGTCTTTTTGCTATTTTTGTTTGGTTTTTGTTCTTAGTTACTTTTCTTCTCTTTTTTGTATTTCACTTGTTCTAAATGTGTTTGAGGCTTGTTCTTATTTCTTCTTTGCGGTGTTTAGGCCACTAGCCTATGGTCCAAACCCGTGTTACTAATCCCGATTTGAGTTATTTTGAGTGGGAACTTGAGAGAACTTTGAGGCAAAGAAAGAAGTCATCACTGGAGCAAGAAAATCAAGTGGTTGTTAAGCAGGAAGGGAACGTGTTTGCGGAATTTGACTTCTTTAGAGAGGACGGGTCAAACACCTCCGCGACCTCCGTCTTTATTGACATTAGCACCATGAGTATTAGGGGGCTGACCGCACCTGATCTCTCACAACCACCTTCTTGCATTGTTTTCCCCGAAGATGAGGCTACGGCTAGAATTGAGATCAAAGGAGCTTTGCTACACCATCTACCCACCTTCTACGGTCTTAGCACGGAGGATGCTAACAAACATATTATGGGGGTTCACATGGTGTGCAACAATATGAAGCCGGCCGGGGTAGACTTGGATACCTTCTTTCTCAAGGTTTTTCCACTTTCATTGAAAGATAGAGCATTGAATTGGCTTTACACTCTTCCCCACAATAGCATCACTTCTTGGGAATTGTTAAAGATGGCCTTCATTCTTAAGTACTTCCCCAACATGAAAGCTTCCGCTTTGAAGAAAGAGATATCAACTATTGAGCAAAGGGGAGAGTCGATTGCATCTTATTGGGATCGTTTTCGAGAGTTAGTAGCTAGTTGCCCCTACCATGGATACAAAGAGCAAGACTTGATGTTATTCTTGTATCACAGCCTTGACGACCAAGATTATAGGCATGTGGTAGCATCTAACAATGGGGGATTGGATAAGGTGACCCCGCCCGAGGCTTGGGACTTGCTTGAGGAGTTGGCAACAAACTCACGTGACCGAGAATCAAAGAGTTGTGTGAGGAGAGTTAATATGGTGAAGACTACCTCCAATGATTCCTAAGTGGGAGAGTTGACAATTATGGTGAAGGAACACCTACGCAATCAATCAAGGAACTCACCACCTAGAGAGTATGAAGAGGTCAATGCCATGGGAGGTTTACAAGAAAATTCTACAAGGAGGTATGGCCATACTCAAACTCATACAATCCGGGTTGGAAAGATCATCCCAATTTGCGTTATGGCAACAATGAGGGAAACCGTGGCTACAACCAAGAAGGTAACCGGTTGCAAGGTCAAGGAGAAGGTAACAATTCGAATTTCAACTCACAAGGACCTAGGGACGTGAATTAAAATCAAGGGAGTGGAAATAACTTTCAAAATGGCTGTTTCCAAGCTAGACCACCTCTCTCCAGCCAAAAATCCTAAGGTGGTTCCTCATCCTCGATGTCCGCCGAGGACATGATCAAGGCATTGACCCTCAACGTCATGAATATGCAAGCCTCTATGGTTGAAAACCAACAAGAAATGCAGGCAAGCATTCAAAATCTTGAAGGTCAAATGAGCCAACTATCAAGTGCGGTGAATCGACTAAAATCAAGAGGTTCCACCAAGTTCCCATCTCAAGCTGAGGTCAATCCGACCAAAAATGTGAGTTTCATTGGCCTACGGAGTGGTAGGAGGCCTCACATCGAGTTTGAAGATGGAAATCAAGAGATGGAGATGATTGGAGAAGAGTATGAACAATAGGAATAGTATAGGGAAACTTTGCAACAAGTCCCTCACAAAGACCTTGGATCTGGATTCGAGAGGAGAGGAACCCGAGCCGAGGAGGAGATCCCTCGAGTCAAGAGAGGAGGGCCTTGAGTCGTGGATTGTGCTCCTCGAGTCGAGGAACACGTTCCTCGAGTCGAGGATTTGGCCCCTTAAAAGAGCCTTTCTAGTCTTATCCCTCGACTCGAGGGACATATTACTCGAGTCGGGGATTCTTCTCCCGGGGTTGGTTTGTTTGGCTCTTCTTCTACACTACAAGATGGGGATAAGGAGGTTGATATTCCGTTTCCCGAGGCGCTGAAGGATGACCGGAAGTACACCGACAACTCCGACATGTACGCTCTTTTTCAAGATTGCAAAGTGATTATACCATTCCTAGAGTTTATGAAGAGTGTTCTGAAAACAGCTAAGTTTTTGAAAGAAATGTGCACGGTTAAGAGGAAGCCGAAAGCTAAGGACAAGAAGAAAGTTGTGATGAGGGAACAAGTTTCGGCCGTTTTTTAACAACGGCTACCTATAGAGTGTGATGATCCCGGTATGTTTACTGTTTCGGCAACCATAGGTAGCACTAATTATCCTAAGGTGCATCCATTAATGTTTTGCCATCCTTATGCTATGATGCAATGAAATTTAAATCAACGCATGAAACCGATATTGTGATTGAGCTAGCGGATCGTTCGAGAGTGTACCCTAGAGGAGTTGTGAAAGACGTGCATGTTAAAATAGAAAATCTTGTATTTCCCACGAATTTCTATGTTCTTGATATGAATCATAATAAGCATGATCCCCCTCTCCTTTTAGGACGTCCATTCATGAAAGCCGCTAGGGTGAATATTGATATGCATAATGGTGTCATTGTATTCGAGGCTAATGGTTGTAGGATAGAGCGACATGTTTATGAGTCGAATTATGATGTTGGTAATGATCATTCGGTCCACTCTATTGCTAACATGTGTTGTGAAATTTCCCAAACATGATCCCCCAGACAACAAAAATGAAAATGTGAAGTGTATATCCCTCAATTGCGTGAAAAATATGAAATTTCATGTGAAAGAGATGCATTCTACACTAACCGAGTCACCCCGAGTGTTTAGAAAGTCTTTGTTGTCGGTTTTGCGGGAATCAAGGCCCGATAAGACTATTCCAAGTGATTCAAAGAAGAAAAAGGGAAAAAGTGGGAAATTTGGGGTTAAAAGCGGCCCTAGATGGAGGATCAACGATGAAACGGAAAATTGTGGGTTGGATGCGTTGGGATTTGGTTATGGTTGATCGGTTGGAGCATTGATGAGTCGAGCTAGCGACATTAAACAAAGGCGCTACTTGGGAGGCAACCCGAGCCATTTGTATATATTTATTGTATGTAGTGTTTTGAGGAAATTCGGTTTCGTTTTTGTACTCAAGCAAGAGATCAAGAAAGAAGAGCAAAAGATTATCCTCGACTCGAGGATCTCACCCCTCAACTCGAGGCTCAGTAACAGAAACGACCAAAAAAGGGGAATGATACTCGAGGGAGTGATGGCTCGAGTCGAGGAGCACATCCTCGACTCGAGAGTTTCACCCCTCGACTGGCTCGAGTCTAGCGAGCACACATCCTCGACTCGAGAGTTTCACCCCTCGACTCGAGGCTCGGGAACAGTCTGGTATGAAAAACGGGTATAATCCTTGACTCGAGTCGAGCGAGCACATGCTCGAGTCGAGGCTATTTTCTCAACTCGAGGATTCTACAGCTTCGGTTTTTCCGCCTTTTCTTAAGCCCGACTCTTCTCTCTCTCCTCACTTCTTCTTTTTCATTTCCCCCATTCTCCTCTTTCACCATTTTCGACCCCCCTTCCCTCAGACCCAAAATCCTTCAAATCTCCACCAAATCACACAAAATCACTCCCAAACTTCAACTTTCTTCACAAAAATCATTCCACAAACAACAAATCAACCCTTAAAACACTTATTTAGTCAAATTTCACTCAAAAATTCCAATTTTTCTCAAGAACCTTGGAAATTAGGGGTTTTGTTTCTTGGAGCTTTTGGGTCAATTTTAAGGGTGGAAAGGCACCTAGGGGCAGTGGTGAGGCTATTGGTAGCAATTTAGAGGATCGATTTCGCTCAAATTTTTCATTTTTAGCCCATTTCGGTAAGGAACATCCTCAAATTCGAAAATTTGCCTTTGTAGGTGTTTTGGTTGCTTGTTGTTGGCTTTGCGCTCTACAAGAAAAATGTTCCGTTGCGACCAAAATTAGGACCGGACGGGATTCTCGTTGCAAAAAATGCATCGTTTACAACGAAATTCTTGATCTCGTCTTAAAAAATAGTATCATCTACGAAGGTCAAATATCTCGTCGCAAAAAGTAATATATTACGACGGAAATTAATGTATATTTTGTACAGGTGGTAGTATATTGGTTTGATTGAACTTTGTGAAAGATTGTTGTGGCTTGAAACAAGTTGGGTAGTGTGGATTTTGGATTTGGTAGTGTGTATTTGGTGGTGGTGATTCTTGCATATTGTGCTTTCTTGGCCGGGTGTTTGGGATTGGTTGGTGCTTTGTTAAGGAGAATTTGAGTGTGGTTACATTGTCTTTTGAGATAATGGGTAGATATGATAATGAAGCCGACCCCTCCAAGAAAGAAAAGAAGGTTAAGGATAAGACGGGGAAGGCCCTAGGCGTGGATGGGTTGGATAAGATGGGGAAGGCCCGTTTCAGTGATTTCTATGAGCGCAAGAAGCTTGTTGTCACCTAATTTTTCGATGTGCCAACTCTAGAGCAACTCGGGTTTCAAGAATCCGTGTGCTATCACTTGGCTAGAGGAGGCATGCTCGACTTTATTGGCAAGTCGGCTCCCACCTATGAGAGGTGGACATATGAGTTCTTATCCACGCTCAAGCATGAGCCGGATAATGAGACGATCCTCTTTCAGCTTGAATTGGGAATCGCATAGGAAAGTGGAGTTATGCGGAGTTCGAGCTATGTTTTTGGTGGCAGCCATGAGAGGATGAGAGAAAGTCGTATAACTTGTACGGGGGATTCAAGGCAAAAGTGCTATGGACCAAGCTCACTCGAGAACCGGTGATCCCCACATCGCCTAAGATATCTATGGTTCCTCACCCGGCTATGCGACTCATTTCTTAAATGAATTCTGCCTTTTATTTATTGTAAATAATTCCATGTCCTTAATTGCATGTTTAATCCTTGTTTTATCCTTTTTAATTACTCTCCCTTTAGTATAATTGTTTCTATCATTTCCATTTTGTTTATTGATATACGTTATTGCTAGGTGCGCAACGAGTTTTTTGCTTTTATCAATTAATTGCTAGCCTAAGGTTGTTCAAGGAATCCATTGTTCAATTAGCTTTTGCATTGTCATAGAAACTCGATTCAGTTGATACATATGTTATCATCGTTAGTAAATTAGGGCGGAGAAAGAATTCACATGTTAAATATAGTTCTGTGCTTATATTGCATGTCTCTATTGATACCTCTGCTATTATCGAATTAATGTAATGGTGCGCTTAGGTTATTCAATAGTTAGGGCTTTTAAGTAATGCCGATCACTCTTTCTAGCTAATAATTAAGAAGAGTTAGGGAATTTTGATCCCACAAGAAGGTACTTGAGAGTAGTACAGAAAGGTGACAACGAGCGACTGGTGGCTGGACTCCAAATACCTCATCAGGACATACTCAAAACGGGTTTCCTGGATCGTCATCTTGTGGTCCAACCCGTCGAGTCTATGACCAGAATGCTCCAAATGCCGCCTGTAGTTATTTAACTGGTAGCCATACATGGCCATCTAGCCTTTGGCCATAACCATCTATAACGTGGTCGTAGCCATCCATCATATCGTCTGACCAAAACCGCTTTGGCCATATTCATCCAATCTCTAGTCCATGCTCGTCCTCCATGCGTTAAACATTGTAGGAAAAATATCTGGGCCACGAAACCAGGCCAGGGCCTCCTCAATTGCACTCCCGGTATCGCCACGATGTCCTCAACCTCATGTTGTAGCCCCCTTTGCAACCACTGTGATGTGCAATACTTGCACGTCTACATACATCTCTTCCGCATCATGGGCATCATCCATCAAAGGCGGTCCGCGATGGGGAGCAGCAAATTGTTCTGGTGATCTGTCCAAAGTCTAATGGTATCTCCCGGCGTACTCCCTCACTTGCTTGATGAGAGTAATCCACCTAATCTTCCATAAGAATAAGTCATCATTGTAATCCACATCATCAACTTCGAGAATCTGGCAATGGCGGGCTATCAATAAAATCATTCTACCCAAGCCTATGGTGCGGCTATAGGTAGTTTGGATTGTCGTGTTGGTGCCTATCAAAATAATAGCCCAAGATGGCATCCTATTTTCGTTAGAGATGAATGAAGCAAGGCCGCCCATCTCTAGATGTTGCACGTTATTGGGCGCCCGATTGACAGACTGATGAGTGATTATTTCTACATGTTTTCACCCTCTAGTTTCGTATTTTTAGAGTCGTCCTTGGATTATTTTGAGCTAATTAATGTAATTTGTCATATCTTGGGTTATTACGTATGTTTATCATTTTTAGAACTTAAATGATTGATTTATATAATTTTCTTATTTATTAAGTGATAACCTACATTATTGAGTTCGGAAATACACTTAATCCCGTTTTTATGTGTAGGACTGTTTGTATTTGGGTCATAACTTTTGCATCCGATATCGAAACGGGCTGATTCAAGTCTTCACGGAAAGCTTGAAACGAATTCTACAAAATGTATTTCAGGCCTGTATTCCAAATTCCACACGTTACTGGGCCAAAAATGTTGTTGAAGTCTTCAGCCACA
This sequence comes from Spergularia bocconei, assembly GCA_963457585.1. Taxonomy (NCBI): domain Eukaryota; kingdom Viridiplantae; phylum Streptophyta; class Magnoliopsida; order Caryophyllales; family Caryophyllaceae; genus Spergularia; species Spergularia bocconei. The sequence goes on from OY734958.1 coordinate 65,758, forward strand.
AAAGAATGTTAAGTGCGGGACAACTAAGAGGTCTAAGACCTAACCCATTTTATAGGGTCCATTAGAAAGACAAAGGTGCAGCAGAAATATCTTCAAAGAGTGAAGGGCAGCCGACAGAATTCACATGCCTCTACCTCACTTTCCTTATTCTCCATTTCTTTGTGCCCAAGTTTTCAAGGCTATGGAAGGTGGATCATCTTATTGCAATCGTTCGAGCATGGCATGGCAAGTGAATATATTCTTCCCAAATTCTTCAGATCACTCTTCACAAACCCTTATGCAAGGTCAGCCAACAGTGGGTATAAAACCCGAATTTGTCATACCTCGAAGATCATCATACACGATCACACACACACGGAAATACTGATATTTTCGGAGCTATCAAGTGCATAGGCCGGTCTAGTCAAGAGCAATCCCGAGACGAAGCTTTGGAAGAGGAGCCGAGTTCGAGCACGGCTGTCCGGGTACGCATTCGTGAAGAGGAGGTCGTTGGGCGCGAATTCGCTGCTGTCAGCGGTTCTTAATTTGTTCAATGAGTTTTCTTTTCCCTCTATTTAATTCATAGTCTTGGTTTTGTGATTGACTAGTACCGAGTCTCAGTCCAATTTGGTGTATCAATTATCGAATTTGGTTTTTAAGTACATTGCTGTCAATGATATGATCTAATTAATTCATGTTTTGCAATATTCAATTACACTTTCGTGTTCTTATAATTCGTTCTTATATGAGTTTGAAAGACATCGGTTTATTTCAATTAGGCGTGACGAACCTTGTTAAGTTGGAGTAATTTGTGTAGTTGGACACTAGTATTGACAACATTGGTGGGATATATAATTAGTTGCTGTCAACGAGTTAATAATCCTATTACTTGACTTAGATTAATTAGAGTGAAATTGAATCGAAATTGAGAACTTGAATTGGCTGAGAACATTAGAAGGATAGGTGTGGTCTTTATTGTCTTGCTTTATCTTATCACGATTAGTTAGTCCAATTCCAAACAAACCCCCCATTTTCCGTACATATGTGAATAGACTCGTATATACGTAGGTTAATGATTAGAATTTGTAGTTAATTAGTTTTACCAATTTCCTCGTGGGATCGACCCTACTTATCCTTTGCTATTTGTTAATAATTTTTGAGGTTAAGCTAGGTATATAAATTGTTAATTTGTGTGTGTTGGAAATATGGAGAGTTAATTAGACTTTGACACTTATCTGACCATCGGACCGAAGGACAAGATTGTTGTGGCGAGAATTGAAGTTCTCTGAACTTAAGAACGATTCCGCCCTAGCCGCAGTGCACGCTATATCTTGGGCGTCCGTCCTCCAGGTTACACAACACCAACCTCGTTTGCACGAACGAAGATCGGCTGGTACAGTCGATCCCGAATGCCCTAGACTTGCTCAAATACATGACCCTTGTGTTTAATGTGTTTAGGTATTGTGTTTATGTGTATGTATTTCTCTCTGTGTTTAGGGTTGTGTATAGGAGTGTGTTTATATAGGTTGTACAAAAGAAAAGAGAAGAAAGGGTTTTGGAAAAAAACCCTCAGCCGCCTTAAACGCGAAGAGCCCATCGCGCCCGCGGCCGCTGCTCCAAGCTCATGGATGAGCTTTACACACGAAGTCCACTGTTTGGAGATTACTCCAACAGTGTGCGCAAACGACACGCATCACAGACGTAAGTCGTATGCCAAACAAATGTAATTTACCACACAAACCTAAACCGTAGTAATAGGCACGTGAGGATCGTATCCACAGATAACGGTAACTATCTATGTATGTGAAAGCAACCAAAAAGGGGGTTTTTATGATTGTAAATGATCATGTATTCACAAGCAATTAAAGTAATTCGTAATCAATTGGGAAAGAGATCTCGGCCAATAAATACCCACTACCCACTATCGTTCACCTAATTGATGATAATCGTTATCAACTATTCTTAATTCGTTGAGTACCTAGTTTTGGGAATAGAATCCCTTATGGTTTCTAAAATCGTATGTAGCTAAAAGGAGATATATTGCCTACTTAATAGCCCTAATCGGCGGATAACAAAGACGCGCACCTAAATTCAATCCAACGAACACTACTACAAAAATGAACAATTGCAACACAACAAATGCAACGGTTCTTGATATACCGTTGCATTTGCCTATCTATTGCAATGGGTTGGAAGTAGTTTTCTCAAAAACGACTCTAATGCAACGCCCCAAGCACTAACCGTTGCATTTGGCTAGTTAGCGTTGCATTTGACATTACCTATTGCAACACCCACAAAAAAAAAAAAAAAAAAAAAAAAAATACAAACAAATAAAGGCAAAGAAAAATGCTGTTCATTTTTCCCCTTTCTCCAGACTCATCCAACTCTCTCTCTCTCTCTGTCATCCATCATTTCTCGTCTTTCTGCATCTCTCCACCGCACGGGGCCGCTGACCTCCCACCGCACGGGGCCGCTCACCACCTTCGTTCTCTCATTCCTCCTTCAATGTATGTTTCTCTCTCTCTCTCTCTCTCTCTCTCTCTCTCTCTCTCTCTCTCTCTCTCTCTCTCTCTCTCTCTCTCTCTTATATCATGTTCTAATGTTAATTTAAACCCTAAATCGTTCTTTTGGGTCTTATCATTATATCTAAAGGTTTAGGGATCGAAGGTTTGTATTGATTTATTGTTCTCATCTGTTATAATTAGGGTTTGTTGAATTGAATTTTTTTCAATTAATTTTGAATTATCAAATTTGATTGTTAGATGGTAAGGGGTTGAATGAGATGAAGAAGACAATTAAGGAGATGAGAAGAAATCTGATTACAGTGAGATGCTAACAAAAGTCAAGGAGGACATGCGTATGGTCATCGATTTTTTTCCCCAAATCGATTTGTTTTCTTAATTCATCTTAATTTGTCCCATATTCTTTACACTCATAAGACTTGTAGTATCAAATATCTTCCATATTATGTTAGTTTCACCTTAAGACTTGTTAGTTTGAGGCTTTAATTTCTCAGTTGTAGTATTAAGACTTGTTAGTTTGAGGCTTTAATTTCTCAGTTGTTGTTCAATGGTTGTTTTAGGGTTTCAATTAATTCTATTAATTTTGCTGTTAATTGGAGTACAACATATAGTATATGTTTTTAGGGTACCTTTTTGGGTCTTTCATTTGTTCTGTGAATTAGTGGAGGAAACGTATATATCATTATTGCTTTAGATGGTCGTTATGAAGGAGCTCTCTTGAAATGAATTCACCTTTACTACAACAAGACCTACCTGGGTTTTTTCAGAATCTCACATGATGTTTTCCAGCTGCCGTTCCTCTGTTTCGAAGCAGTTAGCTTTCTTAGCTTTGTAGGATGGGTTATCCCTTTGCTCAACACATGAGTATTGAGTAACTACATACTTAGCTTTGTAGGATGGGTTATTTTACACATTGATATCACTGGATTGCCCTCTTTAATTAAGAAATGTTCAACTCAATAATGATAGAATTTCGTGACCAAAACAACACCCTAACTTCAGCACAGAAACAAAGTTGCCTCAGTGATACCCACAGTGCGGAACTGGCCATAACTTTCGAACTGTTTATCATATGAAGCTCTAACTTATGTCATTGGATAGCTAGCTTTCCGAACTTGAATTTAAACACAAATTATGCTCAATTCCGTTATCTGTAGATGGAGATATCAACCCTCAAACTTCAGACCTGAAAACTGACGTTCTGGATTGCATCCTCCCTGACAGCCTGAGTAAAACTTATACTGCGACTTCTTGAGAGATCTTTTTGTGCTAATTCCAAAACCATGATTTAGTTTGATCTCTTAGCTTTCTAGGAAAATTTGAAATTCGTTTGAACATTCTAAGTGGCTCTCAAAACCGAGTGCGCAAATCTGAAGTTTTCCTTAATCTACAGATTGGTAAATTGCGGAATTGGCTTTTGTTTAGGCCTTGATTATGCATTATTTTAGTTCTGTAGATTGGTAATAACCCATGTTGTAGAAGTTGGAGTAATGGGCTCGTGGTTAAACTTTGCAAAGCATTTCTACGTTACCCTTTAAGTCTTTGATTTGATCCGTAAATTAGTGGATCATAATTTAAGCTGATTATCCACTTATGTTCACTACTGCATTTGGATTATAGTAAATTTTTGTGATGTTTTGGTCGATGATCGATGTTGTGTTGGAAAAAGCAAAGTGTGCAATTCTGGTACATGTCTAGTCAATTTGCCAAGCGAGGCATAATATCGTAAAAGTTCGAATGAAGTTAATGAGAGAAGTCGTCATTGTTACTTTTGATGTTATTATGTTTAAACAGAGTGTTTAATTTTTTGATCCTGAGTGTGTTCTCAGATAAGGACTCATTCGATACAGAGAGCTGGCGGAGAAGACTTTGAAGTTTGCTGAATTCATCTCCCTTCAAGTTGACAGTAGTCGCCAGGTTTGTATGGTTTTATATATGCATTACTAATAAGCTGAGGTTGCGTGTGCTGTTATTTTTTTATGTGAGATTGAGATAGACTTTGATTCTCTGGACAATTCGTCTTCAAAACTATGTCTGATTGATAAACTGAAGCTTTCAACTGAGACGCTATACGAAAAAATGATGACCGTTGATTGATAATATGAGGTTTTTAACTCAAGTACACTAGTTTTTTTTTTTTTTCCTGACAAAATGAGTTTTTTCAACTCAAACACGCAAGTCTTCCCATTATTCTGAAAGTTCTTTCTATAAAGTGTGAGAAATCTGTTCACTTTCATTGAGGTTTCAAGTTCCTTATGTTACTTGCTAGTTTTCCAAGAAATAAAATAAGAAGACCAATTGAACCAATACCAAGAAGAGCCTTTTGTTCTAATTGGTAAGACCTTGGAATGGTATACTTCAAATCTTTACTTGATTGCTGTTTCCCCCAAAATAAAAGCATCTTTTGTACACTACAACGGTAAATTATTAATGTATGAGAACTGAAAACTACCACTTCATCACTTACTTAACAATGATATTACCAGCTGCCTTAACCTATCTCTGTACAATTGGGGCATATTGGGTTATGTTGTTATTAGTAGTTATTAGTTCCATATCCGTGGCGGAAATTTGTAAAACTTCCGAAAAGGAATAGAATCAACACTTTTGCTGAGAATTGGTGATAGTTCTAAGATTCTAAAGTTGTTGAAATGGAATATTAATGTAATGTTAAAAAGTGTGTATTTCTTTTCCGCTGCCAATTATGATAGTTTTTCTGCCTTCGCCATTTTTTTTATTACAATCTCTGCATTTGAATGTGTCAGGCAAGTTCTCGTTGGGAGAAACGGCAATCTAAAGTTCTGGTGAGGAAACTGAAGCTTACAAAGCCGCAACTTTGGCATTTTTTATAAAACAATTCACCATTAGTGTCAATGTTAATGTAGAAAATCCCAATTTGTCGCGTCACTGAGGTTTCATTTGTTTCAGGAGCAAGCTAAAATGAGGGTGATGAAGCAGAAGGGCACTGATTCTGCTGACCCGCTCTGGAGTGATGTCTGTGGGAAGAAGAAAGACTACCAAAGCACAGGTAACAGGTTATGCTTACTATTGTGCACAAGATTACTAGGGCTTGGATGAGGATTGATGGCTGTATTATATGACATGTTTCAACAAAGAAACTGTCTTAGCCATAAAACAAAACTGATTGCACCAGTTTTGACATCCTCTGCATGTGTGTTACTCTATTGCTCGACATATCAATCCTGATGTACTAATTTAATTGATAGTGAGAGGGTGCTTGGCTTGCGGCAGAGGCAGTAGTTTGGTTCTTTTAACGAGCTATTCACTGTATTATGGTTTTCTGATGAGTTTGGATCACTTAACTGTCGTTGTCCTTTTTGCCAGTCGAAGAGGTGAAAGAGTGAGCCAAGCGAGCTGCTGCCGCTGCTCATAGATGGCGGGAGTATTCAAGGAAAGGTGCAGATAAAGCTCCAACGTATAAACTTCCCGAGGCAGTGGAGGTCTCTAACAAGGACTGACAACACAAAATGCACGTAAGGGAAACATTATCATTCAGTATAGAGTACAAGTTGAGTATCGACCTTATCATTCAGGTATGGAGTACAAGTTGTGTCTACCCTACTATTCTAGTGGAAAAAAAGGACTATCGTTATCATATGACAATTCATGTTAGCCGACCTTTATTCTGAATGTAGCTCTCTTCCTTTGCAATGTGTTTGTGTGTAGATATGTGTGGGGGGACGGGGATTCAATGATTACGGACGTGAAGGGCTGTTTGAACAGGTCTAGACGTATAGTGTAGTTTCTCTCAGTTCTTCTCCTATTGAAGTTTCTCATCATTTGGATAATTTGAAAAATCAGTTTACTTTGTACAGTTTTTGCTTAGGTCATTTTTGTACATAGTTGTGTACATCACATGACTTTGATTTATTTTGCACGTTTCAAAGATTCACTTAATGCTTTCGTGGTTTTTGTGTCTTGCCTCTTTGTTTTGATTTGGTTCTATGATTGACGAGGTTTGCTTTTTAGAGAGATTATAATCTACTTAATACTTATACACACTCTTGTATAAAAGGCTAGTAGCTTAAAGGTAGAGCATTGTGCAATATTGCACAAAAGAGTGGGTTCGAATCCCACCTAGCCTAATGAAAATTATATATATTAATTTTATTTTTTTGTTATGATATGTGAGAATCGTTGCTATAGGTCATAATTCTGTTGCCTTCTTTTCCTAGCGTTGCAATATGTAGTGTTGCATTTGATATATCAATTGCAACATCTATTAGGACCTAAGGCAACGCCTACTTATATTTTCCACCTCACGTTGCAATAGACCCAGAAAGGCGTTGCAATAGGTCTAATGCAGCCAGACCAAACGCAACGGGGCACATGTGTTGCATTAGACCTAATGCAACGTGATAAGGCCCTAATGTAACGGTTTTTGGGGTGTTGCATTATGTCATTTATGTAGTAGTGGAAAACATGAAGCAATAAAACGATTTCAACTAGGATTAACAAGATCTAGACACACGCGGTTTCGATCTTCAACTAATATGTTTATTCTCCCCTAAATCCAATCACAATGATCAGCACGCAATTAGACCTAGTTTCTACTAATCAATTTAAGAATTAAACAATTAATCTTTTAATTGAGAATCTAGCAATACGGATTAATCTAGCGTAAATTACTAACCACCAAATCAACAATACTCAATCAATAATAAAAATAAAGAAATGGGAGTATTAAACAGTACTCAAAACGAAATTAAGGATTCAAATCAAACTCGCAATGTCGGCAAAAAATAGTTTCGATTAATCAATCCAAGAAAGAAGGTCTTTAGCCTTGCATAATTCTTCAAAATACTCTAAAAAGGTCTGAATACTTAGTTCTTAAAACTACTGATAGTTTAAATTATTTATACTAAAAGATTACAAACGGGATTTGGGAATCTGCACTTAACCGGCACAGCGATGGGACGAGTCCTCCAAGACGAGTCGTCTGGCATCGAGACGAGTTGTCTTAAGCTACTGTTTCGAGTCGCCGGACTGGTTTTGGCGACGTTTTTTAAAAGCTCATAACTTCTTTGTTACTTGGACGGTCAGGATGTAACAACCCTAAATTTTGACCAACTATAAATAGAATTAATTTAGAATTGTCACGCCACAATTGACTATCGAGTCAACTGCTAGGCTAGAAATTCAATTACAATACCAATAAAACAAATACAGCGGAAGACTTAAAATGTCGAACCTACAGTTCTCAAACGAAATATCGAATTACAACTGAAATGAAATAAAGTCTTTATTGAAATATGTCTTATGAAATAACTCCCACTCATGCACCAGCTTCACTAACATGCAGCCACACTTCAAGACCTGTCAACTATGCCATCGAAAATTGACATAGGCCCCAGAATAAGGTAGGGACAAACCAGAAACAGAACGTCAGCACAGGCTGAGTAAGAAGCAATAAGCATAAATAAACAAGTTAAGATACGCGCCTTGAGGCGCGTAGCTAACAAGAACGAATTGACGTTATATCGCAAGAATATCATTAACAATAGATAATAGTATCAAAAGAGCATCGCCGCTCAAACAACAGAATTGGTTATTTTATTTTAGCTAGGGTCCTACCCCATAGCCCCACTTAACGAACTATGTTCGAGCTAGAGTCGGAATAAACACCCATATTAATCCCGAGTGTGCACACCCCTCACTAGACAGCCGGTAGGACGAGTTGTCCATCTAGGAGGAAGACTAATAGAGAGTCGGTAGCTAACCCGACCAGAAGTACCTTGATCAGAGGTATAACACGGCGGTCAGCCGAGCTGAACATACGCCGAGACTCTAGGTGGATTCCATAAATTATCTTTCATCCATTTTATGTACGTTATTTGAGGATGAATTATTCGATGATACAAATTATTACGATCGTACAGCAAATCACGCTAACATACGAAACAACAAAAGCACGAACAACAAACCACTCGGCCGAGAGGCCGAGTGGCTCGAAGGCCACGGCCGAAAGGCCGGGTGACCGAGGAAACGAAGGCCGAGAGGCCGAAAGGAAAAGAAAAGAAGAACGGCCGAGTGGCCGTTCGCATGCGATGATTTGCGAAGTAATTAAACAAGTCAAACAACGGTAATATGGATTCAACGATGGAATTAAGAACAAGTATCATGCAATGTGATCAATTGAGTGAAACAAAGCAATGGATGATCTCACAAAACTTATCAATGATTCAATAGAAGGTAAAGGTGTTTGTGATCAACGTTCTTACCTTACTTGCGAATTCTCAAGATCAATTCAAGTCTTAAAACGGAACTTCCTCGAATACACAACCTAAAATCATACAACAACACTCCAATTACTAACCAACACCCTTCTAGTGCATCTAAGACAACTTAAACTTAGATTCATCAATCAAATGAACTCCAATTGACACCAAATTCGCACAACAACCCCCTAAGCATGTTAACTTCATGAATCAATCATTAAATCACCATACTAACAACTTTAACAACCATTTAAGCCAATTTTCAGATCTGGGCAGCATGTATTATCACCATTAAATCACTTTAAAACTTCACCAAATCAACACCAACGTTTACCCAATTCATAATAAACATCCCCTTCAAATTTCATAACAATCCACCCATAAAATCACTCATAAACTTCACATAAACCCTAATTTCAAAACTCTAGTTTCATAACCAATCAATCATGCATTCAAAACCATAATCTAGCACGATCACAATTCAATTAGATAATTTCTAACAATCTAACCCAAATTACAATACAATAGGTAATAATCTAAGTAAGCCCTAATTAGAATATAATGATCAAGAGGGTTTAAGACTTACTACTCTTGATTATAAAATCAAGAGGAAGTGGCTAGGGTGGCGGTGGTGACCGGCGGCAAGGGCGGCGGTCGACGGTGGTGGCGGCTCCCCTTTTCTCTCTCCTTCTCTTCTTCTCCTCCCTTTCGCGCGGCTTTCTTCTTCTCCTTCTTCTCTTTCTTTTTTTTTTCTCTTTCTCTGCGGCTTATGCGTGTGATGGGGTTTTGGGAGGGTTTTGTTTTCTTTTTTTTTTATTTAATAGGTAGAATAAATATAGTAAGGGTATTTTTGGTAATTTTGCCAAACAACTGCCAAAACGGGAAAGTGTCTCCAAAAGTGATAGTGTGCTCTAAATTCCCAAAATGAGGCTTTAAAGACTTAAAATAGGCTCTTCCCAAAACTTAATACCATTTAAAGTAACCCGAAAATGTGGGGTGTTACAATCTTCCCTCCTTAAAACAAAGATTCGTCCCGAATCTTTAAACCCATCTTTTAAAAGGCACGCTCTTAACTAATAACATTGATCACAGGGTAGAATAGAAAAGAAAGAAACTAGAACATGTTTGAGATAAGAACATGCTCGAAATGTCACAATAGAATAATTGAATGAGAAGTAAATTGGGTTGGAAATATTGTACTCAAGGTACGGAGAGTCGATCAACATATGAGTCAAAGCACACATCAGAAAGTAAAGATCACATCAACAAGCAATTAGGAACAAGTAAAGGCAAGGCGCGCGAGGCTCTCATCCCCCTTAAAATAAAGGTTCGTCCCGAACCAGATATACCTTAATTGAACAGGTGGGGGTACTTCTCACGCATAACTGACTCCACTTCCCAAGTTGCTTCTTCAACGTTGTTATTGCACCACAGAACTTTCACCATTTGAGTCTCAGTTCGTCGAGTTTTGCGCACCTTGGTGTCTAAGATTTTCAATGGTGCTTCCTCGTAAGTCATTGTTTCATCAAGCTCAATGGTCTCAGGGTTGAGTACGTGAGTTGGATCACTAATGTATTTCCTGAGTTGGGATACATGAAACACATTGTGGACCTTTTCAAGATTCGCTGGCAAATCTAACTCATAAGCAACCTCGCCTACTCGTTTGATCACTCTGTATGGTCCAATGAACTTAGGACTTAGTTTTCCTTTCTTCCCAAATCTCATTACACCTCTGACAGGTGACACTCGTAGTAGTACCATGTCTCCTTCGTTAAACTCAATTTGACTACGAGTCTTATCTGCATAGCTCTTTTGTCTGTCCTGCGCAGCCTTAAGTCTTTCCTGAATCAGTTTGACCTGGTCGGTCATTTCCTGAATGTAATCTAGACCCAAAACCATTGTTTCACTGATATCATTCCAACAAATAGGGCTCCTGCACTTCCTACCATAAAGAGCTTCATATGGTGCCATCTTGATAGAAGCTTGATAGCTGTTGTTGTAAGAGAACTCTATCAAATCCAGCTTGTCCTCCCAACTTCCTTGGTACTGTAGAGCGCAGGCTCTTAGCATATCCTCCAAGGTCTGATTTGTCCTCTCTGTCTGACCATCGGTCGCAGGGTGGAAGGCTGTACTCATTAAGAGTCTAGTTCCCAAGGCTTCCTGTAACTTCTTCCAGAAACGAGAGACAAAACGAGCGTCGCGGTCAGAGACAATCTCCTTTGGTGTACCATGAAGCCTTAACACGTTATGAATGTAAGCATCGGCCAATTGTTTCTTTTTCCACGTGTCCTTCATTGGTATGAAATGCGCACACTTTGTCAGCCTATCTACTATTACCCAAATCATGTTGTTGCCCTTGGGCGTCCTAGGTAATCCAGCAATGAAATCCATAGATATGGAACTCCATTTCCACTCTGGTACTGGTAAGGGTTGTAGTTTGCCTTGGGGTCTTTTGTGTTCACTTTTAACCTTTTGGCAAACCAAACACCTAGCCACGAAATCAGCCACATCCTTCTTCATTCCTGACCACCAGAACACCTTCTTCAAATCCTGATACATCTTGTCTCCACCTGGATGTACCGAGTATTTACTTGCATGGGCCTCAGTTAGGATTTTATCCCTCAAAGTAGTGTTATTAGGTACACAGACTCTCTCTTGGAATCAAATCACTCCATCATCACCTCTTTTGAACAACTCAGGTTCTTTTGTCACTTTACCCATCAGCAGCTCGTCAATCTCTTGTAGACCCTTGATCTCCTCGATTATATCGTTCCCAATCGCTGTTGACCCTGAAGTTGCTCCTGATTCTGTCAACTGAACCCCGAAATTAAGGAATTCATCTCGCAGTTTCTGTCTTTGAACAACTAATTGAACTGAATGTAGTGACTTTCTACTCAATGCGTCAGCTACAACATTCGCCTTCCCTTCATGATACTGTATCTCCATATCATAATCCTTAATCAACTCCAACCACCTTCTCTGGCGCATATTCAGCTCCTTTTGAGTGAAAATGTACTTTAAACTCTTGTGGTCAGAGAAAATCTTGAATGTAACCCCAAACAAAAATGTCTCCACAGTTTCAGTGCAAATATCACGGCTGCTAACTCCATATCATGGGTCGGATAATTCTCCTCATAACTTTTGAGCTGCCTAGACGCATAGGCGATCACTCTCCAGTTCTGCATAAGGACACATCCTAAACCATTCTTCGAAGCATCCGTGTACACCTCATAAGGTATATTCTCATCAGGTAGTGCCAGCACTGGCGCCGTGGTTAACAGTTCCTTAAGAGTCTGAAAGGCTTTCTCACAAGTCTCATCCCATTTATACTTCGTAGTCTTCTTCATTAAAGTTGTCATTGGTTTTGCAATCTTAGAGAAGTCCTTTACAAATCTCCTGTAGTAGCCAGCTAATCCCAAAAAGCTTCTAATTTCTGTTACATTCTTTGGGGTCGGCCAATCCTTAACAGCTTTGATCTTGGCTGGATCTACTGCAACTCCGTCTTTGGATATCACGTGTCCCAAAAAGGCTACCTTGTTCAACCAGAATTCACATTTCGAGAACTTACCATACAATTGCTTCTCTCTCAGAATTTCCAACACAATCCTTAGGTGATTCTTATGTTCCTCCTCAGTCTTGGAGTAAATTAAGATATCATCAATGAATACTACTACAAATTTGTCCAAGTAGGGTCTGAATGTGCGATTCATGAGATCCATGAACACTGCAGGTGCGTTGGTCAACCCAAACGGCATAACCGTGAACTCATAGTGTCCGTATCTAGTTGAAAATGCAGTCTTTGGCACATCTTCCTCAGCTACCTTCAACTGATAATACCCAGACCTCAAGTCAATCTTAGAGAACACGCTTGCACCTCTAAGTTGATCGAACAGATCATCAATCCTAGGTAAAGGGTATCTGTTTTTGATGGTTACATTATTCAGTTCTCGATAATCGATGCACAGTCTCATCGACCCATCCTTCTTCCTCACAAACAAGACTGGTGCTCCCCAAGGTGAGACACTTGGTCTAACATATCCTTTCTCCACCAACTCATCTAGTTGCTTCTTAAGCTCTTGCATCTCTACCGGTGCCATTCGGTAAGGTGACTTAGCAATCGGCCCCGTTCCAGGAACTAGTTCAATCTTAAACTCTACCTCCCTCTTGGGTGGCATCCCGGGTATTTCTTCAGGAAAAACATCAGGGTAATCACATACAAAAGAGACATCACTCAACTCTGGGTATTCTACTCTAGTGTCTCGCACATGACATAAGAATAGAGGTTCTCCCTTGGTTATCTGCTTCTTCAGGTTCATAGCTGATACAAGCTTAATCCTTGGTTTCTTGGGTAGTACACGATAAGTCACATGGGTGTTTTTCTGCCCTCGAAGTGATATCTTTCCTATCCAACAATCTATTCTTGCTTTATACTTACCCATCCAATCTATCCCCAAAATTACATCAAAATAAGTTAGAGGAAAAGCTATCACATCAGATTTGAACTCATGTCCACAAATCACTACCGGTACATCTTTAAACTGACTCTTACATGCAATACTAGACCCATCAGGCAAAGAAAACTCAAGGTCCACTCCAGAACTATCCCTAAGTCCACATTTCTCAACAAACTTATCAGCAATAAACGAGTGGGACGCACCACTATCAAATAGAACATTGCAAGTACTGAGTTAACAGGAAATTTACCCGATACGACGTCGGTATTCTCATTCTCCTCTTGGTTCATGGCATACAGCTGACCTGTGGCCTTCTTAGCCGGGGCGGCCACACTGGCCGATCCAGCCTGCTTAGCTGGCGCCACATAGGTTGTCCCTTTTGTTGGTGCCGGGTTCTTGTAGGTATTGTTCGAACCTGCATAGCCACTTTGAGCCTTGAAGTTCTGAAATCGATTGGGTGCTACAGAGTTACTCCCAGATGCCACAGATGGTTTTCCATTTATCCTAGAGTAGCATACACTAGCCTTATGCCCTAGCTTTCCACAATGGAAACATGTGATCCTATCACCATTGCAAGACCTCCCAACGTGTCTAAATCCACACTTGTTGCAAGGTTTCTCGATCTCAGAGTCCTGGCTACGAGCTCGGTTGTAGGAAACATTCTTGTAGTTAGACTTCCCAGTTCCAGCAGACTGAGCATTTCCTTTGAAATCCCCGAAGTTTCCTCTCTTATTGGGTATGTTCACCAAGTCAAAGGGGGTCTCTTTCCTCTTCCCTCCAAGTTCAGCACTCATTGTCTCCATATTCTGTTCTGCTGTTGTAGCCCTCTCATAAACATCTTTGACGGTATGAAATCGCTCAGAAGCAAACCATCCCTTAATGCTCCAAAGCAGCTTTTTGCGAAAACTAGCAGCTCTAGCAGCCTCAGTAGGCGTCACACTCTCAGCAAACCTATTCAAATCCTCAAACTTATCATGAAATTCCTTAACCGACATGCCTTCAGTTTGCTGAAATGCTTCGAATTCAGCTGCCTTCTGCTCCTTCAAATGATCTGGAAAGAATTCCTTTTCCAAAAGATACTTGAAGACTTTCCAGTCCCTAAACCGCTGGATAACAGACCCATCAGCTTTCTCCTCCAACACTGGCTTATAGAACTCCTCCTGGATCTTCATCCACCATCTTCCAGCTACCTCCTTAAGGTAGAATGCGGCAACCTTTACTTTGAGATTGCCTGGAACACCGACAACAGCAAAAATCCTTTCCATATCCTCTATCCAATCCAGCAGGATACTTGGCTCTCCTTTCCCAGTAAAGTTGTCAGGCCGTTTCTTCTGCACGGCATCTGACATCTTAGCCAACAACAGATCATCACCATTAACAGCGGTAGCCCCAATACCGTTATTTGCAGCATTGTTGTTGTTGTTGTTGTTGTTGTTGACATTGTTAGCATTATTCTGGGCCACATGCTGCACAGCCTCAATCATAACCTGCTGTTGCTGCGCCATTTGTGCTAAAATGGCTGTCAAGTCGGGAACATTGTTTCGCACCATGCTATAAGTAATAACGGTTGTATCAGATGTAACCCACTTCACTCTCATGTTCATATCGATATATATAAGCATGAATATACAGAATTCAATCAAAACAACAATAACAGATCGCGTAAACGACGAATCAAAATAATAATTCAGCGCAGAATTAGTAATATATCGAAACCAGTAACTAGCTATTCGTCTCGCACGAGTTTAACTTTCTAGAGACTTTTTTTATTTTTTTTTTTTTTATTTGTTTTTTTTTTTTTTTTTTTTTTGAATCCCGTCTCGGTAACTGTAGCACGGGCCGTGCCGGGTTCAGGACCTCAGCCGCACGAATCTCGACAATAATAACATGGCCGTGCCGGGTTTAGAACCTCAGCCGCACGAATTTTCGACTAAAGCAACATCAATCGCACAATTAAGAACAAATAGCATTTAGTTCGCAAAAACTTCTTGAATTTATTGAATTAACATAATAGTATGGGGTATTGTCCCCAGCTTAGAGTACATGATAACAAAAGTTTTGACGAAAATTAAACAAGACATTAAACGCTAAAGTTTAACAACAAACGACACACTCGAAGTCTAATAGTAGCTAGGCCTTATGCCTTTATTTGTAAGTCTATATATTATCCTTTAAACATCATATCTAGGATCATAATCCCCATCGTTAGGGACTTCTCCGCCATCGTCTTGCTCCGAGTCGCTCGACTCCTCACCAGAACTGATGTCAACTATCTCTTTAGCAGGAGGCTCAAGGATAACCACCTCGTCATCTTCCATAGGCTCCTCTTCCTCAGTTTCTTCTGGCACGTCCTCTCTTGCTTCCTCAGGCACATCCTCCTCTACAGGTGAGGATGGTGGATTAGGTGAAGGGTTGGATACCTCAATCTTAACTTTCTTAAATCTGAGCTGGGTAGATCCTTCATGCTCTTGGGACTGAGCCCTCTTTCCACTCATCGAACTGGTTTCATGAGACTCCGGAATAGGGTTTCTGAGGTGTGGGTTTATGGGCACAGTGGGTATGTAGACTGGACCATTTTCAGGTGCAAGGTTTGGGCTTAAAGATACTTCATACTCCCACTCTAGAATCGCCTCCAATCGATCGAGAGTGATTGGTCTACCTGATCTATCCCTCAAGTATTCAGAATCTCCCGAGAGACATGCATAATAAGCATTCCTTTCATATCTAGCTCGAACCTCTTCCCAACGGGAAAGTGCCCTCAAATTCACCAATGTCACAAACACTTGAACCTCATTCCTAGCCACCCATGGAAACCTTTCAACAGCCTCAACAAATTTAGCCCTCATTCTGGCTACATAACTCTCAACAGTCTCTCCAATTCTCATTCGATCTTGGAAAGTTTCAGAAGAATAAGCTATGTGATCCATTATAGACCAAGGACCATCCATCGAACTTACTCCAGATGGACCGAACTCCCAAACATAAACTTGTGAACCTGCCATTCTGTCAGTATTCCAAAAAGATCAGTTAAGTGTGTTAGTATCCCAAACGTTTAGTGTACTCCAAATAGAACGTAAGTTAACCCTTGTTAATATGAATCATCCTCTCTAGTAACACGTAGCAATTAGCACATAGCATGCGAATGAATGCACCCATCCCATTCCCAGTTTAAATGATTTTCGAAAACAAGTTTGAAAACTCTTGTAGACTCGACGAATCAGAACCTAACGCTCTGATACCAGCTGTAACAACCCTAAATTTTGACCAACTATAAATAAAATTAATTTAGAATTGTCACGCCACAATTGACTATCGAGTCAACTGCTAGGTTAGAAATTCAATTACAATACCAATAAAACAAATACAGCGGAAGACTTAAAATGTCGAACCTACAGTTCTCAAACGAAATATCGAATTACAACTGAAATGAAATAAAGTCTTTATTGAAATATGTCTTATGAAATAACTCCCACTCATGCACCAGCTTCACTAACATGCAGCCACACTTCAAGACCTGTCAACTATGCCATCGAAGATTGACATAGGCCCCAGAATAAGGTAGGGACAAACCAGAAACAGAACGTCAGCACAGGCTGAGTAAGAAGCAATAAGCATAAATAAACAAGTTAAGATACGCGCCTTGAGGCGCGTAGCTAACAAGAACGAATTGACGTTATATCGCAAGAATATCATTAACAATAGATAATAGTATCAAAAGAGCATCGCCGCTCAAACAACAGAATTGGTTATTTTATTTTAGCTAGGGTCCTACCCCATAGCCCCACTTAACGAACTATGTTCGAGCTAGAGTCGGAATAAACACCCCTATTAATCCCGAGTGTGCACACCCCTCACTAGACAGCCGGTAGGACGAGTTGTCCATCTAGGAGGAAGACTAATAGAGAGCCGGTAGCTAACCCGACCAGAAGTACCTTGATCTGAGGTATAACACGGCGGTCAGCCGAGCTGAACATACGCCGAGACTCTAGGTGGATTCCATAAATTATCTTTCATCCATTTTATGTACGTTATTTGAGGATGAATTATTCGATGATACAAATTATTACGATCGTACAGCAAATCACGCTAACATACGAAACAACAAAAGCACGAACAACAAACCACTCGGCCGAGAGGCCGAGTGGCTCGAAGGCCACGGCCGAAAGGCCGGGTGACCGAGGAAACGAAGGCCGAGAGGCCGAAAAAAAAAGAAAAGAAGAACGGCCGAGTGGCCGTTCGCATGCGATGATTTGCGAAGTAATTAAACAAGTCAAACAACGGTAATATGGATTCAACGATGAAATTAAGAACAAGTATCATGCAATGTGATCAATTGAGTGAAACAAAGCAATGGATGATCTCACAAAACTTATCAATGATTCAATAGAAGGTAAAGGTGTTTGTGATCAACGTTCTTACCTTACTTGCGAATTCTCAAGATCAATTCAAGTCTTAAAACGGAACTTCCTCGAATACACAACCTAAAATCATACAACAACACTCCAATTACTAACCAACACCCTTCTAGTGCATCTAAGACAACTTAAACTTAGATTTCATCAATCAAATGAACTCCAATTGACACCAAATTCGCACAACAACCCCCTAAGCATGTTAACTTCATGAATCAATCATTAAATCACCATACTAACAACTTTAACAACCATTTAAGCCAATTTTCAGATCTGGGCAGCATGTATTATCACCATTAAATCACTTTAAAACTTCACCAAATCAACACCAACGTTTACCCAATTCATAATAAACATCCCCTTCAAATTTCATAACAATCCACCCATAAAATCACTCATAAACTTCACAAAAACCCTAATTTCAAAACCCTAGTTTCATAACCAATCAATCATGCATTCAAAACCATAATCTAGCACGATCACAATTCAATTAGATAATTTCTAACAATCTAACCCAAATTACAATACAATAGGTAATAATCTAAGTAAGCCCTAATTAGAAAATAATGATCAAGAGGGTTTAAGACTTACTACTCTTGATTATAAAATCAAGAGAAAGTGGCTAGGGTGGCGGTGGTGACCGGCGGCAAGGGCGGCGGTCGACGGTGGTGGCGGCTCCCCTTTTCTCTCTCCTTCTCTTCTTCTCTTCCCTTTCGCGCGGCTTTCTTCTTCTCCTTCTTCTCTTTCTTTTTTTTTTCTCTTTCTCTGCGGCTTATGCGTGTGATGGGGTTTTGGGAGGGTTTTGTTTTCTTTTTTTTTTTATTTAATAGGTAGAATAAATATAGTAAGGGTATTTTTGGTAATTTTGCCAAACAACTGCCAAAACGGGAAAGTAGTGTCTCCAAAAGTGAAAGTGTGCTCTAAATTCCCAAAATGAGGCTTTAAAGACTTAAAATAGGCTCTTCCCAAAACTTAATACCATTTAAAGTAACCCGAAAATGTGGGGTGTTACACAGGAAGTGTGACCACTTCCTAAAAATCTCTGATCATGTAGTTTAATATATCGTTGGTTTCACTACAAAATTACAAGCGGTTTGAAACTTATGAAGCTTCAAGATTGACCTTTTGTAAATGGACTAAAATTTTTCAACCTAGCTTCCAAACATGTCCAAATCTTGCCATCTCGCTTTGGATAATCCTTCATGACCTCATTGTTGTTCCACACACTATCACATTAATCTTGAGGCAATGAATACATATAAAACCGTCAATTCTTTTGTTAAAGCACAAATACATAAGAAATATAATTAGTCAATAAGTCGATCCAAAAGCTATCATTTATGTGCACAAAAACCCATTGTTTACCACCTCAAAGTGGTGCGTATCACCCATGCCCATAAACACACATCACTATCACCTAAAAGATAACGAAACCTTAGGAATTCCGGTTACTCCACTTTCCTTGTGAGATTCCTCCAAAGGGGAACCACCTCATCTCCACTATAGGCGACATCCGTTGTAACGCCCCGAAATTTAAAACTGATTAAACAAGTAAAGTATTGAACGTATTATTATAATGTAACCCGATACCGTCTCAATCTATCAGTTTCTGTAACACTACGGAATTTGCAAAGTGGTTTATGGAGTTGGTTTGTCCCACATTGGGAAAATAAGGCTCATATGATCAGTTTATAATAGATTCCTACCATCATACTACCAACAAGACCTTCACGTTTTAGAGCCCGGAGAGGATATATGGGCCTAAGAGGTGACTACCCATCTTATTGAGCTGTGTTGCGACGGACGGTGGATCGGGCTGTTACAGTTTCGATACTTCGAGGATCAAGGTTGGCCTAGTGGATAGGAACTCAACCTGCCTGGGGGTTGTCCCGGGTTCAAATCCTCATACCCCCCACCCCCGCAGCATTAGCTCCTCCTTTGTACCCAAAAAAAAAAAAATAGTTTCGATACTTATTTATACTGACGACTTGTTTGAAAAAACTAGTTTTGTGCTAGGTAATACGTATAGTAGTATAATTATGTGGATAATAATAATAATTTAATACTCTAAATTTTGGGTTATCACATCCGCCGCCCACTGTTCCTTACTGAAGCATCTCTCAATATCTCGATAACTCCACTTCCCATTGAGGTTCCCCAAACGGGATAGGATCCTCTCATTCTCGGGCTCATGCTCGAGGGTAGCTAAGAACTCCTACGTCCACCTATTGTACGTTGGGGCCCATCCGGGAAGGAACCTCAAAATGCCACCCTTGGCCGTGTGCTAACGCACGGAGTCCGCAAACCCCAATTGCTCAAGTGTGTGAATTACGGAAAAAAAAAATTGTGGAGACGAGCTTGTAACTCTACCAATGATTTAAACAAGGTCTTTTGATCATCATTCACACTCTCAACCCCAATTGTCTCATAGTGCGTGGGTCGGGAGTTTTCTTAGATTTCTTCTTTGAAGTACCGCCTCATTGTCGTTTCTCCCAATTCGGAATGAAATAAGTGATGGCATGACTAAAATCCAATTCACAACAATGCAATACCAACTCCCAAAACACCTAGAGCTCAATTGGGGACAATAATTTCCACTACACCCAATTTCCATTATCAATCTAAAATCAAAACTACCCAATTTGTTTTCAAACTCTACCAACACTTTACATGTTCCAATTAAGCTTTAAACTACCACACAACACCAATAGAAGCAACCCAAAACAATCAAAATCGGGATTATCGTAGGTAGAGGGTATGGCTTACCAAAATGGGTTCAAAAATGAAATTTTGAGCAAAATTGACCCTCCAAAACGCTTGTAGTAGCCTCACCGATGACTCAAGATGCTATTCCACCTTCCAACTTGCTCCAATAGCTCCAAGAATAAATATTAAAAATAAAACAACCCTACTTTCTAGGATTGGGAAATTTTGGATTTTTAGGAAAAGTAGTGAAATTTGTGATTTTGCGGTATGTTTGTGAAACAATTTGAAGTTTGGGAGTGATTTGAAGGGATTTGCTGATGATTTGCTGAAGCAATGGATTTGTAGATGTGCGGGTGGAAAATGGGGATTATAGAAGTGAGAGGTTGAGGGAAGATTGAAATGAGAGGAAGCGAGTGGAAGTCGAATATTATACGCTTCAAACTGGACAAAATTGCCCCTGCCTCGACTCTAGCCCAAACACTCTCGAGTAAAGGTGACCCAAACGGCTAAGGCCTCGAGTCGAGGAGCCCATCATACCCCTCGACTTGAGCCCAAAATCCTCAAGTCGAGCATTTGAACTTAAAAAACCAACCACTTTGAAAAATATCCTCGAGTCGAGCTTGGTACTCCTTCACTCAAACCCAAACACCCTCGAGTCAAGGATTTGCCTAACCCGTTTTTTATCTGACACTCGAGTTAGGCTCTTACACCCTCGACTCCAGACACTCCTTTCTCTTCTTCTTTTCCTTTTCTTGCTTGCAACTTAACCTCAAACTGATTTCCTCCAACTACAACACACCACACCACACATATACACATATCCTCAAAGAGCTTGGGTTGCCTCCTAAGAAGCGCCATTGTTTAACGTAATTGGCTCGCCTCGGGGCCGACTCCCCTAATCTTCAGTTTTAGGCTCAAATACGGCGATTTCCTCAACGGGTCTCCGAGTAACGCGACAGGATTATGAAAAGTGGTTTAAGGAATTGGTTTGTCCCACATTGGGAAAATAAGACTCTTAGCCTCCTATGCTCAGTTTATAAATAGATTTCTACCATTGTACTACCAACATGCTAAGCCCTTCACCTTTTAAAGCCACGAGATGATTATCGGGTCTAAGAGGTGACTTCCCATCTTATTGGGTTGCGGACGTATGATAGATGAGACTATTACACTCCGCCTCAAACCCTTGATAGTATGGTTTTAATCTCTACGCACCAAGAGAGTACACCATAGAAACGGTGTACGGTCCCACCACCTCGATCGGAGCTTCCCCGGAAGAGCTTAAGTCTAGATTGGTACAAAAACACCTTATCACCAACTATAAATGTAATAGCCGGTTCCTTAATCACTTTGATTAGCTTAATCACTCTCCTAATCTCCGGTTAGGGATCTCGGTTGTGGAATTAGATGATACCATTAAGTTTATTGAGGAGCTATTACTTAAGGAATGTCCGGTTACATTATCAATCCATTGTCGTTTCGATAGCTTTCTTAATCGTGAAGAAACGTTTTCTTAGTCGCTAAGTAATCTCTTAACGTAAACCCGGAACAAAATTGTGAGTTCCATTGTTTCATTTGAGGAGCTTTCCTTGGTAATTATGAAGTCAAATGACACAAGTTATAGGTCCATTCTCAACTTACACAATCTAAATCTACACAATTTTAGAAGTTTGTGTGTAGTGTCGGGACTAGAAACCGATCTTATTTCGTAAGCACGAGGTGCCGAGACTACAAAATAACTCCTAGATGATCATACCTCATGTTGATATATAATTGGATCCCAATCAAGCTGCATACTCAGCAAAATTTCGTGTCTTAAGAAGAAGACACCGCGCTGCTTCCTTCGCGGTGTAATTCCAGTCACCTGCTTCAACTTCAAAACCCATTTTATCCTTCGTTTCTTATGATCTTTGGGTGAAACAAAGCTCTAAATTGTATTACTATTCGTCTTCTACAATTTCACAGAAGAGAGTAAGCCTAAATTTGTTCATCATGATCGCCTTATTGGCTCTGCAAGTTAAGGTGTCTTTCTGAATGCGATTCTGGACCAGTTTGTGTATAATGGTCATATCTCCTTCATTTGGTAAGATCAATCCTTGATTAATGTTTCTATTTACTCTTAAGATATACTGGAACAAACTCCAATTGGTTAATTTCATTTTCAGTATGATTTAGTTGCCCAAATCATATTCTAAAGTAAACCCTTGTTTCGTAGCTCTGCCTGCTGGTATCATGAACATAGGGTCTTCGTAATTTGATCATAGCAGTCTCATTTGTTCCTGTATTCAATCGAAACAAAACCCTAAGTTGGACTTCATTTCAAGATCTTGATATTAGGCTTTTTTAATGCTTGAAAACCTGTCGTTATGATCATCTTATAGTCCTTACAAGTTGGATGCGCATATGGTACTCTGTTTTGGAGCAGCTGTGGTATTTGGGCTATAAATTCTTGAATAGTTAATGAAACTTGACGTTTGATGTGTTGAAATACTCCTAAGAGGAAGGTTTATGATTTCAAGTTGGTTTTGTGCCTAAATAATGAGGAATTCTTGCCTAATTGAGCATCTAAACAGCCGTCATGTGTTCTGAATCATGAAGATGGTGCAGCCTATTGTTGTATTGGATTTGGATAAGTTATACTTGGTTTCTTTGGGAGATTTTTGGTGAGTTGAATACTGATGTATAGTGATTTGATGTCCCATGATTATATGGTTCGTTGGAGGCTGATTCATGGAGGTTTTGGATGCTTGGTTCGCGGTATGGAGCCGTTCGGGATAGCTAAGAGCGTAAGTTCATACTTACCATGTCCTACACTTGTTGTGAGCAATATTAATGAGTTTATTGCTAATATTTGATGTTATGATTATGTGTGAATGATAATTGTTGAGTTTTATCATGTTATGGTGTAGGGAACTCGGTTTAGCACATGATGTATCTTTTGGTTACTAGGGCATGCGTATATGAATGTGTATGGATAATATGAGTAGTGTTATGACTCATATGACCTTGTTTAGTACATGTGAATGGTATATGATGAGTCGAGTCATGTTTTATATGAATAGTACCCTTTTGAGGGTGATTAGAACATTGTTATGCATACGTTGTGCATCATGAGTTGATGGTGGACAAGTATCTGATGTCTTTGAGATGTGAACGTGGTTTATATTTGAATGTAAACTTATATGAAAGTGAAGTTATACATCTCAGTTGGTGCAAAAATTGTGAAATTGTTATAATCTATTACAATTGTGTGAGTACACATGCATCGTACATGTACATGAGTATAGACGTAAATGTGAAAGTGTTTGTGACTGGTGATTGATGAACTCATCACCTGATGTAAATGTATTGTGGCTGGTGATTGACGGACTAATCACCTGTTGTTTGATGTCTTATTGATGATTGACGCACTAATCGCCGTATGTGTAAGTTAGATGGCAATTTGGTTAAGGAGCCTCAGTGGTTTGATGGGGTAGTACCATGAGGTCATGAACGTATGACAGAAAGTCGTAACCTCGAATTTGGGTTACGTGATTGAAATGACCCTGATGGCCAATATTGATTGTCGCCTTAGGAGAGATTACCTCGAATTTGGGTAAGGACCTCCAAGGGGTGTGCACACTAATGATTGTTAAGGCCTTCGTAAATGAGGGGAAGACGTTCCCCAACAAGCGAGTGAGCCCGCAATGCGATCTTTGCCGCCCTCGCGTCGTTCCCTTACCTATTGCCAATGAAAGTATAAATTGTATATTGCAAGTTATGTATCGTATTGAGTTATACTCTGAGCATGATTGTGCTATGTGCAACGTATAGTCTAGTTCTGAATTAGAACTATGAATGATATGAAATGTGATTCAATGAATTACGTGTTTGAATTCGAGTTGTGCTTAGAGGTGGAATATGAGAATCCTACTCATACATGTAGCCTTAATTGAAAGTGTTAGTATTATAATCCAACATGATTTGATGTATGCTCTAGTGTACTTGTCAGAGGGTTATGCGTGACAAGTAGGTTGCATATGAAATCAAATGTGACATGAGCTTGTCTGTTATGGTGTCCTTGTTATCAGTGAGCCATGCTATGTCGAACGAGTCCTTACAATGTCTTGTTTTGTTAATTGGCGTGTATGGTTGTATTGCCAAGGTTGTGTTATGTGCATTGCTAGCATGACATACTATTCTATAAATGGTTAACAAACGAGTATTGGGTTTGGTGACGAATCGTCGTCGGTCTCAGGACCTTTATATGTCGGACAAATGAGGGCAGGTGTACCTCAGTAGTCCTATATGTGTGTCGTAAGTACGATGAACTTACCAGCTTTTGCTGAGTTACCCCTGTCCATTCAATTCATTGGAATGGGCAGTGTCGGGTTTTGTTAAATGTGCAGGTGTACGTGTATAGGTTCACATACTAGTGGAGAGGAAGAATCACCAAGTCTAGTAGAAGTCAGGTCGTATTAGATTTTGGTATTAGTATGCCAAAGGTTATAACTTGTAAACAGACTGGAAGTTTTTTTTTTTTTTTTTTTTTTTTTTTTTTTTGGAAAGATTAGCTTTATTCACCATTAACGGGAAAATGGGGAACAATTACAACCTAACCAAAAAGGGTAACGGAGTGTCACCCTAAATAGAGCCTAAACCCACTAAGCTAACATCAATTAGCTAATCGGAAAACTAGAACTATATCTATCTATAGTTCGAACACAAACTAAAAATTTAATACAATAATGTGCGACTTGATCACTACTCCGACTAACATCTCGGAAACTGGAAGTTTTTTTTTGATATACTTGTATAATATAATAATCGTTTGTAACCGAGTTATTAGTGTTTTATGTTTTGGAGAGCCTTGTATCTTCCTTTGGGGGAGATACGGCGATAACAGGTCCGATTTAGGCTAATGATGCTTCCGCCACTGTTAATTATGTCTTAAAACTAGCTTAGAAAATCGGGCTGTTACAATAAAGCTCTTCTTAGCAATCAACTATTTATGCCATGCCTTTGTCTTTTCCTTGTAGATCGATGCATTATCATATGCCTCAAGACGTAGCTCCTCCACTTCTTGGAGTTGAAGTTTCCTATAAATGCTATGTTGCCCCATTTCCATGTTTAGGGATCTGATGGCCGAATAAGATCGATGCTCCCACTCTATCGGAAGATGACATGTCTTACCAAACACAAGCCGGTACGGAGGTATTCCAAACGGCACCAAATGATGCAAGTTAAGTTGTTATTTATCTATCAAATTACCACAAATACAAACTAAAGTAGCAAGGAGAAGTGGGTTATCGTATCCAAGAGGAAAGGGGTTGTCTAATATGCAATTCAGTGTGGAAAACACAATTTAAATGATAAAGCAAGTAAAAATGGGAGGGGGAGTTGGTTTGTTTAATTATTCTAACATGCAAATAGCAATAGTCGATTAGTAACAATATCCATTAAAGACGACCCTCAGTGGTATCGCACACCCGATAAAGGCAAGTAATTCAATCTACTCTCTCTCTATTTATTCCATTTTATGCCCAATCGCGGCAATAAGCCAATCACCACTTTTATGGGGACTTTGAGCAACGGCTACCAAATTCACCTCCTTTAATCCTAATGTTTCAAGTGACCACTTAAACAACTCACAATCAAAGGAAAATTAATTAAGCAAAGGATTAATCAAGGATTGGGAACAGTCAAATTAGTATCCAACTAGTTTTCTGCCCCGTGATCTCACGGGGTTGTTTATTTCAGTTGCGATCATTTGTCCCACTCTATATAACAAACCAATCAGATTTCAAGAATTCACCATAAAAACAATTAAAATTTATTTTATTTTGGTAATACTGATGTTTTGCAACTCTTATTGACGTGACACACCGAGGTGGAACAAATTATGAGACATGAGATTTGTTTTGTGTTTATTGTACCTTTATCGATTAGTCTAAAATAGTAAACATGCATGCAGCCGTTAAAGAATTTAGGTTTATTGGGGTAGTGATTTATTAACGTAAAAGATGTATAGAGAAATTAGCCATGTTTTTGGAAATAAATAGGTCGAACTTCACGAAATTAGCTCCGTATGAAAGTCCGTTGCTGCTGAGTGGTCTATATTATTGGTGGCACTTAAGCTATTTTTTGCAATGCGGTTACGGAAACTCAGAAATATAGAAAGCATAGTTGATTTATGTTATTGGTTGAGTTAATATTACGGTTTCTATGTATTCCGCTAATCCCATACTCAAAAGTCAGAATAAAACATCAATTTTGACATTCATTATACATTAGCACACATGGTGTTGAATTCATTAAAAACAAATGGAGCCATTGTAGAGCCCATGATTCCGTCTCAAACCAAGAAGTGAGGTCTGGGATAATAAATGTGATGAAATCCCTAAGATCACGTATGCGCTTCAACAAAGCTCTTCCACTGGTTGTCCTCATTCGTAACCACAAGCCATGTGTGTGAGCCAAAGACTTCCTAGACCTGCGCATTTTGGTTTGGCAAAGCGCTTCCTTCCCAGACCACACTTCTCACCGATTGCCCCTTCCATTACGAACTCCAACATTTGCGTCCAAGTCCAATCCTGATGATAACCCCGAAAACAATTAAATACCGAGCGCTCCACATTATACATGAGAGTCAAAAGGTGGCACTTATAAGTATCTATAACAAAAACATTCACAACCACCATGATAATTGATCAACATAACAGTTCATAGTTTTATAGTCAAACTTGCACCCCGTCTGCCTTGACACCAATCCATTTTTTATACAATTACATTCATGTGTTGAGCAAATGACGAATTATATCATTTCCTAAAAACTTAACATTGTAATCTCGACATACTACACACCGGTCTATAAACTGGGACCTTTGAGTAGTTTAATTTCATCTTTAAAGCATTTCTACCAAACTTAAAATGAAAATAAAAAGGGAATTTGAATTTGACGCAATGAAACTTTTCACACACTGGAAACGCCTTTCATTTCCTTTGCGTCAAATGACCTGGCCTCTTCTGGCTAGTTATGAAACTTTTTTGCAAGGTAAACAATAATATTTATGCCTTCCCCAAGAACCAAATAAATCAGATTCCAAGTATAAATAACTTCTTGTAAAATACAACGGCAACACCCACCACTTTTAAAAGAGCAAATAGATGATAATTGTCTCCAACTATGCACAAAGAGCATGATACTAAATGTTTCAAGATTCAGGATCGACAATGAAAATATTGTCCCTGTATAAATTAATAAAATCACAATGAGACGGCAATATGTAATGCAACTCACTAATTTAAAGTAAAAAAAAAAACAAATCTCGCTAATTTTCCAGGCTTCTCAATAAGTATGGTTCTGACTTCTGAAATAACTCGCAATTGCCAAACAGCCAAAATCCCAAGCCAACGAAAAGATATAATAACTATCTATCGTAAATGTGAATGACATAGTTTGTCCTCAACACTTCCACAAAGAACTAAGAAGTAATTAAGACCTCTCAAATGTAACATATCTCACAAATTCAGAGGATATCCGAGCAAATTATGAAATAGAATATTTGAATCATGAATCACTGCACGATTGCCACTAACAGAAAGCAAATGTTAGTAGACAAAAGGACAGATCAAACCTACAACGAAATCGATAAGAAAGGATGACTTAATAAGAAAATGTACTCATATGATACACACTTCGACCATATTAATTGTATGTTGAAGTTAGAGTGACTTGTTTCGTAAAATTTAATCAACGATCCGACGGCACTATTATGATATCATATGTCATGCGAAGACCAAGACCAAGAACATAGAGGATCGAAACTAACAGAAAAGATAAAGGATTGAATACATTAACATCATCCTTATTATAAACGCATAATTCTATACCCGACGTGATAAAAGAATCCAGACAAATATCTTCATCAATGTCATATTGGCTATTCCAGACACTAAGATAAATCCACAAATAAAATGGTTACACCAGATCCAAAGAAAGATTAAAGACTCTATCTAACAAAAAACTTTATCTTTTATGCATTTAATAACAACATACACTTCAACAAAATAGAACCCTTGAGCATGACAGTGCGGAAATGCTTTTTAGACATAGCAAATGTTATTCGATGATGTCCTAAATGGTACCATTGGAAAGCTTGTTTTCTGAACTTGAATTTGAACAAAAATTTAGCCAATTTCGTTAACTGTAGATAGAGATATCAGTCATCAAAGTTCAGACCAGATATCTATAGTTTTCTGACCGACTCTTGCTGTAGTCCGGTTTCAAAATTAAATTGCAAGAAATATACTCATAATTTGATGTTGATTCAAAAGCCATAGCTTAGTTCAATAGTTCTATCTCTTAGGTTTCCGAAAAGGTATGGTACAAATACATAGGAGTTCATTTGAGCCTTGTAAGAGGCACTTCAATCCAAGTGCGCAAACCCGAAGTTATATAACTGAGCATTTGATGTCTCTATCTTTCATCTCACTGAGTTTATCCTTGTTTTCAACACACATTTCTAAAAAGGTCGATGTTATAACCACTTTATAAAGTATATAAAATTCATATGAAAGTAAGTAAACTCAACAAAAACGCAGATAAAAGAACTGTGATCAGGTTTGGTTTTAGCTCTTGTGGCTCAAAATTTATTGCCAATGCATAAAACTTGCTAAAGGTGATAGCCACACAACAAAATCAAAAATGAGATACCAAGCTTTCTGTGATTCTGAAAAATACCTAACCACACACACTATTTCGCTATCTTTCATTGAACAAAAGTTATCGAGGTGATGATTCCTCCAATTGCCAAGACACCAAAAAGTAAAGCGAACCGCAACCGAACAATTCACGACATCTTCAAGGGAGACTTAAACTAAAGCCAAACACTAAATTGAAAGCTAGACAGCCACCACATCAGGGCAACCAAATGGGATACAAAGCCCCTACTCTGAATTTGCACTTGATCCAATCAAATAAGTAAACAATCAAATTGCCATAAGATACACATTAACCAAAGAATATAGATGAAGAACAAAAGCCAACAAATTAAAAATCAAACACAATCTTCCAACCAAATGCCAAAATTTTAATTAAGTAAGAAAATATTAAGACCATATGATTCACCAAATTATCACAAATTCACAATAGGCAGTGCTAATACCGATATGAAGAATAACATGGGAATGAAAGTTCTTTAATTTCTCGCAGCATCAACAACCACTTACCTTTCAATAATGTCTCTCAACCTGCTTTTCCAAATTGTAAATTTCTGAAAAATAGGAACAGGAAGCACATAAAAGCAGAGGTGGTTAAAAAAAGATGAGTCTGGAGCAAAGTAGTCATATAGAATGCCAATAGATGAGTCAATGACAGAGGAAAATCAATCAAAACATACTTTGCATTCGATCAAAAATTACACAATTATGAATTGACCTCCGTTTCAAACAAAGATTCAACATCTTCTCACTCACCAATTCAGCAGAAAATCAAAAACCATTCTGTAACAAATACCGAATAGATATAATATTATGCTCAAACAAACCCAAAATTGACCTACAAATCCAATCCAATCACCGTAATTTTAATCACCCAAACCCAAACTTCTTCCACTTAATTGATAGATTCCTGTAAAACATGATTAGACAATCATCAAACAGAAGTCTTTACAAAACTAATTTAACGCACGACCTTACATTATTGAACAAACAATTTAGCAAAAACAACACTAACCAACTCCGACACAAAGGAGAAGTGGTCTTATAAATAGCACAGTACGGCAGGATGGATTGGCGAACCTGCTTCATAACCGCCGTTTTGATGACCGCCATAAAGGAAGTAAATTTGTAGGGAAGAAGAATTTGTACAGTTTCCCAACGGAATTGATCGAGAAGCAGAGGACCGTTCAGCTTTTCTGATAGTTTTCTTGTTTTATTGTTTTTAATTAGGGAGATGAGCCTCTATTTTACACATCAAGAACGAATTACTTGCCTTCAGACAAAATTTAATTTGGATAGGGCCACAAAGTAATACTTCATTTGTGGGCCGAAGAGTTTTCTTTCTTGTGACTGTATGGGCCGAACCGTTTCCACCTCTTTTTAACAGCCCAAAGGAAGACGTGGAGGAAATATATGACGACAAACTGTGGGACGACAACTAACCCGTGACTTGGCTTTTTTGTTGTACACATCAGCGTTTTTCTTAGGAGCCTGCCACGTAGGCGCAAATGGTAGAAAATTAATAGATAAGTATAGATTAGCCGTAACTGCGACACTAATCAAATCTAACCTATTAGGTGCGTTCGGCATAACTTTTATTTGTGGTTTTTCGTTTTTTTATTCCAGGAAATAAAACAAAAACGTATTCTGCAGGTTTGGTTGCCAAAAACAAAATCTGCGTAATCCTAGGATTATTTTCTCCGTTTCTCAAAGCACTTTTTATTGTTTCCAACAACAGGTTTTAGTTTTTAACATACTTTACCAATATCTTATTGATAGCTAGATTGTCGTCAAATCCTATCAAATTACCACTAATTACTAACTAAGAAGTTAGGGTAAGTGGGTTATCGAACACAAGAAAGAGGGGGAAGTCTAAATTGCAATTCTATGCGGAAAATAAATAAACAAACAAAATAAACAATAAAAGGGGGGAATTTTAGATTGAAAGTCAACGAAACAAGAAATTAACGATTTATCAAGATTACTAAGGCGACCCTCGGTGATAATCTCATCTAACACCCTAATATAGCAAGCTTTTACCTCTCTCTAATTATACCATTCATAGATAATCTCGGTTTGCACCAATTAATCCTCTTTATTGGGGAATTTGAGCAACCGCTACCAAATTCCCCTCCTTTTAGCCTAAATTCGTCTAGTGACCACTCAAACAAATCAAAACCAAAGGCATGAAGAGCATGGATTAATAAAAGATTAACAACAACCCAAATTAGTATCTAATTAGCCGCAACCGCGACACTAATCAAATCCAACCTATTAGTTGCCTAATTATTTCCCCAATCACAAGTTTTAGTCATAACCATACACTAAACATGTGAAAGTTGCCTCCTTTAGGGTTAATAATCAATGACCATCAATTAAAAACCAAGCATAAGAAATACCCAATTCAATCCAATCAACCAATTAGACAAAATAAAGGTAAATCAAGCAATTGAAGAACAAGGAATTAATTACTATGAATTTAAAGGTAAAATAGAGAGAAGAAATTCTTACTAATATATAGGATGAGAGAATTTGATTACACCAAGGGTCTAGAAGGGGATTAGTCTTCCATGAGAATTATTACAACAAGATTTGAGATGGAATCCATAACAAAACTCTTAATCTCTCCTTAATTCTCTCTCTAAAACTATGAAAACTCTCTCTAAAAAATGAAGTCTAAGATGAAACTAATAAGAAATGTGATTATATATAAGGTAGGTAATATCCAAAAGGTAGGTAGAACTAGGGAGGGGTTCATGCCCCTTTATTCAAGATAAAGACAAAAGGTACTAAAAGACAAGAAAGATATTTGCCAAAAAGGAACCGCCACAAGCCTCACGAAACTTCCCGAATAGTGGATCGCTCGACTCGAGGAGGCAAATTCTCGAGTCGAGCGTGCGTGTTCTCGACTCGAGGATCACCCCTCTCGAGTCGAGAATATTGGTCTTCAAAACAACTCCTATGTTGCCTATCCTCGACTCGAGGAAGTAAATTCTCGAGTCGAGATCGTGTTCTCTCGAGTCGATACCAATGATCCTCGAGTCGAGGGACTGCACGGAGGGCAATCTTCGAACGGGCATAACCTCTCACCTCCAAACTTCATTTTGAGCTCATAATATATCGTTGGAAAGCTAAGAAGATGAACTTTCCACACCAATTGGAATTTCTGCAAAATATTTTCTGGTTTGAGAGTTATGATCCCGTGAAGTTGGAGGTGATGGTGCGTGATCCTCGGAGTGTGGTAAAGCTATCTTCTCTTCAAATCTTGCTCCAAATCGTAGCTTGACCCCCTAGTATTGTCCGAGACTCACCAAAAGTGTCTAAGGCCACTAAAAACTCGTAAAACCAACGAATAATCTCCAAAAATACTCCGAGTGGTGTGGTTTACGAATCATGATAAAACCTTGCCCAAATAGACACTAAGGCGCCTAAATCACTCAACTAGATCGACCGAATGAAAAAAAATGAAGAGAGAGAAAGCTAGAGAGAGAAAATTCTGAGAAAAAAAAATCTGGTGATTCTTAGAACCCGCCATGGCTAGATCTAGGAAATCATCTAAGAAAAATAAAAGTAAGGGTAATAAGAGCAAGAATAAGGAACAAAATCAGGAGATACAAGTGAGAAATGGACCGTCATCGACACAAGCTACGAAACACAGGTCGATTCTGGAGATTCAAGGAATTCCTCCTCTCTATTTATCTGATGAAGAAGATGAGGAAGATGAAGGTGGGATGGAATCGATTGTGGAAGATATTCGAGAAGAGGAAGAGCTACATGGACCGGAATCCAATGGAAATGGGTGGCAGACTGTCATAAACAGAAGAGGTAACAACTCTAACCCTAATTCTGGAAATCGAATAGGATTACTGCAATTATTTGTTGAGGATGTTCAGGAAGGGGTTGAATTTTGGAGTAATGCTGTTGTATGCTACATTATTGGTGCTAATCCTCCCCCAGATACTATGCAAGGCTATTTTAATCGGATTTGGGGTAGGAAAGGCTTGGATAAGGTTTCTTTTTTACCTAATGGAATTTATATTGTTAGATTCAAATCTTTGGGTGAAAAAGATGCAATCTTGGGTGCTGGTTATAATCTGTTTGATAACAAACCTTTGATTGTGAAACCTTGGGTTGAGGGTATGGAATTGACCAAAGAGGCTGTTAAGACTGTGCCTATTTGGATGAAAATGATGAAACTTGACCTAAAGTTTTGGACTCCTAATTGTATTCAAAAGATTGCTGGTACTGTGGGGAAGTTTATTAAGGTAGACAAAGCTACTGAGGAGAGAAGCAGGCTTGGTTATGCCCGGGTCATGGTTGAGGTACAGGTTAACCAGGATTTCCCTACTATGCTTAAATTTTTGGATGAAAAAGGCAGTGTTGTGGAACAGGTAGTTGAATATGAATGGCAACCTAGCATTTGTACCAATTGTAAAAGAATTGGTCATAAATCTGAGCATTGTAGGAAGAAGGCTAATGATAAACAGCAACCTGCTCAACCTAGAGTCAGACAGGTTTGGAGAGCTGTTCAGAGGCCACAAGCTGAAACCAGGGTCAGTCCTGTGCCTCAGAGGCCACAAGCTGAAACCAGGATTAGTCCAGTGCCTGTGGAGACTAATTTTGTGACCCCTCTGAATTCTGCACCTGTGATACACACTAGTAATGCATGGAGGATTGTTAATAGGCAACTGATATTAACTTCTCAGATGGCTCATGCCCAATTTGGTCTGTTAGGAAGTGAGGGTACAAGTTTTGCTGATATGGTTAGAATGGGAAGGAATGAGAATGCAGAGAGTAGTAATGCTGGACATGGTCAGGGTGACCATGGCTAGTATTGGGTTCTGGAATGTGAGGGGGCTGAATGGCTCTGCTAAACAACTAGAAATTAAGAAGTTTCTAGATGCACAGCATATAGGGCTATTTGGTCTCCTGGAGACTAAGGTGAAATCTACTTCCCTTAGTAGAATTCACCTTAGAGTTTGTGAGAATTGGTCTATTTGTACAAATAATAGTTGGCATAGTGGAGGGAGAATCTGGTGCATTTGGAACCCAGATATGGTTGATACTCAAGTCATCAACATGTCTGCTCAACTTATACATGTCTATGTTAGTGATAGAAGTACTAAGAAGGATTATTTTGTCACTCTAGTCTATGGTTTTAATGATAATAAAGACAGAGGTCAACTCTGGAAGGACTTGATGTGTATTAGTAGGGGAATGAATAAGGCTTGGATAATCATGGGGGATTTCAATAATGTGCTTAAACCTGATGAAAGGATAGGCAGTAAAGTGACTATGGCTGAGGTAGCTGATTTTCAGCACTGTATTCAGGTTTGTGGCATTGATGACATGGAAGCTAAGGGATGCTTTTATACGTGGAACAACAAGCAGGAAGGTGAGAATAGAGTGTTCAGCAAGATAGATAGAGCCTTAATCAATGGTAATTGGCTCATTCAGTTTCCTTGTAGTTCTGCTTACTTTCACCCTGAAGGGCTTTTTGATCATAGCCCATGCACTGTAAAGCTAGCTGATAAGCAAGATATGGGGAAGAGGAGTTTCAAGTACTTTAATATGTGGAGCAAAATTCCAGGTTATGGACAAGTTATTGAAAAGGAATGGAAGTCTGTTGTTGTTGGGACTAGGATGTTTCAGGTCATAAAGAAGCTTAAAGCCCTCAAAAACCCATTGAAGAACTTGAGTAAAGAAAAACTATCAAATGTTGAGTCTGCTGCAAGTGAGGCTTACCATAAGCTAACTGAAACTCAAAAACAGCTTCAGAGGGACCCTGGGAATAATGAAATCAAAGTAAGGGAAAGAAGGGAAGCTGAGATGTATAGATACTTAGCCAAGGCAAGGGACAGCTTCCTGAGACAGAAATGCAAGTTACATTGGATACAGGAGGGAGATGCTAACACTGCTTTCTTCCATTGCTCAATTAGGGCTAGAAGAATCAGGAATAGTATCTCTCAAATTAAGGACTATAAAGGAAACCTGAAAGATGATATTCATGGTATTCAGCAGGCATTCTTGGAATTCTATCAGGATTTACTTGGAAAATCTGGGGATTGTTGCAAAGTCCATGTTAATACTGTCAGAAAGGGCCCTGTAATAGATGAAGAAATGAAAAAGCAGCTCCTTAAGCCTGTAACCAGTGATGAAATCAGAAATGTCATGTTCTCTATACCAGGAAATAAGAGCCCTGGCCCTGATGGGTACTCAAGTCAGTTCTTTAAAGATAACTGGAGTATTGTGGGTATAGATATATGTGAAGCAATTAAGGATGTCTTTAAGTCAGGGAAGATTTTGAGG
Organism: Spergularia bocconei; assembly: GCA_963457585.1. NCBI lineage: Eukaryota > Viridiplantae > Streptophyta > Magnoliopsida > Caryophyllales > Caryophyllaceae > Spergularia > Spergularia bocconei. Next base: position 101,079 of record OY734958.1, read on the forward strand.
CAAAATTAATAACACTATTCTCACTTTAGTCCCAAAAACAAAACAACCTGCTTCAGTGTTGGAATTTAGGCCAATTGCCTGTTGTAGTACCATATACAAATGCATCTCCAAACTCATTTGCAACAGGATTGGTGAAGTTCTACCTAAGATCATTAGCCAAAATCAGGGAGCCTTTGTGAAGGGTCGTGATATTGTGGAAAACATTATGGTTTGTCAGGACCTTGTGGGGAAATATAACAGAGCTGCAATATGATACAGTTGAGAAAGGCTTATGATACAGTTGAGTGGTGTTCTGTGAGAGAAATGATGGAGGCTCTACAGTTCCCTGAGCAGATTACTGATCTTGTGATGCAATGTGTCACAACCCCTTCTTATACAATAACCCTGAATGGTAATCACTTTGGCTTTTTCCCAGGTAAGAGGGGGTTGAGACAGGGTGACCCACTATCCCCTCTCTTATTCACTATCTGTATGGCCGAATACCTAACAAGAGTGCTCAAGGTGGTGGCTCAAAAAGAGGAATTTAATTATCATCCTCTCTGCAGCAGAATACAACTGACTCATCTGTGTTTTGCAGATGACTTACTCCTCTTTTGTAAAGGGGAGGTAAAGTCTGCTATACTGATGCTTAGAGGTTTTTCAACATTCTCTAAAGCTACTGGGCTTTGTTCTAATACCACAAAGTCTGAAATATTCTTTGCAGGAGTGAGAAGTGAAGTGATGAAAGGCATTTTAGAATTCTCTCACTTCAGACAAGGTAAGCTCCCTTTCAAGTACCTTGGTGTGCCTATAACTGCAGGCAAAATCTCCATTATGGATTGTAATGTGCTTTCTGAAAGAATAGTAGGCAGAATTAGAGCTTTGGGAGCAAAGAAGCTCTCCTATGCTGGGAGGCTGACTTTGGTGCAATCAGTGTTGATTAATCTTCACTCTTACTGGGCTAGGATTTTCCTTTTGCCAAAAACTGTCTTAAGAAAGATTGTGGCTGTCTGTAGAAACTTTTTGTGGGATGGGTGTGAGCATATGATTAGAAGTCCTATGGTAGCATGGGATGATATTTGCACTCCTAAGAAGGCTGGAGGGCTAGGATTGAGGGATGTGTTGGTGTGGAACAAGGCTTGTATTAATAAGTATGTCTGGTGGATTTTTGACAAAGCAGACAATCTCTGGGTGAAGTGGATACACTCTATATATCTCAAGGATACTCAGTGGGAGGAATATAACCCACAAATAGATACTAGTTGGCATTGGAGACAGATATGCAAGGTCAAGAATGAAGTTAAATTGCAGTTCACTCAGGGCCTGTGGAAAAACAAAGCTTACACAGTAGCAGAGGGGTATGAGTGGATGAAGGGTGGACACATAAAAGTGGAATGGGGTGGTTTACTATGGAGTAGACATACTATTCCAAAGGCAGGTTTTATCACCTGGATTGCAATCAGGAAAAGATTGATGCTGAAGGACAAACTAATGAGGATTGGTGTATGCACAGATGATGCATGTCTGATATGCCAGGTATGCTCGGAGACACATGATCATTTATTTTTTGGATGTGTGTATAGCAAGAAGTGCTTGAAGCTGATTAGCACTAGAGTAGGGATTGTTTTGCCTGAGCGAGACACATTCGTATGGTGTGCTAAGAAAAGGTGGACATCTAGAATCAGGAAGCAAGTAGCTGGTGCTCTGATCAGCAACCTCTGTTACCACATTTGGTGGAGCAGGAATAGATGCAGAATTGAAGGAAGTATTATTATGCCAGAGATACTTTGTGAGAATGTGATTAGAGAAGTTAGAAGGAGAGTCTCTGCTGTTACTCAGAATGTGAAGCCAAGGGATGAAAGTTGGCTTAGAGACAGGGGACTTTTGTAATGACTTAAGCTTAGGCTTTTGGATTAATGGTAAGCTGTATACCTGGGGAATGCCCCTTGTAAATTTGTAGAATGGTGCTTTTTGATCTATAAAATTCTTACATTTTAACAAAAAAAAAAAAAAAAAGGCGCCTAAATCAACCAAATTAACACACCACATTTAGGCCACATCAAACTCCCCCATGCTTAGACCATTACTCGTCCTCGAGTTATCCAATCCTCCACACTTGTCACCTTGGTCTCTTCTTGTAGCACGGGGTGTATCACAACCATCAACTCCTCAAAACCACGAATCACAAGCCATCAAAACACTCAAAAGGTGCTAGTTAGAATTGGAGTGGAAGGAAAGCTCAACACCCCAACTCTAACCATCTTATCCTCCCTTCTCACACAATCTAAGCTAGGGAAACTAACATACACAACGTTTCCCCCATGTTTGGCTCAACGACTCCCTCAAAGTCGTGCTCACAATGAAGTTATCGACTACGACTCACCTCCTATCAATCCACCGGTGCCCCTATCATCAAAATGCAAGAGGATTCCCAACGTAGAACCACCAATTCCTATCACCGGATCTCATTATAGCTCCCGTAGTGATCCTAACCCTTTACGCCTCCAAACTCCTCATCTTATGTCACCGCAATGGATTACCTCAATTTTTTTTCTTTTTTTTCTTTTTTTTTTCTTTTTTTTCTTTTTTTTTTTCCTTTTTTTTTTCCAATAGATAATAAAAACCACACTTATATTACAAACAAAGTGACAAATGGCAAACCGAATTACAATATCATGCCAAGCGTCTCCCCCATGCTTGAACCTCGTCATGGCCCACAATGACAACCAACACCAACCAAGAGATTGGGCAACAACGAGTGAGGTAGGGGGAGAACCATCAAGTTATCCACAAGTATCCCATACCACTTCAAACAAAGAATAAACCGTCTCATCTCATCAAGTAAAGAAATAACGGGCTCTCGGGCCAAGAGACACCCACTCTACCTCACTCCCCTATCTTCCTCGAAAATGAGTCCATCCCTCATCTCACTACTCCATCTCCCTTATGAACGAAATTAAGCACGCGTCAACCTTCAATAACAACCAACCATCCAAAAACAACCCAACCAAAATGAACCAAAGAAGGCAATTTTATTGGTTTAATGGGTAAAATGGGGTGGGCGGAACAAGAATAACGGGGGGTACAAACGCGGCGGGGCACAAAGAGAGATGGTACAGAAACGGTTAGTGAAACGGGTGGGGAAATAGAGGCTAGAATCGAGAGAGAGAAAAGTTAAGGGAACAGAAAACATACCTCGTGATATCTCCATTTCCCTCAATAACCGTCAAAGCAAGTGGCTCACGGTCAAAAGACCGGTACAAGAGCCACTCTCTCACCTCACAACTCCCGTCTTCCTCAAAGTACGTCGCCTCCTATCACCTTACAAACTCCCATCTCCCTCGTGTGTTTGTTGGAGCATAATGACCCCACACCAAAAGTTGTCCAAAAATCGGAAGAAGGCCATTTTGTGAATAGTTTGTGAGTTTCGGGCCAAATGCAAAGATTTATGGACAAGCAAGCATGTGGAACAAACGGGAGGGGTCAAAATGAAGAGAGATGGTATAAAACATGGGACAAAACAGGGTGATGGAGTGACTTGGTTAGAAATGAGATGAGAATAAGGTGTAGGAAAGAGTGTATTCATACCTTGACTTCTCCAAATGAATGGCAAATGTCACGTGTCACACGCTAAGAAAATGAAGAAAACAAACACACCAAAAACAAAGAAAACCAAATAAAATAATAAGCTTGGGTTGCCTCCCAAGTAGCGCCTTTGTTTAACGTCGTTGGCTCGACTCATACTAGGGAATCACCCTAGGATCTCAAAGGATAGTCCCCACTCCAAAGATTAAGAGCGGAACAATTCAAAGCCCTTAGAAGTTTGTCAAATGATCCAGAAAACATATCGTAAGAGTGACAATAGAAAAGATTAGTAACCAATAATGCATAAACAATAGAGGCAAAATCATGAATACAAAGATTTCCCGGACCTCTATGCTCATAATTATCTCCTATGTCATCATATTTAGACTTATGATTTGACAAGCTCGGAACAAGAGATAAAGAAGAATGATGGTAAATAATCCAAGGGGGTTTGGGGTTTAAGCATATGGATTTGGTCATTATTTCTCTACTCTCATTCTTCTTGAAAGGTACAAGACTATTCGACTCCTCTAATGTGTTGTTCAAAGAGATATTAAAAGATGCCTCAACATTTAAATCATGAGTCAATATGAGATCACCAAAAATTTCCAAAGGTACAATCTCAACATCAAAGGACAAAGTCGGAACAATTAAAGAAGAAGAAGAAGACTCATAGCAATCCACATAATCATTATCATCTTCACAAAAGACAAGTTCCTCTCTCAATTGAATATCATCAACCTCACTCTTAAGAGAAGGAATGTGCGGCTCAAAAACTGCTTTAGACTCAAAATTGACAAAAATAGTTTCCTCCGCCGCCTTAAACTCATCATTGCTCATCAAATAAGAGGATGGTGGAGCATTCAACTCCACCTCTGAACACTGAGAAGACATGAACTTAAAGAAAGCAAAACACTCACTAATTGGCATTTCTGAAACTCTTTCATTACTCATATATTGTGCCAAATTCCAAGTTTCATGGTTCATACCCTTTTTGACAATATCACATAAATCATAATCAGAATAAAATTGACCACGACAACCAAGATAATCAACAAAAGTTTCTAATCTCAAAAAATACTCATGAAAGGGTTCATTATCAAATTGAGACCAATCAAAGTTTTGGGTATCACGTAGAGAACTTTGCAACGACTCCCGAATTTCTAAATCCGCAACTTGTGAACATTGATAAGCCATGAAGTGCCAAAAATCCCAAATCTCACAAGGATCCATGTCATAAAGTCTTCCATTACTCATATAATCGGCCAAATCTCGGGTTTCGAAGTTTATACCATTCAAAATAATCCAATTTAAGTCCAACCCGGAGAAAACATTAGAAGTTTTATCAAGTTCCTCAAGTCGAGAAAGATAGATATGAAAAAGTTCATCATTCAATTGAGGAAAACAATAATCATCCATAAATCACAAATAAATTAAAAAAAAAGAAAAAAAAAAGAAAGAAAAAAAAAAACATATGTACAAAAAAACACAAGAACAACAACAATCACATGGGATTAGACCATAGATGAAGGTCTATACAAACAGAGATTATAACAAAACAAAAAACACATAAAAATTACAAAAACAAAACAAATATGTACAAAAACCACAAAAAATTAGCAAAATACTAAAAACGCCTCTTCCCCGGCAACGGCGCCAAATTTGATAGCTAGATTGTCGTCAAATCCTATCAAATTACCACTAATTACTAACTAAGAAGTTAGGGTAAGTGGGTTATCGAACACAAGAAAGAGGGGGAAGTCTAAATTGCAATTCTATGCGGAAAATAAATAAACAAACAAAATAAACAATAAAAGGGGGGAATTTTAGATTGAAAGTCAACGAAACAAGAAATTAACGATTTATCAAGATTACTAAGGCGACCCTCGGTGATAATCTCATCTAACACCCTAATATAGCAAGCTTTTACCTCTCTCTAATTATACCATTCATAGATAATCTCGGTTTGCACCAATTAATCCTCTTTATTGGGGAATTTGAGCAACCGCTACCAAATTCCCCTCCTTTTAGCCTAAATTCGTCTAGTGACCACTCAAACAAATCAAAACCAAAGGCATGAAGAGCATGGATTAATAAAAGATTAACAACAACCCAAATTAGTATCTAATTAGCCGCAACCGCGACACTAATCAAATCCAACCTATTAGTTGCCTAATTATTTCCCCAATCACAAGTTTTAGTCATAACCATACACTAAACATGTGAAAGTTGCCTCCTTTAGGGTTAATAATCAATGACCATCAATTAAAAACCAAGCATAAGAAATACCCAATTCAATCCAATCAACCAATTAGACAAAATAAAGGTAAATCAAGCAATTGAAGAACAAGGAATTAATTACTATGAATTTAAAGGTAAAATAGAGAGAAGAAATTCTTACTAATATATAGGATGAGAGAATTTGATTACACCAAGGGTCTAGAAGGGGATTAGCCTTCCATGAGAATTATTACAACAAGATTTGAGATGGAATCCATAACAAAACTCTTAATCTCTCCTTAATTCTCTCTCTAAAACTATGAAAACTCTCTCTAAAAAATGAAGTCTAAGATGAAACTAATAAGAAATGTGATTATATATAAGGTAGGTAATATCCAAAAGGTAGGTAGAACTAGGGAGGGGTTCATGCCCCTTTATTCAAGATAAAGACAAAAGGTACTAAAAGACAAGAAAGATATTTGCCTATCCTCGACTCGAGGAAGTAAATTCTCGAGTCGAGATCGTGTTCTCTCGAGTCGATACCAATGATCCTCGAGTCGAGGGACTGCACGGAGGGCAATCTTCGAACGGGCATAACTCTCACCTCCGAACTTCATTTTGAGCTCATAATATATCGTTGGAAAGCGAAGAAGATGAACTTTCCACACCAATTGGAATTTCTGCAAAATATTTTCTGGTTTGAGAGTTATGATCCCGTGAAGTTGGAGGTGATGGTGCGTGATCCTCGGAGTGTGGTAAAGCTATGTTCTCTTCAAATCTTGCTCCAAATCGTAGCTTGACCCCCTAGTATTGTCCGAGACTCACCAAAAGTGTCTAAGGCCACTAAAAACTCGTAAAACCAACGAATAATCTCCAAAAATACTCCGAGTGGTGTGGTTTACGAATCATGATAAAACCTTGCCCAAATAGACACTAAGGCGCCTAAATCAACCAAATTAACACACCACATTTAGGCCACATCACTTATTCTCATACATTTCAACGAATTAACAATGCCTACACGATACCATCATGGTCGAAATCAACAACCACTAGCAGCCAGCACGACTAATACACACGGAGTCACAGCTACCTCTGATCGCCGCCAGAGAAAAAAAAGCAAAACTTGTCCCCTAACGTCTACTCGGGTAAGGATGTGTTGGTACCACTTTGTGGTTGGGCCATAGCCCTTAAGGAAATGAACTTTAGTAAAGGCCCATGTCATGCAAAAATCCTCCTTAAAGGACAGCCCTTGGATGGAAGGGAAGTAAAGGGTCAAGATGGAGTGGGGAAACCTAGGATTATTCCTAAGTCCCCCTCTATCACTATAAATACCCCCTTTATGACCCATCAAAATCAGGTTCTTACACACATACCCAAAATTCTGACATTCTATTATCTGATTATTCCCTTGATTTGTGCAATAAAGGCTCTCTTTGTCTTATTTGCCACCCCTTCTCAAGCTCTCTCACTGACTTGATCGTCGGAGAGGCGACGCCTGGTGAATGCCGGGCTCCCTTTTTGCAGGTACTCAGCGAGGCGAGCCGAGCAACTGTCCTTCGAAGAACTCACATCCAACAAGTGGCGCCGTCTGTGGGGACAGTTCGCAGGTCAAGTCGTTCGAGAGTACCCGAGCCGGAAGTAAATCGAGAAGAAATGGCACCAAGAGGCCGACCCGCACGTTCAAGGGGAGCCGTTGCGAGCGAAACTCCCACCTTGGCCGCCGCCGACCCAACCGCCTCGCGTCCGGGCGCCCCCGGCGAGCGGCCGTCTAGGACGCTCGAGGACGAGCGGTCGGCGCCCAGAGGAGGAGCGCAACCTCTCCCTGAGGGGAACATCGAGGAAGAGTATGGAATATTTGACGAGTATGAGGAAGAAGAGGTGATGGAGAGCAGGCCTCGCCCTCAGGACATCGCACTGATGAAGGAGCTCGTCGAAGCCCGAGCCAAGCTGAAGGAACAGGCAGAGAGGCAGAATCAGATGAGCGAGCGGATGGCTGAGCTGGAAAAGCGAATGGCCGCTCATGTCGTGACGCCTGTAGCTGAAGTTGTGCCCGCCCCGAGCAAGCACAAGCGAGGCCCTCGGAAGACGCCTTCCCAGCGAACGGCGGCGGCCGTGGCAAAGATTAAGGAGGTGTTCGAGAAGCACCGACCGAACAACAACAACCAAACAGAGTAGAGGGATACCATTAACACTTTGAACAGAAGGAGAGAGGAAAGGGAGGCGACCCAGGCCTCGCAGAGGATGCACCGGGAGGTCGATGCGAAGGACAAGGGCAAGGGTATCTTGGTCGAGGAAGAGCCCACTCGAGGGCAAACCAAGACACACCACGAAGAACGACCCCGAGGAAGTGCGAGGAGGTCACACCCTCAAAGGAAGTCCCACGCGCCCAAGCCTTCCAAAAGCGCGACCCGAGAAATTGACTCGGACACCACGAGCGATGAATCGGAGTCTGGTTCGGAAAGCGAAGCCAGTTCGAGGCACCACTCCCATAGGTCGAATCGAACTAAGAGAACATTCACTGCGGACTCACCTTTTGCGAGGTGGATCCTTGAGGCTGAGAGGGTGCCAGGGGTGAAGAAGCCCAAGATGACAGAGTACAACGGGGTCGAGGACCCGTTTGACCATATCTCATCATACATGCATAATATTGGTTATATGACCGAGGACGAGGCGACCATCTGCCGTCTGTTCCCGACCACGCTTACTGGCATTGCCCAACGGTGGTTCGATAAGTTACCACCGGGTAGCATTCGTTCGTGGTCCGGGCTGAAGAAGAAGTTTACTGGACACTTTGTGACCAGTAAAACGAGGAAGAAGACGCCGATCCACTTAAGAGCGGTAAACTAAGGTGACAAGGAGTCCCTTGATGACTATATCCAGAGGTTCCGATCAACTGCCACGCATATTGCCAACCTGACCGACGAGATGGGTGTAAGTGCACTGGTGCATGGCATGGCCGAGGGGAAGTGCAAATATGATCTTGTGAAGCGCGAGGCCAAGACGCTCGAGCAGGCTTACAAGCGAGCGGCCGCTCACATCAACGCTGCCCTCGTGAACCGGTCTGGATACGGCGAGCCCTCAGCTTCTCGAGTCCGACCCCAGGATCGACTTGGACCCCCCATGCACAACAAGAAGCCATACCGGTTCAACACTTCGCTTAGGACTGTGTTCATGGCCATTAAGGAGTCGGACCAGTTGAGGCCTCCTCGACGCATGACACAGGACGATCGGAGGAACATGGGCGCATTTTGTGAATACCATATGGAGAATGGCCATGCCACAGCGAGCTGCAAGGACCTCGAGGAGGCGCTCGACAGACTCGCTGACAATGGACTGCTCAACCGTTACCTGAAGCGCCTGAGGGGCCAAAGAGATCGGTATAAGCAGAACAACCAAAGAGGCGCTCGCGGTGGCGGCCAAGCAGGAAATGGAGCCAGGGCTCGGAGCCCTGGCGTGATCAATACAATCTCGGGACGCGTCGCGAGTGGAGGACCGAGCCCACGCGGTCGAAAGACCAACTGGAGGCTCTTCGTCAACTCGGTCGCAACGGCGCTCCTCGAAATCAAAATCCAAACCATGACGATACAACAATAAGACGTGAAGAACGTTCGGACACCTCATGATGATCCGGTGGTGATCACCATGCAGGTGGCCAACAAGCAAGTGAGGAGGTCCCTGGTGGACACGGGCTCGTCGGTGGATATAATGACTTTTGAATGCCTCCTAAAGCTGAAGTACACGGCGAAGGATATCACGCCGCTCCGCGAGCCGATAGTTGCCTTCGGAGGGCAAAGCATCTACCCGATGGGGACAATTCGCCTCCCAGGAGCTATCGGCCAAGGAGCCGACATGAGGCGAGCCCACGTTGAGTTTGTCATCATTGACATACCGTGTGCTTACAACATTGTTGTGGGGCGACCATTACTTAATGATATCGCAGGGCTAGTTTTCCCCTTGGGTCTGTTGATGTTGTACGTCACAGATGACGGCCGAGCCGCTATTGTCCGGGCTGACCAGAAGGTTGCTCGTGAGTGCTACCACGCAGGCCTCAGGCCTCCCATGGTGAACCCTAGCGAGGCGCTTGAAGAGGGCGAGTCCCCTACGAAGAAGAGAAAGAAAGAGGCGAGCCCGGCGAAGGCCGCGGCTGAAAATTTTTGTGTAGAGACTATTGATGCGAGGCACGGCCTCGAAGGACCCACCCAACCCTTCGAAGAGACCGAGGACGTGGCACTGGAAGAGGACAGAGCCGACCGAACGGTTCGAGTGGGCAAGGCCCTCGAACCAGAGGTTAAAGCCCCTCTCGTGTCCCTGTTAAGAGAGTTCAAGGACGTGTTCGCGTTCACTGTGGATGAGATGCCGGGGCTCGACCCCTCGGTCATTACACACAAGCTGAACGCTGATCCGTTGAAGAAGTCTGTCCACCAGAAGCAAAGGCATTTCAGCTCGGAGCGAGCCAATGCGATTAAAGAAGAAGTCGACCGACTGCTCGGGGCTCGATACATCGAGAAATCCACATACCCGGTTTGGCTTTCCAACGTGGTATTGGTGAAGAAGCCGAACGGGTCGTGGAGAATGTGCGTCGACTTCACGAACTTGAACAAGGCCTGCCCGAAGGACGGTCAGTCGTTGCCTCGAATGGATCAGTTGGTAGATTCCACTTCGGGGCACGAACTCATGAGCTTTATGGATGCATATGCGGGATACCATCAGGTCCCGATGGCCGAGGAGGATCGAGCCAAGACCGCCTTCATCACACCGCTCGGAGTGTATATGTATCAAGTGATGCTCTTCGGACTGAAGAACGCCGGAGCCACATTCCAGAGACTGGTAAACCAACTGTTCAAGGAACAGATTGGAAGGAATATGGAGGCATATGTTGACGATTTGATTGTCAAGAGCGTCCGAACCGGCGATCACCACAAGGATTTAAGAGAGACGTTCGAAACGTTGAGGAAATATGGAATGAAGTTGAATCCAAAGAAGTGTGCCTTTGGGGTTACGACAGGGAAGTGTCTCGGGTTCCTCGTGAGCCAAAGGGGCATCGATGCGAACCCAGAAAAGATCAAAGGTATCGTGGATATGCCTTCTCCAAAGAACGTTAAGGATGTGCAACGGTTAACAGGGTGCGTAGCAGCCCTCGGACGCTTCATTGCGAAGTCGGCCGACCGATGCCTCCCGTTCTTCCCCGCTCTCAAGAAGAAGAAGAATTTCGAGTGGGATGAGCAGGCCGAGAAGTCATTCCAGGAGCTAAAACAGTACCTTGTTAATATCCCGAAGATATCTGTGCCTCGAGAAAAGGAGGATTTATACTTATATTTGTCTGCGAACGAGCAAGCGGTCGGAGCCGTGTTGGTTGTGGAGCGAGAGAAGGTCCAGAGCCCAGTCTATTATGTGAGTCATGCCCTCGCAGGGGCCGGGCTGCGATACCCTCCGCTCGAGAAACTCGCTCTGGCCTTGCTTATTGCGAGCCGTCGCCTCCGACCCTATTTCCAAAGTCATAAAGTGATTGTCCGAACAAATTATCCACTGAAGAAGATATTGAATAATCTTGATGGAAACGGAAGATTGCCTCGATGGGCATGTGAGCTGAAAAGCCACGGCATCGAATACGAGCCGAGACGCCGCCTCGCGGGGCAGGCATTGTCCGACTTTGTAGTCGAAGCCGCCTTCAACTAGCCGAGGGGCCGATGAAGGAGCAGTGGACGCTGTATGTTGATGGCTCGTCGAATTCAGCTGGAAGCGGAGCCGGTGTGATCGTCATACTCCCCGGAGGGGAAAGGTCGGAATACGCACTCCGCTTCGGCTTCGAGGCGACCAACAACGAAGCTGAGTATGAAGCCCTCGTCGCGGGGATTCAAATGTGCCTGGCGGCGGGGGCCACCGATGTGAAGGCATTTTCCGACTCAACCATAGTGGTGAACCAGATCAACGACAAATTCGAGGCGAAAGACCACATGGCCGAGTACAGAGATAAAGTCCGAGGCCTCATCAAGAAGCTCGCACACTTTGAGATGGAGTAGATCTCTCGGTCGGAGAACCAGCAGGCGGACGCCTTGGCTCGACTGGCCAGCTCCTCGCTCAACGACAGCCCAAGGGTCGTCAAGTAGGAGCTGTTGCCGTTTAGAAGCATCGATCGGACCGCTACTGTGCTGGTCCTCGATCGAAGTCCCGAGTGGATGAGACCGCTGCTGGCCTATCTGAAGGACGGGGAGCTTCCGAGCGATCCGAAGGAGGCCAAGAAGGTAGAGAAGAGAGCCGAATGGTTCACCCTGGTCGGCGGGGAGCTGTATAAGAAAGGGTATGTCCACTCATACCTTAAATGTGTCGACCCAGCCGAGGGGAAGTACCTTTTGAAGGAAATCCATTTTGGAGATTGTGGGGGTCACATTGGAGCTCGAGCAACAGCCTCGAAAGCTTTGCGAGCCGGATTCTTTTGGCCAACCATGCAGACTGACGCGACCGACCTGATTAAACATTGTAACAAATGCCAACGGTTCGGGCCGATCAGCAAAAGACCTTCCACACAGCTCAAACCGATCTCCACCCCGCTACCCTTCGCAACATGGGGCTTGGACATCCTCGGGTCATTCCCCAAGAGTTTCTCTCGGAAGAAGTTTATAATCGTGGCTGTCGACTACTTCACCAAGTGGGTCGAAGCCGAACCACTGGAAAGGATCACTGACCGAGATGTGATGAACTTCGTATGGAGGAACGTCATCACCAAGTTTGGGGTCCCTAAGATGTTCACATTTGACAACGGGTCACAATTTGATAGTGATGATTTCAAAGACTGTTGTGCAGAGTACAGCATCCAAACTTGCTACACCTCGGTCGCATACCCACAGGCGAACGGATAAGCTGAGTCCTCGAACAAGATAATCTTGCATGGGCTGCAAACCATGGTGGAAGGAGCGAAGGGAAAATGGGTCGAGGAGCTACCAGGTGTCCTGTGGTCGCTTCGCACCACAACGAAGCGAGCCACATGAGAGACTCCCTTCCAGCTAGTGTATGGCTCGGATGTTGTGCTACCAATAGAGTGCGAGGCCAAATCTGTTCGCATAAGTACCTACGAGCCCGAGGAGAATGAAGTTGAGCTGCGAGCCGCGCTTGACCTTCTCCCCGAGTGCCGTGGAAATGCGCTCCTGAGAGCCGAAAGGCAGAAGCAACAGATGGCCAAAGCATTCAATCGAATGGTTCGCCCAAGGAAATTGGAAGTGGGGGACATGGTCCTTCGAAATGCCAAGGCAACCGGCAAGAAGCTCCCTGGAGGAAATGAAGGATAAATGGGAAGGCCCATACCTGGTGGTCGAACAGGTTAAGGAAGGCACTTTCCGATTGAGCACCCTGGAAGGAGAGATGGTGAAGAGGCCTTGGAACCTCTACAACCTCAAGAAATACTACCCTTAGTGTTACTGCATTTTTGTTCCTTAAATCAAAGCTCGCATGTTGCGAAGCACTTGTCATGTATTTGTTCCTTAGTAGGTCTGTTCCTTGGTAAGCTCAGAGGGACAGATACCGTAATGGTTATATAATTTTTCCAAAAATGGGTTGAAGGGAACCCTAAATCCATACGCGAACGCTTGTGCGTATACTCCGAGGCAATTCGGCGGCGGTTCGGACATCACCGACCCCTCATCCGGAACAACCAGCGTGAGTGGTTTCCAAATATTCGCCTACGAAGGATGAGATCCCGTAGTACCTTAAACTTCAACTCGGGTAAGGAGGCTTGTGCGAGGCCTCCCCTCGAAGGCCGAACACCAAAGGCTTCGACCGAGTGCTTGCGCTCGCTTCTCGCGCAGAAGCGAGACACCCGAACAAGGCAACTTAGCCGGCAAATGCGTCATCCACGCGAGGAGTCGAATGCCTTCGCAGTTAAGGCAGCGAGCCCATAACCCCGAAGAGGCATTCACCTCGAGGGCGAGACCACCCATTGATGACTAAAATAAAACAGTGCAAAAGAGTTATATGAAAAACACGCATTCAAATAAAGTGGTCGAAGCCAAACACCCTGAAAAATGGACGGCTCCGAGCGGAATTGTCAAAAAGCCAAAAACCCTCGAGAGGGCGGCAAACAAACATAAATGAAATTGTATAAGTACAAGGCTAAACAGCCCAATTGATATTAAAATTGCTAAGTGTTGGTGTTGTTGGCAGGTTCCTCGGCAGGTACGGTGAAGTCGAAGGCCTCGGGCAACTCGAACAGCTCCTTCTTTGCATTCTCCTCCTCAGCTGCAGCAGCCGCCTCGGCCGCGTCGATATCATCTTCACTAAGCTCGCCTTCTTCGGGATGTGAGCCGGCCTCGGCCTCGTTGTGCTTGTCGAGCTCGGATCGATAGGCAGTTTCGAACAGCCCCTCATCAAGCTCGAAGTCCTCCCGGCCTTCGACACACTTCACCAACGCCAACCAGCCTAACTTAAGACCCAACTCGACCCCTCCTGCTTCGCAGCCGCCTTGTCCAGGTCACTGAGATACTTGTAGCCCTTCGATGACAGGAAAGTCGAGACAGCCGAGCAAGCCCGCCTCGCCCAGAGAGACGCATGGCTGGATGCGTTGACCAGCTTAATGCTTAGCTGGTCCGCATCGGCCTTCGCCGTCTCTAGCTCAGCAGCGAGCGAGGTTGCCTTCGCATCCGCCGCAGACATCGCAGCGACAGCCTTCTCATTCTGCTCATGGCAGTCAGCAACGTTCTTCTTCGCCTCGGCTAGCGACTGCTCGAGCTCCACCTTCGCTGTCTTAACCTCCTTCAGCTTCGCCTCGGCCGCGAGGCACTTCTCCTTCCACCCACCACCTTGGGCCTGCTCGGAGCTGTGCATTTCCCCTTGGCAGACAAGGACGGTTGCCTAAGAAACAAAAGAGTTAGAAATTAAAAAAGGTAAGGAAAAAAGGAACGAAACGAGAGTAAGATTAAGGCATACCTGAATCATCAGGGACACTGCTCGCCGAGCCCAATCAGGACAGAAAGGGAAGTCCCGAGCCACGTCATAGACAGCCGCGGCAGCCCTCGAGGTGTCGGGAAGAAGACGCGCTGTCATCGCCTCGAGCTGTGCCACTACATCAGCAAGAAATCTAGAGTTAGAAAGATCCTGATCAGACGATATAAACAATTGCTCCAATTCTTCAAAGGTCATACATGTGCGAGAAGGCGAAGCGGCGACATCCAACCGCTTCGCAGCCGACGTCTCGCCCTCATCGAGCGGTCTCTTCTCTCGGCGCCGAGCCTGAAAGGAATACATCAGTCAAAAATTGTCATCACAAACCAAGTCAGAATGCCAAAGGCAAAGGGATTACCTCCGCTTTCTCGCCCTCGGAAGACGAGAGAGAAACCGCCTCGAAGACAGCCGAAGTCGGTTTCCGAATGGAGACACCCGAGACCCTCTGCCTCGGCACAGTTCCCGACCCGGTGCGTGCATGCGGACAGGAGTGGCTTGGAGGACCGGCTCCTGTGAGGTGCGAGGTGATGCCGAGCTACGTGAAGTGCGAGGCGGTGCCGAGCTAGATGGCGGAGGACGAGGCGACTGAGTCGCTCGCTCACTAGTTGAGCGACCCCCAGTCGATCGGACCCGCTCTCCGCGAGGAGGAGGCTGAGCCACTTGCTCTTGAGCCGCTTCTCGCCGACTCCGCCCGCTCTCCCTTCTCGCCCTCTAAGCCATCAGACGGTTAAGGTTCGGCATGCTCTTGTGCCAATAGTGAAGATAACGCGAGACCTGGTCGCTGATAGCACCTGCGAAGAAGACTTGGTCAATAACTTGGTCAAAAAATTCGGTAAAAAGCAGGACAAACACAGCGAGACGTACTCTCCTCCTCCGCGTTGGCAGGAAGGACCAGACCCGAGTGAGCAAGCCACAGATATTGGTTCAGCATCTCCTCGAGTTCCGGTTCGAGTTTCTGCTGGAAGTAGGCAGCCTAGCTCTCTTCCGCAGCGCTAAGCCGAGGGAGAGAGTTGTTCAGCTGCTGAGTAAGGCCCGAAGACCGAAGGGGTACTCGTATCTTCTCGGAAAGCAGCGAACCATCCGAGGTGGTAAGCCAATAGAACCGGTTCTTCCACTCCGGACCCTTCCCCGGCTTCGGAGGATGAGTGACTATACTGTACGTACTGGTCTGGCCGCGAACGACAAAAGTTTTAAACCCCCATTGATCCTTGGAGGCGTTGTGAAGGTAGCGAAAGAGGTTGAGGGATATCGGTATCCGAGCGCACCGACAAGTCATCACAAAACCCGTAAGGGTAATGTGAGCGCACCGACAAGTCATCACAAAACCCGTAAGGGTAATGTGAGCGTTGATGGTAAGCTCAGAGGGACAGATACCGTAATGGTTATATAATTTTTCCAAAAATGGGTTGAAGGGAACCCTAAATCCATACGCGAACGCCTGTGCGTATACTCCGAGGCAATTCGGCGGCGGTTCGGACATCACCGACCCCTCATCCGGAACAACCAGCGTGAGTGGTTTCCAAATATGGTTGGCTTTGCAGAAAGCCTCGAGGACGTCGCTCGTCTGGGCTCGACGCCAATTAGGGTCGATGACGGAGGTAGAGAAAGTGTTGTTAGTGACTCGAGCAGCGGGTCGAGGAGGCATGACTTCGGGTGGTTCCTGCGAGGGGTAAACAACCGAGTTAGGAACATAGGCATTTCGAGCCATCCTCGGGTCGGTCATACCCCCCGAGTAAACCCGAAGCGTCTGCTTGGTTCGCGCCATCAAAGAAAAAGATGAAAGGTAGTTATGGACTCGCCTTGTGCGAGCCGTTACCAATCACTCTCCACGATGACTGATCTGGAACACCCCACACTCGATGGGTCGACAAATGTCGAAAAAATCGAAGGATCGATGCGAGAGAAGCGAGTCGGCGCGAAGGGTAGACCGCTTCTCATCGCCGACCTCGATACCGAGCGGGTTTATCGGGTGTTATCTGGGTTCCCAATCCCAGAACGCTCGGCTGGCATCTTATTGCCGCCGAAGCGGGACCGACAACCCGAGATCGACACCGGACAAGCAAAAAGACAACGGCAACAACAAAAACACATCGGAAAAAGTGCAAAGAGCGACGAAATTCGATTAGAGGAAGATGAGACTTACCGGAGATTCAATCGAGGAAACGCGAGTTGAACTGAGGAAGAAAAACCGAAGAGAACTCGCCGGAAAAAGGAAATCTTGGACTCGGAAATCGGCTTGGAGTAGGCTCGGAATTGGCTCGGAAGTCGAGGGATTTGCGTAGAAAAATGAGAGAAACTTTGGAAATGAAAATGAAAGTGAGTAAAAATTGTTGGATGTGAGTTCTTCGAAGGACAGTTGCTCGGCTTGCCTCGGGAAGTACCTGCACAAAAGGGAGCCCGGTTTTCACCAGGCGTCGCCCCTCCGACGATCAAGTCAGTGAGGGGTCTCGGAAGAAGGTGGCAAATAAGACAAAGAGAGCCTTTATTGCACAAATCAAGAGAATAATCAGAGAATAGAGAATGTCAGAATTTTTGGGTGTGTGTGTAAGAACCTGACTTTGATGGGTCATAAAGGGGGTATTTATAATGATAGAGGGGGACCTAGGAATAATCCTAGGTTTCCCCACTCCATCTTGACCCTTTATTCCCCTTCCATCCAAGGGTTGTCCTTGATAGAGGCTTTTTGCATGATATAGGCTTTACTAAGGTTTACTTTACTAAGGGCTATGGCCCAACCACAAAGTGGTACTAACAAAGCCCCTCGGATCTTGGTCGCGCCCCTCGCTGTCAGCAAGGTCGGACTCATCGGGTGTGACCAGGGTACGACCCCTGGCCGCCCTTTATCGAGGTATACTTTGTAGACCTTGGTAAAGCCATGTCATGCAGTCGTGCCCCTTCGAGGCGTTGTCTTCTTCTCTGATATTGCGTCCTTTTCCGAGGGAGTGACAACTCGAACAGAGAACATATTCGAAAATTTCACCCTTTTCGAGTCGTCTGTCCCTCTCCTAGGAGAGCTCGAAAATTTCACCCTTTCCGAGGGAGTGATGACTCGAACCAAGAATTTGTTCGAAAATTTCACCCTTTTCGAGTCCTTGATCCCTCGCCTGGGAGAGCTCGAAAATTTCACCCTTTCCGAGGGAGTGATGACTCGAACGAAGAACTTGTTCGAAAATTTCACCCTTTTCGAGTCCTCGATCCCTCGCCTGGGAGAGCTCGAAAATTTCACCCTTTCCGAGGGAGTGATGACTCGAACGAAGAACTTGTTCGAAAATTTCACCCTTTTCGAGTCCTCGATCCCTCGCCTGGGAGAGCTCGAAAATTTCACCCTTTTCGAGGGAGTGATGACTCGAACGAAGAACTTGTTCGAAAATTTCACCCTTTTCGAGTCCTCGATCCCTCGCCTGGGAGAGCTCGAAAATTTCACCCTTTCCGAGGGAGTGATGACTCGAACGAAGAACTTGTTCGAAAATTTAACCCTTTTCGAGTCCTCGATCCCTCGCCTGGGAGAGCTCGAAAATTTTACCCTTTCCGAGGGAGTGATGACTCGAACGAAGAACTTGTTCGAAAATTTCACCCTTTTCGAGTCCTCGATCCCTCGCCTGGGAGAGCTCAAAAATTTTACCCTTTCCGAGGGAGTGATGACTCGAACGAAGAACTTGTTCGAAAATTTCGCCCTTTTCGAGTCCTCGATCCCTCGCTTGGGAGAGCTCGAAAATTTCACCCTTTCCGAGGGAGTGATGACTCGAACGGAGAACTTGTTCGGAAATTTCACCCTTTTCGAGTCCTCGATCCCTCGCCTGGGAGAGCTCGAAAATTTCACCCTTTCCGGGGGGAAGGGTTCTTCGCATTGCCCCGAGCCCCTGGCTCGGTGTTAGCGATTTATAATTCCCGAAAATATTATTTGCAATTAAATTTTGAATTACCGAAATTTTGAATTTCGAAAATTTCAAAATTTAAATATTGCAATTATTATTCTCGGGAGTTGGCGGAAATTTGAACAGTTTCCTATGCCAACCGTCCCTAGATTCCCGCAAAAGCAACCTCGGGAACACGCGAAAACTTTTCGTCTCCTGTGCCGTAATGATGACTGACGGCCGTTGGGAAGTTGTGTAAAAACATGCGCTTTTACCATTTTGCCCCTAACTTCACCCTCCTATAAATAGAGGAGTTTTACTCAAATCATTTTCACTTTCAATCATAATCACTTTCATTTCCAAAGTTTTCTTCGTAAATCACCAAAGCCCCGAGCTGCATCCGAGCCCGTTCCGAACCCTTTCCGAGCCCGTTCCGAGTCGAAGATCCATCCCTTCCGGTGACTTTTTCGTTCGACTTCTCTCGGCTTTCCTTCGGCTCTCTCGCTTTTCCTTCTCCGACTATTATTTCCGGTAAGTTCATCTTCTTCCCTTCGTTTTTGCGCCTTTTCCGTTTGTTTTTAATGCTGCCGTTGTCATTCTACTTGTCCGGTGACGATCCCGGGTTGTCGGTCCCGCTCCGGCGGCAAAAAGATGCCAGCCGAGCGTTCTGGGATTGGGAACCCAGATAACACTCGACAAACCCACTCGGTTTCGAGGTCGGCGATGAGAAGCGGTCCACCCTTTGCGCCGACTCGCTTCTCTCGCATCGATCCTTCGATTTTCTCGACTTTTGTCGACTCGTCGAGTGTTGGGTGTTGTAGATCCGTCATCGGAGAAGGTGAGGGGTAACGGCTCGCACAAGGCGAGCCCATAACTACCTTCTCTCTTTTTCTCAGATGGCGCGTATCAAGCAAACTCTCAGGGTTCACCCGGGGGGTATAAACGACCCGAGGAGGGCTCGCGGTGTATATATGCCTAACTCGGTTGTTAACCCCCCGCAGGGACCACCCGAAGTCATGCCTCCTCGACAAGCTGTTCGAGTCACCGACAACACCTTCACTAAGGCAACCATCAACCCGGCCTGGCGTGCGACGCAAACACCCGAGGTCGTTCAGTCTTTCAGCGAGGCCCATCATATTCAGGACCCGCTCGTACTGGTCGTGCCTCCGAGCCTCCGAGGAATTGCCTCGCGATGTACGCGCAGGCCTTCGCCTACAGTTTCCGAGTGCCCCTCAATCAATTTTTGGAGGATGTATATAACCATTACAACATCTGTCCCTCGGAGCTCACCGTTAACGCCCACATTACCCTTTCGGGTTTTGTGATGACCTGTCGGTGTGCTCGCATTCCACTTTCTCTCAATCTTTTCCGATCCCTTCACAACATCTCCAATGACCAATGGGGATTCAAGAACTTCGCCGTTCGCGGCGCGACCAATACCTATAGCATAGTGACTCATCCTCCGAAGCCTTCGAAGGGACCGGAGTGGAAGAGGAGGTTT
Source organism: Spergularia bocconei (assembly GCA_963457585.1). Classification (NCBI taxonomy): domain Eukaryota; kingdom Viridiplantae; phylum Streptophyta; class Magnoliopsida; order Caryophyllales; family Caryophyllaceae; genus Spergularia; species Spergularia bocconei. Next base: position 121,152 of record OY734958.1, read on the forward strand.
TACTGGTTTACCACTGCTGACGGTTCGCCCCTCAGCGACAAAATTGGAGTGCCCCTTCGGTCATCGGGCTCCAAGGACGTGAACAACTCCCTCCCTCGGCTTAGCGAGGCGGAGGAGAGTTGTGCCGAATACTTCTATCAGAAACTGAATCCCGAGCTCGAGGACCTCACCTGGGTCCCGCACGAGGAGATGCTGAATAAGTATTTCTGGCTCGCGTATTCGGGCTTAATCTTTACTGACAATGAGGAGGAAGAGAGTAGGTCTCGTGTTGCGTTCGTCTTGCTTTTCGCGTTGTCTCTTCGAATTACTAGCCATTTTTGTTTTTCGCAGAGCGCCTCAGCGACTCGGTGTCGAGGAAGTTTCACCGTTGGCATAAGGAAATGCCGAATCTCAACCGTCTAATGGCTCAGAGAGCCCGAAGGCAGAGTGGTCGGAGTCAGCGAGAAGCGGCTCAGGAACCAGCTCCTCCTCGGGGTGAGCGTGTCCGATCGACTGGGAATCGCTCAGCTGATGAGCGAGCGACTCAGTCGCCTCGTCCTCCGCCATCCGGCTCGGCTCCTCCTCGGACTCCACAGGGGACCCCGTCTCGCACCCCCTCGGAGCAGCCTTTACAAGCGACTCCTGTTCGCATGCATGCGCCGGTTGAAACCGGTTCGAGAACTGCTATGAGGCAGAGGACCTCTGGTATCGTCCTTCAAGAGCCTACTTCGGCTGGCTTCCAGGCGGTTTCTCTCTCGTCCTCCGAAGGCGAGGAGGCTAAGGTAACTTCTTCGCTTTTGATGCTTCACCCTTGTATATTTTAGTGATAACTCTTAACTAATGTTCTCCCTTCAGGCTCGACGCCAAGAGAAGAGGCCTCTCGACGAGGGCGAGACATCGGCTCCAAAGAGGCGGGACGTTGGCGGTTCGGCTGCTCAATCACGTAAGATTTTGGAAGAATTTGAACAACCGGTAATAGAATCCGCAAGGGATCTTTCTAACTCTGGATTGCTTGCTGATGTAGTGGCTCAGCTTGAGGCGATGACAGCGCCTCTTCTGCCTGACATGTCGAGGGTCGCAGCGGCGGTTCACGACACGGCTCGAGACTTTCCTTTCTGCCCTGACTGGGCTCGACGAGCGGTCTCGCAGATGATGCAGGTATCCTTTAGTCTCGTTCGGCTTGTTCCTTTCTCTTTTTACCTGTTTCATTTTCTAACTTCTTTTTTCCTTAGGCGATTGTCCTCATGTGCCAAGGTGAGCTGTATCTCGCCCAGCAGGCCGAAGGAGGGTCTTGGAAGGAGAAGTGCCTCGCTGCCGAGGCCAAGATGAAGGAGATCGAGGCAGCTAAGGATGAGCTCGAGCAGTCGTTGGTCGAGGCCAAGAACAATGTGGCCGACTGCCACAAACAGAACGAGGAAGCTGTCGCTGCGATGTCTGCTGCCGATGCCAAGGCTAGCTCGCTCGCTGCCGAGGTGGAGAGGGCGAAGGCCGATGCGGACCAGCTAAGCCTTAAGCTGGTCAACGCATCCAGCCATGCCTCTCTCTGAGCGAGGCGGGCCTGCTCGGCCGTTTCGACCTTCTTGTCTTCCAAAGGCTACGATTATCTTAGCAATTTGGACAAGGCAGCTGCGAAGCAGGAGGGGATCGAGTTGGGCCTGCAGCTGGGTTGGTCGGCATTGGTGAAGATCGTCCAGGGCAGGGAGGACTTCGAGCTTGATCGGAATGAGTTCGAGGACTTCTACCGCTCGGAGCTCGACAAGCATAATGAAGCCGAGGCGGGTGCGTCCCCTGAGGAAGGCGAGCTCAACGAGGAGGAGGACATCGAGGCCCTCGAAGCAGCTGCAGCGGCCGAGGAGGCAAATGCGAAGAAGGAGCTGTTCGAGCTGCCTGAGGCCTTCGACTTCACCACACCTGCCGAGGAACCTGCCACCAACACCAACACTTAGTATTTTTAATTTCAATTGGGCTGCTTAGCCTTGTACTCGTACAGCTTTATTTCCTGTTTGTTTGTTGCCCTCTCGAGGATTTTCAATTTGACACTTTGGCTCGGAACCGCCCATTTTCAAGGGTGTTTGGTTCCGAGACCCTTATTTAATCACTGCGATTCACACAACTCGTGCCTTGTTTTAATTTTATCTGGTTATCCATGGGTGGTCTCGCCCTCGAGGCGAATGCCTCTTCGGGGTTAAGTGCTCGTTGCCTTAACCGCGAAGACATTCGACTCCTCTCATGGATGACATATTTTTCGGCTAAGTTGCCTTGTTCGTTTGTCCCGCTTCTGCGCGAGAAGCGAGCGCATGCACTCGGTCGACTCCTCGTCGACTCGCGAAGCGGGAGTTGGGGTTTTTGACACTTAGTTTTTGACTAACGCTGTGGCGCTCGGCCTTTCATTGATCGATACTTAAGACAAATACAACACTTGGCCCTCGGCCTACTGATAAACAAAAATATATGAAAATGCTTCGCAACATGCGAGCCTTAACTTAGGATAATGACACGACACTAAGGATAGTACTTTTTGAGGTTGTAGAGGTTCCAGGGCCTCTTCACCATCTCTCCTTCTAGGGTGCTTAGTCGAAAGGTGCCTTCTTTGACTTGTTCAACCACCAGGTATGGTCCTTCCCACTTGTCCTTCAATTTTCCTCCTGGAAGCTTCTTGCATGTTGCCTTCGCATTCCGAAGGACCATGTCTCCAACTTCCACCTTCCTCGGTCGAACCATGCGGTTGAATGCTTTAGCCATCTGCTGCTTTTGCCTTTCGGCTTTCATGAGTGCATTCCCTCGGCACTCGGGGAGAAGGTCGAGCGCGGCTCGCAGCTCAACTTCATTTTCCTCGGGCTCGTAGGTACTTATGCGAAGAGTTTTGGCTCGGTCCTCCTCTGCCATCGGGACCTGATGGTATCCCGCATATGCATCTATGAAGCTCAAGAGTTCATGCCCCGAAGTGGAATCGACCAGCTGATCCATCCGAGGCAGCGGCTGACCATCCTTCGGGCAAGCCTTGTTCAGATTCGTGAAGTCGACGCACATTCTCCACGACCCGTTCGGCTTCTTCACCAACACCACGTTGGAGAGCCAAACCGGGTATGTGCATTTCTCGATATAACGAGCCCCGAGTAGTCGGTCGACTTCTTCCTTGATTGCATTCGCTCGCTCCGAGCCGAAATGCCTCTGCTTCTGGTGGACAGGCTTCTTCGATGGATCAGCGTTCAGCTTGTGTGTAATGACTGCGGGGTCGAGCCCCGGCATCTCCTCCACAGCGAACGCGAACACATCCTTGAACTCCCTCAACAGGGACACGAGAGGGGCCTTAACCTCTGGTCCGAGGGCCTTGCCCACTCGAACCGTTCGGTCGGCTCGGTCCTCTTCCAATGCCACATCCTCAGTCTCTTCGTAGGGTCGGGTGGGTCCTTCGAGGCCATGCCTCGCATCAATGGTCTCAATACATAAATTTTCAGCCACGGCCTTCGCCGGGCTCTCCTTCTTTCTCTTCTTGGTGGGGGGTTCGCTCTCCTCGAGCGCTTCACTAGGGTTTACCATGGGAGGCCTGAGTCCAGCGTGATAGCATTCACGAGCGACCTTTTGGTCAGCTCGGACAATAGCGGCTCGGCCATCATCTGTGACGTATAACATCAACAGACCCAATGGAAAAACTAACCCCGCGATATCATTCAGTAGGGGTCGCCCCACCACGATGTTGTAGGCGCATGGTATGTCAATGATGACGAATTCAACATGGGCTCGCCTCATACCAGCTCCTTCGCCAATAGCTCCTGGGAAGCGAATTGTCCCCATCGGGTAGATGGTTTGCCCCCCTAAGGCAACTATTGGCTCGCGAAGGGGCGTGATGTCCTTCGCCGTATACTTCAACTTTCGGAGACATTCAAAAGTCATGATGTCTACCGACGAGCCCGTGTCCACCAAGGACCTTCTCACTGCTTGTTCGCCACCTGCATGGTGATTACCACCGGATCATCATGAGGTGACCGAACGTTCTTCACATCTGATTGCTTAACAGTCATGGTTGGGATTTTGATTTCGGGAAGCACCGTCGCGACCGAGTTGACGAAGAGCCTCCAATTGGCCTTTCGACCCCGGCGGCTCGGTCCTCCGCTAGCGAAGCCTCCTGAGATTGTATTGATAACGCCAGGGCTCCGAGCCCTGGCTCCATTTCCTGCCTGGCCGCCACCGCGAGCGCCTCTTTGATTGTTCTGCTTGTACCGATCCCTTTGGCCCCTCAGGCGCTTCAGGTATCGGTTAAGCAGACCATTATCAGCCAGCCTATCGAGCGCCTCCTCGAGGTCTTTGCAGCTTGCTGTGGCATGGTCATTCTCCATATGGTATTCGCAAAATGCTCCCATATTTCTCCGATCGTCCTGTGTCATGGGTCGAGGAGCCCTTAACTGGTCCGACTCCTTGATTGCCATGAACACAGTCCTGAGCGAAGTGTTGAACCGGTACGGTTTCTTGTTGTGCACTGGGGGTCCGAGTCGATCCTGGGGTCGGACCCGAGAAGCGTAGGGCTCGCCATATCCCGACCGATTCACAAGGGCGGCGTTGATGTGAGCGGCCGCTCGCTTGTACGCTTGTTCAAGCGTCTTGGCCTCTCTCTTCACCAGGTCATACTTGCATTTTCCCTCGTTCATGCCATGCACCAGTGCACTTACACCCATCTCATCAGTTAGGTTGGCAATGTGCGTAGCGGTCGAGCGGAATCTTTGGATATAATCATCGAGGGACTCCTTGTCTCCCTGCTTTACCGCCGTCAAATGGATCGGCGTCTTCTTCCTCGTTTTACTGGTCACGAAGTGGCCAGTAAACTTCTTCTTCAACCCGGACCACGAACAGACGCTACCCGGTGGCAACTTATCGAACCACCGTTGCGCAATCCCAGTCAGCGTGGTTGGGAACAGCCGACAAATAGTCGCCTCATCCTCAGTCATATAACCAATGTTGTGCATATATGAAGAAATATGGTCGAACGGGTCCTCGACCCCGTTGTACTCGGTCATCTTGGGCTTCTTAACCCCAGGCACCCTCTCGACCTCTAATATCCACCTTGCGAAGGGTGAATCAGCAGTGAACGTTCTCTTGGTTCGATGCGACCTGTGGGAGTGGTGCTTCGAACTGGCCTCGCTTTCCGAAGCACACTCCGACTCATCACTCGAACTATCCGAGTCGATTTGTCGGGTCGCGCTTCTAGAAGGCTTGGACGCATGTGACCTCCTGCGAGGTGAGTGCGACCTCCTGGCACTTCCTCGGGGCCGCTCTTCGTGGGTCTTGGCTCGCCCTCGGGGGGCCTCCTCCTCGACCAAGACCCCTTTGCCTTTGTCTCTGACACCGACCTCCTGGTGCTTCCTTCGCGAGGCCTGGGTCGCCTCTATCTCCTCTCTTCTTCGCTTAAGGGTGTTTATGGTATCTCTCAACTCTGTTCTGGGGGGATGATTGTCATGGATCGCTTTGATCTTCTGGACGGCCGCCGCCGTTCGCTGGGAAGGCGTCTTTCGAGGCCCGCGCTTGTGCTTGCTCGATGCGGGTATCGCCTCGACAGCAGGCGTCACAACCTGAGCGGCCATTTGCTTCTCCAGCTCAGCCATGCGCTCGCTCATTTGGTTCTGCCTCTCGGCATGCTCCTTCAGCTTGGCTCGGGCATCGAGGAGCTCCTTCATCATAGCGATCTCTTGGGGGCGTGCCCTGCTTTCCATCACTTCTTCCTCGTACTCCTCATCGTACGCCTCTACGTTCTCCTCGGGTAGCGGCTGTGCTCCCCCTCGGGGCGCTGACCACTCATCCTCGAGCGCCCTTGACGTGCCCTCACCGGGGGCGCCAAGACGCGAGGGATTAGGGTCAGCGAGTCCCTGGACAGGAGTCTCGCTCGCCACAGCACCTCTCGATCTTGCGGGTCGGCCTCTCGGTGCCATCTCTTCTCGATTCACTCCCGGCTCGGGTACTCTCGCGCGGCTAGTCTTGCGAACTGTCCCCACAGACGGCGCCACTTGTTGGATGTGAGTTCTTCGAAGGACAGTTGCTCGGCTTGCCTCGGGAAGTACCTGCACAAAAGGGAGCCCGGTTTTCACCAGGCGTCGCCCCTCCGACGATCAAGTCAGTGAGGGGTCTCGGAAGAGGGTGGCAAATAAGACAAAGAGAGCCTTTATTGCACAAATCAAGAGAATAATCAGAGAATAGAGAATGTCAGAATTTTTGGGTGTGTGTGTAAGAACCTGACTTTGATGGGTCATAAAGGGGGTATTTATAATGATAGAGGGGGACCTAGGAATAATCCTAGGTTTCCCCACTCCATCTTGACCCTTTATTCCCCTTCCATCCAAGGGCTGTCCTTGAGAGAGGCTTTTTGCATGATATGGGCTTTACTAAGGTTTACTTTACTAAGGGCTATGGCCCAACCACAAAGTGGTACTAACAAAAATGATTGAGTAAAACCCCCTATTTATAGGGAGGTGAAGTCAGGGGCAAAATGGTAAAAGCGCATGTTTTTACACAACTTCCCAAACGTCGTCAGTCATCATTACGGCACAGGAGACGAAAAGTTTTCGCGTATTCCCAAGGCTGCTTTTGCAGGAATCTAGGAACAGTTGGCCTAGAAAACTGTTCGAATTCTCGCTTACTCCCAAGATTAATAACTGCAATATTCAAACTTCGAAATTTTCGAAATTCGAAATTTGAAAATTCCGAAAAATTTTATTTCAAGGAATAAGTTCGAAAGATCGAACGACGAGCCAGGGGCTCGGATTATGGCGAGCAACCCTCCCCCAACCGAGCGGAGAAATTTTCGAGCTCTCCCAGGCGAGGGATCGAGGACTCGAAAAGGGTGAAATTTTCGAACAAGTTCTTAGTTCGAGCCGTCACTCCCTCGGAAAAGGTGAAATTTTCGAGCTCTCCCAGGCGAGGGATCGAAGACTCGAAAAGGGTGAAATTTTCGAACAAGTTCTTAGTTCGAGCCCCCACCCCCTCGGGATGGGTGAAATTTTCGAGCTCTCCAAGGCGAGGAATCGAGGACTCGAAAAGGGTGAAATTTTCGAACAAGTTCTTAGTTCGAGCCGTCACTCCCTCGGAAAGGGTGAAATTTTCGAGCTCTCCCAGGCAAGGGATCGAGGACTCGAAAAGGGTGAAATTTTCAAACAAGTTCTTAGTTCGAGCCGTCACTCCCTCGGAAAGGGTGAAATTTTCGAGCTCTCACACGCGAGGGATCGAGGACTCGAAAAGAGTGAAATTTTCAAACAAGTTCTTAGTTCGAGCCGTCACTCCCTCGAAAAGGGTGAAATTTTCGAGCTCTCCCAGGCGAGGGATCGAGAACTCGAAAAGGGTGAAATTTTCGAATCAAGAGAGGTTCGAGTCATCACTCCCTCGGAAGAGGATCCAATATCAGAGAAGCACACAATGCCTCGAAAGGGCACGATTGCATAACATGGCTTTACCAAGGTCCACAAAGTACACCTTGATAAAGGGCGGCCAGGGATCGTACCCTGGTCGCTCCCCATGAGTCCGCCTTCGCTGACAGCGAGGGGCGCGACCAAGATCCGAGGGGCTTTGTTGGTACCACTTTGTGGTTGGGCCATAGCCCTTAAGGAAATGAACCTTAGTAAAGGCCCATGTCATGCAAAAATATCCTCCTTAGAGGACAGCCCTTGGATGGAAGGGAAGTAAAGGGTCAAGATGGAGTGGGGAAACCTAGGATTATTCCTAGGTCCCCCTCTATCACTATAAGTACCCCCTTTATGACCCATCAAAATCAGGTTCTTACACACATATCCAAAATTCTGACATTCTATTATCTGATTATTCCCTTGATTTGTGCAATAAAGGCTCTCTTTGTCTTATTTGCCACCCCTTCTCGAGGCCTCTCACTGACTTGATCGTCGGAGGGGCGACGCCGGGTGAAAGCCGGGCTCCCTTTTTGCAGGTACTCAGCGAGGCGAGCCGAGCAACTGTCCTTCGAAGAACTCACATCCAACATGATGATGGTGAAAATGGTCGGATTGCGATGTGATGATGGGGAGTGGCTGGGGTAGTCACCAAATCACCATCAAAGGAGTGATGTCGTGATGGTTGACCTTTGGGTGGTGGTCATTGGTGAGTCACTTGGTTGGAGGATGTTTTGGAGAAGGGGCATGAAGTAGGTAGATCGTAACTTTGTGAGGTGTGAGGGGAGTAAGGAGCAAGTTGACTTATAATACTAAGTATCAGGATAAGAATGTTGAACGGTGTTGAGTCCGATAGAATATGCTACTAGGGTGTGGGTTGATAGTGGCCCTTCGGATGTATTAGACCTTGCGGCAGCGGATTTTGTATCCGCGGTCACGTAATCCTATTTATTGAAGTTATTCATTTCAAAAAAAAAAAAAAAAAAAGAATGTTGAACGGTGATTTATTGATTCTTGTAAAATAAGTTTTCAAAATTAATAAGAATTCAACAAAAACCAGTTTTTAGGTTTTAGAAAACGAAAAACAAAAAATAACAAATAATACCGAACAGACCCTTAGTCGTCTAATTAATTCCACACTTACTAATTTGTCATAATCATACACTAATTCCACACTTAATAATCAAATACCATCAATTATCAACCAAGCATATGAACTCAAGTCTAATCTAATAACCAATTAGATAAATCAAGAATTAAACATGCAATTAAGAACAAAGAATTAAAAACTATGAAATTTAAAGGCACAATAGAGAGAAGAAATCACTATTACATAATTAGATGATTGCTTACACCAAGAGTCTAGGAAAGGGATTAGCCTCCCATGCTAATTAGTACAATAGTTATTGAAGTGGAACTCCTAATAAAAATACTAATTTTTAGATAATAAAGTTCTATAATTTCTCTATGAGTTTATCTGCGATGAAAAGTAATTAGGAATGAAAATTACATGATGAATAAGGGCTTCAAAGGCCCCTGATTTATAGTTTAGGAATACAACATCTTTAACCCTAGTGCCTTAAAGGCTCCCGCCATAAGGCCATAAGGGGGGGAAACGGGGGTCGGATGCACGCAAGCATTACCCTTATTGAAACATAGAGAGAGTAATAGCCCGAACCACCGTCCGTCGCAACACAACCCAATAAGATGGGTAGTCACCTCCTATGCCCATATATCCTCTCGTAAGCTCTAAAAGGTGAATGCCTTGTTGGTACTAAAATGGTAAGAATATATTATAAACTGATCATATGAGATTTATTTTCCCAATGTAGGACAAACCAACTCCATAAACCACTTTCTAAATTCTGTAGTGTTACAAACTCCCCACTTAAAGCACGCGGCGTCCTTGTCGCACCTAAACCACATTACATACTAACATCAACACAGGTCCAAGGTCTCCCCCGCTAGACAGCTGACCTGGGCCTAACCCCACCACTCAACACGCGGTTTCAGGGTTGCTCTAATACCATCTTTAATAGCCCGAACCACCGTCCGTCGCAACACAACTCAATAAGATGGGTAGTCACCTCCTAGGCCCATATAACCTCTCGTGGGCTCTAAAAGGTGAATGCCTTGTTGGTAGTATAATGGTAGGAATATATTATAAACTGATCATATGAGATTTATTTTGGGATATTATCCAGGGTACCCTTAAGGTTCCCGACTTTTTCTGTGGTACCCCTGAGTTTTCCGAAATTCCTGCGGTACCCCCGAGGTTTGCGATTTGCCAAAATATGTAACGAAAAGTTAACACTGTTAGTTAATTATGATATTTAGATATTAGTTAACACTTTTATCTATTTAATCTAAAAAAAAAACAAAATAAAATTGAAAACATCGAACACAAACGTCAAACCTTCACACTTTTTCTCTCTCATCTCTTTACCCCCACCTCCCCCTACCGCACCCACCACCACCACCCCCACCTACCACCACCAATCCAGCCTTCGACACCACCACCGTGACCCCCTTCGTCGGCTACCAAAACCCCCATAATCACCCCTAATGCCTCCCTCTTCCCCGCCACAATTTCCTCACCCTTTATTTTTTCTCTCTCCTCGCTATTTACATTTGCACCCTCAATTTATCCAATAAAATCTTCTTCAAATTGTTGTTTTTGTTTTCAATGGCGAAGACCCTTGCTCAACAACGAAATAAGGGAAGAAACCATGAACCTAAGTTGATTAGAATGACAAAATTGTGAGGGAGGAGAGGCGGTTGTTGAGTGTGTCGATGGGGGTTTTGGTCGCCGGGAAGGGGGGTTCGTGGTGGTGGAGTCGGAGGCGGCATTAGCGGTGGTCGGTGCAGGTGGTGGCGGTGGTAAGTGATAACCAATGGTGGCGGTGGCTCATGTAGGGATGAGTGGGGGAGAGGGAGGAGAGAGAAAATGTTTAAGGTTTAAGGTTTGAAGTTTGTGGTTTATTTTTTATTTTTGATATATTCTTTATTAGATTAAATAGTTAATAGTGTCTATTAATCTTTAACTAGTTTTTCTACCCGTGAAATCACGGGTACGCATATGTGTTATTTTTCTGATGTGATGTTGATGCATTAACGTAGTGAGTAATATATAGAGCTATAAGGTGTAATAAACTAACTATGAATCCATTTCATTCAAGATTCTCAACTTATATAATTGAGACATTACACAACCATATATTATTTAAAAGGTCTGATATATCGAGTTTTTCAAGTGACAAATTATCGAAATATGACAATGAGACTGCTTGTCAACTTTTCACCTCCACAATGCACATTTTATTCGAGAAAGGTCCAAGGCTTGCATAAGATTTTGGCTTATTAAAATTCCAAGAGATATGGTGTATGTAATGCCATCTTTGAGAAGGCAATACCATATAAGGTCTAATCAAACACTCCCTCCAAATTAAAGATTTGCCCATTTCATATGGGCACGGAGTAATAGTGGTGTAGCCATTTCATTTGTTCTTTTTTATCGACCATTTTGTTGTGGATATATTCCACTTTTAATGAAGGGTAGAATGGATTTATGCATAGAAAATGCTACTCAAAAATAGAAATGGGGCAAATCTATTGAGCCATTCATAAAAGGAAAATGGAGCAATTCTAAAGCATAATCTAGCCTTCCTCGTTTCTCTTATCTTTTGATTTGAGCTTTCGTCGATATAATTGCGTAAATGAGTACATTATAGTGTAGTCTCACCATGTCTCAGTCTCGACCATTACAAACCGTTTTCCTTTTTCCGCAACACTAACCATCAATGCAAATCAATGGGGGACAATCCATTGCAAATGTGTCGCCGAACTTACCAATGACTACAGATTTCAATTGATACAGAAACCCGGTTCAAATTAGTTGCAACCAAATGCAAATAAAATATTGAGTCCATCAAACACAAACACTTATAGAATACATGGGAGACTTTGAAATTGACGACACAATAAACTTTATAGAGGTTTTGGAATATCTAAGCACTGAAATAATGAGACAACTTCATATCATGCATCAACATGGTTCGATTTGCTTAACTACCATTTTCTTGCTCTATGCATTTCTATGAAACTGGCAAAACATCCCCAATTTTGCTTTGATATGGTTCCCTGCATATGGCCAAAAATCACAATTCACATTGTACCAAAAAAAAAAAAAAAAAAAAAAAAACTGAATTGAGGTGGAGCAATGAAGGTAGATCTCTTAAAGGGGCTCATGGTTTTGATGAGGTGTACGACTCGCGAGCACACAATAAAGCCAGTAGCTAATCCCTCTATCAACAGAAATTGTTCATAAAATATACTGATACTGTGATAATGGACAAAACAATGCAGAAAATCTCCATGTTGTGAACAACTGATTCTAACTTTCAAGTGACAAATTATTGTTTTAGTAAGCATTTCTAGTTTTGTACTGTGCCGTGTCTTGCTTTAGTCCTAAAATTCTTCACCAGACCAACCCACATTCACAATCAAGTACACTTACACCACTTCTATAATAATTGAGGACCAAACCACTTTTCTTCATAAATGTGGATGGGTGTTTTCAATTATAATCAAACAAAATATAAACAATAATGAACTCAATCAAAACATAAACCAACAATGATGCCTATCATCTAAATCGAAACTGAAAAAAAAAAAACATTAAAGGTAAAAACTTGAAAGGAAATTCAACAAAGAAACAGGGGAGTATGAAGATGAACGATTTTTGAGGAGAAGCATGTAGGGATGCGACTCCATCTCAAGCTACTAATGGGAGCATTAAGAAGAGACCTGTAATCACTAATTTGCCAAACTAAAAAAAGAGACTGTAACATCGAACAAACAACCAACATGCTGGATGCTGCGGCATTTCTCTTAAAACATTACAATATCCCAGGCCAAATTCTGCTAGACATACACAAATTGGTTTTGTGTCCCTAATACCTGCTTAGTAGACAGGAAGAACTGCACTACTTCAGTCCACAATTCTAACCATATAATATAGTAGCTAATATTGCAAAAATGAAATAGGAATAAGACACCTAATGCAAAGCGGTCAGGAAGAAGATGAAAGGAGAAAGGGGACAAATATGATGTAATTGAAGGCAAATGGCAAATAGACCGCGGCAAGTGCAATGCAACTCAAAACACTAACAATAGAACATGATACGAAACCATAAATACAAGCTCACAAATTTGTCAAATTCGTCGTAATTGTTCACGGTTAAGACCTCTAATACCTTGGTAACCATCAGATATTCACATAAATTATCCACCATAGAGTCAAATCATGCACATAGTTGTTGTCATACGCTTTTAATTTCGTTTAGAGAATGGAGAGATAGAGTGAATGCAGCTAAACTAACCAAAACTCAAAGGCCCTTCACAGGAAGTGAGTAAAAATATATTGAATCTTAAAAAAAAAAAAAAAAAAAAGCCAAACCAAGTTAATAAGAAGGTCCAGTTTTTAAATTGCCGTAGTCCTCTCGTACAACCAATCTGGTACTCTCTTCAAACCCTACTTGAAAGTTGAAACAGACTTTTGCCAATTAAAAGTCCAGGTCATGATAATGTCACCAAACTGGAATAGTGAGTCCATTTCATTACCACTATGACCAATAAACAATTTAGGAAAATTGTATGATTGTACTCTACAACTCTTAGATTAGGGCCCTCTATAGATAGTGATAGTACACAGGTCATATATTTCATTGATCATTTAAAATCTAGAAAAGTTTTACTTGAATAATAAACGTCTTGATTATCATAAGAACCATATTAATAAAACACATGTACTCTATCCGTGATTTGGCATATGACAAAATACTTGCACAACAGGATTCTAGAGGATAGCTTCATCCTCAAGCCATGAACATCTCCCTCCTTGTTCACGCTTGAATCCATGGCAAAAACACGTCAAAATAATAAACTACATACATCAAAATACTCTACAAAGAATACTGAACAAAATGATACTAATATCCCCAAAAATGGTGATATACCCACAAACACGATAAACTCTGAGATGACTTCAATGGCGGAAGAAGAGGGCCCTGCTCCTGTTACATTCGCAGATTTCTTAAGTGTTGCAAAGGGTACAACCTCAAAAGGATCGGCTGTAATGAATCACAATCAATTGGGCTCAAACACTGTAAGACCATCATCCCATGTTCATGAAAATACTGTTAATCATGCTAGTTCTACTGTTATGAATCAATTGAATTCTGATGCTGAAACAAATGGGAATGATAATTGCAAAACAAACGCTACCCTTAATGTTGATAAACCTGCTGCTACTCTATTTAATGTGCCTGGCATGAAGTTAGAATTTATTCCTGTGGATGGTGATATTCGTATAGAGTTGGATGATTTTGAGTCGGAATTGAAATACTGGGAAAATACCTTAGTTGGGCATGTGATTGGTGCCAAACCTAGCGAAATGAGTCTCACTGAATTTGCTAGGAAACATTGGAATTTTGTGAAATTACCCTCCATTCAATACTTCAAGAAAGGGTGGTTTTTCATAAAATTCGAGACGAAAGCTGCTATGGAGCAAGTGCTGAAAAATGGACCATGGTGCTATGGTGAATGCTCCTTCATTCTGAATATCTTGACCCCTACCTTCAGCCAGGAAATGGAGAAAACAACAAAGGTGCCAGTTTGGGTCTTATTTTCCGACTTAGACCCTCATTTTTGGACCCCGAAGGCTCTTAGTAAGATTGCAAGTTCAATTGGAAAGCCTTTGCTTGCAGATGTCAGAACAACCTTGAAGGAAAAATTGTCTTTTGCTAGAATCTTGGTCGAAGTGGATGTCTCTAATGAACTGCCTGAAACTATCACTATACATACTCCCTATGGTGAGAGCACACAGCATGTGAAATATGAATGGGTGCCATATTTTTGCTCTTGCTGTCATAAGCTTGGACACTCTAGCAGAAACCAAAGAAAGTATATGTCCCAAAGGAGAGCACAACTAAGGAGGCTGATACAACTGTGCAAGAAGGAAAAGATAATGTGACAGAGTTAACAATTGTTCCAGGAACACAGATTCCTACTGTGAAACCCAAAGTTACTGTAAACAAGTCTGATGAAGAGGGTTTCACTCCTGTTAAAACAAGAAAAGCCAAGCTTTCATTAATAAAAAAGCTGGCTTATGCTGAGAACAGATTTCAATCCTTGCAAGAAAATGAGCAAGGCCTACTTCTAGATATTCTTCAGGAGGAAAATGGGGTGTCTGATACTCAATGCATTATAGAGGATAGTGGCACTGACCCTCACTAGTAGAAAAAACACATTAAACATCGGTTCTAAAACACTTCACACTTCACTTGTAAGGCGACTCCACTAAGCGTGACACTTAAAGTCATATTCTTTACACATCAGTTGTACGATGATGTTTAAAGTCTACTTTAAACATCGGTTGTCCTAAGAAACGATGTCTAAAGTCAGATTTTAAACATCGGTTTTGAGAACAAATGATGTGTAAAGTAATCAAGCAAATGATGTATAATTGATACTTCAAATGTCACTTCTTTACACAACTGATGTCTAAAGTATATTCGTATATGACGATTAATTATAAATTGCCGTCGTTTCTATTGAATAGCCTGTGTAGGATTTGAACCTACCTCCTTTGTGCATTTGCACAATGCTCTACCACTGAGCTAACAGGTTTTCGAAAAAAAAAAGAGCACGTCTAGCAATATATAACGCGCATATTTCACCTCTTACACTTAATAAGCAAACAAAATCATCATTAAACATTACGAATAAAAAGATAACATAAGCTAGAATTGTTTAATTTAAAGTATAAACAAGCAATCAAATGAGGAAAATATAAAGGTCACCTATTATCCAAAATAAAATCATCTATTGGAAAAACTAATAACAAATGTGATATCCTTGCGCAATGAAATCAGGTAAGAATTATAATACTCACGGAAACCGCAACTTCAATAACTTGCCCAAAGACTCTGGAATCGGACCACAAAAACTGTTGAAATGGAGATTTGTCAGATTACCCAGCTCACTGGGAATTGACCCACTTATGTTATTGCTGTAGAGTTCCCTGTCAATACAATAGAATATGTGTTACTATAACAAACAAGGTATAGAAACAAGTAGAGTCTATGCACGTGATGGATGTTGAGCCGTTTAGAAATGAGAATCCAACAAACTACTAAATGAGATACATTGATATCAGAACAAACAACCCCATCATAATGGCAGTCTCTTCACTCGATTCCACTTTTAGCCGTTGGCCAAAATCTTCAGTGTTTCTCCATCTAGTATAACTCAAATTAGACGGAAAGAAAACAAAAATAAAATAAAGACTAAGAAAGATGACAGTACCTGAAAGAAGGGAAGAGCAGGAGGACAAACAGGAGAGACCACAATAAAGTTGAGACCGAAGACCATCACCAACTATAATAAGAAATACGGAGATGTAGAAATACATTAGAGTAAACAAGTTGTGGGTTAGATGATTGGTAAATCGGCTATTAACCTGTTTGGTTGTTTGTGTAAGTAAACCAATTATTCAATCTGTGCGTTTTTCTTGTATGCACTTTGGACAAATTCGCAAGATTCAATATCGGCATCCATGTATGAAGCGAGAAAAGGCGAGGTCGAATTCGAGACTCGGACAAATGAAATCACAATTATAAAATTAACACAAACCCAACAACAATCAAGTACATTTAATTTAGACTACTAAAGAACCCAACAAATCGGTAAAATCAAGTATGAACATATAGATTTTGCCCCAAAACATAAAAAAACCCTAGAAATTTCAATGTATAAATCAATAAAATTAAACACAAAGAGATGTTGGTTTAAGTATGAAATCGGAACAAATCATAACAACAACTAAGAAATAACACCTAATAATTACTCTACATCATACAAAATTGAAAAAAAAAATTGAATTGATATACCTTAAGCATGGTGGTTGCATGAGTGCCAGACGGTGGCTTTTGACGGCTGCTACCTTCCGATTGTCGTCGTCACTCGTCAGTGATTAATCTGGTCGCCGGCAAGAGAGTTTGAAGGGTGAGAGAGAGGATGTGCGGGACTGTACTGTAGTTGGGGACGGGCGAGCGAAACAAAGAGAACGGAGAAAGAAAAATGACCCAACTGATTTCTGCCTTTCCTTATTTTATTTTTTTCGTTTCATATACGGAGTACCCTTTTAGACATCGGTTCAATTTGAACTGATATTTAAAAACACAACTTTAAATATCGGCTTATTACAAGTGATGTGTAATACCAACTTTATATGTCGGTTACTACAAGAACTGATGTATAAAGTAAATTTTAGTTCGGCGCCAAACTCCAAACCGACATTAAATGTCTGTTGTACATATCAACCGATGTATAAAGTCCACTTTACACATCATTTCTATAAGAACTGATGTGTATGTGTAGACATCTATGTGCCTTTTTCTACTAGTGCCTGGAGGGGGTCATGTGTTACAATGATTGTTGCAAATATGGAGAGTTAATTAGACTTTGACACTTATCTGACCATCGGACCGAAGGACAAGATTGTTGTGGCGAGAATTGAAGTTCTCTGAACTTAAGAACGATTCCGCCCTAGCCGCAGTGCACGCTATATCTTGGGCGTCCGTCCTCCAGGTTACACAACACCAACCTCGTTTGCACGAACGAAGATCGGCTGGTACAGTCGATCCCGAATGCCCTAGACTTGCTCAAATACATGACCCTTGTGTTTAATGTGTTTAGGTATTGTGTTTATGTGTATGTATTTCTCTCTGTGTTTAGGGTTGTGTATAGGAGTGTGTTTATATAGGTTGTACAAAAGAAAAGAGAAGAAAGGGTTTTGGAAAAAAAAACCCTCAGCCGCCTTAAACGCGAAGAGCCCATCGCGCCCGCGGCCGCTGCTCCAAGCTCATGGATGAGCTTTACACACGAAGTCCACTGTTTGGAGATTACTCCAACAATCCCCCACTAATCTTCAAACAAAAACAAAAACAGACTTGAGCAAATCTATGACACTCGAAGGACTTCAAGTACATGTATTGATGTCTTGAGACTTGAATCAACACACCGTAAAGTTTAAGGCTAGCTATCACGCCTTAGCTGGTAACTTACGTTTTGAACCAAACTAAGGTGATTGTGAAAGCATCACCTAACTCACAACTATCCATCCTACAAAGGATTTACTGTACCGCGATTGTCATGGCGCACCACGACGAATTTACTTGACGCATATATTGATGAGGCCTTACGTCTTACCCGGATTTCGTTGGGGGCTCTAGGGAGTTATCACCATCACTCCCATAGGAATCGGCCATGCTAGGAGACTCGGTCTCCATCGCCATATGTAGAGGACCACATCCTGTTCTACATATGTTTCCACCTCCAACTAGGTAGATCCCATCAAGTGTGCTACCACACACCGCCAAATAGTGAGGAGAAAACGTTTCTTCAACACAATGGTCATGGGTCTATTATGAGCTAGTAGCTCAACCTAAAACATTTGGTAGATATTGCACTTTTAACAAATAAAGTAATGGAGAAACTTTATTTTGTGCTCGTGAAAAGTAATAATTGTATCCCTTGAACTATACAACGTACAGTGGGAATCCATCACTACTAATCATTTTAGTGATCTCAGCTCCATTTTACAGTAGATCCGCTCTACTCAAGATATACTGGCCATATATATCATTTAACGTTAACGTATTCATATTCTTTGCAACTTCACTGAGTTTAAAGAATATATCGGTAGTGATCAAACTTGTCACTACACTGCGGATTAATGTACCCCCACAATGGGTAATATTATACAGATTGCTCAGTCTTAAACTTACAATCTTTTAACTCAAGAGCACTGAATAGCTACAGAAACATAATAATAGCACAGTGAATCCATCAAGTCCATCAGCATGAACCACCCAACAACAGGGATATAGATTTATTAAGAGTTTACACTCATCCTCTATTACTTATGCCGAGTCTAAGACTAACTTGTTTAAAGTCCTCTTAGACTTAGATCAGTTTTCCTTCTTTTACAATTTACGATTAGATCGTAAAAAATCTATACTAGACTTTCATGTACACATAGCTTATTAGATTAAACTTGAGATAATACACTTACCAAGGAATCACCCAGTGACAAAAGTCCATCTCAAGTCAGTGACACCACTATCTAAGCAACCCCTCAAGGTCATTCAAGAAACAATGTTTCCAAGAAATATGTGTACAAGTCTATATAGAACATACAAATTAGGATGTGTAAAGTTCCACGCGAACAACACTTTAATCCTAATTTTTAGGAAGAAATGATCTTACTTCTCAATAAATAGAGAAGGCACACCGAATGGTACGCGGTCTACGCCTTCCAAGCATCTAGTGTACAGTGAGAAGAAAACAAGTACCAACAACATTGATAACTACATGATCTTGACTTAAAGCCTCAGATCATCCACTCAACAAGAGTTATCTCACCTTAGATCTTAGAAACTCTACCATTCAATTAGATTGATACTAATGTTTAATTCAACTATTGATATATCAATCAAACAATGATCTATTGATCAAAGATTCGCATACAAGCACACAAAACCATAAAGCATAAACGATCAGTCTTAGTATAAGTGCTACAGACACTCAATTACTCTAAACTGAACACGGCTACTATGGTCACACACAAGTTCTCACACGGAACAAGTTTATGCTATCATGCAGGGTCTCTATAAGTTTGCACATCAAGGCTCACACATGGCTCAAAAGGTTTCCACATTCAACAATGCATTACCCACACAAATACAGCCTCTAGGCTAACAAACCACAGCTTCTGCAAACTTAGTCAAAGAGTAAAGGCAAGACTACTCATCCTACCACCCTTGTCTCTACACAACTTGTGTATCACAACTTCACACATCTGATTAAAGATCCTAATACACCTTTACGGTTACAGCCTCTATCAAAGGCTGTGCAACAAATAGCATTCTCAAAGAATGTACAAATCTATGAATGTCCACATCACATCAATTGACTCGACAACTTATTTGGCACATTCATATACAAGGATCTTGCTCAAGAATGCGTTCACATAACAAGTTGAGCACACACAAGTCTTAGGATTACAGCAAGTCACATAACACTTGTAACTCATTCAATTCCATGGACTTTACAACTAGCTTAATTAACTAGTTTCATCACTTTGTAAATTTACCCTAAAACAATTACGGGTCTCTAGCTGAACTGATTTAACGACTCAACCTAACACAGGTTTGTCTTTGCTTTCCGACTTATCAGAGTCCACTACTAGTTTCACTAGTTTTCTATCTTGGTCAAACCAAACGCTTGGTCACCTATGGACACGGGGTTTGCACTGAATCAGGAAAATGCTAATATTAACATACACGTAAAAACACGTAACAAGTTCACCTTTACTCCACTGAGCAAGATAACTCATATATATCTGATCAGTTAACATACAGTTGACACGTTTCAACTTTCATAAGAAGCCAACCCCCACAGTCACCAAGCAACACCAAAAAGGTGCACAACTACAACTTACTAGGTTTTTATTGACCAAGGCATCAGGGCACTTTACCCAACTCATGAGACTACAAGCGTTATCCCCCACAGCGAGCTCTAAGTCCAGAAGAACGACACATAGATTAATCACGTCAACAAGACTACATCTATGTACTACGAATCGTGTTCAGACTCAAACACAGCAGTTCAGGTGAATTTAATCACTCAACGGAAACATGTGATAGATGTTCTAACTATATTTACATGCAATCCTAGTATTCAAAGAACAAATAAAAGAGTTAACACCTTTGTGTCCAACTCTCTACCACATACACATGTATATCACAACAACTGCCAATTAACAAATAGAGTCACTCTGAACACAAAAACAAACTCTTAGAGAAAACCACATTCGAAAACAAGTTCCCTAGTCTATTCGATCATTACAAGTTCATCACAAACATGACGACTCTAGATTACACTTAATTACCTTAACCATTACAGGCACATGACCTGTGATTTCAGTAACTGATACATGCTTTATACAGTAAGTATGAAAATGGTAATTAACACTTAACGGGAAACAATTATTTGATCTTACTCTAAGTTGGAATTATATGTACTCAAACATCACCAAGACATTATGCAAGTTATAGTAAATTAAACATGCATTTAACATCATTCAAAACTTTGTACAGCTACTCATGCATTAAACCAAAATATACATGAAGTGCACTTATCTGTTAACCGTTCGAGAATTAACTCAATCATTTTTTTGGATGATCTATGAGTTGAATTCACAATCGAGCTCTTTTCTCGTACTTTCCAACATTGCACGATGCTTCGAATTACAATTTACAGGGGACATAACCGTCTCATGAAACAACCAAGTTGTTTACTCGCGATCCGCAGACTAGTCATCTGTCACGATCCGCCAACATCGGATTTTAATCCGTCATCCCCTTCTGTCCTCGTCTGATGTACCGCTATATTCCCGAAATTAATCTCGCAACGTACCCTTGTAAAATTATGCGAGATACGCATATCACACCTCACAAGGATCAACATACACACAGTATTAGATTACAGTTTGGTACGCTTATTGGTCCACAAAATTAACCATCATATTTCCAATACCAACTTATCTAAACGAGACAACCATATAGTATAACAGTATACTCTTGTTCAAAGAACACATGACTCATTCGGGAAAAGTAACACAAGGCACATAAAACAAATACATGACGATTAAACACGTTGTGTTAGCTAGTATATGTCGCATCTCAGTTCCATGTAATTAACATATCATCAACAGAGGGCTAACGATAATCGTGCACATAAACGCTTATTGCAGCTTCACATCATACATTAAATCAAATTGATCATTACATGATCAACGCACGACTAATGATTAAATTAACCTTCTGTTGAAAGAAGCTGAACAAACGACCTGCACTACGCCACTTCAACAATTATGAACATGATTGTCGAAAACAAAATTGCAGCCGCACACACCTCGCAAATCATGAAATTGTTGGAAATATGGAGAGTTAATTAGACTTTGACACTTATCTGACCATCGGACCGAAGGACAAGATTGTTGTGGCGAGAATTGAAGTTCTCTGAACTTAAGAACGATTCCGCCCTAGCCGCAGTGCACGCTATATCTTGGGCGTCCGTCCTCCAGGTTACACAACACCAACCTCGTTTGCACGAACGAAGATCGGCTGGTACAGTCGATCCCGAATGCCCTAGACTTGCTCAAATACATGACCCTTGTGTTTAATGTGTTTAGGTATTGTGTTTATGTGTATGTATTTCTCTCTGTGTTTAGGGTTGTGTATAGGAGTGTGTTTATATAGGTTGTACAAAAGAAAAGAGAAGAAAGGGTTTTGGAAAAAAAAACCCTCAGCCGCCTTAAACGCGAAGAGCCCATCGCGCCCGCGGCCGCTGCTCCAAGCTCATGGATGAGCTTTACACACGAAGTCCACTGTTTGGAGATTACTCCAACAATGATAGCTTCCACTTGGAATATTAGGGGCTGCAACCAGCCCCATAAGCAACAGGAGGTTCTTAACCTAATCCAAAAGCATAATATTGATCTCCTGGGGCTTCTTGAGACTAGAGTAAAGCAAAATAAAGGCACCAGCTTACTCAAAAGGAAATTTAGAAATTTTGAATCCAGTCACAACTACAGTCACCACTATAATGGTAGAATCTGGAACTTATGGAAGAGCAGAGTAGTGAAAGTTCAGATTATTACTTCTGCAGCTCAGTTCATCCATTGTGACATCACATGCCAGAAAACGCATTTCACATGTGAGCTCACAGTGGTTTATGCACTTAATAAAGGAGAGGAGAGGAGAGATCTTTGGGAGTTTCTTATTCAGCACTCAGTGGGGCTTCAGAAAGCCTGGTTAGTAATGGGAGATTTTAATGCTGTTTTGAGTAGTGGGGAAAAGCTAAGTAGAGGTCAGCTTAATAATAAGGATGTTGAGGAGTTCTCAAAATGTCTAAATCAGACAAAACTTACTGATCTTCCTGGCAATGGCTGTTTTTTCACTTGGAATAACTCCCAAGAGGGTATTGATGCTGTTTGGGCAAAGCTTGATAGAGCTCTAGTAAACCACCACTGGTTTTCTAATGCTATTGTAGCTGATGCTAGCTTTTTGCAGCCTGGTCTGTCAGACCATTCTCCAGTAGTGGTGGAAATCAAGCTGAATTCAAATGAAGGCATCAAATCTTTTAAGTTTCTTAAATGCTGGAGTATGGATCCTGGATATTTAGATACTGTCAGGGCAGCTTGGGCTACACCTAAGCAAGGGACTAAAATGTTCAAATTTGTCTCTAAGCAGAAGGAGGTAATGAAAGCTCTTAAGGCATTGGATAAAGCTAGATATTCTGGAATTTCTGATAGAGTTAAAGGCTGTAGAGATAAATTATACCAGGCTCAGGAAATGCTCCATAATAATCCACGGGACATTGTTCAGCTTCACGAAGTTAAAAAGCTCGGAGAGGAGCTGGAAAAAATGGAAAAAGTGGAGCTAATTTCCTTTTATCAAAGAGCAAAAATCCGAGATGTTAAGATGAATGATGCCTCTACAGGTTATTTTCATGCCAAAGTCAGAGAAAGGAAATGCCAGGCCTACATAGGCAGGATCAAAGACATGAATGGTACTGAATACACCACCCACAATGGAATTGCTGCAGCTTTTATAGAGTATTATAAAAATCTTCTGGGAACTGACCATCCAACAGAAGTCTACAATGGAGATCTTTTTTCAGGTGATAGAATCAGTGTGGAGGATGCTAACTCTCTGGAGAAAGATTTTACAACTGAAGATGTAAAATCTGCTCTTAACTCAATTGATGAAATGAGAAGCCCTGGTCCAGATGGCTTTACTTCCACCTTCTATAAAAGCTCATGGGAAATTATTGGCCCTGAGTTATGCAAAGCAGTTTTGAATTTCTTCCAATCCGGCCAAATGCTTTGCCAAATCAACAGTACTCTCATTACCCTTATCCCCAAGAAGGAAATGCCAGACACTGTTGCTGACTACAGACCAATCTCTTGCTGTAATACCATTTATAAAATCATCATCAAAATGATCACAAAAAGGTTACAAGCTGTAATTTCAAGTGTTATTGGTGCTGAGCAGTCTGCACATTTGTGCCTGGTAGGAACATTTTTGATAATATCCTACTCTCTCAAGAGCTTGTAAGGAAATATGATAGGAAGGGCATTTCTCCAAGAGCTACTATCAAGGTCGACATAAAGAAAGCTTTTGACTCGGTTGCCTGGTCATTTCTAGAAAAGATTATGGGTACCATGGGGTATCCTGACAGGTTCATCCATTGGATCATGAAATGTCTCAACAGTGCCCACTTTTCTCTCAACATTAATGGAAGGCAGGAGGGTTATTTTGCAGCAAAGAGAGGGCTTCGCCAAGGTGATCCCCTCTCACCTTATTTGTTTGTTATAAGCATGGAAGGGCTGTCTAGGAGTCTCCGGAAGCTGATTCACTCTAAAAATTTCAACCAGCATCCAAAATGCAACAAGGTCAGCATCAATCATCTACCATTTGCAGACGACTTACTTATCTTTTCAAAAGGTGATCTGAAATTAGTTATGGCCACTGCTAATGCTTTGCATACATTCGAAAGGCAATCGGGTCTAGCTCCAAATCCCATGAAAACAAATTTATACCTTGGAGGTGTAAAAGATGATGTCAGACATAAAATCACTACTAAAACAGGGTACAATATTGGGAAATTTCCTTTCCGATACTTGGGAATTCCTCTACATTCTTCCAGGCTCACTATGGATATGTACTCCCCCCTTTTAGAGAAAATCAGGACCAGAATCAGCCACTGGGCTAATAGCTACCTCTCTTTTGCCGGAAAGCTCCAACTTATTAACTCTGTCATCTTGGGTTTGCAAACATTTTGGGGTTCAGTTTTGTTACTTCCCAAAGGTGTGCTGAAAAAAGTGAGGCAAATGTGTAGAGAATTCTTTTGGGGTATCAGTGAGGAGAAGGGAAAAATCACTTTTATCAGCTAGAAAAGTCTTTGTACTCCAAAGAGAGAAGGAGGCTTGGGTATAAAAGAAGTTTTGAGTTGGAATAAGGCGCTTGTAGCTAAATGGATTCTGAAAATTTGCAGCATTCAGAGCAACATTTGGTGTAGATGGTGAATGCATACTACATTAAAAATGAAGACTTCTGGAATATCAGTTGCTAGAATGACTGCTCTAATACTTGGAAAGCAATTATGGCTATTCGAGATGAAATTGTTGATAGCTCTGGAGATCTGCTGAGAGCTCAAACCAATGTCTCCGCGTGGCTGCTTGCAAAACAGAAAGGTACAGTACTGTACAACTTCTTCAGGGATGATCTAATGACTGTCAACTGGCACAGAACAATTTGGGATAGTTGCTGTATCCCAAAGAGATCGATTATAGCAGTCCTAGCAGCTAGGGACTCCCTCCCAATCATCGACAATCTTCAGAAAAGAGGTCTCAGCATCCCAAACAGGTGCGTCCTTTGTAAGAATAAGAATGAGACAGTCAATCACATATACTTTGAATGTCAAACTTCACACCTAGTTTGGAATGAAATCCTAGCTTGGCTCGGCTATGCTAAAAGGAATTGGAGCCTAAGGCATGAGCTTAATTGGTTTAAGCACAAAGTAAAGAGGAATCAAGGGAGGCAGCATCTCCTAAGAAGTGCGTTCACAAATACAATATATGAGCTTTGGTTTGAGAGAAATGCAAGGATTTTCAAGGATACCTCAAGATCTTATGAGAGCATAGCATATAAAATCAAATTTTTAACTTGTATTAGAGCTATTAATAGTTTTAGTGATTCTATTCCGAGATGATTTTATTGTATCTGTAGTGGCTATCTTTGGTGTGGCTCCTTGCCATCCTTGGAAAGTCTTGTAATAGTTTTCTCCTCCCGATCATGGATGAATAAAACTATCTATCTCTTTCCAAAAAAAAAAACACATGTACTCTAGAACAACACATTTCATTAAAGTAATTGACTTGCTAATGACACATTAAATTGGTAATTGTATTGTGATCAAGATCCTATCAGCTTAGTGTATGTTCTCCTACCCTGCTGTAAGTCGCATCACCACCTCACCCTTGGCCAAGGCAGCCTCAGCACAGTGTTCGGCAGTGAAAGCCAAAAATCACTAAGACAGACGCATGATGAAATACAGAGACTGAGAGAACCTGTAACGCATACATGCATACAACAAGAAAATAAACAGAGTCATCATGTTTAAGAGCGAGAATAGTCACATTGAAGACACAAAAAATCTCATGTGTTTATGTCACTAATTCATGAACTATACACTCTAATAAAACGTAGTAGCCTTAGAAGGAATACAAAGTCATAGATCTAGTAAGAAGTTAAAAACTAATAAAATCAAAATCATTTCATAGTAAACTTGCTTTGTTGTTGTCACCTAAGACCAGTACACAATGGAGCAGTGTCAAACCAAAATACCCCCTACACGCAAAAAATGGGCAAATTGTAAGATTGGTTGCTCTATTGTTCAATTCAATGTACCAAAAGGTACAGATTTTACAGTAAAGAACACGCCAACACAAAATACAAACAATTAATTATAAAAATCAAGAGAGAGGAAAAAACATGAGCAATAAACTTGATAAACTTACCACCGAGGCACCAAGTATAAGCAATCTAGTACAAAAATGGGAGATGCAAGGAAGAGTTCAATCAAGTTTGTTGCAATCTTTCCTCATACAAAAATTGATTATAATCACGATTTAAGTTAATAAACGATTTCAGAAATATCATAATCAGACCCTCCTGCAATCAATAACCTAGAGTTCATATATACAAACCAAATTTGAGCAAGAAATTAGTTAAAATCAAACAAAAAAAAGATGACCATTACTTGCCTCTCATCTAAATAAGAGTCGCACAATCCAATCTGCAAAGAAGAGTTGCATCTACTTTTATAGGCGACGATTGCAAGACGGAAGGACGAACGGACATGATAACGCTCGAGGAGTAGCAAATGGAGAATGCGGGAGGTCGGTAAACAATAATGAAGAGAACAAAGAGAGTCGCGCGTTTATTTAGGTTGGTCGTCGATCGGTGAAGAAGGAAGATCAGAGAGCGTTTAATTAAATTGGTAGGAGAAAGGGGGCATACGGTAGAGGAAGGTGGAAAGGCTTATGACAATTGACAGGTATGAGAATGACGTGGAGAAACAATCTGGGATGGTACTTTGTAGTGACACGTGGCATTTATTTTAACAAACACTATGGGGTCGTTTGTTTGGAGGGATAAGGAGGTGGGATGAGAGAAGTTATCCCTATGGCTTAGTTTCCCATGTTTGGTAAATAGGATAGTAGGTGGGATAAGGCTAGTTGGGATAAGTTATCCCCATAATCTAATACCTAGGGGGGGCAAGTATTAGGAGTTGGGATAAAAAATGACTAAAATGACATATTTGTCCTTATTTAAGTGAGAAATAGACCATTTATATTTGTAGGACAATATTGTCAAAAAACAACTAAATAATAGAATTCCCAAACATCTCATCCCTTCCCATACCAAACAAGGGATGAGATAAAATTATGAAATCCCACCCTCTAATCCTTTCCTAATCCCACATCTTATCCCTCTATTCTTATCCCACAATCCAAACGACCCCTATAAGAAATTGTAACAACCCTAAATTTTGACCAACTATAAATAGAAATAAATTTAGAATTGTCACGCCACAATTGATTATCGAGTCAATTGCTAGGCTAGAAATTCAATTACAATAAACCAATATAAATAATACAGCGGAAGTCTTAAAATGTCGAACCTACAGTTCTCAAACAAACTCTCAAATTACAACCAAAATAAATTAAAGTCTAAAATGAAATGTGTCTTTTGAAATCAATCCCCAATCATGAACCAACTTCGTAAGCATGCAGCCACAACCTCAAGACCTGTCAACTATGCCATCGAAGATTGACATAGGCCCCAGAAAATGGTAGGGACGAACCAGAAACAGAACGTCAGCACAGGCTGAGTAAGAAGTAATAAGCATACATAAAAGATAAGATACGCGCCTTGAGGCGCGTAGCTAACAAGAACGAATTGAAGTTATATCATAAGAATATCAATGACAATAGATATCATAATGAAAGGAGCATCGCCGCTCATACAATAGAGTTATACGTTTTATATTGGCCAGGGTCCTACCCCATAGCCCCACTTATCGAACTTCGTTCGAGCTAGAGCCGTAGTAAATGCCCCTACTAATCCCTAGTGTGCACACCCCTCGCTAGACGGGCCGGTAGGACGAGCTGCCATCTAGAAGGAAGACTAATAGGAAGTCGGTAGCTAATCCGACCCACAGTACCTTGATCAGAGGTATATAACAGCGGCCAGCCGAGCTGAACTTGCGCTGAGACTCTAGGTGGATTAATATATTATCTTTCATCCATTTTATGTATGTTATTTGAGGATGAATTATTTGATGATACAAATTACAACGATCGTAAACGAATCACGCTAGCTTACAAAGCATTAAGAGAACAAACAACTAACCACTCGGCCGAGAGGCCGAGTGGCTCGAAGCCCACGGCCGAGAGGCCGAAAAAGTAGAACGGCCGAGAGGCCGTCCGCATGCAAGGAATTTGTGAAGCAATTGAGCAAAGCAAACAACGATAGTATGAATTCAATGATGAGCTTTGAAGCAAGTATCATATGGTACGAACAATTGAGCGAAATAAGGCAATAGATGATCATTCAAAACTTATCAATGATTCAATAGCAAGTGAGGGTGTTTGTGATCAACGTTCTTACCTCAAACGCCAATCCATTTCTCCTTTTTAGTCTAACATCATATTTCCCATAATCAAACATTCCCAATCAATCACAACCTCAACAATAATCCCCTAATTCACAAAGTGAAACCACAAGTCATAAATCTCACAATTAACACTAATACATCATGAACCCAAAAGGAGACAGTAGCAAACAAACGTGAATAACTCCTACCTCCAACATCGTATGATCACAAAATTTTAGTATGTTGTAAAAGGGTATGTCAGAAATCTCTCCTCAAAATTTCGTCCAAAGACTCCAAGCGGATCGACGGGAATCAACTTCATAATGAACCACGAATAACAATTAGGGTTTACTCACGAAAACCAATATAACTTTTGATACAGAAGTCTAGGCCTTACCAATTTTGGACATCTTTTAAAACCTATAGGTAGGAACATCTCCACCAAATTTCGTCTTAAGATAACCTTTGAGTCGACGGGAATCGTAAGAACACCGAGGCGACAACACAGTCTCCGGGTAGATAGACACAGCTTTACTAAAACATCTCTACAGTGAGCATCCCATGGAATCTTGGCACGGTCTATATGTTCCTGGATTTGTATCGAAAGCACAGTTCTAACGCCACCAACCATGCTCTAATAGGAGATCATATGAGAGATTTATGTGTGTTTGAATTTGACACAGTGATGCTGAGAATTTCTGCGGGTGGAGGCTACGAAAAGGAGAGAGAGGGAGAGAAGGAGGCCGAATGTTTATTAATAAAGCAAGGGTTTTAGGCTCGGGTTTGGGCTTAGCTAATTAGGTGGGTTGCGAGATGCAAAAACCCGACCCAAATCCGAAAGATGAACGACTTCTCTTGTGTAATTCTATAATTAGAAATCTCATAATAATTCAATCGAATCCCAATATATCCTTAATAAAACTCCCAATTACATTATAAACGTAACACCCTTATTAAATAGTTACCCAAAAATACGGGGTGTTACAGTCTTCCCCCCTTAAAATAAAGATTCGTCCCGAATCTTGAACTCATTCTCCAAAGTGTCCTCAATTACCGTCCTTCCAAGTTTATAGTTCCCCAAACACTTGTTTAGTCAAACAGCTCCATTTACAACCACATGAGCATTCGAGCAAAGAGAGAGAGAGAAGAAAGTAAATAGGCTTATATGTGTTTGATAATATAATTGTATGTATGAAAAGGAAAGAAGTGAGGAATGGTATGTCAATACGCGTGCAACGTCAGTGCACAAAACGAGTACGTGTGCATCATTAGTGCACATAATAGGTATGCATGCATCGTCAGTGCATGTAGTAAGTACGTCAATTTATCAGAACAATTCAATAAGATGCAACACGGTTCACGTAATAACAAGAGAAATCACGTAATTCACATAATTCAGAGCCAAGGAAGAACATGCGACGTTCTCATCCCCCTTTAAGAAAAGGTTCGTCCTCGAACCAATGTACTTTATGTATCATGCGAGGAAATTATCTGCCCATCGATAAATGCCACTTTTCACTTGTGTTTTCCCAAATTGGTACTTTATTGTCTATTTCGCAGCCCCAGGTCGACCACGCTATGTTATATTTCCTCATGAACTGTAATTCCAACAATATCGAACTATCCAACGCACTTATAAAATGATTGTTGTTGATAGACATGGAACACATTACTAAAATAGAACCTTTCCAGAAGCCGGCCGGCAAATCCAAAATGGTACCATATACCGATCCTTAAAAGTTTTACTGAAATATTTGTGCGTATTTGAATCTCATCGTTTCACCTTTCCATATCGAACCTTTGTTGCTGTATTCCCATCAATACAAGGTATTGTGATTTAATCCTCAATATACTAATTAGTATCAAGACCGTCAAAACTTGCGTCTAAAATCCCAAATTACAGATTAGTCGAATTTTCACAATCACACTTCTTAATGCATTTAGGCAGCTGGCCAAATCATATCTTATTTCTCCATGTATCATTCACATTCTTGTCCTGTTTATCACCTATCTTATAAAGTGAACGTCCTTTTTATGTCGTAGAGAGCTGATGATAGACGTTGTTACCCTATAAGCTCCAATTCATCTCCATAATTGTTGACCCTTAGCTAATGATAGTGTCGTTTTACCCGGACAAGATATTGTCGTCATCTTGAAATTATTTGATCTAGTCACGAGTCCACTCAGACTTTTATGCTTGTCAGATGTATCCAAGCCTTGAGAATCTATATATCTCATAGTCATTCACGATGGTTCCACAGTTCCATAAGTTGTCGACCACAAATTTTGAGTCTCCTCATCGTTAACTTGTCGTCTCATAATACCCATCAAGTTTCAGTGATCTCTCTGAATGTCTGATGTTGGATCCTTGAATTATACACCTAATTCTCCTTTTTCGTGATGGTCTAAACTCGAATGTCTCTAAAGTTAAAGAGTATAATCATCACTTTAACCTCAAGTAGGCCATTCTTCTCATACTCCTTTCATTCTTCTCATACTCCTTTCATTCTTCTCATACTCCTTGGGTTTCCTGAACACGCACGCTGTAGCTCTCCAAATTTTATTCGTTCATGACTCACATCAACCCTTAGGTAATACTTAAAATCAGTCTCTTTGCTTGCGCGAATGAGTTTAATCCTATAATCATATGACTTTAATGTGTTAAGAGTATCACTCTCTAGTTATTTTGCTTTCATATCTCATTCCCACCTGATCCTCAAAACATATAATACAAGTCTCCAAGTTGCTTTCTTTTTTTTTTTTTTTTTGCACATTGGGTCTCCACGTATCCATGTCTTACAGGTGTAGACCTTAGAACAATCACACAAGCTCATGTAACTATAAGGAAATCCTTTGGGGACTTGGTTAAGCACATATTCGTATCCAAAAATCTCAAGTGTTGACGCACTTTATAGCCCTACTCATTGCGCAAGACCATCACCCTAATTTGACTCGAAGAAACTTCGTCCCTGTATACATATATCCTCTAGTCTAAAACTTATCAACCAAAATTATTACGATCATCCTTAGCTTTCTTTTGTTGTCTTCTCATCCATTCCATAACCAAAGTCGCCTTAACCAATGCAATACCATTGTAGCTTCTCAAAAGGGGTTTAAGTTTTATTCTTAGTAACTTAATACCCTAAGCATTGTGTAGATAGTACCAAATTCGATCATATCAACAATCGCTAGTTCCTCTATACACAGCCCCTTTCAATTCGCCTAATCTATCATAATTTCAACCCATATCTCATTCACGTGACTTATATTTGAGCGATTACTTAACACTTTTCAATTTCTTCCACGACAATTTCAACCCAAAACTCTGCATCTTTGAAGTTTCCATTCCTTTCCTCGTTATTTAAACCAAAATGTAATAGGAGCCATTCTTTAGCTTGCAACTAACATCAAAACCTCCAACTACTACAAATCCCAAGATATGACGTTCAAAGTGCCTTGAACTCTAAGGGCGCAACAATGCTACTACCACAAAATTACTTCACATTCCATTAACTCATCAAGGTATACCCATATTGACTAGGTCCGTTTGTAACATACGACATCTCGCGTTAAGCATGTGAATTTAACCAAATCAGACATAGTACCTCAGATATTATTCTTCCCATTAAACATCAATTTGATTATCGATCACAAGCCATGCCTTATTTCAACCTCAATTTATCCACCAAACCATGATCTACAATGCCTTCAGAAAAGACCGATGTCAAGGGCATAGTGTACAAACCCCACTCACGAATAATAGCATTCCATGCATATGAAGTCCCAAAATTAACACTTCAGCAGTGGATTCACACAATATTATTATGTCGACTTTGCCCTCACATTATATGGTACATCAGTCCTACTAACTTATAACCTCGATATTGTTGTAACACAGAGACGTTCCTTTTCTACCTGCGTCTACCCTCCATTGTTGAAAGTCCAGAAGCAACTTATGTCTCATTTTCTTCGAGACTTGCATGTACGCGACTAGTTGAATCTCCTTCACCACTTCGGTTTTCGAACAACTGTTGAAGTCATAACTATGTTATTTCTTCCACTTTATTAATTATACCAATCATGTACCAATAGGTGTAACTGACCTTGTACGTTGAATCCTTGTCCCCAAACCATCTAATTGTAACAAAACTTTAGCATGTAGACACCCAACTAGTGTGAAATATATGGCATAGCGATCTAACTCCATAATTGATGCCAGAAATCATAACCATTTATTATACGATTGAGTCCTATCCATGAGTAAGTAAGTTTCCTTGGCACTTATATGACCGAGAAATCCTTAGATGTATTTCCCTTTTTCCTTCCTCACACTACCACTAGGCCAAGTACTTACAACCCGTCATTTTCTCAATTACCAACATTGTTATTTCCTTGGGCCATTGTTACTTCCATTACCCCCATTATTACCAGTGTTATCCTGCGCTGCGTTGGCCGTCTGAGCCATAAGGTGAGCCACACTTCCTGGTGTTGTACCAACTGAGCCAGGATAGTTGTCAAATCAGGGACGTTATTTCGCACCATTGATTATGAGTACTAACAATCTATTCAGTCGTAACCACTTCAATCAATTTCCATACTCATTTCATACATTTATAAACACAAACCACAATATTTCAATCAATAATCGAACGAACAATCGCATAATCAGTAAATCATGTAAAGGATTTATCTCAGAATATAGATACATGATAATCAGCATTCAGCTATTCGTCTCATCCGAGTTTAACTTTTCGGAATTTTTTTTTTTTTTTATTTTTTACCCGGCTCGGTTACTGTAGCCCGGGCCGTGCCGGGTTAAGAACCTCAGCCGCACAAGACTTGCACGAGCCGTGCCGGGTTCAGGACCTCAGCCGCACGAGATTTTTTTTTTTTTTTTTTTTTGGAACACGACCCGTGTTCACTGTAGCATGAGTCGTGCCAGGATCAGAAGCAAACGGCCGAACGAAAATTGAGCATCACAGCAATCAACTCACATTAGAACTTCAAATAGCACTTAATCATATCAATCTCAGTATATGATCATAATATCATAGTGTCGGGGTATTGTCCCCACTTAGACGTATGCATTGACAAGACACCATTTAAATTATAAAATTAAGAAAGTATACAATCTTCAAATTCGACATATCGGTGCCATATGTTCAAACAATTAAAAGGATAATAAGCCAATCACACCCTCAATAACCTTCCACCAGAAGAGCGATCCTCAATATTTCAACAAACGAGACTATCATCAAAGATGTATAGAGCCTCATAAGCTATCAACCCCATCGTCCATACTAACACTTCATTGACACTTTAATGTATCCATTCGTCTTACTCATTCCCAAATTTCCAAAATTTAAAGTAGTGTACTTGCACGCGCATAGTTCTTTTCATCTAACTCATATAATAAATTGAACAATATACACGAAATCCTCAAATTTCTCATGCTCAACTCCCTTATAGACTCACCTTTACTAGTCCCTTCTTCAAGTTTCCACATTTCACCTAAAGTAATCAAGGTTCCTCACCTATGGGTGTGGGTTCAAGTTGGATGGAGTAGCGCGGGGTAATCAAAAGGGATAAGCAAAAGCTTTATCAATTGGTTTCTCTTAATTTTCTCATTAACATGAATAGGGTATCGTGGTTAGAAAAGAAGAGTCAAATGGGTGTTTTGGAATTTGTGGTTAAACACCATCTCACATAAACCAATCCAACATCATGTTCCAAATCGTAACTCATCTTCAAGGAGTAAGGAATTTGACAACGGTGGTATTAAGTAAGCAAGGCCTAAACCATCATCCTACTCATCCTCAATATATACCAAATACCTTTCACTTCCTTATATATTTTAAAATAGCTTCAAGTCCTTCTAATATAACCTCTAGTCGCCCTTAGTACTTTCACATCACACTCCACATAATAAATAACCACAACATGTTGAACTAATTACCCTTGGAATTGTAACTCAAAGAATCATGCTTTCTATTAATGTCAAAGAAAACCTATAATGAAATGCCTCCCAATAGTGACATTCGGTCTCAAATCAAAAGTCTCAACAGTTGGCCCTAAAACTCCTTAGTAAATGAAGGGAAACACATAGCACTTAGCAATCAGCATGCGTATGAATGCACCCATCCCATTCCCAGTTTGTAAATCTCTTTAAAACGAGTTTTGAAAACTTTTGTAGACTCGACGAATCAGAACCTAATGCTCTGATACCAACTGTAACAACCCTAAATTTTGACCAACTATAAATAGAAATAAATTTAGAATTGTCACGCCACAATTGATTATTGAGTCAATTGCTAGGCTAGAAATTCAATTACAATAAACCAATAGAAATAATACAGCGGAAGTCTTAAAATGTCGAACCTACAGTTCTCAAACAAACTCTCAAATTACAACCAAAATAAATTAAAGTCTAAAATGAAATGTGTCTTTTGAAATCAATCCCCAATCATGAACCAACTTCGTAAGCATGCAGCCACAACCTCAAGACCTGTCAACTATGCCATCGAAGATTGACATAGGCCCCAGAAAATGGTAGGGACGAACCAGAAACAGAACGTCAGCACAGGCTGAGTAAGAAGTAATAAGCATACATAAAAGATAAGATACGCGCCTTGAGGCGCGTAGCTAACAAGAACGAATTGAAGTTATATCATAAGAATATCAATGACAATAGATATCATAATTAAAGGAGCATCGCCGCTCATACAATAGAGTTATACGTTTTATATTGGCCAGGGTCCTACCCCATAGCCTCACTTATCGAACTTCGTTCGAGCTAGAGCCGTAGTAAACGCCCCTACTAATCCCTAGTGTGCACACCCCTCGCTAGACGGGCCGGTAGGACGAGCTCCCATCTAGAAGGAAGACTAATAGGAAGTCGGTAGCTAATCCGACCCACAGTACCTTGATCAGAGGTATATAACAGCGGCCAGCCGAGCTGAACTTGCGCTGAGACTCTAGGTGGATTAATATACTATCTGATCAAGGTACTGTGGGTCGGATTAGCTACCGACTTCCTATTAGTCTTCCTTCTAGATGGGAGCTCGTCCTACCGGCCCGTCTAGCGAGGGGTGTGCACACTAGGGATTAGTAGGGGCGTTTACTACGGCTCTAGCTCGAACGAAGTTCGATAAGTGGGGCTATGGGGTAGGACCCTGGCCAATATAAAACGTATAACTCTATTGTATTAGCGGCGATGCTCCTTTAATCATGATATCTATTGTCATTGATATTCTTATGATATAACTTCAATTCGTTCTTGTTAGCTACGCGCCTCAAGGCGCGTATCTTATCTTTTATGTATGCTTATTACTTCTTACTCAGCCTGTGCTGACGTTCTGTTTCTGGTTCGTCCCTACAATTTTCTGGGGCCTATGTCAATCTTCGATGGCATAGTTGACAGGTCTTGAGGTTGTGGCTGCATGCTTACGAAGTTGGTTCATGATTGGGGATTGATTTCAAAAGACACATTTCATTTTAGACTTTAATTTATTTTGGTTGTAATTTGAGAGTTTGTTTGAGAACTGTAGGTTCGACATTTTAAGACTTCCGCTGTATTATTTCTATTGGTTTATTGTAATTTAATTTCTAGCCTAGCAATTGACTCGATAATCAATTGTGGCGTGACAATTCTAAATTTATTTCTATTTATAGTTGGTCAATATTTAGGGTTGTTACAGAAATCGCCATATAATATGAGATGTTAGCCTATTAATATAGAAGTATAGATTATCACTAATAGCTAACGGTGTTAACTTTCTGTTACATATTTTGGCAAATCGCAAACCTCAGGGGTACCACAGGAATTTCGGAAATCTCAGGGGTACCACAGAAATAGTCGGGAACCTCAGGGGTACCCTGGATAATATCCCATTTATTTTCCAATGTGGGACAAACCAACACCATAAACCACTTTCTAAATTCCGTAGTGTTACAGAGAGGCTAATTTTTGGATAGCGAGCAAAAAAAACGAAGAGAGAGAAAGTTAGAGGGAGAAAAACCTCTGGAAAATATTCGTCTCAATAAACCTGAATTTTAGCTTAATTTCTGTTCAAGCCTTACTGAATCTAGACTACAGCTATGGCCAGATCAAGATCCACAGGAGGACAACGGAAATCAGACAAGAAAAATAGGAATAAGAAGTATAATAAACAAGGACCGTCGACTTCAGATGCGAAGAAGCACAAATTGGTAGCTGATGTTCAAGGAATTCCTCCGTTGATACTTACTGATGATGAATATGAGGAGGATGAAGGTTTGGAGAAGGAAGTACCGACTGCCTTGGAAGGGAATGGGTTTGCTACCATTGCTGAAAATGATGATGGTGAAGGTGGGAGCTGGCAAATGGTTACCAAATCAACAAGAGGTATGAATTCCCTAATAAATATTCAAATCAGATAAAGAACAAATCTTTGTTGGCTTTGACTAACGAGGATGCAGCGGAAGGGAAGGAATATTGGGTAAATGTTGTTGGTTGTTTCATTGTTGGTGCTAACCCCCCCCTCCCCCCCTGATGTGATAGATGGACTTTTTCATAGAATTTGGGGCCATAAGGGGCTTGATAAGGTTGCGTTTCTGCC
Organism: Spergularia bocconei; assembly: GCA_963457585.1. Lineage (NCBI taxonomy): Eukaryota > Viridiplantae > Streptophyta > Magnoliopsida > Caryophyllales > Caryophyllaceae > Spergularia > Spergularia bocconei. The sequence goes on from OY734958.1 coordinate 157,963, forward strand.
TAATGGCGTGTTTGTGGTTAGGTTTAAGTCTCTAGAACAAAAAGATGTTGTCTTGAAGGCTGGGCATCATTTGTTTGATAATAAACCTTTAATAACACAACCATGGACAGAGGAAATGGAATTAACAAAACAATTTATTAAAAGAGTTCCCATTTAGGTGGAATTACTTAAGCTGGATCTTAAGTTTTGGTCACTCAATTGCGTAACTAAAATATCTAGATTGATTGGGAAGATGATTAAAGCTAATAGGGCTACTTCTGAAAGAACTATGCTTGGTTATGCTAGGGTAATGATTGAAGTGGAAGTTGGGCAGGATTTCCCACAGATGTTAAGGTTTCTTGATGAGAAAGGAAAAGAGGTAGAATTAAGTGTGGAGTATGAGTGGAAACCTAACATATGTAAGAAATTTAAGGGAGTGGGGCACGATACTGATCATTGCAGGAAAACCCAGAAAGCTAGACAACCTGTGGCAAAAAAAGGTTAGACAAGTGTGGAGGCCTAAACAGGTTGGAAAAAAGGAATTAGGGGGCACAAGAAACAAATGGGTTCACTACTCCTACTGTAACTGTGCCACAAGTACCCCTTACTACTACTAGACCAGTGAATAGACAAAGTCTTATATCAAGGACACAATGTTAGTTAGGAATGCAATGTAGGCACATCAGGGTCTTATCTGATATTCTGAGAAATGGCATTGGTGTGGTGTTGGGTGAAATTGGTAGTGCTAACAATGGTCAATGTGACCATGGCTAGTTTAGGTTTTTGGAATGTAAGAGGCCTAAATAGCCCTGCAAAGCAAGCTGAAGTGAAGAAATTCATGGATAATCATAGGGTAGGGCTATTTGGTCTCTTGGAGAATAAGGTAAAACCTAGTGGACTTTCTAGGGTTTACCTTAGTGTTTGTCAAGGATGGTCAATCACTACAAATAACAGTTGTCATAAAGGAGGCAGACTTTGGGTTCTTTGGGAGCCAGGAAAGTATGATGTTCAAATAGTAACCATGGGAGCACAATTCATTCATGTGAAAATCAGTGATATTGGCAACCACAATCAGTTTTTTGCTACTTTGTATTATGGTTCAAATGATGCAGCTGAAAGGAATGAGCTATGGCAAAAACTAACCCAATTTAGCTAGTGGATCAGTGAAGCATGGATTATATTGGGGGATTTTAACAATGTGCTACATACAGATGAAAGGATTGGATCTAAGGTTCAACTTGCGGAAATACAAACTTTTAGAATTGTTTGAGTAATTGTGGGATGAAAGACATCAAGACAGGAGGGAGCTTTTATACTTGGAATAATAAGCATAATGACAACACTAGAGTGTTTAGTAGAATAGATAGGGTAGTTATCAATGGAGATTGGATAAATTTGTTCCAAGATAGCCAGGCTTACTTTCACCCTGAGGGTTTGTTTGACCACTGCCCCTGCATTGTTACTTTGAGCCCTATTAATTAGTAGGATTGGGAAGGCTAACTTTAAATATTTTACCATGTGAAGCTAAGCCCCAGGATTTGAAATGGTTGTCAAGGAGGAATGGGATAAACAAGTTAGTGGCATTGCAATGTTTAGGGTGGTGAAAAACCTGAAAGCATTGAAACAGCCCTTGAAGTTGTTGAATAGAACTACCTTCTCAAACATTGAAAATGCAGCAGCTAAGGTGTAATAGTCGGTTCCTTAATCACTTTGATTAGCTTAATCATTGTTCTAATCTCCAAAGAGATCTCGATGTAATTAGATGATACCGTTAAGTTTATTAAGGAGCTATTACTTCAGGAATGTTCGGTTACATTCTCAATCCATTGTCGTTTCGATAACTTTCTTAATCGTGAAGAAACGTTTTCTTAGTCGCTAAGTAATCTCTTAACGTAAACCCGCAACAAATTTGTGGTTGTTCCATTGTATCATTTGAGGAGCTTTCCTTGGTAAATATGAAGTCAAATGACACAAGTTATAGGTTCATTCTCAACTTACACAATCTCAATCTACACAGTTTTAGAAGTTTGTGTGTAGTGTCGGGATTAGAAACCGATCTTTTTTCGTAAGCACGAGGTGCCGAGATTACAAAATAACTCCTAGATGATCGTACCTCATGTTGATATCTAATTGGATCCCAATCAAGCTGCATACTCAGAAAAATTCCGTGTCTTAAGCTGAAGACACCGAGCTGCTTCCTTTGCCGTTTAGTTCCAGTACCTGCTTCAACTTCAAAACCTATTTTATCCTTCATTCCTTATGGTTTTGGGGTGATACAAAGCTCTAAATTATAGTAATCTTCGTCTTCTGCAACTTTACAGAATACGTCAAGCCCAAATTTGTTCAATATGATCGCCTTATTGGCTTTTCAAGTTAAGGTGTCTTTCTGAATGCGATTCTGGACCAGCTTTGGTGTATTGGTCATATCTTCTTTGTTTGGTAAGATCATTACTTAAATCTTGTTTTATTTACTCTTGAGATCTTTGGGAAGAAACCAAAATTGATTAATTTCATTTTCATTATGATTTAGTTGCCCAAATCATATTCTAAAGTAAACCCTTGTTTCGTTGTTCTTTCCTGTGAGTATCATGAACATAGGGTCTTCGTAATTTGATCGTAGCAGTCTCATTTCTTCATGTATTTAATCGAAACAAAACCCTAAGTTGAACTTCATTTCAAGCTATTAATGTTAGGCTTTTCTAATGCTTGAAAATCTGTCGTTATGATCATTTTATTGTCCCTAAAAGTTGGATGCGCATATGGTACTCTGTTTTGGAGCAGTTGTGGTGTTTGGGCTATAAATTCTTGAATAGTTAATGAAAGTTGACGTCTGATGTGTTGAAATACTCCTTAGAGGCAGTGTTACAATTTACAGTTGGTTTTGTGTCTAAAAGATAAGGAATTAATTCCCAAATGAGCATCTAAACAACAGTCATGTATTCTGAAACATGAAGAGGGTGCAGCCTATTGCTATATTGGATTTGGACAAGTTATACTTGGTTCCTTTGGGATAATTTTTGTGAGTTAAATACTAATGTATAGTAATTTAATTTACCATGATTATATGGTTCGTTAGAGGCCAATTCATGGAGGTTTTGGATGCTTGGTTCGCGGTATGGAGCCGTTCGGGATAGCTAAGAGCGTAAGTATACTTAGTATGTCCTTTGCTTGTTGTGAGTAATATAAAGGAATTTTATGAAAGATATGATGTTATGGTTATGAAGGAATGATAATTGATGAGTTTAATCATGTCTTGGTGTATGAGAACACGGTATAGCACATAATGTATCTTTTGGTTACTAGGGCATGCGTATATGAATGTGTATAGATAATATGAGTGGTGTTATGACTCATATGACCTTGTTTAGGTCATGTGAATAGTATATGATGCGTCGAGTCATCATTTATGTGAATAGAACCCTTTAAGGGCGAGTAGTGCATGGTTGTGCACGGTGTGCATTATTATATGATAATACTAGTAAATGATGGGTTTTCAGATGTGAACGTGGTCTATGTCTATATGATCAAATAAATTGAGTGAGTACACATGCATCATACATGTACATGAGTATAGGGCTTAAATGTATATATGAGAGTCGAAACCTGAGTAGTAGGGATTTGTCTCAAACCCCTATTTGAAGTGAATGTTGTTAGGGTAATTGACGACCTAATCACCTTATGTATGTCAATGAATTGTAAGAGGTGATTGACGAACTAATCACCCAATGTAATTGAATTGTTGTGACTGGTGATTGACGAATTAATCATCTAATGTAAATGTATTGTGGCTGGTGATTGACAGACTAATCACTTGTTGTTTGATGTCTTATTAATTGATGATTGATGCACTAATCATCGTATGTGTAAGTTAGATGGCAATTTGATTACGACAAATGCACGTGGTGTCCCTGAGTTTTGACGTTTCGCACATGGTGTCCCTGCTTTTGAAATTACTACTCTCTGGTATCCCTCAGGTTTACACAACCCGGCACATGGTGTCCCTGTGTCTAACTTTGTTAACAGAGTTATGTTAAGTGATGATGTGGACGTCATTAGTGGTTGGTGAGAAAATAATTAGTGTTGTTTATTATATTTGTTAAATAATAATAATAAAAAAATACATAAAAAATAAAAATTCTCTAAAAATTCCAAAAAATTTCAAAGAAAATTCAAATATTGATGTTTCCAAAAATAATTTCGATTCTTGATTTTTCGAATTATTTTCCCCGAAATTATGTTATTGGTGAAAAACACAGTGCACATGGTGTCCCTGAGTTTTACACTTTTGTGCATATGGTCAGGGGCGAAGCCAGGATCTTGAGCCTGCGGGTGCCGACTCATAATACCCCTTTAGCGTCACAAAGGGTACCGCAATAATGCGGGGTGGGAGGGTGTATTCATTTGCCACTTTCTTAGAAGCATTAGGCCTCAAAACTAATGCAGAGAAGTCTGAAACGTATTGTGCAGGTATGGGGTATAGTGTCAAAGAGAGTGTTCTTGCCTTCTCTAAGTTCAAAGAGGGAGCAATGCCTTTTAGATACTTAGGAATTCAGATCACTGCAGGGAGACTGAGTGTGATGGATTGTAATATCCTAACAGAAAAAATTGTGCACAAAATCAGAGCTCTTGGTGCGAGAAAACTCTCTTATGCAGGTAGAGTAACATTAGTAAAGGTTGTCCTACTGAATCTGCAGGATTTCTGGGCCAGAGTGTTTATTATACCACAGATGGTGATGAGGAAATTAATGCTATCTGTAGGAACTTTCTATGGGATAATAGTGAGCACATGGTCCGCAGCCCTTTGGTAGCATAGGATACAATCTGCTCCCCTAAGGAGGCAGGAGGGCTTGGAATTAGAGGTATAGTTACCTGGAACAAGGCCTGCATTGGTAAGTATGCCATTTGGATCTTTGAGGAGCCTGATAAGTTGTGGATAAAATAGGTTAGTGGTATTTATTTGAAAGGGAGAACCTCGAAAGATTATAAACCACCAACTGATTCAAGTTGGTATTGGAAAAAAAACTGTGGAATGAAAGAAAACTTGAAGGAAGGAATAGAAAGGGGCAAATGGTTTAACTCTGGAGCTAAATACACTGTTGCTCATGGGTATAAGTGGATGAAAGGAGATTTTGCCAAAGTCAGATGGGGGAAGTTCCTTTGGAGCAGACATATGATCCCTAAGGCTGCATTTATTGTATGGTTAGTAATCCACAAAAGATTGCAACTCAAAGATAAATTGCACAAGTTAGGGATATGTCAAGATGATATTTGTTTGCTATGTCAAAATGCAAGTGAGTCTCATGATCACTTGTTTTTCCAATGTCCTTTTTCAAAGATGTGTTTGGACCAGATCAAGCAGAGATGTAAGGTGGACATTCCGAGTACTAATGCCCTACTGTGGTGCGCAAGCAAAAGGATGTCAAGAAGCTGATGAAACAAATAATTGGGTCTCTAATATGCAGCTTACAATATCACATTTGGATGGCAAGAAATAAGTGCAGAATTGATCAGATTGTCTTACTCCCAAGCAAGATTTGTAATATTATGATCAAAGAAGTGAAGCAGAGAGTAAGACATGTAGTGAACAATTGTAGTGCAAAAGATAGGAAATGGGCTAGAGTTGAGTTGATGTAATTGTATGACTTAGAGTAACTAACTTTGGTCAGTTTGTATTCTTATTTGAAGTTGATATCAATAATATTTACATTTTAACAAAAAAAAAACATAGAGAGGCTGCGCACAGATGACCCAAAATCAAAATTGTTTCCAAAATCGCACCGACTAACTGCTACTTCCCAAAATAAGAAGCACAGACAGTATTATGAGCCATTTTGTTTTATTCCATTATATCCAAAACTAAAGAATAACTAGTATTTGACCCCATTGGAAATGGAAAAAGATTTATGGTCTTGGAATAAAGCACTAAAATGCAAATACTAAACTATAATGAAAATCCGGATTAAAACCTTAGGAAACAACTCAGTAATAGCTGACCTCGAGTCGGCATACCCATAATCCTCGACTCAGGGTTTTCTCTCCAAATTCTACTACCCTTCCCTCAACTCGAGCCCAGTGTTCCTAGACTCGAAGGGGTGCTAGTGCCCGGCTTCTTAAGGTCTTGGTCAGCCGTCTTGTAGTCGTGGTTTCTCCTCTTTAATATCGATTAGCCATCTTAGGTAGTCCACAAAGTCGGGATCGGTACGCTAGGCTTCGAAAGTACTCTAAAACCCCCAAAGTTTGCTCTAACCACATACGATGACGAGGTATTAGAAATGCACTAAAACTATGCAAAAAGACTCCAAAATCCCGGCCGAATGTATCATATTATCGCACCGAAACCACACCACTAGTGGGTTAATTAGACCACCAACTAACCCAATTAAATTCGGAACAACATAATTAGACACCCACACCCCCACTTTGTTTTCCTAAAACCGAGCCCCAAACCCCTTTTAGCAGAAAAACGCAGCTTTCTATAGTCGCTAATACACCCTTAAAGCTTCCCTAATGATGACCTAGGGATATAGGGTTTATCCTATTCGGGTTGGACACAAGCACAACCACTTAAGATTTTGCAGTGAAACCAATTGGAGGTGAACGCTTATGATCTAAGCTTTTAAGAAGTGAACACACGCCTTAATCAGATAAGTAATGAAGAAGTTATAGGCGTTTGAAGTTGGACTACCGAAGCAGTTAACACGACTCATGCGCTTATTTGCACGGCTCTTGCAAAGTCGACATTTGGTCACTGATCTGGCCGCGAGTCGTGCTCTGTTTTGCACGACTCGTGCAGCTAGGCGGTTTAGTTAACCGTGTGTTTACTTTAATTTTTTTGGAGGTTTATTTCCTATTTTTATTTAGGAGATTATAAAAATAACCTCCTAGGTATTTGTTGCTAGTTGGGCCCTTTTATTATCTATCTAAACTTTCATTATTTTCTGCACTTCAACTTTATTCCAATACTTTAAGCACTTTTGTACCGGATTCGCATTATTTTAATTATTATTCCGAGTATTATTCAGACCATCTTCGTATTGCAAGTTCTTCCTTTTACTCTTTTAATTATGTTTTCCTTTTCAATTATTGTTGTTGTTCATGATTTCAATATGTGTGAGTGTTGGGGCCAAAAATATCAGTGGGTCGGAAATGTAAAAGCCCACAAATGAGAAGTAAACAAAAGCCCACGAAGAAGGATAAATGAAGGGTAAAACAGTCCTTTTGAGTGAGAAAAGATCTGAACCGTCGATAATGGGTTACCCCTTCCTCAAGGGAGTAAGGATAGCCTTACACTTGGCAGGGGCCCTTATTACATCAGTAACCCTACTCAGGAGGGGTTATAAATACCCCCTCCCTTGCAACATTCAAGGGATTCCAATCATTCTTACCACATCATTTCCAAGGCATAAACCTCATACAAAATCAGTAACATTCTCTAAAACCCTTAAATACATTCATTTATAGCGTGGCACCTCGAATACGAGGAGAGCCTACCCTTGTGTAGCACCCCCCCCCTGACTTGAGAGTCGGAGGGTCCTCACCCGGGTAAAAACCCCCGGGTTTGGGACTTGTTTCTTTGTGTGCAGGTCCACCAAGAGCAACGTAGCCCAGAGCTGCAGCAGCCAACCGTCCTCCACCTGACATCGGGAAAAACACCCCGAACAAGTGGCGCCGTCTGTGGGGACGACTTGGTTTTGTTTTAGGCTCTGGTGAAACGAAGCGATGGTGCCTACACGAAAGTCGAACGAGAGTAAGACCAAGACGACGGAAACGGAGAAGATTGTACCCGCACCCACCCAAACCACGGTGGTGGGCACGGAGGAAACCATCGCGGAGATGGTGGTTGGAAAGAAGGGAGCAGCGGCGCAGAAACCGAAAGAGAAGGCGGGGACATCGAAGCCTCCACGCGGAGAATTGGAGAAAGAGCTCGAGCAGGTATCCCTCGACGAGTCATCTTATGATGAATCGGATGACTACTACCAGCGGGAGCTAGAAGCGGAGGTAGAAAAGAGGAGCGAAGAGATGGTGGCAAAACGGTGCGAGGAGATGCGTGAGCAAAACAGATGGCGGCAATGAAAGAAGAGATGCTGAAAGCTCTCCGACCCTCTCACACCTCGGGCGAGCCTGTGGCGGTACCTGAGGGGCCCGAGACGGAGGCACCTACAGGAGGCCCTACCAAGGGACCTAAAGAAGGGCTCGTCAACGGTCCAGAGGGAGTACCTGTGAAAGGGCCCACTAAGGAAACTAGTGAGACCCCTTCACAGAAGAAAAGAAGGCTGAGAAGGAGATAAGCTTATGAGCAGCACAAAGCACATCAGAAGGCCCACCAACTGGCGATCAGGGCCCTGGAGGCAACAAAGAACCTAGCAAAAAGACCCACCATGTCAAAACGAGATGCAAGACACATAATCAACGAGAGAAAGACGATGAGGAAGTATGATGAAGCACAGACCCTACTCAGCACCCCAGGGCACCGTACCAAGCATCAGACCGTGGGGACCTTGAAGCCCAACCCTAAAGGACCTGCCCATACCCGCCTTTCTTGGAATTCGGGGTCACCCCCCCCCCCCCTAGTTAAGACATCGCGGAAGAGACCAAGGGCAGGGACTGAGCAAAACGATCTAGAAGACCCACCCGAAGCAGAAGAGGAAGAAGGTAGTGAGCAAGGGTCCTCACATGCGGAGACCACGGCTCACAGCAATCGACGTCAAGGGACCCGACATACTCAGGTGCCATTGGCTAGAAGGTTGGTGACCCTGAATGAATCTCCTTTTGTCGATTGGATCGTTGAGGCTCGGGTGAAGAAGGGGGTTAAGAAGCCAAAGATTGCTGAATACGATGGTATTGGAGACCCGGCGGCTCACATTTCCTCCTTCGAAAACCACATGTCTTGTCAGACGAGGGACGAGGCCACCTGGTGTTTGTTGTTCCCCTCGACCCTGACAGAGGTGGCGATGAGGTGGTTCGATGGTATCCCACCTAAGACCATCGATTCATATGGGCTCTGAAAGAGAAGTTCAAGGGCCATTTCTTGTCAAGCAAGTCAAGGAAGAAGACCCCCATTCACCTAAGCACCATTAAGCAGGGAGACAAAGAATCATTGGAGGACTACATGCAAAGGTTCAGGGCCGCGGCCACCCAAGTGACGCACTTGACTGATGCCTTAGGAGTAGCCGCCTTGATTAACGGGCTCGGTGGAGGAGACTGTAAGTATGAGTTGGCGAAAAAGGAACCATCGACGCTTGAAAAAGCGTACCAAATGGTTTCGGCCCACGTCAACGCGATGCTGATTTACAAACCCGAGAAGAGGGAGCCAGATCAGGGCCGGGGAAAGGCACAGGATCAGGGAGAAGGAAGGAGAGAGAAACACCGTCCCAGATACGATCTGCCGAAGCTATTTCCGGCCCAGACGACCGACGAGCCATATCGGTTCAAGATATCCCCAAGAAACATGTTCATGGCCCTCAAGAATTCGGAGCTGCTTAAAGATATGAGCAAGTATTGCGAATTCCATCGTGAAAAGGGGCATCTGGTGAACGACTGCCCGGACCTGATAAGGACCTTGGATAATCTGGCTGATGGGGGTCGGGTAGACAGGTACCTAAAAACCATTCGGGGGCAGAGAGATAGGCTCTTGGCCAACCGAAGAGGTAACAATAGGTACCAGGCTCCCGGAAACCCCAATAACCAAGAAGTAATCATGACCCTGGCAGGAGGCTTTGCACCAGGAGGAGAAAGCAATAGGGCCCGGAAAATGAATGCCCGGAATATGATCAATTCGATTGGTCGAGGTATAGGACTTCAATTCCGGATGCCTCATTTCCGGTTGGGACCTGAGGATGTCACAGGGATACATGGTCCACATGATGACCCTGTAGTCATCTCAATCAGAGTCGCCAACCCCATTGTGCAAAGGGTGCTAGTCGACACCGGGGCCTCATGTGATGACCCTAGATTGTTTGTATAAATTGAATTACACGGCACAGGATCTGGTCAAGATGACAGCCCCATTGGTAGCCTTTGGGGGCACTTCGGTGTGGCCCATAGGTTCCATAACCCTACCTGTCCAGTTCGGAGAAGGAGACACTGTGCGAAAAACTTTTGTCACGTTCGCCATTATTGATTTTCCATGCCCCTATAACATCATTTTAGGGAGGCCGGTGTTAAATTCAATAATGGGCCTGGTGTTTACATATGGTTTGATGCTATTGTATGCGGCTGATAACGGGAAAGTGGGGATTCTAAAGGCGGACCAAAAGGCAGCGAGGGCCTGTTACAATATTAGCTTGAAGCCCCCCATGATGAACCCCTTGGAGGTACCACTTGATTCCGACGTTCCCTACCCTAAGAAAAGGAAGAAGGAGGACCCAGATGAAGGCACCAGGGGCAACCCACTCCTTACCTATTGTTTTGCAACAATAGATGCAAGGGATGGTTTGGAAAGCCCTTCCCAGCCTCACGAGGCCACAGAGGAGGTGCAGCTGGTAGAAGGAAATGAGGACCGTACAATTAGAGTCGGGGCTAACCTCGAGGGGCCGGTTAAGCAGGGCCTTACAGAGCTTCTTAGAGAGTATAAAGACGTTTTTGCATTTGCGGTGAAATAAATGCCGGGGCTTGACCCGTCAGTTATTACCCACCAGTTAAATGCAGACCCTCAGATGAAGCCGGTTCACCAGAAGCAAAGGCACTTCGGGAATGAGAGGGCCGAGGCAATCAAGGCGGAGGTGGATAAGCTCCTTAAGGCGGGTTATATCGAAAAATGCATGTATCCGATATGGTTGTCCAATGTGCTCCTGGTCAAGAAGCCCAATGGAAGTTGGAGAATGTGTGGACTTCACCAACCTCAACAGGGCCTCCCAAAAGACAGCCAGCCCCTACCCAAGATTGACAGATTGGTGGACTCTACATCGGGTCATGGGCTCCTCAGCTTCATGGATGCCTATGCGGGCTATCACCAGGTCCCTTTGGCAGAGGAAGATCGACCCAAAACGGCATTTGTTACTCCTTTGGGGGTATACATGTACCGGGTCATGCTCTCGGCCTAAAGAACGCAGGGGCTACATTTCAAAGAACGGTGAACAAGTTATTCGAATCCCAAATTGGAAGGAATATGGAAGCCTATGTGGACGACCTTATCGTCAAGAGCAAGAAGACGGGGGACCATGTCAAGGACCTGAGGGAGACTTTCGAGACCCTAAGGAAATACAACATGAAATTGAACCCGAAAAAGTGTGTGTTCGGGGTCCAATCAGGGAAATTTTAGGCTTCATAGTGAGTGAAAGGGGAATTGACGCCAATCCCGAGAAGGTACGAGCCATACTCGACATGGAGTCTCCAAAAAGTGTCAAAGAGGTCCAAAAGCTCACGGGGTGTGTAGCCTCTTTAGGCCGGTTCATTGCTAGGTCCGCTGATAAGTCTCTGCCCTTCTTTGCGGCCCTGAAGAAGAAGAAGGATTTTGAATGGGATCCAAAAGCGGAAGCTGCATTCAAGGCGTTGAAGGCTTACCTGCACGGGATCCCGAAAATTTTGGTGCCACATGAAGGCGAGCCTCTATACCTGTATTTGGCGGCAAATACAGATGATGTGAGCGCCGTTCTAGTTACGGAGAGAGAGAAGAAGCAGGGGCCCGTCCACTACGTCAGCAGAGCTCTCACCGGGGTTGAGGAACGGTACCCTCCTTTGGAAAAATTGGTGTTCGCTTTGCTGATAGCTAGTAGACGGCTTAGACCCTATTTCCAGTCACATAAGATCACGGTGTATACCAACTATCCTTTGGAGAAAATCTTGATGAACATGGACGGACAAGGTAGGCTACCCAAGTGGGCATGTGAGTTGCGAAGCCACGGAATTGAGTTTGCCCCTCGCAAGAGTGTAAAGGGACAGGCCCTTGCAGATTTCTTTGTAGAAGTTAGCTTCGGAGCTGAAGTGGAAACCAAAGAAGAAGTGTGGTCCCTACATGTGGATGGTTCATCATCTTCGGCCGGGAGCGGGGCTGGTATGATTCTGGTTGCCCCTGATGGGAAGAAGACAGGATATGCCCTAAAATTCCGGTTCGATGCCACTAACAACGAGGCTGAGTACGAGGCCCTGATTGCGGGGCTCAATGTGTGTGTGGATCTTGGAGCTGTCAAGGTAGTAGCCTATTCTGATTTAGCATTGGTGGTCAATCAACTCAAAGGAACCTATGAGGCAAAGGAGCCTAGTATGGTAGAATACAAGAAGTAGGTTCAATAGATTTTGACCAGGATCCCAAGTTTCAGCATCGAGCATATCCCCAGGTCCGAAAACCAGCAAGCCGATGCTCTAGCTAAGTTGGCTAGTTCTTCTGGTGGGGAAGACCCTAGGATAGTACAATGGGAGATTTTGAACAAAAGATCAATTGATTCTTTAATGATAATGACCCTAGATAGGTCCGAAGGGTGGATGCAGCCCCTTGTCGACTACCTAACAGAGGAGAGACTCCCACCAGACCCTAAAGAAGCAAAGAAGGTGCTGAAAAGGTCCGAATGGTTTACCATGTTCAATGGAAAGCTATACAAGAAAGACTACAAGGAGCCATGGTTAAGGTGTGTGACCCCTGAAGAGGGCAGACGTGTTCTGAGGGACTTACATCAAGGAGCATGCGCGGCCCACGCAGGTGGCAGAACCTTAGCCCAAATGGCAGGGACCAAGGGTCTTTTCTGGCCCACCATGAAGGCAGATGTGGAGAAGTTGGTGAGGGAATGTGACGCTTGTCAGAGGTTCGTGCCTTTGCTCTAAAGGTCAGCAGTCCCCTTAATCCCAGTTTTCACACCCCTATCTTTTGCAAGGTGGGGAATTGATTTTGTGGGACCGTTGCCTACAGCTAAGACCCAGCAGGATCACCTCATTGTGGCGGTGGATTATTTCACCAAGTGGATAGAAGCAGAGCCCCTGTCGTCCCTCACCACAAACAGGTCATTAAGTTTGTATGGAAAAACATCATCACAAGGTTCGGGATCCCTGTTCGGGGTATTTTCCCGACGTCAGGTGGAAGATTGTTGGCTGCTGCGGCTCTGGGCTACGTCGCTCTTGGTGGGCCTGCACACAAAGAGAAAAGTCCCTGACCCGGGGGTTTTTACCCGGGTGAGGACCCTCCGACGCTCAAGTCAGATGGGATACTGCACAGGGTAGGCTTTCCTCGTGTGGGAGGTGCCAAATTATAAAGGAAAGAGTTTAAAGGGTTTTAGAGAGCGTGTACTGATTGTATAAGGTTTTACGCCTTGGAAATGGTGTTGTAAAATGATTGGGATGCCTCGAATGATGTAATGGAGGGGGTATTTATAACCCCTCCTGAATACGGTAGCTGATGTAATAAGAATCCCTACCAAGTGTAAGGCTATCCTTCCTCCCTTGGGGAAGGGGTAACCCATTATCAATGGTTCAGATCTTTTCTTATTTAAAAGGACAGTTTTACCCTTCATTTATTCTTCCTTGCGGGCTTTCGTCTACTTCTCGTCTATGGGCTTTTACGTTTCCGGCCCATTAATATTTTTGGCTCCAACATAAGCCTCTCATGGGTATCATGGCTCAGCCTCGGCCCTAACTTCGAGCCAGGGTGCCCATGACATCGGCGGGGCCTCCCCTTCGGCTTTAGAATGGGGGTAGGATTTTTGCTCGCTTCCATTTCTCACTGCCACCCTTTAGCGTTCGGGTTTACTCGTTACTGCTAAAGTCTCCGCCTTGCTGATTGTCTCTAAAACTGTTTTGAGGTTCATCGCCTTCGGATATCGTTGTGAAACAACTAGTTGGCCCTTATCCGAAAGTGCATGGACTTGTCGATGTGGCTTCTGTCGCTTCTGAGTCGGTGAGAGGAGCTAGTTTCATCCGAACAATGCTGAAAGCAACTAGTTGGCCCTTGTTCGGATGTTACTAGTTTCGACCCTTCGTGGGTTCGAATTTCAGTCGAGGGAGGCGGCTTTCGAACATTACGTTGAAAACTAGTTGTGGCCCTTGTTTGAATGCTGACTCCCGATGACCGGGCCCTGTTGGCTTCTGGCGAAGCAGGTACTGTGGGATCTTGCCAGGTAGGTGGTCGTTATGCCCTGCTCCCGTGATCGGCCCTATGAGCAAAAGCCTCAATGACCCTCGTTGCTAAAGGGGCTGCCGTGTCGACCCTGACTCATACTGACCGGGGTCGGCCGATTCGGCCCTGGTCTGGACTGTCAGGGGGCTGTCGACTCGACCCTGACGTGGACTGACAGGGGGCTGTCGACTCGACCCTGTCGTGGACTGACAGGGGGTTGTACCCAAGTCTCTTCGACCGTTACTCTCTTTAATAAGCAGTTCCTCCTTTTTCGAGGAGGTGGGTGCAGTGGGTTAAAGGCAGTTGCCTTTTCCGCTTCCCGGGGTACACGTGTATCGCATGCAGTGGTTAGTACTCTTTCATCATCATTGCCATATTTTTTGGAAACTGAAGGAAGTTATCCAACTTCCTTTCCAGTTTTGTTTTTTGAATTTTTAGCCACGTAAATTACCCCACTACCCCTCAACTGCCCAAATCTTTCCTCTTCCTTTACCCCTCTTCTATAAATACCCTTTTTACTCATACTCGTGACGCTCACTTTTCACACAACTTTCCCCAAACTTCTCTTCTTTCCTTGAAGATTTCTCGATTGTTTTCCCAAGGTTTTCGTCGCCGATCATTCCGCCGCCCTTACCATTTTTCCGGTGAGTTCACCTTTCTTCTTGTGACTTCCCTGCATTTTTGTACATTTTGATCTTCTTTTCTTGTTTATTCCTTTGGTTTTCGATCTTTCAACCCTTCATCCGTACGTTTTGTCGCGTTCTTCTTTTCTTGCTTATTCTCCGTACTTCCTTAGGCTTTTCCTTGCTTGTTATTTTTTGTTTTCTTTTTGGTTTATTTCTTCCCGAGTATTGTTGTGTTTTCTTTCCGTTTTGGGCATGGTTAAACACCGCTACCATCGTCACCATTATGATACCCTTTCCGAGACCTGCCCTTGGTCAGACCCCAAGTGGGTTCCTTCTCAAAGGCCTCTGCTTGCCTCGGCTTGGGTTTCCAGACCCGGGAATTGGGCCGGCGAGCCTATCCCCCTAGGGATTCCTCGTTCTTTCACCCATTCTGGGGTCTTTTCTCCCGAGCCTAGTGACTCACCTGATGAGGATCCTGCACCTCTTCCCTTTAACGTTACTGTAGCCTCGTATAGGAATCCCAATAACTTCTCCGAGGTATGTGAATCATCTCGGGGGCCCTATGTGTACAAGCTTCCTCCTAACATTCCTTTTACTCACGCGCAGGCTGTTGGGTATAGCCTTGCCTCCTTTCCCGCATCCGGTTTGGTGATGGTTCATATCAACTCCATTCCGCTTGGTTCTCCCGCGGAGGTCTCAAAGAAGGTCAAGTCATGTGGGGCCAAGGATCTGGCCGACTTTGGGCGCCAAAGGGGTTTTGACAACAAGTTCCCACTAAAAGTTCCTCCTCGGGACCTGCCTCTCTCCGATCCTCCTGCGGGGTCGATGGCCATCAATCTTTATTCCATCCTTCATGGTTATAGGACCCCTCATCACCAGATCCTTAAAGATATTCTCAACTATTATCAGGTTTCACCAGCACAAATTTTTCCGTCTTCTTTCTGTGACATCACCGCTTACATCATGGCATCGGAATTAATTGGGCTTCCTATGCTCGTGAACATATTTCGCTCTCTGCACCTTGCCCAACATGTAGTATCTACCGATAGGGCCATCACCATTTGCCTTCGACAACGTCGAAATAAGAAGGGGGTTACTTCCCACTGGAGGGTCTTGATCGGCAAGCCCGGCTCTCTTAACAAATGGAAACAGTTGTTTGTGCTGTTGGAGCCGGAAGGGCCCTTGCGCCTGCTAGGAGGCCCTACTGCCATTCACTCCCTGCGGGACCTCAAAGAGTTGATTGAGGTCCCTGAACTGGCAGATTGGGAAGCTGCCTGTAGGGATTACTTTGCTGAGGACCTCATCGAGTATGAGGATGGTGCTTCGGCCTGGCGCAACCGCTTCTGGATTCCTGACAAGGCTGATATCCAGAATGAGGATTACTTATGTGCTGCGGGCATAAGCACCATTACCCCTCGTTGTAGGCTCTTTTTTCCCTTTGAGCCTTCTCCTTCTAAACTTTCGTATGATTATTACTCATCATTTTTTAACTTTTCCTCTTCTTTTATGCAGGTGTTGCTCTTGGACGTTTGCAGCCTTGGAAAGGACTCACTTTGCTCTTCTTTTATGTCGTTTGGTAACTTTCTGGCCGGGCAAGAGGGTCTAACGGACCTATAAAATCGGGCCCTCAACGTTTCTGGCTCGGTTCCTGGGGCTCCTCAGGGTGACCAAGGTGCAGGACCTAGCGTCGCCCCCACTGCCACTACTGCCGCTGTCGACTCTCCTGCGCAGGGGTCTAGCCATACTGCTGCTGAAGAGGACCAGCCTATTCGGCCTAGGCCAAGGACCCGGGGTCAGAGGGCCCTCCACTACCAGGGCTCCCCAGTGAATTCGACAGAGGTCCAGGTGCTGAATGAAAAAGAGTTCCACCATCAAGTTGACTCTTCTGTAGATTTGGCCAATCAATACATCACCACCCCTCCGGAGCATCAGATCGACCAAACCGAGGGGAGTCTGGATCTCAACCATCAGACCCACTTCGAAAAGTTTTCCAACAGCATGCTCAAGGACAGCCGGTCCCAGGTACCTTCTTTTTTGTCAATGTTATTCTTTTTCGATTCGGTTTCGGGTTTTCTTATTTCCTTACTTTCGCTTCTTGCTTTTTCACGGGGAGGAGGAAGTCCTTGTCGAGCCTGAGCAAGACAAAGGGGCTGAGAGCCGAAAAAGGAGTCTTGAAGACGACGGGGTGCTCCCCTTTCCTCACCTTCACCAGAAGAAGCAGAAGCAAGCGCATGAGGCTCCTTTTGACGCCACTCATGGTGACGACTGCTTGGTTCTCAAACAGCTTCTGACCAGGACCCAGGTGACTACTGGAGGCCCGTCAGGTATGGGTGTGGGTCAGGGTGGTTCTTCGCTTCGGGGTGAAGAAATCCCAACCTTGTTTCCCAAGCTTGATAGGGATTTTAACCCTCTTTTTATGTCGGATCTGATAGGTGGTGATATCGACCCTTTGCTTGCCCCCAATTCGGTCCTCCATTCTGAGGGGGTCGAAAAGGCGGCTATGCCTTTTCGCCTGCTTCGCCCCATTGCTGAGCACTTGAAGAGGGACGATATTCAGGCCATGCAGGGCGTTGCCGTTCCTTTGGCCCTAACCAAGCTACCCGAGGTATTATTTCGATTTCATATATTCATCTTCCATTTTCCTTTATTTTTCTTTGTTTTACTTCTTACTTGCTCCCTTCTCTCATCCGCAGCTGAACACAGAAGTCTACCTGGCCCTTCCCTCCTCGGTTCCTACCGACCACTTTTCACAGGTGGCTTTTAGTGTGGGGGATCAGGCCCGCTCTGACTTCGAAACTGGTCGGAAAGCAGCCGAGGAAGTGACCCAATTGAAGAAGGACCTGGATGGTATGGCCAAGAGGCTGGAAGATGGGGCTCGTCGATACGATGAGGCTGAAACCCGTGCTGCTACTTTTAGGGGGGATTTGGACGCGATGCTAGGGGAGAATTGCACTTTGGAGGATCAGATTGATTCCCTCAAATCACAGCTGGCCACCAAGGAGAAGGAGCTACTTCAGAAGGATGCTGAAATACGCGAGGGGATTAAGGCTGCCATCGAGGTTGAGCAGGTCCGTCGAGAAGCAGTGGCAAGGACCGATGCAGAAATCCTCCAGTTGAAGATTGTTCGTGATAACTTGAAAAAGAAAGTGGAGGATCTTAGGAGCAGGGTCAGGTGGTACCGGGACTTCGCGAGCAGGATCCTAACTGATCGCCTTAGTTGGGTCCAGAAGGCCACCACTGATGTTTCCTCCTACACCAAATCCCTCAACTTCCGCTTCCTGGTGGACCTCAAATGCGCCGCTGAACAAGCCAAAGGGGCTGATGCCACCATAGACTTGGCCACACTGGCTTTTGACAAGCTTCCACCTGGGGCATCGGTTGGGCAATTCATGGAGCAGTTAGCCAAAGAAGAGGCTGATTTCAACGAGGCCAACGCGGAGATGGCCAAGGCGGATTATGAGAGCAGGGGCTATGGGGATCCAAAGGAGATTGTAGCCCATATGATGGATGAGTTGTACTTCTCACCAGATCCCTCAGCTTTCGCTCTTCCTGAGGAGCCTGATGAGGTTCTCTCCGATCCGACCCAGCCTCAACAGACCGTGCCTGACCATGTTTCGTCTAGCACCCCTGTTTCCTAACTTGTTATATTTTCAAACTGGTTTACGGGCCTGTGTGCCCCATTATGTATTTGACATGGCTTCTTAAATTTCGCTTTTACTTTACTTTGGGTTTGTTTGAACAATTAGTAATGTTTGTGGTTTGTACTTGACAATTTCATTTTATCATTGGCATTTTCTTTCGTGTTTCATCGATCATTTTGTTTCTTTTTCCCTCGCTTATTCTAGGGCCTTTCCTGGGGCATTCAGCTCCCTGTTCGAGTTTTTGGTCTTACTTATTTCCTAGCGTATTTTCAAGACTCCGTCCTTATTCCTTATTTCGACGTTTTTGGGTTTCAACAAACAGGATTCTAGCCCACTCCTTCGAATGGGCCCTGACCCTTCGTTTCTCGCATACTCAAGAGTTACACAACATGCACACAATAGAGTTTTTTCGCAAATCCATTATATTCCATCGAAATTTTCAGGATACACGAGAATTTTCATAGAGCCTCTTCATAAAGAGTCTCCTTTGTCCCCTTGACCATACATACAGGGTCCAGGGTTACTATTTGAGATGCCTTCGCTACAAGGCATCCTTTTCATTACTCCGAGGCTTCCTAAAGCTTCGGGTTTCTATTCAGAGTTTTCGTAAAGAGGATTATATATAGTATTTTTTGAGGTTCAGAATACTCCAAGGGTGCTTCAGCATCGTTCCATCCAAATCAGATAGTCGAAAGGTCCCTGGAGTGATCTGATCCACCACCAGGTAGGGTCCCTTCCACCTGGGGTTCAGCTTCTTGAAACCTTTTGGCTTGGCAGCTCCTGTTGGCTTCATTAGGACCAAATCTCCCACTTCAGTCTTCCGCGGCTTCAAGCCCTTGTCATAATCTCTCTTCATGACCTGCTTCTGCCTCTGCATTTTCAACAAAGCATTTCCTCGAGTCTCGGGTAACAGGTCCAGCATGGCCCTTAGCTCCCTATCATTCTCATCTGGCTCATAGAGTGAGATTCTGTCAGACTTTATTGCCACCTCGAAGGGGAGGACGGCATCTGACCCGTATACCTAATGGAAAGGGGTCTCTTCTGTAGCTCCTTTGATGGTGGTCCTCAGCCCCCAGAGGATTCCTGGGAGCCTTTCGACCCAGAATCCCTTCTTGATACCCAACAGCATGGTGTTCAGACCCTTAACAATGGTCTTGTTGGCCGCCTCCACTTGCCCATTGGACTGTGAGTAATAGACCGCTGAGTGCCCCACTTTGATGCCATAAGGTGCACAATAGTCTTGTAAGCCGCTGCTATCAAACTGGGACCCATTATCGAAGATAAGGGTGTGGGGGATTCCGAACCTTGTGATGATGTTCTTCCATACAAACTTAATACCCTGCTCTGTGGTGAGGGATGACAGGGGCTCTGCTTCTATCCACTTGGTGAAACACCGCCACAATGAGGTGATCCTGCCGGGTCTTAGCTCTGGGCAACGGTCCCACAAAATCAATTCCCCACCTTGCAAAAGGAAGGGGCGTGAAAACTGGGATTAAGGGGACTGCTGGCCTCTTGAGCAAAGGCCCGAACCTCTGACAAGCGTCGCATTCCCTTACCAACTTCTCTGCATCTGCCCTCATTGTGGGCCAGAAAAGGCACTTGGTCCCTGCTGTTCCAGCTATAGTTCTGCCACCTGCATGGGCTGCGCAGGCTCCTTGATGCAAGTCTTTCAAAACACGTCTGCCCTCCTCAGGGGTCACACACCTTAACCATGGCTCCCTATAGCCCTTCTTGTATAGCTTTCCATTGAACATGGTAAACCACTCGGACCTTTTCATCACCTTCTTCGCTTCTTTTGGGTCTGGTGGGAGTCTTTCCTCCGTTAGGTAGTCGACCAGGGGCTGCATCCACCCTTCGGACCTATCTAGGGTCATTATCATCAAAGCGTCAATCGACCTTTTGTAAGAATCTCCCATTGTACCACTCTAGGATCCTCTCCACCAGAAGAACTAGCCAACTTGGCTAAAGCATCGGCTTGCTGATTTTCGGACCTGGGAATGTGCTCGATGCTGAAACTTGGGATCTTGGTCAAAATCTTTTGAACCTGCTCCTTATACTCCACCATACTAGGTTCCTTTGCTTTATAGGTTCCTTTGAGTTGATTGACCACCAATGCCGAATCAGAATAGGCTACTACCTTGACAGCTCCAAGATCCACACACATATTGAGTCCCGCAATCAGGGCCTCATACTCAGCCTCATTGTTAGTAGCATCGAACCGGAATTTTAGAGCATATTCTGTCTTCTTCCCGTCAGGGGCAACCAGAATCATACCAGCCTCGCTCCCGGCCGAAGATGATGAACCATCCACATGTAGGGACCATACTTCTTCTTTTGTTTCCACTTCAGCCCCGAAGCTAGCCTCCACAAAGAAATCTGCAAGGGCCTGCTCCTTCACGCTTTTGCGAGGGGCAAACTCTATCCCGTGGCTTCGCAGCTCACATGCCCACTTGGGTTGCCTACCTTGCCCATCCATATTCATCAAGATTTTCTTTAACGGGTAATTGGTATACACTGTGATCTTATGTGACTGAAAATAGGGTCTAAGCCGTCTACTAGCTATCAGCAAAGTGAACACCAATTTTTCCAAGGGAGGGTACCGTACCTCAGCCCCGGTGAGAGCTCTGCTGACATAGTAGACGGGCCTCTGCTTCTTCTCTCTTTCCATAACTAAAACGGCGCTCACAGCATCTGTATTTGCCGCCAAATACAGGTATAGAGGCTCGCCTTCATGTGGCACCGAAATTTTTGGGATCCCGTGCAGGTAGGCCTTCAACTCTTTGAAGGCACCCTCCGCTTTTTGGTCCCATTCAAAATCCTTCTTTTTCTTCAGGGCCGCAAAGAATGGTAGACACTTATCAGCGGACCTGGCAATGAACCTGCCCAAAGAGGCTACACACCCCGTGAGCTTTTGGACCTCCTTGACACTTTTCGGAGACTCCATGTCGAGGATGGCTTGCACCTTCTCGCGATTGGCATCAATTCCCCTTTCGCTCACTATGAACCCTAAACATTTCCCTGATTGGACCCCGAATACACACTTTTTCGGGTTCAATTTCATTTTGGGGTCTCAAAGGTCTCCCTCAGGTCCTTGACATGGTCTCCCGTCTTCTTGCTCTTGACAATAAGGTCATCCACATAAGCTTCCATATTTCTCCCAATTTGGGCTTCGAACAACTTGTTCACCGTTCTTTGAAAAGTAGCCCCTGCGTTCTTTAGGCCGAAAGGCATGACTCGGTACATGTATACTCCCAAAGGAGTAATAAATGCCGTTTTGGGCCGATCTTCTTCCGCCAAAGGGACCTGGTGGTAGCCTGCATACGCATCCATGAAGCTAAGGAGCCCATGGCCTGATGTAGAGTCCACCAACCTGTCAATCTTGGGTAGGGGCTGGCTGTGTTTTGGACAGGCCCTATTGAGGTTGGTGAAGTCCACACACATTCTCCAACTTCCATTGGGCTTCTTGACCAAGACCACATTGGACAACCATATCGGATACATGCATTTTTCAATGTAGCCCGCCTTGAGGAGCTTATCCACTTCTGCTTTGATTGCCTCGGCCCTTTCATTCCCAAAGTGCCTCTGCTTCCGGTGAACCGACTTCATTTGAGGGTCTACATTCAGCTGGTGGGTAATGACCGTGGGATCAAGCCCCGACATTTCCTCCACCGCAAATGCAAAGACATCTTTATACTCTCTGAGAAGCTCTATCAGACCCTGTTTGACTGGACCCTCGAGGTTAGCTCCGATTCTAACGGTACGGTCCTCGTTTCCTTATACCAGCTGTACCTCTTCTGTAGCCTCATGAGGCTGGGAGGGGCTTTCCAAACCATCCCTCGCATCTATTGTTTCAAAACAATAGGTAAGGAGTGGGGTGCCCCTGGTGCCTTCGCTTGGGTCCTCTTTCTTCCTTTTCTTGGGGTAAGGAACATCTGAATCAACTAGTACCTCCGAGGGGTTTATCATAGGGGGCTTCAAGGTAATATTGTAACAGGCCCTCGCTGCCTTTTGGTCCGCCTTAAGAATCCCCACCTTGCCGTTATCAGCCGCATATAACAACATCAACCCATACGTAAACACCAGGCCCATTATTGAATTTAACGCCGGCCTCCCTAAAATGATGTTATAGGGGCATGGAAAATCAATAATGGCGAACCTGACAAAGGTTTTTCGCACCGTGTCTCCTTCTTCAAACTGGATAGGTAGGGTTATAGACCCTACGGGCCACACTGAAGTGCCTCCAAATGCCACCAAAGGAGCCGCCATCTTGACCAGATCCTGTTCCTTGTAATTCAACTTATACAAACAATCTAGGGTCATCACATCCACTGAGGCCTCGGTGTCGACTAGCACCCTTTGCACAATGGGGTTGACGACTCTGATTGAGATGACCACAGGGTCGTCATGTGGACCATGTATCCCTGTGACATCTTCAGGCCCCAACCGGAAATGAGGCATCCGGAATTAAGGTCCCATACCTCGACTAATCGAATTGATCATATTCCGGGCATTCATTTTCCAGGCCATATTGCTTTCTCCTCGTGCTGCAAAGCCTCCTGCCAGAGTCATGATTACTTCCTGATTATTGGGGTTTGCAGGAGCATGGTACCTATTGTTACCTCTTCGGTTGGCTAAGAGCCTATCTCTCTGACCCCGAATGGTTTTTAGGTACCTGTCTACCCGACCCCCATCAGCCAAATTATCCAAGGTCCTTATCAGGTCCGGGCAGTCGTTCACCAGATGCCCCTTTTCACGGTGGAATTCACTATACTTGTTCATATCAGTCTTCTGGTTCTGTGGCATTGGCCTCGGATCCTTGAGGAGCTCCGAATTCTTGAGAGCCATGAACATGTTCCTTGGGGATATCTTGAACCGGTATGGCTCGTCGGTCGTCTGGGCCTGAAACAACTTAGGTGGATCGTATCTGGGACGATGCTTCTCTCTCCTTCCTTCGCCTTGATCCTGCGCTTTTCCTCGGCCCTGATCTTGATCCCTCTTCTCAAGTTTGTTAATCAGCATCGCGTTGACGTGCGCCGAAACCATTTGGTACGCTTTTTCAAGCGTCGATGGTTCCTTTTTTGTCAACTCATACTTACAATCTCCTCCGTCGAGCCCGTTAATCAAAGCGGCTACTCCCAAAGCATCGGTCAAATGGGTTACTTGGGTAGGCGCGGCCCTGAATCTTTGCATGTAGTCCTCCAACGACTCCTTATCTCCTTGCTTGATGGTGCTTAGATGAATAGGGGTTTTCTTCCTTGACTTGCTTGACACGAAATGGCCCTTGAACTTCTCCTTCAGGGCCCCATACGAATCGATAGTCTTAGGGGGGATACCATCGAACCACCTCATCGCCACCTCTGTCAGGGTCGAGGGGAATAGTAAACACCAAGTGGCCTCGTCCCTCGTCTGACAAGACATGTGGTTTTCGAAGGAGGAAATGTGAGCAGCCGGGTCTCCTGTACCATCATATTCAGCCATCTTTGGTTTCTTAACTCCTTTCTTTACCCGGGCCTCAACGATCCAATCGACAAAAGGGGACTCATTCAGGGTCACCAGCCTTTTAGCTAATGGCACCTGAGTATGCCGGGTCTCCTGGTGTCGGTTGCTGTGAGCTGTGGTCTCTGCATGCGAGGACCCTTGCTCACTTCCTTCCTCCTCTTCTGCTTCGGGTGGGTCTTCTAAATCGTTTTGCTCGGTCCCTGCCCTTGGTCTCTTCCGCGATGTCTTGATTAGGGGGGGTGACCCCGAATTCCAAGAAAGGCGGGTATGGGCAGGTCCTTTAGGGTTGGGCTTCAGGGTCCCCACGGTCTGATGCTTGGCACGGTGTCCCGGTGTGCTGAGCAGGGTCTGTGCCTCGTCATACTTCCTCATCGTTTTCCTTTCGTTGATTATGTGTCGTGCATCTCGTTTTGTCATGGTGGGTCTTTTTGCGAGGTTCTTTGCTGCCTCCAGGGCCCTGATCGCCAACTGATGGGCCTTTCGTTGTGCCTTGTGCTGCTCATAGGCCTCTCTCCTCCTTAGCCTCCTTTTCTTCTGTGAAGGGGTCTCACTAATCTCCTTAGTGGGTCCCTTCACAGGTACTCTTTCTGGTCCGTTGACGAGTCCTTCTTTAGGTCCCTGGGTAGGGTCTCCGGTAGGTGCCTCCGTCTCTGGTCCCACAAGTTCCGCAACAGGTTCGCCCGAAGTGTGAGAGGGTCGAAGAGCTTTCAGCATCTCTTCTTTCATGGCCGCCATCTGTTTTGCCAACTTATCTTCGCACTCTTTCTGGATTTGCTCACGCATCTGTTCGCACCTTTTTGCCACCAACTCTTCACTCCTCTTTTCCACCTCCGTTTCTAGCTCCTGCTGGTAGTAATCATCCGATTCATCATAAGATGACTCATCGAGGGATACCTGTTCGGGCTCCTTCCCCGAATCTCCGCGTGGAGGCTTCGAGGTTCCCGCCTTCTCTTTCGGCTTCTGCGCCGTCGCTCCCTTCTTTCCGACCACCATCTCCGCGATGGTTTCCTCCGTCTCCACCACCGTGGTTTGAGTAGGAGCGGGTACAACCTTCTCCGTTTCCGTCGTCTTTGTCTTACTCTCGTTCGGCTTTCGTGTAGCCACCAACGCTTCGTTTCACCAGAGCCTTAACAAAACCAAGTCTTCCCCACAGACGGCGCCACTTGTTCGGGGTATTTTCCCGACGTCAGGTGGAAGATTGTTGGCTGCTGCGGCTCTGGGCTACGTCGCTCTTGGTGGGCCTGCACACAAAGAGAAAAGTCCCTGTCGCGGGGGTTTTTACCCGGGTGAGGACCCTCCGACGCTCAAGTCAAATGGGATACTGCACAGGGGTAGGCTCTCCTCGTGTGGGAGGTGCCAAATTATAAAGGAAAGAGTTTTAAGGGTTTTAGAGAGCGTGTACTGATTGTATAAGGTTTTACGCCTTGTAAATGGTGTTGTAAAACGATTAGGATTCCTCGAATGATGTAATGGAGGGGGTATTTATAACCCCTCCTGAATAGGGTAGCTGATGTAATAAGAATCCCTGCCAAGTGTAAGGCTATCCTTCCTCCCTTGGGGAAGGAGTAACCCATTATCAATGGTTCAGATCTTTTCTTATTTAAAAGGACAGTTTTACCCTTCATTTATTCTTCCTTAGCTTGCGGGCTTTCGTCTACTTCTCGTCTATGGGCTTTTATGTTTCCGGCCCATTGATATTTTTGCCCCCAACAATCCCCTTGGCCCTTATCTTCGATAATGGGTCCCAGTTTGATAGCAGCGGCTTACAAGACTATTGTGCACCTTATGGCATCAAAGTGGGGCACTCAGCGGTCTATTACCCACAGTCCAATGGGCAAGTGGAGGCGGCCAACAAGACCATTGTTAAGGGCCTAAAAACCATGCTGTTGGGTGTCAAGAAGGGATTCTGGGTCGAGAGGCTCCTAGGAATCCTCTGGGGTCTAAGGACCACTATCAAAGGAATCACAGGAGAAACCTTATTCCATCTGGTATACGGGTCAGACGTTGTCCTCCCCTTCGAGGTGGCAATAAAATCTGACAGGATCTCACTCTATGAACCGGATGAGAATGACAGAGAGTTAAGGGCCATGCTGGACTTGTTGCCTGAGACCCGAGGAAATGCATTATTGAAGATGCAAAGGCAGAAGCAGGTCATGAAAAGAGACTATCACAAGGGCCTGAGGCCGCGGAAGATTGAAGATGGAGATTTGGTCCTAATGAAGCCAACAGGAGCTGCCAAGCCAAAGGGTTTAAGGAAGCTGAACCCCAGGTGGAAGGGACCCTACCTGGTGGTGGCCAGATCACTCCAGGGACCTTCCGACTATCTGACTTGGATGGAACGATGCTGAAGCACCCCTTGGAATATACTAAACCTCAAAAAATACTATATGTAATCCTCTTTGCAAAATTCTGAGTAGAAACCCGAAGCTTTAGAAAGCCTCGAAGTAGTGAAAGGATGCTTTGTAGCGAAGGCGTCTCAAATAGTAACCCTGGACCCTGTATGTATGGTCAAGGGGACAAAGGAGTCTCTTTATGAAGAAGCTCTATGAAAATTCTCGTGTA
Organism: Spergularia bocconei; assembly: GCA_963457585.1. Taxonomy (NCBI): domain Eukaryota; kingdom Viridiplantae; phylum Streptophyta; class Magnoliopsida; order Caryophyllales; family Caryophyllaceae; genus Spergularia; species Spergularia bocconei. Next base: position 184,311 of record OY734958.1, read on the forward strand.
TCCTGAAAATTTCGATGAAATATAATGGATTTGCGGAAAAAATTCTTTTGTGTGTACATTGTGCAACTCTTGATTATGCGAGAAAGGAAGGGTCAGGGCCCATTCGAAGGAGTGGGCTAGAACCCTGTTTGTTAAAACCAAAAAACCAAGGTGAGTGATAAGGACGAAGTCCTAGCATCTGGTACTAGGAAGAGGCCCTAAAAATACACTAAGAAACAAATAAAACCAAAAAACTCGAGCAGGAGGCCGAATGCTCTTGGGAAGGTCCAAGTCTAAGTAGAGGAAAAAAAAGACAAAATGATCGATATAAACCCGAAATTAAATCCCACTGGTACCACGAAATTGTCAAGTACAAACCACAAATACTTGTAAATTGTTCAAATGATACATAAAAACTCAAACAAGTAAAACGGAATCTAAAAAGCCAAACCAAACACATAGAGGGGACGCAGGCCCGTAAACCAGTCTGAAAAAATAACAAGTCAAGAAGCAGGGGTGCTGGACGAAACATGGTCAGGCTCGGTCTGTTGAGGCTGGGTTGGATCAGAAAGAATTTCAGCAGGCTCCTCAGGAAGAGCAAAGGTTGAAGGGTCCGGTGCGGAATACAACTCATCCATCATATGAGCTGCCATCTCCCTTGGATCCCCGTAGCCTCTACTTTCATAATCCGCCTTGGCCGTCTCCATGTTAGCTTTACTAAACTCAGCCTCCTCTTGGGCTAGCTGCTCCATAAATTGCTCCACCGAGGCTCCAGAGGGAAGTTTGTCAAACGCCAGTTTGGCCAGGTCCTTGGTGGCAGCAGCCCCCTTGGCCTGTTCAGCAGCGCATTTAAGATCCACCGGGAAGCGGAAGTTGAGGGACCTGGTATAAGTGGAGACAGCAGTGGTGGCCTTCTGGACCCAACTCAGGCGGTCAGTTAGGATCCTGCTCGCAAAGTCCCTGTACCATCTAACCCTGCCCCTAAGATCCTCAACTTTCTTCTTTAAATTATCACGAACAATCTTCAGCTGAAGGATCTCAGCATCGGTCCTTGCCACCGCCTCTCGGCGGACCCGCTCAACCTCGATTGCACTCTTAATCCCGTCGCGTATTTCAGCATCATTCTGAAGCAGCTCCTTCTCCTTGGTGGCTAGCTGTGCTTTGAGGGAGTAAACCTGATCCTTCAGGGTGCAATTCTCCCCCAGCATCGCGTCCAAATCCTCTCTAAAATGAGCAGCACGGGCCTCAGCATCACGGAATTGACGAGCCCCATCTTCTAGCCTCTTGGCCATGATTTCTGATACAACCCACTTTAGAGTGGGTTTTGTGGCGTTTATGTTGGGTTTTTCATGCTATTTTCGGATCATTTGTGGCATTATTCTATTTATTATGTTTTTGAGTTAATTTGAAGAATATATGCAAGTTTGATCGATTATGCGAGTTCGCGAATACTTTGATGCTACTTGTTACGGATCCCGAGAAGCGTAGAAGATCCGAAGAGATGAAGAACGGAAGCTGAAGATTTGGTGTCCAGACGACTCGTCCAGGCTAGACGAGTCGTCCAGACGAGTCGTCGAAGCCCAGGCGACTCCCAGACGACTCCCACAGAGACGAGAGCTTTTGGACGAAAAACCGCCAGACGACTCGTCTGGGATCCGACGAGTCGTCCGACGAGTCGTCCTGGTATGGACGACTCGTCCCGCTGCTGTGTCGGCGTTTTGCGGATTTCCTAAATCCGTTTTGTAATATTTAGTATAAATACCTAGACTTCGTTTTATTATTTTTCATCCAGTTTTCTAAAGACCTAAAGTTTATTTTCGAAGAATTATGCAAGGCTAAGATCTTTATTCTTGGATTATTAATCGAAGCTTTCATTTACCGACAATTGTGAGTTTGATTTCTATTTCTTAATTTCGTTTGAGTATTGTTTATTCTCTTGATTTGCATGTTATTATTGATTGATTTGCTGTTAATTAGGTGGCCACTAATTAACCCTAGATTAATCTTTATTGCTAGATTCTCAATTAAAGGATTAATTGTTTGATTGTTGAATCAATTAGTAGAAACTAGGTCTAATTGCATGCTGAACATCGTGATTAGATTTAGGGGAGAATAAACATATTAATTGAAGATTGAAACCGCGTGTGTCTAGATCTTGTTAATCTTAGTTGATATCGTTTTATTGCTTATTGCTTTCGTTGGATTGAATTTAGGCGCGCGTCTTTGTTATCCACCGATTAGGACTATTAGGTAGGGCTGATCTCTCCTCTTAGTTACAATTAAGAAACGATTAGAAATTCTATTTCTACAACTAAGTGCTCAACGAATTAGGATTAGATTGATAACTAGGATCAATTAGGTGAATGATAGTGGGTATTAATTGTCCGAGAACTTTCCTCAATTGATTTACAAATTACGCTTTTATTTTGTGATTACTCGATCATTCATACTCTAAAACCCCCCATTTAGTTACTTGACATACTTAGACAATTGCTGTTCTCTGTGGATACGATCCCACTTGCCCATTTACTACGTTCATAGGTTTGTGTGGTTTATATTTGATTTAGGCATACGACTTTAGCCTGTCAAATTTTGGCGCCGTTGCCGGGGAGCGGTTTAATTTGTCTTTGTGTGTTTGTGGATCATTTATGGTCCACACCCGTGCTACTAATAAGCCTCTTGTTCCTTTTGATTCAGAAATTGAACGAACTTTACGAGCTACAAGGAAGGCATTAAGAGAGTTACCGTTTACTCAATCAGATTCTGAATCCGAGTTTGATAAAGCTGCAGAGATGAGTATACGGTCACTCACAGCCCCAAATCTCTCCAAGCAACCATCATGCATCAAGTACCCGGAAGAAGAAGCGGGTAAAGGTGTGGAGATAAAGGGGGCGCTATTACATCAACTCCCACACTTTCTTGGGGGTCAGTTTGAGGATCCGAATAGACATGTTTCGGATGTGTTCTTCTATTGTAACGGCATGAAGCCAGCTGCGGTCAAGATTGAAGACTACTTGTTGAAAGCATTTCCTTTTACACTAAAGGAGAAGGCGAGAGATTGGCTCTACACTCTTCCTGAGAATAGTATCACTTCTTGGGTTGACATGAAGAAGGCCTTCATCAACAAGTACTTTCCGGCCACCAAATCCTCATCCTTGAAGAAGAGTATCAGTAATGTTATGCAAGAAGATGATGAGCGATTTTCCACGTATTGGGAGAGATTCAAACATCTATGCTCGAGTTGCCCATACCATGGATTTACTGATCAGGATCTAATCCTCTACTTCTACAATGGCCTCAAGCATGATGATCAACGCTATGTGGTAGCTGCAAGTCAAGGTGGTATTGATAAATTGACTCCAGCTGAGGCAATGACTTTGCTCAATGATTTGTCGGATCAAGATCAATCTCGTGCTAGTGATCGACATATTACGAGGAGAGTGCATGCTATTGGTACCGACGCTCCATTGGAAAAGAAGGTAGATAAATTAACATCTATGATGGAAGCGTTCATGATGGGAAGCACTACACCCCTAGTGAAGCGTTGTGGGATATGCTATGTTGAGGGGCACCCGACTGATGCTTGTCCCACCATTGTTGAAGAAGATAAGGTAGAGGAAGTGAATGCCGTAGGCTATCAAGGTGGTTACCAAAGGAAGTATGACCCTTTATCCGGGACATACAATGAGGGTTGGAGGGATAATCCCAAGTTCAAGTGGTCTACTCCCGCCAACAACTTTCAAGGAGGGTCAAACTTTGGTGCTCAAAGTGGGCGAACATTCCAACCTAGACCGCAAGGGCCGCCTCAAGATTCCGCCCGAAAGCCAATGTCTACGGAGGATATGATTCGAGCTATGGCCACTAACATGACCCAATTTCAACAACAATCCCAACAATTCCAACAACAAACCCAATCGAGTATCCAAAACTTGGAGAATCAATTTGGGCAACTTTCTACCGCCATTGCAAGGTTGGAATCAAAGGATTCAAATCGCTTACCCTCCAATACGGAAGTCGTGAAGAAAAATGTAAGTGCTGTGACGCTAAGGAGTGGTAAAGTGTTGGGTGAGAAGGAAATAGCCGTAGCTAGAGAAGAAGAGGACGTAGAAGAGAAAGCATCGGGGACGACTCGTCCAATTCCAGACGAGTCGTCTGGTATTCGTCCGACGAGTCGTCCTGTTCCAGACGAGTCGTCTTCGGGGCCGTCTTCAGCGGTTTCGCCAGAGCTTGTGGTGGAGACGGAACTCACCCCCAATTCTTCAGGGGGGGTGATAGATGCAACTGTGACACCTGATCTTCTTTCATACACGCCAGTTGCTCCTTTTCCCGATGCATTGAAGGACACTCGTAAGTATGAGAGTAACAAGGAGATGTATGAGACGTTCAGCCGCTGTATGGTGAAAATTCTGTTGCTTAAGCTGTGCCAATTGTTTCCCAAGTGGGGAAAGGTGTACAAGGACTTGACCAAGGTCCAAAAGAGTTACAAGTTGAAAGGTAAGCAACGAGTTCAAGTAGGTGAACAAGTCTCCGCTGTTTTTCAACGTAGAATGCCTATTAAGTACGGTGATCAAGGTATGTTCACTATCCCTATTACTTTAGGTGAGTCTACATTTGATGGTGCTATGTTAGACTTAGGAGCGTCAATTAACGTGCTACCATATTCTGCATATAAGTCTTTGAAACTTGGTCCATTGCTTGAAACTGATGTGGTAGTACAATTAGCTGATAGATCGCTTGTTTATCCTAAGGGTCTAGTAGAAGATGTGTTTGTCCTAGTTGATAGTTTGATCTTTCCTGCTGATTTTTATGTTTTGGAAATGGATCATGATAAGGACACTGCACCGATTTTACTTGGTAGACCATTCTTGAAAACAGCTAGGACTAAGATTGATGTGTTTAGTGGGTCACTAACTATGGAATTTGATGGTCGCATAGTTAAATACAATTTGAATGATACTTTGAAATACCCATCTGACCATCAATCTTTGTGTGCTATGAATGTGCTTGATGATGTTGTGCAAGATGTTTTTGATGCACATGCTGCTGATGATGATTTGATCAATGCTTTGAATGGTGATATAGTAGATGATACACTAGATTTTGAGTTGTCTACTTGCTTACAGGAGATGATTGCTAGCTTGAATGCATATGATAGCCTCCCTATGAGGCCTTCTAACTCTAGGGTCATCCCTTTGGATGTGCCGACAGAAAAGCTGGTTCCTTCTGTTGTGCAGGCACCTAAGGTTGAGTTGAAGTCATTGCCGGATCATCTCAAATATGTGTTCCTTGGAGAGGGAGATACATTGCCAGTCATTGTCTCCAATGAGTTGACCGAGGAACAAGAGAGCCAGCTGATTGATGTGTTGAAGGAGAGGAAGTTAGCAATTGGATGGACGATTGCCGACATCCGTGGTATCCCTTCAACGACATGCATGCATAAGATACTACTTGAGGAGGATGCTAAACCGGTAAGGCAACCCCAGAGGCGATTAAATCCGCCTATGATGGAGGTTGTAAAGAAGGAGGTGATCAAGCTATTTCAGATGGGGATCATCTACTCAGTACCGCACAGCACGTGGGTAAGTCCTACACAGGTAGTACCCAAGAAGGGAGGGATTACTGTTGTGCCTAATCAGAGTGGTGAATTGGTCCCAACCCGTACTCAAACGGGTTGGAGGGTATGTATAGATTATCGTAGGTTGAATGCGGTAACTAAGAAAGACCACTTCCCCCTCCCCTTTATTGACCAAATGCTTGAGCGACTTGCTGGTCGCGCTTATTATTGCTTCTTGGATGGATACTCAGGGTATTTTCAAATTGAGATTGCTCCTGAGGATCGCGAGAAGACCACCTTCACATGTCCTTTTGGCACATTTGCGTATAGGCGCATGCCTTTTGGACTGTGCAATGCACCCGCCACCTTTCAGCGGTGTATGTTGAGTATTTTTACTGAATATATTGAGCATTGCATGGAGGTGTTTATGGATGACTTTACAGTGCATGGTGACTCTTTTGCTGCATGTTTACATCATCTAACTCTGGTTTTAGATAGGTGTATTGAGTCCCACCTTGTTTTAAATTCTGAAAAATGCCATTTTATGGTTAAACAAGGGATTGTGCTAGGTCATGTGGTTTCTGCTAGGGGTATTGAAGTTGATAAGGCTAAAATTGATGTGATTGAGTCACTCCCCTACCCCACTAATGTGCGAGAAGTGCGGTCTTTTCTTGGTCATGCAGGATTTTATCGCAGGTTTATCAAGGACTTCTCCAAAATTTCCTCGCCATTATGTAAGTTGTTGCAGAAGGAGATAAGCTTTGAGTTCACTGCGGAGTGCAAGAGAGCCTTTGATGACTTGAAAGGAAGGCTCACTAGTGCTCCAATCATTCAAGCCCCGGATTGGTCTCTCCCATTTGAGATCATGTGCGATGCTAGTGACTATGCTGTGGGGGCCGTGTTGGGTCAGAAGGTAGGGAGAGCATCTCATGTTATCCACTACGCTTCTATGACGTTGAATGAGGCCCAACGGAACTACACTACCACTGAGAAGGAGATGCTAGCTGTGGTGTTCGCCTTGGAAAAGTTCCGATCTTACTTGCTTGGGACCAAGGTGATTGTGTATTCCGATCATGCGGCGATTCGTTATTTGATGACGAAGAAGGAGGCTAAGCCGCGGTTGATTCGATGGATCTTACTTCTCAGTGAGTTTGACGTGGAAGTAAAGGATAAGAAAGGAGCTGAGAACTTGGTTGCTGATCACTTGAGTAGATTGGTTCGTGATGAAGACAAGCCTCACACTCAAGTGCCTGTTCTAGGACTCTTTCCAGATGAGACTCTGTGTGCCGTCCGTGTCACACGACCATGGTATGCTAACATTGTTAATTATCTTGTTTCTGGTGAATTTCCTCCACAGATGACGAAGGCTCAGCGAGATAAGCTGAGGAGTGACGCTAAACACTATTGCTGGGATGACCCTTACTTGTGGAAGCATTGCGAGGATCTAGTCATTCGTCGTTGTGTTTCTGAGATTGAGGTACCTTCTATCCTTGAGTTTTGTCATGCTGGTGCTTGTGGTGGTCACTTTGGTTCTAAGAGAACGGCTAGGAAAGTCTTGGATAGTGGGTTCTATTGGCTTAGTTTGTTTAAAGACTCTTATAAATTCTGTCAAAACTGTGATAGATGTCAAAGAGTCGGCTCGATTTCCCGTCGGAATGAGATGCCACAACAATCCCTCATCTATTGTGAGATATTTGATGTATGGGGGATTGATTTCATGGGACCCTTTCCCATGTCCCACGGTAATTTGTATATTTTGCTTGCGGTGGACTATGTCTCTAAGTGGGTAGAGGCAAAAGCCACCAGGACTAATGATGCTCCCGTGGTTTCAGCGTTCCTTAAGAGTAACATCTTCACCAGATTTGGGGTACCCCGTGCCCTCATTAGTGATCAAGGGACGCATTTCTGCAATAGGACCGTGAGTGCTCTACTGAAGAAGTACTCGGTCACCCACAAGGTGTCCACGGCCTATCATCCACAGACCAATGGACAGGCTGAGGTGTCCAATAGAGAGGTCAAATCTATTCTAGAGAAGACGGTGAATCCGAATAGGAAGGATTGGAGCTTGAGGTTGGATGATTTGCTATGGGCGTACCGCACTGCGTACAAGACCCCGATCGGTATGTCACCCTTTAGACTTGTGTTCGGCAAAGCTTGTCATCTTCCAGTGGAGTTGGAACACAAGGCCTATTGGGTGGTGAAACACCTTAATATGAATATCGATGAGGCGGGTGTACACCGGAAGCTGCAGTTGCAAGAGTTGGATGAAATCCGACGAGATTCATATGATAATGCGGCTATCTACAAGCAAAAGAGTAAGGCGTTGCACGATAAGATGATATTGAGAAAGGACTTTAAGGTTGGTGATAAAGTCCCTCTCTATCAATCACGCCTTAAACTCTTTCCGGGCAAGCTACGGTCTAGGTGGATTGGACCGTTTATTGTGATGAAGGTGTTCCCTCATGGCGCTGTGGAAATTCGAGGTCTTACTTCGAATTCGGTGTTCAAAGTTAATGGTCAAAGACTCAAACCATATTATGAGGGGTTCACGCAAACCGAGGTGGAGAATGTTGATTTGAGCGATCCCGTGATTGAGGATTGATCACACTCCACCTCTTGAGTCGAGCCAACGACGTTAAACAAGTGCGCTTCTCGGGAGGCAACCCGAGCATTTCTATTTTCTTATTTTTAGTTAATTTTGATTTTACGTGTGTTTTTGTATTTGTGTGTGTATATGTAGGTTCACAGTGGAGAAATCGGGAAGTTGCCGTACTCCATGTCGTCTTCGAATTGAGTGACGGCAAAGAAGGGAGGAAGACGACTCGTCGTAAGAGAGACGAGGCGTCTGACGAGTCGTCCACCCTTGGACGACTGCCAGACGAATCACCCAGTGATGAAGCAAAAAAAAAGGAGCCCAGACGACGACTCGTCTAAACCAGGACGAGTCGTCCGACGACTCGTCTTCAGCGGGACGAGTCGTCCCCGTATGTTTTTCGGTAAGTTTTCTATACTTAAAAACCCGACTTCCCTCTTCCTCTTCACTTCACCCACGGCTCTTTCTTCCTCCTCTCACACTCAAAACTCCATTGTTCTTCCTCCAACTTCCTAAATCCTTCTAAAATCTTCATCTATAACCCATCTACTACTACTTACATCCATTATTTCATCTTCCAATCACCCAAAATTTCCCCTAATCGATTTTGCACCCTTAGACCTAGGTTTTTGGGGTTTTCTAATTAAAGCCAAATTGAAGCTTGGGGTTACTTGGGAAAGCTAATTTGAGGTGCTATTGACGGGTTTTCACTCTCTTAGCACACTATTGGAGTCCATTGAAGGTAAAATTCGATTTTCTTCATTTGGATTGATTTTCGAAATTCATGTGCTTAGTTAGTTGGTAGTGGTGTTGTGTGTTTGCTATCCCATTCTTGTGGTGTTGTTAATGTTGTGATTGTGGTTGGGTGTTTTGTTGTTGCTTAAATTGGGAAGTTTTGATTGTTGGTGTAGAAATTGGGGCTTTTGTTGATTGTTTGTTCATTGTTGATTTGGGTGGACGAATTGTTGTTGTTGTTGGTGTGGTTCGTGTTTGCTTGGTGGAGTTGTTAGTGTGCTATTGTTTGATTGGTAGTGTGGTAAGTTGAGTGAGTGTTAGAAGCCACCCTTAGTGAGTAAGAGGGAGTAAAGATGCCCCCTAGGAAGAGAGTCAATCGTGGGGATGATGAAGCCGGCACGAGTGCTGCCGGTGCCGGGGTTAGGACCCGGGGAGGTCGTACTTCACAAGGTGGGCGTGGTAGAGCGCCACCGGTTGACACCCTTGGTTTGGAGCGTATGCACGGGTCCTAAGCGTGGGCTCGTGTCAATGTGCCTTCACGTACTGTTCAGCTCACACGGTACTTAGATTCTCGCACGATGCGTGCACTTGGTATCGAGGATCTTGTCCTCGAGTTGCTTAGGAGTGGGGGATTGGAAGGTTTGTATACTTATGCTAGGGGTATTAGCAATCGGTATACTAGGGAGTTTGTAGCTTCTTTGGTGGCTCATAAGGGTGATGAAGACTCGGACCCCTACATCGAGTTCCGGATAAATGATGAAGAACATGAGCTTACCTATCCGGAGCTTAGGGAGATTTTAGGAGTTCGGGCTCCTACGGAGCCGTGGCAGATTCCCACGGATGCTGAATTAAATGCGTTTTGGTACAACCTCACTTGTCGGGCTAATAATGATACGAGGTTGTCCCACATTCGGCATCCCGCGTTTCGTTTAATTTGGTCGCCCGTTTGTTGGCGGTCACCTTCTTGTGCAAGGGTGAGCCAACAAAGCTTTCTAATCCCGACCTTCAGCATTTTATGGCTTTGCTTCCGGGTTATGGGCCGATCCCGGATTCGATTCAACTTTTTATTGGTCGGTGTGAGTATCTTCGGGATCATACGACTGGCCACTTTAGTTTTGGTGGCCTCATTACACGGATTGTGGAGCATGTGAAGGGTGAGGGTTATGAACACCCGAGAACCACGGATTGTACTGTGCAGCATGCTGAGTTCTGCAATATTCCGTGGTTGATGCAGTATGACCGCTTGAGCACGAGGCGTGGTGGATATCAATGGTCATATGGTGTCAACCATACCCTTCGTGTACCCCCTGCTGAGGATGACCCCCTCCCTCATGGCCCTAACGCGGAGGATTGGGCGTTAGGTCCTATGGAGATGGAGGAGGATGAGCCGCCACCTAGGATTCCACGAGTTGTTAATGAGGATGCCGAGTGGCGAGCTTCGATGGAGGCTCAGATGGGTGCTTTGAGTTTATGGAGAGGAGATGTAGATGATCGTTTTGAGGAGATTACGGATCGTCTTGATCTTAGCTTGGCTTATCAGCAGAGTTCTGCTGCATTCTTCTCTCAGCCGGAGCCTCGGACTTATGTACCTGTTCCGCAAGATATGTATGATTCGGCTACCATTCGGAGGTTGGCGCGTGAGGAGCGCCGAGCAGCTAGACATGGGGGCACTTCCCAGGGGCCGGGCGACCCCTCTTCCTCCACAACTCGTGAGTGAGTTTTCTCCATTTCCCTTTCCTATGCTTCTTTTTCAGTAGATTTATGCACAACGCGGACGTTGTTTGGTTTAAGCATGGGGGAGGGTTGTATATGTATATTGTTATGTATATGGGTTTGCGTTTGTACCATTTGTTTTCTTTTCATTTGAAAAAAAAAAAAAAAACAAAAACAAAAAAAAAACAAAAAAAAAAAGAAAAAAAAACGAAAATTGAAAAAAGAGGAAAAAAGAAGAGAGAAGAAAGTCAGACAAGAGAGGAGCGTGAAAAGAAAGTAAGAAAAGACACGAGAGAAGAAAGTAAGCCGGTGAGTTGGAAAAGTTAACGAGAGGCTAGGTGAAAACCCGAAAGGGCGCCTAGGCAAAATGAGTGGAGTGTGCCACTGTTCTGTACCGGTGTTGCATAGGAAGGGTGTTTTGAAGGTCGTGTCAGGGTAGGTCTCTCTTGGATGATATAAGGAGGTTCGGTTGGATTGTAGAGTTTAGGTGATAGGCTAGAAAATCCTCGATTCCCTTGGTTGTTAGGGGATGTTGGTGGCTTAATCGAGGTGGTCTTTGATCCGAGTACATTAATCCGGACCTAGGCTCACGAGGGTGATGTGTGTGAGCGGCTTAGGGACATTTAGGGCATTTTTAGGTCCCTTTGCCATTTGGTTACTCATTGTGGTTGTGTTTTGTGGAGTATAAGATGGTTAGGAACCGTTATGTTGAGGATACATCTGTAACGGCTCCTAACTAGGAAGACGAAGACCATAAATGGAGTAGAGGAGATAGGTAGATATCATTTCTTCTCGTGCTGCTTGTCAAAAGACCTTGGAGACATATTGGCGATGATTGTTGATTGTGATACTCGAGGACGAGTAAAGGTCTAAGCATGGGGGAATTTGATACAACCCACTTTAGAGTGGGTTTTGTGGCGTTTATGTTGGGTTTTTCATGCTATTTTCGGATCATTTGTGGCATTATTCTATTTATTATGTTTTTGAGTTAATTTGAAGAATATATGCAAGTTTGATCGATTATGCAAGTTCGGGAATACTTTGATGCTACTTGTTACGGATCCCGAGAAGCGTAGAAGATCCAAAGAGATGAAGAACGGAAGCTGAAGATTTGGTGTCCAGACGACTCGTCCAGGCTAGACGAGTCGTCCAGACGAGTCGTCGAAGCCCAGGCGACTCCCACAGAGACGAGAGCTTTTGGACGAAAAACCGCAAGACGACTCGTCTGGGATCCGACGAGTCGTCCTTGTATGGACGACTCGTCCCGCTACTGTGTCGGCGTTTTGCGGATTTCCTAAATCCGTTTTGTAATATTTAGTATAAATACCTAGACTTCGTTTTATTATTTTTCATCCAGTTTTCTAAAGACCTAAAGTTTATTTTCGAAGAATTATGCAAGGCTAAGATCTTTATTCTTGGATTATTAATCGAAGCTTTCATTTACCGACAATTGTGAGTTTGATTTCTATTTCTTAATTTCGTTTGAGTATTGTTTATTTTCTTGATTTGCATGTTATTATTGATTGATTTGCTGTTAATTAGGTGGCCACTAATTAACCCTAGATTAATCTTTATTATATTGCTAGATTCTCAATTAAAGGATTAATTGTTTGATTGTTGAATCAATTAGTAGAAACTAGGTCTAATTGCATGCTGAACATCGTGATTAGATTTAGGGGAGAATAAACATATTAATTGAAGATCGAAACCGCGTGTGTCTAGATCTTGTTAATCTTAGTTGATATCGTTTTATTGCTTATTGCTTTCGTTGGATTGAATTTAGGCGCGCGTCTTTGTTATCCACCGATTAGGACTATTAGGTAGGATTGATCTCTCCTCTTAGTTACAATTAAGAAACGATTAGAAATTCTATTTCTACAACTAAGTGCTCAACGAATTAGGATTAGATTGATAACTAGGATCAATTAGGTGAATGATAGTGGGTATTAATTGTCCGAGAACTTTCCTCAATTGATTTACAAATTACGCTTTTATTTTGTGATTACTCGATCATTCATACTCTAAAACCCCCCATTTAGTTACTTGACATACTTAGACAATTGCTGTTCTCTGTGGATACGATCCCACTTGCCCATTTACTACGTTCATAGGTTTGTGTGGTTTATATTTGATTTAGGCATACGACTTTAGCCTGTCAATTTCCATGCCTTTCTTCAACTCGGCCACCTCCTCAGCTGCCTTCCGAGCAGCCTCGAAGTCAGCACGAGCCTGATCCCCCATACTAAAAGCCACCTGGGACAGGTGGTCAGTGGGAACCGAGGAGGAAAGGGCCAGATATACCGTCGTGTTCAACTGCAGAGGAAAACAAGGAATAAGCAAGACATAAAGCGAAAGAAAATAAAGAAAAGAGAAGAGGAAAATGCAAAACAAAAAGAATACCTCGGCTAACTTGGTTAGGGCCAGAGGCACGGCGACGCTTTGCATAGCCTGAACATCGTCCCTCTTCAGGTGCTCGGCGATGGGGCGAAGCAGGCGGAAAGCCATAGCCGCCTTTTCGACCCCCTCAGAGTGGAGAACCGAATTAGGAGGTAGCAGAGGGTCGATGTCACCACCTATCAGGTCCGACATAAAAACAGGGTTAAAATCCCTATCAAGCCTAGGAAACAAGGTTGGGGTTCCCTCACCCCGAAGAGAAGATCCACCCTGATCCATAACCATACTTGACGGGCCTCCAGGAGTCACCTGGGTCCTAGTCAGAAGCTGGTTGAGAACCAGGCAATCATCACCATGGGTGGCGTTAGAAGGAGCCTCCTGCACTTGCTTCTGCTTTTTCTGATGAAGGTGAGGAAAGGGGAGCACCCCTTCGTCTTCAAGACTCCTCTTCCGACTCTCAGCCCCTTTGTCTTGCTCAGGCTCGGCAGGGACCTCCTCCTCCTCCTCCTCCTTAAAAGGCAAGAAACGAAGGTAAGAAAACAAGAAAACCCGAAACCGAGTCGTAGAAGAATAACATTGATGGAAAAGAAGCTACCTGGGACCGGTCGTCCTTAAGCATGCTACTGGAACACTCTTCGAAGTGGGTCTGATGGTTGAGATCCAGACTCCCTTCAGTTTGGTCGATCTGCTGCTACAGAGGGGTGCTGATATATTGATTGGCCAGGTCCACAGAAGAGTCAACTTGCTGGTGGAATTCTTCTGCATTTAACACCTGAACCTCGGTTGAGTTCACTGGAGAACTCTGGTAATGTAGGGCCCTCTGACCCCTGGTTCTAGGCCTCTGTCGAATGGGCTGATCCTCTTCGGTAGCAGCAGCGTGACTAGACCCTTGCGCAGGAGAGTCGACAGCAACAGTAGTGGCAACAGGGGCGGCACTAGGTCCAACACCTTGGTCACCCTGAGGAGCCCTAGAACCTGAGCCGGGAACGTTGAGGGCTCGATCCAATAGGTCTGTTAGGCCCTCCTGTCCGGCCAAGAAGTTGGCAAAAGACATCCCTGATGGCAAAGTGAGTCCTTTCCGAGGATGCAAACGTCCAAGAGCGACACCTGCATAAAAGGAGAGGAAAGTTAAAGAAAAACAATGTTGATCAATAAGTAACACTAGGACCCCAAAAAAAAAATTAGAAAAAGGAAACTCAAGAGAGAGCCTACTACGAGGGGTAACGGTGCTTATGCCCGCGGCGCATAAGTAATCCTCATTTTGAATATCAGCCTTGTCAGGAATCCAAAAGCGGTTGCACCAGACCGAGGCACCGTCCTCAAACTCGACAAGGTTCTCAGCAAAGTAATCCCTACAGGCAGCCTCCCAATCTGCCAGTTCAGGGAGCTCACTCAGTTCTTTGAGGTCCCTTAGGGGGTGAATGGCCGTAGGGCCCCCTAACGAGCGCAAGGACCCTTCCGGCTTCAACAACACAAACAGCTGCTTCCATTTGGTAAGAGAGTCGGACTTATGGGTTACGACCCTCCAGTGGGAAGTAACCCCCTTCTTGTTTCGACGTTGACGGAGGCAAATGGAGATGACTCCGTCGGTAGATATGACAGGTTGGGCAAGATGCAACGAGCGGAATATATTCACAGACATAGGTAACCCAACTAATTCTGATGCCATGATATAGGCGGTTATATCACAAAAAGAAGATGGAAAAATTGTGCCGGTGAAACCTGATAGTACTCGAGAATGTCCTTAAGGATCGGGTGATGAGGGGTCCTATTGTAATATCCCGAATTTTCGTGATATTTTGTAGTTGAGTATCGAGTGTTTTCGAGAAAAAAAAAAGGGAATTTAGGAAAGTTTCTAAGTTTGTATAATCTATTGGACACTTTCCATTTTCAGTCCAATGTATTTCTTCTAGTAAGCCCAAACACTCTCCAACCCAAAACCAAATCAGGAAAAAAAAAAAAAAAAAAAAAAAAAAACGAAAAATCAGTTAAAAGAAAAAAAAAACCCTCGGCCTTATTTTTCTTCACGCACGCACGCACAAACCCGAGGGACTGCTCCCCTGCTCTCCTCTGCCCTGCCGCGCGAAGAACCACCAACGACCGCTGTTCTAGCCACCTTCTGCCGCCGTTCCAGCCACCATTCTCGCCACCCTTCACCTTCTCCTTCCTTTTCCAATCAATTTGGGTAACATAAGCCCTTTTCTCTCTCCTCTGTTTTCGGTTTTACTTTTAACCCAATTTGATTCTTCCTCTTTTTTATTAGTTATTGTGTTTAATATGCTTAATTAGTTCACATATGAGGTGGGTAATTGATTGGGGTTGATTTTACATACAAAGATTAAGTTTTTGGGCATGTTCTTGAATTATTGGGGTTATTGGTTAATTATTGAAATTGGGGGCTATTATAATTCGTCTTTGTTGATTGTTCTTTCTATTGATTTGTTATTATTGTTAGAATGTTATGAATCATGATGTTTGGATTTTCGAAATTTTGATTAGGGGTAGTATGTTGGGTTTGTTCATGTTTTTGCTTAATTGAAATTGGTAGTAGAAATTTTTGCAATTTAAATCTTTTCTAAAAACTCAAAATTTGTAAGTAGTGATGATTTTCGACATTGACATAAATTGTAGAATTAGTTTCTGATTTTTATTAATTTAATTACTAATTTTCGGATTTAAGGTTAATTAGGCCAAAAACATGGGTTTTTGATCATTTTTGCATAGAAAATATAGTGGGTTTAATTTGGGATTAATATGGGTACATAAAGGTATAATTTTTGAAGGTTTAATTTCTGTTTTAACAAGATTATTAAAGTCTTTTGGAATTTTCATGTTATTAGTGTTTTAATCGTGAATAATGAATTAGCTAGTACAATAGAACCTTAATTGTCGTGATTATAATTGGTATGTAGGTTGAGGATATAAAGTTTGAGTTATAAGAATAAGTTGGATGATTAATTAAGATTGGAGATTGAATTTGGGTTGTTGGATATGCTATTGTAGATGATGGAATCGTGAACGAGAAATGCTATCTTCACTAGTTCAGTGTTGCTTTTGTTAAGAAGGTAAGCTAGCATGTTCAACCCTTCTATGACATATAAAACCTTTCAAAATTTGGTGCTAAGTGTGATTTGGTTGTTGGTTGAGAACATAGTTACATGCTAGGTGGAAAACTGTTGAATATCTTGATGGTTATTGTTATTGGATGATTGTATTTGGAAGAGTTATATTGATTGCATATTACTTATGAAATGGTGGATGGTTTGATTGAATGAAAGCTACTTTGATTTATGATTGATGATTCATGATTTATGATCGAAATTTCTGTAAGGCAATGTGTTGGGAATGCTGATCGCATATATTATTGACCGCAAAATATTGACCGCATATACTATTGATCGCAAATTGATCACATATATTTCTCTTGCTCGCATCTATATTTGCCCCACCGCATAGGTTTTCAAGAGGGCTTGTAGGCGTCTAGTACTACTCTATCGGTTAGCAATACTTGATAGGGGGTGTGCACACTTAAGGTCTAGATAGTCTTGGTTGGATTATGCAGGGCTGGTTATACCGCCTTAAATGACTGATTAAACGATTATTATGTAGGGCTGGTTACACCGCCTTAAACGATTCAAATTCACACTCATTGTTCTTATATGAATGCTATGATTGGAATTACTTATAATGTGTTGGTTTGTGAATGAAAATGATATTGTTCGCTGATTGTGTGAGATCCATATGTGCTAAGTGTGTTTTCAAATGAAAAATAAATGTTTTCGGAAACCAAGGTAAGTGTTTTGGTTTTTACAAGTTGAGGTGTTAGCTTACTGATACAACCCACTTTAGAGTGGGTTTTGTGGCGTTAATATTGGGTTTTTCATACTATTTTCGGATCATTTGTGGCATTATTCTATTTGTTATGTTTTTGAGTTAATTTGAAGAATACATGCAAGTTTGATCAATTGTGCAAGTTCGGGATACATTGATGGTGTTTGCTACGGATCCCGAGAAGCGTAGAAGATCCGAAGAGATGAAGAACGGAAGCTAAAGCTGAAGATTGGTGTCCAGACGACTCGTCCAGAGCTAGACGAGTCGTCCAGACGAGTCGTCCAAGTCCGGACGACTCCCAGACGACTCCCGCAAGAACATTGGAGTTTGGACGGAAAAAGAGCCAGACGACTCGTCTGGAAGCCGACGAGTCGTCCGACGTATGGACGACTCGTCCCGCTGCTGTGTCGGCGTTTTGCGGATTTCCTAAATCCGTTTTGTAATATTTAGTATAAATACCTAGACTTCGTTTTATTATTTTTCATCCAGTTTTTCTCAAGACCTAAAGTTTATTTTCGAAGAATTATGCAAGGCTAAGACTCTTTATTCTTGGATTATTAATCGAAGCTATCGTTTACCGACAATTGTGAGTTTGATTTCTTATTTTTAATTTCGTTTGAGCATTGTTTATTCTCTTGATTTGATCGTTATTATCGATTGATTTGTTGTTAATTAGGTGGCCACTAATTAACCTTAGATTAATCTATATTGCTAGATTCTCAATTAAAGGATTAATTGTTTGATTGTTGAATCGATTAGTAGAAACTAGGTCTAATTGCATGCTGAACATCGTGATTAGATTTAGGGGAGAATAAACATATTAATTGAAGATCGAAACCGCGTGTGTCTAGATCTTATTAATCTTAGTTGATATCGTTTAATTACTTTATGCTTTCGCTGGATTGAATTTAGGCGCGCGTCTTTATTATCCACCGATTAGGACTATTAGGTAGGGCTGATCTCTCCTCTTAGTTACAATTAAGAAACGATTAGAAATTCTATTTCTACAACTAAGTGCTCAACGAATTAGGATTAGATTGATAACTAGGATCAATTAGGTGAATGATAGTGGGTATTAATTGTCCGAGAACTTTCCTCAATTAATTTACAAATTAAGCTTTTGTGTTGCGATTACTTGATCATTTACACTCTAAAACCCCCCATTTAGTTACTTTACACATTTAGATAATCACCGTTCTCTGTGGATTCGATCCCACTTGCCCATTACTACGTTTTAGGTTTGTGTGGTAATATATTTGATTTTAGGCATACGACTTTAGCCTGTCACTTACTCAGTTTCCTGACTTTTTCAACTGTGGTTTTTGTGCTTTAAATCTACCACAGGTAGTTGTGATGGATACGTCTTTTAGTGTGGGTCCTACTTGAAGAACTGTAAAGCTTCCGCTGTGCGTCATTGTGTTGGAGTTTTGTTAGGCTTTGTATCGCCTTGTCAATTGTATAAATTGTGTATATTGTATTTTGTCAGCTTTGTATATCAATTGTAATATTATCGGATTTTGACGCATTTTTGTATTAAAATAATGTTTTTTAAAATTGGCCGAAATTCGGGGGTGTTACACCTATAGCCGTGAAGAATGGAGTAGAGATTGATGGCCATCGACCCTGTTGGGGGTTCCGAAAGAGTCAGGTCCCGGGGAGGCCCCTTTAGTTGAAACTTGTCGTCAAAGCCCCTTTAGCGCCCAAAGTCGGCCAGATGCTTAGCCCCGCATGCTTTGACCTTCTTTAGGACCTCCGCGGAAGAACCAAGCGGAATTGAGTTGATGTGAACCATCACCAAACCAGATGCGGGGAAAGAGGCAAGGCTATACCCAACAGCCTGCGCGTGAGTAAAAGGAGTGTTAGGAGGAAGCTTATACACATAGGGCCCCCGGGATGATTCACATACCTCGGAGAAATTGTTAGGGTTCTTATACGAGGCTACGGTAACATTAAACGGAAGGGGTACAGGATCCTCATCAGAAGAATCATCAGGCTCGGGAGAGAAGACCCCAGAATGAGTAAAGGAGCGAGGAATCCCTAGGGGGATAGGCTCGCCAGCCCAGCTCCCGGGCCTGGAAACCCAAGCCGAGGCAAGCAGAGGCCTTTGGGAAGGAACCCACTTGGGATCTGACCAAAGGCAGGTCTCGGAAAGGGTATCATAATGATGACGGTGGTAGCGGTGTTTAACCATACCCAAAACGGAAAGAAAAACACAACAGTACTCGGAGAGAAAGAAATTAAGAGGAAAACAAAAAATAACAATCAAGGAAAAAGCCTAATGAGATGCGGAGAATAAACAAGAGAAGAAAGGTACGAGAAAAATGTACGGACGAAAGATTTTAAAATCCAAGAAGATGACAACTACAGAAAATACGAAGAAAACCACAAGCAGAGAGAGAGGCAAACTCACCGAAAAGTATGAAGGGCAATGGAGTGATCAACAACGAAAAAGGCTTGGGAAATGGTCGAAAAATCTTCAAAGAAAGAAGGAAAGTTATGGAAAAGTTGTGTGAAAAATAATCATCAAAAGCATGAGTAAAAAGGGTATTTATAGAAGAGGGGTGAAGGAAGAGGAAAGACTGGGCAGTTGAGGGGTAGAGGGGTAATTTACGTGGTTGAAAATTCAAAAACAAAACTGGAAAGGAAGTTGGATAACTTCCTTCAGTTTCCAAAAAATATGGTAATGATGATGAAAAGGTGCCAATCACTGCATGCCATACACGTGTACCCTGGGAAGCGGAAAAGGCAAATGCCTTTAACCCACTACACCCACCTCCTCGGAAAAAGAGGAACTGCCCATTAAAGAGAGTAACGGTCGAGGAGACTCGAGTACAGCCCCCTGTCAGTCCAGACCAGGGCTGACTCGGCAGCCCCCTGTCAGTCCAGACCAGGGCCGACTCGGCCGCCCCCTGTCAGAACAGACCAGGGCCGATTCGGCAGCCCCCTGAGCAATAAGGATCGTTGAGGCTTTTTGCTCATAGGGCCGATCACGGGAATAAAACCTAACGATCACCTGACTAGCGAGATCCCACAACAGCAGCCTCGCCAGAAACCGATTAGGGCCCGATCATCGGGAGTCAGCATTCAAACAAGGGCCACAACTAGTTTTCAACGTAATGTTTTAAAGCCGTCACCCTCGACCGAGATCCAAGTCCACGAAGGGTCGAAACTAGTAACATCCGAATAAGGGCGAACTAGTTGCTTTCAGCATTATTCGGATGAAACTAGCTCCTCCCACCGACTCAGAAGCGACAGAAGCCACAGTGTCAGGTCCATGCACCTTCAGATAAGGGCCAACTAGTTGTTTCACAACAATATCCGAAGGCGATGAACCTCAAAGCAGTTTTAGAACCGAGCGGCAAGGAAGCTGCTTTAGCAATAACGGGTAAACCCGAATGCTAAAGGGTGGCAGTGAGGAATGGAAGCGAACAAAAATCCTACCCTCATTCAAAAGCCAAAAGGGAGGCCCCGCCGATGTCATGGGCACCCAGGCTCAAAATAAGCGAAGGGGCTGAGCCAGGATACCCATGAGAGGCTTATGTTGGGGCCAAAAATATCAGTGGGCCGGAAATGTAAAAGCCCACAAATGAGAAGTAAACAAAAGCCCACGAAGAAAGATAGATGAAGGGTAAAACAGTCCTTTTGAATGAGAAAAGATTTGAACCGTCGATAATGGGTTACCCCTTCCTCTAGGGAGTAAGGATAGCCTCACACTTGGCAGGGGCCCTTATTACATCAGTAACCCTACTCAGGAGGGGTTATAAATACCCCCTCCCTTGCAACATTCAAGGGATTCCAATCATTCTTACCACATCATTTCCAAGGCATAAACCTCATACAAAAGCAGTAACATTCTCTAAAACCCTTAAATACATTCATTTATAGCGTGGCACCTCGAATACGAGGAGAGCCTACCCTTGTGTAGCACCCCCCCCCCGACTTGAGCGTCGGAGGGTCCTCACCCGGGTAAAAACCCCCCGGGTTTGGGACTTGTTTCTTTGTGTGCAGGTCCACCAAGAGCAACGTAGCCCAGAGCCGCAGCAGCCAACCGTCCTCCACCTGACATCGGGAAAAACACCCCGAACAGTGAGTAGTCGTTTTCTAGGGCTTGATTGAACCCTAGCATGCTAGATGCTACGATTAATTCATGAATTAGCAAAGTTGTATTATTCATATGATTAGGGCTTATTATGGCTAAATTTAATTAACAAATGAATTAGGTTTATATTTTCTAATCGATTTGCGTTACTGCGATTAGGATTATATGGATTAATTCATGTTTGACCGCTAAACGGAATTTATAAACGGTAGTTGCAATTCATGTTTAATGTTAGCCCTCTAATATTGATTAGAATTGTTTCACCACAAAAGTGGGTTACTAGGACTAATTGGGAATTATTATGCGTTCTTAATGCTTCTTGTTACTTGATTATCTCACTACGCAAGTAGGATTTAAGATACTAATTAGATTTAATTAACGATAGCCTTGCCGGGATGAGTAGTACTTTGCATGATCTCCCCTAATCTATGTTTAGTTGACTTGCTATGTGTTTTATATGTCGTAGTAGATGCATGTTAATGGGGATATCTTTACCCTAGGTCTTTAGAATATTGATTTTCTCCTTTTTAACATGTTGTTACCAATAGTTGATTGCGCTCTTTGGACTTTTCAAACTTAGCGAAAAGGAGGGGATACGTCAGTGAGAAAATCATGCATTCTATTGGGAACCTAGTAGGATCTTCCTTTCTTAGAAGTTGAGCGATGATCACACAACTCACATGCATCGACCTTTAGCGTAGCTGACTCCGTAATTACTTAGGCGACCTAGATATCATTCATGCCTCTCTAAGATCAACCCGTTAGTTACAACTACTCGTACGTGTGCGATATAATAAACACGTAACACTGCGGCACATATTTTCACTCGTATTGGTTTTTATATAGCCAAGGTGTGGGGGCGCGGATTGTTTAGCGACTTCCAACCAAGTTCTTGTAATTTCTTATTTATTATTAGTAATATCTAGACCTGTAAGTTTCTGACCCGACCCGAAAAACCGCCCGAGACCCGACCCGAAGATAACCCGAAAAACCCGGATTTTTTCAACCCGAACCCGAAAAGTACCCAAAACCCGAAATGACCCAAAATGTCAGGGTCAGGACCCGACCCGAGTGGGTCAACCCGTTGGGTCAAACATATTTAGTAAAAAAATATTATAATAATAAAAAAATGATATAAAACAATTAATATTAATAAAACATTAATTAAAATATTCTTTTAAGACACATAAAGCATACATATGATGCAATCATTATTATTATATAATATAATATATAAAAAATTTGGAAAATAAGAATAAAATAATATTTTACCTGTTAAAATTTACCGATAAAAAAAGGCGCGAATATGTATTTTCGACCCGTTGGTCAACCCGTAACCCGACCCGAACCCGTATTGACCCGGCCCGTATTGACCCTAACCCGAAATACACCCGAACCCGAATCTACCCGAACCCGAAACCCGCCCGCCCGACCCGTTTTACAGGTCTAGTAATATCTACCACATTTCTCCCTCTTAACCGCCACACTTTAAAAAAGATCAATAATTCATATTCTACCACATTTCTCCCTTCTTCCAATAACAATCACTACCCAAATTGGGGGCATTAAACCATCACAATCACCTACTTAACCACCGTGAACCACCAACACCAAGCTTTGCCTCCCTTCAACCATTTTGTTTTGTAGCTGCAGTCGTGACAATTGCCGGCACCTTATTTCCTCAAAATATATAGTGAGTTACATTCAGCTCTATAGTCTATTACATTCAGCTCTATAGCTCTATAGTCTATTTCCTCAAAATATATTGTGTCATTTGTGAATTTCTTATATATTCAAGCTTATGCTAAACTTTTTCTTTCACCAAGTGTTCCCATGCAGGCGCACTGGTATTAAAACTGGTGATACTGATACAAAATTCCATATGTTCTGTTCCATGATGTGTCCCTACAATGAAACATCAAGAAAGTCATCCCATTGCGCAGAATTATTATGGAAACTGCTGTTTTGAGCGACCCCCATGTTCATTAAGACATTAACCCCTGTTTTGAGCACTACATTCTAAACAGTTTTTAGAACCGTAATATATGATCCAGACCCCTCGATACAGTGATTCCTCACCAACTGGAGAAATAAATACTTTTACCAATAAGAAGCTTCACACACGCAGTATGGGCATGGCAAAGCTTTGGAACCTCAGAGACAGCATTGTGTGAATCTCAAGGACCTCTCCAGAGACTGATTTCCTACAACCACCCACGAATGTACCTACTTTCTACATATAATGATTACACCTCTCTACTCAAAAGCCGCAGCTTACATATTGCGGGCCTGTGAAGGGTTAGAGAAATGAAAAAATTACTCGTACTACACTTCCACAGGCCAGAATACGCATAGCTGCCAGCACTACTTGTAGGCAGGACTAAACGAGCATCCGTGTCAGCTCACTGACCTTCTATCTTCAGTTTTCGTGAAGTATGAACAGTGTTGGTTAATGCTTCCAGTTAGCATGCAACTACATACACAGGCAGCCGGAGAATGCAAAGTTGGGACTTGCCTAATGTCGCATAACAACAATGTGTTGCTAGTAGTGAACACCAGGCCCGACATAATCAAAAGCTCAACTGCTACCAGATAGGTCCGCCATGAAGGACAGGATGGGGGTAATCATTCACAACCTGCACTCAGAGCTAGATTCAGCTCCTGCGCCGACTTAGCAACTGAGCCACCTCTTCTATAAACATATGCAAGAGCCGTCAGTGATTCAATTATCTCCCAAGGAAAAGGAAAAAAAAAGACGAAAAAAGCAAGAACCACTCTCACCGCATAAGAACTGGCAGGCTTCGCTTAACCCTTTCAAGTTCAATATAACAAAGGTTGCAACGTTCCAGCCTGAAAAAAAAAATCGAAAGGAACATATTTAAAGTTGAGACAAACCCCAATCTCACTAATCTGTGATTTGAACCACTCAAATCTGCATTTTCCTTTCGTTTGTTCTACACTAAACACGAGGCACAGCACTTGTCAAATAGAATTCATTTTAGGCACACAATGAAGAAATAAGTGGAATGAATTTACAAAAACTGGCATAAGATGGTTTCAGCAAAGGTAAGGAATCTATGTCATTATGTGTGAAACCTCACTCTTGTTTCTTAGAATCTCTCAGTCTCGCTATATATAGATGGACAACATAGAGGAGTTTTCTTGGCTGAATTTATGTTTTAATGAGGACGCGGATATTCGTTTTAGAAACAGTATCAAGTCAAGCTCTTGAATCATATGGAAAGGAGATTTACTTTTAGATAGGAGGCACATATAAGGCAAGGACGCACCTTTGCTCAGCCTCAATATCTACACCAACAGAAGATGAAGCTGATATTGCTGAATAGACGACCGAACCAAATACCCTGACCAGCTTAATCAGCACTTCAAGTGAAACACCTAGATGTCTGAGTATAGTAATAGTCAATACATAAATTTCCACACAAGACCATAATGCACATGGTAGTTTCAGACTTTCAGTTAAAGAAAAAACAACATCAAGCAGCATATATTAATGGTTCAAACTGCAATAGTATAAAGCTTACGGCACCAAATGAAAAGTGTCCCAAGAATTCATTTGCAACATTATGAACCATTGGAAACAAAATATAATACGAGATTCAGGTTCAATTAGCACTGCAACAATTAAATTTCCTACAGTAGAAATCAGAAGACGAGTATCTAATACGATGACAATGACAAGAACAACCCCAAAGCCTAAGTCTTGAAATAAGTTAGGCTCAGCGATGAATCGTCATTTGAAACCGTCATACGTGAGCAATAAAAAATTGTACATCGTAAGAAAATGATAGTCAAACAAATGACTTTTTAAGGGTTTGAACAAAGATAGAGTTAGAGAATTTTAAGAGGATAAGTAGTAAAACGTACTAAACAAAATGACAAAAGTACAAACAATTTAAAAGAAATTTGAAAATCAAACACGAGAAAGAGAAACGAAAAAACAAATTGTTGTCAAAACTCATCCTCCACGTGATTTCATCGTTCCATGTCGCCCTCTTTGACGCATATGATATGAAGTTACTTTCAAAAAAACAAAAAGAAAAAAAAAATACATACAGTATATAATATGAAGTTATGAACGCCTGAGAAAGTAGGCTTCGCTCTTGCTAGGAGACAAATTCTTTATATCAAATGCAAGAAACAGAGGTTCTGTTCAACTTGATGGCAATGAAGCAGTTCACTACTCGGCAAAAGAAACCTAAAAGTTAAAACCTGAGATCATTTTACCAATCTACTACTTTTTCCTTCAGTCTTCAAAAATTCCCATGGGAAAAAAGTGCCTATGTAGCCCAAAATACAACCAAACAAACAACTGATTCAGATTATTTCTGACTTGAAGCAAACAGATATCTGAATGCTATATATTTGACCATTTAAACTTCTTGTTCCATATCCGCTGGATGGAACTCTACCATTGTTGTACGTGTTTTGCATTGATCATGGTAATAAAAGCTAGACAGCAGGTATATGGTACAAAACAGAGCTTACCTGTCCATCTCACTTTCAAGAAGGTTGGCAAGTAGTGGCAAGAGACATGTGCAAATTTCCAATGTTACTATATCCGTCTTTTCAGTCAACAAGCTAACGACATCGGCGATAACCTGATATATACTGTAATTAGAAAATGACTTTGCTTTAAGCCAACGATTATCATCATGGTGGCGTCAAAAAGGACATTGGGGAAGGGGGGGTTCAGAAACATGGGATACAGAAGCATTACACCATGATCCCCCATCTTTTCCATAGCAACTATCGCCCCTTTAATATCATTCCGCTCCCAAAATCTATGTACTGCCTACAAAAATTTACACAACAGCAAAACAGAACATGTTAGGACATAAACGGCTTAATTACAAAATTGGTACAAAAGAGATGAGGGTGTAGACCAAACTGGCATAAAGACTTGCTCAAGCTATAGATTGTTACAAAGAAGATACTTCACGGAGTTGAATGGACCAGACTTCATTTTCTTTGGTGAATATTTGTAAGAGGGGTAAAATGTAATACCTAAACTGAACATTTTTCACTTAGGGGAATGGTTGTAAGAGGGGCAGTGTCTATCACCTAGTCAAAAGTGCAAACACATATTCCTGATTTCGGGCCGCTGTACTAAATTAAAAGAGATGAGGACACACACGACGTACCTGTAATTTACCCAAACGCGATTGCATAGAACCAAGGAAGTGATCATGTTTCCTAATTAAGTCAGCTACAATATCACTATCAATAACGGAAGGATCTTTTTCTGCAGACTGAGAATATCCCCGTGGCTTCGACTTCTGCCAAGAACCAGAAGAAAGTTGAAGATTAACTTCCAGCAGTTACAGAGGAGAAGTAATAGAATAGCATAACCTAATTGTTAATACCATTTTCCCCTCAAAAAAAAAAAATTTGTTAATACCATATAGAAGTTCATGCAAAAGGTACAACTCCATCAGTTGCAGAAAATTATCACAGAGCTATCAAAATTACACTTGAGAGCTTGAAGAACCCATCATGGCAAAGTCAAGTACAAGACGTTTACTGCTTTGAGAAAAGAAAGGTGCTTTTTGGACGGCTTACTTAGCATAACTGGCAAACATGCTCTTAGATAAACTATCAGCAACGGCCATAAAACAAGATAAGAAGAGGTCCCCTATAGCTATAAATTTCATACTTCAATGTAAAGAACTTCTCAACCAAATCAATAAAAATAAATGAAAAGAAAGAGGAATACCAGTAAACGGTACCAAAACGAAAAGAAAATAAAAAAGAAGAGATGCACTTCAGCTATGTATTTCGTATCTTTATGTAAAAAAGAGTCTCGACCCAGAAAAAAAAAAAAAAAAAAAAAAAAAAAAAAAAAAAAAGATATAGAGAAGGAAAAAAACACACTACCAGTAAGCAGTTCCACAACAATACCCACTGATGACACACAATGAAATCACGCCTACTGACTGAATCTTCACAAATGCAACGAGCGCACAGTTTTGTGACTCATCTTGCTTTTTCCATGATATTTCAAAACCAAAAAAAAGTGGGTCTTCATCTCCCTTCCCATTTACAAAGCAACCATACAACTTTTTTTTGCTAAGAAAAGGGGGAGTAAACTGCGTGCTTCTTAAAATAAGATGGTGACCAGCTTTCTTAATTTTTTGAAGATTGTCAGCAGTTGCTCATCAAGTAGACAAGTATTCGATGTTTTGAGCAGGTGTACTAGTGTAGTGAGTGCATTTTGAGTTCAAGTGCATCATATTTTATAGGACACAATTGAACGAAACAAGTGCAACATAAAAAGTGCTAGATAACTTCTAGCAAAATGGATAAAGCAAAAAGTGTGCCTACAATCACTTCATTTGGGAAAATCTGTATGCACTTCCACTAACGTCACACTGAAGAATGGAGGCAGATCGACATCTTGACCTCGGAACCGAAGTGAATGTGTATGCACTTCCAGTTACGCCATTTTGAAGAATAGAAGCAGATTGATACTATGATCTTGGAAATTCATAGAAGCTTAAGACAAAGCCCCTATTGGTCAGAGTGTTTAAAGGGTGGTGGGTAGTGGTACGAGAAAAATTAACACTTAGTAATGGATCCAAAGCACACAGAACCTCCTATTCGGATCATTCATGCCAAAAGAAAGAAGAAGGGCAAATCAGTCTCTTTACCGATAATTCTGTTATAAATTCAGTGAGGAAGTTATCTTTGAGCCCCCAAGGAGAAGGCATTAGAATGGAATATGAAGGAAGGTGCCGGGCAACAGATCAGCATTCATTCATTCATTCATCCTGTCATTAGTTTTGGTGTAAGGGCCACTCGAAAGCCCCCTGATCTCTATTCTTGTTTTCCAAACCTTGAGGCTGAGCTTTAATATTAATTTACCCAGTTCACCTCTCTTTCCATAGCTACCGAGCTGAGTTCATTGCAAACTAACATTACCAAACTAAAAGCTTGGGGCATCGATGATACAGTCTGTTCGTTGCAAAAGTATCCTTATTAGATTCCTAGACAAGGGCACAACTATTCTGGAGTGTCTTGCAGTAACTTTTGTCACCACTACATAACTTTAGAAAGAACCAATGAAATCACTCAAACAGGCCGCACATCTAATCTGTCAAATTAATTTGGGAAGAAGGGTAAAATTAAAGGAACGGCCTGGTCCAGATATTCAAATATCTTGTAAGTACCCATAGCAGCAAAAACCCTATTTATATTCTTATCTCTAATATTCATTATCAAGGACCTCTTTTCACGTTTCAATTGACACAGAGACTCTCCTCTCTACAAGTCGAAGCCAATTAATTTTCTATCTACTCCCATTCAAATTTGTAGCACTTAGTATTCTCTTTCCCCTAAACATGTCCATTAATGGAAGAGAATGTACACCAGAGTCATGTTGGTTTTAGGCGTATCTCAGTCCTATATGTGGTGTTGACAAGCATTCAAGCAACGACCTAGGTGATGAGGCGTGTCACAGATGCATGGCTCACAAGCAAACTTGACAACTATCCTATCAGAAACCCATTATCAGAGGTAAGGTCTTTGAGGTGAGGATAAAAGAAGTGGGACTTGCAAAACAAAATACAAAGCTACCAAATTTGACTGATAGTAAAAACTTATCAGACCCCCCTGGCACTCCTAAGCCTTGTCTACTCCTTTAGACTGAACAGCTTAACCCACGCCAGATAGAAAGATTAAATGACTACATCAGATTGGAAACAGAAATTGGACCTTCTAGAGTTCTAGTTATGAGGATAAGGCAGTACTCAAAGTGCCAATTTTGTCATACAGAGAAACAATAACATTGACGACTCAAAACCACATGAAGTAACTGAAATCTCTAACTAGGTAAAAGGGTTTTAAGTCATCAACCACGTAAAGAAATTCGAATGAGAAAGAAAAAAAAAAGAGAGGGAGACAAAGGAAATGTCAACAGTCAATAAACAATACAAGCACCAAACTACCACAAACCACTAAATTTATAGAATAAGAACATGCAGTGATTGAAGTCAGTTGTCACTCTGTCAAAGATAGTAAGCCTTTCCACTGATATAGTGGAAGAAACAAACACAATCAGATAGTTAAGAGAAGAAAGACAGATGATCAACTCAGGAGAAAAGAAAGCATACCATATTAATAGAGCGTGAGTCAACAGCACTGATTGTAACAGCGGCATTGCTTGAGTTAGAGCCCTCATAAGTGGGCGATACTTCTCTCTTTTCCCAGTTCGTGACCATTGAACGTGTTCTTCCTAAGATACATTGAATAAGGCCCTATGCTTTGGTAATATTCAGAATATATGGTAAAAGAGCACGGAAAATAATGGAAATTATGGGGAATAGTAAACAATACCAGCTCGTTGATGTTCCACTGAACCAGCATCTCTGTGTGTTTTGGGCATCCGAATCTCACCTGAAGAAAATATTTACAGCAGTGAAAAACTTTTTCAGCCATAACAAAGTATATTGCGGACACTAAATTAAAACTAACTGCTTCGTTCCTGAATTGACTTTACTTACTCCACAACAACAACAACCTAGCCTTTTTTACAAAATGATTGGGATCGGCTAACATGAATAGTCATCTAGTAACCGTTTTGTGTATGCCATAAAATTTCAAAAACATTGTGGACCATTTAAAATACCGAAATACTTTCAAAAGGAGTTTTAGAAAGCAAAAGTTAGGAAAACCAAACAAAGAAAAAAGAGTCAAGTCCTCCGCATGGATAGAGTCCCTCCACACCTTTCTATCCAACACCATCCTCTCTCCAAGCCCTAGGACGCTCATATCACTTCTAATCACCCTCATCCAAGTCATCTTGGGTCTTCCCCGACCCCTAATAATATTATCACTTCCCCACCCTTCTACTCTTCTAACTGGCGCGTCAATAGGCCTCCTTCTCACATGGCCATACCACCTTAGTCGGTTCTTCCTCATCTTGTCCTCAATGGGTGCGACCCCTACTTTCTCCCCAATAACTTCATTTCTTAACCGATCATGTATTAACCCCTAATAATTGACTTTACTTACTCCATTGAGGATAAATTTTCCCTTTGAAAACGGCCTCAAAAGAAAACAAAAAAAAAAAAGAAAGGTAAAACTATCTGAGAAGCTGCTTTCCACTACAAAGTAACACCTAACCAACACGTTGATGACAACTCACCTAATTTCCCTGGTTAGCCTTCATGCGCATTTAACATGTCATCACGAACACTTCACATTAACCCCAATCGGATATGATACAGCAAACTGAAGTTGTAATATCTGATAATGTAGTTTTGGGTGATAAATTAAATTAAGGATTCTTTTAGACCATTCTGTTACAAGTTAGTTGTGAAGTCTGTTAGTCGAGAACTAGTTTTCTGAATGGAGGGATCAGATAATGTAATAAATCTGTGCTTTTATGAGTTAATGTTAAAAGCCTTCTGATAAGATACTGTAAAATATATGTTATTTGTGAATTCGGTTCGTCGTTTTCACCTACCCTTTTCTGAGGGCTTTTTAACCAGAACGCCTACCAACAGCTGTAAATTTCCATCTCAAAATCCTAAACCAGTACCATGCCAGGATTCTTCTACACCAAGATTTCACCCAAAGTCCGAAAGTCATTACTTCCTACCCCACAATCTCCATGTTAACTTCCAGCACAAATCCTCCAAGAAATATTCCTTTCATGAGATCAACACTGCTTAGAGGGCAGAGAAGCAACCCAAAGGTCTTAATTATCTCCTTGTGGAAGAACCACAGGTGTCAGCTTAAACAAACACAACTATTCATTGTGAAAATTCCGGGAATGATTCAATGGGGAAATGGAACTGAACATGGGGTATGAAATGCTTGACACTGACCATTTCGTCAGTGAATGCATTGTCAGAAGTCAAGGGGTTCTAAATTCAGTCAATGATAATGTCTAGGTCTTTAAGAAAATAAAAATAAAATGCTGCACTTCGGATTTACTCGGGTAGCAACCACAATTTTACAGATCAAAACCTGGAACTTAACTTTGGATGTAAAATGGACACTACTCAATGCTCAGCAATCATTTACCCTGTCAACTAGCATGTAATCAAACTATGTGCACACTTTATGATGCTCAATTGACCACAAAAAGATTGGTTAAATCCTTTAGGTGGTGTTGGGGAACACGCATTTGATATCTAAGTAATCATTTCAGTTTGAGCTGGGGGGGAGGGTTGTACACAGCTTACCCTGCGTTGAAAATATACCTAAATGACTCAATATGACAATTGCGTCGAGAACAGCATTGAACCACAGGTACTTCACAATAAAAGAAACGCGGAAATTAAGTGAGCCTATTTGCTTTATTCCATCATAATCCAATACCAACGAATAATGAGACTTTACTCAATTGGAAAAATCAGACACACAGACACATGCGCAAAGAAAGGCTAAACAACGAGTTTAGAAGTGATTGTAGTAAAATGGAAAAGAAGAAGGGCTACTTAATCGAAAAGGGGGAAGGCTATGCACTAATTCGAGACAAATATAGAGAAAGCAGTGAAAGATGATAATTGAAATCAATTTGGACTTGTCAAACTAGCAATTGGTGGTGATCCCTATGATAATAGAAGCAAAGAAAAGTAGCGAGCAGACATACAACTTTCATGCTGAGAGCTGGGCAGAGTCCGGAATGAGGAATTATTTTCGATCTTCATTGAGCCAATACACTTGTCGTCCTTCATGTTGTTACGCTCTGCAATACTAAGATTGAGGTTCCTCACCCCAGGCAATATAATCTTATTCGCAGCTCCATTTGATTCGGGCTCCTTAACACCAGTGGTTTCTGATTGGACAATTATGGTCGGTCCATCAGATTCTTCACTTGCATTTGAAAACCTTCTTGAGTCACCAGACTTTGACTGTGAAGGATGAAGAGCAGTTCTTCTAGAGAAAACTTCTCTCTTGGTTTCGGGTAGCTCTGATCTTGCATCATGTCTTGGGACAATGACGGGCACAATGTCAGATTTACTATAGTTTGAAGCATTAGCAGTTGATTGGGTTCTTGATGAACTTCTTTTCTGAACCACTGTGCCTGACACTGCTGTTGACGGCAGGGTATTCTTAGGACTAGTGCTCAAGTTCACCCGATGAGGGGTCCCAGGTACGATGACAGGACCTACACCAATCAGTTAGAGAACATGTCAACGTCTAAACTCTATTTGAATTTCACTTTTAAAAATGGCTATGGAGGAGACAGAGGAATGAAGAAACCACTAATTTTAATCATTTAACATACTTGCAGGTACTCTGCCATCTTTATTCACCAGATTTGTATTTGATGGTAATAAAAGTCTCCCAGGAGGTTTTGCGTCCTTCTCTAAAGAATCTGAATTATTTGATATTGATAACCTGCCCAAGCCGACCTTAGCAGTGCTGTCACTTACTGCAGACGAACTCCTACTTGAAGTGGACTTTGATTCTGAATGGCCATTGGAGGAGCGCACACGAACAGAATATGGCTCAATGCGCTGCATGGAATTCAGTAATGCTGTTAAGATAAGTTTAGATAACTGAGCATCCTCAGCAGGCAAATAGAAATAGATATCCACATAGAGATTGATACAAGATGGAGTGCATTTACCGATATGTCCACCACCCAAACCCCGACACAGCTCTGATTATAGGAGCAGCCAAGAAGCTTTCCCTCGTGAATATTAAGATCTGACAATTTAGACCATCCAACATCTACAGTATCATGGCAGCGACTAGGTTCCCAAGAGTATACCTACATTATAAGGGTCAGGAAAAAGTAACTTCAAATATATGATGCATTGTAATAGTTAACCAACTGATTTACGGATCAGGTGTCACCTTTAAGCTTTCATGTAATCCACAGAGCACAGTCCTCCCATCAGGATTGAAGGCCATACAGCGCACTCCAGATGTCTTACAAACACAAACATAAATCAGCTAATTACAGAAACATAACAACTATTTTAAACATAAAGATCAAAGCCAAATCCAATAACGCATCTAAGAAAATAGTAACCTCGGGTCCTGCTGATCCAATAAGCTCAAAAGTCTCAAGATCCCAAAATTTCACTGTTTTATCAGATGAACCTGTGCATGGCAAAGCAAGTTGATGAAACAAAAAGCAAGCACACATATTAGAGTAAAGCAACCCAGAGGAAGTAAGCAAGCCTTGAAGTCCTGAAGACATGCAAATGTTTAATATAATAAAAAGAATAAGCTTTCGAAAGACTTTGGAAATTGAGCCCTCAGCTGCTGACCAACAGAGTAGACTCCTGAGGTATGGGTCAACCAGTAATCAATAAAAGGTGAAGGTCGCTAATATTATATGAATTCTAGAAGTGATCAATATCAAGAGCATGGGTTAAAAAATACATTGTTGGAGACACTCTGCCCACATGTGGAGTAATAAAAGCGCAGCATGGCATATGGAAAAATCATGACTGAGAAAGGTAACTTGGCTAAGACCCCATAGCGTGTATTGATTAGAATATAAGAAAAAACAGATATAGAAGGACATTGGAACGTAGGATAAAGTGAATGTAACTTGGAATGACCTGAAGATGTATTCATTGACAATTGTGTGAAAGTATAAGAAACAGCTATTTTGACCACTCCAAAATCCTTCTACAAAAGTGGCATTATGGCACAAGATGTCACAAAGACGTGCTTCCCTGTTAACTTTACTTCGCACACTGAGCGACTAATAACATCTACTGTGTTATTTATCCATTATCATCCAGTTGATTAAGAGAAAATATACTAGAAGAGTCACCCCCGCTTCCCACTAGTCGAATAAAATACCCCATGGACATCATCAAGAAAACAAAAGCTAAAACTTGCAGCACAATAACTACCGAGAGAAAAACATATGAAAACTTATGTGGACATCGCTTCCACATGAAATTTATTTTACAGCGTTCATCCAATCGATCTGGAATCACGCATTGTACCTAACCTTCTCAAGCTTATTGGTTTCCCCATTGTCATTTAGCTTTTAAGCTACATAGTAAAACAAAGGTTTTCTAAGTGTGGGTTTTTAACGTGTAAGGTTAGTTGGAGGACGTCCTTGGAAACTTATACGAATACGAATTTATCTCATTCGTAAATTCTTTTCACTTGCTTTTTTTCGAAATTGTAGGCCACCTTACTTATTGATATAGTGACCCATTTTATGTAGTTATTGAACATTATACTACTTTTGGTGAACTTTTTAGTCAAATGATTATAACATGTCATTTAGGATTTGGATAGGGATTACTTTATATAATATGGCTCATATCATGTTAACCTTTAAAATCAAAAGTAATACGACTTAACAGCAAACTAAAATGATCAATAAGAATAATAAAATGATCAAAACTTCGGGTCACATTGTAGCCAAGTAAAGTGGTGGCCTCATACGAGACTGTGTAAGCTTTTTTGTTTTTCAGAGAACTTTTTCCTAAGCTAATGTATGTTTTGCGAGACTTCGCCTTCTTTTTTCTTTTAAAATAAGTAAGGACAATTGAAAAAAGCCCTTTTCTTGAAATTTAAAATTAAATAGAACTGCATTAAAAAGGTCCTGCCTAAGCCAAAATCTTTGAATCAAAAGTTTATCGTCTTGTACCAAAATAAAAAAAAATAAAAAAGTTTTGACTTGTAAAGACTCTGTAACACAGCATGACCCACCCCCCACTCCCCGGTACATTAGCCCGGAAATTTACTTATGACCATTTTTCAGCCTATTACCATTTTAATTATAAGGTTCACGGTTTCCGATAATGAAATCACCCTCTCAAATTCCAAGGGATTGAGGTTGACTTAATAAACTAGACTGAAATGATACTTTCTACCCCTCGGGAAAGACAGAAAGAAGTACTGGTGCAGCGTCTGAGGATATGGTATTATGGAAGAATTCCCTCACAGCACCAGAAAATGATCAAACCTTTGACCCAGGAATCATCAATCCTGATTTCATACTGTTACTGATATTAATGCCTGATACCCAGACAGTCAGACACAAGTGTTTACCCTTTTAAAAGCTAATTAAAACCCTTTGTAAATGTTTCATAACTGCGACGCAGGAATGTGCATGGTTTCAACAATGCTGCAAATACAAAACAAAAGACATAGGTCAATATGAAAGGGTAGTGAACCTGTTGCCAAGAGGAACTCGTGTGGATGAAAGTCTATGCACTGGATCTGTCCCTCATGAGCCTTAAATTCATGCATTAGCTTGCCAGCTGTCAAATCCCAAAGCTGTTCAAGGCATCATATTAGTGACCAAAGATCTGCCTTTCAAGTATATTTTTGTACAAAGATTGTTATTCACAAGTGCTTTTGTATAAAAAAAAAATCAAATAAAAAAATGATTAATAGCAATTACACGGC
Source organism: Spergularia bocconei (assembly GCA_963457585.1). Classification (NCBI taxonomy): domain Eukaryota; kingdom Viridiplantae; phylum Streptophyta; class Magnoliopsida; order Caryophyllales; family Caryophyllaceae; genus Spergularia; species Spergularia bocconei. Next base: position 219,576 of record OY734958.1, read on the forward strand.
ATGAATGTATCTCTGCTTGAAATTTGTCATTTTGGATAACAACACCACTAAAACAGGTGGAGAGAGTAAAGCAGAAAAAGTACTCTCACCACCATAAGATGAGTATAAAAGCAGAACATGAAGTATACTACAACACCAATTTCAATGCTAGAATATCCACTAAAAGAACCTTCACAGGCCTAACACTCCAGGGATTTAATGAGATGGAACAATAATATGAAGATAAATGGCATCAATATGGAGGATGGTTCTGCCACAGCAAGTTAGCAAAAAAAAAAGGGCAGCCTGGTCGCACATTGGCGTCCCCACAAAGCGAGGGTCCGGGGAAGGGTCCCACCACAAGGGTGTATAGAGGGCAAGCTTTCCCTTGTCACTTTTTGGACAAGGGGCTGCTCCCAGGACTTGAACACGTGACCTATTGATCACACAGCAACGCCTTTACCTGTGTGCCAAGGCTCCCCTTCCACAGCAAGTTAGCAACAATAAAGAAATTGTTTATGTATGACCTCTGTCAAACAGAAAAACAAGATAACTACACATCCGATATCAAATTGTCTATGTATCTCACAAAAGAAAAGAAGGAAGAATGAACTCTGTTATGTTGGTACTATCGGAAAAAAAATCATAGCATTACGTTCAAACTTCTTGGGAGTACTAAGTATCCTGCCAAGGGAAATCTAAAGGGATTCAAATATATGCAACCTTATGGCTTACCCTCTCCCTACCCCTCCATGAAGTACAAATTTTAGCCCGCCATATTTATAAAGAATAACAATATAGTATCTACTATTCTTCAAAAGATCAACTTTTGCAACTAATGTATTGTTTGTTGCTGTCGAAATAGTTTTCAGATCAACAAAACTTCCGCAGCTTTCCATACATATTATCTCGTGGATCCAGTTTCATAAAGCATAATCTTACAGCGCTATGTTTCGATGCTTCTGCCTTTCAGACAAAAAACAGACTGCCAACCATGAATTCTTCATGAATGTCATTGAGCTTAAAGAGTACTTAATACTTTCATGGATGCCAAGGGAGAGAGTTGAGAGCAGATTCATGGCCCTTAAAACATTCTATTAGGTAAAAAACCTATAATGCAGCCAGAGGTCAGGGGCCAAAATATACTGACTTAAAGATGTGAACGTGTTTGATCCTTCCAATGAAAACTGTCATCGAACTCGTTTTCTGTTTACATGATACAACAACAACATCCTTACCCCAGCGACTTAAAGGCTCCTGCCATAAGACAGGCTGACGGGGTAAGGGGGGGGGGGTCGGATGTACGCAAGCCTTACCCCCATTGAAACAAAGAGAGACTGCGCACAAAGAACCCAAATTAAAAATTGCTTTGAGAATCGCACCGATTCACTGCTACACAATGAAGAAGCACACACAGTTTTATGAGCCATTTTGCTTTATTCCATTACATCCCGGGAAATGGAAATTTCCTTTGTACATGATCTGTTGGGAAAAACATTGGCTTTCTTCGTATAATCTAATTATCACCCCGGCCCCCACCCCACCCTCCCTCAACTTTTATTAGGTCAAATAAATATCCTCAGCCCCACAAGTGCTTCATAGTTGTTTAATACATTATTTAAACTGTATTATTCTCTCTGAACTATAGCAGGGGAAGAATTACACAGCCAAAATAAGGTCTGCAGATGTTTACAGGCTCTGTCACCAAGCTTGTTATTGATATTATTCTACAAGGCAAGCCGATAAATCGACAAGTGATAATCTAGCTATACAGATTTCTTAGAACTCACAGTCCTAACGTTCAGGATGCTCAATCTATCCCATGAAGTACATTTTAAATTCAAAAGCTAAGCCATACATCACATGGCACCACATAATGAATGACACGAGCACATGACCACATCAAGGAGACTCACTCAGAGTAAATTGTTCTAAAAGGACATGCGCAATTGGCAACAAGTAATTAATATTTAATGTATTATGTAATCCCATCGATGAAGTTGAGGCCTTAATTTGTTCTACATGCATTCCCACTGAAGCCCTAAAGAAATTAGTAACCATTGTTACTCATGTAGCTCTCTAGATGATACAAAAACTCCAAACAACGCTGAACTGCACTTTAGATTCAAAACCATTACAAACATGCAAACTTCAAAAAAAAATATAAAAAAAGAGAATACAAACCTTGACAGTGTTGTCCTCGCCACCAGACACAACCCAGCGTCCATCTGGAGTAAATCGAATAGCATTAACCCCTCGGGTATGCCCCTTGTAGGTGTGAATACAGCCTTTCCTTCTAATATCCCAGATCTTAAGATTTGTGTCCAAAGATCCAGATGCAAAAAACTCTCCAAAGGGATGAAAGTCCACGGATATACAGTTAGATCTGTGACCAGTGAGTGTGCGAACGACTACAAAAAAATTGATAATAAAAATTAAAAACAGTTCACTTAGTCTCAACGATAAGAAAGAAATTCTTCAAAAATCAACTCAAAGAATATAAGGCATGCAAAAATAGAAAAACAATAATGCGTAACAGACAATATCAATTAGAGAACACCAAAGGGGTGGCGCCAAGGCATTCAAAAGTGAGGTGCTTTAGTAAGTCTCCGAAACATACTTTTAGCCTCTTCCAAATCCCAAAGCTTAATAGTTCCACTTGCTGCCCCAGCAGCTACCAACACTTCCGAAGAATCAAAACTTACGGAGTCGATCCCACTTGAGTGACCCGACAAACTCTGCATGAAAAATCCTAGTTAAAGACAAAACTGCAAATATCATACCCTGAAGCAGACACAAAAAACAAAGAGAAAGAAAGGTGGAGTTTCACTAAACAGGTTAGTCAAGCAGCCTCGCTAATTCGTAGGAATAAGTTAAGTAACCATCAGAAGTCGTGCTTCAGAATACAAGAATCCCACTGGCATCAACAAACTCAATACCTTCACATACTAAGACTTCATGATCTTGACATTTACAACACTTCAAAAAGATATAAGCTTTCTTCACGAGGAGTAAGTTCTCCATAATGAAAAGGAGATGCCAATAGAAGAAAGTAAGGATGTAACAATCCCAGGAAACGTTAGGGGTAACCCACTACATAGTTTTTATAGAATTATACGACTCCTTTAGTATTTAGAGAGTTTGGTTACTACTTTTTTATAGATTAGATGCGATGGCTAAGGAGTAAGTTATTACCCGTCAAATGCATAAAGGGGACCAGATTGACAAAGTTCATCTACTTCGGGTATTACTTAAGGTGACTTGGGGCTGGTAACATGGGCTAATGTTAATAGGATCCCTCAACTTAACTCCCTCCTGTTAACTACTCCCTCAGTTCTGTGCTAATAGCTTTTGTATCAGCAATTTAAAATACCGTAGATCTCAGGTCATACCACTAAGATCTTTTCCTCACTAGTCTTCTAGAATCTTATAATTTGAGGACACCGCCTACAACTTCAAAAATATATTCTATGAGACCTGATTGTACCCTACGAAAAGCTTGTATCCAAAAATACTAAGAGAAATGAGCTCACAACGCATCCTAGCTGAGTATACTTACAGGATAATAATCATTTTAGCGAACCTATTTTCTAGATTTACCATCTTACCGAAACTAATTACTGAACTAGCAAAAGTAGATCATTAATTTTGAAAGCATGGTTCTCCGATTTCTGGGAGCATAAGCAGCCTTTCCCACCCCCCAAACCTCTATCCCTCTCTCCTTCATCACTTCAGCGATATCAAGGCATCAGTGTTAAGGTGGTGCGTGCCATGAATGTCAAAACACCATCACCATCTCAATATAGCCCATTAACTCTCATCTATTATAACACCAAGATATTTCAGTGGGGTTGGCTGCGGTGTTGAGGATGGCTCAATTAGACAACACATGAAGTATGGTCCTAATCAAGAGCCGTGCACCTTCATATTCGAGCATCCAACCAAACAGAACAATAGCTTAGTCTGAGCTAAAGGAGTGACTAAACACGTAATCCTTGAAACGCGGCCAGGAAATTAACATGATATGAAGAATAAAGCAAGTAAACTAACCACTAAAGCATTGGGTTTTCCAATAGCCCAAAGATTGACTTTATGATCCTCTCCTCCAGTAACTAACACTCTCGACGTCTTCCTCCCAATCTGTAGGCAGTTGACAGTGGAAGTGTGCGCCACAAATTCCTCTGTACCACATTTTGTTAAGGAAACCCCTAAACATATTCTTCCTCCTACTTCACCATTTTTTCATAAGATAATAAAATTAATCAACCAAAACATTAACAAAATAACTGCAAACAATGTTGCTCCTCATGTCACACAGATCAAGCACAAACTGAAACGAAAACCCGAAATCGAAATAGAAACAAAGGATACGTAGCTTGTAAGCACGTTTCGTGGTCATGGCATTCGAGGTCGAAACCGTAGGAGCTTGATCATCATCTTAAAACCCTACCCATTCCAGATCTCTCTCCAGATTAAAAAAGCAGCCAAGCAACCAAGGTACTTCCTCAGTTGAATTAATTTGAAAATAATCAGACAACGAATGGCGGGGGTTTCTTCTCCCTTAAAAATGACGGTCCACTGCAGAAAAATAATCAGACCAAACAATATTGCTTTCAGCTCACTCGAGAATTAAACACCAAACAAACAAACAAACAAATATACACCAAATTAAAATAAAGTACAATACCTTTCTTTCTTCTTTTTTTTTTTTCTTGATTAACTCTGCAAAGTATTAATTAAAAATTATTTCAGGCGAGTAAAAGTTGTTCCCCCAAAAAAAAAAACAGAAGATCTCTCCGGCGAAGGAATGTTGAGCTGGAGAATGTGGAAATGGGTCAAAGGAGAGAGAAAGAGGGGAGTTGACTTGAGCAGAAATGCTAGAACAACAACAACACTACTAAGTCGTGTTGGGCATTTACCAGAAGAAAGTTTCGCAGAGGAGAGAGAAATAGATGGTTTTGGGGGTGTTGGAGAGAGAGAAGACGGTAGGAGCAAGGAATGAAACAAAGGGAGGGAAGAGTGAGCCCTTCACGATGTTTTTTCTTTTTCTTTTTTTTTCAAAAAGAAATTAAAATTGAAATGAAGATTTTGATATACCAAACGGGACGACAACGTCTTTGATTTATTTGTTTAATCAATCAATGATCATTGTTTTGTGTTGATTGCTTGATTAGAGAGTTAAAAAATAAAAAAATTAGGTAAAGAGAGCTTGTCTAAAGAGGAAATTTCAAATATGAAAAATATCCTTTCGTTTTGCTTTCTTTCTATCGTTTCTCCCTCCCTATTCAAATTGAAAATCAAAAATATATCAAAACTTGCCCTTTTTGTCTACAATTGTCCTACCATGTCGCTATGTTCGATTGTTCATCCCTTTCTTTTTACTAGCTAGTTTCCAATGCTCGTGTACTGATATACTGCACACTTTTTATTGCAAGTTACTCGACATTTTACTTCACTCTCCAAGACTTATAAGTTAATAACATTTTCGTTTATTGTGCTCTCCAAATCAAAAAGAATTCATTTACAACGTGGTCTATGTGCACGTGGCTTGATATTAAAATGTATCTCAATTTTCTTTAAAATGTTTTAAGTATGACTTGAGATTCTTGCTTGTTTTTGTTTGGTTTTTATGTTGTAATTGCTTAATTAGTTGTTATATGAGATGGGTAATTGAGTTGGTTGATTTTAATTGCACGAGTTTATGGGGTTGATTGTGAAATTTGTGAATTTGGGCTAATTGTAATTTATAGATTGTTCTTATAATTAATTTGTTATTATTGATAGATTTAAAAGATTTTTGATCCTAGGGTTTTCGAAAATTTGGAGTATATGTTGGGTTTGTTCTTAGTTTTGTAGGAGTATAATTGAAATTGGTTTTGGGAATTGGTTTTTGTAATTTAGATTTATCTCAATAAATTCAAAATTAATATGTTAATAATGATATTCGAAAATATTGTAATTTTGTTATTTTCTTAAGGATTCTACACTATTGACTCAAAGTTGTATGAAATGACAAAGAGGATTCAAGCACTTTGTTTCTTACGTCATGAATGAATGACTAATTGACGATGAATTCGCATACACTAGAGTTCGTCTTAAATCTGCCTTTCTATTTACTCGTGTCAAGGAACGAGTTACGTTAGACCCTAAAATATGTAAGTCATAACGAGTTTAGGTCATTATGGTCTTGGTCACAAAAATATTAGTTAAAAACCAAATAAAAGCGATTGTAAAAAATTCAAATCAGATCTAACCGCTCAAACGTCGTGTAACTTGATTTTTTAGTTTTTATTTTATTTTACTCACATCTTTAACGTGGCTAATTCAAAAACATTATTACCAATACTTGCTATAAAACAAGTAGCGTTGTGTACGTCAACCCTACCCCCCAAGTCATCATTCAATCGGGTTGGAGATCCCCCAACTTGAACACTTCGCTATACCGATATGCGTTGAACTATTAATGTCCTACGGGCTAAGTAACTTCACTTATATACCCACTGGCAAAAAGAAACATAAATCACTCTTAATATGTTTATCAAAGTAACCACCATACCACCATTTATTTAAGATGATAACTTTTTAGTAGCTTTCTGTAAGTGATGCATTTTTTAGCGGTTTTGCTAGCCCCCCCCTTTTTTTTTTTTTTTTAATCTAATAATGATATGACAGTGTTGAGGCTACCATAACCGAGTAATTAGCTTTTTTGCCTTTTTATGGTTAATGCAACTTTTCATATTCAACGTATTGTTACTTGCCTTTAGTCTTACACTTAGGATAATTTTTCAAAATGTTTTTAGAATTAAATTGATGCATTGGTAGTAAGGTTGCGGAACATGTTATGAAACACATCTAGCTTATTTGTTAATATTTATCATTGGTCTAAGGAGCATTAACTTGTTATGAAACACATGTTACACATCTAGCTCTATTTTTGAGGTGAGTTGTTTTCAAATTCAATTGTATGTATAAGCGTTTGATGTATTGGTGTCTCCAAATAACCAGCTCAATAGATCCGTCATACAAAATTACAAATCGATGAGGTTGTTCGTGTGTCCATATCGTTCGCGCTCTTAACTTATGTTAAAAATAAAAATAGAAATACATTGTGTTAATCAATGGAAAAGTTCCACGAGAGAGAGCTGTAGAAGTATAAGTGCACGAGCGGCTATTTCCAACACAGAAAATAAATTCAACTTTCACGAGAACAAATGCGAGGCTTAATTTGCTTTTGCGTTTCCCTCCCGCGCTTAATTAGTTACTTGCATGCCTGACTCTTAACCTTCCACCTGATGCCTTTAAAGCCCCAAAACCCACTGCTCTTGTCTGCTCACTCATCAGTCATCACCCCTCTCTCTCTCTTTCATCTTCCTAAATCTATCTTCAGTCTTCATCATCAGAACTTTAATCTTCTTGTTGAAATGGATAATCCGTCTTCTTCTGACGGGGAAGAGAGCGATCACTTTTATGATGATGTACCAGCTCATCGATCATCATCATCAAGTGATACCCAAATCGAAAGCGAAGATGACACTGACAGCGAAGATAATAATGATCAACAACCAACATCATCATCATCGTCGTCAGACGAAGAAGAAAATGATCATTATGATGCACCAGCAGAGGCAAATCATGAACCATCAACTGATGAAAATGATGATGGTCAACAAGCAATATTATCATCAGACGAAGATGAACAAGTCGATGAAGATGGCAGGGATAATGTGGAAATCCCGGACTCTGAAGACGAAGCGGAACAAGTCCCCGTGCCAATCGACAGTAGTGATGAATGGGACAGTGATAACGAAGAAGCGGCCGAAGATGAACAAGTCCCTATACCAGCAGCCGATAATGAAGAAGAGGCCGAAGATGAACAAGTTATGCTACCAAATAATGATCAAGTCCCTGTACCAGCAGCCGATAATGAAGGAGCGGCGGAAGATGAACAACGTCTGCTACCAAATAATGAACAAGTCCCGATACCAGCCGATAATGAAGGAGCGGCGGAAGATGAACAACGTCTGCTACCAAATAATGAACAAGTCCCGATACCAGCCGACAATGAAGGAGCGGCCGAAGATGAACAACGTCTGCTACCAAATAATGAACAAGTCCCGATACACGTCGAAGGCAATGATGGAGAAGAAGCCAGAGATGAACCAGTTGTGGCGGTACCAATAACAGAAGTCGAAGACAGTGTTAAGGAAGAATCAGAAGATGAACAAGTCCCAACGGTACCAAACAATGCTGTTATTGCAGCTTCCTCACCTACCAACCGGGCATTGAAGCGCTTCCGGGTCAATGGAGAATTCGAAATTGGAGAGCCCTCTGAGCCACCAATGAATCCTAAGAAATCGAAGCCGTTGTCGATAAACAATAACAACAATAGTACTAACAATGAGTGTTTTGAGGAGAAGTATCCATTTTTGGACAAAGCTTTGAAGAGTGGGAAAGCAACCCTTGGGATGGATCCCTGGCTGCTCAATCAGTCTGTTGGACTCATGGATGAGGCCACCTTGGTTAGCTTGGACCAGTCGTGGAAGACCGCTCTTTTCATGCATGTTGATCTGCAACAACTGGTGTCTGACATCATCCAACAATGTTGTTCGATCTTGGCAGCGGCATCTGCCAAGGACAAGCCTTGATAATTTTAATTTTATTAGTGATATTATGAAGGTTTCATAGGCATGTCATGAAATTAGGGTTTAATTCATTCTGCTGCATGTTGTTTCTAATTTTCTATTAGGACTCCATCCTTCTTAATTAAGTAATTATGATGAACTTAGATTGTTTTTATTAAGTTATTAGGCAGATGATTATCGGAGTGGGATGAATTGTTTTGCTGCTTTTGGTGACTGTAATCATCTTTTCCATGATTAACATGAAGCATTTTGAAGGTTTTATAATGAACTATTTGTGTATCTGGTTTTCTGCTCATTATATTGGTTGTTCCCATCAGACTCTTCTTCATGAGAGTGATGAGACCATACCTCATTCTGTTCTCAATGTGCAATTCAGTCTGACAGTCTGTTTGTAACAAGTTCAACTGATTTATATTTCAGCAGACTTATTGCTACTGCTAATGTCACAACCTGATGATCGCACAGTGACTTCAGATTTCAGAACGAGTAGGGAAAAACCCCTGTTTCTGTCGCTGAAAACAACTTGCGAATCTAGTGAGGTCAAGTGACTGACAACCTTTGCTAGGTAAAGCTGAGTTGGTCGTAATAAATAGCATCAAGCACTTGTACAAGCTACAGTTGATGACAATAATAGTTTTCCTGCAAATTGTGGTCAGTGCGGTTTCACTATGGCTGAATACCACACTGAGCAACTGATCAGGTCTGTAGGAGTACACATCTTTAGAGTCTTTAACTAATTCTTCAAACCAGATAGAGACATCGAAAAGAAGCTTTAAATATAGGTGTTTCAACTTTCAATTACTCAGGCAATTGGTTTCAAAATATACATCTTGCAGGTATGTGAGTCCAATGTTGCTGTCAATCTTCCCACGAACTTTTGATTCAGAGTTTTGTGCTGCATGACAAATAGCACAATAGCGTTCTTTCAGTCATACATGGAGTCAAGAGTATAGTAGTCATACATGGAGTCCATGTAGAAAAGGTCTCCGAGAATAAGGGGAAGTGAAATGGTAACTAAGTCATACCTCCCAAAGATCCCTGGCTTCAACAATGCTGTGTACAGGAATGCCAATGTCATCCCAGTGCGCTGTTATAGAATGGCTGTCTGCCCCTCTGTTCACCAGGAGGACAGCCACCCGATAGTTTGTCAAAGGCCCTGCCCATACCTGTTATAAATAGTTCTTTATATGATCAGCAGACTGTCACTATGAGAATTATATGCCTCGTCACAAAACCGGAAAAAGAACCTGGCATTACCTCCCAATCACCCTCCATCCTAACTTTTTTAGCTTGGACACCGAGACGATCTGTACATAATACATCAGTGAGTTACAAAGGGAATCATTTTGCTTCTGATGCTTATCAAAGGAAATGAATGTCAGAATACCTTGGTTCACAGCAATAACTTCCTTATTACCAATGATTTCCATTGTTTCCTTAGTCAGATGCCTAACATCACACCCAATAAGAAGCGGAGCCTGCAATGTTTTCGTTTGTGTAAGAGGCTTTGAGAGAAGCTGGAATTTGTCTAAAAGCCAAAATGGAAGCTATTGAGAGGTTCACTTTACCTTGGAGATTGCCCATATGCTAAAATGGACTATGTATTCATTTCTCGACATTCCTCCATTTCCCACCTCAAGCATGTCCGGGTCTGCTCAATAAAGGAAATTTTCTTGTCAAAGGTATCAAAGGTAGAGACATTAACCCACAGGATCTCATAGACACATGCACATGAATGAATAAACTGAAAGAATATGTCTTTTGGCAATTGAGTGAACATACCATTCCAGCCACCAGGTCTAGCAAGCTCAGCGTAAGCCTCATTCATGTCAGCTCTAGATACCATACTGATTCAAGAAGGGGAGCCTTTTAGAAACTAGTCTACACAACACTGACACATAAGCATCCCAAATATAATTATGCAAGCATTACCTATCCCAATTATCAGATATATCATTGGTAGTTCTCCAGCTATTCCCAACGTGAGAACCCCACAGAGCAGGATGCATGTCCCCCCTAGTTTAAAAAAATAAAACAGGCAGCAATGGGATCATTAAAAGGGCATTCTTCTTGATGTATGATACATATCTTATGGGTGAAATATCATATGACAGGTAGTGTTAATAGTACCATTCACACAGTGAAAAGAAAATTGGGCGACGAGCATTCATCAGTGCTCTTGTCATCACCGGATACCTAACAGTCGGCTTTGAGCCGTCATTGTTACAGTTGTCGTACTTTAAGTAATCAATACCCTGCAGACAATCACTGTTCTTTCAATTCCATTACAAAGGAAATCCTAAAGAATAGTTTGACATTATAGCTGAAGAAATACCCAAGAGGCAAATGTTTTCGCATCCTGCTCCTCTTTCCCTAGTGACCCTGGCATTTTTTTGCTGCAAGTGTAGTACCTGTCGAAGATGACAGTTCTCAGGATCAGTAAATACTTGATCAAGTGTCAGTGTAAAAAGTTAAATGTCTGAGATTGAGCTTGTCTCAAAATGTACCCTGCATCTGAGTAGATTCCAATCTTAAGGCCCTTGCTGTGTACATAATCTGCAAGAGCTTTCATACCAGAGGGAAAAGTCGATCTTTTGGCCACAAATTGACCCTGAAATATCATGAATCATTAAAATTAGAAGCCAAATTGGCCACAGATGGACTAGATCGCAAATTCATTAAGGTACAGACCTTCTTATCACGAGTTAACTCCGCCCAACAATCATCTGAAGCCACAAAGACATAAGGTAATACACCAGTTAGGACACATTATGTTACAAACTAAGCTTCAGAAACAAGATGATAGTAATTAAACACATCCGCATACCTATGTTCACGTACTTGTAACCAAGCTTAGAGAGACCAGTGGAAACCAGTGCATCAGCTGTCACAAGATGTGGAAAATCCATCAGCAGTTCCTTAGAAGTGAAATACATTCAGTTACAACAAATAGGCAAAGATAGGCCCAGAAAGCTCACCAGTTTCTCTGACAATCTTTTCTGTCACATCGCAGTTGAAGTGATTCCAACTATTCCATCTGAGCACAAATTTGAAAATGAAAATCTGTAAGCTTTAATAAAGTCTATTAATCTAAGATACATCAACATGTGCCCGTATCTAGAATTTGTTGTTCTGTATTTTAGTTCATCATTATGCAGTTAGGCTCAATCAAGTTACTGCTGGTGAGAGGGCTGATTCCTTGCATTATGTTCAAGGACTCAACTTCTAATAGTGTTTCTCTTGTCTTCTCCTAGAAGTTTCTTGTTTCGTAATTTTCGGTCAAATTTCAAATAATTACTGCCATGAAAATGATGAGCTAAAGCTAAAGTGCTCAACAACTCTATGGGTCATACTTGTTACATCACCAAGTCTTTTGAGTCATAATGTTTCCAAGGAAAACATGGAGTAGTTATTTCGCTGACTGGCATTTTTCAAGACTTTCCCATTGTTTGGTTAGCAGTAACAGCAATTCATACACAAATCTTGTCAAGTGGTGGAGGAGATGATGATAAGGTTACTGACTTTAGCTTGGAAAAATCTTGTTCATAGACAAAACAGTCGAGACGACGTAAATGTCGCTTTTACGTAGAAAAAAACATACACTATCTGCTCATTTTTCCGTCTTAGTTTGACGTTGTAGATAAACACAAACACATTAATGTCCAGAACAACCCCGAGACCAACTTATCCATTTACAGATGAGAGTCCCAGAAAAAGGATTCTTTGGATGTAATGAACTCAACTAAAATTCTTTTTGTTGGTGTCCATGATGAGAAAAGCAAAAGGGGATTATATTAAATCAAGGGTCGCCGTCTTAAATAAGCCGATAGACATTGGATGTGGAGTTAGTGACTCTAGTAGCTCTCTTAAATATTTGTGAACAGGACAAACTACCCTGCTTTTGCGTTGCATAATTATCTTTATTATGGAAGGACTATAAAATTGTTTATTTTATTTTATTTGAACCCTTGAAATCTCATCCTAAGACCTTCATTAATCTCTAGTAGGAAAATAACAAACAAAACAACTTAAAACGTAAAACTTGGTTCAGTTTGATTCTAATCTGTCAACAGTTTAGACAGGGGCAACATTACCATTTAAACTATGAAGTACCGGCCCTGTTGAACATATTAAGAGCACAAGAACAAAAACAACCACCACAATAATATTAAGCGCTTTAAATTGAAGACTCCCACCCACCCATATGTACTAGAGAGACCTCTCAAATGTATGAGGGTAAATACTACAAACAAAAATATGAAGCGGAGAACTTTGTCGCCCTATGTGTACGTAAGTCGGATTACAGTGACGATTGACGAAAGAGTCGAATAAAAAAAACGAACATTCATATAATATCAGAAGACATGAAATGTGGAGGTAAGCTAAGAAAAGAGTAGAAGAGTTACCCCATGGGAGGAGTGAGGGCAAGGCCATTAGAAAGCAAGAATCTCCTGTATGAATCATGTTGATGAACACTATTGGCAGTATGCAACTTCTGCCTAGTGTTATTGTAATTGTTGGAGCAGCTCACATTTGTTGCGAATATTATGGCTAGAAATAATGTGAATATTGTTACCCTTTTCGCCATTTTCACGTTTCTTGGACTACCCCTACTCATTTCCGGCTTTCTAACTATTGGAGAGAGTGAATGAAAGACCTCCGATGATATAAATAAAAGGAGTGCTGTGTTGTAATGTTGGAGTATTTATAGCCGGTCTGATGCATCATTAATTGTCTAGGGTGTACAGACAATTCTATTATCTAGCTAGCGTTTTCATGTGAAAAAACATTTTGGACACAAAGAAACCGCGACAATATTATTTCACTTCTTTATATTTACACACTTCAAACATTGTAGGACACCTCAAATACTTAACTAAGGCCCTGTGCGATTCAACTTATTCAACGGTGTTTTCAAATCAGATCAGTTTTATTCAAATCAAATCAAATCAGATCAGCTTTATTCAAATCAAATCAAATCAGATCAGAATTATCCAAATAACAATCAATGAATGTAGTCTATTTTTAGTTATTAATTCGTCTACTTGTAGTTAATTTATCAGTTAATTCAGTTTAGATCAAATCAAATCAAATTTATTCAAATCAAATCAAATCAGATCAGTTCAAATCAAATCAAATCAAATCAGATCAGAAAAATGCAGTCCAATCGCACAGGGCCTAAAGAGGGTAATTAAAATTTTAACATCAACATTATTATTATAATAATGATTTACCTTAATAATCATAACAGAAATATTCTATCAATATCCTCAAGACCTCAAGTATCAGAGTATGTATTTGTGTGACTGTGTCCAACCGTTCTCGAAGTTGTCAACGTATTAGTATCACCTCCGTATAGTTAAAGTTTTACCCGAATTTTCCATTTCATCGTTATTATAATACAATGAGATGAATTTAGAACACTCATCTAAAGTCAATCACCATTTCTTAACTTAAACTTACCATATCACTATGTGTAGCCGTTGCTCATGTCAAACACTCTTATTCCTTTGCCTCTCTTTAGCGGACTCCTCTCTATATTTCAATATTTTCCTTAATTTCTCTATTTTTTTTTATCTTTGTTACATTACATTGTAAATGGTGTTCCTCCTACCAACCATGCACTTGTATACAATAGAACATGCATACGAATAGAAAATGTATGAAATGGCCCATTTGCTAGCTAGGAAGTCGCATTCCCTTTGGACGTATATTACGTCGGACGACGAACGCAGACCCTTCTATTCTAATTATTTGGGTTAGGCGGCATTGCAATTGTCAAGCATATCTCTAAGACTAATTAACTAACTAGCAAGGCCACACACACACACACACACACAAAATAACATAAAAATATGATCATTTCATCATCCCTAGTGCCATCTTCTTTTTAAAAAAAAAATCAAAAGTACAAGTAAATACTGTAGCATTAATTAAACCCGTCATATACGAGTAGACCATTTGATACGAGTAACAAGTTCTAACTCGAAGGTCTACGTGTTTGACCATTGTCGCGCTCTACCCAGCGTATGATACTCGAGACAAACTGCACACCACACAAGTACATCAAATGAAGCTATAGTAATGCATGCATGGCCAAGTATACATAAACGCTTTGGGTCAAAATCGGATATTCAGGTAAAACTTCAATACTGCACGGGAAAAAAAAAAATGAAAAATGAAAATGCATTGCGGGCTTGCCGCACCTTGAAAGCATAAACTTTGGCATCATCAAACAAAACAAATTGGCCACCGTAATCATCCGAAATGCCGCAAACCCCACCACCACCACCAAAATAAACGTAGTCTCTTCTTTGGCCGACCATCATCAATTTCATGATGAACGTTTTACCTCGGGCTAAGTCACACGTAACAGACTAACAGGTCCAGAGAAAAGCATTCTACAAAGTACAAACCCAATGCTATAAGTGGAAAGCAAGAAAACGTAAAGCTCAAGCTCCACCTTCAATCACTTCCATTCGCGTCTCAACAGCGTAGTGCTCATCACATCCAAACCCCCTCTCTTTACAAGGACCACCACTACATCTCCACCTAGCATTACCAGTTCATCACAATCATCATTCCTGAGCAACTTTGTTGCCCAACGTCAACAGCAAGACAGGGTGCCATAACATGAGTGGAGAACAAAAAAAGTGCTTAAAAAGGGTCAGGTCATGAAAAAAACAGCAGTGGATACGAAGATCCGTAAATCTGGCCAGAGGGATGGAGCAGATGTCATCATAAAATTCAAAATTCTTAAGAAAGCTACACAATAAACGCAGAGAAATGTCTGTCTAACTGCCTGAAGTGATGTCCAGTTTATTTATAGTAGGGCAGATGTAAACATAAACTAAGAGGGATTGCAAAATCATTTGATGAAAAACTTACAAAGCATCAAGCATGAAGAGAAAGGTGATACACCATCTTAGTCACCATTTACTCCAATGGGCCTAGTCCAGTGGTTAAAGCAGTGCAGGTCAATCACTTGACTATGCAGATCTTAATGACAGACGCAGCTCCAATACGATGAAGCGCCACAATAGCATCTCCTGGCAAACACAAGCCCTTCTCAGTAGCCTGCTTCAAGGCAGCCTCCAGGATTACCTCTGTTGACTCTGAATCAGTAGCCTTTGCAGAACCCTCTGCCAGTAGAGGAATCAAGCCCCTGTAGACAAGGCTGTGCCTTGCTGGGGTCTCATCACTGCAAGTCCAGTCAAAGGAATCAGTTGTCAAGACTGGCACCACCACTGAGAGAATCGGAACCGCTGGCCTATACTTGGCAACCAGTTTGGCCGTTGTTCCACCACGAGTCATGACAACGATGAGCTTTGCCTTGGCTTTGTTAGCAGTTCGGACAGCAGAAGATGCAAGACTCTCGAGCGGGCTCATTGGCAAAGGAGTTGCCCTTATCATCTCCTTGAATATAGCAGCATAATCGAGCGAGGATTCCGCCTCAATACATATACGAGCCATAATCTTGACAGCAAGCTCTGGGTAAGCCCCAGCAGCACTCTCACCACTAAGCATGACACAATCGGTTCCATCGAGAACAGCATTGGCGACGTCAGTGGCTTCTGCACGGGTGGGCCTAGGGGATTTAATCATGGATTCAAGCATTTGCGTTGCAGTTACCACTGGCTTTCCAGCAAGATTACACTTGTAAATCATCATTTTCTGGGCCAGGAAAATTTTCTCAACTGGAATCTCCATTCCAAGATCACCACGAGCAACCATAAACGAATCAGTCTCTTTCAAAATTTCATCAAAATTAATAACTCCCTCTTGGTTTTCAACCTGGACAAATCCAAACATGCGAAAAGAACAGGGTCAGTAAAACTTCACATTGCAGTAATAAACAGCAGTTCACACCAATCAGATTAAATTCAAAGCGTATCACTTACCTTCGACATAAGCTGTATGTGTTTAGCATGAGTGCCAAGGACCTTGCGAACATTAACAAGATCAGAACCTTTACGAACAAAAGATAGAGCAATCATATCAATGTTATTGGGCACACCCCACTCCAATATGTCTTCCTTGTCCTTCTCAGTGAGGGTAGGCAAATCGACAACAACACCAGGAAGATTCACATTTTTCCTCTCGCCAAGTGTGGCAGTATTCTCACATCTACACTTCACTGTCCCACCAGCTGTATCACAAGACAAAACAGTGAGAGTGATAGTACCATCAGCACACAGAATGGTGTTCCCTGGCTTCAGGTCAACAGCCAACTTCTTGTAACTCATGGAGATCATAGTTTCATCCCCTTGAATGGTGTAGTCAGTGGTAATAACAATCTCCTGCCCCTCCTGGAGTTGGATTGCTTTCCCATCCTTCAAGAATCCAGTACGAATTTCAGGTCCCTGCAATAACAGCACGTTTAACTTGTTACACAGACACACGCAGATTGTTACACACACTAACACACACTTTAGCTTGTGAAGTATAATGGTTCTTCCAAAATTCAAGCTCAACAGAAGCGTTCAAAGAAAATCATTGCCTCTGAGATTGAATTCACTACTGGAGTAACATAATTGAAACCTTCCGCCAAGCACAAAATAAAAAGTATGGAATCCCTCAGGATATGTTACCCAAAGTTCCCAATTTAAGATGCCTAAGATGAGCATGTTAACCTCTTAACTATGTATATTGTATATAGCCCAGCAAATTCAATCCTCCTAACACACTCAAAAGAGGACTATAATGTCAAGAAGTATGCTCAACATACATTCAGTAAGTGCTAGAAGTATGCTTACATTCTCCCCCTTAACACTTCAACAATGTTAAATACTAGATTCAAATAAGAAGAAAAGATTGCACATCGGTGAACTCAAGGATAAACGAGAACACAATGATCTTTGTCTGTAGCACATATCTACACAAACAGCTCGACAATGGCATGACTTGCACCGAACACATTGCTCGGTGCTTTATTTGTCTGTTGAACTCTTGCATTAACATACGACATGGTTCTTAGTCCGAAATTCCGAGCTTCTAAAATCACTTTTAAATTTTATTCTAAAGACACTACTAGAACTCTTAGAAGCCATTCGTTTGAGTACAAAATCTCGTTAAAGATGTCAGTTAGTAATGCAGATAAAATAGGTCTCATCAATAAGCTGGATAAATTGACAGTCAGCGGTTCAACTCTTTACCATGGGATAGTCAGCACAGAACTGCTCTCAAGCTGATTTCAACTGGGAATGCTGTAAGTGAAAACTCTAATTGTAAGGTCCTTTCATCTACACCAGTCTCCATGTATGCAAACTGAGCACCGAGGGCTTAAATAAACAAAACAGCTCAGGTAGCTTCCCAAATCTTTCAAGCTTACAAATCTTATGCTTCGTCACCAATTTTTTTGAGGATCGAAACAGTATTACACGAAGCAAGGTGCAAGCAAATTTAGTTAAGAAATATGCGGTCTAAAAGTAGTGTTTGGAGGAGGGTACTACGAAAGTCACAGGAGCCTCAACAGTCATTGAAGTACCAAGTATATCAATCCCCAAACTGTTACACACGAGAACAGGAGAGAGGCCAGGGCCAGGAATGGTGGTATAGTTCACAACAAAGATGGGAAACAGTGTATTAAAACCTTATAGAGAAAAGCTCATATGAAATGGGGAGGGGAGGGGGCGTTGGAGGAAGAAGAAGAAATAGAAGAAGAAAAAAAGGTGCCGTAGCAAAAGAAAATAAAGGTCTGCAACTGTAGAGAAAGATCAGAAATATCAGTGAAGTGAGTTAAGTGGAGAAGAAAAGAATTGGAGATGCACACTTGACGAACAGGGAATGCCAATCATTACTCATAGTGTGCAGAACAGAGACTGACAGATGATATGTAGCATTCAGCATCCAAAGTTAAATAATGCACTTAAGATTTGAGTGAAAGAATTTGATATTAAGTTACAAGAAACAAGTGCCCTCTTTCCAAGTTCAGGAAATCAACATACTGCTTGAATTAACCTCGTCTACCATAGCTACCCAGAAGAGCGCTCTCTCTCTCTCTCTCTCACCCACTCAAAGTTATTCATGCATGTAAAACAGCCATCAAATTGAGGGTAGCCCCAGAACATGGTCTACATGAGCATAAAACCTGACTAGAAAACGTGATGCTAAAGCTAAACATCAGGTGTGATTGTAGACACAGAGCATGAGCCAACCACTGAACCAAGCCATTTCCAAAAATATGCCATTTATAAAATGTTTCTCTTCCTAGCAAATGGACTGAGAACAGGCAAGGACGCAAATTCTTTGCCAGCAATTTTTTAAGCCAATTAAACAGCTGATACCAAATAGAACGCATCTGAATTGCTGTAGTTACGTTAGCCGACTTTCAGTTTAAAAATACCGTACTATTTTTGTCGTCACCAGATTTTAAGAAATACTTGCA
This sequence comes from Spergularia bocconei, assembly GCA_963457585.1. Classification (NCBI taxonomy): domain Eukaryota; kingdom Viridiplantae; phylum Streptophyta; class Magnoliopsida; order Caryophyllales; family Caryophyllaceae; genus Spergularia; species Spergularia bocconei. Next base: position 238,584 of record OY734958.1, read on the forward strand.
ATATACATTCATTTTTTCCCCCACAGACAAATATCATTCTTTATCTCCAATTGCTCCTTGCATATGGTAGTATAACAAGAGTCCAAAGAGTATCCCACTAAGTCATTACCAGCACTGCTTGCAGAGAAGGCTAGAAGTTTATAGATTACTGCAACTTTAGATACATTTGGCCATGCAACAAGGACTGCAATCACAAAATTTAACCAAGAACAGAGGCTCTTGCAAAACCTCCATAGTAAAAGAACAGAATGTTGACACACCAGCATCATTCAGATAAGGTTCATAGGCTAGGTTTCTAATGTAGTGTTCTTGCACTGTGAATTCCACTGATGATATTATAAACATAGGCACAGCACCTTAAGTAGTTGTATGTGTTAGAATTTCCATACCAATGTGTCAATCCATCTGCATAATGAGCATATCAAAAGCAAATGCACCACGTGGATATCTAGATCTACAGAAAATACTGGATAAAAGACAATCGAAAAATGGAAAGCAAATACAGCAGACTTAACTTAATAATTTGTAATGAATCTGCTATCGATACTAGGGCAGCGGAAGCCAGAAATGTAAAAAAGACAGGCTTAACAAACAATGATCACAATTTAGAAAACTACACTCCCTTGGGCGTTGGTTCCAAAAAGGAACGGTACAACAACAACAACAACCAAGCCTTATTCCCAAAAAGATTTGAGGTCGGCTAACATGAATCGACATCTAGTAATCGTCTTGTGTTTCCAAAAAGGAACGGTCTATCTTAAAAAACAGACATCCAAACAGATTCAACTCTACGGATACTGCAAATAGAAATTACAAACTATATACACAAACAAGAGTAAACCAGTGTAAACACCTACTGACATGTATACAACTCGCAACTGTAAAGAGCAATACAATCTCAAATCATCTTCAGCACTCAAAAACAAGCAAAATTAGCGAAAGCTACCGATATCTCTTCTCTCTCCACAAACAAAGGCCACAACATGTATCACCAAACAACAATCATAAGCTCAAATCAACAATAACACACTACCTCGAAACAGCAATAACACGCTACAACACGGAATAACTCACATAAACGGGTAATTTTAGCGCGTTAAAGAGGGAGGGCGGCAAAGTAAAGGACCTTAGTGTCAAGCATAACAGCACACAAGATCTGAGTGTTCTGCATCGCAATCTTGAGATTGTCAAGGGTTTCCTGATGGTACTCGTGAGTACCGTGTGAGAAATTGAAGCGAGCGACGTTCATGCCTGCTCTCAACAGCTTCTCCACCATCTCAACAGACCTCGACGCCGGCCCCAAAGTGCACACAATCTTCGTCTTCGGTACTCTTCCGTCATTCGGCTGCTCCTTCAGTATTCCTTCTATGTCTATGTTCGCCATCTTTTTTCTCTGTTTTTTTTTTTTACACAGCATCAACAATCACAAAATCATCATCAACAAACACAAAATCAACGACGATTACAAATCATTTTTGACTAATTCTACTAACATGATGATCAACAGAAATTCATATACTAATCGAACCTACGATATGTAGCTTCAACAAGAAGATTAACTAAAAACAACATCAACAGATATTAAATAAAGCGGTATAAACCATACTGAATCGAATCGAATCGATGATTCGCAACTTGAGAAAATGTTAGGTACGGAAATCGATGAAGATCAAAAATAAAGTGCAGATCCAATCGAATAGTAATCACATCAGACCTAGAAATTAAGAAATGAGATTAAAAATGAAAAAAGAAAAGTCACCTGAAGATGGAATAAACCCTAATAAGAGAGAGAGAGAGAGAGCAGGTAGCTGGGATGATTCAAAGTCAGTGGGCAGGAAATGTGCGATTGATAGAAGGTCCAGATTTGACCACCCTTTTGTTTCCACAGATTTTACTCTAAACCTCCCTTTTTATTTTAACACCTCTTTTTTTGTTTTTGTGAGTACAACCCCACTATATGCCCACGAGGCCACGATATCACAAAATATCGCCCCGGTTTTGCTTCTTCGATTTTTGGTAGATTTTGATTTCAACTTTGCTTTAACTAGTCTACGAGTACTTGATTTTACTATTCTTGTTGTTAGGACGTGAACTCTCATTTTTATCGATTGGGATTCTTGATTCCGTTAAACATTTCAAAACCAACATTGTTGATGTATAGCACAACGGGGTAAAATAGTTGTGTAAACCATTGCTCTTTTAAGAAAATGATAGTTGTATTGTTTAATTGGAGATCAATACGCTCACTTTATCAGCAGTGAAATCACTTTTCTATACCACAGTAAGTATCAAATCAATTAGACTCCAAATCTGTTTGGCCGGTTCATTTGGGCCGAAAAACAGCCCTCTTCGGCCAGTTTTCGACCCCGACGAGCCACCCCACTGGGCTCGCGCCACTGTATGCGGCCCAGTGGTGGCCATTTCGGGGAGGGGGGAGGTGGTGGGGGTTGCTGGCCGTGGGGCTGTGGGGTGGTGGGGGGGGTGAGGAGAGAGAAAAAAAATTGGTTTTTTTTTATGTTTTTATTTTAAGTATTAGTTATTATTAAAAGATGTAATTAAATTTTACTAATCATATGTCACATCACCGTTTAACATCCAAAAGATAACGGCGTTAGTGAATTAGGGGGGTTAAGGGCACCACGTGCCTGTAGGTGCAAAGCTCGGGGGTACAAGATTGTACAAGTTTTAAAGGTAGGAGCACCACGTTCCTATAGGTGGAAAGCTCAGGAGTACTAGATTGTACAAGTTTCAAAGATAGGGGCACCGCGCGCATTCTAACATAGTTTGGGGGCACCACGTGAATTTGCCGCTAAATTATTTTTGTATTATCAATACTAGTTTGCATGCCCGTGCCACGCCCGTGCTATGTATATATATTGTTTATACTCGTTTTATATGTTGCCTTATCTTTGTTCTAATAGATTACCATAATAATTATTTTCCATAAATTAGGTAATACTATACTACTCTATAATAATTTATTACTATATCATAACCGATAATAGTATTTAATGCTATTTTTATGTTCTATCCAATTAATGTATGATAATTTATTACCATATCCTAACCGATAATTGTATTTAATGCTATTTTTATGTTCTATCCAATTAATGTATGCCAAGTGTCGTCCTAGGAAAGACTTGGTTTCAGGTTTTAATATATAGTATTAGATGTGATTAGTTTTTACAATGTTAATAACATGGACCCATTAATCAATCGATATATGGTACTCTGGGAGTACGTAGATCTACGTACCCCCGGTTCAATTTTCACTAATTATATACCATCTTGTAGTCATAATATATTTTCACTCATTATTCCCCAATTTTCACTCATTAATTTTCAAAATTTCACTCATTATATAACACTTTATAGTCATTATTTATTTTCACTCGTTATTTCCAATTTTCACTCATTATGTATCACTTTATAGTCATTATTTATTTCCAGTCATTATTATTGTTTAATTTTCACTCATTATATTTCAATTTTCACTCATTATTATATACCACTTTAGAGTCATTATTTATTTCAGTCATTGTTAACCAATTTTCGCTCATTAATTCTCAATTTTCACTCATTATTTTCCAATTTTCACTCATTCTATACCACTTTATAGTCATTATATATTTTCACTCATTATTTCCCAATTTTCAGTCATTATTTCCCAAATTTCACTCATTATTTCTCAATTTGCACTCATTATTTTCCAATTTTCACTCATTACTATTCATGCGTGAACAGTAAACCAACCGGGGGGTACGTAGCTCTAGGTACCCCGGGGTACCTAATAATTTGTGCCCACTAATAGGCAATACTCCCTCCATTTGAATTCAACCTCATATCGATAATACACCCTCACGAAAGAGTGTGCACACTAAACGGTTGATCAAAGTTCCGAAAATATTACATGGAATTTTCGTTAAATTTCTTAGGAGTATGGAGTATAATTTACTACGGAGTATGTAATTTTTTAAAATTTTGATTAACCGATTGTTGTGTATATTGTACTTAATGCATGGTCATTTTGGGAGTGGAGGGTTTAAAATCGGATGGAGGGAGTAAGTACTAACTCTACAGTCTCTACTAAGTAATAACCCTGTTTTGATTCACTTTCGATAAATGGCCCTTCCTAAATTTTAATAGACCAATAAAGATCTTGCATAATTCTCGTGCAACACTAGTATAGTGGTATATTCGAATATATGGGCATCTGCCATTCTGCCTACATACATTCGCGTGTCAATTTCTTTGAGAAAGTCATGTTTCGATTGAGACCAGGGCAAGTAAATAAATACGAATTGAACGTCCACTATTCTCCTCTGATATTTAGCAAATGGGATCTCATGTTCGCTGGAGTACTTTAATATTCTTAAGATGCACCCAAAATCCCTCATGATTCATGACACCATTCTTTTGTCATGAATCACAACTCACCAAACTCCCAACAAGGTAATAAATTGGTAAAAAAAAGAGAGAAGGGTTAATGCTAAATTGAAAAAAAAAAAAAAAAGTTTGGTGACAAGTTGATTAAACAAATTACACATGCCACCAAATCCAAAATTTCCTTTTATTTCCTCCCAGAATTTTAATTTATGAATTTCAAAGGCTAAATCAACGGTTCTTATCTTACTTGTGCAACTCACTAAGGCGATTCAAGTCTAGAAACGTATTTACTCGAATACACATCCTATAAACCAACACACAACACCAAATTACCAACCGAATTCCACCTAAGTTAACCCGGACACAAACCTTGACTCAATCACAATATAAACACGGTAACATCCAAATAATTTCGACCTAGTGAATTGTTTGACCGAGAAATATTGTACCCTGTTTATGTAAAGCTAACAAGAAAAATATTTAAGATTGATGAATACACTTCTAATCGTCTTTTTTGTTCGAATTTAGGTTTGACAAGAGAGGATTAAGCAATGAAATGAAGTTTAATAATACTACTAATAATAAAAAAAAAACCTAATACATAATACCGAAGAAATTCCTGAGAGAAACCAACAATTTTGCCTTATTTGGTGTCGAGACTCAATTTTTTATACCGATTTGTCACCGGAGTAACTTTTTTTTTTCACCAATTCGGCATTTGCCCTCTACTTTGTTTACCAATTTGATTGTTTGGCTCTCGCAACAATATAAACATACCCGACAGCGAGATTGCGTCCTGCTTCTGTTTCATTTTAATTGCTCCCGGTTGTATTCAGGAATCGGCATAATTCAATTAGCTAAGTGTCACAAGTTCATATCAGAAGCAAAATGGCTTACATGACAGTGACTAGCTTTTGATTCGGAACATGAAAAACACACTTCCGCTTACATTAGCGAGATGTTTGGACAAGTACAGCTATTTGTTATGTGAGATCATAGAGCCACCACTACTTCGATCAAGTCCACACTAATTACAATAGGCCATGCTACAGTTAGTCCGTTACCAAGAGCTAGATCCAGCAGAGACTTCCTTGCATCACTTCGACAAAGAACATCCATCACGATCGATAAACATATTAGCAGACCAGTTCAGCTTCACATCCTTTTGGGAGGCACATATTGAATACGTTCGTCCTCACAAATATTCTGCAAAAGAGAGAACAAATATCTCAATTTTTCGCCTTTGAAAAGATTAGAGGTCAGGTTACCAAAATTAACTCAAACAATCAATTTATTCAAAATATTGATCATACTACTTCTGAACGGCAAATGAAATCCATTTCTTTGTCAGAAAAAAAGAATGAAATCCTTACACAAAATGACAAAAAGTAAAAAAAAAAAAAGGCAGATTTTGTTTTCAGGTCGGAAGAACAGAAGGGCCTCTTTTTCTTTCTTAATTTTTCTCCCAGCTTTAAAAAAAAAAAAAAAAACCAGCAGAGAATCCATGAACAAGCTTCGAATCACACATATCCACATGGTGACATGGGGTAAAATTTCAAACAACTAAGCTCTAGCCAGGAAGGCCACATCCAAGACCTATAGACAGGTTAGCATCCAGTAGATAATACAGAGTAAAGAATAGAAACCACCTAAGCACTACATAAGTTTGAATTCTCATGTTTTGACCTTAAAAAAAAAAAAAAAAAAAAAAAAAAAAAAACCAAACCACCTAAGCACTACTACATAAGTTCCATTAGGTAACACAAAGCAGCTATCATCCTCTTCCACAAGAGACTTTTGCAGTCCAATGACAAGCGATCTCTAGAAAGAAGGGTCATCACGAGTCAAACAATTTTTTAAAGCAAGTGCATACTCAATAGTTGTTAGACGATCAACATTTCACTTTCCACCATCTCACGGAAAAACAGAAAGGATTCTCTAGTCTCTAGTTGAACAACAACTTTGCCATGGGAGTTGTTTGGTTGAGCTACCTCCAACCCTAGCAAAAGGCTAACAGAATGAATAATTACTAACCAGATACAATAGCAGCAACAACTGAATAGAGAAAACAAAGATACATACAAACACCACACGGAAGTCCTAGAAAGTAAGGGAAGTCCTAAAGTCAAATGAAACCATGTATCTTCCATATTAATGGCAGGTACAAAGAGAACGGGCTCTGAAAACTGGAGGGGTATTATAGCTGTCAGAAATGAAATCCTTGCCAGTACTCGGGATCAGAATAGTGCTGTATCCGTGATAAAAGGTTGGAGAAAAGGGAAGAACTGAGGGTTTCAGATGCTTATGATCATTTCAGACATCATTATAAGTTTATAAACACAAAGCTGGAGCAAAGTGGTTTGGAAGCCCATCAATCAACCTAACCACAGCTTTATAACATCATTAGCTACGCGCAACAGGCTCTTGCCACAGTGGATAATATTTGCAGCCGAGAAATGGCTCTTATAAATAGATGTTGTTTGTGTACATCTCAAACTGAAAGCCACAGCCACCTCTTCTTTGCCTGTAAACTCTAAAATTTTGGATTGGCTTGTCTTTAGAGCAGCCAGAAACCTGAAGGCGAACTGGAATGGTTTAATCGGAATAGGCATAAACAACATTGGAGATATCATTCGGCCATTTGCAATTTGACAAGTGCTGCTTACAGCATCTGGTTAGAGAGAAATGCGAGACTACTTGGTGAATTTGAGCACTCTCAAGCGCACGCACATAGTCCGTAGGATTATATACAATGTCAGTGCGAGGTTGTATACTTGGTCTAAGAACTGCATAGCTGATGAAGTGGTAGACTCCCTAATTGCTCCAGTGTAATGTTGGTCTGATCCTTTAGAGGTTATTATCTTTCTAAGTTTTCTTTCACTTTTTAATTCCACATTGTGGATGAATAAAAAAAGGGTTACATTCTTACCAAAAAACAAAAAAGAAAAAAAGCAAAAAGGATTCTCTAATCTCAAGTAGAACAACAGCTACATCCAACCCAACCCAAGCCAAAGGCTAACAAAATGAATTATTACTAGCATTGGATGCAGTAGAGGCAACAATTGACTAGAGAAACAAAGATAAGTACAAGCACCACGGGGGTGTAACCGGGAAAAAAATAGGGAAACAAAGATAAGTACAAGTACAAGCAACATGTTTGTGATTGCTTAAGGAAAGACACATCAGTGGATGTCGAATGGAAGAAGAGAGGGCAGGAGGAATGACTGCGCAAGAAGGGTATTCTAGTTGTAAAAATCAGGCTATGTCATTCATCAGCTTTTCGCTCATACTATAGTGTATTAGTGCCCGAAAGAAACTATGTTATCTTCCACATACATGTCATTTAGATAGGTAGTTAACTCCAACATTAACCACAAACTTAAAGGATCTGGGTAGGGACTAACTGAAAGCGCCTACCTTCCTCAACACATTGTGACAGTAACTTTACTATGGAACCTATGATACCCCTCATGTTTACATTCCAAAAAATCTGCTCATCTTTACCTCTCAATAGCTGCATTAGCAAAATTATGGATTTCCAGTATCTTACTCCTTTCAACTGAATAAAGCCCTCTGTTCCCATTCCCAAAGACTGAGTAATGTCCGGGCAAAAGCCAGGTGAAGGCAGGAGCTTTAGGGATGCAATAGGTTAATACTTTTGTTTAATTGATTTTGAAACATATTCAAACTGTGCCAAGACACAAATCAAAATGTAACTGGTGTACCCCTCTGTTTTTTATTAGGTTCTAAGTTTGGTTTGAATTTCTCACCCCCCAACATAAAAAATCTAAAAAGACGGGAGGAAGTACACAGGATTGGAACCAATTACAAGGATAAAAAGAAATCAACAAATTCAGGGCGAAGAGACTCTAATATAATCCAGTAACTCAGATACCTAAGAAACGGGATAGCACTAGCAACCGCCATGTCATAGTCCTGAAGTATTTGAGGCCACCGATTTCAGAAACAAGGGGAATGCATACCAAAACACAAAAAACCTTCAAATCACAGTGGAAAAAAATGAGTTGCACTGTTCCAGGCTAACCTTGAATATCTCATTTTTAAAGACCCAAGCAATATCAATTCACCAGCCAAAACCGACTGGCAAGCCAATACAGTGGGCAGTCTGCAAGATTCTTTACATCCAGTAACCCTAGATCTATAAGCAGCAAAAAGGTCATCTAGACCTCTACATCGTTTCAAAAAGAGCATTAGACACAGACCAACGTCAAAGAAACATTTGATTAAAAAAAAATATCATCACCACAAAAGGATTGCCAAGATGATGTTTTAAAAATGCCAATCTAGGCAAGAATTAAGTGTTTTAGTACAATTCGTCCAAATATGTCATTGCCTCAATAAACCATTTGTATGACTATCGCTTTAGTACTAAAACACACAAGGCACACGGGAACACGGCCATGGCAACAAGGGAAAGGCCTTGGCTCAAGTAAACGAAGTGCACTTTTGAAAACAAAATACTATTTATCAGAATAATATTTTAGAATCCGTCGTTGGTGTTTAAAAAGGGCGAACCTGAAATCTAGTAAAACTAGGGATAAGGGGCAAAAGGAAGAGTAGAAGAAAAGTATTAAAAGAAAAATTAAAGAAATTGCATTGTCGTGCGCCTCGCTACTTGTGCCTCAAGGACATGATGTGTCTAAAGCTGACAGGCAACCTGATAATGTTTTGGTTGGCGCCTCAGGCACGCTTTTAGAACTAGGAAAATCACACTTCATTTTTCACAGGATTGCGCTTACATTCCGAGACATAGTTTAATTCAGAGATACTTGTTCATACTCATCACCTCAAACGAAGAGTTAAAGCAGATTTTAAAGATGATCTACATAAAAGTACTACTACTCCTCAGAGCCTATCTTGACAATTCATACTAAGTGCAGATGTTGAACAGCCACATATTCATCCGTAACACGCATGTGAGTATCAATATCTTGGTACTTTTAACAACAAACGAGAAAATTAATTCATCTAGCTAGTTAAACACTAAACATTAAGATAAACTGTTTCGAACTATTGATATAACTAAAAAACAACAAATAAACTTCAAAGATAGTTCGTGCAAAAATGTAGGGAAATGGCGAAGTCTTATATGAACGAACCCAGCAAACCACAAAATGCATAGCCAAGAAAGTTTAATCATTTTTTTTAAAGGTCACGAAAGTTTAACAGTTACGGAGTAAAGGACAGTAAAGGCATATAAACCAAGACCCCTCCTATGGGACACGACCACACGTCTAAATCATTCAAAATACGACGGCAATTGATGAGACGAAACATTAACAAACTTAAACTTAAAGTCATTGAAGATAAGCGACGATACTAAAGTTCCCAAATTCGCAACATGTAGCTGTTGGCTGGAGAGGAAAGAAAACAAGAGGAGTCCCATAGGAGAGGTCAAAACCTGACACATTTAATACAAGGAGTGGAATGGTGAATAAGAAGCGTGTGAGAAATTTGAATTTGCTGGTCAGTGGAAAAAAAAAAGTAGGTAATTTCCAAATATTCTGAAGGTCTGTCTAGGATAAGCATATACTTAGGCTGTCAAGCAGAAAAGTCGAAACAAATACATCAGAATTGACAAAACCAAAGAAGTCAAAATGCACCTGAAGATCCTCTGGCAGTGCCTCAGAAACAGCAAGGGTGTAGCAGCCTGGGACAAATCTTCCTACAGTCCAAAAGAAAAATAGATATGTGTCAATCCTCCACAAGTTCATGCACATCATTTGAATCATAATGGGCACCTTAATCATCAGCATGAGTAGGTAAGTAAAGTACATGTCAAAAAAAGAGCAGGCGAGATTTGGCAATATAACAGTTGTCAACTTGTCATTGACATTATGTGAATCGAATCAAAAGAAACTGAGGACTTATGTCCATCGCATATTAGAAAAATGCCCATGATGTTAGGCTTTTGCTGTCAACTTTCATGCAGAGATTCATCCACAGATTCAAGAAAGGATCCGTCAATCCTCAACAAGTTCATGCACAACATTGAGTCATAATGGCCACCATTATCATCAGCAAAGATTGGGTAGTGTAGTCCATGTCCAATGAAAGAGCAGGCGACAATTTATCATGGAGTCATGGAAATTATTTGAATTTCATGAAAAGAAACCGAGTACTTATATCTATTGCATATTAGAAGAAAGCCCATGATATTAGGCTTGTCCTGTCAACTTTCATGCAGTAATTCATCCCTGAATTCAACTGAAGACATGCATTCTCACAAAGCAACACTTGGCTCCCAGCCACCATGCTCCAACTAATACTGGATAAGAGCAATTCAAATTTAAGGTTCACTGCTCACAGGACTTTGTCAAGATACTTTATGTATAAAAAGTACATCAAGATTCTAATTTCATGCCATCTGAAAACAAATCCTGGATTCATGTTAGCCGACCCCAAATCATTTTGGTAATAAGGCTTGGTTGTTGTTGTTGAAAACAAATCCTGGAAATTCAGAATTATAGCCCAACAAACTTAGTCATTATTCTGATTTCTACTCATCAGATTTTTGCCTATAACAAACATCTTTGAGAGCGTTCTTCCTCAAAGACATGTAATTTACTGCATCACAAGTCAAGGGAATAAGTTTGGTGGTCACAAGTCTCAGAAGTGAGTGTTATATCCTAAAGTAACGGAAAGTGTAGTAGCAAAAAGTGTTCCAAATAAATTTAAGGAGTGTTATTTGTGTGTAAGGTTGCATGACATTTACCACTGCATAGGGAAGACACGGAAATTAACAGAATGTTTCAAAACCTTTGTTGAAAGGATTATGTTCTCATCAGTCATACACTTACTTAGTCGCTTCCAATATCCCCTGTGTTACGAATAAACATAATTAAATTGAAGGAAGCCAATGACCTTGCGAGAAGTAACACCAGCTGTGTCATTGGTGGATTACTGGATTAGACCTTGAAACACCAAATTGCAACTATATGTGCACACATGATTAGGGTTGACAAGAGAAGGTTCTCAATACAATCCACAAATGGAAAATGTTGAAAACTTATTGGCTGTTCTTGAATAAAGATGATGGAAGTGCAACAACATCATAAATCATAAGAGCTTGCTTGAATTGAGAATAATTGTTATGGGAGCAAAAGACCAAAACCAAAGGGGGGAATGAGGAAATTGTGGTGGTGGATAGAGGAAAATGAAGGTGAGGAAGTAATGATTACCCCTTATAAACCTCAGTTGGATTGAGAATAAGTTGGTTTTCTTGTCAGCTGTCACTACCCCAATCACAATCACCCCATTCTAAGTAACCCCAAGAAGTATTTCTAAAAACCTCTTGTGAAATATGATTGTAATGTCTCAAGCACGAGATTAGGTTGTATCTCAAAACTATTGTTGCACAGGGCTACTTTTTATTAACTTCAGACTTAGGGGACAATGCAGGTGTGTCAATCTTGCCGGTTCTCCTCTAAGTGGTCAAGAACACTGAAATCCCAGAGCGATGGCTACAATGTGGCAGTACCTCAACATCCACGCAGATACAAATAAGCATACAACACCACGGAAACCCATACAGACACGCACACAAACCAAATAGGAGAGGGGTACCAGGAAATCTAGAAGGGTATAGCAAGTGACGTACCAATTCGCAGCCAGCGAGCAGCCCAACTTCTATTCGGATCCATGACAGAAATCAACCTATCCATACCCACAGATAAAAAACATAATCAACACATCCGCTAGCACCCTTTCACAATTTAAAAATGCAGCTCACGACACAGTCAATCGATACCCCAAATAGCAAAAATAAACCTAAACCCTAGGCAACAATCATCATAAACTTCAAACATAAGCCTCACAACAAAAAAAAGTCACAATCTTTACAACGCAATGAAGAATATTCGCGAAAGAAATCGAGAATCGATACACGAAAGAAAACAATAAAAAGAAAAGAGAAGGAAGGAAGGAAGGAAGAGGGATACTACCCAGTGAAATTAGGAGTGGTGCATTCGACAACACGCTCATTATCTTTGTCCAAGCCGAAGAAGGGGCAATTCTCACATCCTGATTCTCTGAACTGCACCACACATTCATAATCCCCAAATTGCAAATTCAAAAACATAATAATAATAACAATAAACCCTAAAAATTCATAATAAACCCCAAAGAAATTGATCTCAGAAAAAAAGAGAGAGAGAACCTGATCGTAGGTTTTGACGAGGCGGCAACGAAGGCAAGCCCTAAGTTCATGCCCAAAACTGGTCGGTATCTGCGCAACCACACTACTTCCCATTCTCTCTCTCTCTCTTTCTATTTCTCTGGATTTTTACTCTTTTGAGGAGCGGAGCGGAGCGAACAACTACTCGTTTCTTTTCTAGTCTTCTTCCAGGAGGTTGTGGTAAAAATAATTACGGAGTACTTACTGCGTGTCTAATTGTACTGCACTCTTTTTTTTTTTTTGGTGCAAACAGCTTGACTCTGTTGTTAACCAAAGTTTTGGACATAAGGTGGCCTACGCTAAGAGTAAGAGATGAGCCATCGAGCCCTGTACTGAGCATATTGATTTACTACTAGACCGAGTGCTTTCTTACTGCGTTTTTCGGTTTTACGGGGACGTGGTGCTATAAATCGAACCATTATTTTAACATTTATTTCAATTGCATTTTTTCCTAACGGACTAAATTAAAAAGGAATTGAATATCCAAAGTAGGTTTCGAAATCGACAAGCATTGTGGCTACAAAGCCTACAATGGTTACAAGTGCCTTTGGACTCTCAACATCCAAATGTTAGTAAAAGATGCGTCATGTAACATGTTTCCAACACCAATACTTAAAACAACGTAAGTTAATTAACTTGATTAATTAGCTCGGCCAAAACGAAGCCATTTGGAACTAGAGTAGCAAACAAGTTTCAAATACCAAAGTACTCCCTAGAGTCCATACTACCGAAATACAAACAAGTTTTCAAACACCAAATTAAAATTAAGTACTAGTTCAACAACAAAACATTATCCGAAATAAAACGAGGTCCTGATGCGGGACTTTGATTAACATAATACGACATAGCTAGCTACATAATCTTCACCCTCAAAAACTGAACGCCATCGCAACATCCCTACTACGTATGTTGTGTTGTTCAGCGCTTCAGCCTGCAATCTGGCAAGAGACGACCATCAAATAATAAACTCTACACTTGTGTATATTTTACAACTATGAAATTATAGCAGTAAATTAAATATGTTCAAGAATAAATAATAATGAAGACCAAAAGGCATAAAACATGAACCAATTGTGCTATTAGGAATGAACTTACTTAGCTTGTTGGTGAAGCTTAAGGGTCACGGAAAAGAGCCTTTGGAAATAGTAGAACATTATCACTTGGTAGAGCTTCTTCTTCGGCATCATAAACCTGAGCCTCACCGGCGAAATTGTCTTCAAGAATGACATTTTCATTTGTCTCCCCAACCCTAACTGTTCTTTGTGCTGGACGCCTTCTCTTGCTGATTCTGATTCACACAAAAATACAGCCATTAATATATAATATGAGCATGATTATTATTGAGATTTAACTAACAAAGGGAGAGAGCAAATTAAGCACAACAAGCCTACTAGCTAGCTAGCTGATCGATCAGTCGATCACCTTTTGATAGTACTAGTGTAGCTTCTCTCAGGAACAGGAACATCAACTTCATGATAAACATGGTCATTATTTTGATCATCATCAGCTACGGCCATTGAGGAGATTACTGCATGAGTAGGTGGATCGCCGCCAATACTAAAGCCGGAAATAGCAATGTCGTATGGACCGCAAACTGAGAAAGCGATATCCTTGGGTCCTGAAAACTTGAGATTTAATGAGCATGTCTCACTTTTCTCTCTTATCAGAGAGCATACAGGAATAGCTTCATTGTCCGCAACTTTGCAATACAGTTTTGTGCTACTGCTTTTGTAGTAAACAGGTCCAATGTTCCCGTCTTCCAGAGTAGCCTGCAAAAACCATAACAAGTTATTATACAGTATCCTCTAATTTTGTTTTACGTACCCATTCAAACAAACACATACATCATGACTTATTATGATGAACTAACTTAGCTTCTTCCATAAGAAAGAGTGAATGACATCAAATGTATTTCCAAACTTGAAAAATCAATTAAAGTGACACTACTGTATGTTGTAGGATAGATCCATCAAATTGCTTCGACAATTTATGTGCAGTCCAAGCTAGGGTTAATTTCAAGTTTCAACTCTTTAACAAAAAAAAAACATGTATGAAATGGTTGGCTTATTAGCTTGATTCACTCTTTTTTACTTGTGAAAATGTGAACCCTATGTACTAAACATCATGACTAGATGACAATTATTGAAATTCCGAATTCAAACTTTGTGCATAATTAAGAAGATAATGATGGTGAAACTCTTTGATTAGTACTAGAAGCATGCAAAATTGAAAACAAGTAAGAGGAGTGTACTAATACCTGAGTAACCTCGAGGCGTGTTTGAGGAGCATCGCCGAAACTAACTGTTACAAGGCTATCCCGCTTCACCAATATACCTTCATATATAGTTATATACATGAGTAGTTAATCAACATAACAGTATTAGAAAGAAAGAATATATGAAGGAGAAGTTAAGCAGAATAAAGGAAAAATGGGAGGAAATTATTCGTGATATACATACATACCCCAAAAAGACATGGTAGACAAAACGTTGATAATTCAAGTGTAAGTGTGTTTTAATTGGTATGAGCTAATGTGGTTGAGTTTGTATTCATGCTTCCACTAGCTACCGTATATATAGTAGAGCATAAGATATGGAGGAGACAAGCTGAAGCAGTAATGCTACTGTGCAGTGTCTTCACAGCTTCCGAGACCAACAATAACAATTACCAACCATGAAAAACGGAAAGTGATACACATACAACCTTTGTATGTGAATCTCCATACAACAACCAATTAAAATGTGGAATATCACCTACCCAAAAAAGATTCCAACTTGTTTTGGAGGGAAAAAAAATTTAAGGGAAAGTTGGAGGGAAAAGTTTTGGGAACCCAAACAACCAATTAATAAAAAAATTAAAAATTAATTTATGATTATCTATCTAAAATCAGAAATATTACTCATACACCATACCTAAACCTTTGTTATCTTCTACATTAGAATTCTCCATTATCAACTAAATGGGAACTATTTTTTTTTTAAAAACACCATGTTTCATAAACTAGTGCGACATTCAAGTAAACTAAATTCGTGTAATCTTTTATCGACGTGGACTCTTATTAAATCATTTTCAACGTTTGGCACCTTCAATTGCAAATATCCCAATACCCTGACAAACTACGCACACTCTTAAATGTACTAACTTTAATTACTACTCTGTATACCCCTGTCACGAAATTGTCACTAAACGAATGCATACGTACTAGAAAATCTCATCAAAATATGTAAAACAAATTTAATTGACATAATTTATTATATACATATTCAATCTGACCGTAAAGACTTTATCTTGCAAAGTATATTTGTCCAAATTATCATTCATACATATTTCTCAATCGTTGCTAATTAAGTGACTTATTCTTGTTTGAAACACATTTCGAAACTATTATTATTATAATGAAACTAAACAATGTTACATTCTAATGTATGAGTACAATTTTAAGCTTAATAGTTAACGATACCACATCCGGATAGTTTTGTTGCGTTTTTCTACTAAATATTCTCTTGTCATCCTAGATCGTGGGTCGCTACCTGTATTTACACAATTGTATCCATGTTTTCTACTTTTGCCACATGATTAACGAAGTTATGGATGGTGAGACATTTTTTAATTAAAAAAAGTATAAACTTAATACTGGAGGAAATGTGTAAGTTGGCAAACCCCTCCGAAAGTACAAAGTTTCCGCATTCTCATGCTCTTTGAGTACAAAATTTTCGTAATTTCGTTTAAATATTATTGCCTTTATTTCACGAGATATTAAACTTTTAGCAACCAATATCTAAGTTTTAGTATCAGCATGAATAATCATTTTGCATAGTTTAATTATAATAGTTTCCGTTATGAAACTAATAAAGCTAAAATGTTTGTTATATAGTTTCATAAGATTATAATTAGTATCAACTGGTTTCTCCTGTGTTATTCAGGAATTTACCTCGGGAAATAGCACAACATAGAAAACCGAATTTGCATTGGAACTTGCAGACCCACTGGCAAAATATAAATTTCAAATAATTTTTTTTCTTTAATTATTTTGAATTCAAATTTTTTGAAAACAGAATCTTTTTTACTATTAGTTTAATAGTAGTGTTAATGGACCAATAAGATTTGGTTGTAGAATAGGTTCCATACAATAGTTGTATGTGTAGCCTTTTCCATGAAAAACTCAAAAACTCTTCGTATAATCCTTGCATTATTGCATGCATGCATTATGTCACTCCATTGGCCAGAAATGTGACAGATATTACCAATTGAAGTAGTAACGGCGAGTAGTTTTATATTTTAACTTTCATTTTCGTGAATTATCTTTATCATTTATTATTCTTGCTTTAACAACAAAAACAGACAAATTAATAACACTACTGATCCTTGATAAAACTCTTCACATTCAAGTTATCTTTCCACTAATCCACCAAACAAATTAATAACACTGACACTTCAATTATGTCAGTATTCACACCAAAATACATGTGTGATTGATGTTTCTTAATAAAACAAATTTGCATTTGTAATCTGATGGAGATTGGAGTACGTAGATCGATCATTTTGACAATAATGCTTATTAGAACACTGATGCTAAACATAAAAAAATTGTTTCTTTTCTTTTTTCCTAGCTACAAGGGGGTGTATATAATTGTTACGTCGTCGATAATTGTATTTTTGTGGCCTACGATACACCATTACCCCAACTTAGTTCCATATGTTTCTATGTATATGTTGATAACAATCGTGAACTTGATTTTTAATCCAACGTGCATTACGTAACGATATGTGACAATGCAAGATGAAGAAGGGATGAGAATCCAATAACATGCATCCATCTCTAATAAAGCTAAACATAAAATGATAACCCCCCCCCCCATATTGTACGAGTAGTACTACTGAGTAGTGTTTGTTACTCGAGAAAATTTCAAAATTTGCTTTGTTTTATCATTTTTGCATGGGGTTGAGGGTTGGTTATGGTTATAAAGTGAGAAATAAAAGGATACATAAGAGACATAATAGGATAGCCCTTATATGTCACTAAAGCTTCACAGAAATTAAAATCCCTCATAGTTAGTTACTACATTATATCAATATAATCCTTGACATATATAATGTTCAAGTTATAAGGCGCCAAAATAACCTATAACTTACGCGCCATAACTTGAAAGTTCCCAAAATATAAAGCACCAAGGCTATGCATTACACATTGAACCTTCCATGATCGAAATACGCCGAAAGACCCTAAACAATTGCAGTGTTCATCTTCTAAAAGGTAATTCCATTGTCTGATTCATCAGAACCCAAAGGAAAAAAAAAAAAAACAAGTTCACGATGACAAAACATAATGACACTGCCAAAGTATGCATCCTCCAGTTTCCAGCATCGATCAACATCTTGTGATTCCCAAAACCTCGACACTTTTCATGCCTTTTTTCTGATCTCATGTTCTACTTCGTGGAAGAACGCCTACAAGAAAAGAGGGCCACTAATTAATCAACCTTGTAAAGTTTGGGCAATCAAAAGAGAGGACCGACAAATCATCAGCCATATAAAGTGTGGTTAGTCGAATTATACTAGAAAATACAGGTAAGGGGGCCAACATTCTAATCAAGCTGAATCTAAAAGGATCGTGTGCATTAAAAAGTCTTAATGCACTTACATTGATCTTCGTATAGGAGACTTGCGCACTGGTGTTGCTGATGGAGGTTGTATGGAGAATGGTTGT
The DNA here is from genome assembly GCA_963457585.1 of Spergularia bocconei. Taxonomy (NCBI): domain Eukaryota; kingdom Viridiplantae; phylum Streptophyta; class Magnoliopsida; order Caryophyllales; family Caryophyllaceae; genus Spergularia; species Spergularia bocconei. Next base: position 256,874 of record OY734958.1, read on the forward strand.
ACAGTTAATGCACATACGATCATGTGACCTGCAGTGACAGGGTCCTGCTTTTTTGATAAATCAACATCACAATTCCTACAGGCCAGGATTGACGTTTATTAGAATCAAACACCAACAATTGTAAAGAAAACGAACGGTAAAATGTGAAAATATTTGCCAAGTTCCATGTTTCTTCAGAATCTTTGGCCTTTTTCTTCTTTTAACCTTGTTAAGAGAATCATAGTTCATTGATAAAAAGTTTTTCAAATATTCCACACACGGCAGACCTCTTCTACACTAAAGCCCCCGTCATAACATTGTCCAATAGAATAGCAAAGTAAAGAACAAAAAAGTTACCCGTCTACAGGATTCGCCTGCTCAACCATCTCACTATCACTCCGTTGCTTACATGCGAGTTCGTGATTTGCAACATCACTTAGCTCCACGCCGCCCCCTACACTCGAGCTCTCCTTAGTTTTTCTCTTCTTCTTCTTGGGCTTCAGCATTTCATCTTCCACAACAGAGACATTGGGCTCCACACAAACATCCCTAAGATAATGTAAAAGAATTTAAATTTATAATTTGATTCTAATTGACAAGAAGAGAGTAATTTCATACGTTATTTATCTCATGCTAAAGCATTATGTCCAAGTAATTAACACAGATAAATTGACTACGCGACAAATGCACCAGCTACTGTGAGATAAACTATCATAAGATTCATAAGAATAAAAACCTTACCTCTCTACAATCGTCTGCTCAATCATCTCATCACTCTCAATGCTACCACCAACACTCGAGCTCTGTTTAGTTCTAATCCTTTTCTTCATGGGTTTCGGCATTTGATCCTCCACAACCAGGGGGAAGTTGCTGGGCTCCACACATTCGTCCCTAAGATCATGTAAAACAATTTAAATGATATACTCTAATTGGCTATAAGAAAACAACTTAGTATTTTATTGATCTTATCGTAAAGAAGAATTTCCCTAAAGATCATGTAAAACAAATATAATGGCCAAGCAGAGAGTGCACCATATAATTGATTTGGGTTGAACATTGACACAAAATCAAGTTACCAAATAGATGCGAGGCCTGGCTAAACTCATTGAAGCCAAATACCAAACTATCAGTCACAATGATCAAAGCAATGTAAGTTAACTTTAGTTATGAACATCATAACTCTTAAAAGAGTGAATCTTTTAGAAGAATCACCAACAATTGTAACCAAAGCGAACTGTAAAATGTAAGATATATCTGCCAAGTTTCTTCAGAATCTTTGGTTTTTCTATTTTTCCACCTTGTAAACAAAATTATAGTTTACTCATTCAAAAGTATTTCAAATATTCCACACATCAGACCCCATCTACACTGAAGTCCACATTCTAACATTCTCCCAAAGATCAGCATAATAAAGAATAAAAAACTTACCTGTCTACAGGAATCACCTGCTCAATCATCTCAGTCTCACTACATTGCATGCTGCCTGGCACACTCGAACTCTCCTTAATATTTTTCTTTTTCTTCTTGGGTTTCGGCATTTGATCTTCCACAACCACGGAAACGATCGGCTCATCCCTAAGATGATGTAAAACAAATGTAAATAACACATCGCCTCTTATTGACCATAAGAGAGTAATTTACTACTTTATAGATCTTATGCTAAAGCAGAATGCCCCAAAAGATCAAGTAATACAAATAAAATGACTAGGCGGCAAATGCACCAGTTTGTTCGATAAAGTACAACAAGATTCATTCTTTAAAATCTTTACACTTTTCTACTTTTCACCTAGTAAAGAGAATCACAGTTTACTAGAACAAAAAGAGGTCAACTATTCCACACCTGTGACCTCTTCTATACTAAAGTCTTCATCTAACATTCTCTAAAAGATTAGCATAATAAAGAATAACACAAACTTACTTGTTTAAAGGAATCGCCTGCTCAACCATCTCAGTCTCACTACATTGCATGCTACCCGGTACACTCGAGCTGTCCTTGGCTTTTTTCTTTTTCTTCTTGGGTTTCAGCATTTGATCTTCAACATCCAAGGGCACGATGGGCTCATCCCTAAGATGATGCAAAACAATGTAAATTATACATTGCCTCTAATTGACCATAAGTGAGTACTTTACTACTTTATTGATCATATGCTAAAGCAAATGTCCCCTAAGATCAAGTAATACAAATAAATTGATCAGGCGGCAAATGCACCAGTTTGTTCGATAGAGTACCACAAGATTCATCCTTTAGAATCTTTGAGGTGCTTTGGATCGGGAGTAAGTACTAGTCATACGGCAAAAATCGGGGGTAAGTACAAAAGAAGTTGGCTTTTTCTTCTTTTCACCTAGTAAAGAGAATCCCAGTTTACTAAAACAAAAAGAGTTCAAATATTCCACACCTGTGACCTCTTCTATACTAAAGTCCTCATCTAACATTCTCTAAAAGATTAGCATAATAAAGAATAACACAAACTTACTTGTCTAAAGGAATCGCCTGCTCAACCATCTCAGTCTCACTACATTGCATGCTGCCCGGTACACTCGAGCTGTGCTTGGCTTTTTTCTTTTTCTTCTTGGGTTTCAACATTTGATCTTCCACATCCAAGGACACGATGGGCTCATCCCTAAGATGATGCAAAACAATGTAAATTATACATTGCCTCTAATTGACCATAAGAGAGTATTTTACTACTTTATTGATCTTATGTTAAAGCAGAATGTCCCCTAAGATCAATTAATACAAATAAACTGATCAGGCGGCAAATACACCAGTTTGTTCGATAAAGTACCACAAGATTCATTCTTTAAAATCTCTGGCTTTTTCTTCTTTTCACCTAGTAAAGAGAATCCCAGTTTACTAAAACAAAAAGAGTTCAAATATTGCACACCTGTGACCTCCTCTATACTAAAGTCCTCATCTAACATTCTTCAAAAGATTAGCATAATAAAGAATAACACAAACTTACTTGTCTACAGGAATCGCCTCCTCAACCATCTCAGTCTCACTACATTGCAAGTTGCCCGGCACACTCGAGCTGTCCTTTGATTTTTTCTTTTTCTTCTTGGGTTTCAGCACTTGATCTTCCACATCCAAGGAAACGTTGGGCTCATCCCTAAGATGATGCAAAACAATGTAAATTATACATTGCCTCTAATTGACCATAAGAGAGTACTTTACTACTTTATTGATCTTATGCTAAAGCAGAATGTCTCCTCAGATCAAGTAATATAGATAAAATGATCAGGCGGCAAATGCACCAGTTTGTTAGATAAAGAGGGAATTCAATACTTTATTGATCTTTTGCTAAAGCAAAATGCCCCATAAGATCAAGTACAAATAAAATAACCAGGCGGCAAATGCCCCACTTACTGTTCGGTAAACTACCATAAGTTCTTTACTTAATTAAATTATTTGGCTTTTTCTTCATTTCACCCACCAAAAAGAATCATTGTATACTGAAACTGAAATAGTTCAAAAAATTTCCACACACGTGAGGCCTCTTATACACTAAAGTCATCGTAAATTTCTCCAAAAGATTAGCATGATAAATAAACAATTATAAATAATAATAAAAAAAAACCTTACTTGTCTACAGGAATCGCCTCCTCAACAATCTCAGTCTCACTACATTGCATGTTGCCCGGTGCACTCAAGGTCTCCTTAGCTTTTTTCTTTTTCTTCTTGGGTTTCAGCATTTGATTTTCCACAGCCACGGACACGTTGGGCTCATCCCTAATTCGATGCAAAACAATTAAATTAATAACTTGCCAGTGTTGCCACTAATTGACCAGAAAAGAGTAATATCATACTTCATTGATCTTATTTAATTTACAATAATAAAAAAAAAAAAACTTACTTGTCTACAGGAACCTGCTTAGCCATCTCAGTCTCATTCTGTTGGTTACATGCGTGAAATGAATCATAACTTAGCTCCATGCTGTCCGGTGCACTCGAGCTCTCCTTAGCTTTTTTCTTTTTCTTCTTGGGTTTCAGCATTTGATTTTCCACAGCCACGGACACGTTGGTCTCATCCCTAATACGATGCAAAACAATTAAATTAATAACTTGCCAGTGTTGCCACTAATTGACCAGAAAAGAGTAATATCATACTTCATTGATCTTATTTAAAATTTTAAAAAAAAAAAAAAAAAAGAAACTTACTTGTCTACAGGAACCTGCTTAGCCATCTCAGTCTCATTCTGTTGGTTACATGCATGAAATGAATCATAACTTAGCTCCATGCTGTCCGGTGCACTCGAGCTCTCCTTAGCTTTTTTCTTTTTCTTCTTCGGTTTCAGCATTTGATTTTCCACAGCCACGGACACGTTGGTCTCATCCCTAATACGATGCAAAACAGTTAAATTAATAACTTGCCAGTGTTGCCACTAATTGAAAAAAAAAAAAAACTTACTTGTCTACAGGAATCGCCTGCTCAACCATCTGATCCTCACTCCATTGGTTACATGCCTGAATTGTGTCAACACTTAGCTCCGTGCTGCCTGGTACACTTGAGCTCTCCTTAGAGATTGTCTTTTTCTTCTTGGGTTTCAGCATTTGATCTTCCATAACCACAGACTTGTTGGGCTCCAAACAATCATCATGCCTAAGATGATGAAAAACAATTTAAATAATAAATTGACTCTAATTGACCATAAGAGAGCAATTTAATGCTTTATTGATCTTATGCTATAGCAGAATGTCCCATACGATCACATAATTCAAATAAAATGACCTTGTTGGATAAACTACCATAAGATTCATAAGAACAAAAAAACCTTACCTATCTATAAGAACCGTCTGCTCATGCATCTCACTCTCAATGCTACCCTCTACATTCGAGCTCTTCTTAGTTCTTTTCCTTTTCTTCTTGGGTATCGGCATTTGATCCTCCACAACCATGGAGACATGGTTGGGTTCCACACAATCGTCCCTAAGATCAAGTACAACAATTTAAATGATGGACTCTAATTGGATAGCAATTTCATACTCTAACTATCTAATGCTAGATCAGAAGTTCCATAAAGATTACGGAAGAAGAACTCACCCATCTACTTGTGGTTTGTTGTGAATAATCTCGGTAGGTTCGTTAGAGCAGGAGGTTACCACTTTGTCTTCATAGTTGGCAGATGCTATTCCTTCGCTTTGCATGGTCACCTCATCGGCAGGTGTCAACTTCTCTTGCTTCAACAACTCTGCTCCAGTGTCCTTGCTCAATCCATGCACCATGTCTATCATTCAAATATTAGATAATTATAATATAAGTCTGCCCAAAAAAAAATATACAGAACTAGACAACATCTGCCATAACGCACTTTTAATCAACTGGTGACGAATCGAACTTATATTACCTGCATGAAGAACTAGACAACATCTACTATAGCCTATATTATTTCGCATACCCTTGACTCAGAAGCATGATACTCGATTAATTATTTCTCAAGTATCCAATATATCAAAATATTTATTTGATAAAGCAACTTTATTGAACAACAGAATCAATCATGCGACTCAAAGAAGCACTATATCCTGTGAAACTGGAGCAGACTTGTTTTTTTTTTTTTTTTTTGGGGGTACAGCGGGAGCAGACTTGTACCACACTATGAACAATCATCAAAATTATACTGCACCAGATCTATGCTACCCGAAAAAGTAATCGACCACATAGAAGGGCATACCACACCCGTTTGGAAAAAAGGGCACAGGCCATTAGGCATATTAAGAGAAGAAGGGCAGAAATATTAGCAAAAGCCAGGTGAAGCTATATTGGAATAATCTATCGTAGATACACTGATACACATATTGGACTATTACCTAAAGTCTGAAACGTAAGGCTGTTAGCAGTTCAGATACTACCTTTGTCAGAATCATGATCATGCTCACAGTCCACACAAGCATTAATTGTAAGTGAGTCCTCACAGGCCTTAGAAGCAGAAATTTTGGAGGAGCCCTCAACTGCCGAGGTTGTCTGCTTTCCTGAGACAGTAGAGTCCGTTGCTGTATCGACCAGCTTCTGAGGAGTAACTTCACTTTGCGGGATCATCGTATTTGCACAAATCACAGCCACATTAGGATTTGCAAGACCAACATCTGGATTCCTGACCAATTCCAAAGCTGTAGCAGAAAGCATCCGTATATTAGACATGATAGAACAAAAAGAATCGGCAACTTGTAAGTACACAACTCCACAAGCACTCCATAGGAATCCAACAATCTATAACGTACACTGTATACAACAAGAAAACATGATACAAGTTCCCCTTGATGCATAAAACGAAATAACGGATTCGATAATGTAAACCTTTCATCAGATACCTTTATATGATTTATTTCACTCTCATTTTGTTAGAACGTCATTCAAGAGCTACTTTGCAAATTATACATTCAAAATTATCAATGATAACTGGAGTTGCATTGGCATATCAACCTGACTTTTAAAGAACGTTGTTTGTAATAAACACTCAGATCAAGTAGACCTGGGGGGGGGGGATTATGAAAGTACCTGTAGCAGGTAGGCACGAAAGCTCACTACCCATGGACCCACTGCCAAAGCAAAGCCGGTCCTTCGCCTTCATAAATTCTGCAGCCAATTCATCGTCCCTTGCCAACCTGAGACTACCGAGGATTGGTCTATATCGACCAAACTCATCTGCCATAACTCTTTTACCTATAGAAGTAATAACACGGTCTAGTTCAGAGATATCATCTGAAACACCTTCCACACAGCTACCCTGTTTCTCCTTATATGTGCTGTCTATAGCTGAAATATAGCAATAAGATATTCTTATCACAATCCATACAATGCATATGATATTTGAAACAGTAGAAGACCATTACAGAACTAATAAGAAAGCTGGGAATGGAGCTAGCAACAATTTAAAGCCAGTTGTACCACCAACCTTCCTTTTGATGATCATTCCTTGGCCCTAATAGCACCATGGACTGCTCACCGGGAGTGACCACTTCTCTCTGAGTTGGGACATCACTGCATATACGATTATTTAAAGAAATCGATCAGTCGTTTGGTAGCAAGGGCAATGGATAACCAGGAAGTAAATAACAGAGATAGTAATAAAGAATGTTACAGTTGGGAGAACATGATATTGATTGGACGCGCATCCTCAAAGAAGTACCCAGCAACGTCTATAACGCGTGTACCGGAAACTGAGAACTCAACCTCCTCAGGTCCTTCAAACTCAAGATCAAACTTCCACATGTATGCATGCTTGCCAAGCGAACAGATAGTATGGGGCTGTTGGTCGCCAACTTTGCAATGCAGCTCAGTATTAGGCTCAATGTCACCAGAAGGCAAGTCTAATGTGTCTCTCATAGTAGCCTGTGGAAACCAAACACCCAATTAGCACCCTCAAAACCCCTTTGCTCCTTCCACTAAACACGAAAATAACAAAAATATGCTCGGAACCTTAAACACCCTATATTTGCTCCTTCCACTAAAAAAACACAAATAAGACAGGATTGAACATTTTTCACAAGTGTTTCGAAATGCAGCTGTCGAAACAGAAAACTTCAAATAGAAACCTCCAAGTCTGAATTAATACTTGTTCATAAGCCTCAAATAGCATACAACCAAATAATCGAGGAAGAAAACAAACCCATCAAGCGATTTCCGGCACATTCTAAAAAAGCCCTAAAAACCCCATAAACTAATAAAAGCAATAAGAGTTGGGGAAAACAGACATGCAAAAGGTACAAAGTAAGAAAAATTGGAGGATCAGAGTAATTAACCTGAGTGACACGAAGGCGTTTACGAGGAGCATTCCGAAAATTGACAGTAACAGGGTTCCCATTGCTCACCGATATCCCTTCGATCATCATCCCACATTTTAACCCAGTTAGTAACTTTCTTAAGCATGCAACAAAATTACTGCACTCAAATTATGAACTTGACAGTAAAACATGCAATCTGACACCAAAAATGACACTGGAAAATACTGTAAAAACTACTAATCATAATTTACTTAAAGGAAATAATCATGTACTAGATGATCAGAACACAACCAACAGGATTATTACTAAAAAAGGCTGAAACTTGGATGATTACAAGTGAAAAACAAAATTTACTGCAATCAAATTATGAACTAGACAGTATGACATGCAATCTAACATCACAAATTACCCAGAAAAGAAAAAGAAAAAAAATACAGTCATATAAAAAAAGACAGAATTAGTTTGATGAAGAAGAAGTTGAAGTAAATTACCCCAAAAGACAGTCATGGCTGACTAGTGAATAATCAGTTAACCATCTGAAAAATTAAAAAGAGAAGAAATGACTGATAAGTTTCCGGCGAATGTGATGGATGTATTTATATAGAGGAAGGCAAAGTATAGGAGTTAATTGAGAAAAGTAAAATGTGAAGAAAATAGGGAAGCCGAAACGTCAAATCCCGGACACCATTTTTCATACAGTAATTATCATTATTTTTGATGCATTTAATCACTGCTGTTGTTTGGCTCAAACCCCCAATTTCCGAGTGATAATTTGTTGGACAAGAGTGACTTGAAGAGGCGCGAAATAAAGCAAAGATGGATTATCAGTATCACAACAACTTTTCCCTTGATTATTTCGCTGCGCCGTTTTGACACCAATTTCCAATGCCCAACAAAACACTACGTTTTTTTAGAGAAACTTATCACTTCAATAGAAAAAAACTTACGTAACCGCGGACACGAAGTCCGAGGCTACGCGGTCAAGTACACAGGACGGACCACTATCAACCCACACCCGGGTTGAGTAGTCCACAGGACTCAGGTGTGCAGCCACATGGGCTGCAGAATTACCAGTTCTACGAACATGCGAAAAACTACATGAATGAAAACGACGGGAAAAAGAAAAAACATCAGAAACAATAAGACCAAAATACGAAGAATTAAAAGTTCTCCTCTTTAGATCCGTAATGAGCTTCAAAGAATCCGACTCCAGCACAATGGAAGTAGCTCCTTGTTGCCACGCCATCATCAAGCCCAACTCCACAGCAACGTAATGAGCTTCAAAGAATCCGCTCTCGCCTCAGCAACGTCCGGCTCCCATCACACTACGTTTTTAGGAGGGAGAAAATAGAGGTTTCCTTTTTTTTTTCTTTTTTTTTTCCCTCTTTGGTTTGGGTTGGGTATTTATTGTGTGGGCTAACATTTTTTTTTTCCGCAAGCAATCAGATCGAAATTTTATTCATCCTCAACGGGGGAGAAGAAAATCCAAAAACACTTAAAAAAAATAGATCCACAGTCTACTTTTTTAGACACACAACTATGTCATTATACAAAATGCTATTAGACCAAGCTAAAATTCTTACACTAACCACAAACTTAATTCGACCGATGATTACTTGTGTATCAGTTTCCTTTTCTGCAAAAAGACGACAGTTTCTCTCATGCCAAATCGCATAAACAGATGCAATCAAACTGCAGATTTGCCACTTCATTCGCCACATTCGCTTCCTGTTCTTTGCTGCATACCATTTCAATTCTCTCCTAAAGCTCTAGGCCTGCCTTCTTACAGCCATCCAATTCAACATTTCCCGCCAAATTGCTTTTGAAAAAGCACAGTAAAAAAAACAAGTGTTCACTCGATTCTGCAGCATTCTTACATAAGCAGCATCTGTTAACCAGGATTAGCCCTCGTTTACAGATGTTATCAACAGTGGGGAGTTTCCTCTGTATAGCCAAGGTGGCTATAAAGGAGTGCTTAGGCAAGACAATGGAGTCCCAAATGATCTTTGCTCCTTTTTTCTTAGGATTCCTGTGTCTGAAGAAATCATAAACCTGTTTGACAACAAACTTGTCGCCTTTGCACCAGGTTTTGAGCAGGCTTGCTGCTTCAGCAATAGAGTTGGAGTGATGCAAGATTTCATCTCTCACCTTGAGAATGCTAGACAGGGCTTCAGCATTCTGATGCCTATTTTCTGCTTCCCAAATACTCCTCTTTCTGCAGATATATTCCATGATCCAATCCGTCCAAACATTCTTCTTACCCGAATCAATCTTCCATGCATTTCGAAATAAGAGCTTTATTCCAAGCTAAGATTTCTTTAATATCGAAACCACCCTCAATCCGAGGAGTACAGGAGCTAGCCCAGCTCTTGTACACCATTTTTCTCTGGCCCTCAGAATTGTTTCAAAGAAAGCTTCTACAGAGCTTGTTGAGTTGCTTTACAATGCCTTTGGGAAGAAGAATGACATTGCACCAGTAATTTTGGATGCCAAAAAGGACTGAATTTATCAGTTGGACTTTGCCTGCATAAGATAATAACTTTGTAGACCAATGCTGCAGATGGACTTGAATTTTGGTGAGGAGCTGAATGTACATGTGGCTCTTGATCCTTGCAGAATTTAAGGGAATCCCCAAATATCTGAAAGGAAACTTACCTTCCTGAAAGTGAGTAATGTTTAGAATATCCTCCTTAACCTCTGTGGCAGTGCCAGCAAAATATGATTCAGTTTTTTGAGGATTTGCCTGTAGACCAGAAGTAGTTGAGAAGTCTATTAAAACCACTGAAGAAATATCTCCTCTTGAGAAGATCATTAAGTCATCAGCAAACACTAAATGAGTGAGTCTGATTCTGGAACATTTTGGATGCATTGAGTAACCTGGTTGCTGAATCATTGATCTTAGGCGCCTTGAAAGCATTTCCATGCTTATCACAAAGAGATAAGGTGATATGGGGTCACCTTGCCTCACTCCACAGGCTCCTTGGAAGAAACCTTTACTAGTCCCATTGATCTTCAAGGAGTACCAAGGGCTTCTAACACAAGCCATGGTCCAATCAATGAAGATCTTAGGGAAGTTGCAGATCATGAGAGATTTCTCAATGAAATCCCAGCTGAGTGAGTCAAAAGCTTTCCTTATGTCCTCACTCTCCTCTTTTGACCATAACCTTTAACCAAAGTTTGAGACAAGGCAATGTTATCAAAAATGTTCCTGCCTTTGGTGAAAGCTGCTTGTTCAAAACCAATCATGGATGACATTACCAGCTGGAGCCTGTTTGCAATAATTTTGCTGACAGTTTTGTAAACTGTTGTGCCGCAAGAGATAGGTCTGTATTCCAATACAAAGCTGGCATTTTTCTTCTTAGGGATTAAGGTTATAATAGATGAGCTCCATTGTTTCAACCATTTGTGAGACCTGAAGAAACTTCTGATAGCTTTACAGAAATCATCTCCCACAATCAGCCAAGCACTTTTGAAAAAATCAGAAGAAAAACCATCTGGTCCAGGGCTTTTGTTAGAGCCAATGCTGAAAAGAGCTTTCTTAATCTCTTTATCAGTGATATCACTACACAATTCTTTCCCTTGCTCCTCAGTAATCCTGTCACCATCGAAAAGAGGTACATCAACCTCAGCAGTTGTTTTGTTTGTGCCTAGGAGACCTTTGTAATAACTTATAAAGGCATTTGCAATGCCCTCCTGGGTGGTATGCAAGTTTCCATTTTCATCAAGAATACTCCCAATTATCCCAATATGGTTTCTCTGTGCTATTTTGGAGTAGAAATACTTTGAATTGCAGTCTGCTGCTTTAATATGGTCAACTTTTGCTCTTTGTTGTAGCATACTTAATTCTGCCTTCTTTAGAGAACAAAATTTTTCTTTCAGAGCTTCCTCCTGATGCTGCAGAACTTCATTATTATTATCTAGCAAATAAGCTTGCTGGCATTTGTCCATTTCTTCCTTGCAGCTCTTAACTTGTTGAGACAGATTAGTGTAGAAATCCTTGTTGAGTTTTCTCAGTTCAACTTTGACTTTCTGCAGTTTTTTGAAAAGTCTAAACATTGGGTTGCCATATACAGGAGAATCCCAGGCATCCTTTACTAAATTCAGAAAAGATGGGTGATCAGCCCAGCAGTTCAAGAATTTGAAAGGTCTCTGGATTGTGATGGAGTTTTCAGTATTGACCAAAGTTGGAGTATGGTCAGAAATACCAAAAGGCAGAATTGTAGCAGTAGAATTTGTTTGCTGGATTAGCCAATCTTGATTTACAAGTGCCCTATCCAACTTAGGCCAAATCCTGTCACTACCATCTTGCTTATTGCACCAGGTAAAATCTCCACCTTGACTCTGCATATCTTCAAGACCACAGTTGGCAATACAGTCATTAAACTCAGCCATATCACCTGAGTTGATGTCAGCATTGCTTAATCTTTCTTCTAGGTCTCTGATTGTGTTAAAATCCCCCATAACTAACCAGCATCCATGAATGCTGTTAGCCAAAATAACCATTTCATGCCATAATTCCAGTCTCTGTTGCTTGTCATTACTAGCATATATCATAGTGATCCAAAAATCATCACTTGTCACCCTGCAGTGAACTTTACAATGGATAAATTGAGCATGAGTAGCTAAAATTTTGCACATCCACTGTACCAGGTTGCCAGATTAACCACACTCTACCATTATAACGGTGAGCATAATTAAAAGCTGTGGAATAGCCCTTAAACTGATTTGCTGCAATCAGTGAAGCTCTATGTTCCTTTATTTTGGTTTCTAATACTCCCATAACATCTATTCTATATTTCAACATGAGATTCTTAACCTCATGTTGTTTCAGAGGCTCATTGAGCCCCCTAATATTCCATGAGCAGGCTTTCATTTGGATAGAATGTCAGGTGGGACATTCCCATCTTCCCTGATGCCACTGATTGTTGCCAAGCCTGCATGCTCTGCCTCGAGGTTTAAAGCAGAAATACCAAGCTCAACAGATGAACTTTTCCTGATTTTCTGTAACATTCTCTTCTTGTGAGATTTACTGGTGAAAATCTGATAGCCATCATCATCTGGTGAGGGTGGAGGTGTAACAGAAAGTATGCCTGGAGAATCAGGAATAGTCTGATCAGGACTATCTTTCTTCTCCTTCCTAGAGCTTTGTTGATTGTTCAGTTTTTCAGTGTGAGTGGTCTTAGCAACACTTACAGGCTTCTGTACTGGCTGCACAGAGTCTGAATTAACTGAATTATCAGTGTTACCAATAGCCTACGTTGCACGAGTACGGACACCGACACCGACACCGGGAGGACGCGGACACCGGGACACCGCAATCTCAAAATTTAGGACACCGACACCGCTATTATTTTTTAATATAAATATACTAAAATAATAAAAAATATTATATTTTTAATAAAATAATAAAAATTTCTAAATTTAAAACTTAAATCAATCTCTACATGATAATATTACGCATACAATCATTGAATATGTTAAAGGAAACGCTAAGGAATTCGAGACTAAGAATGTCTCTTTCGCCCAAATGCTTGCTTAATATTTATTTTTTGTGTCCTAGAGGTGTCCTAAAGGTGTCCAACCGGTGTCCGTGTGGAAAAAACCGGGTTTTGTGTCCGAGTTAAAAACAAATAAACCGGACACCGGTCAACCGTGTCCGACGCGTGTCCTCCCGGTGTCCTCCTGGTGTCCGTGTCCGACACCGTATTGGACACGGACACGTCACTTGAGAGAGGTGTCCGTGCTTCATAGCCAATAGCATTTGCAGGTTCATCAGCATTTGCAGGCTTCTGTACTGGTTGGTATACCTGCTTTGCCATTGTGTGGGCTAACATTGTATTTTATTGATGCCATCTTTGTCATAGGCTTCAGAATGACCCAATTAGATGACAGAAACCCAAATAGCAAAACTGTAACACCCCGTATTTTTGGGTAATTATTTAATAAGGGTGTTACGTTTATAATGTAATTGAGAGTTTTATTAAGGGTTTATTGGGATTCGATTGAATGAGATTTCTAATTATGGAATTACACAAGAGAATTCGTTAGTCTTTCGGATTTGGGTCGGGTTTTTTGATCACGCAACCCACCTAATTAGCTAAGCCCAAACCCGAGCCTACCCTCATACCTATATATACATATAATGAAGAAAACCCTTGCTTTATTCTCAAACATTCGGCCTCCTTCTCTCCCTCTCTCTCTTTTTCGTAGCCTCCACCCGCAGAAATTCCCAGCATCACTGTGTCAACTTCAAACATACTTAATTCACTCATACGATCTATGATTAGATCATGGTTAGTGGCGTTAGAACCGTGCTTATGATTCGAATCCAGGAACATGAAGATCGTGTCAAGATTCCATTGGATGATACTTGTGGAGATGTTTTAGTGAAGCTGTGTCTAGCTACCCGAGAATCTGTTCCGTCCCTCGGTAGTTTGAGGATTCCCGTCGACTCCTAAGGTATTTATGGACGGGATTTTGTGGAGTTGTTCCTAACTATAGTTTTGAAAACATATCCAAAATTTGTAAGGCCTAGACTTCTGTATCAAACGTTACGTTGGTTTTCGTGAGTAAACCCTCATTGTTATTCGTGAGTCATTGTGAAGTTGATTCCCGCCGATCCGCTTGGAGTCTTTGGACGAAATTTTGAGGAGAGGTTTCTGACATACCCTTATACAACATACTAATATTTGGTGGTCATCCAATATTTGAGGTAGAAGTTAGTCGTATTTCTTTACCACTGTTCCTTTGTGGATCCGTTTCCTATTAGTGATAATTGTGAGTTGTAAGACTTATGGTTACATCTTTTTGATTAGGGAATTGTGGATTGATTTTATAATTGGATGATTAAGGATTAGCGTTATGAGGTAAGAACGTTGATCACCATTCTCTTGACTAACCACAATCCTTATTCGATACACCACCTTGCTTGATCACCATATTATATTGTTTATACGCTCAATCCTATCTATTGATTCGTCTCTGTCTATCTCATATCATGAGCGTACTATTGTTCGATTTGCTAACCCATCTTGCAGCCCTTCGGCTTCCATGAATCTCGGCCTCTCGGCCTTTTGATTCTCGGCCTTTATCGGCCTTTGTGATTTCGGCCTCTCGGCCTTGTTGTTCTCGGCGCATCACTCGGTCGTTCGGCCGAGTGGTCTTCCCTATTATTGTTTCTAATTCTCTTGATTCATTTGTTTTGTGATTATGATTGATGCGATGTAATATCAGTCGTACTATCGAGTGTTGATAGTGAGGCTGATAAAAGAAAAGTAAAACATGATAAAGATGATACCACCTAGAGTAGCGTGTTACGGTCCGGCCGGCAGCTTCATGAGATCCTCTGATCAAGGTAATGTTTAAGTCGGAGATCAGCTACCGACTTCCTATTAATCTTCCTCCTAGAGGTACGCATCCTACTAGATCTCTAGCGAGGGGTGTGCACACTCGGGGTTATAGGGGCGTAAACTCTAGATCAAACGGCCATGTTTGATATTGTGGTGGCTAGGAGTAGGACCCGACGCCTGACGTAAATAAAAGAATGATGATTCTCTGTTTCCGTATCCGTGTGGGATACTCATGATGATTCTCTTTTTCCGTATCCATGTGGGATACTCATGATGATTGACTGTATACCTTTTGATTATGATTCTCCAGCGTATCTTGTTGTTGTTTCTTTACTTTGATATTCTTACTCAGCATGTATGCTGACGTTCTCCTTCTGGTTTGTTCCCTACCGTAAATCTGGGGCCTACGTTATCCTCGATGGCGTAGATTGACAGGTCTTGTTGATGTGGATGCTTGGTTGAGGAGTTGTCTGCATGCTGGGGATTTTTATAAACATCATTTGGATTTGAATTCATTTAGTTTATGTAATTTGGGATTTCGTTTTGAAGATTGTAGTTCGACATTATTCTAAGACTTCCGCTGTTTTGTTTCCATTAGGTTATTGTAATCGAATATCTAGCCTTGCAATTGACTTGGTAGTCAATTGCGGCGTGACAATTCTACATATTTCGTTAAACAAATTTTAGGGTTGTTACAGTTGGTATCAGAGCATACCCCGAAGATTGTATGCTTTCTTAATTTAATAATTTAGATGGTGTCTTGTCAATGCATACGTCGAAGTGGGGACAATACCCCGATACTATTACGATATTATGATTATATACTGAGATTGATATGATTAAGTGCTATTTGAAGTTCTAATGTGAGTTGATTAAAAAAAAAATTTGAAAAACATGTGTCACTTTATGGCGGTGCGCAGTTCTCACGCGAAGGGGAGTTCGCACCTGATCTCGCCTGTATAGAGTGAGGATCATAAGAGCACCCCTGCTTAGGTGAGTACTGCGCACCCTATCTTGACCGTTAGATGACACAGATCTTACGATCAGCAGATCAGACACGTCATAAAGGGCAATTCAGTAATTCTCTGATAATGAGGTGCGAGATTGTGTTCTAAAATGTGAGGGTCGGAAAGGCCATGAGCTGGTGAGAAGGGTTCATTATACATTCTGTTGCATATTATGGTTGTAATAGAGGGCGTCAATCTTTGGCTCTCACGTTAGGTTTGCTGAACTGTAAGTTTGATGATAGAGAAGATAACCTGGACTTGCTTGTCAGCCTTCCCCATTTTATTTCTATTGCTATCCAAGTTGCTTCTCATGTATTTGAGATAGGCGGCTTGGAAAGTGCTCCCACTACTATGACTTGTCCCGGATGAAACCTGCAAGTTTTAACACAAAATCTGATGCCAGATTGTCAGTGGCATCTAATCATGCAACTAATTTTGATGACAGCCCACATTTTTCATCGGTGCTTCTTTTGATGCCCCTTCAGGTATGAGATCTGATTTTGGGATGTTTTTATAATCAGGCCGACTCTCTATTTCTGGGACATTTTTAGAATCAGGCACCTAATGATGTTTGAATATAAGGTTCATATGCACGAGGCTGGCTAGCTCAATTGGTAGAGCATCGTGCAATGCACGAGGTGTGGGTTCGACTCCCACGTCAGCCACAAAATTCTAATTCTAGACGTTAACTGTAATCTAAATCTTTCTACTGTGCATTTCGATCTAGAAAATTAACTCTATTTGTTACCGGTAGAGATTCATCTGTAAACATATGCGTATGGCGCAATGTTGGCCTAAATATTACTCCGTAGATGACGTTACTTACATTGTGATTAGAGAACCTGCAGAAAGCCACAATAAATTTTTACTATGATCTATGCTTAAGATATCAGATGCCCGATACAAATAACACCTCAGTGTCACCCGTTAGTATAGGCCTGGTGCAATTTTGCTCCAAATTTCGCGACTTTAGAGAAGCTGATTTCAGTTGAAGACGGTCGAGCCGCAACACCATTTGAATTGCTCAAACTCACAAAATTTAAGATTAACGAATTGAGCAGAAATTGTGACATCACATTTTATTCAAAATCCAAAAACAAAAGGTTCAGCTTTGACCAGTTTGTGGAATCGTAGTGCCCAAAAGCCTCCTTGTCATATTATAGCCGACATGGGAGTTGAACCCACACCTTGTGCATTGCACACGCTCTACCAGTTTGAGCTAATCGGCTTAAAGAAGAAATAAGACATTACATAATCTGTAGCCCTCTATTTCTTATCCATATTTCTCACTGCTCAAAAGAGTATTTCCACTTTGGAATTGCTCAAAAGCATCACACAGTGACAGACACTCCACCATCCAATGACACTAAACTACCATAGAATGACACAGACCCAAAATGTATGTATCACTATGAACCAAGCACTATCAAGATCAACGAAAACCATAGCATCAAGTAAAACTAATACAATCATTTCGAATCCTAACTAATCGTCATACGCTCATTCAAAGACAATCAACTATTCATATGTTCTCGGCAATAACAATTCCTACAACATCAGAAATCACATATTCTCACATGTTCTCGGCAATAACAATCAGCTTCGTGCGTTTGTCCTTAGAATGACACACGTTTGTTCATAGAATGACACAAGATTATTCATAGAACACAGCAAAAAAATGACATAGGTTTGTCCATAGAGTGACACACGTATGTCCATACAGTGACACACCTTTGTCTATAGAGTGACACACCTTTATCTATAGAGTGACACACGCTATTTTCACTCTAAAAATTAATCTCAAACCTAATGTCATTTTATTGTTCACCAAGTGTCATTGTATTTTCCACGAAATCTAAAAATCTCAAACCTACAAATTTAATTCTAAAATTAGATGTTCAACTCATATTCGAAACATAGTGTCATTATCTTGTTTAGTGAGTGTCATTGTATTTTCCATGAAATTATAAATCCAAAAACCTTGAATCACACGAACAAATGAATGAACAAACAAGAACAAATTATAAATCAAAATACGTCACATATATAAATGAACAAAATCAAATTCCGCAGAAATATGACCTAGAATTACATGCAATCGAAAAATGTAAGATTCGAAATGTAAAGAAATCTGACCTAGAATTTTGACTCCATTAGCATCAAAATATGTTCGACGCGATCCACTTTGATGATTTCGTGATGCATAATCTCGTCTCGATCTTTACACAATAGCCGTTATAAAATCCGATCGAATCGAACAGATCGAGGTCGCGATTTCCCCTGATTTCACCATCATCTTCTCGTTTCAAGAACCTCATTTTAGGCGTTCTTCATCATTGATCTGAATTCGCAGTGATTCTATGTAAATTCGAAGCCCAGATTTGAGAAATTTGATGAATTTTTGTAAAGTTTTTGGGGATTTTGGAAGAGAGAGAAAGAGCAGGAGATAGAGGAAGAGGAGAGAGAAAGTGAGTGAAGATTATGACGGGAAGAGGGAAGGCGCTCTTTCTTCCTCTTTTTTTTTTTTTTTTTTTTAATTTTTGCGTATAATACGCGCGTGTCATTCTATGCACAAACATGTGTCACTTTATGGCGGTGCGCAGTTCTCACGCGAAGGGGAGTTCGCACCTGATCTCGCCTGTATATATATACTCCCTCCATGCCAAAATATATGACGTTTTCAAGTTACGAGGCAAGTTTTGACTTTCAATTTTATGAAAAAATATCTTGTCAAAAATTATAAAAATTATACCATTGGATTCGTTATGAAATATAGTTTCACATGATCATAATTTCATAATTTTTACCCTTATATTTTGAGAGATATCGAAGTGTAAAGAAGTGTCTCGTAACTCGAAAACGTCATATATTTTGAAATGGAGGGAGTATATATATATATATATAGGGGGCGTATCCGGTCAGAAGTAGATTTATGTCAGAAGGTCAGAAGTTATCTGAGCCACACATTCATCCAAAATCAATGGTCAAGATTAAACCAATTTAACAAAAACAAAAACATAAAACACAAAATAAAATAAAAAAGACCCACCCCCTTCCCTTTTCTCTCTCCTCCCCAACTCCCCACCCTCACCTTCCCGACCACCCCATCCCCGCCGTCCACCGTCGCCGACCCCCACCATTGACGGCCCCGACCCAGCCCCGACGATCGCACCGATCCCGCGACCACCCCTCCGCCGTTTCCACACCCCGCCGCCCCCTTCTTCTCCCCCATTTCCTCCTTTTTCCACTTTGAAAATTGGGGGAGAGGGAACCACAAGGGCACGAGGGGCGGCGACACCTGGGGAGGGGCGGCGAACGTCGGGGTAGGGGCGGCGAGTGTGATGGGAGGGGCGGGGGTTGAGGTTAGGGGCTGGGGAAGGGAGTGGGAGAGGAGAGAGAAAACAAGGAAAAAGGGATGTCGAGGACACTAGAGGTGGTGGCGCGGGGAGAGGACGGCCGATGTGTGGTCGCCGGAGCGGCGCCCACCCAGTGGTGGTGGTGGCGTCGCGTTTGGTGGTGGTCAGCGCAAGAGGGTGGCGGTGGACGGCTGGTACGTGGTGGTGGCGGTGGCGGTGGTTGGAGGGGGGGGGTGGAGAAGGAGAGAGAAAAAAAATGGGGGTTACTTTTTTCTGATTTTTTAATTTTTTTTTGTTTAAGTTAAGTTTTTTAGTGGATGGAGTTATTAAAGTTATCAAAGTTATTGGAGTTAAGTCGGGGTTACGTATTTTATAGTTATTGAAGTTATTGGAGTTATTAAAGTTAGGTCGGGGTTACGTGTTTTAAGTTTTAATTTTCTGTTCTTTTTTTTAATTTTAATTATTAAAGTTATTGAAATTATTAAAGTTATTGGAGTTATCAAAGTTAATGGAGTTAAGTCGGGGTTACGTGTTTTATAGTTATTAGAGTTATTATAGTTACGTGTTGGAGTTAATGGAGTTATATTAAAAGACGTGTTTTAGTTATTGAAGTTATTGGAGTTAAGTTGAAATTACGTATTTTAGTCAAATATTGTTAAATTAGAGTCGTAAAGTTATCGGAGTTATGTGCTATAGTTACTGGAGTTACGGAGCAACTAAAGTTATGAGAGTTAGTGGATTATCAAGATGTGTGGCTGAGATTAATTCTGACATTCTGACACAAGTTTACTTATGACCTGATTCAATTCCTATATATATATATATATGTTTAAGTTCCAGTAGGAACCATGGTTATATAGGAACCCGTAGGAACCCTACCTAGAGGCCATTTTGACCAAATCTAACGCTCCCAATCATCTTAAAATTATGGATAATGTATTATAAGACCCTAACATGGGTCGGTTTGACTCATTTGGTCATATTTTTTCATACCCCCAATTTTAGCGTTCCACGCGCGCTAAAATTTTGGGGTACCTAAAAATCACATCAAATGGATATTTCATTTAAAGTTTGGGGCATGATTGGGTAGATTAGGTGCCAAGGAGTGCATCTGTGTATTTTATTTCGGAAAAAATGACCTATAGGGTGGGTTCCTACGAGTTCCTATATAACTATGGTTCCTACCGGAACCCAACCCTATATATGTTTATATATATAGATTTAAGTTCAGGTAGGAACTTATGTATATAGGAACTTTAGGAACCAATCTCAACCACTAGGATTCACAGATCGGACGGCCCAGATGTAACGCGTGTCAGTAATGGCATTTTCGTAATTTTGATGATTTTTGTCATATTTGATTTGCTGAATGTAGTTTTAAAGCAAAACAAAATTAAAAAAAAACTTCCTTTCTTGCCAATTCACATTTGCATTCCTTTCTCCCTCCTGCGATTCATCCCCCCAATTACTCCATGAACATAATATTTTGATCTAACCTTAAATGTTCATTGTTTCAAAACTGGATGTTCATTAGCCTAAGTCGCATGTTCATGGGCATCCCACCTTGCCACCTGCTAAGCCACCCCACCTCACAGCCGACCCCACACAAACAACCCCCACCGTCGGCAAAGTCTCTCAGCGCGGCGATCCGACCTCCGTCTATCCTTCGCGCACTTCCTTTATAAAGCCCCATCTCACTCATATGTTCGTCGCCGGCAACCCCCTACGCAATCCGTCTCCATGTTCATCTCCTTTCACAGGATATTCATTGCCATTTTCAAGTGAACGTTCATGGAGTTTTGTGAATTAATGTTCATCAATATTAATGTATGTTCATCAAAATTATTGTATATGTTCATCCGATTAATATTAAATGTTCATCAATCAAAGGTATGTATTCATCCAACTAAGTTCGATTTTCATCACATAAAAAACATGATTAATCCGGATCTAATGCCGATGAACATGCCACTTTAAATTGATGAACACAACTTGGAGTTGATGAATATCCAACTCAAAATTGATGAACATCCAACTTAGATTGATGAACATTTGACCGTTTCTTGATTGTGGAGGTGTGAGAGGAATGGTTAAAATGGAGGAGGAGGGGAGGGGAAGGTGACGCGCAAGGTGGGTGGTTTGGTGGCCGGCATGAGGCGGTAAAGGTGGTGGCGAACGACGAGTTTTGTGGCGGGCTTGTGGCCGGAGGCAGAAGGTGGCAGTAGCGAAGGTGGTGTGGATGGTGGCTGAGGAGGGGAAGGTGGTCGCCGGGATTGGGGAAGCCAGGACTGGGGAAGAGAGAGAAAATTTGGAAGGGGGACTGATTCCAGAAGCTTGATAGTATATGAATTGGGGACCGTTAGATTACATTTGATCTTGTGGGTAGTAATGGTTCCTAAAGTTCCTATATAATGAAGGTTCCTACCTGAACCCAACCCTATATAATTAGGATCTCGTGAGGTCCTCTCCTTAGGTGAGGCGTGAGGTCCTATCTGAGCCATTAGATTAGCCTGATCCGACGCTTGATATGAAGCCACCTGTCCACAATTATAAACGAAAAATATTCTCCGAATTCCCCACCACTTTCATTTTTCATTTCTCTCTCCTGAAACACTGTTTCTCTTTCTTTCTCTCTCCTTATTTTCTCTCTCTTCAACCGTAGCAGTTCGTCGCTGCTCTTGCTCCGTCTTTGATCTCCCCGCCGTCGCCAATATCGCCGTCGACGCCTGTATCTCCGCCGTCGCCGTCGCCTGTATCTCCTCCGTCGCCATCGGTAATCTCTTTCCTCGATTTAATTCTTTCGTATGTTTTCCGGCGATTCCCCTGCGATTATGGCGGCGAATTCTAAATGTTTGGCATTTCGTCGAATCTGATTGTTCTTGCAATTTGATTTTAGATTGTGAGAATTAACCTGCATTCATTTGTTATTTCGTTCTAATTAATTTGATCATTCTATTTCATTTTCGTTTGATTTGGTTGTAATTGAGGTTTGTGATTTTGAAATTGCGTGAGAGATTTGATTTTGTTGTTTGTTTGTGTTTTTTTCTATTGAACTGTCGGTCAGCTGGTCATCTCGAGATGAAGGTGATTTCCGATTTGATTTTGCGTTTTTTGTGAGCAATGTTGCGTGAATTTGACTCTGATTTTTAATTTTGATCCGAGTATGCTTGAACTTTTAATTTCTATGTCTGATGCAATTTTAGTTCCTTGTGCTGAATTTTTATGGTGTGTGATTGTATTTGGTGTGGCGTGTGATTGTATTTTTGGTATGGTGTGTGATTGTATTTTTGGTATGGTGTGATTCTATTTGGTATGGTGTGTGATTGTATTGTGGTATCGTGGGTATGGAACGACAAGGAGCTGGTCTATGGTGTATATTAGTTAATGTTGTTCTAATAATGTGCTTGTGCGATTCTAGTAATAGGTTTGTGATTCTGATGGTTTATTGGTGTGATTTTATATATTGATTCTCTTAGTTGTTGTGATTCTATTGATTGGGTCTATTAAAAGGTGACTGGGGTTGACAATTTCCTCTGAAGGACATTGGCAGGAGAGTAGGAGACTAAAATGGTTGTGGTTTTGTAGTGCTTGGGTGTTATCTCAGTAAGTAGTGCTTGGGAGTTATATTTTAGAAGATGAGATGTGCAACTTGTGCTACTCGACTGAGGAATTAGAATTTATGCTCCTTTTAATTGGTTAGGTGGTGTGTCCATTGTCTATAATTGTCATTATTCAATGGCGCACTGGATTATGATCGCCCCTGTTTCATTCTCAAGAAATGAATTTCTTAAGAAAGTTTGTAAGCATATCCTTGTAATCGTAATCTTGAGCCAGCAGGACTGTACAGTTTTGCAAATCTTATATTTTCTGTTTGAGATAAAACTGAAATGTGAGGGTTGAATTGTTTCCGATGTTCAGGTTCATGGAACCAACAAGTGAAGTCATGCTTTTGTGATCACATATCTCTTTCTCATCGAAAGCTTTGTATTTATGTCATTGATCACAGTGAACCATGATCTAACAAATAATATTGTTAGATACTTTGCAGAGTGCTAGACTTCGCACAGGTGCATATGATTAAACCATGTTTGCTTTAAGAGCTCATGTGTGCTTCTGTAAAGATGGGGATAAACTCATGATGTTTATAAATAATAAGCTGCTGTAAAAAACTTTAACATCTTAAAAGCTTTTAGAGTGCATGTGTGCTTTAAGATATAGTATCTACATGAAATCTTGTGAAACCTGGTTCTGCAGCTAGTACCTGATCACTTTGTGACTATTGAAGAACTTAATTTATCACAAGCTGCATTGGTATTGAGGTGTGTATACGAGATTATCTGTAACTGCAGCAATGATTTTGTTTTTCTTTAATTGCTATCGCTTATTAGGCCATGTTTGCTTGAAATGATTGACTAGCAGACCTGCAAGATATTGATAGTCTCTTGATTGAAATGTCTTATCACGTCTATTAGCTCAAAATGGTGGAGCATTGTGCTATTGCACAAGGTGTGGGTTCGATTCCCACATAGACGAATGTTTGTATCAGTGACTCCATTTACCTTTTTCTTTGGCTTGATGTAAACTTTAAAGGAGGGACACTAGCCAACATAATGTATTGTTGTTGTTGCCTCATATCATATGATCTGATGTTATGTCTAAAACATACAAGGACCTTTAAAAGGTTCTGCTAGACCTTTAGTGTCGCGCCATTCAATGATATATGGAAATATTTTTGACAATTCACACAATACTCATGTAGGCTCACGTATGTAAATCATTTACATCAGGTGAATCTTTTGAAACAACAATTCAACATTACTCCACAGTCATCTATTGCAAAAATATAATGAAGATTGCTTTCAAAAACGAAATATGAAAATACAATTACATATGTGTCTAGTTCTGATTTAGGGATAAAAAAATCCCAGATTTCTTCAACAGGTTCAGTTCAGCTTTCAAGCATGGATATATCGGGGAAAGGTTTGGTTAAGACTTATTTTATAGTCTACGTAGGATTCGAACCTACATCATCCGCGTCACGCGGTGCTCTACCAATTGAGCTAGTAGACTAAATGTGGCTGCCAGAACAGAATCACACACACCATTCAATAAAATCACACACACCATTCAATAAAATCACACACACTAGAAGGTTTGATGTAACAATTCAGAATAAATATACTTGTTCCTATTACAAAAATCAACACCAATGTAGTCCACGACTCCAGGATATCCACAAATTATACAAACACAAGCCATAAACATAAATCAAGCAGCAATCGACTTCAGGAAATTCACAACTAATCTAAGCATACAAACCTGTAGAAATGTAGTTAACTTGCTGTCAATTTGATATACTTTCGAGAGTACAGGTCCCAGTCCACAAAAGAGGAACAAGATGCCCAGCCACAGTCCACAAAAGAGGAACAACCCTGTAAAGAAAATAAACGAACCTGATGCATCACAACCCTGTAAAAAACATAGTTAAAAACTTCTAGCCTATGTTTTCAGTAACCATATTTCCTGTTTCTGTTCCTGAGAAAATTGCTTACGAATTAAGGAGACAAATTATCAACTTACTCTGACAAAACAGTTATGAAAGTGAAGCCTGACTAGACCAGTAGTAATGCCACTTTTGTCTGTTCATCTTCGTACCTTAAGAGAGTAATTGGCAGCATATATGTTTTTAGAACAAATATCATCTAAATACAGACCCTCGGGGCCTCTACGCTCAGCCTTGCTCGACACAAGACGTACAACCTCTAGTGAATCACTCTCCTTCAATCCTGTCAAAACCGAAACGCTTGGAAACACCTAAACCATACCCGGTAGCAGCCATTTCTGCAAGGAGGGGAGACCACCTTGCTCCGACCCGGATGCTAGCAACAACACAAAACTCACCCATCTCATCACGGATAACAAAACCAAGACCACACCCCGCACCATCATACACTGTTGCATCAGTGTTCAACACACCATGGGGAGGAGGAAGCCATTGGTTCGGTGAAGAGAAAGCCATGACTCTGATAGAAGCACACACACTAATGAAAACACAGCCACAAATAGAATCACACACATTTGCCTACAAAATCTTACACACTAACTAATAAAATCACACAATTAACTTGTGCAATCACACACACCATTGTATAAAATCTCACACACCATTGAATAAAATCACACACCATTGAATAAAATCACACACTTTCACTAATAGACTTGAATCACACACCCTAATAAAGTCACACACGCTAACAAATTGAATCACACACCCTAATTAATAGAATCACACACACTAACTAATTGAATCACATACACTAACTAACTGAATCACATACACTAACAAATAGAATCACACAAGCTTGACCAATTGAATCACACACATGATCAAATTGAATCGCACACACCATTATAAATACATACTCCGTATATACAAAGATTAAATACATGACGTCTGGACCATATACACATTATACAATGTAAATACGAAGTATACATGACAAAATTGTTGAGGCAGCAAGTGTAAAAATGGCAGATTATGAAAAATACGTGACAATAATCTGCCATTTCCAAAAAAAAAAAAAACAATATTGTGATTCCAAAAAACAACGAATCTTTGTGATTCAATAGACAAAATAGTGTGACTGTAAATTCCATTCTAAAATCAAAATCGAAGGAAGAGTTTGTGTGATTCAATAGTAAAAACAGTGTGATTGCAAAACAGTTGATTCTTCGATTGATTCGTCGCCATTGTTGCTGAGCTTTGATCATTCGAATTATCCGTCGACATCGTTGCTGGAATTTGATCCTCCGATTGATCCGTCGCCATTGAAGCTGAAGAGCGAATTTTTTTGAGGTTTGAAGAGAGAGAAAGTTGAGAGAAAGAGTCGTGCAGTGAGGAAAGATAGAGGCCTTGAATTTCCTTTTTTTTTTGTTCGCTCAATATTGGGAGGTTTAATCTCGGCCATCCATCTCCTTAGATATGACGGCCCTTAGTAGACCTCACGCCTCACGGGAAGGCAGGACCTCACCTGAACCCGCCTGTAGAATTAGGATCTCGTGAGGTCCTCTCCTCAGGTGAGGCGTGAGGTCCTACTGAAGCCATTAAGAAAAAAATGATAAATAATTCTTAGTGACTAATTTAAAAATATATTGTAAATCCAAAGTACATTGATTCACTATGATTTTGAAATTTCATGGCACACACAAGACGGTTATTAGACGATGATTCACGTTAGCCGACCCCAAATCATCTTGGGAATAAGGATTGGTTATTGTTGTTGTTGTATTGAATAGCCACGGTAGTATAAATTATCTGTTCAAATCTTACTCAATGTAGTGTAAATGAACCAAGAGCTACAACATTAAGGTACACATTTAGTAAGATAATATGATAACAAAACAATATCGCGTGCCGACTTCCTTATGAGGAGAGAGAAACTCTAGTGAGAGAATGACTAACTTGCTTCAAATCCCCCCTTGGCCTCCTGATCTTCATCCCCACACGAATGGCTTGTTGAAGCTTTTCAGCTTCACCACTTTCATGGTGATGATCCTTACAAATCAACCACTTTATTTTTCTTTGGAAACTGTTCGTCTGCTTTCAGTCTCGTTTCTTCCCCAACAATTCAATTTGACTATCCTTTTTGCTGAGTCCCATCTAGCTCTTACATTAATTATGGCTACCCTAACCCTAGAGCTTCTTTCCATGTACTGCTATTGGTGGAAAGTTGAGGAGTTTTTCGACCTTGTTTTTTTAATCCCCTCCTTAGTGGGGAGCATCAGCCTCGATGTGCAGCCGCCCTGCTTCCCCCCTCTCCTTGTCATCCAGGTGTTCTATTTCTCTGGAAATTCTACAATTGCTTGCTGTAGTCATATTTACTGCAACGTGGAGAGAGGCCATCTAGATTTTCTAGGTATTAAATCTCTCGGCTCTCTAGGTGGCAGTGTGTCTCTGCAAATTCTTTGCATGCACTACTGTTCATCTACTGTTCTTCTGCCTTATAATCTTCTGGTCAAAGATTGGTCCTCACCTCCCCATTCTATATATACCCTGTACTCGTCTTGCTTTCCTCATCAAATCTTACCAAACACTTCGTTTTTTTTTACAAAATTTCTCTCTTGCTTATTGTCTTCTTTCCTCCACTTTAATGTCGATTCAGCCCAACCTCTCCCATGCCGAGATACTCCCAAGCCCTGTCAATCCCCCTTGTGTTCATGCTCCCAACCATGCAAACCTCCACGATGAATCTGGAGGTGGTTGTGGAGCTGGACCTCAATCCAATCCCGATCATCCAATCCCCTCTGGAACCTTCACCGAACCTTTGGTGGGAGGTCTCCCTGACCATGTCAATGCCAGTCCCACTTCTGGAGACTCAGGTCACAATATCACAGTTGACATTTCAAATTCAACTGGAAATGCCCCGGTAATCAATATCACAACCAACCCGGAGTATGCGGAGAAGCTTGCTACGGTTCAACTGCTTGGAAGGATTTGGGGAGAATCCATCCCCCCTGATCAGATTGAAGGTCGCCTCCTTAAAGATTGGAAGAAATATACTGGTGATGAGGAGGTACGTTTCAATGGGATTGGCAATGAGTGGTTCCTCATTGTGTTTTCCTCTGAAGCTGCCAAAAAGCTGTTTGGGATAACAGACCCTGGTATGTTCAAGGCCTTAATTTTGTTCTCCGTCCTTGGGAACCCCTGTTCGATTCTCTTTCCACTAATATTACTGCTGTTGATCAATGGATCCGCATTAATTACTTGCCTACTGACTGTTGGAAGTATCATACTCTTGTTACTCTCATGGCTCACATTGGTCCTGTTTTCAGAATATGTGAATTCACTAGAAACCCTAAGAAGCTTAAAACGAATGTTAATGGGGCTTTTTTTGCTAGGGTTTGTCTTAATCTTGATATTACTAAGCCTGTCCCTGGTACTCTCACCACTAATGTCAAAGGTCAGCCTAAGAGTTACATCCTGTCCTATGAAACTGTGCATGAGGTCTGTCCAATTTGTGGTGACAAAGAACACACTCATAATGCATGCCCTAAAAAAATGATCCCCACCCTTGAGCTGGTTGTTGAAAAACTCCAGGCTAGCTCCCTTGACCCTTCTGTTGTTTCTAAAGGGAAGGGGATTATGGAAGAGGAGACGGGTCGGTGGATTAAGGTTATCCCCAAGCGCCGTACGGCCAAAAAAACCAAGTCCAGGGAAGGGAATAGGAATGTTAGAGTTGCACCTATGCCTAAGCCTAACCCTACTGTCAATTTCAATGTTGGTTTCAACACTCATTTCCCTGGCCTCAAGAAAGCTGATGAAGGTTCTGCTGCTCCTCCTAATTCTCCTAAAGCTGGTTTGAGCTCGTCCTCTAACCCCCTTGAGAAGCTTGTTCCAGCTGAGAATCTCATGCCAGTCACTGCTCCGCCTGAGGGTAATGCTGACATTCATGGACTTGCCTTCCACCCTGTGGATGATGAGGAAGATAGCGCCATCATAGCTGCCCTTCTTAATGAAGAACACGCTACTAGCTCTGCTGGGAACTTGCTGTGCAATGAAGAGATTTCTTTTTCTTCTGACTCTAACAAGCGGAGGCGCAAGGATGACATGGACGATTCGGCCTCATCCAAAATTATCAAAATCTAGGCTTTATGATTTCCTGTGTACTTTGTTGTTGTAAGCAGGCTGGATGTGTTTTGCTTTGTTTGCCTGCTGTAGTAAGCTTTGTTTGGTCCCTTAGTTTGTACATGTACTCTATTCGGTGTGGTGTCTGGTCTTGTTATGGCTGTCTGGTCTTAGTTTTCTTTGGTTTTTTTTTGGATCAGGATAGTGCCTGATCTTATGGCCCCTTGTATGTCACTTGTGACATTTTTCTCATGTAATTATCGGCTACTGGTTGTTATGCTTGTAAATTTGGGTGTCCCTTGGGTTAAGTATGTTGCTATGGCTGTAGCCTCTGTTTCTATTCACAGTTTCTCTATTGTGTGTCTCCCTTTGGCATCACATGTTGCATGTGTGGCTAGGGCAATAGCCATGAACATCCTTTGGATCCTTGCCTCCAGCATTCAGGGCTGGAATGATACAATTCTTATGGAAGCTTGTTTTTCCAGCTTATTCCCTCCTTTTATTTCCCATGAATATTATCGCTTGGAATATTATTGGGGCTAAAAAACCCCATGCCATGAGCGAAATTCTCTTCCTCAAGAAGCGTTTTAATGTCGATATCTTTTTCATTCTTGAAACTAAGTCCGATAAATTTTGTAAAGAAAAATTACGACGGTTACTTGGTTTTGATTTCTTCGAAATCATCCCCCCTGTAGGCCATTCAGGAGGATTATGGTGTTTAGGCAATACTGCAACATGCAATTTCCAAATTGTGCATACTAACATGAGGTTTATTCATATCTCTGTTCATCATATCCCTTCTAATTGTCATTTTCATGCTTTGGGAGTGCATGCCCCAGCTCAAGAACGTGACAAACCTGTTTTTTGGGCGAATTTTACGTCCTATGTAGCTAACCTTTCTGCCCCCTGGATCATCATGGGAGATTTTAATGAACTCCTTAACCTGGATGATAAAAAAGGTGGATGTATTGCCTCTCTTAATCGTTGTAAGCGCCTTAGAAGTTTTGTTAATTCAACACATGGTCAAGATGTTCACGCAACATCTCATTCTTTCTCCTCGAAGAAACAGTTTAAAAACGCTACTGTTTATGAAAGACTTGATAGGGCTTTTTGCAGCCCCTCTTTCACCAATTTGTTTCCTCATTGTAAATTGTCTTATGAGGCTTTTACCATTTCTGATCACGCACCTATCGTGTTTTTTTTTTTCAGAAATTATCAATAAAATTTAAAAACGACCCTTTAGGTTTCAAAATGCTTGGGCCAATGACCCGGAGACGTCCATCTTTATTAAAAGGATTTGGGCTTCAGAGGTTGATGGAACCTCCTTCTTTTCCCTTTCAGAAAAACTTAAACGTATCAAGACATGTCTAAAAGCATGGGATAGAAAAAAATATGGCAATATCAATCGACAACTAAGATATAATGCCACTAAATTACATATCGTGGAGCATAAGTTAATTCAACAGCCTTATAATCCCCACTTTGAGAAACACCTCAAGAGGCTTATTTCTCAAAGAGAAAAGTTGCTCTCTTTTAATCAAAAAGTTTGGGGCCGTTATAATCGAAAAGTTTGGCTCACGCAAGGTGACAATAATTCTCGGTTCTTTCATGAGAAGTTTAAAGCTAAAAAGAAGTTCAATGGTATTAACCGTTTAAAAAATGATCTCGACATTTGGGTCTCTGATCAAAGATGTAACACTACGGAATTTGGAAAGTGGTTTATGGAGTTGGTTTATCCCACATTGGGAAAATAAGGCTCATATGATCAGTTTATAATAGATTCCTACCATAATACTACCAACAAGGCCTTCACCTTTTAGAGCCCACGAGAGAATTTACGGGTCTAAGAGGTGACTTCCCATCTTATTGGGTTGTGTTGCGACGTGTGATGGATCGGGCTGTTACAGATGGTATCAGAGCAACCCTGCGACCGCGTGCTGAGTGCTGGGGTTAGGCCCAGGTCAGCCGTCTAGCAGGGGAGATCTTGGACCTGTGTTGATGTTGGTATGGAATGGCCGAGGCGCGACGGGGACGCCGCGTTCTCTAAGTGGGGGAGTTTGTAACACTACGGAATTTGGAAAGTGGTTTATGGAGTTGGTTTATCCCACATTGGGAAAATAAGACTCATATGATCAGTTTATAATAGATTCCTACCATAATACTACCAACAAGGCCTTCACCTTTTAGAGCCCACGAGAGGATTTACGGGTCTAAGAGGTGACTTCCCATCTTATTGGGTTGTGTTGCGACGTGTGATGGATCAGGCTGTTACAAAAGAGACATCGAGAAAATTGTTGGAAGATGAATATCATAAACGATTCCAAACTACTACTACTAATCCAAGGCAACTTAGATTAGGATGCCTTCCGACTATTGTCACTTCAGATGACAATAGAATACTAACAACTGATATTGATGATAATGAAATTTGGGAAGCCATCAAACAAATGTGCCCCCTTCAAGGCTCCGGGCTCTGATGGGTTTGGACCCAAATTCTTTCAAACGTATTGGCCAATTATCCAAAAAGAAGTTTGCATTGCTATTAAATCATTCTTTTGGAATGGTAAAATCCTCCGTCAACTCAATCATACGCTCATTCAACTTATCCCGAAAGTTGACGCTCCGGAACGTGCTAACCAATTCCGACCTATAAGCCTTTGTACAACTATTTATAAAATTATCGCTAAAATCCTGGTTAATCGTTTAAGACCAATCTTGCTTAAAATCATCAGTCCTATCCAAAGTGCTTTTGTGGCTGATAGGGTTATTCAAGATAATATCTTGATCGTCCAGGAAATTCTTAATCAGTTTAATGTTTCTAAAAATAAAACAGGCTGGTTCGCCTTAAAACTTGATATGGAAAAAGCTTATGACAGAATTGAATGGGATTTCCTCTGGGAATGCCTTCGTTCACTAGGATTTTGTGATCGTTGGATCACATGGATTAAAGGCTGTCACCACAGTATCATACTCTCTTATAGTTAACCAGAATACCACCCCTAGTTTTATCCCTACTAGAGGACTTCGGCAGGGGGACCCCCTTTCTCCTTATTTATTTATTATATGTATGGAAGTTCTAGGCCGTAGCCTTCTTCACCACTCCACTTATCCTAAGTCCGGTATTGGTGTGAAAATTGCCAACGGTTGTCCAAGAGTTCCTTGCCTCTTTTTTGCTGATGATAGCTTAATCTTTTGTAGAGCTAAGATAGCAGATGCTCAAAGTCTTAAATCTATTCTCGATGAGTTCTGTAAGATGTCGGGTCAACTCATTAATTTCCATAAATCCTCTATTATTTTCTCCAAACATGTTGAACAGTCTAGAAAAATGGCTGTTGCTAACATATTTGGCATGACAGCTAAAAACTATTTAGGCCGTTATTTGGGCCTAACTTTTAATGGATCCCATCCAAAAGGTAGTGATTTCAACAATATTATTACTAACACTGATAAGCGGCTTAATAACTGGTCTACGTCCTTCCTTTCTAAGGCTGGACGTGCGACCCTTATTCAATCTAATCTAGAATCCATGGCAAATTTTGCCATGTCTTCAGCCTCACTTCCTTCCTCGACCTTGAAACAACTTGACACTATGCATCGAGACTTCTTTTGGAAAACTGATTCTTCCAAAAAAGGAATACCTATGATAGCATGGAATATATAAAATTTGTCGTCCTAAGTGCGTTGGTGGTTTAGGACTTAGAAAAATGAGGCCTGTCAATGAAGCGTTGATCGCAAAATTGGGATGGAAAGTCCTTGCGAATAGCAATAGTGCTTGGGTTAATCTCATTCGTCAAAAATATGTTAAAAACAAAAAATTTTGGGTGATTAAGCCTTCACCCACTGATTCGTGGATTTGGAGACGAATTCTTGCCTCTAGGGAGTTACTGCGTAAAGGCATAAGATGGAAATTAGGGAATGGTCGTTCCATATTTTTCTGGACAGATAATTGGTGTTTTCCAACATCCTTGATGGAGACCCTTAATATCTCTAAAGATAATATTGAAAACCCAGAAGTGCTAGTGGCTGACTTTATTTCTGATAATTGTTGGAACATAGCGAGTTTAAGGGCTGTTGTTCCATCTCATGTTGTTGATATTATAAGAGTCATTCCCATCCCGATTCATAATGCTGATGATGAGATTGTCTAGGGTCTCACGTCGTCTGGGTCATTCACTGTTAAATCAGCAACTTGGCTGGCACACCAAAACGGTAATATCTCTTGCGACAAATGGGACTTCAGATGGATTTGGAGAAGTGATGTTGCGCCCAAGCTTAGAATCTTTATCTGGCAACTTCTTCAGCAGGGCCTGCCTACTAGAGACAGACTTGCGTCGAGAATCCTTAATTTTGTCCCTACCTGTCCTCTTTGTAATGAGGCTGATGAAAGTGATGATCACCTCTTTCTGCATTGTAGAGTTATTAATCATCTTTGGAATTTACCCAGAACAAAGATTTGGCTTAATCTTCACGCAAACCTACAATTCTCTTCTGTCCAGAACCTCCTTAGTCATTTTCATCTCCACAACAGTATGGTGGTTCCCAAGATTATCACCATGTTTTGGTTTATTTGGAAAGGAAGGAATGCTGTTATCTTTAGAAGAGAACAATTCAACATACTTCATACCCTCTTGAAAAGTATGGCCACATACCATGAATGGCAGGCACGTAAGTCATGGCTTACCCCTTTCACTATCTTTTCTCAATATGATGCAGGCCAGAAGCCACAAGCAAGGGAAGAGTGAACAAACCTCAACAACAAGCTCTAGGGACAGAAGTGATCCTAAATGGAGCCCTCCCCCCAAGGATGCTTTCAAGATCAACTTTGATGGATCGGTAGCGGGAGGTTCGGCGGCTGCAGGGATTATTATTCGCAACGAAGAAGGTGATCCTATCTACATTGGTGCTGCTAATCTTGGCAACACTACCCCCCTTATTGCTGAAGCGTCTGCCCTTCGGCTGGGAATCCAACAAGCTCTTACCATGGGATTCCAAGATATTTGTGTTGAAGGCGATAACCTGGTTGTCATTAACTGTGTTAAAGGGAATTGGCAAATCCCTTGGCAGATCAGCAAGATTATGGATGATATTAGGATTATGTGTTGTACTTTTAGGAGTGTTTCTTTCAGCCATATTTTTAGAGAAGCCAATCAGGCTGCTGACTGGGTGGCACGTTGGGGGCATAGTATCCTTTACAATCAGGAACTGCCCTCACCTATCCCTCGGTCCCTTTCTTGTATTTTGGATGCGGATAAGCTTGGTGACACCCTGGGTAGAAGGGTTACCTAGCTTTTTCCTTTTGTAATTCTTACCTGACTAAAAAAAAAAAAATATATGATAACAAAACAAGAACGATTCAACTCTTTAGATATGCATCTCAATTGTCTAGAGTTTATGAAAATGTCACATGAATTTTTAAAGTTAACAAAATAATCCAAAAGCTAGATGTTAGTAGACCGTTTTCACAATCTTTAAGTATTAGACACCCCAATAAGGAAAATTGGGTGTTTAAACTCGTACGGATGGAGTAGTTTTAATGTACCATTATTTATTTCTTTATATTTTTTTTTTACTTAAGTCAGATAATTTAAAAAAGAAAAAAAAAAAGAAATTAAAGAAAGAAAGCCACGATAATGGAGAGCTTATCCACTTAGCTAACTGTACGGACAACTCGAGCTAAGGTTTCATGGCGGACACAGGAAACGAGGCAGACCTAAGAAAAAAAATACACCAGCAGAATCGGAAACGCAAGAGAAAGAGAATGATACTAACATCGAAGGAGATGGCGCAGTATTAAAGGAGCAATCTAATACCCAGATAGACGAAAATGTTCGAAGCCCGATAATTCTCAATGATTTGATCAATTCAGCACTACACAAGGTAGGTAAATCAAATTCCAAACCTCAATCAAATGCTAGTTTGCAGAATCAATCGAAGGAAATTGGGGGAAACTTAATGGAGGAAGAACCAAAAAATGGACCAAACCCTGAATCTCGACCTAAGAAAACCTGGAATTCGGTGGTTTCTGGGAACTCTAAGGTGGGGATGAAACTTTATTATGATGAATTAAGTCGAAAAACTGATGAAATTACAATAGAGGAAGGGGACATTATGAATGAGTTGGAGAAATGGCAGTTTACTCTGATTGGGAATGTTATTGGCGCGAAACCTAAGATGAAGGAGATGACGGATTTTGTGAAAACAGTTTGGACTGATAATAGACCAATTGTGAAGTATTTTAGGCGTGGATGGTTTACATTCAAATTTGCAACATAAGAATTGAAGCCATGAATGATGTCATGAAAGGCGGGCCATGGAAGATTGGAGGTAACCCTTTGATTTTAAAACCATGGAGCCCAAGTATCTCACAGGAGCTGGATTGTTTGACAATGATGCCTGTTTGGATACTCCTGCCTGATTTGGATCCATGGCTATGGAGTGAACAAGCTCTGAGTAAGATTGGAAGCAAGCTAGGGCGACCAATGTATGCTGATAACACCACTACTAAGCAAGATAGGCTTACATTTGCAAGAATCCTTGTGGAGGTGGACGTATCAAAGGACTTGCCAGATGAGATGATCATCAACACTCCTCACTGTGGGCAAATTTGTCAGAAAGTGCAGTATGAATGGGTTCCCCATTTCTGCAAAACCTGTTGCAAGCTTGGGCATACTTCTCAGCATTGCAAGCTTAACAGGCCTAAACCTGTTCCTAAGCCAGCAATGGTGTACAAACCTAAAGCTAAGGCTGCTGAGGCCACACAGCTGCAGGAAGTACAAACTGAGAAAGCCTCAGAGCAAGGAGAAGTGGAGAATGTGCAGAACCAGGTTGTGGTGGATGAAAGTCATGAACATCGTCCAACACCACCAGAATCTCCATCTGAAAATGATAGGTTTAGTATGGATGATTTGGGTTTTAGAAAGCACAAGCAGACCAGTAAGGCCAGCAGAAATACAAAGGACACTGTTATTCCAACTGTTTTAAGTAACAATTTTGCTGCACTGCTGGAAGATGGAGGAAGAGAGGGCAATGTAAACCTGGGGTTGAAGCATTTTTTAGAGGAGGAGGTCAATCCTGGACCACCACCTTTATGTTAGTAGGGGCATGGAATATAAGAGGGCTTAATGAAGCTCTCAAACAGCAGGAAGTCAAGAGCTTCATGATGAAGTATAGACTAAATATGATTGGAATCTTGGAAACAAGAGTAAAGAGCAATAAAGTTGATGGTATTATCAGGAGGAATTTCAGTAGTTACTCTGTTATCACAAATCATACCACCCATTGTAATGGTAGGATTTGGATAATTTGGAATGATAGTTTACAGGTTAACATAGTGATGATGTCTAGTCAGATGGTGCTTTGCAAGGTCACTCATGTGAGTACAAGAAGGGTGTTTCTGATCTCTTTTATTTATGCCAGCAATGACCCAAAAGAGAGATTGGAACTATGGTCAGATATGAGGATTTGGGCTGATAATAACACACCTTGGATTGCTGTAGGGGATTTTAATGTGGTTAGACAGAATTCTGAAAGATCAGGAGGAAATAAAACTCCTCAAGGGGATATGGATGCTTTTAATAACTGCCTGGCTGACTGTACCTTGATAGATTTGAGGAGCAGTGGGTGTGGCGTAACTTGGACCAATAATCAGGAGGAACCTGACAGAATTTGGGCTAAACTTGATCGAGCTTTAGCAAACCAGGCTTGGATTAATGTTTATCCAAACTCTATGGCTGAATTTCTTGCTAAAGGAATCTCTGACCATTCTCTCATTCTCCAATTCTGGTCACAGTCATGGACACCCCTAAGATTAAAAAACCCTTTAGATATCTTAACTGCTGGAGTGATCATGCTGATTTTGGCTCTACTGTGGAAAAAGCTTGGAATAAGAACTACACAGGGAGGCCTATTGATAGACTCTTTGAGAAACTAAGGAATACTAAGCAAAGCCTGGCCCTCCTTAATAAAAGAGAGTTTTCCAATCTTACTCAGAGAGTTGTAGAGTGCAGGAAAAAGCTTGAAACTGTTCAGAACAGCTTGAACAAGGATCCTAGGAGTGTCACCTTGCAAGTGGAAGTTGCTGATACTAAGGAGGAGTATTGCAATCTCAAGAGAGCTGAAATGAGTATGTTGAGCCAAAGAGCTAAAATAACCCATATTCAGATGGCTGATAGCAACACAAAATACTTCTATGCTCGAATTGCTGAAAGGAAGCATCAGAGCATAATTTCGAAAATTAAAGATGAGCATGGGAGAGTTAGGGAGGACCCTGATGACATTGCCAGAGCTTTCATTGACTTCTACAAGGGTTTATTAGGCTCTGAATCTCCTGTGGAAAGTCTAGATACTGAATTTATCAGGAAGGGAGCTTGTTTGCAGGAGATTGATCATCAAAATCTGATCACACAAGTCATACCTGAGGAGATTCATGATGCTCTCTTCAGTATTCACCCTGACAAAAGCCCTGGCCAGGATGGTTACAATGCAGGATTCTTTCAGAAAGCTTGGGAGATTGTCAAGAAGGATCTAATAAAGGCAGTAATGGAGTTTTTCAATACTTTGTATATGCCTAAGAAAGTGAACACTACCATGATTACACTCATTCCAAAGAAACCTAATCCAGAAGTTGTGACAGATTATAGACCAATTGCATGCTGCTCTACTCTCTACAAGGTGATAAGCAAAATTATTGCAAACAGACTTAAGGAAACCCTAGCTTGCCTAGTCTTATAGGAGGGGAACAAGCTGCTTTTGTAGCAGGCAGAAATATTTTTGATAATGTGGTGCTGTCTCAAACTCTGGTGAAGGGGTACAGTCAGAAAAACACTTCTCCTAGATGTCTAATCAAAGTAGACATTAGGAAAGCATTTGACTCTTTGAATTGGAATTTTATTAGGGAAATGCTGCTGGCTTTGAACTTTCCTGAGAAATTTGTGAATTGGATTTGCAAGTGTATCACAACTACATGGTTTTCTATTAAGATTAATGGTGTCTATGAGGGGTTCTTTCAAGGAAAAAGTGGGATAAGGCAGGGAGACCCACTCTCTCCTTACATTTTTGTGCTTAGCATGGAAATGCTTTCAAGATACCTGAGGATCATGCACCAGCAAAACCAGTTCTCTTTTCATCCTCAATGTGGCAGAATCAGGCTTACACATCTGACATTTGCTGATAACTTAATGGTTTTTGTGAAAGGGGATGCTCCCTCTGTTGCAGCAGCTATGAAGTGTCTGAATCTCTTTGCAGACATCTCAGGGTTGAAGGCTAATCAGTCTAAAACTGATATCTACTTTGGAGGAGTTGCTAATGAGGTGAAGCAGCATGTACTTGACATGACAGGTTTCTCTGAGGGGTTTTTTCCTTTTAGATACTTAGGCCTGCCTCTTAACTCCTCTAGACTGAAAAATGAGATGTATGAGAAGCTGATACAGAAACTGCAGAACTCAGTCAAACATTGGAGTGCTCTTACACTATCTTATGCAGGGAAATGCCAGCTTATTAACTCCATTATCTTTGGGGTGGAAAATTTCTGGGGCAACAATGCTTTAATTCCAAAAGGCATCGTCAAGAAGATCAATAAAACCTGCAAAGATTATGTCTGGAACATAGGGCTAGGGCAGAGGAAAATTCAGTACAAAAGTTGGCTGAGTGTGTGTGCTCCCAGGAGCGAAGGTGGAATGAATATAAAAGAAGTTCTCTCCTGGAACAAAGCATTGATATGCAAGTGGTTGTGGAGACTTCATTGCAAAGCAGATGTGATTTGGGAAAGCTGGGTTAGGGCTTATAAAATGCAGAACAAGACTCTAGAAGATATCACAGCAAAAGCTTTAGACTCAGAAAATTGGAAGAGCATAGTAAAGATGAAGGAGGAGCTTATCAGTTCACTGGGAAATGAAAGCTCTATAGACACTATTCTGGAAACTTGGAGCAGGAATGGTAAGTTTAGTGCCAAAACAGCTTATGAGCACTTCAGAAAGAAGTTTGATAAAGTTCCCTGGCATGGTGTTGTTTGGAAGAGTGCTAATCTTCCTAAACACAGTTTCATTGTTGTACTAGCTTTGCAAAAAAAGTTAGCCACAGTAGATAACATGATTAAGAGAGGACTTATACTGGTGAACAGGTGTAGCTTATGCAAACAAGCTGCAGAGAACCACATGCATCTGTTTTTCCGATGTAGCTACTCCTCTGAGGTCTGGAAAGCAATCAGAAATTGGTCTGGGATGAGGCATGAGCATAATGATCTCTGGACAGTATGCCACTGGTTGAAAAGAAGAGCAAATAGAAGGAATTGGAGACATAAATGGGCTGCATGCAGCATGACAACAACAATTTACTTGTTGTGGCAGGAGAGGAATAACAGAATCTTTGGAGAGCATGAGCATTCATCAGAGTGGTTAGCTAATCAAATTAAGGACATAGTTAGTGCTCGTCTATACTTTTGGTTGAGAAACTGTAATTTAGAGGAAATGGTTTGAGTTTTGCATTACTCCTTTCCTTTAGAGGGTTTCTTTATGTACGAAATGTTCTTTTCTTTTTCCCCATTAGTGGATGAATAAAAGAACCAAATCACTTACAAAAAAAAAAAAAAAAAAAAAAATTAAAAAAGAAAAATCAAAGCTTAAAACAAAACATTAAACTCCATATTAACTCAAGAGTCCGTGCAACGCACGAGCATTCAACTAGTATATATATCTAAAAGCTAATAATTTGGAGCGTATTGAGGGCGTCGAGAGGTCAGGAAATTTTCAGAGAGAGTCCAAGATATGTTAAACTCTCACATAAAATATTAATCAAATCCACATTAAACATTAAGAAATGCACCGGAATAGAGTCCAATATTTGTAAAACTCTCACATAATAAAGTTGTCATCATGAAACTAATATAAACTTTTGTAAGTTAGGTTACGTATATGAGAATATTACGATACATATATCATTAAGTTCGTGCCGAAATGTATCTCAATATAAGATCCATTTACACATACTTTTGAAAGTTAAGTATGATTTTGGTAGAGATTTGTGGAGAAGTTTAAGACTTGTGAAAAAATGATTTAAAAAATAACAAAAAAAAAATATCCGTAAGTGATTTAGTGAGATTAGAACACATCTTAACTAACCAACATTTCATCAGTTATCATTTTTTTTCTAGATTAAGTAGTTAATAAAAAAAAATGAAAAGTGTCCCGTGTTAATTAATGATCATGATTAATTTATTTATGTTTAGATTAAATAATTAAATTATAAGAATAGTCGATTATGGTGAAGTGTCCCGTGCAACGCACGGGCTTTTCACCTAGTGTTATATAATGGGTGATGGGATAGTGAAATGAAAATGAGATGGTATAACGAGTGATGTGATAGTGGAATGAAAATAAAACAATATAATGAGTGATGTAATAGTGGATTGCAAATGAAATAGTATAGCGTGTGCATGATGGAACATGGAATGAAACTGAAATAATGTAATGGGTGGCGTAGAAGGAAAGGAAATAAAATACGATAAGTTAGCAGAAATAAATAATAATATAATATGACAAGTGACAACAGTTGAAATAAAAAATTAATTTAATTTATTCGTTCCGAAAAATATTATACCAAAATAAACCTACATTATTATGAAACGAGTATAAACGATATAAATACGTAGCCCGGGCGCAAGCCGGGCATGCAAACTAATATATATTATTATTTGAGGCTTTTTTTGAACTCTCACAACGACCGAGTGATATTAGAGAGTCCGTTTTTTTATGGATAGTTGAATATTATATTATTTTAGTTATGTTCCATCATATTTCTAATTCTAATCGAAGTTAAACTGAAAAATTATATAACTAATCTATCATTATGGTATATTTTCCTAATTCTGGTCTATCATATTTCTAAAATCCTAATCAGCCAACTATAAATAGTTGAAGTCCCAAATCAACATTCACAATCATAATGCCTTATCATGTATACTTGGCTGGCTATAATAAGCTCCTAAAGTATTGATTGGCAAGTTTAAACATTATTATTGTTTGTTTTATTAGAATTTTGGATTGGATTGATTTTTTTTTTTTTTTTTTGGACGTGAAGTATATGCATGCATATTGTATTGGCGACTAAAAAGAATGCAAGTGTATACATTGTTCTTGCTTTTCTTACGGTTTTCAATTTGGATCCTACGTCAATATAGGGAAGTTTGTAGTGATTTTAGAGAGTTCAATTTTATATGGACCTTTGAATATTTAAGTCATAATATGGTAAGTGAACAATTAATTTAATTTTACATCGACTAGATTAGTACATGATATAGTAAGTGAATAAAAAATTAAATATAAATTTTACATGTTACATACGAATTCTATAATAAGTAAGACCCAGAGGACGGCCACCGAAAGTATCTCGACCATCAGATCCACCATCGCGAGGCGAGTAAGATGACATAGATATTGGGAGGATCAGTGACGTATCGGAGGAGGAATCGGAAACCCTGATACACAAATCACCGAGAACACTTGTATTTTTCGATGAAATTGTAGGGAATGCTATCACAAAATCAGGTAAGGAAACAATCCCTAAATCAAATACTTTGAATAAGGATTCAATTGCTGATAGTAGAAATGTTAATGGGGAGAATGAGAAGGTAACAGAGGGAAATGGAATTGGGGTTTTACAAAGTGAAAAAGGAAAGTTAGATGAAGGAATTCCAATTGAAACTGATAAGGAGAACAATGGGGTCAAAAAGAGTAAAAAATGGAGTACTATTGCTGGTGATAAAAGTAAAATGGGAATGAATTTGCAGTATTATGAGCCTGACTCACAATCTGAGGAGGTAATAATAGAGGAGGCGGATGTAAGTTCGGAGTTAGAATATTGGAAGTATGCTTTGGTTGGAAACATAATTGGGGGAAAACCTAAGCTCAAGGAAGTTCAGGATTATGCAGATAAGAACTGGGCTATGGTAGACAAACCAAGCATCTTATATTATAAGAGAGGTTGGTTCACATTCAGGTTTAAGTCAGAGGAGGAAATGCTCACAATCCTGAGAGGTGGGCAGTGGAAGTTGGGTG
This sequence comes from Spergularia bocconei, assembly GCA_963457585.1. Lineage (NCBI taxonomy): Eukaryota > Viridiplantae > Streptophyta > Magnoliopsida > Caryophyllales > Caryophyllaceae > Spergularia > Spergularia bocconei. The sequence continues at coordinate 298,962 of OY734958.1, forward strand.
GAAACACATTGATTCTCAAACGGTGGAATCCTGGCTTATCACAGGAGCTGGACAGAATTTCTGTGGTACCAGTCTTGGTTTTGTTACCTGACCTTGACCCATGGTTTTGGTCTGCACCAGCACTGAGTAAAATTGCCAGCAAGTTGGGCAAGCCGATATGTGCTGACCATACTACCACTGAGAAGTCAAGGCTGTCTTTTGTGAGAGTGATGGTAGAGATAGATGTCTCGGAAACCCTGCCTGACCATCTAATCCTCAAAACACCATACTCTGACTCTTTCTGCCAAAGAGTGGAATATGAGTGGGTGCCCTATTTCTGCAACTGTTGCAAGAAGTTGGGACACCTAGAATATAGCTGCAAGCAGGGAAAAGTGGATAAGGAAAAGGAGAAGAAGGTTCAGAAAAAGATGGAATTTAGACCAAAAACTAACCAAGACACAAAATCAGATGAAGTCATCCCACCACAGCAGGCTGTGATCCACCAGCAAACTGAAATGGAGGATAAGACCCATACTGATGTGGCCACTCCACCTGCCATGCAGGTAGATGAAATGGGATTCAAAATGGTTAGCAGAAAACTTGCTTCAAAAACTAAAGCAAAAACCCATACCCCCCCTTTAGTCATAAGAACAACAAATAGCTTCAATAAGTTGGGTTGGGCTGAGAATCAGATTGACAAAGGTTTTGCTGCAATTGTTCAGGACAAGATTGACTTTCTAGGGGAAGAGGAGCCACCAGGCACTCCCCCTCCCCAATGTTAGCAGGCTCCTGGAATGTGAGAGGGCTCAATGAGCCCCTCAAACAGCAGGAGGTGAAGGACCTCCTGCTGCATCATAGGTTGGATATGTTTGGCATTTTGGAAACCAGGGTTAGGGAGAAAAATGCAGGAAATATCCTGAAAAGAAGGTTTGGAAACTATAACAGTTGTATGAACTACAATTATCATAGGAATGGAAGGATATGGTTATTATGGAATTCCAATGTGCAGGTGGATATTTTTAAGAGTCATGATCAATTGATACACTGCAAAGTTAGGAGTCAGGCTGACAAAAAAGCTTTCTATATAACTATGGTTCATGAATTTGTTTATAGAATATATTTTTTTTTGTGGCTTCTTGAGTACCATTTTTCACATTATTATTGGAATCAAGTGTGGGTTGGACATTATTGTGCTATGTAGCAATAGTTCATGAATAGGGTTTGGTTTAGTCAGATTCCACCAAGTCGAGTTATTGGATTTTTCATTTGTTTATATGATTTGTAGTTTTCCCCCTTAATATTCTAGCTTGGTCAGAGGGGTTAGGTCATATAAAAGTTCATGGCATGTCGAATCGAGTTTGTTTTCGGGTTGCTATCGAGTTGGGTATTATAAGGGTATTTTTTTTGTGATGTTAGATTTTTTTTTATTTAGATCCTCATTGGGCCTGGTTACTAAAATTTATTTGATGGCATCATCTCGATTTTTGTTCAATATTTTTTTTGGATTTTAGACATACACTAAAGTTCCTATGTTAGTAAGTTAAAACTATGCATATATCTATATTAAATTTGTTTAAAAGGTATCATTTCTAATAACTTGACTATTGATTGATGTGTCATCAAAACGGGGGTGGGGGGTTCATTGATTTCGAAAGAGTTTTAATTTCAAAAATATTATACTAGATTGAGCAATGTGTTTAAAATATATTCAGTACTGAAGAAATATGTCCATACTAAGAGTTAGTAATTGGTTCATGAATAAGGTTGGACATTATTGTGTTATGTAGCATTGGTGCATGAATTTGTCTATAAAATTTGTTTTTTCTCTCATTTTGTTTTTTTTTTTTTTTGCTTCTTGACTACTATTGTTTCTTATTTTTCAAATGTTTCTTTTGCTTATAAGTATCGAAATCAAATTCAAGTAAAACATTATTCTGTCATGTATGACTCATGTTCTACCATGTCGAGTATTTGAATTTCTCGCATAATGTCACATGTGATGCAAACAATTAGACTTAATAATACTTTGAAATAATGACCATAATATAGGCTCTGAAAAATATTTATTTACATTTATGATGTCACTACTAAAGTGTATTTTTTTCATACATTGAATACGGGTCAATACGTGACATTTACGGGTCAATACGTGACATTTACAATACAAAATTGGAGGGAGTATAAGTCTTTATGTTAGTTATTATTCTTAAAATTGATTGTAAAGTTCTCCCTCTATTACTTACTATTCCGTGTGGTAATTTATTGTTGAAAGATTTATTTTTCAAAATTTCAAGTGGATTAAAAGTTATAACCGGGAACATGACACTTATTAACACAATTTTGTATATAGTCATGATTTTTATGTAAAGACGGTCAAGATAATTATGCAAATGATTTGTACAGTGTATGTAATGATTTTGTGAAACAAGTATGATTGATACAAATAGGGAGCCCGGGCGCGACACGGGCACGCAAACTAGTAATAATATAACCATCAAACGAAGTATATTTTTCTTATCATTTCGGAGGATTGCCCAACATGGGCGACATCTCCATCATTTAGTGAAAAAAAAAACTTAAAAAACACTAACATATATATGTGCTTCTTATTATATTTTTCTGTAATTGATTCATATGCCAAGTTAATTTCCGTTAACCTTTCAGTAATTATCATTGATTCCAACGAGTCAATAGTATTATTATTATAGGACCAAATAAAACAGAAATCTCACATTCTTAATGGAATTAATTTGGACCTGGAAAATAGATTCTGGTTGCACTGTATGTAATCAGAGTGCACACAGTACAACATATTGGTGCTCTTTATGTGAAGACATCCCTTGGAACAAAAAAACATAGAATTCCTACGATTTACTTAGTTGTCACTCGAACGCCATGTATACAATATACATGTTTAATGGGCCGAACAAAGATAAATATCATATATATGTTGTTTAACTTAGGGATCAACGGGTACAGGTCAAATTAGACCCAAAAATACGCATACTGAAATAGGTTTGGGTTAATACATTTTAAGGATCATAAAGAGCGGGTTCATGACATAAACATAAAGACTTCATAACTCTAGAAAAGCATGACCAACCATAAAGTGGGTTCACGACCCAAAAATTTGTTGGTTTGGCTTAATACAAGGTACAGATTTTTAAAAATGGGTTCACGGTAGCGTGTTCGGTCAGGTCGATGTCGAGTTATTGGAGCAGTTGGACTTTTTTTAGGTCGAATGTCGCGTGCCCTATAGTTTAACTCATTTGAAGACACTTATTTCTCTGAGCAACTTATTACCATTGAATAATTGAATGATAAAAATGTAGTCTAAAAGTGAATTACCAATATCATTTAATGTCCCGTGCAATTTTTGCACTGGTCATTAACTAGTATCAATTGAATTTCCTGATAGGTCTAAGATCGGGTGTTCCTACTTATAAAATGTTATAGGCATCTATTAAGCTTGATAAATCAACAATAGGATGACAATTGTGCGTAGTATAGCATGTAGTATAATTAAATATAGTTAATTTAAATTTAAATGGATGAATAAACTAGTCAACGAAATAATTAGAATACAAAAGCAGTTACAGAGCACACTCAATCAAGTTAAATCATTGAATTCAATTTCGGAATCATAACCACTATCATAGTTTTTGTCAACCGCAAATAAGTGCTCAGTGTCTTCCTCTATAACATAAGCACGCCTAGGGGTGGCATTATGAAAACTAATTAACACGAGGCAAAAGCCAAAGACAAACCACATATACATAGAGCTAAACCCAAACAATCTTTGGGCAGTGCACACGGCATTTGCAATGACGTACTTAAAGAACCCAAAGTCCACGGCCCCTCCCCCAGCCCACCTGAGAGCGAGCCTGGGGGCAGGGCCAACCTTGAAGAGCTCACCAACGCAGAACCCTTCGAAGCTAAAACTTAGTATGGCTACAAAGCCAAAGATTGTGCTACTTGTGTGAATGATTGCAAAGAAGGCCCATACGTACAAGAACGTGACAATCCCTACCAAAGTAAATCTCTCAACATGAATGAACTCATATTGATACTTAGAGACCAGCTTGTAATCCCATGTTTCTTGTGTTACTTCATCCCTCGGAATTCCCCAGAAGCTCGCGTACTCGATTGTTCGCAAAAGGGTGACCATAAATACTAACGGAATCAAGCGAAAGCAGAGTGAACATAAACAGAAGGCTCCTACAAGCATCCAATCTTTATGTTGTTCACGTACCAACGTAACAATGATTGACCAAAACCAAACAAAGAAGCAAATCACCGAAAGAGTGTTTAAAACTATAGCAAGACCAGTTAGACGACCCGCGCCCATATTTTTCATCATCTCCATTCACTTTGTTCCGTCAATATCCAACTTGATTGGGATATGTCAATTGAATTATTGTTTCGTACTTGTGAACATATGTGACCAAAATTTAGTAACCTTAGCCATTAAAAGTGGATCTAATATATGCATGACTTGTTCAGAGTTTAAAACGATTCCTACGCAATTGAAATTGATGATCATGAGGTCTGGATATGTGAAAGTTTTTTTTATTTTTTTTTATTTTTTTTGCATGATAAAAGATGACTATTGTTACTAGGCCATCAACTATTGTGCATTATTTGAGCTGTTACCAAAATAAGTAACGGGTAAAGGGGCATCGTGCCGAAATCCACATCAAGGTAAGAAACTCCAGTGCTTATACCATGCTCCCGGGAGCACAAGGACCATGGTGGTCCTCCTCACAATAGATGAGTGGGGACCACATATTAAAAAATGAAAAATTATTTTAAGTGTGGTCCCCACTCCTTTATTGTGAGGAGGACCACCATGCTCCTTGTGCTCCCGGGAGCATGGTATAATTTGCGAAGAAACTCGCCGTAGGAACCGCATTTATAAGAATTTAATAATAAATACTGTAAGCCCCCAAAATGCTCTAACATAAAATCTCAATCTGACTCTATCTTAAGCTGTGTTCATTTCAATTCAACCTTCAAGACACCATAAACAACCTTCAACCCATTTGCCGTATTTGTGATAAGGTCTTAATTAACAATAATACGTTATTCAATTCTTTGGTATTTGCAGTAAAATGCTGAAAACCGTTAACATTATCATGTTTCTAAACTTACCCCATTTGTCATTTGACTGTGGTTAAACACCTAAACTTAAACATAGCTCTAATTAAATCTAGTCTAAACACCCACATCCCACATTCCCACCGCCGTACGTATCCACTTACATATTTTGCCGATCACATATCCAATTAGTTTATTAGTATGATATTGTGTATATTAGACCTAGCTCTCACGGTCACGGATTTGTGGGTCACTAATCGATCGGATGGTTACTTTTGATGATTGTGGGTTTAGTACTTTAGTAACAACATAACTAACAAGTTTCTTGAATGTATTAGGGAAATATCAATAATCATGTTCATATTGTGATTGATTGTAATTGATATGTTTGATGTATTGTTGGTAACATATCTTTGTAAAATAGGTATGACTATAATCTAGTGTTGTATTTTAGGATTAGCTATATCTTGTAATTATCATCTTCTCCTAGCAATAAAATCAAGCTTTCATGTATAGTTCTCTTTTCCTTCTCCTCTCTACGTTCTCTACAGAATGATTATTAACCTATTACTAATTAGTGTAGAAGTACGTAACAATAATATCATGCCAATATCAAGGCCACCTTCCTTTTAGTCTAGAGTGCCTTCAAAAAGAAGTATGAGTCGTGTCCTTCTAACTTCTAAGGCACCCCCAGTCCCCACTTTCAACATGCTTAGAGCCAACTCATATAGCGTCAAAAATACAACTAAGCCCTACACATATTGTATAGTGCTCATCAGTCATCACATAGTGCCAGCTTGTAAGTCCTAAGTAGTAACACCGAAATAGACAAACTCACCTATAAACTCATAAAGTAGAGATATGGCAATTTCCTCTTACAAAACCAAGACAAAAGATCAGACTAGCAACCATTTCGAAAAACCATCAAAGTTTTCAGCTTTGTACGTCCATGATGGCCCAACATATATAAAACAAGAACACCAAACAAGAAACAATAATTTTAATCAATATTTAGAGGTAGCGAGCCAGGTAGGACTTCATGTTTTGCTAATAATGTTTGTAGACTTTCATTTATGTAAGTGATAAAAGTATGAAAAAAATATCATGTAAGAAAATAATGAAGGAAAAGAAGTTTTATGTTAAAGATCCAGACAGAAATAAGAAGCTCATATAATTAAAGTGGTCAAATCACTCAAATGAATTTTTGTTCCTTATATCGTAAAAAAAATACGCGCGTATGAATAATTGAAAAGATCAATTCTACGTACACATTACTAGGTATACCGAAGTGCCTAGAGGAAAACATCTCCGGATCGATCTCTTTGACAATCTGAATTATAACGTCCTCGTATGTCGCCTATCTTGATGCATTGTATAATTTATTCGGGCCGCTTACATTTGGTGTATTGTATAAATCATTCGCAACTAATGTGGGGTGCTGAAATTAAATCTAAAGAACTATTTAGAAATGTGTCATTTAAAAATAATGTGCACCTGATTTTTAGTTAACAAAAGTGCCATAATCGAATATCTCAATTAACGTACAAATTCGGTAGAAGGGATGCAAATTTTTGTTCCATACATGTTCAAACTCATAATGTGACAAACTTAAAATTACTCTATTATACTCCGTAGGAAATTTTTTGATACGATTGGCACACTTCCCATAGAAAGGACAGCGAAGTCACTAAAACTCAATTACTCTATTATACTAGCTCCGTGGGAAAATTTTCATACTACCCAAAATCGAAAGGGGAGTACGACACTTAGCTAAATTAAGGCTAAACTAACTAATTAATGCTAAACTAATGCAATATTACTAATTTTTTTTTTTTTTTTGTACAAAGGAGCAGCTAATGCTGCGGGTGTAGGGGTATGAGGATTTGAACCCGGGACAACCCCCAGGCAGGTTGAGTTCCTATCCACTAGGCCAACCTTGATCCTCATGCAATATTACTAATTAACACACAAGACTTAAATACTACTAAAACACGTACAAGACTTAAATACTACCACAAACTACAAGATTCCCTAATTTAATTCCCCCGAATCAAGTACCAATGCAATAATACAGAGCATGAGTCTAGCGGCGGCCCAGATACTTGACCACACGAAACCGACGAACAGCACGATATGTAGACTGCTTTTCCCCGGATAAAGAAATCCGGTAGACATGACCGTCACAAATACCGTCTTCGTTAATTAGCTGCACCCACTCGTTCTTAATGATGTCCGTCGCTTCAGCATTGTGCACGAGGTATTCGCTCACTCGTTGTAGCACCATCGAATGCTCACCGGTTTCCAACTTGTTGCTTGGAAGTGTGAATTTTCGTTGATTTCGGTCTGACTTTTTGGCGGGAAGTATAAGTATGGGGTTTTTGTGGTTGATGGGAAGCCACCAAAATTTTAAAAGGGTGAGATAAGTGGTGGGTAATAAGCTGAGCATCCAGGCCACTACCTTAAGCTCAAGGCGATAGTGACCGGCCATAACCGGGGAGGCAGTTGCTATGGTGAGAGAGGAAACAAGGCCAAGTATTTGTAGGTCAGTGGTGGAGTCAATAAGCTTCTCAATGGAGAAAGCCCAGAGAAGTATACCAGGCATGCAACACATAGACTTATCATTTAACCCAAGAAAACACATTGGAATGGAAGAGGCGAATAAGATGAACAAAGCAAGTCCACCTTGAGCAAGCCTCCCCCATTCACTCCTAAACAAATCAAGCCCCCGAACGTATGGTTCAAAGCAAAACAGAACACCATGAGGGATTAAACCAAGGCAAGTAATCAAGATTTTTGTGTTCAAAGATAGGTTTGGGAATACCGAAACATACCAAATTGATCCGAAAAAGAGAAGTGCAGCAAAAAAACAAGAAATTGAAAATACTCTCTCACCCAAGTAAGATGGTCTTGCCATGGTAGAAATTTGGAGGTGATGATATGTGGTTTTTTTATTTATCAGAGATTCAAAGTGTGTAATAATAAGAATGGTTTTGGAGAGAGAGAGAGGAGATGAGACTGGATGAATTATGCAAATAAGAATGGTTTTGTTTGGAGGGAATATTAAAGTTTTAATTTAATAGTAAGTAATAATGTAATGAATGGGACCATATATGCATTGGACGTTGGCACGTTGCCATTGAGCTCCAGCTTTAATTTGTACCAATTAGTCCAATTTACTTATTTTATTCACTCATATGTTATGTTATTGTCACCACTAGATGACATTATTGCCTTGATATTTCCGTTGTAAATATTGTCTTGCCATCTTGAAATTGTACCATGTACGGAGTATCTCGGAAGTTAGTGGGACGATTTGGTTACACCATTTGTCCGTGAGTTTGTACTTCCTTTTTGGTTTTTTTGTGGGTTTAATTGTCATCCTTATCCTAATTCCTTGGGGTAATTGGTACAACATTGCATACCAAGTCTTAGTAGTAAATGACTAAATGCCATAACCGTAAGGGAACTACAAAGTTACTTTACTTAATTTATTTTGAAGATATAACGTTATGTATGTTTTATTTCGATTCAAATTTGATCGGTAAGTACCCGAAAGTTTGAAACCGATTTTCGATTATTGTATCATTGACCCCATTTACACGCATATAGATTAACCTATTAGATTGTCATTCAAGTCGCCTTAAGTCAATTAAGTTAAGCCATTTCATTTTCGAATAAGTGTACTTTGCCGTTTTGTTTTTATAAAATACACTTATTCTTATAGAATAAACTTCCAATTTAATGGACATTTAATTTAAGAAGATGCACTTATCTTATTACATGCACTACTAATTTAACAGAATGTCTTTTGTCGTTTTAGTTTTATAAAATTAAAAGCACTTGTAATTTAATAAAATGCACTTCTAATTAAATAAAATGCAATTTGTCGTTTTATTCTTATATCATACACTTGTTCTTGTTAAAGGCACTTCAACTTATCAAAATGCACTTCTAATATTAGATGCACTTATTCTTGTAAAATGTACTTCTAATTTAACAAAATGCACTTTGTCGTCGTTGTATTCTTATTAAATACACTTATTCATGTAAAATGCACTTTCAATTTAACAAAATGCACTTCCAATTTAACAAGATGCTCTTATTCTTATAAAATGCACTCCAAATTTAACAAAATGCACTTCGTCATTTTATTCTTTTAAAATTCACATATTCTAATAAAATGCACTTCAAATTTAATAAAATGCTCATATTCTTATAAAATGCACTTCAAAATTAACAAAATGAACTTGATTGTTTTATTCTTATAAAATGTATTCCAATTTACAAAATGCACTTCTAATTTAACAAAACGCATTTGGTCGTTTTATACTTATTCTATGCATTTGGTCGTTTGATAAAATGCACTTGAAATTAAAATAAAATGCATTTGAGACGATATCTCGATTTTGATAATAAAATGCATAAAATAAAATAAATTAAACCAACTTATTTTCTCCATGGCCTCCTCCCCCCCCCCCGACACCACTTCTCCCTTCTTCTTCTCCATTTCCTCCCCCTGCTCTCACTTTTCTCTCTCCTAAAATTTCAGCGAAAGTTAGGGGCGGTGACGAGTTAAGGGTGTTGGCGTCGATGAGGGACTGAGCGGCAACCATGGGGAAGGGGGCGGAGCACAGGGTGGGAGGAATTGCATGAAAAAGGGGGAGAGATAGAAAACGGCATATGTGATAGTGGAGGCCAAGGGAGGCGCGGAAGGTGGTTGGCGATGGTCCACATGGGGTCGCTTGAGCGTCGTAGGCCTTTCGGTTGTGGTGCGCGCTAGAGTGGGTTGTGTAAGAGGTGGTTGGGGTTTGTGGAGGAGAGGCACGTTGTGCACCTTTTTCGATTTTCAAAAGTAAAGTTAATCAATTTAAAAAATAACGTGTTTTCCAATATAGTAATTGTTTAATTTCAAAAGTAACAATTTTTCAAATTTCAAAACTAACGCTTTGATATCAAAAGTAATGTTTATTTGATTTTCAAAAGTAACGCTATTTAATTTCAAAAGTAAAGTTTTTTTCAAATTTCAAAGTAACGCTTTATATATCAAAAGTAACGTTTATTCGATTTTTAAAAGTAATGCTATTTAATTTCAAAAGTAACGTTTTTTCAAATTTCAAAAGTAACGCTTTTAATTTCTAAAACAAAGTTTTTCAATTTTCAAAAGTGAAGCTATTTTATTTCAAAAGTAACATTCTTCTAATTTTAAAAGTAATGCTTTTCGAATTCAAAAGTAGCTCTGCGCAATATCAAAACTAACATTCTTCATTTCAAAAGTAATACTAATAATTTCAAAATCCAAAAGCTTACTCCCTCCGTGCGGCTTTAAACTTCATAGGGTAAACGGACACGCATTTTAAGGTGGGTGTACACGCTTTTTGGCAAATCTAAATTCCAAAAAAATTGCATGACGGGTTAGATAAATGCGTGTACACCCACCTTAAAATGCGTGTCCGTTTACCTTATGAAGTTTAAAGCCGCACGGAGGGAGTACTCATTTTGAAACACCCCACTTCTAAATTTCTAAATGTTTAAAGAGAGACGGAGGGAGTAAGGACTATATATCATTTAAAAACAAAAGTTATTTGCCCATCTGCGCAGACTGGAGCTTCACAGGCTCACCGGGACTCTTCTAGCTCTCTTCCGTAGCATCGCAAATCGGGGCTCTCCTAACTCTCTTAGGATTGCGTCTGCAACGAGCGCAGTGTAATTTGTTGGGTCTTAGGTCTTAGGTCTTCAACCATGTGCTCTGATACCCTGTTAAAGCACGCTCGAGTATGGGTTACACCCGTAGGAGGAGGAGAGAGACCATTCATAATCCAAGGAGGTTTTATCCTAAAACCAATGTGCGATAGGTGGAGGTACACCTTAGTTTTTATACACGTCAACTCTCTCATCTTTTTGTAAAGTGGGACACTCACAGTTGGAGCACTCTTTAACAGGTGGTCGGCCATGCTGGAGGAAGAGTCGGAGGTAAGGTTGATGATGATGGCGGGGCTGGAGGTGGCTCGAGTGTAGGGGTGGAGGTTGGGGGAAGAGAGGGAAAGTGAGATATGTAAGTTTTATTTTTAATTGGGTCAAAATAAGTTGGGCTACCTATAAAGTCAAGTCCATGTAGGGTCTTATTGTATGAGATCGTCTCATACTATAATAATTTGTGAAAAAACAAATAAAAAAAAATAAAAAAGTGAAGTATCTATTGAAGTTGTACACGTCTGCAAAGTGCAAACCTTCGACCATATATCCGATTGACGGTGACCACCATTAGCGCCACCGTTAACCACCATTGTTAGTGCTATCTACCGCCGACAACGACCATCATTAGTCCCATTTAACCCCGACAACCACCATCACCGTCAACCCTCCTTCTTCTCCTCTCTCTCACAGCCGCTAGCCACCATATCTCAGCCATGCGCCTTTACGAACTCATGCCCTCATCATGCACGAGATTGGAGCTTTTGTCGACCATATTCTTTAGTGGCGCGGCCCTCTAAGGTGTGTGATCTATTGCGGATGTGATGCAATATTTAATACTCCTAGAGGCCAAATGAAAGACGATCCTTTGCTGATTGGAAGTGGATTTTAGGAAAGAGTAAATCTGCATGATACAGATAGTATGACTGTTCCATCAGCTTTCCAATACTATGTTTTGAGTTTTGGTAATGTCTTAGTGTGGAGATTATGGAAAGTAGTGATACTTCCAAATTTCTTGAGTCTAATTTAGTTAAGTGTCTTATTTCTCGTAAAAGAATAAATTTCCTTATCACATAGGAAAAGATAGTGGGAGTCATGTTTCCACATCTCGTTAGGAGTAATATTTCCTTATTGTCTATTTTGTTTTTAGGAAGTCTAGGCTATTATAAATAGCACCCCTTTGTATTGTTTTTACATACAGTTTGAGAATTAATATCGAAGAGTCGAAAGAGAGTTTCTTTGAAATCGTTCAGGCTTTGAACACAAATTGAGCTAGGTAGTGTTATTCTTAGTTCGACATTATTTGCTAATCGCGTTATTAGTGAGTAGTGGATCATTACTTAGATCGGCGTCTAGGTTTGATCATAGTTTGGACGAGTTATAGGTCTAACTTGTTCATCCATATCCTTTGTTATTTCGTTTCTTAGTTTATTTTTGTCCACAATAAAACCCAAAAACCCAAAAATAGCCCCATAGTAGTACAGAATATCAATTTGTTCTATAGTAAGTTTAGATCCGTTGCGTACTCGTATCATTAGTGGCACCAGAGCTAGGGTATTTGATTTCCTTAAATCAAAGCGACCATGGTTGAAGGTGAGAAAGAGAATTCATTGGAAGAGCTCGTGAAGTCTTTACATACGAAGTTAGATAGTTTTGGTACAAGGCTACAACTCATTGAGCAAGAAGGAACTCCAACGTCCGCACAACCAATTAATTCATGCAACGACTGAATGAGGTTTCTACCAATCGTGAGTATGATGAGTTCAAAGTGACAGAACTTCCGGATTTCGATGGAGGTACAGATCCTGAAACTTACCTTGAGTGGGAACGCAAAATTGAACTTATGTTCGATTTTAAGAGTCTGTCCGATGAGAAGAGAGCCAAGTATGCAATCTTGAAACTTGTGAAGAACGCATCATTGTGGTACGCAAACGTCAAAGCTCGTAGGCAACAAAAGGGGAAAGACAAGATTCGTTCTTGGGAGGTTTTGAAGCGTAAATTACGTGAGAGGTATGTACCTAAAAGTCATGTTCTTGATCTCTATCGTAAGGTGGCCGAATTGACACAAGGTAATTTAAGTGTTGGTGGTTATATTGCTGAATTTGAGAAATTAACCTTGATGAGCAACATTAGTGAGATTGATGAGCAAAAGATGGCAAGATTTTTGCGTGGTTTAAACCGATCGATTGCTAATATTGTTGAGCTACAATCGTTTAAGAACTTCGATGAACTATGTTCATTGTCCTTGAAGGTTGAAGCACAAAAATCTCGATCTACCACAACAAAATCAGCAACTTCTCATGAGTCGGAAGGATCGCCTTCTGTGTCGCCTTTAGTTACCCCTCGGTCCAAATTCAAATCAGAGAGGATTTTGAATAAGGATAAGGAGACCGAGCTTAGTAAGGTACGTTGTTACAAGTGCCAAGGGTTTGGACACTTTCAAAACGCGTGCCCGAATAAGAGGATAGTGACATTGTGTGATGCTGTTAAGGTGCGTGATGAGTTGTTTGCTACTAACGCACAAGATGGAGACTATGTAGTTGAAGACGAGACGTATGAGGAATCTGACCATGTTGAAGAAGTCGTGTTTGAAGCTCCTAATCATAAGGTTTTAGTGTCACACCGTTCTCTTCATATGGGTGATCAACCTGATGAACTAGAACAACGTAACATGCTTTTCCGTAGTCAATGCCAAGTTAAGGGTAAGTGGTGCAATGTGATCATCGATGGTGGTAGCGATACTAATGTAGCTTCAAAGGAGATGGTTGATAAACTTAACTTAGCTACTTTTCCACATCCAAATCCTTATAAACTTCATTGGCTTGGTGATGATACGTCTGTTAAGGTTTTAAGACAAACTCGAGTTAATTTAACCATGGGGCCTTATAGTGATGAGATTTTGTGTGATGTAGTTCCAATGGATGCATGTCATGTCCTTCTAGGACGACCTTGGCAATTTGATAGTAGTGCAGATCATGCTGGGAGGGCTAACACTTATACTCTACCTGTTGATGGGAAGCAAGTTGTTCTTAGGCCAATGTCATACAAAGATGTCTGGGCTCAAAATAAGTCAAAGAATTCAAATCGCATAACATTTTCTTGTGCCAGGAAGTATGACAAGAAGAGTCCAAATCATGTCCTTCTGATGAACAAGCAAGCATTGGGAATGGTTGACAATTCGAAGATTGCTGGTCATTCAAAATTGAGGTCAATTCTTTTTCAAGAAGGGGAGGATGATGCAATATTTAATACTCCTAGAGGCCAAATGAAAGACGAGTCCTTTGCTGATTGGAAGAGGATTTTAGGAAAGAGTAAATCTGCATGATACAGATGGTATGACTGTTCCATCAGCTTTCCAATACTATGTTTTGAGTTTTGGTAATGTCTTAGTGTGGAGATTATGGAAAGTAGTGATACTTCCAAATTTCTTGAGTCTAGTTTAGTTAAGTGTCTTATTTCTCGTAAAAGAATAAATTTCCTTATCACATAGGAAAAGATAGTGGGAGTCATGTTTCCACATCTCGTTAGGAGTAATATTTCCTTATTGTCTATTTTGTTTTTAGGAAGTCTAGGCTATTATAAATAGCACCCCTTTGTATTGTTTTTACATACAGTTTGAGAATTAATATCAAAGAGTCGAAAGAGAGTTTCTTTCAAATCGTTCAGGCTTTGAACACAAATTGAGCTAGGTAGTGTTATTCTTAGTTCGACATTATTTGCTAATCGCGTTATTAGTGAGTAGTGGATCATTACTTAGATCGGCGTCTAGGTTTGATCATAGTTTGGACGAGTTATAGGTCTAACTTTTTCATCCATATCCTTTGTTATTTCGTTTCTTAGTTTATTTTTGTTCACAATAAAACCCAAAAACCCAAAAATAGCTCCATAGTAGTACAGAATATCAATTTGTTCTATAGTAAGTTTAGATCCGCTGCGTACTCGTATCAGGATGGGTGCTTGGGTAGCGTAAGGTAGTGGTGGTGAGGTAGAGGTGGTGGTGTAAGATGTGTGGTGGTTAAACCCTTAAAGAGAGAGAAGGTGCATAATTAAAGGTTTTAAATTTGGAAAATTTAATTATTAAATACTTTTTTATATATTTAATTATTTCATTAATATTAATTTAACCATTAGCCACCCCATCTATACTTATCTATTAATAGTCTAATATCATAGATGACATGACGTAGTATTAGAGTATTTGCAACAATTAAATCCACCTCATCGCCTATGTGTCAGCTGTATATTACACTGCCATTGTCAAAACACTTTCCCTCTCCCGCTGGCGCGTGTTGGCCTTTCATCTCCCTTATGAGTTATACGACTTCAGTTTTTTATGTTTCATTTATCGTAAAAAGTAATGAGAAAGCAAACACCTTCCACCTTCCTTTCATGAAAGCTCAGCCTTCTCTGCCCCTTCCAGTTCTTTTTTTTTTTTTGAAACGCCCTCCAATTCTTTCTTCTCCTTCAACAAATCTGAAAATATGAGAATTTGTTTTGGGCGTTTCTCTCTGGCCTTCCTTCAACCTCACGCCTTCCCTATTTTGTATTGTTCTGATCTATCTCCTTTTATTTGTAGCCACCTCTTTTCGTAGTTCCCGTAATAATACAATTAATTTTGTGAGTAAGTGATTTGAGGTTTTTATATTTAGTTCTTGATTCCTTTCTTAATTGCTTTGATTGATTATCAAGTTTTGACATATTCATTCTTTTATACATGCAGATTTTTTGGCTGCTTTTGAGGATTTATTTATTGGCGATTTTCGGACTGTTTTTGGCGAAACCCAGGTAAAATTTGATTGCCACCATCATCAACGCCAGCGGCCTTGCAAGGCGTGATTTTCTTCTTCAATCGTGCCTTATTTCACTCTTCCACTTTATTGATCGATCATATAATTTTTCCTGATTTTTTATTGATTTGATTGAGCTTTTATTTTATTCGTTGAGCTACTCATGCTATTGTATTTTGACGATCACGAATAATCTTTGTCCATTTTTCAGGATGCTATGGATTGACACTGTGTATTACAAACATTGAAGGTAAATTAATTTGGTGCTGGAAACAAACTAATTTGATTGATTTATGCATGGGTTGTGAAAATATAGACAGCTACGAGAATCAGGACTCAAAATGAGGCCAAACAGATTGAGCTTCTGAGTCCCGACTATCATTTTTAGTTTTTAGTTGCTTACCAAATGAATACAAAAACAAAATGAAGATTTCATAAATTGGGTCATTTGGGTTTGCACCAACACGCAGCGCATATGCAGAAATAGACCTCGGATCACATCACCTCACGCAACAAAATTACTGGGTAATCTGTAGCAAAATTTGCCCAATCCATTGAAATTCAAGTTCTCAGTACCCAGGTATGCCTACTAATTGCACCTCTGTTGATTTGATCGATAATTAAATCCTACACCTTTTTGCATACTTACGATACTAATTTTGAGCATATTTATTGCCAATCAAGCCCTGATTTTGATGTCTAATTGAATTTGTTTTATCGAATTGTTATACTTCACAATTGGACATTTCAAGACTTTGTATGGAGGTTGAGTTCATTGATCTTTGTTGATGTTGATTCTTCGTGATCCCTCGATCCGCTACTTCTACAAGGTCTTTATTTTTCTTCTTTTGTTTTAGGTTCTCGCTTTTGCTATGTTTTTGTAATCTGGTTTTTTTGTGAGGGTTCCGTTTTGATGTTTTCCTCTTAACGGAGGCACAATGCTTGCCGGCGTGTGTTGCGATGATCAGGTAACACAACTTGAGTCGACTACTCACTACCACAAACTCCTTCCACATATATGTCTGATTTCACTTTCTTATAATACATTTTTTTATTAATAGCGAAATTATTGTGCGTATGCGTTGGTGACTGATGCTGGTTTGTTAAGTTCATGAATCATGACTACTTACATATCATATGTTTGGTGTTGGGGCCAAAAATATCGATGGGTCAGATATACAAAAGCCCACAAATAAGAAAAGAGTAAAAGCCCACAAGAAAAACTAAATGAAGGGTAAAGTAGTCCTTTTAATGAGAAAAGATCATGGCCGTTGATAAGTGGTTACCCCTTCCCCAAGGGAGTAAGGACAACCTTACACTTGGTAGGGGGACCCCTATTACAAGCTAACCCTACTTGGAGGAGTATTATAAATACCCCCTCATTTATGGAAGGAAACAAGCTTTTTTGGGAATAATTCTCTACTCTCTTCTACTATAATCAGTAAACCTCTCTAAACTCTCCCTCTCTCTTAAACACTCTAGTAATACTATTTGGCAGGACCCTGACTTGAGCGTCGGAAGGTCCGCCCCGGGGGGGCTCCCCCTGGGTCCTGGACTTCCCTTTCCTTGTGCAGGTCCTCATCAAGCGAGCAGCCCGGATCCATTGAAGGCCCTGACGTCCCAACAACACCTCGGGAAAAACACCCCGAACAAATGGCGCCGTCTGTGGGGACGACATAAGGACTTTGGTGGATTCCGGTGACGCAAAGCTATGGTGATGACTACAAGGAATCTGACGAAAAACGAGATGGAGGTGACCGAAGCGGGAAAGGACATGCCCGAACCTGTTCCACCAGCCCCTCATACCGAGGTGGGGACAGGCGAGGAGGAGGTCCTGACCAAGATGGTAGGAGCCAGAAAGGGGCTAAACCCACGAAGGTGAAGGAAGAAGATGCTACCTCCAAGAAGGTCCACAAGCCTCCTGAAAAGGACGCGAGAAAGGACCCAGTTGTAGAGGATACCTTTGATGTCGAGTTCACCGAGGATGAGTACCTCGCCGAACTATGGGAGCGGGGATTATGTTCATCGCGATTCGCAATTCCCTTGTCCTTGTTTTTCACGTCAAGTCTTGATTCTCATTGAGAATGATGTTTTTAAGATGTAATATTTATCAAAAACACATTTTAATCTTGTCTTTCTATTCCAAATCCACAAAAATATACCATATACACAAATTCTTGAAGTTGATAGTAATTTTCCCAAATATCGTGCTCTTTTTTGGAAGAATTATGATTTTTGGAGAAGCAAAATTCAATTTTGCTTCCTCCTAAGGTGGTCGGATCCTAAGGACCTAAGCATCCTGACCAGGTCCTATACCCGCGAAAGGTGCTCGCGGATGGTCAGGCCCTGTGCCCATTGAGGCCCTGGTCTGAGGCCCATGGATGGTAAGGCCCTATGCCCGTTGAGGGTCTGGTTCGAGGCCCGCGCATGGTCAGGTCCTAGGCTCGGGAAAGGTCCTCGTGGATGGTCAGACTCTAGGCCCGTAGGTGGCTATGTCCTATACCCGCGAAAGATGCTCGTGGATGGTTAGGCCTCAATTTCTTGGCCACGTCACGAGGTCCGAAGATAGTTAGGTCCCAAGCCCGTACAGGGTCAGGCCTCAGCTTCGGGTACGGTCAGGTCCCAGGACCATTGAGGGTCAGGTTTCAGGGTCAGGTTTCAGCCTCTTAGCCAGACCCATGCTCAGAGATGGTTAAGCCCTATCCTCTGAAAGAAGCTCATTTGTTAGCCACCAGGCCCTTGGTTCAGAGATGTTCATATCTTAACCTTAGGGGTCTTCTATTCTAGGCATCCTCAGAAATTTCGGTCGAGGGGCTCAAAGTCAACCTCAAGATATACCCCGTTCACCACAGGAAGATAAGCATCAATGGTCAAGCTTTAGGGTCTCCTAATACCGAGCAACCTCAAAGGTCCTCCTTTACAAGGAAGCCTCAAAGAGGGGGCTCGATGATTTTTGTTGACAAGTGCATAGAGGGTCCTCTTTTACTTGTTACCTTCGAGGGCCTAGCCAAAGGTCCCTTGGCTTATTGACAAGCCGCCTCCACCGGCCCCCGTTGACGAGCAGTCCCAGGTCCTGCGGACTCCGCGAAGGTTCTAGGGCCAGTCTCCAGGCCCTTATATCTCTTTATTTGAGCAAGTACGGGTTTATTTATCAAATTAAATGGAGTTTATTCTTCAAAGGGTCAGATAAGTACCTTCTTAATCCTTCTTTGATATGTGATTATCAATTAGAAAAATTTAATACTTTTTGATGTTCAAATATAAAGTGTGATTCAAAAATTTATGTGATTGGAGGAATAACATGTAAAGCATGGAATGTTTGTATTAATATATTTTGTAATGATTTTATGATTATCATGATAGTTAATGATGGGTATCATGTCATTGTGTCATAAGAACCCCGAAAAGGGGCTAAGAATGTATAAACATATGTTGTTTGATGATGATAATGAAGTTGTGTTGTGCTTATATGCCAATAATATGTTGAATGCATTGGTTGAGAACCATGTTTTACATATTGATGAATATGATGAGAATTTTTTCTCAAAAATTTTTGTGTCCAAATGTGGAGCTTGCGGAGTTGTATTACTCTCAAATCGACCCCGAGAGGCTCGACTTAAGAGTAGGGGCTAAGATACAAGTATGTTGATTTATGAAAGTAGCATACATGTTTGAACATGCTATATAAAAATTGTTAGCGGGTAGGCTCCTTAAATGAAAATTTGAATCCATGCTAATCCGTATGATTGCATATGCTATTGGGGCTTTCCCGTGAAATACTTGTTAGCCAAGAGGCTTCTTTGGTTGCGAACATGCCTCGTTTTGTCAATACTCTTGAATTAGGGTGTGACAAAGATAAAAGAATCTATGATTATGTGCAATATGCGTTTGGCTTTGGCTAACAAAAATTCAGGGTACCTGAAGTAAAAGGAGAATACTCCTTATATTACTAGGCTCATGCCTCAAGCTCAAAGGAGGGCCATCAAACATTTTCAAAAGCCTATTGGTCAAAATGCAGAAGGCTCCCCGAATTTCGGGAAGGGCCAAGTTGCACAGGAACCCATCAAGGAGAAGGGTCCTAATAAAAAATGTGATATGTGATTAGAGTCACCTATAGATGCTGGAAAGAAGGGGCTCGCCATAAGGGCCTGCCAAGATTATTGATTCCACCACGACGAGATTCCTAAGGTTCGAAGGGGCTCATCATAAGAGTCCGTCAAGATTATTGCTTCGATCAATTGAGGTTCATTATGATGGCAAACAAGAGATGATGCCACCTGGCTTGCCTCTTTGTTCAGAGCCATGTGTCATGCCATACGTTTCAATCGAAGGATGTGATGACACTAGACTTCCTATGGATGCTAGGTTCCACTACCCAAGATTTCAAGATAGTGTACCTGTGAGATCCTCTGACGACCCTACTGCTTGACGTGACCAGTAGATTCCGTCGTCCTCCCCGTGTAAGTTTGCGGAGGGGGACACTACTCGGAAAACTGGTGTCAAGTTCGCCGTTATTAATTGGAGAACCCATCAGGAGGTAAGGGAAGATGCGAAACCACTCGTTCGTCTGGATCCCAAAGGTCGGCGAGTAGGTTGCACCCTGTGATGAAAGATCCAAACCTCCTATGGGCGGGACCTTGTTAGTCTTTTGGATGGATCCAGGTAGCCCCTGGCGGCGCTTCAGTGTAGCCAAGAGGTTCCATTGGCCATACCGAGCAAGGTTATAAAAATGACGTTGTTGAGATAAGGGATAACATGCACTCGTTTGCCCAAAAAACGAGGGTCGATGAGTAGGTTTGAGGGTCCCGTGGAAGGGTCCGATCCCTATTTGGGGTCAGACCTTGGTAGCCGTTGGCGGCATTTCAATATGCCAACAGGTTCCAGTGTCCTCCCTATGCAAGTTGAAAGTGTAGCACCCTAAAGTTCCAAAGAGGTGATCACATATGCGGTGGAAGAAATGTCTGGGGCCCTGGGGGCCGACGACACCGGCCTGGGGCCAACGACACCGGCCTGGGGCCAACGACACCGGCCGGGGGCCAACAACACCACCGAGACAAAGGGCCAATAACTCCGTGTGTAAAGAGCAAAAATCGTAATGAGTCAAACAAGCTGTTGGGGGCTTAGGGCCTACCCAACATAGTGTGTAAAGAGCAATAACCAAAATGAGGTGTCGGTAAATACTCTTGGTAGCTCCGGCTCCCTAGCGTACTGATGTGTGCGAGAAGGCACACGTACGCTGCGGGTCGGGTACATAGCTAGCCCATGGGTAATAGTAAAAAGCAAAAATCGATAGAAGTAGAGCAAAGGTGGGAGGCTTAGGGCCTACTCCACATAATTGTAAAAAGCAAAAATCGAAAGAAGTTGAGCCAAGGTGGGGGGCTTAGGGCCTACCCCACATTATGTGTAAAAAGCAAAAATCGAAAGAATTGAGGAAAGGTGGGAGGCTTAGGGCCTACCCAAGATAATGGGAGAAAAGCAAAAATCGACGTGAGATAAGCAAAGTTATGGGGCCAAGGGCCTGCCCTAGATAATGTGTAATAAGCAAAAAACGTAATGAGTTGAGTAAATTGGGGAGCCTAAGGGCTTACCCTAGCTAAAAAATCACAAGTATAGGCTTAGGGCCTGAGGACCTCGCTAGGATCATCAACGTACCTGAGCAGAGAACCTTGATTGGTCGGCAAGCCCCGCTTCTAGCGCCATGGAGAGCCCCGTTGAGAGGGCCCTCCTTCTAGCGCCATGAGATTTATGAGGAAAAACTAATAAAATCAAAGGAAGAAGGATCGAGGCTATTTGGAGGTAAAACGATTAGCCTCCCAAAGACCCTCCAACTATTTTGACGGTTCCCGGATCAACTTGGTCCCCTTACAATGGATCAGGCCCGGATGATAACGTCCCTGTTTTTCGGCCACCCTGACCATCTAGATCCGGGGTTGGACATAACAGGGTCCCAAGCAAGATCTTCAACGTTGAAAAGAGTCAAGATGATGAAAGAGTAAACTCTAAGTCCCTGGGAGTTCCCGGATTACCAGGGCCCTGCATTGGAACCCTGGCCCGGAAGTCTGCCCCTTCGGCTTAGGGTCGTAATTCTCAAGGTCCTGAGTTAGACCCTCAGGCTCGGAAGGAGCTCACAAACCAACATTCAAAACCTCAGCCCCTGGGAGTTCCCGGATCGCGAGGGCCCCTCATCGGGACCCTGGTCCGGAAGTCAGCCCCATTGGCATAGGGCCGAAATTTTCAGGGTCCTAAGTAAGGTCCCTGAATTATTCTGGCCCCATATGCCAGGCCCTTGATTTCAGACTCTCCAACCTTCAAGGTCCTGGATCGAAATTTTAAGGGTCCCGAACAAGACCCCGAGTTCGAAAGGAGCTCAGTTGTCAACATTCAAACAAGGGCCACAACTAGTTTTCAACTGTATGTTTGAAAGCAGCCATCCTCGCTCTAGGAGGAGCCTGAAGGGCCGAGGCTATGCCAGGCTCTCTAGGGCCGATGCCGGTACCATTCAAACAAGGGCCAACTAGTTGCTTTCAACAGTGTTTGAATGAAACCAGCCTCGTCCGCTGGATCGCCAAAGTGCCTCAAACGAGAACTATGCACCTTCGAATAAGGGCCAACTAGTTGTTTCACAACGATATTCGAAGGCGATAGTCCTCGAAAAGAAAGAGGAAGGAAACAACAAACTCCAGGGTCCTTAATAGGACCTGGGCATCAAAGAAGAAAGAATGAAAAAGATCGATAAAACTCAAAGAAAAAAGTGTGTCTTAGCGCTTTCAGGAGGACCTGAGCACTAAGGGGCGGCAGGAAGGAGGAAAGATCGGGCAAATGCCCACCCCATTCAAAAACTCACGGCCCCCAACAAGGGTCATGCCTACCCTAACTCGAAGATAGGGCCGAGGCTGAGCCAGTATACCCATGAGAGGCTTATGTTGGGGCCAAAAATATCGATGGGTCAGATATACAAAAGCCCACAAATAAGAAAAGAGTAAAAGCCCACAAGAAAAACTAAATGAAGGGTAAAGTAGTCCTTTTAATGAGAAAAGATCATGGCCGTTGATAAGTGGTTACCCCTTCCCCAAGGGAGTAAGGACAACCTTACACTTGGTAGGGGGACCCCTATTACAAGCTAACCCTACTTGGAGGAGTATTATAAATACCCCCTCATTTATGGAAGGAAACAAGCTTTTTTGGGAATAATTCTCTACTCACTTCTACAATAATCAGTAAACCTCTCTAAACTCTCCCTCTCTCTTAAACACTCTAGTAATACTATTTGGCAGGACCCTGACTTGAGCGTCGGAAGGTCCGCCCCGGGGGGGCTCCCCCTGGGTCCTGGACTTCCCTTTCCTTGTGCAGGTCCTCATCAAGCAAGCAACCCGGATCCATTGAAGGCCCTGACGTCCCAACAGCACCTCGGGAAAAACACCCCGAACATTTGGTATTCGTAAAAATAATTTAGGTCCTGGCAACATCTGGTGTTGCCACACTCACATAAGCAACAAACTCCATGTCACTCGAAACATAAACTTGCTCCTCAGTAGCTTTAAATTATAAATAGCCTCAAGTCCTTAAGTAGCTTGGGTGCTGGCTTTGTACAAGTGACAGTTCGTCCCAAATATGTTGAATTCTCTGATTTTTAGTTGTGATGTTTTCTATTGTAGTTGTTCCTGTTAACCTCTTGCAAATTTTAGAACATCAGGTACAGGAATGTCATGGTTATGCTGGTGATGTCTTGGATCTGGCTTGGTCTCAGTTGAATGTGAGTTTTCCTTACCACTTGCACATCAGTCAAAATTCTTGATTACGCATTTCTATCTCTAATGTATGATAGTTAGAAAGTAATTTTATCTCTGTTTTTTTTAGAAACAAAAGTAATTTTATCTTGTGGAGGCTTCCGTGTCTTACTTTTTTTTATAGGACAAGCGTTTGTCTGTAAAGCAATGAATTTGTGCCTTGGTCATCATTTCGAAGTTGTAACATGTTGCATCTAACATCTGGATGTGTTTGTTCTAAGAGATAGTAGCATTTTTCCTTTTGTAATAGAACTATCATTCGAACGTATGCTGCCAAGTGATATATGATGCCGCCAGGATTAAATTCTAGAGGGCTTGGTGATGGCCGAAATATAATTTATAACATCCCTCCTAGACACAGTATGTTATGCAGTTTACTCAAACATTATTAAGGTGTGAGCATAATCAGAAACTCAAGACTTTAGATTTGAACTTGATCAAGTCAGCCTTGAAGCTTTCGAAAAGCAGCCTGAAAATGTCCCCAGTTACTGTATCATAAAACAGATGGCAAACCTTGAATGTTTTATACTCAGCACTAAGGTTTGCCCTTTTTCTTATGGCTGCATATACAACAACAACAACCAAGCCTTATTCCCAAAATGATTTGGGGTCGGGTAACATGAATCGTCATCCAGTAACCGTCTTGTGTACACCAAAAAATTTCGAAAACGTTGTAAACCTTTTAGAAGTATTTAAACACTTTCAAAAGAAATTTAGAAAAGTCGTCAAAATAAATAAAAAATGTTTAAAAAATATTGCAAAAAACATACTCCCTCCATTTCTTTTGATTCTTTACGTTTCCCTCTTTTGGCAATTTCTTTTGATTCTTTACGTTTCTATTCCGAGCCATACATTGTGCCATTGATTTCCGTTTACGTCCTTACTAATTTTGATAACACATTTCTAATTGGACTGCTTAGTACTAATTACTCAACTTTATATTATATTAGCCCACTAATCTTTCCCTCCCTTTTTTGTAATTTTAACCCATTTATTTCACCCAACCCAACCCAAATCATTACTCCCATTTATTACCCAACCCATTTACCCCCAAATCTCACCCTCATCTCACCTGTTCTTCATTTTCTCGATATTTCTTCTCTCTCCTCATATTTCTTCTCTCTCCTTTGATACTCCCACAAACCCTAGCCCTCCGCCTCCGTCGCCATTCTTGATTCTCGCATCTCCGATCCTCTCTTCTCAAATCCTGTAACAATCACCCTCTTTTTCTTTTGATTCTTACCAATATATTTCTGATTTCGCCATTATTTGAGAAAATGCATGCAGAGTGGTCGAGGAGGCGGAAAGTTCGGTTGAATCATAAGGTCATCGATTCCGACGAGAACATACAAATTTTCATCGATTCAATGTAATAGATCAGGTGATCATCGCTCTTTTCCCTAATTCTATTTAATTTTCTGGGTGGATTATTTGATTATAGGTGGATGAGTTGATGCATGCAATTGATTTGGGGATTTCTGGGTTTGTATTTGCAATTATATAATTAATTTGGGGATTTCTGGGTTTGTATGTAATTGATGAATTGAATTGGGGATTCTGGGTTTGCATGCAATTGATTAATTAAATTGGGGATTTCACTAATTGACGTTTGTAATTGACGAAATTAATTGGGGATTTTTGAATAAATTGGCTAAGGAATCGATTTAATTTAATTGCGGATTTCTGGGTTTAATTTGTATGCAATTGATTAATTGAATTGGGGATTTCTTGCAATTGATTAATTGAATTGGGGATTTACCCAATTGACGATTGTAATTGACGAAATTAATTGGGGATTTTTGAATGAATTGGCTAAGTAATCGATTTAATTTAATTGGGGATTTTTGAATTAATTGGCTAAGTAATCGTTTTACTCCGTAATTGAATTGTGGATTTAACTAATTGGGATTGTAAATGACGACTGATGAAATTAATTGGGGTTTTTTGAATTGAATTGGCTAAGTTATTAGATAGGAATTGTAATTGACGATTTCTTTTAAGATTCGGTTTAAGTAATTTATGAAATTGGCTGAGTTTGGATGGCTTATGTGGTAGGTTGGCTTGCGTTCAAGGGTTTGTGGGTGTTATGATGAGTATTGCCTTAACTTAAGGGGTTCATATTTGGGATTTTAAGCTGCTATAGGTCTATATGCCACCCTTAAGTAAATGTGGAGGCACTATATGTATAGATGCCACCCATGGACTTAAGTTGGAGGCCTAGTTCTAATGCACTCCTACATATCAACCCCTAGGTAGCTCGGTGATGATAGGCGTTTTCACACCTGATCTGAGAGTTGCCTTTTGTTTTTCAAATTGTTTTCAAGTGTTTTGATTACCATCAGATAGGATGCAATGGGTACTAACGTAGACTTTGTGCAATGCAATTGATTGTTTAGTTTAAACGGCAATGCAATACAAAACGGGACTAATAAACTATTTTTACACAAAACATTACAAGCATAGTTTGAATCATGTTCATGCCTCATACCTCCAAAAACTTGATCATCTTCAAACTTGCTTTATGTCTTCACAACTAGTTCTGGATTTCATCATTGTTGTTGTTTGCTCTTGATTTTGCTCTTGATGTAGCTCTTGCTATTGCTGCTTCTTCTCTGGCTATTACTCTTTCTCTTGCTGCTTGTTCTTTTTCGATTGCTTTTGCTTTTGCTGATTCTTGTCTAGCTTGTGCTTTTGCTCTTGTTGCATCGTCTCTTTTCATGTTTCTTGCTCTTGCTGCTTGTTCTCTTTCGAGTGTTTTGGCTTTTGCAACTTGTTCTCTTTGTATGGCTTTGGCTCTTACAGCTTCTTCCCTTGCTTCTGCTCTTACCTTTGCTGCTGCTTCTTTGACTCTTACAACTTCTTCCCTTGCTTCTGCTCTTACCTTTGCTGCTGCTTGTTTAGCTGCTTGTTTAATTGCTTGTGTTTCTGCTGCTGCCGCAGCTGCTGCAGCTTCTATTGCTGCTTTCTTTGCCTCTGCCTTTGCTTTGTTAACTGCTGTTTTATGTCTGACTTCTTCAACACTATCAATGTACAATTTTTGGTCTATTCGTATCTTCTCTGGTAGTTTGCCCAGCTTATCTAACTTCTTCTTAGACATGTGAGGTAGTTTGTAATTGTTGTTTCCCTTTGCTTTGAGGACTTCTTTCATGCAATTCATAAAACTTAGGAAAACATACTGTAAACTCTTCACCTTTGTTTCATCATATGCCTTTGTGACTGCTTGAACAAGTTGTGATACAGTCTTTGCTTGCTTTTTGTGTTGGAGGCTTTGGATAACTCTGAAAAACCCTAAATCAAGACAATTCATGTCTGGACTGTTTGGTGGCTGGTTCTTTAATGTTATTTGCCATCCCCCCTCCTCGGCTGCTTTTCTGAAATCTGGATCTGAATCTTCTATGTGTGGCTTAGCATTGTCTTGCTGGATTGTTATGATCTTTCCATATCCTTGTGGCCACTTTTCTTTGATAGCTGGAAGTATCTTTTGAATCATACACTGCTTTGTGACTTCCGTGTTGATACTTTCAATTAGTTTCTCCTCCAATGTTCCCTTTGGCCTGTTAATAGAAGTCTTTCTGGCTGGAATTTTGACGATAAATGGCCATATGCCAATCTTACCATCAAATATAACTTCCCCTGCATCATCGTAAATAGGCCTAGCAACAGCCGCCATAAACATTATCTTTGTGATGAACCTCTTTGATTTGCATGTTCTATGGGGATCTATTTCATCAGGTAGTAGATATATCTTTTGTGCAGCCCTTGTCATGTAAAACCATTTTTCATCAATGTGTATGACACCATACTCTGAATTAAATGAAGGTTTTGGCCTATTGAGTGTTCTAGGATTTAAGTGATCTAATACCCATTGCATCCTAGCCACTTTATTTTCATCAGTCAAGTATGGTTTCAAAGCACTAGAATGTGATCTGATTTTACCTCTCACCACTAGTCTGTATGCTGTTGATGCTGATGTCTTGAGTGCAATTGCAAGATCAATGATGTTGGTCCTCTCTATCTTTGGCACACTTCTGAGCACTTCTAAATCTATAAAAAGCCTTGGTATACGACCACAATACCTCCTGTCAGAATCTGGTGGTATTCCTCGTTTGATGTCCGATTTTGATTTTCGCCATTTGTTACTGATCGTCACTCTACTAACCCCATATACTGTTGCAAGTTTGGTTATGATGCCTCGAGCCAATCCACTTTCAGCTGTGTAGTTGAATGCAAAAGCAAAATCGATAGCTTTTCTCTCTTTGTTTGTCAATCGTTTTGCTTTCATCTCTGTGTTTTGTCCTCCTGCAGGTGCACTGGACGTTGCGGTTGCTGTATCGGATGTTGGTGAGGCAGAGGAAGTGGAATCAGAAGAATTTGATGAAGAAGTGGCTGAAGTTGTACATGCTGCTGCTGATGTTGCAGCTGTTGTGTATGCTGCTGCAGTTGCTGATGCCGATGCCGATTCAACAAACGAGTGCGGAACACAACCAGGTGCATCGTGAGGCATAATTAATGATGGTTTGTAGTGTATTAGAGGTAGATGTAGACAATCTAATGATTTTAATTGTAGTTTTAAAGATTTAATTTGGTGTTGTATTGAGGGTGATTAAATCACCCAACATTTTCTCTCTCTAATGTAAGCTTAAACAGGTTTTTTGTATGAATTAACCACCCCTTTTTATAAAAAAGGTGGTGAGAAACAGTTCCCAATTGGGTGGGAAAGTGGATTTTGAAAGTTTGGAGGGAAAATGAATGTTTGGGAGCATTTCGTTTGGCGCCTCAATTAGCAACCGGTTTAGGCATGTGGTAGCCCCCACATCCCACTAACAAATACCCTTTCATTCCCTAATTTCTTTTACCTTGGTACTCCCCCCATTTCTCTATGTAAAGAATCATAAGAAATGGAGGGAGTATGAATTTTGAACACAAGTTAGAAAGTTTTGGAAAAAATAGTTGGAAAAACCAAACAAAGAAATCAAAAGGGGTCAGAATAAGTCCTCCACATGAATATAGTCTCGCCACACTGCCCTATCCAACACCATACTCTCTTCGAGCCCTACGAAGCTCATATCACTTCTAATCACCCTCGTCCAAGTCATCTTGGGTCTTCCCCGACCCCTACTAATATTATGGCTGCATATGTTTTAAATAATTGCACATACATCCTTTAATTTGTTATTTCACTCTTACTTTTATGCATATACAATTGTTTTCTGTTCCTGTCAATCATTCTTTTTTGGCTTTAATAGATAGATATATATTTGGACTTCTATGTATGCTCGTGGTGCTTACGTAAACCTGTTGAATGTTATAGTGAACGTCAAAAGAACTGCACATGTATGTATGAACTTCATCGTCTGCTTTCGGCAATTCTTGCTAAGTAAGGTGATATTAGAATGACAAGGATTTGGGCGCTAGACATGACTCACATGAGAGAAAGGGTCATGAGATGAAAAATTGGAAGTGTGTTGGGGCCAAAAATATCAATGGACTGAAAGTGAATAAGCCCATATGCGAGAAGTGGGCAAAAGCCCACGAGGAAAAATAAATGAAGGGCAAAACTGTCTTTGTGAATAAGGAAGAATCTGGACCGTTAATAATGGGTTACCCCTTCCCCAAGGGAGGAAGGGTAGCCTTACACTTGGCAAGATTTCATACACCAGCAACCCTATTTGAGGAGGGGTTATAAATACCCCCTCCATTACATCATTCAAGGCATTCCAATCATTTTACAACACCATTTCCAAGATATTAAACCTCACCAAATCAGTAACATTCTCTAAAAACCCTTTAAATACTTTTATTACATACTTCGGCACCTCGACTACGAGGAGGGCCTACCCTTGTGCAGCATCCTTCTGACTTGATCGTCGGAGGGTCCTCACCCGGGTAAAAACCCCCGGGTTTGGGACTTCCGTTTTCGTGTGCAGGCCCAGCCCAGAGCCGCGGCAAACCATCGTCTTCCACCTGACATCGGGAAAATACCCCGAACAAGTGGCGCCGTCTGTGGCGACGACTTGGTCTTGTTTAGGGCTCTGGTGAGGCGTCGCGATGGTGGCTACGCGAAAACCGAACGAAAGTAAAACGAAGACGACGGAGACGGAGAAGGTGGTACCCGCTCCCACCCAAACCACGGTGGTGGGAACGGAGGAAACCATCGCGGAGATGGTGGTCGGAAAGAAAGGAGCGACGACTCAAAAACTGAAGGAAAAGGCGGGAACTTCGAAGCCTCCGCGCTAAGAATCGGAGAAGGAGCCTGAGCAGGTGTCTCTTGACGAGTCATCCTATGATGAGTCGGATGACTACTACCAGCAGGAGCTAGAGGCAGAGGTGGAAAAGAGAAGCGAAGAATTGGTGGCAAAAAGGTGTGAACAGATGCGTGAACAAATCCAAAAAGAATGCGAAGACAAGTTGGCAAAGCAGATGGAGATGATGAAAGAAGAGATGCTGAAAGCCCTTCGACCCTCTCACGCCTCGGGCGAGCCTGCGGCAACGCAAGGAGGTCCAGGAATGGAGGAGCCTATAGGAGACCCTGCAAAAGGGCCTAAGGAGGCACTTGTCAAGGGTCCAGAGGGAGTACCTGTGAAGGGGTCCACTAAGGAGGCTAGTGAGACCCCTTCACAGAAGAAGAGGAGGCTAAGGAGGAGAGAGGCTTATGAGCAGCACAAGGCACAGCGAAAGGCCCATCGGTTGGCGATCAGGGCCCTGGAATCAGCAAAGAATCTGGCCAAAAGACCCATCATGTCGAAACAAG
This sequence comes from Spergularia bocconei, assembly GCA_963457585.1. Lineage (NCBI taxonomy): Eukaryota > Viridiplantae > Streptophyta > Magnoliopsida > Caryophyllales > Caryophyllaceae > Spergularia > Spergularia bocconei. Next base: position 329,054 of record OY734958.1, read on the forward strand.
ATGCACGGCACATAATCAACGAAAGAAAGACAATGAGGAAGTATGATGAGGCACAGACCCTGATCAGCACCCCAAGGCACCACACCAAGCATCGACCTGAAGGTACCTTGGAACCCAATCCTAAAGGACCTGCCCATACCCGCCTTTCCTGGGACAAAGGGTCACCCCCCTTTGTCAAGGCATCGCGGAAGAGACCAAGGGTAGGAGCGGAGCAGGAAAATCTGGAAGACCCACCTGAGTCAGAAGAGGAGGAAGGTAGTGAGCAGGGGTCCTCACATGTGGAGACCACGGCTCACATCAATAGGCATCAGGGGACCCGTCATACTCAGGTATCATTGGCAAGGAGGCTGGTGACCCTGAATGAGTCCCCTTTTGTCGATTGGATCGTTGAGGCTCGTGTCAAGAAAGGAGTTAAGAAGCCGAAGATGGCTGAATACGACGGCACAGGAGACCCGGCTGCCCACATCTCCTCTTTCGAAAACCACATGTCTTGTCAGACGAGGGACGAAGCCACTTGGTGTTTGCTGTTCCCCTCGACCCTGACAGAGGTGGCGATGAGATGGTTCGATGGCATCCCACCTAAGACCATAGAGTCGTATGGAGCCTTAAAGGAGAAGTTTAAGGGTCATTTCGTGTCAAGCAAGTCAAGGAAGAAGACCCCCATTCACCTAAGCACCATTAAGCAAGGAGAAAAGGAGTCGTTGGAAGATTACATGCAAAGATTCAGGGCCGCAACCACTCAAGTGACCCATTTGACTGATGCTTTGGGAGTAGCCGCCTTGATTAATGGGCTCGGGGGAGGAGATTGTAAGTATGAGTTGGCGAAGAAGGAACCCTCGACGCTTGAAAAAGCGTATCAAATGGTTTCGGCTCACGTCAACGCGATGCTGATCAACAAACCGGAAAAAAGGGATCAAGATCAGGGCCGAGGAAAAGTGCAGGATCAAGGCGAGGGAAGGAGAGAGAAGCATCGTCCCCGATACGATCCACCTAAGCTATTTCCGGCCCAGACAGCCGACGAGCCATACCGGTTCAAGATATCCCCAAGAAATATGTTCATGGCCCTCAAGAATTCGGAGCTGCTCAAAGACCCGGGGCCGATGCCGCAGAACCAGAAAACTGATATGAGTAAATACTGTGAATTCCATCGTGAGAAGGGACATCTGGTGAATGATTGCCCGGACCTGATAAGGACTTTGGACAATTTGGCTGATGGGGGTCGGGTAGACAGGTACCTGAAAACCATTCGGAGTCAGAGAGACAGACTCTTGGCCAACCGAAGAGGTAACAACAGGTACCAGGCTCCCGCCAACGCCATTAATCAAGAAGTAATCATGACCCTGGCAGGGGGCTTTGCAGCAGGAGGAGAAAGCAATAGGGCCCGGAAAATGAATGCTCGGAATATGATCAACTCGATTGGTCGAGGTATGGGACCTCAATTCCGGATGCCTCACTTCCGATTGGGACCTGAAGACGTCACATGGATACATGGTCCACATGATGACCCTGTGGTCATCTCCCTCAGAGTCGCCAATCCCATTGTGCAAAGGGTGCTGGTTGACACCGGGGCCTCGGTGGATGTGATGACCCTAGATTGTTTATATAAGTTGAACTACAAAGAACAGGATCTGGTCAAGATGACAGCTCCTTTGGTAGCATTTGGAGGCACTTCAGTATGGCCCGTAGGGTCCATAACCTTATCTGTCCAATTTGGAGAAGGAGATACTGTGCGAAAAAGCTTTGTCAAATTCGCCATTATTTATTTCCCATGCCCCTATAACATTATCTTAGGGAGGCCGGCGCTAAATTCAATAATGGGTCTGGTATTTACATACGGATTGATGTTGTTGTATGCTGCTGATAACGGCAAAGTGGGGATTTTAAAGGCGGATCAAAAGGCGGCGAGGGCCTGTTACAACATCAGCTTGAAGCCCCCTATGATGAACCCCTCGGAGGTACCAGTGGATTCGGATGTCCCATACCCCAAGAAGAGGAAGAAAGAGGACCCAAATGAAGGCGTCAGGGGCAACCCACTCCTTACCTATTGTTTTGAAACAATAGATGCAAGGGATGGTTTGGAAAGCCCCTCCCAGCCTCATGAAGCTACAGAAGAAATACAGCTGGTAGAAGGAAATGAGGATCGAACAGTTAGAGTTGGAGCCAACCTGGAGGGTCCAGTCAAGCAGGGCCTCGTGGAGCTTCTCCGAGAATACAAAGACGTCTTTGCATTTGCGGTGGAGGAAATGCCGGGGCTTGACCCTTTTGTCATTACCCACCAGCTAAACGCAGACCTTCAAATGAAGCCGGTCCATCAGAAACAGAGGCACTTTGGGAATGAAAGGGCCGAGGCAATCAAAGCAGAAGTGGATAAGCTCCTCAAGGCGGGCTACATTGAAAAATGCATGTATCCGATATGGTTGTCCAATGTGGTCTTGGTCAAGAAGCCTAATGGAAGTTGAAGAATGTGTGTGGACTTCACCAACCTCAACAGGGCCTGTCCAAAAGACAGCCAGCCCCTGCCCAAGATTGACAAGTTGGTCGACTCTACATCAGGCCATGGGCTCCTTAGCTTCATGGATGCGTATGCAGGCTATCACCAGGTCCCTTTGGCGGAGGAGGATCGACCCAAAACGGCATTCATTACTCCTTTGGGGGTATACATGTACCGGGTCATGCCCTTCGGCCTAAAGAACGCAGGGGCTACGTTTCAAAGAACGGTGAACAAGTTGTTCGAAGCCCAAATTGGGAGAAATATGGAAGCCTATGTGGATGACCTTATTGTCAAGAGCAAGAAGATGGAGGACCATGTCAAGGACCTGAGAGAGACCTTTGAAACCCTAAGGAAATACAACATGAAATTGAACCCGAAAAAGTGTGTGTATGGGGTCCAATCCGGGAAGTGTTTAGGGTTCATAGTGAGTGAAAGGGGAATTGACGCCAATCCCGAGAAGGTACAAGCCATCCTCGACATGGAGTCTCCGAAAAACGTCAAGGAGGTCCAGAAGCTCACGGGGTGTGTAGCCTCTTTGGGCAGGTTTATTGCCAGGTCCGCTGACAAGTGTCTACCTTTCTTTGCGGCCCTGAAGAAGAAGAAAGATTTTGAATGGGACCCAAAAGCGGAGGCCGCCTTCAAGGAACTGAAGGCTTACCTGCATGGGATCCCAAAAATTTCAGTACCCCATGAAGGCGAGCCTCTATACCTGTATTTGGCGGCGAATACGGATGCTGTGAGTGCTGTTTTGGTCACTGAAAGAGAGAAGAAGCAGAGACCCGTCTACTATGTCAGCAGAGCTCTCACCGGGGCTGAGGTACGGTACCCTCCCTTGGAAAAATTGGTGTTCGCTTTGCTGATAGCTAGTAGACGGCTTAGACCCTATTTCCAGTCACATAAGGTCACGGTGTATACCAACTATCCTTTGGAGAAAATCTTGATGAATATGGATGGACAAGGAAGACTACCCAAGTGGACATGTGAACTGAGGAGTCACGGGATAGAGTTTGCCCCTCGCAAGAGTGTAAAGGGGCAGGCCCTTGCAGATTTCTTTGTTGAGGCTAGCTTGGGGCTGAAGTGGAAGCGAAAGAGGAGATGTGGTCTCTACATGTGGACGGTTCGTCATCTTCAGCCGGGAGCGGGGCTGGAATGATTCTGGTTGACCCTGATGGGAAGAAGACAGAATATGCTTTAAAATTCCGGTTTGATGCTACTAACAACGAGGCCGAGTATGAGGCTCTGATTGCTGGGCTCAATATGTGTGTGGATCTTGGAGCTATCAAGGTAGTAGCCTACTCTGATTCAGCCTTGGTGGTTAACCAGCTCAAGGGGACCTATGAGGCAAAGGAGCCCAGTATGGTGGAGTACAAGGAGCAGGTCCAAAAGGTGTTGACCAAGATCCCAAGTTTCAACATCGAGCATATCCCCAGGTCCGAAAATCAGCAAGCAGATGCTCTAGCCAAGTTAGCTAGCTCTTCTGGAGGAGAGGACCCTAGAGTGGTGCAATGGGAGATTCTGAACAAAAGATCGATCGACGCTTTGATGATAATGACCCTACATAGGTCCGAAGGATGGATGCAGCCCCTTGTGGACTATCTAACAGAAGAGAAACTCCCACAAGACCCAAAGGAAGCCAAGAAGGTGATGAAAAGGTCTGAATGGTTTACCATGTTCAATGGAAAACTATATAAGAAGGGCTACGAGCAGCCATGGCTAAGATGCGTGACCCCTGAAGAAGGCAGACATATCCTAAGAGATCTGCATCAAGGAGCCTGCGCTGCCCACGCAGGTGGCAGAACCTTAGCCCAAACAGCAGGGACCAGAGGTCTTTTCTGGCCCACCATGAAGGCGGATGCGGAGAAGTTGGTAAGAGAATGTGATGCTTGTCAGAGGTTCAGGCCCTTGCTCAAAAGGCCAGCAGTCCCCTTAATCCCAGTCTTCACACCCCTCCCTTTTCCAAGATGGGGAATTGATTTGGTGGGACCGTTGCCTACAGCTAAGACCCAGCAGGATCACCTCATCGTGGCGGTGGATTATTTCACCAAGTGGATAGAAGCAGAGCCCCTGTCTTCCATCACCACGGAGCAGGTCATCAAGTTTGTATGGAAAAACATCATCACTCGGTTCGGCATCCCCCAGGCTCTCATCTTTGATAATGGGTCCCAATTCGACAGCAGCGGCTTGCAAGACTACTGTGCGCCTTATGGCATCAAAGTAGGGCACTCGGCGGTTTATTACCCACAGTCCAATGGGCAGGTGGAGGCGGCAAATAAGACCATTGTTAAGGGACTGAAAACCATGCTGTTGGGTGTCAAGAAGGGATTCTGGGTCGAGAGGCTCCCAGGAATCCTTTGGGGGCTAAGGACCACCATCAAAGGAGCTACGGGAGAGACTCCTTTTCATCTGGTGTATGGGTCAGATGCCGTCCTCCCCTTCGAGGTGGCAATAAAGTCTGACAGGATCTCACTCTATGAGCCAGATGAGAATGATAGGGAGCTAAGGGCCATGCTGGACCTGTTACCTGAGACTCGAGGAAATGCTTTGCTGAAAATGCAGAGGCAGAAGCAGGTCATGAAGAGAGACTAGGATAAGGGGGTGAAGCCACGGAAGATTGAAGTGGGAGATTTGGTGTTGATGAAGCCAACAGGTGCTGCCAAGCCAAAAGGTTTCAAGAAGCTGAACCCCAGGTGGGAAGGGCCCTACCTGGTGGTGGACCAAATCACTCCAGGGACCTTCCGGCTATCAGATTTGGATGGAACAATGCTGAAGCACCCTTGGAATATATTAAACCTCAAGAAATACTACATGTAATCCTCTTTATGGAAATTCTAAGTAGAAACCCGAAGCTTTAGGAAGCCTCGGAGTAATGAAAGGATGCCTCGTAGCGGGGGCATCTCAAATAGTAACCCTGGACCCTGTATGTATGGTCAAGGGGACAAAGGAGGCTCTTTATGAAGAGGCTCTATGGAAATCCTTGTGTATCCTAAAAGTTTCAATGAAATATAATGGATTTGCGGAAAAACTCTATTGTGTATGTGTTGTGTAATTCTCAGAGTAGGTAAGGAACAAAGGATCAGGGCCCATTTGAAGGAGTGGGCTAGAATCCTATTTGGTAAAACTCGAAAAGCGTCAAAGTAGGGAATAAAAACTAAGTTTTGAAAATACGCAGGGGGAAAAATAAGCCAAAAAACTCGAACAGGGAGCTGAATGCCCCTGGAAGGACCCTAGAATAAGCAGAGTAAAAAGAAGCAAAGGGATCGATAAAAATACGAAAGAAAATCCTAATGACAAAGCACAATTGTCAAATACAAACCATGAACATCAGTAATTGTTCAAACAAGCCCAAAACAAAGTAAAAACGAAATCTAAGAAACCAAGTCAAATACATAGAGAGGCACGCAGGCCCGCAAATCAGTCTGAAACGTAACGAGTTAAGAAGCAGGGGTGCTGGACGAAACATGATCAGGTACAGTGTGTTGGGGTTGGGTCGGATCCGAGAAAACTTCATCAGGCTCCTCAGGAAGGGCAAAGGCTGAAGGGTCTGGTGGGGAGTACAGCTCATCCATCATATGGGCTGCCCTCTCCCTGGGATTTCCATAGCCCCTACTTTCATAATCCGCCTTGGCCGTCTCCTCATTGGCCTTGTTGAAATCAGCCTCCTCATTGGCTAGCTGCTCCATGAACTGCCCAACCGAGGCTCCAGGTGGAAGCTTGTCAAAAGCAAGTTTGGCCAAGTCTTTGGTGGCAGCAGCCCCTTTGGCTTGTTCAGCAGCGCATTTGAGGTCCACCAGGAAGCGGAAGTTGAGGGACTTGGTGTAGGTGGAGACAGCTGTAGTGGCCTTCTGGACCCAGCCAAGACGATCAGTTAGGATCCTGCTCACAAAGTCCCGATACCACCTGATCCTGGTCCTAAGATCCTCTACCTTCTTCTTCAAATTTTCACGAACGATCTTCAGCTGGAGGATTTCGGCATCGGTCCTCGCCACAGCCTCTCGACGGACCTGCTCAACCTCGATGGCAGTCCGGATCCCTTCGCGTACTTCCGCGTCCTTTTGAAGCAGCTCCTTCTCCTTGGTGGTTAGCTGTGTGTTAAGGGAGGCAACTTGATCCTTCAAGGTGCAACTCTCCCCTAGCATCGCATCCAAATCCCTTCTGAAGGAAGCGGCACGAGCCTCAGCCTCGTCGTATTGACGAGCCCCGTCCTCCAGCCTCTTAACTGCATTTTCCAGATCCTTCTTCAATTGGGTCACCTCCTCAGTCGCCTTCCGAGCATTTTCGAAGTCAGAACGGGCCTGATCCCCCATATCGAAAGCCACCTGGGAGAGGTGGTCAGTGGAGACTGAGGAGGAAAGGGCCAGGTAGACCGCTGTGTTCAGCTGTTAAAGAGGAAAAAGAGCAAGTAAGACACAAAACGAGCGAAAATAAAATAATGAGGAATAAGTAAAGTCGGAATAATACCTCAGCTAGCTTGGTTGGGGCCAAAGGTACGGCGACACTCTTCATGGCCCGAACATCGTCCCTCTTCAGGTGTTCGGCAATAGGGCGAAGCAGGCGAAAAGCCATGGCCGCCTTTTCAACCCCCTCAGAGTGGAGGACCGAGTGAGGGGCCAGTAGAGGGTCTATATTTCCACCTATCAGATCCGACATAAAAAGAGGTTTAAAATCCCTATCAAGCCTAGGAAACAGGGTTGGGGTTTCCTCACCCCGAAAAGAAGAACCACCCCGATCCACACCCATACCTGACGGGCCTCCAGGGGTCACCTGGGTCCTAGTCAGAAGTTGTTGAAGAACCAGGCAATCATCGTCCCGGATGGCATCAGAAGGATCCTCCTGCACTTGTTTCTGTTTTTTCTGATGGAGGTGAGGAAAGGGGAGCACCCCCTCGTCTTCGAGGCTCCTCTTTCGGCTCTCAGCCCCTTTGTCTTGCTCAGACTGGACAGGGACCTCCTCCTCCTCCTAAAGAGACAAGAAACGAAGTTAAGAAAACAAGAAAACCCGAAATCAAATCGAAAAGAATAACAGTCATAGAAGGAATATTACCTGGGACCGGTTGTCCTTAAGCATGCTGTTGGAAAACTCCTCAAAGTGGGTCTGATGGTTAAGGTCCAGACTCCCCTCGGTTTGGTCGATCTGCTGCTCAGGAGGTGTGCTGATGTATTGGTGGGCCAGGTCTACGGAAGAGTCAATTTGCTGATGGAACTCTTCCTCATTTAGCACCTCAACCTCGGTCGAATCCACTGGAGAGCCCTGGTACCGGATGGCCCTCTGACCCCTAGTCCTTGGCCTAGGTCGAAGAGGCTGCTCCTCGTCAGCCGCAGCAGCATGGCTAGACCCCTGCGCAGGAGAGTCGACAACAGCGACGGTAGTAGCAACAGGGGTGGTGCTCGGTCCCGCACCCGGATCACCTTGAGGAGCCCTGGAAACCGAGCCTGAAACATTGAGAGCCCGATCAAGTAGATCTGTCAGACCCTCTTGCCCAGCCAGAAAGTTAGCAAACGACATCCCCGGAGGCAAAGTGAGTCCTGCCCGAGGCTTTAAACGTCCAAGAGCAACACCTGCGCAAAAGGAGAGGGAAGGTTAGAAAAATAAAAAGTAATAACCCTGCAAAAATCCATAAGACTCAAAGGAAACAGAAAACGAAAAAAGGAAAGAAAAGAGCCTACTACGAGGAGTAACGGTGCTTATGCCCGCGGCGCACAAGTAATCCTCATTAAGAATATCAGCTTTGTCATGGATCCAGAAACGGTTACGCCAGGCCGAGGCACCATCCTCATACTTGATGAGGTCCTCAGCAAAGTAGTCCTTACAGGCAGCCTCCCAGTCTGCCAATTCAGGGGGCTCAATCAACTCCTTGAGGTCCCTGAGGGGGTGAATGGCAGTGGGGCCCCCCAGTAGACGCAAGGACCCTACTGGTTCCAACAACATGAAAAGCTCCTTCCATTTGGTAAGGGAATCGGGCTTACCGGTTACGACCCTCCAGTGAGAAGTAACCCCCTTTTTATTTCGACGTTGTCGAAGGCAGATGGTGATGGCTCCGTCGGTAGATACTACGTGTTGGGCGAGGTGCAAGGAGCGAAATATATTTACGGACATGGGGAGCCCAACTAACTCCGAAGCCATGATGTAGGCAGTGATGTCACAAAAGGAAGAGGGAAAAATTTGGGCCGGTGAAACCTGATAGTAGTTAAGGATGTCCGTGAAAATAGGATGGTGAGGGGCCCTGTAGCCATGAAGAATAGAGTAAAAATTGATGGCCATCGAACCTGCTGGAGGGTCGGAAAGAGGCAGGTCCCTAGGAGGGACCTTTAGTTCAGCACCCTTGTTGTGGAAGCCCCTTTGGCGCCCGAAATCTGCCAGGTCCTTGGCCCCGTTCGACTTGACTTTCTTTGTAATTTCCGCGGACGAGCCAAGCGGAATTGAACTGATGTGAACCATCACCAAGCCGGATGCGGGAAAAGAGGCAAGGCTATACCCAACAGCCTGCGCGGGAGTAAAAGAAGTGTTAGGAGGAAGTTTATACACACAGGGCCCCCGAGATGATTCACATACCTCGGAGAAGTTGTTGGGGTTCCTATGCGAGGCTACAGTGACGTTAAAGGGAAGTGATACAGGATCCTCATCCGAGGAATCACCAGGCTCGGGGGAAAAGATCCCGGAGTGGGTAAAGGAGCGGGGAATCCCGAGAAGGATAGGCTCGCCAGACCAACTCCCGGGTCTAGAAACCCAAGCCGAGGCAAGCAAAGGCCTTTGGGAAGGAACCCACTTGGGATCAGACCAAGGACAGGTCTCGGAAAGGGTATCATAATGATGGCGATGGTAGCGGTGTCTAACCATACCCAAGGTGAAAAGAAAGACGCGACAACACTCGAAAAGAAGAAAACTGAGAGGAAAACAAAAAATAACAAGCAAGGAAAAGCCCAAGGAAGTACGAAGAATAAGTAAGAAAAGTGCGACAAAGTACACAGATTAAGGGTTAGTTGAAAGATCAAAGAACGAGCAAATAAGCAAGAAAAGAAGATCAAAGTGTATGGAATGAAAAGAAATCGCAAGGAAAAAGGACAAACTCACCGGAAAAAGGCAAAGGCGGTGGAGTGATCGGTGGTGAAAGCCTTGGGAGATGATTGAGAAATCTTCAAGAAAAAGGGAAAAATTTTAGAAAAGTTGTACGAAAAATAAGTGTCAAAAAATGTGGGTGAAGAGGGGTATTTATAGAAAAGGGGCGAAGGAAGAGGAAAGATTGGAGCAGTTGAGGGGTAGTGGGGTAATTTACGTGGTTAAAAATTCGAAAAACAAATTGGGAAGATAACTTCCTTCAGTTTCCAAGAAATATGGTAATGATGGTGAAAAGAGTACTGACCACTGCATGCCACACACGTATCCCATGAGAAGCGGAAAAGGCAACTGCCTTTAACCCATCACACCCACCTCCTCGAAAAACGAGGAACTGCTCATTAAGGAGAGTAACGGTCGAAGAGACTTGGGACTAGCCCCCTGACAGTCCAGGTCAGGGTCGAATCAACAGCCCCCTGTCAGTCCATGTCAGGGTCGAGTTAATAGCCCCCTGACGGTCCAAGCCAGAGTCGAGTCATCTGACCCCAACCGGTAGGGATCAGGGCCGATCGCGGGAGCAGGGCCTGGTCATCGGGAGTCAGCATTCAAACAAGGGCCACAACTAGTTTCCAACGTAATGTTCGAAAGCTGTCTCCCTCGACTGGAATTAACCCGCGAAGGGTCGAAGCTAGTAACATCCGAACAAGGGCCAACTAGTTGCTTTCAGCATTGTTCAGATGAAACTAGCTCCTCTCACCGACTCAAAAGCAACAGAAGCCACAACAACAGGTCCATGCACCTTCGGATAAGGGCCAACTAGTTGTTTCACAACGATATCCGAAGGCGATAAACCTCAAAACGGTCTTAGGAACGCTCAACAAGGCAGAGGCTTTAGCAGTAACGGGTAAACCCGAATGCTAAAGGGTGGCAGTGAGGAATGGAAACGAGCAAAAATCCTACCCCCATTCAAAAGCCAAAAGGAGGCCTCACCGATGTCATGGGAACCCTAGCTCGAAGTTAGGGCCGAGGCTGAGCCAGGATACCCATGAGAGGCTTATGTTGGGGCCAAAAATATCAATGGACTGAAAGTGAATAAGCCCATATGCGAGAAGTGGGCAAAAGCCCACGAGGAAGAATAAATGAAGGGCAAAACTGTCTTTGTGAATAAGGAAGGATCTGGACCGTTAATAATGGGTTACCCCTTCCCCAAGGGAGGAAGGGTAGCCTTACATGTAACAACCCTAAATTTTGACTCAAATATAATTGCATTAAATTTAGAATTGTCACGCCGCAATTGACTACCAAGTCAATTGCAAGGCTATTTATTCGATTACAATACTAATTAAAAATGAAACAGCGGAAGTCTTAAACAAATGTCAAAATACTATTCTCAAAGCTAATCTTAAATTACATAATCAAACTGGAATATAAATTAAATAGAGTTTATAAAATCCCCATCATGCAGACAACTCTTCAACCAAGCATCCACATCATCAACAGAACCTGTCAACTACGCCATCGAGAATGACGTAGGCCCCAGAAATAAGGTGGGGAACAAACCAGAAGGAGAACGCCAGCATACAGGCTGAGTAAAAACAACAAAAGAAGATAAGAAGAGAAAAGATACGCGCCTGAAGGCGCGTAGCTAACAAATAAGAAGCTACCGTTACATCATTAACATTAATCATCACAGCGATATAGAATTCAGAAGTCATATCACATTAACATTCATTAAGGCCGGGTTCCTACCCCACAGCCACCACAATCTCGAACCAATGCGAGCTAGAGCACTCAAAACAACCCCTAATGACTCAGAGTGTGCACACCCCTCTCTAGAGGGCCAGTAGGATGCGAAGCCTCTAGGAGGAAGCCAAATAGGAAGCCGGTAGCGAACCGACCACAGACTCCCCTCATAAAGAAGGTACAGGATGACCGGTCAGCGCCGAGTCATTTACTCTAGGTGGTAATCGTCAAAACATAATTATCAATCATCATTAGCATTAGTGTACACTTTTACGATATCATTCATTATCATGTTATATTATCAGTATCATAATTATAACCTCAAGAAACAACAATGTCGAAATAGGGAAGAAACAAAGAAAGGCACACTCGGCCAAAAGCGCCGAGTGGCCGAGGAAGCCGAGCCGGCCGAATGGCCGAACCGGTCGAACGGCGGAGGCCGAAGGGCCGTGTGGAAGGTGAGCCGAAAGGCTATTGCTGCAAGGTTAATTTCAAGTGATAGATGAAGAAACAAAGCAACGGTAAGATAATTGTGAGCAATGATCATCAAAGACAAGGTTAAAATCAAGGAAGTATAGTTTAGAGGGTTGGTCAACATGGTTGGTACTGTAACCAACGTTCTTACCTTTCAACGCTAATCCTTAAACCAAACTCTTCAAACGAAGTCAATGAACAACACCTCCTCGAATCCATAATCTAGATGCCCAATCAAATACAAATTCAATCAATGATCCCCTAATTCACAAGGTACAACTAACCATAAACCATAATCTCACAAATTAACCAATGTATCATGAATCTAGAAGAAGTCAGTGGCATTCAAACATGGATAACTTCTACCTCTGACATCGTATGACCACCAAAATTGAGTATGACATAAAGGGTAATTTCAGAAACATTGCCTCCAAATTTCGTCCACAGACTCCAAGTGGATCTACGGGAATTGATCTCGCACTGAATCATAAACATGAATTAGGGTTTACCCACGAAATCTAATATAACTTTTTATCTACAGATCTAAATCTTACCAAATTTGGATATGTTGTCTATGATAGAGTAAGGAACACTTCCACAAAATCTCGTCCACAAATACCTTAGGAGTCAACGGGAATCCTCAAACTACCGAGAGGCGGAACAGATTCTCGGGTAGATAGACACAGCTCCACTAAAACATCTCCACAAGTATCATCCGATAGAATCTTGGCATGATCTATATGTTCCTGGGTTCGTATCGAAAGTACGGTTCTAAAGCCACCAACCACGCCCGAATCGGAGGTTGTATGAGAGAATTATGTGTGTTTGAAGTTGACACAGGAATGCTGGGAATCTTCTGCGGTGGAGGCTACGAGAAGATTGTGAGAGGGAGAGAGAGGCCGACTATATATAGTATAAGCTAGGGTTTAACTCCTTTGATTTGTGTGAATGGGTTTGAGAGTAGACTCGGGTTCGGGCTTAATTAGTCGGGTGAGATGAGTGATCCATAAATCCGATCCAAGTCCAATAACCCAATTATACAATTTCCCAAAATAGAATTACCTAATTAGTAACATAATCTATAATTCACCAAATTCCCCAAAATAACTTTTATTAATTTTCCTCAAAATGATAAATAAACGTAACACCCTAATTAAATATAGTCCCAAAAATATGGGGTGTTACAGTCTTCCCTCCTTAAAACAAAGATTCGTCCCGAATCTTCAAAACCCATCCTTAAAGAGTCAAGTTCCTCTCTAAAAACGTCGATCACAAGGTAACAAAGGTATTTGAAATGATAGAACAAGAACATAAGAATATGCTCAAGTCGAAATAACAATAAGAGTATGAATGAGGATAGAATTGTGTCAAAGCACTGCAACTGTGGTTTGAATCAGTCAACCACAGAAAGAGGAAATGGGAATCACATAAATCACATGTATCAAAATATAAATCACATCATGCAAGCAATTAAAACAGAGCGCACGAGGCCCTCATCCTCCTTAAAACAAAGGTTCGTCCCGAACCGAAGTATCTTAAGCAATCAAATGAGGGTATTTCTCACGCATAACCGATTCCACTTCCCAAGTAGCTTCCTCAACATTATTGTTACACCACAAAACTTCCACCACACTCGTTTCAGACCATCTAGTTTTCCGTACTTTAGTGTCCAAAATTTTCAGTGGTGCCCCTTCATAAGTCATAGTTTCATCCAACTCAATGGTTTCTGGGTTCAAAACATGTGACGGATCACTGATATAACGTCTGAGTTGGGAAACATGAAAGACGTTGTGAACCTTGTCAAGATTCGCAGGCAAATCCAACTCATATGAAACTTCTCCTACTCGTTTAATCACTTTGTATGGTCCAATGAACTTAGGACTCAATTTTCCTTTCTTTCCAAACCTCATAACACCTTTGGTAGGTGACACTCTCAACAATACCATGTCCCCTTCAGAAAACTCTATATGGCTGCGAGTCTTGTCAGCGTAACTCTTTTGTCGATTGCCTTGAGCCTCTCCTGAATTAATTTCACTTATTCTGTCATCTCCTCAATGTAGTCTAGACCCAAAACTACTGTCTCACTTATATCATTCCAACAAATTGGACTCCTGCACTTTCGTCCATACAGAGCCTCATAAGGTGTCATCTTTATTGAGGCTTGGTAGCTATTGTTATAGGAGAACTCGACTAAATCTAGCTTGTCCTCCCATCCTCCTTGGTATTGCAAGGCACAAGCTCTCAACATATCCTCCAAGACCTGGTTTGTACGCTCCGTCTGACCATCTGTCGCTGGATGGAACGCAGTACTCATAAGAAGTTTTGTACCTAAAGCTTCTTGCAACTTCTTCCAGAATCGAGAAACAAAACGCGCATCACGATCAGACACAATTTCCTTTGGGGTACCATGGAGTCTCAACACATTGTGTATGTAGGCATCAGCCAACTGTTTCTTCTTCCATGTGTCCTTCATGGGTATAAAATGTGCGCATTTCGTCAATCTATCCACTATTACCCAAATCATATTGTTGCCTTTAGGCGTCCTAGGTAATCCGGCAATGAAATCCATGGATATGGAACTCCATTTCCACTCTGGCACTGGTAAGGGTTGTAATTTACCTTGAGGTCTCTTGTGTTCACTCTTAACCTTTTGGCAAACTAAACACCTTGAAACAAAGTTAGCCACATCCTTTTTCATTCCTGACCACCAAAACACCTTTCTCAAATCTTGGTACATCTTATCACCACCTGGGTGTACGGAGTATCTGCTGGCGTGAGCTTCTGTCAAAATCTTACTCCTCAACGCCTCATTACTAGGTATACAAATCCTTTCCTGAAATCGAATCACTCCATCCATACCTCTTTTGAACAATTCAGGCTCCTTTGCCATCTTGTCCATTATCACCTTGTCAGTTTCTTGTAACCCTTTGATCTCTCCAAATAAATCATTCTCAATCGTGGTTGTTCCTGGGTTTAATCCTGGTTCTGTCAACTGAACTCCAAAGTTGACAAATTCATTCCTTAGTTTCTCTCTTTGCACAATCAACTGCACTGTATGTAGGGACTTCCTACTCAGTGCGTCAGCTACAACGTTGGCTTTTCCTTCATGATACTGTATTTCCATGTCGTAGTCTTTGATCAACTCCAACCACCTTCTCTGTCGCATATTCAACTCCTTCTGAGTAAATATGTACTTCAAACTCTTATGGTCAGAGAAAATCTTAAAAGTCACTCCAAACAAATAGTGTCTCCACAACTTCAATGCAAAAATCACTGCAGCTAGCTCCAATTCATGGGTTGGATATTTTTCCTCATAACTCTTGAGTTGCCTAGACGCATAGGCGATTACTCTCCTGTTCTGCATAAGGACACATCCCAAGCCATTCTTCGAAGCGTCAGTGAACACCTCGTACGGTATGTTCTCATCAAGTAATGCTAACACTGGTGCCGTGGTTAACCGTTCCTTTATAGTCCGAAAGGCTTTCTCACAATTCTCATCCCATTTATACCTCGTGGTTTTCTTCATTAAGGTTGTCATTGGTTTAGCAATCTTTGAGAAATCCTTCACAAACCTCCTGTAATAACCTGCAAGTCCCCAAAAAAAAAAAACTCCTAATTTCTGACACATTCTTAGGGGTTGGCCAGTCCTTGACCGCCTTGATTTTAGCTGGATCCACTTCAACTCCATCCTTAGATATCACATGTCCCAAAAATGCTACCTTGTCCAGCCAAAATTCACACTTCGAAAATTTACCGTAGAGTTGTTTTGCTCTTAAAATCTCCAAAACTATCCTCAAATGTTCCTTATGTTCCTCCTTGTCCTTGGAGTAAATCAGAATATCATCAATAAACACGACCACAAATTTATCCAAATAGGGTCGGAAAGTACGATTCATGAGCTACATGTGCTGGTGCATTGGTTAACCCAAAGGGCATTACTGTGAACTCATAGTGCCCATATCTAGTCGAGAATGCAGTCTTTGGTACATCCTCATCAGCCACTTTCAATTGGTAGTATCCCGACCACAAGTCAATCTTTGAGAACACACTTGCACCCTTTAGCTGGTCAAATAAATCGTCAATCCTGAGTAAGGGGTATCTGTTCTTGATAGTCACATTGTTTAATTCTCTGTAGTCGATACATAGCCTCATCGATCCATCCTTCTTTCTACAAACAAGACAGGTGCTCCCTAGGGTGAAACACTTGGTCGCACGTAGCCTATTTCCACCAGTTCGTCAAGTTGTTTGTTCAGTTCCTGCATTTCTACTGGTGCCATTCGGTAAGGCGACTTAGCAATAGGGCCTGTTCCTGGTACCAACTTAATCTTAAACTCCACCTCTCTCTTCGGAGGCATCCCTGGAATCTCCTCAGGAAAGACATCAGGATACTCGTTTACTACCTCAACATTTCCTAGTTCTGGATATTCCACGCTGGTATCTAGTACATGACATAAGAATAGGGGCTCACCCTTTGATATTTGTTTTTTTCAAATTCATGGCGGACACCAGTTTTATCCTTGGTCGCTTAGGGAGTACGCAATGAGTAACATGAGCATCCTTCTGTCCTCGAAGAGAAATTTTCCCTATCCAACAATCTATTCTTGACTTGTATCGACCCATCCAATCCATTCCCAAAATCACATCAAAAATTGTTAGGGGAAAAGCTATCAAGTCCGATTTGAACTCATGACCACAATTACTATAGGCATGTCCTTATACTTACTCTTACAGACAACACTAGACCCATCAAGCATCGAAAATTCAAAGTCTACTGCTGAACTATCACTAAGTCCACATTTCTCTACAATCTTACCTGCAATAAATAAATGGAACGCACCACTATCTAACAAAACTGTCCAATCCCTATAATGCTCAACCATAATTCCATCAGCCCGTTTCCCTGTACTAGTTTAAAAAAAACGCCTCTTAAATCTTCATCCACCAGCGTCCAGCTACTTCCTTAAGGTAGAACGCAGCAACCTTAAACTTACAGTTGTCGGGACATCCGACTGTTAAGAAGATCCTCTCCATAAGTTCCAACCAATCCAAAAGTACACTGGGTTCTCCTTTCCCAGTGAAGTTGTAAGGCATTTTCTTCTGTACAGCATCTGACATCATTGCCAACAACATTTCATCATCGTTCCCTGCATTATTATTATTATTATTATTATTCATATGCCTGTTTCCCCCATTGTTGGCCATCTGAGCCATTGCCTGAGTCATCGTATTCTGGTTTTGTACCAATTGAGCCAGAATAGCTGTCAAATCAAAAACGTTCTCTCACACCATTGTTTATAACGTATCAACATTCGAATCAGTTGTAACCACTTCAATCAATCCCAAATCATTTCATATATTCAAAATCATAAATCAGGATATATCAATCAATAATCAATCGCAAAATCGCAAAATCAGTAAATCATGTAAAGAATTCATTCCAGAATTATATATACATGATAATCAGCATCCAGCTACTCGTCTCGCGCGAGTTTAACTTCTCAGTACTTTTCAATTTTTTTTTTTTTTTTTTTTCGGAACACGACCCGTGTTCACTGTAGCACGAGCCGTGCCCACATCAGAAGCAAACATCCGGATTTCCACTTCAATCACAACAACAAACACATGCATTAGAGCTTCAATTAGCATTTAATCATATCAATCTCAGTAGATAATCTTAATATCGTAATAATATTGGGCTATTGTCCCCTCTTATGACGCATGCAATGACAAGACACCAACTAAAATTATAAATTTGATAGAACATACAATCATCAAACCCAACTTATCGATACCATGTGTTCAAACAATTATAAGGGTAACAAACCAATCACACCCTCAAAAATCTTCACTAGAAGTGCGATCCTCAATATTTCAACAAACGAGACTATGATCAAAGATATATAGAGCCTCATAAGCTATCAACCCCATCGTCCATACTAACATTTCATTGACACTTTAATGTACCCATTCGTCTTACTCATTCCCAAATTTCAAAATTTAAAGTAGTGTACTTGCTCGCACATAGTCCTTTTCATCTAACTCATATAATAAATTGAACAATATACACGAAATCCTCAAATTACTCATGCTCAACTCCCTTATAGACTCGCCTTTACTAGTCCCTTCTTCAACTTTCCACATTTCATCTAAAGTAATCAAGGTTTCTCACCTATGGGCGTGGGTTCAAGTAAGATGGAGTAGCGCGGGGTATTCAAAAGGGATAAGCATAAGTTTTATCAATTGGTTTCTCCCAATTTTCTTATTAACATGAATAGGGTACCGTGGTTAGAAAAGAAGAACCAAATGGGTGTTTTGGAGTTTGTGGTTTAACACCATCTCACATAAACCAATCCAACATCATGTTCCAAATCGTAACTCATTCTCAATGACTAAAGAATTTGACAACGGTAGTATTAAGTAAGCAAGGCCTAAACCATCATCGATCATACTCATCCTCAATATATCTCAAATACCTTTCAATTCCTTATATATCTTAAAATAGCTTCAAATCCTTCTAACATAACCTCTAGTCGCCCTTAGTACTTTCACATCACACTCCACATAATAAATAACCACAACATGTTGAACTAATTACCCTTGGAATTATAACTCAAAGAATCATGCTTTCTAGTAATATCAAAGAAAACCTATAATGAGATGCCTCCCAATAGTAAAATTCGGTCTCAAATCAAAAGTCCCAAAAGTTGGCCCTAAAACTCCGTAGTAAATGAAGGGAAACACATAGCACTTAGCAATCAGCATGCGTATGAATGCACCCATCCCATTCCCATTTTGTAAATTTCTTTAAAACAAGTTTTGAAAATTTTTGTAGACTCGACTAATCAGAACCTAACGCTCTGATACCAACTGTAACAACCCTAAATTTTGACTCAAATATAATTGCATTAAATTTAGAATTGTCACGCCGCAATTGACTACCAAGTCAATTGCAAGGCTATTTATTCGATTACAATACTAATTAAAAATGAAACAGCGGAAGTCTTAAACAAATGTCGAACTACTATTCTCAAAGCTAGTCTTAAATTACATAATCAAACTGGAATATAAATTAAATAGAGTTTATAAAATCCCCATCATGCAGACAACTCTTCAACCAAGCATCCACATCATCAACAGAACCTGTCAACTACGCCATCGAGAATGACGTAGGCCCCAGAAATAAGGTGGGGAACAAACCAGAAGGAGAATGTCAGCATACAGGCTGAGTAAAAACAACAAAAGAAGATAAGAAGACAAAAGATACGCGCCTGAAGGCGCGTAGCTAACAAATAAGAAGCTACCGCTACATCATTAACATTAATCATCACAGCGATATAGAATTCAGAAGTCATATCACATTAACATTCATTAAGGCCGGGTTCCTACCCCACAGCCACCACAATCTCGAACCAATGCGAGCTAGAGCACTCAAAACAACCCCTAATGACTCAGAGTGTGCACACCCCTCTCTAGAGGGCCAGTAGGATGCGAAGCCTCTAGGAGGAAGCCAAATAGGAAGCCGGTAGCGAACCGACCACAGACTCCCCTCATAAAGAAGGTACAGGATGACCGGTCAGCGCCGAGTCATTTACTCTAGGTGGTAATCGTCAAAACATAATTATCAATCATAATCATTAGCATTAGTGTACACTTTTACGATGTCATTCATTATCATGTTATATTATCAGTATCATAATTATAACCTCAAGAAACAACAATGTCGAAATAGGGAAGAAACAAAGAAAGGCACACTCGGCCAAAAGCGCCGAGTGGCCGAGGAAGCCGAGCCGGCCGAATGGCCGAACCGGTCGAACGGCAGAGGCCGAAGGGCCGTGTGGAAGGTGAGCCGAAAGGCTATTGCTGCAAGGTTAATTTCAAGAGATGAAGAAACAAAGCAACGGTAAGATAATTGTGAGCAATGATCATCAAAGACAAGGTTAAAATCAAGGAAGTATAGTTTAGAGGGTTGGTCAACATGGTTGGGACTGTAACCAACGTTCTTACCTTTCAACGCTAATCCTTAAACCAAACTCTTCAAACGAAGTCAATGAACAACACCTCCTCGAATCCATAATCTAGATGCCCAATCAAATACAAATTCAATCAATGATCCCCTAATTCACAAGGTACAACTAACCATAAACCATAATCTCACAAATTAACCAATGTATCATGAATCTAGAAGAAGTCAGTGGCATTCAAACATGGATAACTTCTACCTCTGACATCGTATGACCACCAAAATTGAGTATGACATAAAGGGTAATGTCAGAAACATTTCCTCCAAATTTCGTCCACAGACTCCAAGTGGATCTACGTGAATTGATCTCGCACTGAATCATAAACATGAATTAGGGTTTACCCACGAAATCTAATATAACTTTTCATCTACAGATCTAGATCTTCCCAAATTTGGATATGTTGTCTATGATATAGTAAGGAACACTTACACAAAATCTCGTCCACAAATACCTTAGGAGTCAACGGAAATCCTCAAACTACCGAGAGGCGGAACAGATTCTCGGGTAGATAGACACAGCTCCACTAAAACATCTCCACAAGTATCATCCGATGGAATCTTGGCATGATCTACATGTTCCTGGATTCGTATCGAAAGCACGGTTCTAACGCCACCAACCACGCTCTAATCAGAGGTTGTATGAGAGAATTATGTGTGTTTGAAGTTGACACAAGAATGCTGGGAATCTTCTGCGGTGGAGGCTACGAGAAGATTGTGAGAGGGAGAGAGAGGCCGACTATATATAATATAAGCTAGGGTTTAACTCCTTTGATTTGTGTGAATGGGTTTGAGAGTAGACTCGGGTTCGGGCTTAATTAGTCGGGTGAGATGAGTGATCCATAAATCCGATCCAAGTCCAATAACCCAATTATACAATTTCCCAAAATAGAATTACCTAATTAGTAGGTAATTAGGTATTTGAAAGGGAATTCTATCTGGAAAATTAGTGACCAACCTGACTGCTCAGCATCATGGAGAAACATCCTCCAGATTAGAGATGAAATCCTGAATATCTGCAATGGGGAACATGAAGCAGATAAACAGATGAAAACTTGGCTAAATAAGAGTGGAAGTAAGCAGGCTTATGACAAGTTCAGGGTTAACAGATGCAGAACTGGATGGGCCAAGACAGTTTGGGACTCATACAATCTACCAAAGAGCTCGGTGATTGCAGCTTTGGCCTCACAAGATGCTCTTCCAACTGTCAGCAACTTGAAATGCAGAGGTATGAGCATGCCTAACAGATGCACTCTCTGCAAACAGGCTGAGGAAAGTACTAATCACCTTTTCTTCAGTTGTGTGTTTTCAAAAGAGGTCTGGGAAGATGTACTTAGATGGCTTGGGTATGATCGGAAAGCTTGGAGCCTAGCCAGGGAATTACAATGGTTTAAAAGGAAGGTCAAAGGGAAAAAAGGAAGGCACCACATGATTAGAGGAGCATTCACTTGCACCATTTATGAGCTATGGCGGGAAAGGAACTTTCAAATCTTCCGAGGCATAAGTCGTGATTGCAAGAAAATTGCAAATTGTATTAAATTTTTAGTATGTGTTCGTGTTATTGATCGATTTAGTTCGGATATTCCTAGATGCTAATTCTAAGTTAGTATAGTGGCTAGTTCCGATTAGGGGTGGTACTCTGCTACCCTTTTTTGGTTAGGTTGTATTATTCTTCGTATTCCCGTTAATGGAGAATAAAAGCTAATCTTTCCAAAAAAAAAAAAATTACCTAATTAGTAACATAATCTATAATTCACCAAATTACCCAAAATAACTTTTATTAATTTTCCTCAAAATGATAAATAAACGTAACACCCTAATTAAATATAGTCCCAAAAATATGGGGTGTTACATTACACTTGGCAAGATTTCATACACCAGCAACCCTATTTGAGGAGGGGTTATAAATACCCCCTCCATTACATCATTCAAGGCATTCCAATCATTTTACAACACCATTTCCAAGATATTAAACATCATCAAATCAGTAACATTCTCTAAAAACCCTTTAAGTACTTTTATTACATACTTCGGCACCTCGACTACGAGGAGGGCCTACCCTTGTGCAGCATCCTTCTGACTTGATCGTCGGAGGGTCCTCACCCGGGTAAAAACCCCCGGGTTTGGGACTTCCGTTTTCGTGTGCAGGCCCATCAAGAGTGACGTAGCCCAGAGCCGCGGCAAACCATCGTCTTCCACCTGACATCGGGAAAATACCCCGAACAAAGTGCATTGGTCGTGCGCATCAACTGCTACATTTCAGAAGAATTCACATAGTTATTTTACATCATTACATGTCCTTTGAATGGTGTTCAGTACCTAACATGCGATCCTGATTTATTCTATATCGGAATGTTTTTTTTTTTAAGAGACTATATTGGAACTGCTAATGAGGTATATGATATATATTTCTTTGTTTTTCTACCTTTTCTTGACACTCAACCGTGATAGGAGAGTTAAGGTTGAAAGAACATAGTATTATCTAGATGAGATTGGTGAAAGGAAAAAAATATCGGGCTATTACTAAGCAATTGTTTGAACAATGTGACTTACAAGTTTTCCCATCTTTTTACGATGTGACTCACACTTCTAAAACGGAATAAACTTCACCAGTTACCATCGTAGTGTCACCTTTCTTCCCGGTTGTGTGTCCAACAGAAACAAAAGTTCTCAGTTTTAAGTTTATGACTTAAAACGTGGAATACAAACATAAAGTAACAAAACCTGTTCCCGTGAATCCACGGGACAAAAAACTAGTTAGCCATTAGTTAGACTATCTACGTCAGCAATGATGTCATCGATGACCTCAGCACTCATTTAATGATAGGGAAATTTTCCAATATACCCGTAAGGTTCCCGAATTTTTCAGGTATACCCCTCTAGTTTCCGAGCTGTCCAGCGTGCCCCTGAGATTTGCAAAATGGTTTTTTTTTTTTTTTGTGTTTTTCAACAACGGAAACTAACACCATTAACCATTTTGATAAATTTTGATTTTTTTTTTCTAACAAATTAACCAAAATAACATAATTTAAAAACAAAGCACCAATTTCTCTCGCCTCCTTCCCCAACCCCGCCACCCTACCAACACAGCCCTTGCCCCACCGCCTCACCACTGCGCCCCAGCACCGACCACCACCTGGCGCACCTTCACCCCCACCACCAGACGCGGGTCCCTCCCGCGACCACACGCCGGCTACCCAATACCCCGACCATCCACTCCTTTAGGCTCCCCGATGAGATTTCTCTTTCCACATCTCCCCTTTTTCGTGCAACTCATCCCGCCCCCTTTGTAACACCCCCAAATTTCGGCTAATTTAAAACTCTTTTTATTATACAAAAGTTGCCAAAATTGTGAGATATTACAAGTTAATATACAAAGACGGAGATACAGCTGTACAAAAATCTCTTATAAAATATAAAATTACAGATGCGGAAGCGGAAGCGATAAAAACTTCTCTTGACTCTTCAGCTGTACTACTGACTCAAAACTTGCAAGCAAAACTCAAAACAAAGGACCTACCACCATGACAAGGTAGCCCGAAGGAAACACATCAGCATTTCGCTGAGCAACACTACTCTACCGAAAATATAAACTAAATAATAATATTAGTCATGGTTTTATATATCTGTATAATACGGGGTCACATAAGAAAACATATTAGAAAGTGTAAAACACTCCCCCAACACTAACCTCCTAATTCTCACAACTCAAACCACTCTAAGGTGTCGTTTGGATACCCTCAAAAACTGTAGGAATTTTATTTTCCTGGGAATTGAATTATCTTGAGTTGTTTGGTTACCATAAAGTGTAGGAATTGGAAATTCCCGGGCATTTCCAATTCCTCCAAAGTGTGGGAATTTAATTACCTAGGGGGGGCTTGGTAAGTAGAAATTCCCATGGTAATTGAATTCCCTTGTTCATCCAAACAAATTTCCCCAATTCCCATACTTTCTTAATTCCTAGGATTTGCAAACACATGGGAATTCCGACTTCCCGAGTGTATCCAAACGACACCTAACATTTTCAATATAAGTAAATCATGACCTTAGCTAATTAAATCTCAAACTCATAATTCACGTAGCTGAACTCCTTCTCAAAACTCAACTCAATCTCTTCTCGGTACCACACTTTCATCGTCGATCCTCGGTCTCAGAAATGGGGCAAGTGAACTGGCGGTATAACCGCGAAACAATACTTCTATCTCAATTCTCAGTATCAAACTTAATCTCTTTCTTTCTTTTTCTCTTTGCAACTCTGGGCTCTTTCTTGGTAACTTAGCTCAATCTGATATCTCAATATAATATTGTCAAAGGTTCAGTGAACCGTGCTCAACACTTAGAGTATAACTCTAAACTACTCAGCCCCATACCAAATACAAAGGACGACAATTCAAGTGTAATACAAACCATAATCTTAATCATATTCTCGAATATCAATCTTATAATCTGATCGTTCTTAATCCTCGCACGACGTTGGCTCTTGGCCACAATACTTCTCCATTGCCAAACTTAACAAACAGTAGCACAAGCAAATTAGCCACCAACTTTAACTTCAAATCCCAATTACTCCGTACAAGAATTATCAAATCCCATAGTGAAAATCATCAGTAAATCTAGTGCTCTCATCACCTTTACGTGCTCAATCCAACTAAATAAAAATTCCTCTAACCCCACACCTGATCTACTGACCTTAGAGTCTAAATAAGGCCAAAACTAATACAAGAGGCCTGGGAAATAAGACCAATCTCCCACGCGCAACGGAAGTAAACTAATCGACAATAATAAACAAGTAGAAAATACGCAAGCTAATAAGATGAGACACAAAATTTTAGGGGCTAAACCCAGGGCAAAACCCTCCAACTCCGGAGGTAAAACCCACCAGCAAAACCGCTGAATTCCACTATATAAAATAGCACCAGTACAACCACCGCCTCGAATTTCAACACCGTATTCGAAACACGCTACAAATCGGGAACAAAAGAAACAACCCCTAGTTTCCGAGTTAATTAATAATCACCAATTAATGATACTCCTAGAGATAAACCACACCTGAATAGATGTACTGACCGTTCCTATGTTGTAGACGAACCTTTGTACTGAACCGAGATATAAATCTCAACCGCAAGAGTCGACTTGCGCCCGCAGCTACACTCCCACACCAAGACTTGAACCTTCTTGAACACCCGCTAATACTAGCCCGTGTATACCTCCGTGAGAGAAGGAGAAAACCAAGCAATACGTATGATTGCTTCTGCCGTGATGCCTACCAATTGCTCTCGCAAATTCCACGAAAAACAATTATTGAACCAAAGGGATTAGCTATCCCTTAAATACACGTAGCATGCATAAAGCTACATAACCGACTTAGACTCACTTTCCATAACATATTAGTGTTATCGGAGACAAAGAGAGTCCAATAGCAAGAAGGACTACGTGCCTTCCCAAACCTTGGGCTGGACAATGGGTCGTCAACCCAACAATTCTCCCCCTCCAGTCCAAGGGGTAACACCGAGGAATCAACCATTGGCCTACCGTAATTACCAGCTGCACACCCGAGTCCGGTCCTCACCCTAACTCACTACCACGGCCAATGCACCGTGTACAGCCGGACCAGTCAAAGGCGTCATTTGACTCCGCAGAGGGACCTTCACCCCTCCACTCTACCACCAGCAGGAATTTTTCTGCCCTTGCCCTTAATTATATATCTGGTCAAACCTTAGAATAGCTACCAAGGTCCACTAGTCATTGTAGAATTACTATAACGGGTCGTTTGGATAGAGGGATGGGAATTGGGAGATTAGAGGGTGGGATAAGAGGTGGGAATTGAAGGTAGGGAATTGAGTGAAATAATATAATTCCCTTGTTTGGATTAACATGAGAATAGGGATGATGGGATATGGGAGATATATATGAACTTTACGAATATACCCCTACTTAATTAATATTAAAACTTTCTTATATAATTTATTTAAGGGGGCAATTAAGTTTTTTTCTTTTTTTTTTTTTTGGAAAAAAGGTAATTTTATTAAAAATCCCAAACCAAAATACATCACACATTTTCCACACGAAATGCGTAGACATCACAACCTGGTATTACCAGGATCCTATTACAACAGCTTCCTAGCACACATCCAATCTTTATCTTTTCCAACAATATTATTACAGAGTTGTCTAAATCTAGTCTTCACTTCCATGATCACTTGTTCAACCAGGGAACTCGGCATCACCACCATATCCTCTAATCTGCATTTGTTCCTCACTATCCAAATATGGTAGATGAGGTTACTCAGTATAGCACCTGCTACTAGTTTTCTCAATTTTGATCCCATTCTCTTCTTCGAGCACCACTGTATGACATTCACTTCCGGGATATCAATTCGCAATCTGTCTCTTACAATCCCCAAACATTTGCTGCTGTACTTGCATCTAAAAAACAGATGGTCATGTGTTTCTCTTTCTTGTCCACATAACAAGCAACTATCATCATCACAAACCCCTATACGAGTTAGCCAATCTCTCATCTTCAGCTTTTGCAGCGTGGCTAACCAGGTTATGAATGCTGCCCTTGGGATAGCATATCTCCCCCATATGAACTTGCCCCAATCCACCTTAGGCCAGTCTCCAGTCATCCATTTATACCCATTAGCAATTTCATATGGTTTATCATCATTTAGCCATTTACCATTGACATACCCATCCTTCAATCTGTTTTTGACCTTGCATATCCTTTTCCAATGCCAGCTCGTATCAATGCTTGGCTCATAATTGCACCACTCCTGATCCTTCAAGTATATACCATTGACCCATTTGATCCATAATCTATCAGCTTTGGTGTAAAGCCAGTACACATATTTACCTATACTAGCTTTGTTCCAGGTTTCAGTGTCCCTAATCCCCAAACCACCTGCACTTGTCGGTTTACAAACATTTTCCCAAGCCACCATCGGGCGTCTGCTAAGATGATCATCACCATCCCATAGGTAACTTCTACAAATTGCATCCACTTTCTTGATAATCATTTTTGGGAGAACAAATATTCTTGTCCAGTAGGTATGCAGGCTCATCAATACAGCTTTCACTAGCACCAATCTTCCAGCATAAGATAGTTTATTGGCTCCAAAAGATCGAATTCTAGCTACTATTCTTTCTGTAAGGACATTACATTCCATTACAGAAATCCTCCCAGCAGTAATAGGAACTCCAAGGTATTTAAATGGCAACATACCCTCCTTGAACCCTGAGAACCTAAATACCTCTTGTACAGTGTTGTAATTCATTCCACCAAAGTAGATTTCCGACTGCGGCGCCCGCAAAAATGGTGGTTGAGGTTTGACGGTTATTGAACTAACCGAAGTTGGATCGTTGAAAACTCAGAGTCGCCACCCTGTCTTTACCCCGACAAGGAAGGGTTTCGAAACAAGTTTTAAAAAGCACAAGTTCGAAAACAAATGAAAGAATTTTACGGAAAAGCTTTCTAAAACCAAAATGACTCCATGCGCCCTAAGGCAAAATTCCGTTTTAGTGTTTATTCACATTTGAATTGGAAAACTGGTCTGCGAAATAGAGAAAAAGGGTTCGGGGCCTTAGTTAAGGGGTGCGAACATTTGGAACTCGTCTCCCCTTCCGTCCTAAGGACGGGCACTTACTAATACATCATTTCCTTCTAAAGATTCTCGG
Organism: Spergularia bocconei; assembly: GCA_963457585.1. NCBI lineage: Eukaryota > Viridiplantae > Streptophyta > Magnoliopsida > Caryophyllales > Caryophyllaceae > Spergularia > Spergularia bocconei. The sequence goes on from OY734958.1 coordinate 356,506, forward strand.
TATATTGGTTACGTTAAGATCCATATAAACAGGTAGAAATAGATAAGCATATATATTCACATTGTCATTCACATGCAAGAATTTGGAAGAAGAATTTACAAAAAGATTTCCCGAGTCTTTTGGTACGGACTTGGGGGGTTTGAGCACCAAAGTTGCCCTACGTACCTTTCATCGTGGGATTGGAATCCACTCGAGGATCAAAACCCTACGTAGTTCTGACGGGCAGCCCCACGACAACGGCCTTTTCCACTGGGGGGTAGCGGCTAATATCCGCGAGGGTGGATGGATGGATCCACATGGTAGATATCATTCCACTGGGGAAATGATCGGTTTGAATCCACTGGGGATATCACCAATGTGGGGGTAGAGATGGGTTTTACTTCGCTTGGAAGTGGTAGAAAGTCGTTTCACTCAAAGTCGTACTATTGAGAGACTTTATATATGACTCACATTAGAGTCAAGTCGATCCACGTAGAATAGAGCAAGTTATATTCCGCTTGCATCTATGTGTCTCTCGTCGAGACGGCGATCGCCATGATCACCATGCCTCCTGAACCAGGCATGCCTCTTGAACGTGGTCTTAAAGTGGATGACTCGACCTCTCTAAGGCGAGTTTAAAGATTAGACCTCTCAATAGTTTGACTAAGGTTGAATTGACTCTCGCGGGGAGATTTAATGGAAAATGGATTGGGTTAGGTGTTTAGGGCTCGGTGGAATTGGCCGTATCGTTAGAGCTGCCCGTGTAGGCCCTACAACAATATAAGGAAAATAAATCGCCGATTCGATTATGTTCGATCAAGTGGTGTTCCACTGGGGTGTTGGTGGAATAGATGGTAGAGGTGAATGTAGATCGACCTCATGATCGCGCATAAGCGAATTGGCAATCCTTGCCTAGTGTTGGGGTAGGGCCCCGTCCGAAGTCCATACAAAGAACGGGAAAAGAAAACTTTACATGCAAAACACATCAAAGAAAGCTTATTTACCTCCATGTACAAAAGGTTTTGGAAAAAGAAATGAATTTCTTAAAACGTTGAGGAAAAGGGAGAAAACGACTTTAATTAGAAAAACTAAGAAAAAAGATGTTTGAAAACAAATAAGAAATCATTTTTAGGGGTTTTTGGTTTTATTAATTAGATTATTTACACAAGGGGGTCAATTTTAGTCCTTATTGACTTTAATCGACTCGGGTTGACTTCGGTTGACTCGCACCTATTTGCAAAGTTGACTTTAGTCGACTTTTGGGTAGATTTGGGTTTGACTTGGGTAGACTTTGACATTCATAGGCTTGGGTAGATGTGTTTGACTTTAGTTGACTTTGGTTGACTTTAGTTGACTTTGGTTGACTTTTGGTTGACTTTGGTTGACTTTTGGTTGACTTTGGTTGACTTTGAGTAATTAGTTGGATTTTAGTAGACTTTGGTAGACTTGGTTGTAATTGAATTGGTTTTAGACGACGGTTGACTTTCATTGACTTGACCTCAATTGACTTGACTTAGGTTGATTTGACTTGGGTTCACCTAGACTTCTTTCTAAATGTTCCAAGTTTATCAAACAAGTGGGTTGATTAATTAAACTTCCTATTAAGTCTAATTGTTTTTACAAATTGGGTTGAATAGACTCCTAATTAAGTCTAAATTGTTTTTAACATTTTGACATCCCAATGAGGTGGACCAATTAGACTCCCTATTAAGTCTAACCATTTAATTAATTATGACAATTAATTTGGGTGAAAAACTTGCCATTTTCAACCCCAAAAACAGAAAATTGATGGAGATTGAATGGTTTGAAAGATCAAATGAAATCTTCAAATTTTTCTGGGTTGAAAGTGGGTTCATGAACATCTTGTGATCACACATAAATTTTTTCATGACCCCAAAAGTCCATTTACTCACAAAACAAATTTAAGGTTGAAATTCGGATTTCTGAGCAAAACAGGATCTGTTTTCAAAAAATCATAACTGTTGATACAGACATGAAAAAATTTTGAACCTTAGCTTTCTGAAAACTTGGGAGTCTTCTCTTCAACTTTTATGAAGAAGACGTACCCAGAAAACGTCTTTTTCAACTCAAAAAACCTCGTTTAATGCAGTTGGTCGGAGCAGGGACCGGTTTTGAGAAATTTTATTGCCAAAATCATCATAAATAATCTTGTTGGAGTTTGAGTCTGAAACTTTTCAGGATTGCATTTAAGACTCCAAAGAAGCAGTGTTTATAAAATCAGGAATTTTACCCAAAAGGAAGATTTTGTACGAATTTTGGAAGTTAGACTGAAAAACAGTTTTCAGAGAACAAAAAATCGGATTGAGTTGTGGATTGTTTTTGTACATGGAAATAATAATTGAAAAACTTGTAAAAAATACAAAATCACCACAAAAGGTTAAAGAAACAGTAGATACAAGAAAATCACGCAAATGGGCACTCCACTCCTAAAACGCTCTCATCTAATGTTCCCCTCAATAAAGGGAACGGCCCCCGTAAGGCCCTAGAAGTTGGCTTATGGACCTTGGTGTGGCTCAATAAACCACACTAGACCCATTACCAACCAAGGCTAGACAAAAAACAAGTTAGTAGAGTATTTGAGATGAAAATAAAATGAAATAACAATAAAAAGAAGAAAAGGAGAAGAAATACTACCTTTGATGCTCAATGGTTGATGATCTTCCAATGCTAGGGTACTAAATGATCTAAATCGATTTTAATCTAGGTGAGGTTGATTGATTTCACTTACCTAGGCTAAGGTGACCCTAATACTACACATTTATTAGGTTAAATTAGAATTAAAGTGGAGTTTTGAGGTGGAAATGAATAAGATAAAATGAATGAATGTAGGAGTGAATGAATGAGAGCAAATTCTCTCTTTTTGTGTGTATGAAGAGCCGGCCCTCTCCTTCTCTCTCTCAATGTTTTTGCTTTGTTTTTGTGAGTAATGAATGTGTTGAATGATATTAAATGGGGAGTGTTTGCTTAAGGATGAAGAGAAGAGAATAAAATGAGTGAATGAGAATGAATGATCATGATAAATATCTTGTTAATTGAAGAATTAAATTAAAACAAAACTTGCTCTCCAAGCCCTTCATTTGGCCGGCCCTCTCTTGCCACACACCTCATCAAATTTTTTTTGTCTTTTGCAATTGTAATGAAGGGAGAGAATCAATGAGTCATCAATTCAAAAATAAATCAAAAATCAAATAGTTAGCATATTGTTAGCATCTTGTTAGTGTAAATGTGAGTGACATGAGCATGACATATAAAATGATGTCATTGCCTATGTGGTTTAGTAGTACAAAAATGAAATCGAGTTTAGCTCGTCTCGAGCAAATTTACCTCGGTTTGCGCAAAAATGAAAACCGGGTGAATTAAATCAAAGAATTAATGAAATTAGAACTAAAAATGATAGAAATCAATATTATTAATATGATTTACACAATTTTCGAAATTTATATAAATAATAGAAAAAATGGTGAAATTGGAATTGTTGAGAAATCGTTTGAATTACAAATAAACGAATAGAAATAGGCAAATAGAAATGAATAGAATGAAATTGAAATAAAAAATAGAATTAGAATTAGAAAATATAAATAGATTAATAAAAATGAAAATGAAAAAGGTGAGACAAAATTTGGTGTCTACACCGACTTAGATGGACTTGAGTATAATCCTGATGCTTTTGAAAAAGTAGAGAAACCCTTCAGCATAAGAGAAGTAGAGTTCCAATCTCCTTTACAAAACAGCAGCAAGTCGTCGGCAAACAGAGATGGTTGATTTTAGTTTTAGCACAAAGAGGATGGTATCTGAAACCTCTTCTTCCTGCTACCACATTGGGTATTCTAGTGAGATACTTTATTAAATGAATTCTCAACTCTAATACCTGCCCCCCTAAGGTATTAGATTGGAGGGATAAGAAATCCCTATCACCCAATTCTCATCTCCTTAACCCATTATCCAAACAAGGGAATATGGCTAATTGGGAATAATAATCTCATCCCCCCTCCTATTCCCTCAATCCAAACGACCCCTAAAAAGAAAAAAAAAAACTTTATTTTCTTAAAAAAGAAAACATGTATATGAAGACAAAGTCCCCAAGATTTCCCATTTTTCTCTCCATGTCTAATATCTGGCCTCAAAAAAATGTAAGACCTGGTACAAAAGTAGTTCCTAATAAAACGTGTTTATTAAGAGGGAAGTAAATCAAGAACAAATAAACCTTATTTGGTTAATTCTATGTTACATGTAAATACATATACCCATATCTTTTGAGTTGTTTACAACACTAATTATGGGCGATGATCAAGGTTGTTCGAATTGGTCATGTGTACTTATTTTAGGTGCTCTGGCTAGTTACTTTTTATGGTATGGAATATTCTTTCGACCTGCTGATGAAGAAGAGGACTCGGGTGCATGGGCATTGGCTGCTTGCTCCGTGTGGGTAAAGATTCCGTTGTTAACGATTATGGGCGTGTTTAAGTGCGATCATCAATATGATAATAGGAAGTGCCTTACAATATTTACACCAAGACGACGCTTCGTCTCCGTCAGGCAGCAGAAATGCGATTGCACTGGTGTTACCAAGGCCGTCGCTGAAGGTCTCGCAACGTTCCTATACGCATGGTTCTTCGTCGCCCCATTTGTTTACAACGACTCCGTCAAGTGTATTGCTGGGATGCTTGCTTTTCTGATGGAGGGCTTTTGCATGGCGGAATTGCGTAAAACCGGGATCATACCGCCATTGGTACTCATGGGTTGCAGCGGTCGATCCATGGATTTCGGCTTCTTCAAGTACGTGGTGGCCATCACTGTCTGCACCGCTCAAACTGTGTTTGGCTTTTGGTCTCTGTCTTCTTGCCTCATCTTTCTCTTGTGCCTTGTATTGCTTTCCCTACACAATATCATCCCTAGGACTGCTTACTATGGCCATGACGATCGACATATATGTGGTCAAAATTACTACTACGAGAGTAACAAATCGTCTTCTATTTCTAGTGGCGACGATGATCTTACATGAACCCCATAGATTAGAATTACGACAAGGGTGGATCACGAGCAGTTTATAAAAGAAGAAATTATACTCGACAAGTGGTTGAAATTGAGGTATAGCAGATCGAATATTCCAAAAGGAAATCCTTATTTGTAATTGTAATTCCCCTTTATCCTAGTTCTTTGCAAGTAAAATCTGATCTGGTCTTGGCTTAGCTTCAACCCATCATTGATTCATTGACACGGTTAAGTCATCAACAACAAGTTGTTACACACTCCAACTAGGCTACTACTGAACTTGTTCAAGAACAACCTGATTCTTATAATCTTATATATACTACATACTACTAACCGGAAATAGCAGCCTCACGTTCAAGAACAATAGAGAATATGAAAGGCAACAATCTTCTTTTCGTTTTAAACTAGGCTTTAATTTTTGAATGCAAACTAGCGAAATATATACTCTTTAAAAAATTTTGCATGTACCAAAACTATCAATTTTTTCGAGAATTATATAAAAAACTGCATGTTCGTTACTTCCTACTTACTATGAAGTTCTTTAGATTAGTGGTGCTACAAGCGATAGTTCAAAGTTATTAGAGCATCTCCAATGGCTATTAAAGTTTGTAGTTTGGCTTTGTTGAGCTGCTGACATAAGCAGCTTAAACCATTGGAGAAATACCTTCCCTTGTAGCTTAACAAAGCTTGTAGCTCCTACAAGCTACATGGCTTAGGAATTAAAATAAAAAGATTAAATAAATTAAAAAATAAAATAGGGTGAAAATGAATTATAAAAATATAATAATTATTATTTTAATTCCAACTTAAACTACTTACTTTGTAGTTTTGCATTGTGAGGAATTTGATGTAGTTTGTGATTGTAGCTCCAAAACCTTCTCTGTCCTATGTGGACAAACAAAACTACAATGCTTGTAGTTTACCACTAGAGATGCTCTTAGTAAAACACAATGAGTCCATATTTTAGTACGTAGGAAGCATGCAAAAGATCGAAATGTGAGGGGTTTGTTGAAATTTTGATATGGAATGGATTGTGCTTGGAATTCTTCTTTGTTACCAGATATCTTACTATTGATCTAGCTATCTTGATTCATACATTCTGTAATATATAAGCATAAAAATCGTTTGTAGATCGACTAAGCTACGTAAGCATATACTATTCTAGATTGATTGTATGCCAGTAATGCCTGTAACATAGTCTAGATTTTACTTGATTAGCCTCCAAGACAATCATATATATAAACATATCGATTTATCATGTCATGCTTTTGAAAATGGAAGTCATGACCAATCTTGTATCCTTTTTTTTTTTGAAATAAACCAATCTTGTATCCTTACTCACTACAGCTCGGTCACTAGACTCACTACTCATCACTAGTCACTAATCTACCGATAGTATATTTCATTTTTAAAGTAACAAAGTCACAGGATACTCATCCAAGTACTGGAAATCCGTAAAAAAACATAGACGACAATTGACAAATTAAACCCCTGATTGATACGAACTAGCCTAGACTACGGAGTACTAATTAGTAAAATGATATCCCTCGTTGGTGATCAAAATAAGCAGATCAGACATAAACTATAGTCTGACAAAACTAACTAATAAGCAAAACATACACGAAACATCTACAAATCACTTTATAATCAGCTGATAACAATAGTAATGTCTCTCCAAGTCTCCATTAATTAGAGTGCATCACATAACATACGCAACAACTCCATGAAGGTCGGCACTGACACCTTCAGTTTCATGCCCTGCTTCTTCCTTACACTTCTCTTCTGATTCGCCGCCATTGCGAATTTCAGGAAAAAGCAGCGACATGGATACATAGGCAGGAGAGTAGCACGGGGTTTCATTATTCGCTTCCTAGCCATTTCAAAGCAAAACTGCACTGTGAGTTTTTGTTTTGTTTTGTTTTGTTTTTGAAGGTGTTTAGAATGTAGTGTATGAAATACGCAAATGGTATAAATAGGGAAAGCAAAGGGAAGGCAAAAGTTCATCTCGATCAATTCGCATCAATATCATCATACCAAATGAAGTCACGCGGGAGAATTTAATTTGGTATTCAATTACCTATACCTGCTGTGTTCTCTCGGGAAGGAGGTTGAAGCCCTTTGATATTCATCATTAACTTCTTAATCAAGTCTTAAGTTTGTCACCACTACTACGCGTATACCAGCGCAACGTAAACCCTTCGTGTACTTCACATTCTACTTCATGTCTTTTCTACTATGTATGTGTATGAAAACAATTCAAACGAAAACAAGGGTCCCGTAGTTTGTTTGGACATGCATGCATGCATTTCTAGATTAATCTAGGTAAACCCTATATCTATTTACTTCTTAATTTTTTTAGATAAGTGGTACTGGTACCCCAAACATAACGAAATCAAAGCGTGCTATATCGAGAGGAGAAACTCTACACCAGGCCCGTAGAAGAGGCTGGGCGAGCAGGGCCCAGGAACAGGGCCTCTGATTTTTGGGGGCCCAAAACTTTGAAACTGTTATATATAACTTACATTTCCATAATGTATCAGATATATGATAGTAGCTTAGTGGTGATGTATGCATGTAGTTAACCTACGCATCTAGGGTTCGAGACCCGATATCTACTGTTTTTTCTTTTCCTTTTTACCTCTTTCCTTGCCTACGTTTTTTCCTTTCCTTGCATTAAATGTGTTTCTTTTGATTTTTTTTTTCTTCTTTTCCAATGTTTTGCAATATTCCTTGTTTATTTTAGTTCTAAGTTTTTTTTTGTTTTTTTTTTTCTTTCAAAGTATTTTTAATGGGTCCGTAACAATGTATTTTATATGACCCCTCGAACATATATGACGTCGTTTATATTTAGGGCCTCAAAATTGTCGTTTTGATGTATTTTGTCCCGGGCCTCTCAAATGAACGCTACGGCCCTGCTCTACACATACATTTAATGTATGTAGAATCTTCATACATTAATAGGTGGCAAACTATTATTGGCTCTCTTGACAAAAGTATATTCCTCTATGTTTTATTTTCATTTAATTTCAAAAATTCAAATTTAAGTTAATTCCAAATTCAAACTTGAATGTTTTTCAACTTCCACCCCATGATCTGATCTAATTTCTATCCCCTCAATTCACTCCTTTTTCCCCCCTCGTGTTTTTTTCTACGTTATATAGGCTTCTTGTTCTTCTTGTTCTTGCTTTTTTTTTTTTTGAGATTTTGTAGTCTTTTATTTTATTGGTTGTAGAATATTGTTTTTGTCCCTATATTTTTAATTCGATCGAATCAATTATTGTGGACTATGAATATCTTTTCAGCTTAATTACGAAGACATGCAAGCATATCTACAAATTTGATATTACACATGCAGTATCACTCACTCATTTGGTGATTATAATTGTTCATCATTGACCTCTGACGCTTTGATATAGATCATGAAATTAATCACCTTTAGAGCACCCAAGTTTCGTTAGTCCGAATTTATAACACATTTGGGATGTTGATACTAACACTCTTTAAAAGGAAATCACGCAATGCAACCAATAATTTGAATAATATTCGAGAGATGATGAATGTGAGTCTAATTTGGCTAAAAATAACAAAAAAAAAACTACTTTAAAAAAGTCTCAGTCAAATAAGCTACTTGGTCTATGTATGCTGGTTTATTACCAACCATAACAATAGGTGTGGTAAAACTAGCTGAACTAGAAGTTGATAGCTGAAATAGTAGTTGTATGCTAAATTAGACTCGTAGCTGAAAGCTACAAGGGTAGTTGTGCAAGTAGTTGAAAGACGAAGGTTGATAAGTTGTTAATGAAATTAATAATGTTTGTAAAATTAGCTGAAATGGCAGCTCATACATATATTATTTGTAAAATTACTTAAAATCAAATTGAGTTAATTAACGTAGGTGTATATAAGGGTAATTTGGGAATGTAAAGTTTGGAAAGCAGCTTAAATTTTAATAACCTACGTCGTTTTGTAACTTAAAAGTTAAGCTAACTTAAATGATAAGCTAGTTGCCACAAAACACATTATTTATTTTGGTGAGAAGTTGAAACCCGACAAATTAGCTATTTTGGACAAATAATTTAGCTTAAATGACATACAACGTTTATAGGTACATACTCTTATTTAAAATAAAAAAAAAACATAGGCACAAACTCTTCTTATACGTATTGTTTATTACAATTTGTTGCATTTTTGTGTCGTTACTCCATCGATAGATCCAAGTTAGAACACCTATATATACCCAAATTTCCCATGTATTAAAAAAAGGTGTATGCACTCACTAATCGCTTAATTTCTTCTCGACTTTGACTCAAGTTAGGTTCTTCCCCCGTTTCGCTTAGGTCAAGTTTGTTTTGTGTGTTTTGGACTAAGTTCCGTTTTTTCCGACTTGTGATCCAAGTTAACTTGTGTTAAGTTGTATCCGAGTCAATTAGCTGATATAAGTCAAGTAGTCTCTGAGTGACCGAGTTAAGACATGAGTTAAGTTCTTTTGAGTTTTGACGTGGATTACTTATTAGTTACGGTGTATTACTTATTATGAGTTTTTAGCTAGCTTAGTTTAGTTCTTTTCGAGACTAGGTGTAAATGTGTAATCTCTACTATTGGGCTTTTAATCAAAATTAGAGAGTATTCCCTCTGTACAATTTTTCTTTAAGAATGGGTGAGTAAACTATGGTTTTAAAAGTAACTAGCGTCTAGCTATTGAATTTTGTTTTATAAAGTTGTTACAATAAAATGTGGATAAATATTTTTTTCAAAAAAAAAAAGTACATGTAGGATGCCTATGTTGGTGATAACTTGGAATAATTCATGAAGTTAGTATTGAAGATGAATTTTCATAAAATTTGGTACCAACTCAAATAAGGTATTACTATTAACATATGAGCAATTTTATGTATGTTTTCGATACAAAAATTAAAGAAAAAAATTAAAACCTATTCAATATTGTACTCATTTGAAAGCACACGTCATGAACTTCACAATGATGTATCACATGCCTTTAATAAACTTACGGATAAAAAATTGTTCAAGAAAGACGTTTCACTTAAAAAAAAAAAAAAAAAAGAAGAAAATCCAAATTTTTGTAACTACCCTTACGTGGGTTTTTTTTTTCCCACCATTTTTTCATTCTTTTTCCCCCATGAACTTTTAGTGCTTCTAATTTCTCAAAACTTCCCTCCTAATATACTTTTGTTCACTTTGCCATGTGGCATATATTCATTGGTTATGTATAAAGATTCCCCATACATTTAATGTATGTGTATAAGATATAGTAATAATTGATCGTAGAAAATATTGTTGTAGAATGAACAATAATTATGAGCAAATCAATAAGTTGGAGGCATGAAGAAGATCGAAATCTGATTCATATCAGCGAGGTTCCTCAGCTCGTATTCGGGTTTTGGCTGATCACAATCGTCGCTTCAAATCCCTCTTGTTCCAGAACACGATCTTAGGCACTGGTGCACTGCATCTCCCTTCTCCTAAAACTTACCTTCATATGATTTCAAAAACAAACTGAATAAAATCTTTAAGTTTCCAATCCAATAATTAAGCAGAATGTATCGGAAACTTAAACAACACCACAAGCGTGAATGCGTGATATATCTAGGTAGCAAATAGGTCGATGTACGGTACAACTAAGTAGTCAGTTCATGGTCATATCACAAAATGAATTGACACTCCGTGAACAGAGAGAAACCATATAATCCTACAAAGCGAGATACGAGTACTCGGTTTCTACTGTTAATTGTTGAAGGCAAAATAGGCAACAGCTTAACTAATCATGTCATTTCATCCCGCATATTCTCCTTAATCTGGCCCAGAAGTTGGAACAGATGCTTCTGCCTGCAAATAGCCCTGGTCTGGGTTTGTAGCGCAACAACTGTCTTTCTAAGGATGGCTTCAACTTCCCTGTGCTGCGTTCATTATCGTTTGCTACTGGTAGTCCCCCATTTACATTGAAACACGGAGCTCGTCTACCTCGCTTCACCTTCTTATAATAAGGACACGCAAATGTCATTTTGGCTCGTTTCCTCTGATTCCTTGGATTCAGCTTTTGGCCATCCAAGCGTTGAGGTACACCAGTACTTGACATGTTATCATCCACGATACTATTTACAAGGTATTTTAGATGATTAAGTGACTTTGCCTTTATTTGCAAAACAAGATATAACTTATTAAGCAATATCATAAACACAAAGCTTGCCATCAACCACAACAAGAGAACCACATAATTATAAAGCATAATCCTTGACAAACCATTGACAGTGCATGCAAAACATTTACGTAAATGGTAATGTCAATATCTAAGACAACTGAGCTAGATTCGCACTGCTATGATCGAAACTTAGGATCCATTAGAAAGGCTTATAACGTTTTACTAAAAAGAAACCGAAACACAAGAGTCAAGTCTCACCAACTGGTTCTTTCAGGATGCACAATGTCAAAATCATTGCCAGCAGCACTGTATTTTGCTCTCTTATTCTGAGCAAGGAGGTCCATCTTCTTTTCCATTATTGCATCAGTTCCTTGAAGCCCCTCTGCCAGGAGATCTTCGTTGTTACGCTTTCTCTTACTTCCCAGCAGTCCCGTGTACCTAAATGGCAATGTTTAATTAACCTTTATGTCAATTAGGAATCCACGTATTAATCTCCAACATAAACATAAGCTGATAAACTGATTTTGTTGGTTATAAACTATACTGATGAGAGATTAGCATAATACACAAAGGTTAAAGTGAAGCATGAAAATGTCTGTGACACGAATTTCAACCTCTGCCACACATTTGGTTTTAACCAACAAAAAGTTCATCAAGTTCATTTAGATTGTTTTGGAATGGATTTGGTAAGCACTTGTTCATGTTGTGTTGCAATGATGATAGAAGAGATCACAGATGAGATGCAATGCGAAACAAATCTTCCTTGGCAACTCAACACAACATATAAACAAAAAGGAAGGTGAAACAATAGTATTCAGGTGATTTTTGGATTAGTTATGTCCGAATCTAGGCAGATTGAATAGAAGGTTCAAATGAATCCCATTTCCTAAGTGACAAATCATTTTGGAAAGCTAGGAGTCTAAAATAACCGATGCATTCAGTATTATCTGAAAATCATTTGTTTAATACCAACTAAAGAATTAGTAGAGCTCTGCTGCGCGCGGCAGATCTGAAGCTCCAGCTAGGATCATCTAACTTTGATGGCATATATCTCCTTGTACAAATATCCGGTTTAGACAAAGTTTGTATGAAGATTGATTTCAAGTAAGATAGCTATTCAATGACACAAATTAAAGCGATATTTCATGAATGGATCGAAATTTACAGCCTTTTACACAAAAATGTATCATGCCAATACACCTGGGTTCAATGCTGGACATTTATGTTGTTTTGTTCAGCATGTTCTTGACTAAAAGTGATTCCCTGGAGGCCGACCAATGTTATAAAGAAGGTTTATAATGACAGAGTCTTAGTGATCAATTTGATTAGTTCTTAACTACTTTAGTCAGCCCCTAACATGTCAGTTTGGGTTCTAATATGAGATTGGCTGCTAAGGCTTGACTTTTCGATCGGAAGCAGCTCAATGATACTCCTACACAAGTGATTCAGCCAGTAGCTCACAAAAGAGAAGACTTCAGCAAGAGGGAAGCGCCTCACTGGCAGAAATATTAGGCAAGCAGCTACATTATTATTTACGACCTTTCTACTTCTTGTGTGTCTTTGTCCTTTGTTAGCTTACTTTTCTGTAGAACAGAGAACTACCTGTGGCATCTAAGAGACAAAAGAATGCAGCCACATTATTTACCTCTTTCTGCCTATCCTTTTCACTTTCAGCTCTTAGAACACAAAACAACCAAGAGATCTAGAATACTTGTATGTAATTCATAAATTCAAGTTAATTTCATGGCTCTGGTGATCAGATGTGCATTCAGATTTACAAAAGCAACACAGTGACACTTGAAAGTTTTATACTTTTATGTCACATATCATATGATTGGCTAAAGTGTTCAACAAGCGAGTTCACTTCACACTTTTTACACGTTACTCATTGTTTTTGGGCTTATTGACAGGAACTGTCAGCAGTTCAGCACTCCCATCAAGCAGAAATGTTTCTCACAAAAGATCAGATCATCAGATTATACATGTAAAACTAGGCAATATTCGAAATGAGTTTAAGTTACTAAGGACATCATAATAAAGCTTTGTCGGCAGTGACCAAAATCTTGCAGGTAGTAATTCAAGGTTGCAATTAAAGAAGATTACACAAGAAAATTGATACTGTGAAGTCAAAAAAGGAATGGCAAGGAAAAATCTTACCGTTCCAAGTTTTCTCCTGGTACAGCAAACTTGACTATTTGGGTGTCAGTAGATTTCACAGTTTCATCTGCTTTACTTCCCTCCAAGATAGTCTGATTCATAGAACCATCAACATGAATGGCATTGACGGTGTCAATTTTCAGCAGTTTGCCATTGCTGTGAGTGGAATTGACAGGGTTATTACTGTTAGGGTGCCATTCGATACAGAGTGGTGGCTGTTTTGGAGCTCCCACACAGATTGCCGGCAGCTTGTCATTACTGCTAGGGTGACATTCAATACAGAGTGTTAGTTCCTTTGTAGCTCCCCCACTGATTTCTGGCAGCTGAGTAGCTTCATCAACAGCCTTTGTATGCATATCAGAATTTCCCAATCTTGCATTCTTGCTCACTACACCAACAAAATTATCATAATTAGAAGTAACAATGTCACAGGAAACTGGAAGTACTCAGAAACCCTTGAATCAGGAAGTTGTCTGAGTTACTTTCTAATGATATGAGAACTCGCGTTGAAAGCTGCTCTCAAAGGCACACAGTAAAAACAGAAACCATTGTAAATAGAACAACGGGAACTAAACGTGAATACAAGTATCCAATGTGCAGACTTTCTAGGTGAAATCAAATGCCGCATATTGGACATCACCAGCAATGGAAAACAGTTTCAGGAAGTAATCACTAACCTGCGATTAGACTGTCATCATCTATAAGTGTCAACTTCAATGAAGACTGCTCCCCACTAGCTCTGCTAACCACAGGACTTCCATTGGGACCAATACTATGTTGAAGTGTTAAGCAACACATTCTATATACTCCGCTGCTAGAAAGACAACTTATGCTACATCGTATCAACACAATGTGTTCCATGGTTACAGACATACTACAAAACGGAAAACATAAATGGTGAGGATACGTTTGGGAGAAGATGAGAGTGGGAGGAGGAGGTCCATCGAAATAATAGCCGACGAGACAAAGCTTATGGGGACCGTTAACTGAGAATTCGACATCATCAGGTCCTCCAAACTCAAAATCTAACTCAGCTTTTTCTTGGTCGTGATTCTTCCTGATGCAGCATAGCAAAATCTGTGGCATATCCCCAACTTTGCAAAACAGATCATTCCTTTCGCTCTCGAAACAAGAATTGCTGCAAAGTTTGGCCTGCAAAACCCAAACAATCAACTTCTGATCATGGGATGATGATATAGCCCTAGTTCAAACCAATTAATCCAATAACATACATCATCACACATATATGCATGATATATATGGCCTCTAATTTCCAGTTAACAAAACACTTTTAATTCAAAAGACGAAAATGTATATAATTTATCAATCAAATAGTAATCGATCGACAACACTAGAAGGACCAATAATCTATTTGGAACGGAGGGAGTACCTGAGTGATGCGAAGTCGGTTTTGAGGGGCATTCTGAAAATTGACAGTTAAAGGCTTCTCCCGCTCTACCACAACACCTTCAATTCATTCATCAATCATTGCAATTAATCCTTGATACTATAGTTTTTTCGTTAAATTTTACAATAAGGTCTAGGAAATAAATAGGTCATCTTGAACGTATTTAATGTAACATAAAGAATGAATGGATGAACACAAATGAATAACCCTCTACTCTTTCGAGCAAAACCCTTTGTGACAAAGTCTCACGCTAACTTATTACGAGAGCAGATAAAGTAAAGTTTATAGATTCTATGCAAAATGAATTAAATTTCCAAATTTCAAAATTTTAAGATCTACGTTATTAGCTTAATCGTGTCGGTCTCACAATCTCGCAACGCGAGACTTGGTGTACAAAGGTGAGTAACAATTGAAATCATCATCTAGCATCTATCTCAACATACATGAGTATTTCGCATCAAATAGAAAAAAAAAAGATAGGATAGAGGGAGAGAGAAATATACTCCATTGATGAAGTTTAGAAGGATCATATCTTCGTCTCAAAAGCCTAGTAAGTCGACACCCAATATTACCGCCGTTGCCGTTGTAGCTGTCGTTGGCGGGAAAAGGGTGATGGATTTTCCCGCCAAAACCATTATTATTCTCACTAAGCTTCTCCATCATCATCATCTTAGCTAGCTAGGAAAGTAGGGTTACCTTTTTTGTGGATTTGTAAAATGAATTATACTCAATAATAATCAAGCTTCTTATAGAAGTTGTTGAGACTTTGTACCGTTATACGTCCTACTCGACTCTACACTCTTGTAACACTACTCTACGATTTTCAATATCTTTTTCTTTATTTGTGCGTATTTCCTAAGCTATGTTTCATAGATTCTACGTCTTGGTAAAATCAAGGCTCTTCGACTCTTGAGTAATGATAATTGTTGCTCCATCTCTTTACTAGTTCAATTACCGAATTACGGAGTATGTGTGTTTTCTCTTTTCTTGGGTTACCGAAATTTTTATTTTAACTTTTGAAACACTTCCTTGATTTTTCGAACTAGCTTTTTGTCAAACAAACTAGTACAACCTAACTCTTATTAAAATGTTTTGACATACGTATGTCGTAAGTAACCTTCGACTCTTTTTCTATTAACAATGTATAATTATAAATAAGTGTTGTACTACTAGAATTTCTCTAAGAAAATGGTACACTGATACTATAAACGAACGTTACTACTCCATAGTAAAGCCTATAGCCTATTATAGGTCCTAGAGCAAAAAAATGAGTCAATATAGTGGACTAGTGGAGACTAGTAGATTACTAGACTAGGAGGCATGTGATGAAATGGAGTGATGGGTTTATTGAAAACTCAAAAGCTCACATTTTATGAAATTTCTTGCTTGCAATTCTTTGTTATTATTGATATTGATCTTGATTCACACATCCAAAATGATCACCCGGTGCTATTTAATTTATGTTACGTTAAGTTGGTCCACAATAATCACCAATAGCTCAATAAGTTGGTTAATTTCTTTGCCATGCATGTAAACCATACAACATTATTCTAGATCGTAGTAAGTGGCGTATTCAGAAAATTACTAGTTTGAGGGTTAAAACTGCAAATTAAAAAAAAGTATTTAAAAGAAAAGAATGCACAAAAATGCGCCTTTTTCCCCTTGGACTTGAGGGATTGAAAGACTAAAGCTGTATTGGTAGCAAGTTGTCTAGTTAACCCTCACGGAGTCACGGCATGTTTGTTCTACTTCTACGGATGAAAATTTTCACCAAAACAATGTCCACACCATAATAAGCAAACATTTGCAATTCACTTTAGCAGATAACATGTCAATTGATAACAATACCATATTCATGGAATCATGGGGCATTACATAATAACTAAGCAACAACCTTTAAGAGTTCTCGAGATTCATAGCCTTATAATAAACAGAAAAATCGCGGCCAAGGGCTTCACACGATCAAAACAAACAGTATGCAGCTCGGAAGATTTGGTCATCCCTCAACGTCGAGGAGTCCGCTCCAAACGTTGTGACACTGAAATGATACTTTAGCTCAATGACGGTCATCGGAACCTTCAGCTTCTTAGGCTTCTTCCATACACTTCTCTTCTGCTTCGCCATTGCGAACTTCAGGAAAAAGCAGCGACATGGATACATTTCCAGGGGAGAGAGGGGTTGTTGCATTCGCTTCCTAGCCATTTTCGAGGGAAAACTGAGCTGAGCAAGTATGAAAAACTCAAGTAACCCAAAATGTATGGTATTAATAGGGACAACACAGTCACGCGGGAGATGTTTTAATTGTTTTGTATTTCCTATAGTCTCTGGGGAAGGAGGTCGAACCGTTTGGTATTCCTGTGCTTAATTACTACCAAAATTTACCTAAATCAAAGTTGGTTGGATAGTAGAAGTAATATGAATTACACAAAGTTGGAACTTGGGAGTGTATTTAATTGGAGTGGAATCACAATCTCAAAAAAAAAAAAAAAAAAAAACTTAATGATCAAGTTGAAACAGCATGATAAGATTTTATGACAGAAAATTTCACTCAAATGCTTCGACTTCCACATCTTTTATGGCCTTTGATGAACTCATAAGAAAGATTACCTGTGTTGACAGAGTCTTAAGTAATGGTGGTCTGGGATGACATTACCATGAGCATAAATGTTGTCAAGCGTCAGTTACGATTTACCCTCTGCCACCTTACTTGAACAACCCTACAACAATAATCGCTCCCGGTTTAGCTTTCTTAACCCCTCGTATATGGATACAGATTTCCAAACAAGACCCTTCAGCTTCACAAGGAGGCCGCTCTGATCAAAGTTTCACAGGAATTTGACTGTCAAAACACCTTGCACTCATGTTGACAGAGATATTTTTGAAACTATGTAGCTTGTGTGGATGCAATGAAGAAGACTCAGTCTAGTACATTATCAACTTCACGCGAGTATTGAGCAATCACACTGAAAGCAAAGCCAAGATCTTGCCGATGTTTACATAACCCAAAATTTGCCTATTCTCCAAACTCAACATATACATATTCTAAATATCCTGAACTGTTAGTAACAAGTCTAATTTTGAAAACACACCCGTTCAACCTCGTCCCGTTCCCCAGACCAGCTACCAAATGGGACTTCAAAAAAGCCCGACAAAAACTTAAGAACCAAAAGAAGGTAGTAGTGACCTAATGCCATTACGTAATAATTTGTAAACTGTCACTCCAACTTCGATAGGCCATCAAAACAAAGAAGCTAGACACAAAAGTTTGAAGGGTGTTTCAGGCATCAGGAGCACTTTATACCAGAATACATCACCAACTCTTCAACTCTCATTGTAACTCTCATTGTTATCTCCTGAATCAGATCCGCCTTCAACCATCCTCTCAAGGGATTCCATGTCTCCAGCATCAGAGAGAGTGTGTATCCTTAGGTTGTCCGCATCGTCACTTAAAATCATTAAAAGAGAATATCAGAATGTGCAATCATATGAACAGCAGCCAAGGACCTACAGATGGACCACTTTACTTACTCAGTAACCCCAAATATTTCCTTCACGATCAAAGAGCTGTCCCTTGAACAAAACTCAGGCAGCTGTTCATAAATTCACACATAGCAGTAGAAGTTAATAATTAAACTCTGTTCAAGAATGAATCATAGGCTGTTAAAAAAAAAAAAAAAAAAAAAAAAAAAAAAAAAAAAAAAAAAACAGACGTGTAAGCTGTCAGCCTGTCTATAAACACCTCTGTAGATTAGCGGGAGCAACCGAGTCAATCAAAATTTTAAGTTTATTGTTGAAGCCTCCCTCATTAGAGGTCGAGAATGAGGTGGATTAACAATGTTTTCGAGCAAAAGAACAATCTTTGCCCTTTGGCAATTACTTTAGATGAATGGGGGGAAAAGCCACGTGCTGTAACAGCCCGGGAAGACATGGCGTTTACCGGTTGAGGCAGACACCCAATTATGGTCATGGACTCATCGGTGATACGTCATTTCATAAATTCTTCTGAGATAACATGATAGCTCTTACTATACCAGTAAAGAAAAAAACGATAATCCCCTGACACCTGTTTCCTGTTAATAGTTTTATGTTTTTTAAATTTCTAAAGTGTTTCAGTCAAATGTTTACTTTTTTGTCTATATAAGAACTATTGTAACCCGACCCAATAATGTTCTTCCCAAAAAACTCCTTTTTTTCTCCGCCCTTACAGCCTCACCTAGCTCTGTAGACCAGCCACCCTTGAACAGCATGCAGCCACCGATAACCAACACTGACGACTACCCATGATCATATCGACCACCCACACACAACCCCTTAGCCTCCTTCCCTAGACCAGGTCCATAATTAATAGCCACTCCCCATGAATAAATCCATCCCTGGACAGCCCCCACCAACTCCATGCCCAATCATCTTGGTCAAAGAGGACTAACATTAGCAGTGCGGCATACTAGGAGAAGTAAAGATCATAATTAGGCAACTAAAAGTTTAGAATGACTGCCACATACAGTATCATATGCAAGGGGAATGCTATGGTCACTCTCTTTGGGAGAGTGTCCATGAACACTCAGGTTGAAAATTTGTCCACTTCCTTGCTCTTATTGGGAAAAGAAAAGGTTAAGAAATGATAGAAACGGAGAGAGTATCTATGTTTTTAGGGTTTATATAAAAGGAAGCCCCCTTATGGGTGATAACTTTTGGATTTCCTTTTTTACCCTTCTAACATTGAGGTAACTCCAAAGAAAAACTATCCACAGGCCCTAATTTATGGTCGCCTTCGCTCAAAAAAATAAAATTGAGATAGTTTCCCAATAACTGCTTTCTAGTCTCCCTTCAACTGAGCCCCTATTTCCCAAAACATTTCGATGAATAGTTATCAGTTATGATCTATTCATCTTACATAAATTTCAAACTGCAAATTATTTCCAGACTCCAAAGAGAAAAGAGAATAGAATAAGGAGACCATACACGGATATATACTTATAATTACATGTCGACAGTTGTTACAAGTAATAGTTAGCTTGACAATAGTATGGAAAACGTGGCATCTGCATGTCCTCGCTCCCAATATCCGATGATAATCAGAATATTCCTAATTTGGGTAAAGCATTGGAAATCAGAACTTCTGAGAGTTCAACTTCGAAATCTTTCAGTGAGAGTATATAAGTCCTAGTAATGGTCGGCAAACCCACTTCACCTTACTAGCTTACTATACATCACAGTGACTTTGTCATTACTGCATTTTTGAGTCTATAAAGAGCATCTTTGTGCTCCTTAAACCATCCAGTTTTCCAATCAAATGTATGTATTCCAGGTTGAGATATGATTTTGCTTACCACGAAGGTGTGTCTATATCAAAGGCTCTAGTCTTTCCCTCCTAAGTGGTGTGACTATGCAAGAAGTTACTTCCAAGGGCTATACCTATACTGTTCTACAATTCTAGTTTTCTACCTAATCAAGTATGGTGTCACCAAATGAGCAGGTATATCTCATGAGCAACTCAGGATAGGCTCAGTCAAAGCTTAGTGTAGTTAGGATTTGTTTTCACGGGTTTCTTATAGAAACTGATAAAGTAATTAAATATTTTCTAATACTTGAGCGAGATCGATAAGGTTCATCAGCTTCTGAGCTGGTTCCCGTTCGACTCCAGCTCTAAAATCTACAACGCCCGAGTTGGCGAGACCGAGTCAAGCTAAGGATTTTCTTTCACGAGCTGGAGTCGCCGTGGCCTAGCTCAACCTGTTATCATCCCTAGGAGTAACCCTCGAGAAAGTTGCAATGACACACACCTCAGACGCTCTACAGTTTCGAATTGAAATATGACAGTAACACTAGGTTCAGACTGACTGACAGTTTTTGCCAAAACTGAAAAATCTTGGTAACTAACTGCAAAACTAATACTATGCAGAGCGATTTACCTCAGATAAATAGAAAACTTTTCCAAAAAGGGCCTGTACAGCAAGCTTTCTTTTGAAACCCTTTTCAGAATAGCCTGAAGCATCCATGACAACAGGACCTGAAAGAATTAGATGCAGTCAGAATTATATGAATACACACTATCCCTGCCTGTTGCTCCAAATTTGTTAGTATCAAAAGATGATAAAAGCAAATGCAAGAACTGCAGAACCTTTGTCAATCTACTATTACCTTTGTCTTTCACAATTCGTCTTGAGATATCATTCAAAATTTCAGCAACTTCAGAATCAGTCAAAGATGATGCTTTCCGTAGTTGAATTAAGTCTGCAGCCATGTCCGGGTTGAATGGTTTCTCATTCAATGTATAGCGAATGTACTTCCGTAGAATATCCACCATGCCAAAACCTGTCTGGATAGTGAAAATATTCCACCATTTAGCAGAAATCACATCAAAAGTTTTCCATGCATGGAGCAAAGTGAAGATTAAGGTATGTAATATGAGAAAGAACATAGAAAACTTGAGCATCGTCAATTCTTTGGTCTAAAAAGGCACATACTAAAACAATAATACAGAACTGAGAGGCTGTTTCCAGACCCATAATGAAAAACAAACTATTACTTCACAGATTAAGAAGCACAGAGTTTTGTGAGTCATTTAACTTCATACTACCATAATCAAGGGACCAAATCCAAACAGTAGCAAGTCTTTGGCTTCATTAGAATTGGAAATGTCAATCAACGGATTGGATATTGGACAAAAAGCTAGGGGTTGCCTGCCAATAACCATACTTACGCACAGAGTGCAGACTTGACTCTCAACTTAACACATTATTGCCCGATTTTTTGCACCTTTGCATTGCAACAGCAATTCATGTTACGAGTTCAAAATCTACCACGAACGGTGAACCCCTGCGTCTTCCTTTCTAGAAAGTAAGTCTTTATTTTTACCAAGCGTACACTTGACGTAGTTAATAAGCTTGCAGCATGGGAAGAACGAGAACTTAAGCAGCATATGGAAACCTCATATCCTGAGGGCTGAGGTTATGTTAAATACTTTACTGTAGTCCAGTATGGCCATTTCACAGTTTCTAGGAAAAACATTTTATCCAGGCTACCAGCTCATTTAAGGGAGGAAAAAGAAGCACGTCAGCCTAAGGAAAATCCCAAGTTGTCAAAGCAAGCAGCTTATCTGAAGGTGTAGCATCAGCTACTTCATTGAGTGGGAAGCCTCAACCTTCACTTTTGCCTATAACAGCTGCAACTTGTGCCATTTTGACATCCCTCTAGCTTATCTTAATTAGTTCATGTCTTCCCTCATTAATTTAGTCTTTTCTGTCTTCTATCCTTGAAGTAGAGATAAGGGTATGATTATTGTGATAGGGCACAAGATGAGAGGATCTGAATTCTTTAAATAGCCATTGTATCATTCAGTAACAATCAGAATTCAAATAACAGCCCCGTAAAAAAAGGATTCGAATAACTGCAAAACTGCCAAGAGTTTCTGTTGCCAAACCAGTTTCATTCTCTCTTAAGCTTGGGGATATGTAACAAAAAAAAAAAAAGAGATGGGCCAAATGACCAAATTGGTATATAAAAATGCACCCATATCCAGATTGGTATACAAAAATATTCAAAAGACATATTGGTATATAAATAAGCAACATGAGTCAAATAGGCCAATTTTTTCCACAAAGTTGAAAAATTGACAAAAAAAATTAATTTTCATTTTCAAAAATAAGCAAAATAATTATTTACTAATTTGAAATTTTTCATGGCATAAGATTATTTTTGTAAAATAGTAAAAAAAATTATTTTTCATTTCTTTGAAAAAAGAAACGCAATTATTTTTGTCGGTTTTTCAACACCGACCAAAAGTTAGGCTTATTTGACTATATTTGCATCTTTTTATACCTATATGACATTTGTAACATTTTATATACCAATCTGGTAATTGGGTGCACTTTTATATACCAATTTGGTCATTTGGAAACTTCAGACTCTGGTTAGTATTGTATCTGGTTAGTAAGAGTTTGAACCATTATTTTGAGTACGTTTACATCTAGCTACTGTCATTTTATGTTAGCCGAGTTCTAAAATCATTTATCAACCTTATTTTGTTTTATTCTTCTAGCCTTTGGCAAACAGTCATATATGAATAAGTCATATAAAATTTAGCATTTTGTAAGCAAGTCCTCCTACCTAGGATTGGATAAACTATTAAGACAAGGAAACTTGGCAAAAAAACCACCTTTAACTTTAATAAGTTTGCAAAGAACCACCTTATAAAATTATCTTTGCAAAGAACCACCTTATAAAATTGATAAGCTTTGGTAAAACCACCTAATGTCCTTTGGCCTCCACCAAACCACTCTTGACTACCATTGACCACCACTCGCCCGCCTTATACCACCACCAACCACCCTCGAAAATCGTAAAAAAATAAAAATTGTTTTCCGTAGACCATAATCTATAAAATTAATTAATATATTTATTATACTATTCCAATCTTAATCTAACTCACTAAATATCTTATTAGTATACTAACTACACTAAAAAAAAAACATTTTACCCTCTTTCATCTCGCCAAACACACTTTACCATTTGATATACTAATTTGGTGGGATAAAAGAGGGTGAAAGAGTTCTTTTTAGTGTAATTAGTATACTAATTTGATATTTAGTTAGGGGGTGTTAAGATGGACATAGTCTATTAAGTATATTAACTAAGTTTTAGAATTAAGAATATTTTTTTTTCGATTTTCAAGGGTAGTGGGTGGTGGTATAAGGCGGTTTCAGGCGGCTAGGGGTGGTCAATGGTGGTCAAGGGTGGTTTCGTGAAGGTCAAAGGACACTAGGTGGTCTTAACAAGACTTATTGATTTTATAAGGTGGTTTCTCGCAAAAATAATTTTAAAAGGTGGTTGTTTACAAAGTTGTGAAACTTAAAGGTGGTTTTTTGCCAAATTTCCTTAGACAATGAATCTATCTGGGTACACCCAGTAACCCTATATTGCCAGGTAAGTCAACTTTAGCAACAAAAGTTCTGAGGTGTGTATCAAATGATGATAAAGATGACAACCATGATATTCTAGCTATCTTTGTTTACAAAGGCATGAGATGCACCAAGGGGAAGAGGGACAGTTGGAGACGAGGCGCAAGGCGTGAGGCGTACACCTCATGGAAGTGAGGCATGCTCTTTTTTTAAAACAAGTGATGAAGTGAGTATATTCCAGACAATTTTTGCAAAAGATTAGTACTATTTATTGATTTTTAAAGGACCAATAATAAGTAAAAACTTGGATTAAGAAGCAACCAAAAGGGTAGAAGAAAGAATTAGAAGAAATTGTGGAAATTGCATAGTCAAACGCCTGGGGTACACCTCATATTTGAAAGGCGTGGCTGGCGAATCTCAAGGGTGCCCGAGATATGTTTTTCAAAACTAAGCTAGTTGTCTACCTACTATAAGCCAATTATGGTAGAGAGTCTAGCAATCATGATTTTGATGAGAGTTCATGGGTGTTGTTTCCAGGATCCACCTCAAGTTTTGGAAGCTCGGGGTGCCCTTTCTTGATCTTTAGAGGAGGTTTTCACTGTGGACGATTTGGTTGCTGCAAAGGTGATTCCAGAGGGTCAAGTGGAGAGCGCCAAATTCAATTTGGAGGTCTTACAGCCTGGCTGTTGTGAGAAACCAATCCCAGGTCTAAGCGGACTAAGCCAACTCTCGTGTATTCTAGGAAAAATAAAAAGTTGAAAATCTGAAATCCACTATCAGTTATTATGGTGACTTGAAGAGGTGCCTCTTAGCTAGGGGGTGATGGTCTCTTTTGTGGGTTGTGGTTGCCTGGTTGGGCTTCTGTCCACCCTTGTTTGTAGTGTTCTTCTTTTCTTTATTCATATATCTTCAGCCTTATGTTCTGACAAATAAACAAGCTCTAAGTAAGAGGTACTTCCAAACTGCTCAATTCTAGCCATGAAACTTATGTCACAAATCGAAAGAACCAAGTGCCCGTTTGTTTACCCATAGGAAGTAGAAGTTCCCATAAATTAATATTTTCTAGGAATTTAGAATACATGGGAAGATATAAAAGTTGTTTGGATGAACTCATCACTTCTGCCCAAAAGAGAAAATGCATGTGGGTATATTAGGATGCTTATCAGTTATCACCTTCATTTAGGAAAAGTTAAAAATGAACATATCTACAGTTAATAGTTGCCTTTACTGGAAACAAATGGCCACCACATACAGTCACTTAAAAATTGAACTTTGACAACTCAGGTACGTACTTGCCTTTCCTTTTTCTTTTAAAAACAACAAAATATGCACGTCCTAAGCAACACGCATCTTACCTTCTTCATGAGATCCTGTAAAGCTGCAGGCTGTACCTCCTCTCTGCCTTTATTGAATAATTCGTCAATTGACTTGATAAGGTCAACGTTTTTATTTACCTGCGATTTAAACTCAATTATTAATGGAACAAGTCAAGAAACTACAAAGATCATGAGTATTGCGCTTATATCAATCCTTTCAAATTGCAAGCTAAGTTTAAGGAGGCGCGAGGCGCACCGAGGCGCTGGGGGGCTGATGCGATGAGGCGCAAGGCGCGAGGCGAAGGCGCACGCCTCATGCACACGAGGCGCACTCATTTAGCAAACAAAATTCTATTTTTCAAAACCTCAATTTGCAAAAAATTACCCCTTTTGTGGTATTTAAAAAGGACCTATGGGTAAAGAAGTATAAACAAGGGATTAAGGGGCAAAGGGAAGGGTAGAAATAAGGTTACAAGAGAAAGAAAACTGGAAATTGCAGGGTCATGCGCCTCGCGTGCGCCTCAGGGCCTGCGCCTCAGTGCGCCTCAGGTGCGCCTCATACACACTTGTGCGCCTCAGGCTTCTGAGGCGTTGGCAGCTGCGCCTCATGGCGCCTTGCGCCTAGGCGCGCCTGAGGCGCGCTTTTTCAAACTAAGATTGCAAGGATGAACTCATCTCGACACTAAGTTTGAAGCACTAAAAAAACTAAATTAAATGAAATAATGCCTTGCTTTGTGGACAAGTCTATGATGTGCTGTATTGGAGGTTTCCTGCCTTCCTGTGTATTTGTTTCAAATGTAGCTCCCGTATAACTTTAAAGTTGCATCTTGCATTATTGTTTAGACCAAACTTGGGGTCAGGTAGTTTCCTTAGTTTCTCAACGGGCGAAAGCTGTTAATGCTTTCAAGGGAAAGCCAACATCCTTGCTTCAAAGGAATGGAAGAAAGTTGAAATTTCATAACAAGAAGACTTAATGTCGTCATTGGTTTTCCTCCCTTTTTAAAAAGTAGTTACTCTCTTATCAGAAGGAAAAAAAAACCAAGAATAAGGCCTCCCTTTTATTTCTGCGGACAAGTTAGAACTCATATGACAGAACTCAGTAAAGTACTAATTCTCTACCTGATGTAAAGTACG
This sequence comes from Spergularia bocconei, assembly GCA_963457585.1. Classification (NCBI taxonomy): domain Eukaryota; kingdom Viridiplantae; phylum Streptophyta; class Magnoliopsida; order Caryophyllales; family Caryophyllaceae; genus Spergularia; species Spergularia bocconei. Next base: position 382,570 of record OY734958.1, read on the forward strand.
CTACACATATGACAGAACTCAGTAACATTTGCATCATTGCATGAGATTTATATGGTCCTGTAACAGGTAGTGCATGGAGCTGAAAACCTCGATTGCCTAGTATGCAATCTTGTAAAAGACTAGCCAAAGGGCAGCAATGTGAATTATGGTTGTCCGACATTCTAACCTACGCTCTGTATGATGTTAGCTTCCCATGTCATTCTGAATATGTCTAATTACTGATTATCATGTGCCTAAAAATATACACAGTAAAGTGTAATGAGCACAATACATGTAACCAAACTCGGGCTTCCTTGTCTTTGACATCCATGATTCGACTTCAAATTCTGCTCAATGTAGCAAAACCCGAGCATAGCTCCTATTCTCTTATCAATTACGACACAGCCACTATTTCTTTCGTTGAATTAGCTAGAGTAAACCATCAAAGCCCTCTAGATTACCAGCTTGAACCTAAAAAATGGCTAACATATCCGATTGCACCACAAATTACAGATAATGTATGTAATGAAGCACATGAACCCAATCCAAAATCACAATTCTGCAATCAAAACACCAGCTTGACAGATACTCATTTATACGAATGTCGAAAAGTAACACCATTGTAACTTCAAATTTTACCCTTTTCCACAATCCCCGAAAGCGAATTGTGGGTACCATGAGACCGTCTCATACAAGACTTAACGAATTCATATCGATACGACTCCTCAATATATATAGCAATTACGCAAAATCAAATCAAATATCACAAGTAAATAATAATTGAATTTACCATTCTCCGGCGCTGGGCTTTGGGAGAGCCGAACTTCTTAACAGTCTTAACAAGGGCAATTACGAAAGTAATCCCGAAATACGACAGCGGAAGAGCGAGAATCCAAGGCAAAGAGCTCCGTCCAACTCTCGGGCCGGGTAGTGCTTGGGTTACTGACCCGGTAAACTCCACAAAATCCAGTGCTTTTTCCTGTATCCATGGCAAATCTTCTTCCACTTCTTCTTCTTCTTCTTCTACCACAACAATCTCTTGCTTTTTGGTGTCATTTCCTCTGCCGAATGCGTGGGTTTTCAGGGAAATGGGGCGCCGGTGTGTTTGGGAAACGTGAAGAGGAAGGAAGGTTGATGGAGAAGATGAGGGTTTTGAGGAGAGAGAGTGTGGGGTAAGTGATAAGGTGATGCGTCTGGAGTTGCAGCAGCTAGGTGACGGGGATAACAATGGTGTCGAGCATAGCAATTCCGCCATTGCTTTTTCTTTTCTTTTGGTTTTTTTGGTTAGGTTTTGGGAGGGCACCTACTCAAGTGTCACTGCCGTTTGTTGTTGTGTTCTTCATCATCCACTTCTTAAGAGCTTCAAGGGTTTAAACCTCACCATCTTCTAGCAATCGGGTGAGTTTGATCTATTTTTCATTGAGTCAAGGCGTGAAACTGAAATTTGAGGTTCTCGAGGTTTAATTCTTCGGGACAAAACGAAGTTAGTTCCAATCACGGTAGTTGCGGCCAATTTTAGACAATGTCATATTGGCTCTTCGGAATGCTTTGCTTGGTGGTATCCGTCTTTATGCAACTCACTTATTGGTAGAGGGCGGGAACATGTTTGGAATTTCAATTCCCTTTCACTTTAACATATCTTGCGTGACAACAATCAAGTAGCGGAGAGTTGCTAGATGAGGACATAACATTTATTCCCATGATACCCAATCGACCATGTGTACCCAAAAGGCTTAGTCGAAAGTGCTATGACTACTATATTCGTGTAAAATAACACGAGTTTTGTATCACTCGAACTTGGAATGTCTCAAGAAAAATTCCTCATTTGTTGGTGATAGTTTGAGTGCTACCTAGTGTGTTTGTGTGTAGTAGTGTACGGCACACGGACGAAAACCCATTTCTTCCTTTCCTTCCTCGTCTTTATTCCGTTGCCGCAAGTACAACCGGAGGGAAGCTTGAGAAGGAAGGAAGAGAAAAATGGAGAGCAACAGCAAAGTTAACAACAACAACAACAAGATACTGGATAATTTGATGACCATCTTCCAACGCCGGACATCCTCATCAAGTCCTCGTTCTCCCGTCGTCGACTCCTCCTCCGATTCTCCCAAACAAGGCCTCCCTTTTCTCTCTCCTCTCGCCAAATCCCTCGTCTTCCGCTCTTCCAGGTAGGTTCCCCTTTCTCCTTTTCTCCGATTATTTCTATTTTATTATCGTGAATACATTTTCCAGATTATTTACTTAATTCCCTTGTCATTTTTTCGTAATTATCCTTCCGACGTATTGTTAATGATTCGCTAACTAATAAAATGAATATTCTTACTGTATGTTTCGTATTTGTAAAGTTTCCATTTTTTTTTTTTGTTACTGACTTAAGTATTCCTAATCGGGTTGCGTTTCGTACAAGCCAGTGTTTTTGTTGTTGTTGTTGTTGTTGTTGTTGTTGTTGTTGTTGTTGTTGTTGTTGTATCCAAGCTGTACTAATGGCTGTTGATGTTGTTGTTACTCGATTTTCCGCGGAGTATTTAGGGTGTTTAGTCTGCAGCAGTTTTTGATGACTTGTTATATTATATGGTGTGTACAGGATTGTGAATATACCTACGGAAGAGTTGCGTACTTGTTTTGATTCGGAGATTGCTGACAATGGCAAGCTACAAACGATGTGTGCGAGAAACTTTGTAGAATTTTGCTCATACAAGGCTCTCAATGTTTTGACCGCTCGTTCTGATTATTTGAGTGATAAGGAATTCCGTCGTTTGACATTTGACATGATGCTTGCTTGGGAGGCCCCAGGTGTCGAGAGTGAGCCAATAAATAAAGTGAGACAGCAAATCGCTTATGATCTTTGTAAGATGCCTTGGTATCACAAGTAGCATTTATTAAGTGTCTCGGATATATGCTTTTCATGTTATACTCTTTAGGATCAAGAACTTCAGTTTTGTTCATCGGGGGCTTCACAATTATATTTTCTTGGTTGTTTTACAGGCAAGTGCATCGCCGAGTAACAAGGAAACTGAAGACGATGAAGGATGGTCTTTATTTTATGCAAGTTCTACTGAAATGGCTGTTCAGGTTATCCTTGTAGTTTCATGTTAACTATTTTTCCCCTTGATATAATCGAAGGACATGTGACATTTCTCTACTAGTTTGCTCATTTACTTGTTGTTGTCTTTTTCTTTTTCTCTTTTTTTTTTGGGTTCTGCTCATAAATAGGTTGATAATGAGAACACCGTTGGCCCAGAAGCATTTGCGAGAATAGCACCTGCGTGCGCTGTTATTGCTGATGTGATCACTGCCCAAAATCTTTTTGATGCATTGACGAATACTTCAGGAAACAGGCTCCACTTTCTCATATATGATAAGTACCTTCAGAGCCTTGATAAGTAAGTTTTTGTGTCTAAAGTAGTTTTTGACTTTATTTCCTAATAAATACTTGTATGGCACACATCTGGATTCTGGAAAAAGAAAACACTCGAATGGCACGCTTATCTTGGACTTGAATTACAAAGAAAAAGATAGCCTCATGGCCATCTATTATTTGGCTTGAATTACTGTTAAGCTGCTTGGCATCCTCTCAACAATATCATTATGTCTCATTTGCTGAGTCACATGCTGAGGCTTTCTGCCAAGCATTGCATCGCAAAGTGCTGCTACCAATGTATTGCTGTTTAATCATTATATCAAGCTGCGCTCTCGTATGACACTGTTTGGTGTTAATATAGATGGTGTCACTAGAAGCACACCTGCATACATTTCTAGATGATGACGAAGTTTATTAATGTGACGGTGGCTTGGGACATGTGGTTTACATGCAATCAATTGCTTCATGGCATGTGCCGCAGGAGATCTTTTTGGCACGTTGACTTGTTAGCTCTTAGTTCCATATAGACCTTACTAGAAACTTAGGCTCAACTCTAAGGATCTCTTAAAATAATGTAGACTCATGGAAATATCGACAAGACTCTAGTTTGTGTACAAAGTGTCTATATTCAACAGATGCATGTTGGCAGTGACGCTGATGTTTACCTACTAGTTGTGTACCCTGCTGTCATACCCAGTCTTCCACATATTCAGGCTTATTCTGTACAGACTTTCGTGGCAGGCCTCTAAAGTTTTCCTTATGTGCTAAGGCCCTAAGGCTTTCTCATTGATGGCACTGCTCTTGCAGTTAGCCATCCTATTCTAGCGTAAAGAGACTCAGCAAGTACATTAGCTACTGTTACAATAATTACAACGTTGTAACAAAAAAAAAAAAAAACAATAATTACAACGTTTGAGTGTCTTTGTCAGATCGCCTGTACTTCCCAACTCTGGTAGCAAAGCTAACAGAGTATCAAATAGATTATTAGAACTACTTCTCTGGGCTGTGACTTGTTTTTTTCTTCTTGTATCAAGGAACATTATTAGGACTTTTTTTATTCGCCTAGGCATTGGTGAGTGGTGATACTTCACTATGTTAAGTGTTCTGTATATACTTTATGCTCTTTCAGTGGCAGTGGCAGGCTGTCTTGTGGACCGGACTTGACCTGTTGTTACTTTTAGGAGTTCTGTGGTTGGGAAGAAGCGACATGTTCTTTCGTAATGGAGTTTAAGTGGGGGGCCTTGTGGGACTGAGACATGTACTATGCTTCTCTGTGGTACCGGTGTGTGTTAATAGCGTGCTATCAAGCTTCAATTCTATTTGTCTTCTAAGTGATTTGCCTGCCATCGTCCGCCATTAATTTGTTTTATTCATAATTCTGGCGTTGTTTTGATAAGTTATCAATGTTATTTCTCTGCTATTCCCCCTCCCCCTTCCACAACAGACCCTGGTAGCTTTTAGTGGATATGTACTTGTACTGGATGAGAGCTTAATTCCTGATTTTTCCCGTTTTAGGGTGATCAAGTCTTCAAGAAATGTTCTAGCTGCTTCATCAAACCTTGAGATATATGATGGCGAAGTCATCTTAGATGTTGATGGCACAGTACCCACTCAGCCAGTACTCCAGCATATTGGAATATCTGCATGGCCTGGTGAGTTAAAGCTGTTATTCCGAGTTTGATGACCTTTCTGTTTTTTTATCTTCTTTTTCCTTTGTTCCGAAATTTCTCTTCTAGGGCGTGTCTAGTTGTTGAGAATTTTCAGAATGCTTATCGAAATGGCAAATTGTTGTATGAGGCGGTCTCACCATAAAAATATGGTGAGGTTTTATGGTGAGACGAGCCAGTAACAAACCAACTCAATAATATGTTATTTATTTTTTTTTAATCGCTCTCTTTTGCAGCCACAATAATTTTATAAGCTCTCTTTTTCTCTCCAAATTTCCAATCGCTCAAATATTTTCACATCTTGTTTCTAATTTTAACGGTCTTACAATGATAGAAGTCTTTGGATATTATCTATATATTTCTTTTAACTCACTTATATAATAATACCCACCCTTTAAAAACTATTGCACATAAAAGGTAGTATAGTACAATAAATTGAAATTTCTAAACAAATTTTATTCTTATCACCCGTTGAGGTCATACATGTTTACTTTTTTGAAAATTAGCATCATCATAGTCACCTAGCCTTGAAAATAGGATTATATTAATTGAAACTAAAATTACGCTTAATATAACATTCTAATTAATGTCAACTATAGGTCTGAATGTCTTGAAAGAATCACAATCTCTAGAAAATTTCTTCATAAACGGAGTATAATAGATGTGTAGTATTATATGTTTGGCCGGCCTTGTCAGATATTAGGACGTCCAATCCTTTTTTAGTCGTGACCCTAGAGACGACCACATATAACTGTCCGTGGCTGCATTGGTCTCGGTAGATACAACCCCACATATGAGAGTGATTGTCCCTGACTTTTATTGATCCTCATTGCAATGAATAAAAAATTGCCTCCTCTGGATCTTAATGGGAAATTTAGTAGAATCAGGAGTCAGGTTCATGTGAAATAGATACCCTATGACCTACGTTGACATGATTTCCAAGCGGATTGATCAATGTTCCCAAGAATCATGGCGGGAGTACTGCTTTTCAACAAAAATCTAGTGGTTGGGCCGATCTAAAGATCTGATGGTGTTGAATACCGAGTTGATTTAATCTTCGCGAATATCCGGATATTTTCCTTCCACACTAATCAGAACTTAAATATTCTCTCTCTTCATCTCGTAACTGTGATAACTTGATAACATGTAATCATTGACGTTCTCCATGATCTCATGTGTAGGAGCAAGAACAGCCCTGTTGAAAGAAGTTAGGTTCCCACAAATGGTTTTTGTAATAGCTGTATGTATTCTCCACAAAAGCTGCTATAGGATCTTCAATATTTATTATGAGATTTTCATCTAAAATCTTGTTAATAGCTTCACCGTCATTAGGCTCACCCATGACCCCATCTCCAACTCTTAGGGTCCACTCTGAAATATCTTAACCTCGAAGTTCTAGCACGAAGGTGCATATTTTTTGTCAACTCCGGTACCTTGCACCTTGCATGAACTCCACACGTATGAAGAGCTGATTGTGGACGAACTCCACAATCATGACACAAATTAAGGCTTCCACAATCAACTCTTCATTGTTGAGTTTATGCAGGGTGTTGGAGTTTGACAAAAAAATATGGACCTTCGTGCTAGGACTTCGGTGTTGGATATGAGCGAGGTTAAGAAATTATCAGAGTGATTCTAAATGTTGGAGATGGGGTTGTGTGTGAGCCTAACGATGGTGAAGCTATCATCGACATTTCAGAGGAAGATCTCATAACAATTGTTGAAGATCCTATAGCAACTATTGTGGAGAATACGTACCCTTTGTTGGTGATAAGGGTAGAAGATAAAGTATTCTGAAAAGAGTTTTGTTTAAGTTGAGCTGCTGCTCTTAGTTATTTTATTATGAATCAGATTGCTTCATTAGACATTTGATTAGGCTGCCTTATATAGGCTCTACAGATAATTCTAGAGCTACCCTAGGAACTAGGAGTACAACTATTATCTTATATTTCCTAGGACACATTAAATGAGAGATTGACAGATTCTTAGATAACTAGAGAACTCCAGAACTTCCAAGTAATTTCCAGAATATGCTAGATGCATATTTAGTGCTGGAAATACAAATTATCTCACAAATTCCCCCCTTTAATTTGTAATTTTCAGCAGCCCTTTGAACTTCTCAAATTTTTCTGCTGTTACTGGCTTAGTAAGCATATCTGCTGGCTGCTCATTGGTGTTGATGAACTCCAACTGAATTGAGCCTTTGTTGACCAAGTCACGGATGAAATGATGGCGAATTTCGATGTGCTTTGTCCTTGCATGGAATACAGGATTCTTAGCAAGGGCAATAGTCGACATATTATCACAGTAGATAGTTGTAGGACCTTTTTGTTCATGGCCCAAATCTGCCAACATTCGCCGCAACCAAACTGCTTCACAAGCGGCCTCTGTTGCTGCTATATATTCAGCTTCCGTGGATGACAATGCCACAGTATGTTGCTTCCTTGAACTCCATGAAATCACCTTCGAACCTAAGCACATAACATATGCCGAGGTGCTTTTTCTGTCATCCAATGAGCCAGCCCAATCGCTGTCGGTATACCCAACTAGCTGATTATTCTCCTCCTTAGTGTATCTGATCCCATAAGAGATGGTGCCCTTGAGGTATCTCAATATTCGTTTTGCTGCTGCAAAATGAATCTTGCTAGGATTACTTAAGAACCTAGACACCATACTTACAGCTTGTGTTAGGTCTGGCCTTGTATGTGTGAGGTACAACAGTGATCCAACAAGGCTTCGATACATGCTGGCATCATCCTTAGCTGCACCATCATCTTGCACCAGCTTTTCGTTTGTTGTCATAGGTGTGACAACAGGTTTGCAGTCCTTCATGCAGAACTTCTTCAACAAGTCTTGAGCATATTTTTCTTGAGAAATGAATATTTCTCCCTTGGTCTGCTTCACTTGAATACCGAGAAAGTACTTCATAAGCCCCAAATCTGTCATCTCGAATTCCTCCATCATGCTCCTCTTGAAATCAGCCATCATTGAGGGATCGTTCCCGGTGTATATCAAATCATCTACGTAGAGGCAAACAATGAGAAACTTCTGCCCATTTTTCTTTATATAAAGTGAGGGCTCATTTGGGCTTTTAGTGAAGGCATGATGCATAAAATAGCTGTCAATCTTGCTGTTCCATGCCCTTGGAGCTTGTTTAAGCCCATAAAGAGCTTTCTTCAATCTGTATACTTTCTCCTCCTTTCCTGTCACCTCATATCCTTGTGGCTGCTCCACGTACACTTCTTCTTCTAGCTCACCATTAAGAAAAGCCGATTTTACATCAAGCTGGTACACCTTCAACTCCAATTGAGCAGCCAAAGCCAAGACAAGTCTGATTGTTTCTATTCGAGCGACTGGAGCGAATGTTTCATTAAAATCAACCCCAGGCTGTTGCGCATAGCCTTTGACAACTAGTCTTGCCTTGAACTTTTGAATACTCCCATCTTCATTATACTTAGTCTTGTAGACCCACTTCAAACCGATCACCTCTTTGCCTTTAGGAAGATCCACAAGCTGCCAAGTCTTGTTTTTCTCAATCATGGCAATTTCATCATCCATTGCTTTCCTCCAAGCATCTTCTTTTGCAGCTTCATCAAACGTGTGTGGCTCACATGTAAATAAGGCAAAGTCACATGCTTCATCAGTTAGAGCTACATGTGACGTCCACTTCCCAAATCGTTTGGGTGGCTTGCTAACTCTTTCGGTGCGTCGTAACGGAGGTGGTGAAGGAGAATCTGACCCGGCACTTGAATTGCTTACTGATCTAGTGCTGGAAGGACTCGAAACAGAACTTGAAGAGCCTGAATCCATCGAGGAAGTGTTAGCCTCCTCTTCTGTGACGTTTGTGGCAGTAGTGCTGCTGTTATGTTGGTCATTGCTGCCATTATCCATGTGAAATGCATCTGGCGCTGCTGGTGGAAGTGAATTTTCATTTGTTGTCCATATCCAAGTTGTTGTTTCATCGAAAATAACATCTCTAGAAACAACAACCTTCTTGCTCTCCGGATTTAGCAACCTGTATCCTTTAGATTCCTCACTATAGCCGACAAACAACATCTTCTCACCTTTCTCATCAAATTTATCCTTATTTGGAGACTGATTTAGAGCATATGCAATGCTGCCAAACACCTTAAGATGTCCAACAGTTGGTTTTCTCCCACTCCAAGCTTCAAATGGAGTTTTGTTGCGAACCGACTTTGTTGGTGATCGATTTAGGATATACACCGCTGTGTGAACAGCTTCTGCCCATAGGCTATTTGGTAGCCTTTTTCCCTTTAGCATGCTTCGAGCCATCTCAACAATTGTTCGGTTCCTCCTCTCGGCGACACCATTTTGTTGGGGGCTGTACCGAACAGTGAGCTGCCTTTGAATGCCCTCCTTTTTACAATACTCCATGAATGGCTTGTAGATAAACTCTCCACCACGATCAGTTCTAAGTGTCTTCATTTGAAAGCCACTTTGCCTTTCAACAAGAGACTTAAATTGCAAGAAAACACTAAAGGCCTCTGACTTCTTATCAAGAAAATAAATCCACATCATCCGAGTATAATCATCCACAAACAAAAGAAAGTATCTTTTGTTACCTAGAGAGGGAGTTCTTGTAGGACCGAAAATGTCAGCATGGACGAGCTCCAGTGGTGCTTTTGCCCTCCAAGATGTTTTCGGAAATGGGAAGCGATGCATCTTGCCATATATGCAGCCTTCACATACGCCTTTTTGGCCCTTGATTTCTGGAAGTCCCATCACCATTTCCTTTTGCTTGAGTAATTGGAGCCCTTTCTGATGCAAATGACCATATCGCAGATGCCATAGGTGTGATTCATCAACAACTTCACTACTCAACGCAACCTTGGTACAACTTGGCATAACTAGAGGAAAGACTTTATTTCGACTCATTCTAACTTTTGCAATTGCAGCCTTTGTCTTCTTGTCAATGATTTCACAAGCACCGCCATCAAAAACCACTTTGTAGCCCTTCTGGACCAACTGCCCAACACTTAGAAGATTATGAGCAAGACGTGGTACATAGAGAACGTCATTTATGTACTTCTGGTTGCCAGACTTAGATGCCACATAAATGGTTCCTTTGCCTTCAACACTTTCTGATTTCCCATCTCCAAGAGTGACTTGACTCTTGTGGGTTGTGTCAAGCTGTGTGAATATATCTTTATCTCCTGTCATGTGGTTACTACAACCACTGTCCAGAAACCAAACCTTGTCAGACTTCTCTTCCACGTTCAAACAAGTGTAGAACACTTGGTCGCCTTCCTCTTCATGGAGGAAATTTGCTTCATTTTTCTCCTCTTTGTTTTGATGCCAACAATCCCGTTGAGAGTGATTTGGAATTCGACACCTTTTGCATCTATAGCGACAATCACGGGACTCGTGACCTGATTTCTTGCAAATAATGCAATATGGGCTGGAATTCCTGGTCCTTTGCTGCTGGTTTCCTCTCCTTCCTCTGCCTTTGCCATGAGCAAAAGAATTATTCTCACGAACGCCTTGTCCTTGCTGCCCCTTCTTTTGAAATTGTCCCCCTTTCTTCCATTGCGTGCTTCTGGACAGTTTCACTTGAGATTGAAATGCTTGCTCGAGTGGCTGTTTTGCTGACTTTTGTATCCTTTCTTCATGAGCTTCTAGTGAACCCATTAGCTGAAACATGGATAGCTTTGATAAATCCTTTGATTCTTCAACCGCCGCCACAACATGGTCAAATGTAGAGGTTAAACTTCTAAGAATTTTCTCAACAACTCTTTGCTCCGGAATGGTATCTCCGCAACTTTTAATTTGATTAACTATCTCTGTTGCCCGTGAGCAAAAATCTCGAACTGATTCATTCTCCTCCATAGACAAATTGTCAAACTTCTTCCAAGCAGTTTGACGTTTGATGGAAATCACCTTCTCATTGCCTTGAAACTCTTGTTGAAGAATCTCCCATGCCTCTTTAGCCTTTGAAATGCCATATATTCTAGGATATATGGTCTTGCTCACTCCTTGATGAATAAAGCGAAGTGCCTTAGCATCATTTTTCACATTTTCTTTATACCTTGCTTGTTGCGCATTTGTCCAATTTGTCCGATCAGCAGGCGGGTCTTCATAGCCATCCTCAACTAATTGCCACAAGCCTTCGGATATGAAGAAAAACTTCATTTGGCTATGCCAGTAGTCATAATGTAATCCTTCGAAGATGGGTATTTGGCTAGGGGAATAAGCAAATATTGTAGTAGGGGTTGTGGATGCCATTGCTGGCTCTGATACCAAATTTGTTGGTGATAAGGGTAGAAGATAAAGTATTCTGAAAAGAGTTTTGTTTAAGTTGAGCTGCTGCTCTTAGTTATTTTATTATGAATCAGATTGCTTCATTAGACATTTGATTAGGCTGCCTTATATAGGCTCTACAGATAATTCTAGAGCTACCCTAGGAACTAGGAGTACAACTATTATCTTATATTTCCTAGGACACATTAAATGAGAGATTGACAGATTCTTAGATAACTAGAGAACTCCAGAACTTCAAGTAATTTCCAGAATATGCTAGATGCATATTTAGTGCTGGAAATACAAATTATCTCACACCCTTATTATACAAACCATCTGTGGGAACCTAAATTCTTTCACAAGAGGGCTATTCTTGTTTCTACACATAAGATAGTGGAGGCAGTCAAACATTACATGTTATCAGTAGAGGGAATATTTAAGCTCTGATTGCAAAAGCATGGAAGAAAATATTTTTACGAAGATTTTTACTCAACTGAGTATCTCAACACTAATTGGATGTTTAGGCCTACAAACCACCAGATTTTGTAGAAAAAAGGTGCCCTTGTCATGATTCTTCGGAAGATAATCTTCGGGATTCTGTAATGGGGCGAGGTTGGTGATTAATCAGCTTGGAATTCATGTTGTAGACGCAACTGTTATTTCAGGTAGCAACGCGGGTCTTAGGGTATTTATCCCTCGCATTAACCTAACACCTTCTGATTTTACTAAATTACCTATTATATTCCATAGGAGGCAATTTGCACTGAGCATGTTTTAATGATGATTAATAAAAGTAGGGGACAATTACTCTCATATGTGGGGCTGTATCTACCGAGACCAATTTTTAGCCATGGCTAGCTATATGTGGCCTTCTCTTAGGTCACGACTAGAAAAGAATTGAAGGTCCTGTACAAGGAAGGCAAGGGCATATATTACTACTTCTAATGTACTATGTTTTAAGATTGTGATTCTTTTAAGACATTGAGACTAATCCAAATGTTATGTTAAGCGTTTAGTTTCGAATTAATATTTCCTTTGATAGCATAATCTATCTTTAGTTCATAATAATACTTATTTTAGCACTTTTACCTCATCATGGAATGATTGGAGGGAGTTGGGTTTAACTGTTTCCCCCTTTTAAGCCGTGTGATACTCTTCCCATTTTCTACTTGTCAGTTTGTGCTCTTTATTTTTTTTAGTTTTTATGTGGGCTTTTTGTTGAGTGGACTCGTCTCACCATAAGACGGTCTCATAGGAGTGTTACTGTATCTAAATTTATCTGAACGAGGCGAGCTTTATCCCGAAACTTTCTGAATTCCTTGAAGGAGGTAATCAAAGAGGTTACTTTTGTCTGAATGAGGTAAGGTTTGTGTGAGCTACTTCTCGAAGTCATCCCACACTGAGTTTAAATATAAATAAGCTACTCCAAGTAAAGATATTATGAACTAGGCTAATTTTATATAACACAAGTTTGAAGCTTTTTTGCGCTTTTGCTGACAGCACAGTGAGCTTCATAGGATCTTCATTATACCTGCTATTAGTCTTCCTGTCTGAAGGAGACATCTAATTGGGATTGCTTTGCTGAAATATAACATGCTTATTATATTTCTGGACTTTTTAGCAGGAAAACATTCAACAACAATATTTAACCATGTCTCTGTCTTTTGTTATTGTTGCTGGATTTTCGTACTTCTGCTTAAAATCTTTTATTTATATATTTGCATCCTCACATGCTTGTGTGAGCTTCGGGCTTGTGCATGTCGTTATGCATTTTGGTAGATCAGGATGAGGCAGGTCTCTAATGTTTTCACTAGTTTTTGTTTTAGCCAACATGTACCAGTAGATACCCATCCAATATTCTAATTATCTGCTACCGTAACTCATTCCAATTTGGTTCTGAACCATGTCAACATACCAGCCACGACTGGATTTTTTTTATTCTCAAAGCAATTTTCATTATGGGTTATCTGTAAGCAGCCTCTCTGCATTTTCAGCATAGGGTTAAAGCTCGCGTACATCTTACCCCCTCCCCTCTTACCCCCCTTATGGTGGGAGCCTCTGAGGCATTGGGGTAATGTTGTTGTTTTTTGTTATGCAGCTCCTGAGTCCTGACTTGTGATTTATATCCTATCTGATTTTTTGACAACTCCTGCGACTAGTACTGTTTTTTTAGTCTATCCCTCTTTTATGCGGACACAATTTGGATTTTGTGACAGGTAGGTTGACCCTAAGCAATAAAGCTTTGTTTTTCGAGTCATTGGGAGTAGGTCAATATGAAAAGCCTGCCAGATATGACCTCTCCAGGGATTTGAAGCAGGTTGTAAAGCCTGAATTGACTGGGCCACTTGGTGCTCGACTGTTTGACAAGGCTGTGATGTACCGATCATTACTGTATGTATCTCACTCATGTTGAAGTTTCATATGATTCGATATTTAATTCAACAAGTCTGTGTTTCATAGATGGCAGTCACCCAAGTTAATTTCCCAAATTCTGAATCAGTAGTTAGTGTAAGTAGGGTTGATCCCTTGTGAAAAGACGCTTCTACTAACAATTTTCAATATCGTATAACCACTTTTTCTATGAGATTTTCTGAACTAATTAATAATAGTTAATCAATCACAAACCAATGCTACTTTACAACTTTGCTGATAGTAACAAATATATCTTGTTAGGTGAATTTTTAGGAAAGATTGAACTTTTTGTCCTCGAATTGAGTAAGCACACATTGGATCATGTTTCTTTCAGTTTAACCTGCTTTCTTTCTAAGTTGGTCCCCAAATACATTTTCCATGCAACACCTCTCATAAAACAGTGCAATAATTTTTTATTCTGCTAACCGTTCTTCTAACAATCTGCGCTTGGTGGAAAAGAATAGTGTTGGCGTTCGATATGGGTTAGCCCAGTCTTCTAATTTCCAAATCCATCCATTTGTTACTTTTGGTACTAAGATCCTTCTCCCTGCATAAAAGTAGATATACGATAGTAACCCACTCCAGTCTCTATAAAAGGAACATAGTGTAAACTAAATTAATTATACAGGAAATCTATCTAAAATCAAGAGTAAAAGTATTAAATTATAGCTGTACTTTTGGGCTTACCAATAGACCTTAGCTTGTGCTGCCTTTTCTCTTTATCAACTTTCTCGAACTTCGTTGTGATATGTATTTGTTGGACGGTAATGGGTTGCAAAAGGATTGCCGTTAACCTTGTCTACCACGTTCTATCTGTCAATCCTTTTATCCCCTATGTTTATGCGCAAGGATTAGTTCTTAGCCCTGATCTCTTACTAGATCCTACTCAGAGCAAGTTTAGAGTTTAGGTTTTGCCTTTTTGGAGTCCATTGTGTATAGGCGTCACCCTCTTGGAGTTTATTTGTGCATGGGTGTCTCCCCTTGGTGTTCTTTAGCCAATACACTCTATTACTTCTCAGAATTGTTGACTAAAGCTAAACAATGATTAATGTCTATTCATTACAGTACAGAGCCTATATTTCTGGAATTTCCTGAATTCAAAGGAAGTTCGCGTCGAGACTCCTGGTTGGATATGTCGTTGGAGATATTGCGTGCTCATAGGTTTACTAGAAAATACAATCTCAGAGGAATACAGGAATCTGAAGCAATCGCGAGGGCTATTCTTGGGATCTTTCGGTGTCGTGCAGTGAGGGAGGCTTTTCACTTCTTCTCATCTCATTATAAATCATTGCTTCTATTTAATCTTGCTGAGAATCTCCCTGGAGGAGATGTAATTTTAGAAACTCTGTCAAGCTGCTTATTACATTTAGGAGCAACCTCTGCACATGTGGATATATCTGGAAGCCCGTGTGCCGAGAAACAGCTAATAGAATCTCCAGTTTCTCTCATAACACTGAGCATATTGGGATTAACTATGGAGAAAGATGTAAAGTTTGATGCGGAAGCCATACATTGTAGAGGATATGTTCGGGTGGGTGAAACAGATAGTTTGGATATGGCTGTGAAACAATCGAAAATGGATACAGGAAAGGCTGAAGCAGCACAGGCGACTGTTAACCAAGTTAAAGTGGATGGAATTGATGCAAATTTTGCCATCATGAGGGTAAGTTTTCTTGTTAACATTACCTGTGTGGCTGTGTGTTCGTGTATGAAAGTCTGCTCGTTTATGAGATCTTTGGCGCTGGACTAGAAATATGAATTACTTTTGGTCTCTTTTTGCCGCCATTAGAATTTTTATTGATATTTAAAGATAGCCTATCTGCTAGTTTCAATCTGGGAGGTGGATTGAGGACATAATGTATGTCTGGCTTTTTAAATTAAAGAGCAGATGTATGCAAAAAAGATTGTGCCCTTTAATATCTACTCCGCCCTTGCTTATGTTTATTTTTATACTGGATTTAAATTTGGCGTACTTTTGCTTTGCCTCAACGTCTTTGTGAAATCATGATTCATGGTTATTTTGAACTGCCGTGGGGTATACTATGCATTAATAATGGCTTGCTTTTGTCATTTTTATTTTCTGCACACCCACTAATGTTCCTATGAATCTATGATACATACCTTGTTTTCCTATTTGTAGGAGTTGCTTTTTCCTCTTATTGTACTTGCTAAGCGTCTACAACTTTTGGCTTCCTGGGAGGAACCTTTTAAATCAACAGTGTTTTTGGTGCTGATGTGCTACATATTCGTGAGGTAACTCCATTATGTCCTGATATTTTGATTCAGAAGGCACGTTGTTTTTTATTTGGCTGTTCTTTTAGCATGGCCCATGCATACATGTCTATGACTTCAACACCACCAGAAGTCACTCCTTTAAGGGGTCGTTTGGTATAGGGTAATCAAGAAAGGGAAATTCCCATTCAACGTGTTTGGTTCAGTTTTTTTTGTTTTTTCAATTCCCTTTTCCCACTACCCCTTTTAGAACTTCCCCAACGTGCTCTACCTAGAGCCCCTCCCCCAGTTATGATGTTTTGCCTTCTTAAGGGTTGCGGGCCACCGTCATAGCTTGACCATATATTCCACTGACACCAGGACTACGCAGCCATGCACCACCATCTAACACCATCGTTGCAGCCACCCCATCCACAAGCGCGACCACCTACGCCACCCTCCTTTCGACCACGGCCGCCACCATTTTCGACCCCTTCGTCGTTCAGTCCTGCCTTCACCACCGATGCCTCCGCCGACCATTAATTCAATCGTTGCGCCTTTTTCCTACCTAGATATGATTTTTTTATCCAGATCTGAGGAATTCAACCCCTTAAACATCGGAATGAAGCCTATTTTATTGATTTCGACAACAACATACCATGGTTGGGGCTTCAAGCAGGTGGCTCTTGAAGAGGTTTCGGAGGTATGGTTCTTCAAACTGGCTGCTCTTTGGCGGACTTCCGCCGGTTGAGTTCAATAGGTGGTCTTGGCGTGTTTGAATGGTGCAAACCACAGTGGTCTGATCACTGATGGGTTTTTTGAGGGTGGTTTGGGTTGCAAATAAAGGAGATGGTCATAACTCTTTCCCCTTCCCAACCAAACAATGTTGGGGAATAAGGGGTTTTGTTTTCTTTCCTTTCTTTTCTCTTTCTCGATGCTGTTCCTTTTTGTGGATTGTACCAAACGGCTCCTAGGTTGCTTTTGGCGTTTTTGTTTCGGAAATGTTTCTTACCCAACTAATTGTTCATGTAATCTCACAAATACTATGCATGTAAAATATCACACATACTACTCACCTGAATGAGTACAGCTGGTCTTGCAAGGAATAAGATCCAAAATCACTTCTACAGCATTTGATTTAGGAACCCTTGACTCAATCAAGGTCCCTGATCTATTGGAGTTTCAGTCTAGAACCATGTAGCCTTAATTATTACATGCAATTTCCATGTATGCATCCTAGTGATCATACCGCATGCATACTTCTCAATGTCCTCTTTAATATCAACTTAGTTTTCAGGTTCTCTTTTTAGACCTCATATCAGGTGAGCCGTGAGTACATTATCATAAACAGTTTTACTATAAAGGGAGGTTCTATCAAGGAAGACTGTATTTTAAAATGTACTGATACCTGATGACTAAGGACAACAAAGTGTTCGTCATGGTTTACTATTAGGACCTATATTATCTGAGGCAACCGTCTCTTGCTAAAATGAACTCACTTTTTTATTTCCAATTTAATTCTGATAAGTATCTTAAGACCTTTTGTGGCCATTAACTTTTTGTCCTAGTTAATGGGATTAGGGTACAATTAATCTTTTTGACAAGGACTTGTCTTTCCTTTTCAGTGGATGGATCAGGTTTGTTCTGCCATCCATCCTTGTTTGCACTGCAGTGTTCATGCTTGGGCACAGACTTGTCAACAAAGGGAAGCTTGTAGATACCTTCAGAATCACAGCCCCTCCCAATCGAAACGCTGTGGAACAGCTGATTACATTACAAGAGGCAATTTCTCAGGTTGAAGCACTGGTCCAGGCTGTGAATATTGTTCTTCTGAAGTTGAGAGCCATTATATTTGCCGTGCTTCCCCAGGTACTGCTGCAATTTGTGCATTTTAAAATTTTGTCTGTTGGTCATTTGTCTGTAGCAAGTTGCTTGTTGTACAATAAATAAAGCTTTCTAGACACAATCTTGAAAAGAGGGGCTGTTTTTGAAAGACCCAGAAAAATGGTAGTAATACATTTTAAAAATTAAATATGAAATGATTAAGTGCTTATGAGGGAAAATAAAATGAATATGATAAAGAAAGGAAAGCTTGAGGCAAATTTAGGGAGGCAAAAGAAAAGAAAAAGAGGTTCGTGGTTTTGCTTGATCTCTTGTGGAGTTGTAGTCAATGTCCTAATTCTGAATTTCCATTTTGTTTTTCTCCCTCGCCACAAGTATTGTTTTTGAGTTTGGAATATTGTATTACAATACCGCAAGAGTACTATCCCAATGCGTGAAAGGCTCCCGGTTTTTGGCCAGTTAAGGGGACTGAAGTACAGCCTTAAACATAAGGAGATAATTCTAGATCAACCCATAATAAAAGAGTGAGTCTTTGGCTCCTTTGCAAATGGAGCTCGAAGTATAATATCAAGGGTGGTGATTTTTACACTCCTCACGTTGATCTTTATACTCCTTCTTGTGAGAGGAGTGAGGTCGCCCACCTTGGGAAATGCAACTCACAATGGGGAGTGTAAAGATCAATAGGAGGAGTGTAAAAATCACTACCCGAATATCAAGGAGAAAAGATCATGTCTCGTATAACACTGAAAGCAGTTATCTGCATTGATTTCTTGTTGTTTTGCATTGAGCATCACTTTCCTTTGAAGGGTCTAGATCACTAAATGTACAACAATATCCTAACTTCTGACGTGCCTATAAATGTATTCCCACTCCTCTGTTTGGGCAACTTATGTGTTCAAATGTTATTATAGTGAATATAAATATTTCGTCTTTGAAGTTTGAAGAAGATGGCGTAGACCTCCCAAGGCTTAAGGCCTAATTGTAACTGAAGAAGTGAAAGTTCCATTTTACAAATTATGAGTGTGACACTGTGACTCACGACATGCCTCAGGGGCCTAAGCGTAGTTTTAAGATAATGATGCAACATTCAGAGCATTGGAACCTCAAGAGATTTGTATAAAAGGTGGAATGAGGACTTTAAACAATCGCATCAAGGATAAACCTTGTGAGGGATTAATGGCCTGAAGGTGGAAGTAACCCAAGAAATAGAAATGAAATTTCGGAGGACATAAGCAAATATAGAACTCGGAGTTTTATAGAAAGATGAGAAGAGAATTTTGGTTGATAATATGATGCCTGCATATTACATTCTAGCTGATATACTAGTATATAGTAGTGGACAGCAGTCATTTTTACAGCTCATCAATACTAAGCAAAAGCTATAAGATGGAAAAAATTAGGTGGAATTTTAGGTTGATCTTGTACTAGCCGTTGCTCCAGTGGTAGCCTTGAGCTCGTATGATTGGTTCCGCTGGCTGGAATAGTACTTACCCTCCAGTAGTTCTGCATTTGTCCCCTCCTGCTCAACTCCACTCATTTCTGTGAATTCTGAATCGCCTTTTCCCACTATCTTATCATTTGGTACTGTCCTACTTCCTAGTACCTCCTGGTCATGCTGTGCATTGCAGCTTCCCGCGTATTTTGATCTGGGTCTATTCCTTTTCTTATTTTATAAAAAGATTGTAGCATTTGTGCGAACTCCATGCTAATTCAGATGGCCTGCTTGATGTTTGGGCATTTTCTCATCATGTTTCTGCCAAAGGCTGCAAAAAAAGTTCCAAAGTGATAGTGCCAGAGAGGGGTTTTCCTTGAATTGTCACATTCCTATCCTTCGACAACGTAGAACTTAAATATAGAACAGCCAAGCACACTGTTTATGAGGATTTGAGGTGCTAAGATTACATATTCGTCATTAGGCCGCAAAATTTCATATTCTAGAAGCAAAGGACTTTTGATTTGTTGCTGAACTGACGGCTCAGGTTCTTTGGCTAGTTCTACAAAGCAAAATTTATACGTTTTAGCTTTGTCGTAGACTTCAATGTGCTCATTGTCCTGTCTCTTATGTCACATGATACCAGCAAAACAAAACTTTTTCTATTATGGCCATGGGTGAGGGTCATCATAAATGTTCACCAATACCATACTGCAACTGGCAGCTTTTAGGTCGCGGTATACCATTCATGATTCCATTTCCTCGCGTAATAGGAACTTCTGTGTAAAACTGTAGCAGTTCTCCTAGTGTCAGCCTATAAGTTCCGTGCCAGTCAACATGTTTTCTCCTGTATTATTCCAGTTAAGTTTTGTTTGCCAAATTATGTTGTTTGTTTGAAGAGATTATGTTTTTTTTTTTATCACATTAGGCACAAACTTGGAGATGTTAGTGTCCTAATTTTCTTCTTTCTGTTCAGTCTCCGTTAAAGACCATGGTCTGAACACGGTTGCATCATGTGGCCTAGATTTTGTTCTCTTTTCCTTTTTCCTGCACTTGATATATCTTAACTTTTCAATTTTCCAAGTTTTTCTAATGTATCTGAATACTAGGTATTTTTGGTTACTTTCTGGAAAAATATGACGGATGAAGATTGTTTGTTAGTGTTAGATACTGAATTTGAAAAATGGATGTAATATTCTGAATAGAGGTACACATGGTCTCTCTATAACGCAAAGATAGTGTGGATCTCGTGCAACTGCGGTTCACCCAATACCTTTTACAAAGGATTGGGCTTACTAAGCATGAATTGCACGCTAAGTACTTCTTTCTCAAGTTTCTTTTCCATGTTATTTGCTGAGGATTTCATTGCTTATTGTCCTACTTGATGATGATTTATCTGATATGTGAGCTCAAATTTCATGTTGTTGTATGGTGAATTAGCTTCCCACTCTTGATGCTCATTGCTTTAATGCTCACCTTCACTGGTTTTCAGGCCACATACAGGGTTGCGATTTTGTTGCTTGTCATAGCTGGAGTCTTTATGCTCGTGCCCTTCAGATCTGTTATGCTGTTTGCTTTCATCGAGTCCTACACAAGAGAAATGCCTTTCAGAAGAGAGAACAGTTACAGGTGCTTAAGGCGAGCAAGGGAATGGTGGTTCAGGATACCAGCTGCTCCAGTCCAGCTCATTAAACATCAGGAGAGTAAGAAAAGGAAGTGATCCTCGTCAATGCTGTGATTTGTGAAGCATCCTCGTCAATTTCAAGTTATCAAGTCTATTTTCTTGTTTTTTGGTGGTACTGAAGCATTTGTTACTAAGATAAAACATCATGTACATGACACAAGAAAGACTTCATGAGTGGCCAGTTTCTAAAATTGATCAGGCATTAGTTACATGAGACGACTCCGATTTTGACTCCGGCCCTCTCAATGCTGTATGGGGATAAACCATCAACTTACACCATGCCCATTCTAGTGGAAAACACTAGAAAAAATGGCAAGATGCACAAAAGAAGCTTTACATGCATCCACATAAAGCACAATCCTTCGCGGTAACTTCTTGTTCTTCCATAGTATCACACAACACCTTTCCCTTTGTCTCTGGCAAGATAAGAACTAAAAGGCCACAGAGAATGATAGTCACTCCAAAAACTGTATTACAAAACAGCTCATTTTTCCTCCCTATAACCACCAATACAGGGACAAAAATGGAGGCAAAGAGCAGTGCCTGCCTCGACAGTGAAGCTGCAGTGTTCCTAACACAGGTCGGATACAGCTCCACTATGTACATGAACAAGATGTTGAACACCATGCAAGCGCAGAAGAGTGCCACCATCTCTAACCCAACATGTACACCCTTGTGATGCTGCCCTCCTACACTTGAAATGATGCTTGCAGCACCGCTGACTGTGCAGAATCCGAGCAATGAACTCCGTCTGTTACATCTTTGGATCCAAAACAAGTATGTTATCAGAGAAGCTAGGAGGAATATCAAGGCGTTCAATATTGAGCTCAAGTAGATGTCGAGGCCTAAGCCTCCAACACCTAAGAACATGCCTAAGTACATCATTCCTACTCCGAAACTGAGCACCATTGTTGCAGTCAGCCTTTGAACTGCCCATTTCTTTTGTACTAAAACCTTGATAGAAGAGAACGGATTAGCTTTGTGATCGGGAAGAGGTTTATCAATTTTAAGATTGTTTGGTAAACCTGAACCGATTTTTCCAAGCACGTTGAGAGCATCAGTTTGACGGCCCTGCATGAACAGCCATCTAGGAGACTCTAACAGGAAGAAATGAGTCACTACAGAGTAAGTTGCTGCAGGAATTGAAGTCCATATGTATAGGGTTCTCCATGAAGATTTTCGAGCCAGATAAGCTATGCCGGTCAAGGATAAGGAGCCGAAAGTCAAGGAGGTGAAACCCAGCATGACTATCTGCCCTCTCCACTTCTTTCCAACCCTCTCTGGCAGGAGCACACAGGAGCAGATTGTAATGGCTACCCGGGCAGCACCACATATGAACCGAATGACACAGTAGAACCAGAAATTCGGTGAGAAGGCTGAGGAGAATGCTGCCAAGGACATTGTCAGGCAGGAGATAACAAGAAGGCTCTTTCTGCCAAGTGATGTATCACCAAGAGATGCCACCAGAAACCCACATAACAAGGAGCCGAGAAAGAAGGATGTTGCTGGTAAGCCCTTGGTGAATGAGCTAGCACATTCCAAGTCCCAGTCTGATATCATTGTACTGTGCTTACTTTTAGTCCAAGCCCAATCAGTCTTGGAAAGACTACATATATCAGAGAAGGAGCTGCAACTGCTGTGATTTCTGGTAATGTTGTTGGTGCAATGCCATGGTGGCTGAGCATCCGTGAAAATGCTGATCAACGTCTGCTGGTTGTCGAAAACAGGTCCACTACTTGCGAGGATTGCTTGCAGAATTTGATTCCAAGTCATCTGCCCAAGGCAGCCTTCAATTACCTCCTCCACTGACACTGGTGTCTGATGGGTTGCAGCCTCGTTCGAGGTTTTCATCTCTGCATCCTGCTCAGCCATGTATGTATACCGTACAACTCTAAGCAGAAAATGTTGTATGATGATTTTTATTTATATTTACTAGTAAAGCTTACCACTTCTTTTTTGAGATAGCCTTCACAGATTACAAATTCTTACTTATATATATAATGGGATGGTCAAGGTATGTTCCAAGAGCATTATTCGTGTATGAATAATGCTATTTTATAGGCCTTGAATCAAACAAACTGAGTTTCTTTAGAACTAAGAACAAAATATAGCTAAGAGGGTAGACCACACATTGGTCCTGACATCATGCTCATTTGTTTCCAGGTTCCAACTAGATCAATCCTCGGTATTCTCCCATGTTACTACATAGACAACACGAGCCTGACAAAACAAAAATGAGATCATTATAATTACGAGTTTAATAATCTCAACTCGTTGCGACTAATATGATTACGATTATGTAAAGATTGCGGTACAAAGCAAAGTCAGGCGCTGATAAATCTTGGTGACCAAGTGGAGTACTTAATATATCAGTTTTACCTGTTATTGATTAGCCATTTTCGTACCTGTTGCAATAAGGTAAATTTTGGTGAGCTAGTGGAGCAGTTAATATATCAGCTATATTAATTCTAGTGAATGTTAAGTCTTCTGAAAAATCAGGTTGCCGTAAGATAATTCTTGGTAGACTAGTGGAGTACTTGATATAAGAGTTACACTATTTCCAGTCATTCTTAAGTCTACTGAATAATCAGGTTGCCGTAAGAAAAATCAGGTACCGCCAATTTATGGTGAACTAGCAAGGCTAGTGGTGATGTAACGCGGTAGTACAGACACTGAATTATTCAGAGTTTCAAATCTTTGATGTAGCTTGTTGTAAATTGAAGTTTTAATGATCGACCTGGGTCACTGTCGTGAATGGTAATTTTCTACGTGCTAATTTGGCTGAACTCGTATGGCTCTAATACCAGTTAACATCATTGACAGTATGGCAGAAGAGTTTTGTTTCTGAAAATAAAATATCATCAGGACCTAATTCATCAATGACTTTATCTTGTTCAGTCAAACAAGATAAGAAATTAAGATTAACATATTATGCTTCCATGAACCACAAGTTGTAAGCTTTGCTTTTGATTATGGCATTGCTTTACTCTTTTCCTTGTCTGTATTTCGTTAATGCTTGCTTTGGCCTTCGTCGTCTTTAATGAAGGGTTCAGGGTTCTCCAATATAGCTGAGTGAAGGAAAAGGACTAACTATTTTGGTGAACAACTAAGAAAATGTAATTAGGGCTGATGTTCCTGTCAATAGTTTATTAGAAGGAAATAAGATTGAAAAACCTTGGCATTGTAACAGACCTGAGTCTGCCAGGCCACATCAGGTGACAGTTTCTATGATTTTTAGTAATGTTGGTGCAATGCCATGGTGTCTGAGCATCCATGAAAATGCTGATCAGTGTCTTCTGTTTGTCGAAAACAGATCCTAACTTGCGAGTATGGCTTGCAGAATCTGATTTCAAGTCATCTGATCACCTCTTCCACAAACATTGATGTCTGTTGGGTTGCAGCCTCATTCGAGGTTTCTATCTCTGCATCCTGCTCGCACATGTCCTCCCTACAAATCAAGTTAAACCAACTTTGCCTATTCACTACTGTTGAAATTGTTGGTAGGAAACACTATCCAGTATATTTAGCTGTAAGATTACCACTTTTTCGGCTTTTCCTGACTACCGGCTACTTGATCATATGGTAAAGAATAACTCCAACAGACAAATTGGTTGAAATGAAATAGTAAACAATTGGTGGAACAAGATAACCTCCAGCAGTACTACTTTGTGTATGAAAAATGTTATTTTATGGGCCTAAAATCCAACAAATTGAAGCTGCCTTCAACAGTTGAGAAAGAAACCACATTGGCCCTGACATCATGTGATGAGATGGTTTGAACAGAGAAACAAGACCTGCAAGTTACTAAATCAACAATACAAAACCTGATAAAACAAAGTGAGGAGACAGTCACTGGCCATCTGCCAAGTACGAGGACAGCAAAGTCTAGAACGGCTATTACCTTCGCTAAAGAGGCAAATAGCCGAATAAACTTGTAATTATTGTCATTTGTCTATGAATAATGCATGTATTTTATGGGCAGAACGATTATCGTGGCTTTAATAATACTCCGTACTATATAGGATTCAAGTTGGAGGTGATGAGATGAGATGTTTTATTTAATAAGGATGACAACAGTATGAATGAAACAAGTTACTAAACAAACAACACAAGTCTGACAAGATGAGCAGACTTTCCCAGGCTACTGTCTGCCTAGAATTCCACTGAGACCGATATAGTTTCTGAGTGCCAGTGTGATCGAGGACAACAAAGGCCACAATGGCTATCACCACAGCTCACCGAGACTAATAAGTGTGTAAAGATCACGATACATGGTTTCAGAACATCTAGTATACTGTAACAACAGAAAATGACATCGATTTTTGAGGCTGAAGAACAGTTGACAGCTGATAAAAAGAAAAGACAAGATAAGAAGAAATCGTTTCTGTATCTTACTTGTTCCGAGTTGAAGCACATTAGATAACTGAATCTAGATGTAACGGACGATGAGTTATCTTGTTTAGCCAAAGAAGTTATAATTGATGCATTGTACCATTAATTCATAGTTGGAGTGTTCTTAGACTGCATCTGATGCAAATTGCTCAAATGAGCCAGTCTTAAATAGCAGTGAACCATTGGAAAAATGAGCACTACAGCAAAGTTAACACCACTACATCAGCAGCATCAATTCTGACTGACCTTGTTTTGGAAATGACATTTCCATTGCATCTACCACAAAATGCTTACAAATTTCAGTTCCATTGCCTTGGCTCGTACCAATTTATAGCTGAAAACACCATCTGGCCTGCAGTTATGCTGTCGGAAGTAAGCAGATGAGCCTGCGGTCTGTAGATGGCGTGCGTTACGCACTGAGTAATCCAGACTGTCCTATTGAAACTTTGAAAATATATGTAGAATTGGAATATTGGATAAAGATGTTCATAGGAGCATGTTGATTATGTTCAACTGTACAACCATTGAATTCAATCCTTTTTTTATTTTTAACTTTTTGCAAACAATTTCCATGTGAAACAAGCAACTTAACTCATGCTTAAATCACTGTCACCGCCGTCACTAAGTTACAACTGCAGAAAGCTGCAACATTCGTCTATACTCTATACTGGTATAAAACATACAGGGAGTTACAAAGAGAAGAAAACAAAATTCAATGACAACAACTGAATCAACAAACTTCGTCTACAAGATTCTTTTGCAAGTCAATTGCTATCATCCACAGCTTGACTGTTTACATACATGTTGTCTCTGCGTTTCGGGAAGCCACTGGTATCAAGATTTGAAGCCCTAAAGTTCAGCTCTGAGGTCGCTCTATAATTGGGGTCGACCGTTGACGGTCTTGAGCCAGTGTCCACGGTATTCGGCCTGAAGGAGCTGCCTCCTCCACCAGGATATCGGGATGGAGAAGTGTACCTTCTTGACGGACCTCTCAGACCATTGTTCCTCAGATCCATCATGTCAGCATTTCTGGACGACGAATCAGGGAGTGATCTGTCTGCGGGACCAGATCCTATTGGTGCTCCACTCGTCACTGAGGCGGTGTTGAAAGGATCATCGGGACCCCATGATGTAAGCGCTTCCTTCTTCTTGGCAAAGAACTGCCACGCTCCAAAGAGAAATAGAATAAAAAGTAACACAGGGCTAGTCCATAAAATGGTGCTGGACTCTCCTTTGAGAACCGGTAGTTTTGAAAGGTACATGCCCACGTAACCTCCACCAAGGCCAAGAATGACGAGCTTTTCACGATCACTAGCTATCAGTGGTATTGCATTCCCCTTCTGGCCGTTTTCATCTACTACCTGACTAGGTAGAAATGACGATTTTATCTCCTCTATACCAGCGGAAAATGTAAGACGAGGAGCACCAGACCTGACATAGTGCTGACTCGAAACATTGTATACATAAATCTTTTCTTGGCCGATAATTAGTAGGTAACCCTTGATTGCCTGAAAGGCTAGGGGCTCTTCCATGTCAAACTTCTTCCTTGATCTAACCCTGCATTTAAAGTTCATTACATCACCCAGCAATAATACATGAATTAAATCCCCGGATGATGTGAACCCATATGCTTTAGATCGCTCAGTAGCATCAAAAACATAGTTCTTCACTATCGAATCATTCAAACCTTCACAATCAGTCTCCCTAATCTTCATAGTTCTCAAATCCAAAGATCCTGCGCCCCTCTCCATCAAGAACAAAAGCCGCTGTTTCAAGAAAACCAGGGGACGGCTTGTGGGCACAGCCAACCCATACAGCGTACCATTCTCCTTGAAAACCTTGATTTTCCCGTCATCATTCACCGACAAAATGTATTTAGATCTTCCGACCTGATGGACTTCCAGCATTGAGATTGGCGATACGTTAGACCCAATTTCCCCCGAACCACCCAATGTCACTAGATTCTCCATGTGAAGGGAACTCAACTCCTCAGCCACCGAAGTCTCCCAAAGCCTATGAACCAAAATAACCCCATTCCTATGCCCTGTAACTAGCACACTCTCATTCATATACGCTGACATATACGAGAGCATAGCAGTAACGGGCGATTCAGACAAGGTGTAAAACTCGACCAAAACATCTCCATTCCTCAGGAAGACATAAACCCTGCCTCGATCATCACCCACCGCGACATACTTACTAATTCCCTCAAAATCTCTAAAGGGCAACACATTAACACTGGTGGCAACAGAATCCAAGTTCACAGCTGACACAAACTGAAACTTCTCAGACCAAAAAGGGCTGTATTTCGTAACCGAACCCGCCGTCTTCAACCTATTATTACTATTATCCAGCCCATCACCCCCAACAAAACCCTCGTCTTCAACATCTCTCCCAACTACCTTAAAACTCGATCTCTCTTCCTTGTCTTTGACACCAAAATGATGATTGCCATTTTCCAAAGTTTCAATCTTTCTTGATTGGTCAAATTTGGACTCTAATCTTTCAACCAACTCACTCAAATTCTTAACAAGCTGTTCAAGTTTATCAATCTGAGCTTGGTGATTATCATATAACAAAGGCTGCTGATTACTATCATTATTATCATTAACATGTTTATTATGATGATGATCATGATTATCAGACAAAAGGGTATCACAGTTTACAAAAAACCCATCAAAAAAACAAGAAATGAAGAAGAGGAGAACAAGGAGGAGCATAAAACATAACTTGCCTTTTCTTCCAGAGCTGCCCATCATGTTTTTTGTTTTGTTTTTGAAGATCAAAAGCTTCCCCAAATGTTGTTGCAGTTGCAGATATCTGAGAATTGCATGGAGATTGGAAATGAATAAGATCGCGGACAAAGTTTATTGTCTGGAAAATTGGGATGAAATGAGAAAAGAAAGGGGGCAAAGCGGTGGTAGGAACTAAAGAAGTGTATGTATGACTCAACTCCAGTCTATGTGTGTGTTAGAGAGTTGTAACTTGTTAAGTGTGGTTTCAACTTAATGGGGGTTGACCTTGTTGGTCCGTTTTCTTAGGGGGTTTATTACAATCCATTTTGTAAATCCTAATTTCATCATTTCTAGTTTCTAGGGTATTTGTCTTAATTTTATGAATGGATGATCACATGTAGAAGTACCATGGTGCAACCAGGTCCAAACCTGGTCTCGAGTCTTGCATGAAATTCTTTATGGTGCAAACAAAACAAAATGAAAAGCAGTCGTAGCATGTGATTTCTTTTTCGTACTAGATGAGCTTTAGGATTAGGTAAACTCATGTGGGTTTGTTAATAGGTTGTAAATGCTTTTGTCATTTTGGACAAATCATGATAGGTTAGATGTTTGCTCTTCATATAAAAGGAGTGTAGGTTGTACATGAACTGATGAACATACACATAATATACACACAAATCTGTCAAACTGGTAAATCAGGATGACACAAGGATATGAATCTCAATAGCAAAAATTAGTCAATCATCGTGATATTTAAAAGCAAAGAAGAAGATACATCGACATAAATTGGTATTATATTCGTAATATTCGGATTTTTAATTTTTTTTTATGGATGATCCTACGAGTCTATATGTGAACAATAGCAAAATTGTCTATAACATAATCACGTGTAGTAAATTAAAGATAGCATGCAGTAAAAAATATGATTGTGTAGTAAATTTAACGTATTTGCAGTAAACTTATGACATTGGTAGTAAAATCAACATTGTTACGGATCTATTAATAGAAGGAAATTTGAATTGACATATTTCCAAAATAAAGGACCCTTAATTGTCTCTCTTTCCTTATAATCCATCAATTGCCAAATTATACAACAAAATTTACTACACCTTTAAGTATTTTTACTACAAATTAGGCATAAACATTTTTTTCACTTGTCTACATATAGACTCCAAGTATTTTTGTTTTTTTTTTTTTCAAATTAGAATGGAGTTTCGCTTGCATTAATCGTCATTTGCGGAGTGAGTTAGGATACCACCATAATAATAGTAGAAATGAATTTATCAAATCTGATAGGAGATACAAATAGATACACTCCCCAACACTTTCCAAGATCGAGTCTAACCCTTTTGTTTATGAAATATGGTTACAATTAAGTAAGATGAAGTCACATTTGCATAGATCGGAATTATTCTTAATAGTTGAATCAGTAAATTCTCCAAATCAAAATGAATTGGAATACTACCATAATAATAGAAGAGTTTAATTTATCAGATCTAATAGGAGATGCACTCCCTCACCCCTTTCAAAAGTATTGCTATGCCACATAAAGATGCAAGTTAAGGGTCCAATAAACACTTGGATAGTTGGATTTATGGATAGAGGAAAATCCAGAAAATATACTCGATAATGTATTACTAATTGTTCCACACACCTTGCTCTACGCCACCTCCACAACCACGTCAATGTCGACATGTTATCCAATTATTTAGACGACCATAAACCATTTCCACTTGGCAAATAACATTCTTTAATCATCTTTTATGTACCTACACAAAGTCCTTTTAAAAAAAAAAGTGATAAACATACTATATAATGTACCTTAGTTTACTTCTACCAAATTAAAGAAAAGAAAATACTGATGGAAATAACATTACCCTTGTCAGTCACTTTATTAGTTTTGGTGAACGATGTATCGACATGTAGAAAACAATTTCATATGTGTTAGTATCTCCATCAAAGAATAGTACCAGTCATTCTCATATTTCGCGTTTTGACTAGTCCCTCAAATGATTATATGAAATTATGGTATGATAGAAGTACGGAGTATTTTTGTTTACTATAAGTTTCATGATAATTGTTAAGTCTTTTCTTTTTTCTAAAAGTCATCTTGTTGCTTCAAAAATGAAAACGCTTATTTTATATTCACTTATGGATTACATTATACGAGTATTCACTTATGGAAACGCCCCTTTTGTATTGCATTTTTTTTTTCTAAACACCACTTTCAAAAATTGTTCTAAGAACTAGGCTACTAGCCAATAAAAAACAATGCTAGGAGATCAAAAAGAGGCACAAAATATATTTACTCAGAGAAAAAAAAAAAAAAGGTAGCATGCAACAGCAGTGATTATATTATGCAAAGAAATTCAAGAGCCACCACACTTTAATTAGCTTCTTCGAAGACATACTAATTACACACTAACGTTAACATTTCTATAAGAAACTCAAGAGCCACACTTAACTTCTTCGAAAAACCATCTAGTTTAATTTGAACTTTCTTTTTTACTTGATTGGTAACCAGATTACTGATGAAGAAATTTAATACCACAACGTTCTTTTTTTTTTTACTTTGGCAACAACTATTAACTATATAAACTAACAAATTAAAACACAAGCAAGTCTATATTGATAATGAGGTACTTAATTAACTAAATAAGCTAATCAGTTTAAAAATGGAGCTCAAAATTGCAGTAGAAGGAGACAACTTTAACTTGGAGAAGGCTGTTTGCAACTTTGGGTTCTTCATGATGAGCCCCAACCAGTGGAACACTTCCTCTAAGACGCTCCGGCGACCTCTTAGGCTTGCTGACGGCTCCACCTCTGTAACCGTCTCCATTTCACAACCAAATTCCGATAACCATATTCTTGTTCACGTACATAATGTCGTATCCCTTGCCCTGTCTGATCAAGAGGCCCTTCAGGTAAATGTGACCATACGCCCGTGATACTCACGTACACATATATTGATATATACATGAACATCTTGTATGTATCATATATGTTATAACATGTCGAAATATTAAACCTTTAGCAATCGTTTTTGTTTTCATGGACCGTACAGAGACAAGTTGTTCGCATGTTGAGGATAAGCAAGAAGGATGAGGAAGACGTGAGAAAATTTCAGGAGATGCATGCTCAGGCAAAGAAGACGAATTTTGGCCGACTTTTCCGATCTCCAGACTTGTTTGAAGATATTGTTAAGACCATCCTTCTCATCAACACCACGTAATTAAGCCAAATTTTTTTGCTTAATTATCTTCATTTTCATGATCAACTACTTTGATTTAATTTGAGGCTCGTAAATGTGCATGTACTTTTCAGATGGCAGAGGACTCTGCAAATGTCTCGAGCTCTTTGTGAGCTTCAAGCTCAACTCCATAATGATGTCTTCGACGGTCAAACAACAATATCGGACTTTTTTCGTATAACAAAGAAAAGAAAGCGTGAAGCGACACTGATACCATGTGAAAGAACTCCAAAGACAACCAGTGACATAGAGTCGAAGACATTACGCAAGGTCATGTTCAGGCCAACAGGAAACTTTCCGAGCTCAAGCGAGTTGGCTGGCCTAAGCGCAAACTTGCTTAAAAATCGTTGCAATCTCGGTTACAGGGCGGAATTCATCATCAACGTGGCTAAAAAGGTGGAGGAAAATAAACTGAGGCTTGAAGAGCTTGAGAATCAAGCTTTCACCGAAACTTCCTCAAAGAAGATTTTTGAATTGCTTATTAAGTTGGACGGAATTGGAGAATTTTCAGCTGCCAACATAGGGATGTGCCTGGGAGATTACCGTAAGATCCCCATTGATAGTGAAACAATCAACCATTTGAGCAAGGTTAGATCCTTTGCCAAAGTGTTATATCGCGAGGGCGAATGTCTTCACTGCTAACTAATCGTGTCTTCCCTTCTGAATGACGTACAGGTACATGGGAGGAAGATTTGCAAGGAAAATACGGCGAAAAAAGTTGTCAGTGAGGTTTATGACAGATTTGAACCATATCAGTGCCTTGCTTATTGGTAAGAAATCAAAATCTTCCCGTAGAGTCGCAAAAACGGGATCTTTGGTTGGTTGGATATCGCCATTGATCAAATTAATCAATCCTCAAAGAATGTATACTGCTTAATGCAGGTGCGAACATGTCGAGTTTTATGAAAAACAACTGGGAAAAGAAATGAGCAAGTTGTCACCTACAAGCTATCACAAAGTAAGCGGCAGCTACTTAGCCAACAGCACACCAGAAAAAAGGAAGAAGAGGACATGAGAGATAGTGCCAGGTCCAGTTGTGCTTATCTGATCTCCGCGATTTTGCAGATAACCAAGCTTCTGATCTGATGAAGGATGCCTCATTCCCTTTTGTATGCATCTACTTCATAATATCTGTCCTGAATCAGTTTCTTTATCATGTAATCGAAAAAACAATATTCACATACTTGCCTATCTGCAAATTCTATTAGCCTTAATACCAAACTTCATAAATTCAAAGATGATCTGCAATCACATGCGAAAGAGTTCACCAAGAATGGGTGTCTCTGCACATGTATAATGTATTTGAAGTGGAGTATTGAAAGTCGAAACTAATTATGCAGTTACAAAGAGAGAAGTAATCCAACCTCAACATAAACCTTTGATCTGTGTCTCTAGGCCAAACAGAGGCATACAAACCCATCATTGATATGACCCCAAAATTGAGAAAGCGGATGATCATAAACCATATTACTTGCAACTCAATTCGGTTCCATGAAGACTGCGTAAGAAGTGAATTATCAGTACATTACAATGGAGCAGATTAGAACACGATCCACATGTTTATAACAGCAGAGTTACAATTTTAAGGCTATGTTCGTTTCCTGAAGTAAATTAGTGAACTATAGGGGAAGGGGGGAGAACAAAAACTTAACCCGCTATTCCCACAAAAAAAAAAAAAAAACGAGCTATATAGAATCGGAAGCACCTGTACAAAATATTCAGACAGTTACTAAAGCCTGAAAAAGATAAAGTTTTACATTTGCAACATGTTACACATTGTCTGGCCAAAACTCTCTGAAGAATGATCGTTCAGATTCCTTCTCCTGCCAGCGCTTTTCTTCATCCAGCATCTTCCGCATCCTCTTAGTCAGAGCTTTCTCCTTTTTGGACATTTTCTCCTGACACAAAAGCCAGAAAAAGCCTTACTAATTTCATGTTACTATACGAGCAGCTATCAAAAGATAGCATCATCTTCAGACTTCAGCAAATGTTTATGAACCCCCCCCCCCTCAAAGCTCAAAGAGAAAAATAATAGAAGAAAAAGTTTACAATTTGTTTAACAAAACACCAGATGGCTTCCCTTTTGATACTAAGCCAAGCTATACGGGAGCTCACTTGGTTGCCTGCTAATTTTTCTCAACATGAGGGTTTGCGTGTTGGGTTGGGGGGGAGGGGGGGGGGAAGGGAGCTAGTACAGTGACTCACCATTAAGCACAACTACGAATTGAGGTTGTGGTATTTCCAAATCACTTTAAGGCTCTTCATTTTTAATGCTAGGAAATTGGTTGAACCAAGAATAAGGAGGTCGATTTCACATCTGCGTCCGCAATCAATCATTGATCCTTAGTCTTAATAACACAACTTCAGGCAACTTAAGGTGATTTCTTTTATATCATAACATACTCTCAAAAGGTAAAGGCAGTGCGTAACAGCTTTTGGACTGAAAATGACCAAACAATACAATCTGGTGAAGAAGAAAAGACCAAAATTTGCAAAACACCAGGATGATGCACACAACAACAACAACAACAACAACAACAAAAAAAAAAAAAAAAAAAAAAAACACACACACACACACACACACACCTATGTGGAAGGCAATGTACATGAGTAGTGTTATTCTTTGGCACTAATTTTAATTTTACGTTCAAGAGGATAAGGACAAGACCTTCATAAATGATTTACTTACTACCTCCGTCCCAGCAAACACCCCATACCCAACATACCCCCGCATTGAGGAGGGTAAATAGTAAAATTAACGGGAGCAATATCGATTCCTAGAGGGATCATTTAGTGGGTAAATAGTAAGAGGATGCAAAACGAAGAGGAAGAAGGTCATATAAGGCTAGTAATGAATATTATGAATAAGATTTTATGCTATACACTGTCCTCATGGTTTATGAACTGCATAATCTACTATAAGTAATATTTGTTTGTGAATTATTTACAACGATTTTGGACACTATGATTTGAAAGATTATGATTTTATTATGGAAAGATAATTTGCTATGATCCACTCTTGGCTAAGGTCTGAAGAGTCCTAAAGGACTCTGTCAATAGACAGTCATAGTGACTGACGAATAAAGGCCTTTTGGTTGCGGGATATAATAGTAACCTATGAATTTAGAACCTTGGTTGCGCTATAAAATTTTGTATTAGTATAGTAGCGTAATTGATCCAGGTTAAGGTGTTTTAATATATTTACTGATTACTTGGTTAGCTCACAAAGGTATGTGAATTCATATTTTCCCCAAATCCCCAGAATGATGAAGGGAGACCTATAAAGGGGCTACGTTGGGCGCTAAGATTACGGAAAAGATGTATTGAATATAGTAGTAGGATAAGGCTTGTAGCCAGTGTGTACACTGTGTGCATTAGATAGAACCGAAAGTATGACTTGTATTGCATAGTGTGTTGTAAAATAAGAACCTACAAAAAGGCTTTGGAAATGTTTGTGTATTATGGATATGAAAGTAGCCTTTCGTCAGTGTAGTAATACTAAAACGACGTGGTGGTGTTATGCACCCATATACAAGTGGTCTCATTTTGGGGCGTGACAGATGACTTGTGCAGCCATGAGATTTCTAAAGCTCAAAAGTTTATAGAGAAAAGGCTAGGAAAAATGAGACCAAAAAGTAGAGGTTCAATAGAAAGCAAAGTGTGATGCTCTAGTCACATTTTCGCTACAACGACAATTAGATAGGATATCAGAACAATCTTCAGGATTTAACTATTGATTATGATGTTTTAGCATTAGATAGGATATCAGATGAAAAACTAAATTCAGTACTCCATCTAAAACAGGTGAATATAGAAGCTGAGAAAGAAGTCAAGACAGGAGCTGAAAATCCTATAGTTTATTTATTTATTTTTGGGTTAATTCACGTGGTACCCCCGTGTTTTGCCGATTTGCACGTGGTATCCAGTGTTTTGCAAATTTGTACAAAATACCCTCGAGATTTGACTGTTTGCACATGGTACCCTAAACTTAACCCTCCTATTAACACCGTTAACTTCTTATTTTTAAAAGAGGTTATTTCACGTGGTACCCTCGTGTTTTGCCGATTTGCACGTGTTACCCAGTAGTGTTACAAATTTGTATCAAATATCACCAAGATTTGATTCTTTTTACATGGTACCGTTACCTTCAAAATTTTGTTAACGCCGTTTAAAAGTTGATTTCAATGGAGAATGAAAAAATGGTGATTATAGTGTTTGTTATGGGTGGAAATGACGGTGGCGGTGGAAAATGATGAAGATGACGGTGGTGGAGAAGAATGAATATGGTGATAATGAAAGTATTGGAGGAAAGATAAAGATGGTGACGAAGGAGAAAATCAAAGGGTTTTTTTTTTCCCAATTGCTGGCGTTAACGGAATTTTAAGGTAATTGTACCATGTAAAATTAATCAAATTTTGACGATATTTGGTACAAATTTGCAAAACATTGGGTACCACGTGCAAATCGGCAAAACACGAGGGTACCACGTGAATTAACCCTTTTTTTAAAAAACAAAAGTTGACGGTGTTAATTAAAGAGTTAAGTTTTGGGTACCGTGTGCAAACAGTCAAATCTCAACGGTATTTTGTACAAATTTGCAAAACATTGGGTACCACGTGCAAATCGGCAAAACACGAGGGTACCACGTGAATTAACCTTTTTTTTTTTTTTGGTGACAACGTCTAAACATAAGGAAAAAAAAAACATACAACGACGTTATCCTGTTCTCCAAGAAAACATAGGTAATTTGTATGCTTCCTCTACCTCTGTCCGAGTAACCTTCAAGATAGTGCACCAGTGTAGCTGACTACCCAAATCTTTGACTTGACCCAAATCCCATCTCTAAGGTAAGATGACTAGTAGGGTTCCGTTTTACCTGCCCTAATATGGTTTCAAAGGGAAGAAAGTAAAATTCCATTGATACTTATGACAAACTAGTTACAGACAGCAAACTTCAGCTCATCAAAACTTCAACAGAACCACCTGAATTCGCTTTACCTCAAATGAATTAGAAATAGCAGGAGACTGATAAACTACCCTCATAGTTCAGACCATAAGAAACTGCAATGACATAATGAAGTACACACGGTAACCAGACTGCGGCACATTCGATTCAGGACATATCCTTTGTAGATCAAGGCACAAAGTGTCTCGTCCTCACACAATGGAATTATACAGCACAAGAAGATCAAAAGGTTAATCCTAAAACAATTTGGGGTCGGATAACACAAACTGCCGTAACAAATGCAACCGTCACCGTGAAACCCCAGAACATAAAAACAAGTCAACCCATATCCTCCACATAGGTCTATAAATTGCTACTTGCAGACCAAAAATCTACATCGTTGCCTCATTTGTCCTCAAACTAAAATTTTCCTAGATGACATTGCTAATTTGCTACATTCAGGTTGAAAACTCGTATGGTACTCAATACCGGGCTACCGGATTTTCCCTAAGTTCAACCCGTTCAAATTTTCAAAAAGAAATAAAGTGAATCCTCTTCAAGTCCAAAAAAGGCACCTCCAACTAATTAAGGAACTAACTCTTTTGGCTTCATGATTAGTTGATAATCAAGAAGATAACTTCTAATGATAATGAGATTCCCAGTCGATTCGGGAATACGCATAAAGAAAGGTAGTAAGAGTTGAAATGTAAAAGATACATAAAAGAGGGAGTAGAGCGCCTATGGATGCTCACGCAAAGTAGAGGGTTTTATGCTAAATCTTCTTTTTCTTTTGTTAGGTGGGCATCTACTCCTATCAACCGTAGAATAATAGGTCAAAAAAGAGGAGCAACTATGCCGGTTACACTATTTATAACGTCTCACAATACCATCCTGAAAATCTATGCAAAATTCTTTGGACAATAATTATAATCAGGTCCTCCACAAAAGCTAAAAAATACTCAAGTTATCACAGGTTGCAAAAGATCAATAGATGGAAAATTGCTATGCTGCAATTATTAGAAGACTGACTGTTATCACCAGATGGAGTTGAAACTTACTGTTCTTTCCTTCAGATTAGACGCTGGGACTTTGGCAGAAAGCAAGGTATTCTTTTTTGGCTTCTCCGCGCCCAATCCTCTTTTATTCTTTTTAAAGTATGTTTGTACAGGCTCCAGTCTACCCTGTTTTCCATCATAGGATTCCAAGTAAGATTTAAATGAGCATAAAGTTAGTTACTTGGTATGTCGGAAAGAATAGACATCACCTCCCCCCCTCCCTCCCAAGACAATGAAGCATCAAAAGAGCTAACAAAGGCCACATTTGGATCATTGTAGCGTAAATTACCAAAAGGAAGAAACCACATATAGCGACACTCTATACGACTAGCTTCGAATAGACTGTCTTTTCTATAAGTAAATATAGACTGGTTTTAATGTTACACACGATTCGATTAACATATCGCACCTCGAGAAAGTTGTATATAAACCACAAAGCTGAGGAAAAACAGTGACAAAGGAAGTGGTGTTACAATCAGGTCTCGTGGGGCGAAAATGGGTTGACCACACATGACACAACAGTCTAAAACCTAGCAAAAGCAAAAACGATGTTTGATCGATTGTAGCGTAAAACGCAGTAAACTCGACAAAGTTGAATCCTTAGTAATGCACTGTTTGATTATATTTATATAGTACTACATGGTTTCTTGTTAATACTAATAACAAAGACACCATAAAATAGAAATTTGTGGTTGTAATAAACCTAATACTAGTTGAACAATAATTGGCAGATTTGCGGGTTAATAAAACAACAATAATAAAAAGAAAAGAGGGGTACCTGTTGAAGGAGACCAAGGCCAGTTCCTTCTTTCCAGCCATGCTTCTTTAGCAACTGTTGAATTGAATTTGATGGATTAATACAACTGATTTCAACCCCCCCAAATAAAAAGGAGAAGAAGAAGAAGAAGAGGGGTAGAAACGAAGGAACAAACCTGAAATCCGATGTTAGAGGAGTCGATAGCAGATGTTGATGATGATGAGGTCAGATTATAATTATCACTCCTATATTCACCAATCCTATCTCCTCCTCCTCCTCCGTATAATTCCATCCTTTCAGGCGATGCGGTGGTTATGGCGGCCTTTCTGGGTGGTTTCCCCTCTTTTGTTTTTGTTTTTGTTTTTTCTACGCGTATACACCCAGAGGTATTTTGTGAGCCGGGACAGAAGGAGTATATATGATAGTCTCACTAAACAAACAAGAGAATCAAGGTTGGCCTATTGGTTAGAAACTCAACCTGCTTGGGGGTTGTCTCGGGTTTTAACACTTGCATGCTCACATTAGAAAAAAGTGATCAGACTTTAA
The DNA here is from genome assembly GCA_963457585.1 of Spergularia bocconei. Classification (NCBI taxonomy): domain Eukaryota; kingdom Viridiplantae; phylum Streptophyta; class Magnoliopsida; order Caryophyllales; family Caryophyllaceae; genus Spergularia; species Spergularia bocconei. Next base: position 421,093 of record OY734958.1, read on the forward strand.
TTGCATCTTTGGTAAGTGTAGTTTGGAAACTCCAATATTAAATACGGTGTTTAAGCAAATTTTGAGGGCGATGTTTATAAATTCAGTAGTTAAAAAAAACAGAGACAGCGAAAAATAATAAAAATAAAAGCTAATCTGGCCGTATTAAGGAAAAAAGAAATAAAAACTAATCCTTTTGATTGGTTTTCCCATGCGTGGCCTAAACCCCGTCGCAACAATATTTCACGGTAGTTAGACGCCGTTAGTGCATAGCAATATAGGTTCACAAAGTTCGGATACTGATTTCTGATCTGAACTTATTTTCGGATCGCTTATCCAAAAATTCAGGTTGGATTTTTGAATTTTCGCATAATCGGATATTTTGCTTAGCGTCTCACTATATCAAAAGGAATAAGAGACTAAGAATGACACTGATATCGAACGAGCCCAATTAGTATCAAAGGGTTCACAAACCCGTGTATTAATTTAAACACAAACCCAACACTTAAAAACGGTTGCATGTCCGATGGTCCGCTGGAAGTCAGGCTGTTCGGTTACCCGCCTAACTCCTTCAACTCCAGAGTCCAGAGTTTGGGGTTCCTTCTTCTTCTTCAAACGCCATGGAAGAAGCAGAGAGGAGAAATGGTGCAGTAGACAATCTGACCCGAATTTGCCAACACCAGAATTCGGTCCAAGTGGCGGGTCACCGTCATAAGGTATCATCATCTTCATCTGATACTTGTAATGATAATAATAGTAATCACATTATCATTTTAGGATTAGCATCACCCTCTTATTCCCCAATTCCTTCTCGAATTAGAGTTAGACGCTCTCGCTCTTCCGATTCCCGTATTCGTAATTCCAGTGCTCCTGTTGTTTCGCCGTATTTTGCTAAGAATCTTGGTTGCAATTTGAATGGTAACACTAGGATAATTGAGGGTGTGAATGTTGGTAGTGATAATTGTGATGTTGCTCCTGTTGTTTCGCCGTATTTTAGTAAGAAAGGTGATAGCTTTATGGGGAAGGAGGATGGTAATGTGGTGGAAGATGATGATAGGAAGAGAAATGTGGTGGTCAAGGGTAAGAGCCGGAAGAGAGGGAGAGCGGATGGGGTAGATTGTCGTGAGGATGGTAATGTCGAATTGTGTGGAGGGCATGGGGAGAGTGGTTATGGGATGCCGTTGGTTAAACGTGAGGAGATGTGTGAAGATGTCGTCGAGGAGAAGAAGGTTATGGATGTGACATTGAGAGGTGAGAGAGAGGAAGTGGAGATTGGTGAGGTTTTGAGGGTCGAATCAAATGCAGTGAAGGAGAGGGATAATGAGGAGCTACTTGTTGGAGACTCGAATCTGTCGAGTGTAATCTCAGAGGTCAAAGATACTATGCCGTCTAAAGGTAAGAGGAGCAAGAAAAAAAGACTGAATACACAAAACGGTCTGGGTGTTGAATTGAGTGGTGTGGAGAGGACGGGACAAGATGGGACTGGTTATGTGATTGAGGAAGGTGCGATGCATGTCAAAGACGGAAATTTTTCAAGCGGAATGTCAGTGGTTAAACAGGAAGAGAATCTTGAAGATTTTGTGAAGGTGAAGGATGCTGGTACTAAAAGGGGAAAGGTGATGTCAAAATGTATGAAAAACAAGCGAAGGAGAGTTAAAGTTGGAACTGATGACATTATGGGCGCCTCGTTGCGTGAAATGGAGAAAACGGGGGAAACTGGGACTTCTGATAGGACTGAGATAGTTGAGAAGCATGTGGGGGAGGGGAATTTGTTGAGGGAAGTATCTATGGTTAAACATGAGGGAAAACGTGAGCATGTTGTAAAGGTGGAGGATATTGATCTTACGGGGAAAGGCGTAGTGTCGAAAGGTAAGAGAAGCAAGAAAGGCGGAGAGAATGTAACTACTGGTAAGGTCGAGGGTGGCCTATTGCGCAAAGTAGAGAAGAGGGAGGAGGGTAGTTGTCATGGAGAAGAGGAAGGTGAGGATTGTGTTGGAGAGAGAAATAACCTGGCTGGGCTGCCAGTGGTTATAGAGAAGCGTAAAAACCTTGGCAAACAGAAGGAAAGTAAAAGGACAATTCACAATATTGACCTGACTAGCACTGATGACATGAGAGTTGTTTCTCCGTATTTTGTCAAGATGGATAATGATCAAGGTGGTAGCGATGACAAGGAGCAGATCAAGAAGAAGAAGAAGAGAAGGAAGAAATCAGTTGAAATTGATCGAGCTTGTACTGTTCTCGAGAGGGAGGCATCACATGTTGTGTCTTCAATAGCTGTTGCACCATTTTTGCCAACAGAAGGAGCTAATGGTCATGAAAAGCTGGAATTGGAAAGTATGAAGAATGGGGAAGAGCAGAAAGTGAAGAAGCTTAGAAAAAGCAAGGAAAGAAGAGCATGTCTGGGGGACCAGGAATTGGAGACAAAGAAGAAACTAAAAGAGGAGAAAAAGATCAAGAAAAGAAGTGTGCTTAACAAGTGTTGCACCAAGAGAAAAAAGCAGAACAAGACTTCAGGTCTTGGATCTCAAAGTGATGTTTTGTCAGATTTTAGTACTGAAAGGGAAGGAGAGGCAGTGCCTGAGGTGGGTCTGAGGGAATTGACCTCTAAATCAGCCACCAGTGGCTTTGAAGAGGCGTCCTGTCATAGGGACCTCGGAGCTGAGATTAAGTTAAAGCATGACAGTGTTGTAAGTGAAATGAAAAACAATTGTGAGAATTATACACAACTCCAGGAGGGGACTTCTCCGTGCTCTAAAAATGTGAGGAGGAAGAGGGTGAAATCCGAGAAAAATGACATGAATAAAGAAGATCAGGTTTCATCTGGTGATGGAGAAGCGTGCAGCAAGACGCTTAGAAGATCCATCAAGAATACAAAGAAAACAAACAAGAAAGCATTGCCAACTTCGAAGGACCTCCTTGAGGCTGGACAGCAGGGTGTACTTGAATGTTCCGCAATCAGAAACATGAAAGAAGACTGCATACATGAAGACCAAAGCTGCCTGCACGCTTCGCCGACCCTAAATGTGTCCCCTTACTTTCAGAAATTATCGGTGAACGAAGTGAGTGAGGATGAAAGAGATGAAGCTTATCATAAGATTCGGTCTAAGACGCAGGTTGATAAGGCTGCACTGAAAGAATTTGACGAGTTAATCTCTAAATATGCTTACAAGAGCAGCACTGTAAACATAGAAGGGGACACTGTGGATGAAGATGAGGCAAATAACGACCTGGATGGAGCAAAACCAAAGAGGAAGAAGAAGCAGAAACGAGGATTTGCAAACACGACTCTTACTCGCGCAGAGAAGTTTTGTGAGGCTTACAAAAGAAAAGCCGCAAACAACACTTGGAAGCCACCCAGCTCTCCTTATAATCTTCTGCAGGAGGATCATGCCCATGATCCTTGGAGGGTCTTGGTGATATGTATGCTTTTAAATATCACTACTGGGCCTCAGGTATGTCTCCATTGTGTGATGAGTTTCTTACCGTCTTCTGAAATTATCAAGGATGTCACTTTCTTGAAACAGGAGCAATATGCTTAAATAAGAGAATCATTGTTAAGTAGTGCTGTCATCCTCTGTGCTTTATGCCCACTCCAAAATGAGAGTTTACGCATGGAAGTATTTTAAGATTTTTGGTTTGTATGCATTGCCTTTCCCTAACATGAAATTGCATTATAGTCTCCTTTGATACGGAATGTAACTTGCACCTGGTGTTTTGGAACTGCTCATCTTAGTTCAGGCTTACGACTTATCTCGCACTTTGACTATGACTCTGGATGTCAATTTCTTAGGGATTTGGGGATGGTAAATTCCTTTTGACCAGTTTGGTAGCATCCAACTTAAGCAGCATATTCAAAACTATACCGTCTGACTTGAAAATTTTTATGATTATGAGCTGAGGGATACGGATTCTAAACGTTCTCAGCACACCGAGCATAGCATGTTTAACCACAGGGCACAGGTGTATGCCTTCTAAAAATAAGGCGGTTTGTGATGTGGTTGGACTCCTTAAGAGCTGACTGGTTTTCTATCACCGTCTTATGCTATACAATTATAGTGAATGGGATTACATTTTTGATTATGCACAGCTTTTTTAATCTGTGGGATTCATTTGACACATAATCACTGTGTTGCGTACTATGGTTTGAAGATGGAGTAGATTTCTCATTTCTCCCATGTCCTGTCTCCTGAGTGTTTTTCCTCTAAATGTATATCTACTATTTTTGTGCTGTAGGTGAGGAAAGTACTGTCGTTGTTTTTCCGACGCTTCCCCAATGCAGAAGCGGCTCTTAACACGAACGAACTTGAAATTTCAATTGTGATACAAAGTCTAGGCTTGCATAGAAAGAGAGCAGCCATGATTCAGCGATTTTCAAGGGAGTATCTATCAGATGAATGGACTCACGTGACTCAGCTACACGGGATTGGAAAGTAAGTGAATACCTGTTTCTATTACAGCTTAACAATAAAAATAAAAAATAAAAAGACCTGAGAAGATTTTTAAACTAGCTTTCAATCAATCACCTCTTGAAGATGAACTTATTCGGCCTTCCCTATGCAGGTATGCTGCTGATGCATATGCTATATTTTGTAATGGAATGTGGGATCAGGTAACCCCAAATGACCATATGCTTAACTATTATTGGAAATTTCTCCAAACTCGTGGTTTCAGAGTGAGGGAAATATCGAAGACGTAACGAGGCTTTGTTTTTATTTTGCGTTACAGTAGCTATATTTGTAAAGAGCCTTTTTCTTTTTTTTTTTGGTCTTGTGTCACTAAAGGCAGTTCTGGGAAAAGCATAATCCAGAACTTTGATTTGTATCAGGGATATGTAAAGGAAACCCTTCTAATGGTAATTATGAAGGGCTTTGCTCAGAACAGACTTCTTCGTTCTTGTGACCTTTACCACTGCAATTATTGCACGCAGTCTAGATTCAGATGGAGTTGGAAGTGTGTTGACGTAAAGATTAATGGTCTGACGACCTTTTTCTTATCTATGCTCCTTATATAAAAGCGTATGGAGATTTACTGTTCTAAGAAACTGTAATTTGTCGACGTTGTTCCCCTTTTACAAACCCCAAAGTTCTGCCATTTTGCAGGGTGCAATTTGTTCTCTGTGCTTTTCATTCTTTCTTTGCTGGACTGACACGCCTCTCTCAACCCCACCCCCCTCTATCTCGCTCTATCTTCCCTCCCTCATCCGCCCTCTCTGTGTCCAATCATTGAAGCAAGAAGTTGGAAGTCCTGGAACGAAACAAATTTACCAAACTCGCCATTGGAGTCGTCTGCCTGAATTTGGTCCATCAATAGTATGTCTCTTGATTGACTTGTCTATTTTTTTAATTGCATATGCTTTAATTTTCAAGCTGTGTCTGGTTTTATCTTGTTTTGCATCTGTTTAAGAATTTATTTTTTCGCTCATCTAGCAGAAGCCGTGAGTGAAAGAGCTTGTTCTGATTATTCAATATTGAAGCGATCAAGGTAAATGAATTTCAATAACAGCATCAGCTTTTTCTTTGGTTAAATTTGTGACAAATTCATTAAACATAACTTGTTGCCTTATTAGATGCTGTAAGTGCTTGTAATTCCACCCGTCCCGTTAAATTGCCATAATTTGGTTACATCTTTGTTATACCAAAATGCTTGGGGAGAAAAGACACAACATAGGTGGAGATGGATAATTTGATTGGACTCTCTATCTAAGACACTTTTCTGTACACCGTGCTTATCATACTGATCTTGATTTGCGGACATGCTGGCGGCTCTAAGTCTGCAGTCTGCCTGGCGGTTGCTGGATGCAGGGAAGCCCCCTTAGTTAATAAGTTAATTGACTGATGCTCTGTTGCTGCACTCTTTCAACCCAGACTTACCTTTACGGGAAACAAAACTTCTTTAAGCAAAATGGCTACTTTCCCGAGTGAGAAGATCGAATGACTTACAGGGGAAAGAAGCGAAACTCGAATGTTTTGGCCTTTTGGGTGTTCTTCTAAGTCAGCTTTTCTTACTGTGATGTAGACCATTACCAGCAATTGACGTGGCTCTTTCTTTTCTTTTTTTTGTTTGGGGGGGGGGGTGGTCGTTGATTGATCAATTGGTCATTTTAGTAGCGTTATCTGCAATTTGTCTTTTTTTTTGGGAGGTGGGAGAAACAAGAGGGGGATAAGATAAACGATTAGAGATATTGGCAGGCTATGCAGCTACTGAGCAAAGCTTTCACTAAACTCACTCTTCGTTTGTCATTTGTTTTGATAATTACTTGTAATTTTCTGAAGTTCATGCCTAAAGTGACATCACTATTCGGCACCAAAACAAGATGCGATTATTACTTCACTTTCTGCAGTATGGAGTTTAATATGGTGGTGCAGCTGATTTTCATATCACCTTTAATAGCACCTTAGCTAAGTAATGTGTCATTTAGTTAATGTTGTGAAAACCAAAACAAGTGTTGTTAGCTTCTTCAATCACATGTTTGTTTCGTGGTTCTCTTTCCCCTGCCCCACTTTCTCACATGTTTGTTTTCTTGTTTCTCTTTCCCATCTGTTCTTGTCTCTCAAATATTGGAGGCATATACCGAACCAAGCTATTGGTGATGCAAGCGCTGTCTAACTGCAATGAAAATGGACACTAAGACAAACCCTAGATTTCGAAGGTACTAAAATTTGTTCTTTGTGCTTTATTTTTTTCAAGGAAAGCTCTAATAGATTATTGGTTCCCCCGGGTAGAGTTTCTTGATGATCAATGGTACCTCACTTGGCCTATTTCAGTTTGTAATTATTTGTTACTGCCCTCACATGATATTTAAGGTGGTATGTTCTTCCACCATTTTCTTTAAGTACTCTGTTTACATTTTTCTGGATTGAACTGCAATATCTCTCACATTATTGATCATGAATGGTGTATGAAATTGAGATTGTTGGGAAGCCTGGTTTTAGCCGTGGGTGCATACTGGTAAGAATTCGCAGAAAGTTTCGCAAGTTATGAATAGTGTGTTTCCTGTACATCGAATTTGAAATCTGGTGGAGATTCAGTTCTACCAAATTTAGACGTAGGTACGGACATCAAATATCATAATAGACAAATGATGTTAATTTATGGGAAGATGGACACAACTGTTGTCTAGCACTTGGAATGATTTACTAATAATCTAATCAAAATCGTTTGCTTAGATAGAATACGAATGGTGGAGAAATATGAGCAAGATGGTGGCTGCATTGTGAATATAAATGGAGTGTTCATAATGAGACGAGTTTCGTTTCGTCATGGTTCATACTCTTATTGATCAATTGAACATCGGCCTTTAATTTCCAGATTGCTTTGAATTCATATCATGTTGATAATTGATTTACATAGGCTTCTTATCATAGGTTGCTTTTAATTTAAACCCTCCTTTTAATTCACATGAGATTGATTTTTTGAGTTGTTTATTATTTAGTCTTTTGTTTTCCGTATGTCTTCTCTTGGGTGCTAATTAAAATATATATTTCGATTGAATTCTCAGTCGTATTTCTGTTAGCTGTCATTACCTTTTTGAAAAATTAACTGAAGAAATCTACCATAGATCATGGGAAAGGGGCATACTGGTATTTATGTTGCATTTATTGTTTTATTGTAGATCAGAATGTTTTAGAGTGCACTCAACGAATCTCCGTAAATTGTCATTAATCTATAAACAAAGGGAGAACGAAAAATTTGGGTTTGTTTGTTTTTTTTGTTTTTTTCGAGATATTTCGACTTTCTGAGTGAATAGAATTGGCAATTTCAAGAAAGATTAGTTCTTCTTATTCAAGTGAAAATCATATTGCCCAAATTTTGAAAGTTTGGCATCTTCGTTTGAGTTAAAAAGTGCAAGGTGAAGATGGAAGCTCTGATTATCCAGTATCCAAAAGTTTTGTTGGAATTTAATAGTTAGCTTGAACCAACGTATTCATCGTTGAGTTGCAGTTTTGTTATCTTTCAGAGAAACCTGCATATTAGGTATTGTTTCTTCTCTCATTTCTGGCTGTGTTTTTTGCCCCTTAAAAGTCTTACTATTTTTGTTTATGAATCAAATCTCTTCTCTCGTTGTGTTTGGATGTACTTGGTACCAATAAAACATTGTTTTAGGAAGGTGAAGGAGCAGGTTAAGTTATGATACTGTTTACTTTTCGTTTGTATTTCTAATTAGATAAGCAATAACAACGGCATCAGGGAATTTGAATTTAGACAGTAAGGAAATTAGCAGAACAATAAAGGAGAAAGCGACTTCCTATTACAGGGTCTAACTTTAAAACTTCTTTTTTGAATTTCTCTGTGTCGACTCCTCCGACAAATAATTAGGTGAATATTTCTCTTATTACCCTTGGAGAACGGGAAAATCTTAGTGAATATATAAGTTTGTTGTGATTATTGTCATGAATTCTGGGTAGTGTATGTTTCAGAGGAGATGATGGTGTGCTAAGAGTTTTAATTTGTCTTCTGTGGCATGCTTGAAATAATATCTCACTGGTCTACAAAGCTAAGTTCTCTCTTCTTCGTCTTTTTTAGTTTTAAATTTTAATAAATAGCTTTTGTTTTCAGTTTGTCTTGAGAAAAGTCCTCTGATTGTTTTGTCTCCACTGGTTAAAGGTCTGGGCTTGTTTTCCATGTTCTTCTGCTTTCTTTCACGGCTTTAATCATCCTCAAGTTTTGTCATAGGCGTGGTGTGAGACTCATGGGGAGTATAGTTATCATCCGAGTCTATCTTGCTTTTTTCATACTTTTTATCATACTTTATTTTAAATGGATTAAAAGTCTTTGGCGTGTACTTGGTTCAATGTAGATGAATCATGCTTATAGTTCGAAGGTATCTCTTCTATTGCTCCTCTTTATTCTTCTTCTTGAAAGTCATTTCAAACGAACTTTTCTCTCCTAGATATTATGGAATGATAATTAGTAAAGCATTAAAAATAAAATAAGATAGAGATCAATGGGATGGTTTTACATTCTGTGCACAGTTTATTCAGACTTAAGACCTTGCTTGATTCATCGGACAGCACATGGATGAAGATGGTGGGATTAGTTAGTTTTGGTAAAGAAAATAGTTTCTCATTAGCAATATGAAGATGTTATACAGTCTAATTTGTGGATTCGGGGAGATACTGACTGCCTAAAAATATCTGGGCCATAGGGTTGGAATTGGTTGTTGAAAGGTTGCCCCCTTCATCTTTTGGACCGAACTGCCAAATGTCTCATATGGGGGTCTTTCACTTGGTTTTCTTCATCCTTTTTTTTTTTTTGTTTTTTTGACGTAAAAAAAATGAAAAAATGTGACATGTATTTTGGGAGATTGTTTTGTCAAGTAACTTGTTTACAACTTCAAACTTTGGTTGCCATGTTAGCGTGTCCTGCAACATCTTTTCAACAAAAGCATGTTCTTCTGGCCAATGCTTCAACAGTGATTAGTGAATCATCCCCGCTTATCAAGATCCCTGTTCCTTTGACGGATAGTAATAAAAAATATTGGTATCTACCGTAGGATAATTGATGTAAATCATGTAATTAGCTGACGTTTTTAAGTTTTCTTCAGTTCGTATAAGCATATGCTTTTTCATTTTTATCTTGTGTGGAAACTCTTCTTAATCTGGTGTTTGTCATATACATGCACATATTTTCCTTAATATGGGCTTATCTATGTATTCAGCCTTGTTTCAATTTTGATATCCCAGAAACAGGGGGTTAGTGGTTGATTGGCACTTTGTTGTTCACTGAAATCAAGCTGCGTAATATAGTGGTATGATGTGTTTGAAAGTTGCTTTGCGATTACAAAACCCTACACTCTTGTTTAAGGGGATTTACCTCATTTCCATTATGGCAGTCTGGTTTCTAAGAGTGTTCTGTTTATGCTTGAGTGCCAAAGTTTGGCATATGGATTACGGTGAAATGAAAACCATTAGTAAGGGCCGTGCATAGACATCTCTTCAAATTTTGAACTGATGTTAGTAACATTGATTTGAATTCATATTTGGAAATTGGAATGTAAAGAGGGGCTCTGCATTGTCAACAAAAAAAAAAACAAGATCCTCGGGATAAACATTTCTTCTAAGATTGAATTGTTGTTAGTATCATTGCTCTGAGGTCATATTTCGAATGTAAGATTGGTTCACTTTCCTTATATAACTCCTCTTTAATTGATTTCTACACTTCTGTTCGGTGTGGTAGATTAACAGAATAACAAGCTATGGTTGATTAACAGAATTGTTTGCTGAACAGAAAAAGTGATTTCAAGATAGAGGGAGGAACAGAGGGGCCAGGGGGGATGGAGAAGAGAGAGAATGAGAAAGAGAGAGTGAGAGAGAGCTCTTGTAGATGGTCTCTTTTAACTGTTTTCTTTTAGTTATATAGTTATATGTACTGTTATGGTAAATAAATATAATCTCTATAATGTCGTCGGGGGGTATTGTGGCATTATCCGGAGAATGACCATTCGTGTACCTTATAATAGGATATGCATTACCATTCTCCTCCTCATTTCAATTTTTTCTGATGTTTCTATACATTGCAGGGGTACCTAGCAGGCTTCTTCCTGCGTCTTTGACAACGATAATGAGTTACTTCAAGCCTGCTGTGAATGTATCCAATGTTGATGAACAGTTCAAGAAGACACTTGCCGCAACAGGGGCTGACGTTCCGAGCCTTGCTACAGGTATTATACTCGCAACCATTTGCCATCTAGTAAATTCATGCATTTTCTGTTACTTGATTTTGATAGAAAATGCGCGAAATTACTGCTTTGTTGTTTGTGTAAACTTTAGAAGCTTTGGAGCTGTCAGTATATTTGACAACTAGCCTGTACCGGGCTTGGTGGGAGATAGCTGTTGTTAATGGAAAAAAGTATTTATGTTCTTGTGTTAGTTTTCTCGCTATTTTCAGAGAACACAATTTTTTTTTTTTTTCTGAGATAGAGAGAGAGTTTCGGGAAAAAATTAGAATCGAAGTTGTGAAGAGCGTGAGACAAAAAGAAAGAGTGAGATGGAGGAGGGGAGCCCTTAAGTTCTCAGTGGAGAAAGCTAGAAAGGTATCTTCCTTGTATGCAACAGACCAATTTAGAAGTTGATTTTCCTGAATCTGGAACTTAGTATTTGACCCAAATTTAGGTTATGGGCTGAATTAGTTTATCATATTTAACACCATTTAAATGACAGAAGCAAAGTGAATAATTTGTAACCTGTAAGGCTTATATACTAGCTGAGGCTTCCTTTTTGTTAGAATTTTGGGTGTACTATTTATAAAAAAGAACATGATGTATATACTGGAAAACTAAAGTAAAGATACGATGCGAAGTAGGAAACACTGGCACACCTTTCTTCACTCCAATCATTACGTAGTACTAACACTAGAATATCTAGATGATATACATCGGGATTCAGTTGATCTCTGACAGTAACTTGCTTTGCCATCGTCTTGGCACCTTGGGAGTGGTCTCTTGTGTTTCACAAGTTAGAATATGTAGAAGACTGTCGATCCGAACTAATAGCAACACTTGCAAAACAAAATCACCTGCTTGAATTGGTTGATTTTTTTATTGTCTTGTTTGGGTTAATAGCTCATTAAGGCTTTTAACTTCTGATTTACCTCTTTATCGATAGATATCCTATCGTCTTACCTTTGAAACCGATATATATCAGCCAATAGGCCCAATACAATGAATAAGAAGTTAACTTGCTTGCACATGGATTGCTTGTATCTGCATGGACTGTGCATGATTCGAACTCTTGGTTTGTTACATTTCGTCATTTTGTTCTTATGCATCCATGAACTTTCAGATTCAAGGTTTCTATAGTTGGCTTTGCATTTTACAAGCATTTCATCACCATATTTATCTCCTTTGATGTTAGCTTATGCCAAATTGTCTCTTGACTCTTGAGTATATGATGGATTTTTTTATTTCATTTATTTTTATTGTAAAGCATATTTAATTCTAATGTTAGTGTTATGGTCATAAAATATACATCATATTTGCTTCCAATCCTTTTCAAGTATATCAGTGTTCAACGCAATAACCCAGAGGAGAGCGAAGTTTACATTCCTTATTTCGCATCATTTGGTTTTAGCTGCCACTGACAATTACGCTGGTATCCTTGAAGCAGAGTGTGAGATTACTGGGATGTTGGTCGAGATTTGCATGATTTGTAGGAACTAAAAAAGTCTTAGTGGCAAAGGGGCTTGTAGTGGACGAGAGATGTGCACGCACCAAATGGGGGAATTGAGGGTTGCAAAGAATAGTTGTCACAAAAATGGACAGTTAGGAACCGGATATTATCTTGCAAAACCCCAATTTGAAGTCTATACATTTTGTTCATTTGATGTTCAACCAAATATCTCAGGTGATTGAATATTTCAGGTGGAGCAGTGGACGTCGGGGGTATATGAGAATTGGTTAGAATACACACAATCACTGTGGACATGGAAGATTTGTAGGTCGCAAATGATTCGGGTGTCCGATCTTTACAGCTCTGCCTTTAACATACACAAAGTTTTGCTTTCGGCTTCCCATGATTATACGACCTGCCTTTCACATTAGGAGTGTCGACTCATTTCTTAATGGGGTTTGGCTGGTTGAGAAGCTGTATGTTTTGGTTAAGGTCTTAAGGAGATGGAGTATTTTTTTTTTTTTCAAATAGGAGATGGAGTATTTGTTACATCTCAAGAGTTTGGTATCGTATTCTATTATTGTTGATTTCCCAATCTAAAGATTAAAATGTGTCCAAAGGTATAGTAAAAGTTTGGATTTGAATGGCGGAGTATACCAATTCTATTTTGTTTCAAAGCATGAGAGTGTTTCCATTTACATGTGTAGAGAGTATGGATTATGCCTTGATTGTTTTTGTTAACTTCAGTACAATTATGTGGTTACATCTTTTCTTTCTGTTTTGACAGTAGTTATGTGGCTACATGAAAAATTAATCGTTAAATAATACGAGTCACCATATTTAAATTCAGAATTCCCTAAACACTTGAAAATATTGGAATTTACTAACAGTATCTTAGGAGATGGCTTTAACTGAAATCTTAAAATCTAGCGAAACAAAACAAATACGGAGTAGTAGCCATAATATACTCAGTTAAGAAGTGACAACTGAGTTCAATACACTCAAATAGTCGAAAGCTTGATCAATTAGTACACAATGGCAAAGAGAGCTCATAATGACTTAAAAGAAACGCAAAACATTTTCCTTGATAAACCTAGCCATTATGGGATACTCACTAATGGCTTTTACATCAACACCATTTCTTACGAGTTGAGGAAGGAAGAGCCACCACCCTGTAATCGCTACGAACCCGATAGCCAACGGTCCCGATATCAACCGATGCAGCCTAAACCGTTGACCCACAGCCTCTTTCACCATGATCTCACCCATGGTGCACACTCCTTGAACCACAAAGAACCACGTGACTTCCCACGTAGGCTTCACCATCGTGAAATAAAAATATATGACCTCGTGCATTAGTCCGGACACGGTAAAGGCCGCAAGCCCACCGAGAACAAGGCCCCATCTCCTCCCTACTAACGGGCTAACCACACGTCGAACCGGCCCATGAACCGACAAACGTAAGATATTTGAGACCATAAGGTTCCATCTACGGCCCCAAAAGTCTTGAAGTGAGGTGGCTAAGTAAGGCTCATCAAACTGTGGGTCCGAGTCCAACCCCAATGTGGCTCGAACCAAAGCCGCACTCACTGCTAAAGTTACCTCAACCCCAAGGTAAATATGACAACATTGGTTCACCAATATTACGAAATGCGGTAAATTTTGCCTGTACTCGTAAATTTTTACCACAAGTGCAAATGCCAATAATTTCACCCCAAGTAAAACGGATCTACCTAGGTTGACTTTCTTGTTTGGGCTTGATATGGGCTGATTTGGCCCGTCGTCGTTGACTTTGATAGGAAGAAGTGCAACGGCAATGAAATGGCGTAAGGACTTGTTTGGTAGAGTAGCAGATAGAGGGCCAAGATCAAAGGAGTAGAGAAGGAGCTTGAAGTTGCCAAGCCAAACAAGGTAGAAGATGGTGGGACCTTTGAGATGGAGCATAGATAGAGAGGTAGGGAGTAGAGTGAAGAGGAAGATAACAGGGAGGATGAAGACAAGTCTAGGGATACCCTTAGGAATAAGGGACAAGTAGTAAGCATAAATCGCTGAAGCTATTGCCACTCCCCATATCTTGCCAAAGCTCTCCATCTCTGTCTCCATATCTTGGTGTTTTTTTTTTTTTTTTTTTTTTTTTTTCAAATTACAACTAATGAAAGAAAAAAAAAACATTAGAGATGAACATGTATTCTTTCCTAATAAAGAAAAAACAAGTCATTCTCATTATTACAAAGTTTTAGAGGTATACACAGATACACTCACTCTTGTAAAAAGAAAGTTTACGAGGAATACAAGTCATTAGTGATAAAGTACGTCATCCTTTCTCAAACTATGGACAATGGATGGCAAAATCTTGTGAAAAGATTGGAGATGAGATATTGTGGGACAGATGATCAAAATTGTCGTCGCATTGATATCCGATGGTCCAACCCCAAAAATTTATCACTTGGTGTGCACCCTTTTGGCACACCAAATTACAAGCTATTTTTCTCATGATGGATTTAGACAAGGAGCGACGCATGAGAGTCTATCTTGGGTGTGTAAATCATTGTGCATTGCATAACTTGATGTATTCCTTGCCAATAAGCTTGTGCGACACGTCAAATACCTTCCTTTTATAAAGTTTGAACATCTATGAAACATAGAACGCGTATATATAAAGCGAGACGTTAGTTGTGATTCTAAAAAATTCGAGATTTAGATAAATGATCCTCACCCTATTTTGACCTCATAAAAAGTGCGCATGTCCAACCTAAAAATCAAATATCTATACAATACTAAAGTGGCACTTACTATGCACACAGCACAACAATATAACTTCAACAGCACTTTAGAAAAAATGATGATGCCTTTCTTCTAACCCGGTACGCGAATGTCAAACCCTACATCACGCACTTTGCAGGTGAATGTGAGAAAAGAGTGAGTGATTCTTTTGTTGGTACCAACCACACAAGGGAATCAGAGCGGTTTTAATTCTATTCCCTCTCTTTCCCTTTCCCTTGTATAAACCAAACGGCCCCTTAATGTGAAAAATCAATGACGAGACATCAGTCGAGTAACCAGCACGACAAATCGACAATGCTGTGAGGATTAAATTTCACCCCGCTGAAAACAACAGCGTTACAATAACTCGACATAACAATAAAAGTGAAACACCGAGAGTCACAACTCACAACTCTCAACTCTCAACTACTAGCCTGCTACTATTCTCGTTTAGACAAAGTATGAGAGATGATCTCTGAACCTGTGTTAATAACAACTTTGCTGAGTTAAGGCATGAACAGAGCAAATGTGAATCACGTCGATATACCTCTCCTGAATAGCTAATGTAAATACAGGAAGAACTCAATCTATTAGCCTCAAGAAAAAATAGCTTCCTCGCAAGCAAGGAAGAATTTCAAAACCTTGGTGTGGCAAGGAGGATTTAAAACTAAGGCACTAACATAGCTTCAAGAAAAGCTGCAAAAAGAGAATGTGGGAACAAAAACCCACGAACATTAGGGGTGTGTTTCACTGTTTTGTATAGATTTTAAACACGTCCATTAATATTCGAACCACTCCTAGCCATTCTCTTCTGCAAATCTGCATCATAATGAGCAAATGCAGCATCTAGTGCCTGCATAAGACAAGTCACACGATCAGAACTGAAAAAGCCCTTTGGAGATTATTTCATCTTTATACTTCTCCAACCAGGAACGTTTAATGAGTTATTATGAAAGCCGAAATATGAAAGTTAAGAGCATGATTGAGGCTAAATGCATAGCTAAAACAGGCAACAGCCTACATGATCCATTGAAGCAACTGTAAAGAAAATCATAAAACCGTCACACGCTGAAACTTTAGTTGGACAGTAAAAATGAGGGCAAGCAAGGGGGGAATATTGGAGGGTAAGTCGGATAAGTAGGTGAGGGAAGGGGAGAGTAAATACTCTGAAATCTGAATGGAAATTGTCTGGTTGGGAGAGACATGGACTCGTAATTTGTAGTTCGGATAACCCATCTGCAAGACTAATAGGAGAACAAGGGAACTGGGAGGGGCCACGGCATGTTTTGTAAACACCAAATCCTTCTAAAGTTGAATATATTTGGTCCTTGGACTACGTGAAATTGTAACGGCTTCAAAACAACACGCGCCCTATTCTGTGTGCTTTTCGCACTGGAAGGCATTCTCCTTTGGGGAAGCAGCCAATTGGTATGAAGAATGATGACTTTCCTAGTGACCAAGTCCTACCACAATACAAGAGGCATTCCATCTCAAAAAAGGGCGGTGACGTTAACACTTGTCAGTCTTTTTTTTTAGGGCTGTTAAAAAGTCTCACAATACTGTGAAACAATGGATTTAGGTGGGTTTTTCTCTCCCTTTCCTCCCTCTCCATTTGTTATCCAAATAAGGGATTTTGAACTCCTCCCTCTCTTGACAACTATGCCAATTCACAGCCTTTAAAGTCTAGAATCCACTAGAACATCAACAGCATTACAAGTCCTTACAACCAAATTACATAAAATGATAAATTGCTCGACAGTAATCCATGAACCAAGAAAACAGAGAGTTGTACTTCACAGTTTTATTTTCGGGTGTGAGCCATAAGGGTTGGGGTTGATTTAAGCAGGAGCAAAACATAATAAACGCACCTGCACCATTGGTTGAACAAGCAGAGAAACTTGATGTCTCAGATCTGACTGCACCGACTCTTTAATCTCCTGGACGTTGGGAAAATTTATGTCAATATAAGAACCCAAGAGTAAGAGAATAATCAGGAACTATTCCCTAACCCACCCCACCCAGAACTTTAATTTTTTTATGTAGAGACATAATCATTAATATAAGGAGTAGCAATGAAGAAGCAAAAGAGACAAGAGGCACCGTGAAAACGAATGTAAATTTAGAGAGGACAGGAAGGTGTCCAGCTAAGAAATACAAGTATTTCCAATCCAAGTGGAGGAACTGAGGAAGTATTAGGACAAATCTACCTGCCACTTTGGAGCCAAGTGAAGCAAGAAATACAACCATCACCCAAAATTTAAGAGTGAATACAAAACCAAAACCATAACAATCTTGATACGAAAAGGATTTGGATTCGGCTAACGCAAATCGTTGTAGGAAACCGTTATATGGGCAATTGAAGAGTTGAAAGTTAGTGAGATCACAATATTGAAACGTATGAGTTATAAAAAGTTGGTAAGCAAGTTTGACAAAAGAAAAAAAAAAAAAAGAGAAGATTTGGTAAAAGACATGGAGAAAAGTAGCGGTTGAGAAGGTAGAAACAAACAAGGAAAATTTCCAAGAGTGACTACGACCCAAAAGAATGATCTGGCCCATTCTACAATAAATTCGAATCCCTCTGCCGGAAATTGGAGACATTTCCGTTCATAGAATAGCTTTACTGAGAACCATGTAATTTATTTGATGGATCAAGAAAGCAGCTTAGTAATTGAAAGGCGGATAAATACCCTCACCTGTAGCTTTGGATATATATGTTGCATGGCATCTTTGAGTTTATTAACCTGAAAACTCAACACCACCAGCAGAAATAATTTCAGCTAATAGCAAAGATAAAAAAACCTGTTCAATTAGGGTCACTATACAGGTCAAGAGAGATCTCTAAAAAACTTCATATGTCTCTGGCCTCAGAAACAGAGTAATAATATTCAGAACAGAAAATCCGATAAGAGATCACAGGACTTGTGTAGGTAGCTAAGTCAAACCATTTACAAATATGATTTTCCTACTATTTCATCTTGATCTCTATTTTTTCTGTAACCCCTAGATTATAGAATGTCATTGATCCCGTATTGATGGGCTGCACATAATCATTATTGCTGAAATTGTTCTTTTTCCCCATTTAGAAGACAAAGTAACAGAGACCATGATGACCTTGAGATCATATGTTCAATTCCCACCAGGCCACCAGCATCCAGCGGAAAGAGGGATTCCCTCACCTCCCCCAACCCTCTCCTTAAGCTAAGGCTCTTAACCCAGCTGGGCTCCTTGACAGTAGGATGAGGGGTGTTCATAAACTGGTTCAAACTAAAGAATTACGGGTTCAAACCGAATCGGACAAGTCATTTCCGAACTGACCTATACAGGTCCAGTTTCCGGTTTGGAGGATTAATGTCAGTCGGTTTCTGGATTTTTCCTGTCCAACCGAATAAAAACTGGACAAAACTGGAAACCGTTTTTGATTTAATGTTCACTCTTACAAATCGGGGTGTAGAAACCTAGAGTCCATGTTTGCTAACAAGCAGCTGAGATGGTTGTTAATTTCGTGGCTCTCTCTTGCAACAAGACTAAATCAAAGTGTATGGTGTTTAATTGAGAGAGATGTACCATGTAAGTGATATACGGAGTAGAAAATAAAAAGGTAACAAAAGGTGAATTGCGAAGGAACCAAATATCATCAATTCATATGGCCATACCAAAGAAGTTCATACCTTTGTTGCAAGATAATCTACTTTAATCGGATATGACGACCAGAAGTGCTTCAGCAATTCTTGAATAGAGATCCAATGCTGCATGGGGAATGTTGCTTTGATGACTGAACTGATGAAGTAAATATTTCTAAAGCTCATGCAAGGCAATTCACAACACCATAGAAACATAAGAGGACTACCCACCCCCTCCCCCCAAACACACCAAAAATACAAACAACAACCAAGCCTTACCAAACACACCAAAAATAAGAAGAAAAAACACATGTAAATGAGGACAGATTGGAGCCAAAGCTTTATTCTAATTGATGTCAATTTCAAGCCCAAATACTAGATTCTGAAACAAAAGACATCTGCAGAACACTAGCAGAGAGCACAGGTAATAATATAGTTGCTGAAGCACTAAACAGATATAAAGATCCAATCTTGAAAGAGATAATTAACCAAAAACACAGATGCTCACATTCAACAACTCATCCTTCGTCTTACTGGGCAATTGATCCAGAACAGTTTCCCTGTTATTTGCCCCATGATTGCATTTTGTACTTGATATACTTTGAGTCAATCCCTTCAGAACCTAGAGAAAAGTGAGAAATTAGAAGTAGAAAAAAAAGTAAAAGCATGAATGACAAAATAGCATATGAGATAAGGCAGCAAGGAAACATGGCAGTAATACACAAACCTTCAGCGCAATTTCAGACTTAATCATGGACTCGTTGAGCCCTACAGACATAATGTCCGAAACAGAATCCCTCATATTCATATAGGCGTCCCGTGTGTTAATGCGTCGACTCACAGATCTACTTTCACCTGCGGTGTCTCCCAAAGTCTTGAGTGCATTGGCTTGTTGTGAGTAAAAATAATCTCTAGGGTCCTGGAAACAAGTACAAAGAGTCATAAATGGGAAGCCTAGACCGCATAGACCACACAAGCAACTATGAAAGTGAAGGAGACCTTTATACTAAGTGGTGCTACAGGAGGCTCACGAGGTGCTTGAAGATCCTCAATCTCAGTCATTCTGAAAGCTCTGCTCAACCCCTCCTGATGATTATTTCCATTAGATATCTCATTGCCTTGTTCTACTGCAACGGAATTGTCACTATTAGGTTGCGCGCAAAAAATTAATTCATTACACTGGTAAATTAGACCATAATACAGTTACTCACCTCGTCTTGACCTTGCAATAGCCTCTGCTAATCTCCGAGTGTCCCCAGGCTCCACATCTAAAACAATTGTGATCATTATTTCTCCTTGTCATTGAACGCGCAGTTACGAGTTCTTTTTCATTCACACACTTATATGGTCACAACTTCTAAAACACTAACCTATAGACCTGCCCTCGAGAACAACTTCAGCATGGCGATTGAGATCTTGCAAAAAGTTCCTCTTGTACTGATCATAGTGTGACGGAGGCTGGGGAACTTCTTTGATACCATCACGAGATATACCATGATCCTAATTGATGAGAGGAAAAAGTTCAGCATACCTATAAGCCGCAAGCTATACAGCCAGAAACTGAAAGATGGGCTGGGTTTTTATAAATATAAAAGAAAACCTCACCATCTTTCTAAGTATGACCATATATGGAAAACATCTTACGCAGCGGTATTAAGCAAAGCACAAAAAGTACAAGCAGTTGGCAAGCAGTCTAAGGAGAGGGACTCAGAAAAACTAAAGACCCAGAAGAATAATAGCCAGCACAATCATGCTTGAAGTACCGGAAGGTGCGTTCCCGAAATGAAATATAATGCTTATGGTTGACCGTCAAAAAAAAAAAGGAAGTACCGGAAGGTGTGTATAGTCATCCCCTTGATCAGCTTCCATGTCCAAAGTGGGATCCACCTTTCTAATCTGCAAATTACATAACTCATAAATGATGAGATACCCTAATTTCTAGTAAACCAGAAAGCAGCACAAAAATTTATGCTTGCACTCTGAAGTTGATTTTCAGTATCACCTTTTTTCGCAATTCACTTGTTAGTATATCATCCTGTTTCAAGAAAATAGCTAGGTCTTCATCTTCAGCTGCCTCTGCAGCAGCAGCTACAGCATTTCTAGTGCTGTGGAGATATTCTGCCCTGCAGTATTTGTTCCAAAATTCTGTCTCTGTCATCTGAAACCCGATGTTAAAAAGAATTTATTAGTTATATAGAAAGCAAAGTGACAGCAAAATATATTTCATACAGATAGTATCAGATTTAAGGCAATTGTTCCAAAATACAAGCTTAGCTTACCCTTTTAGGGACTAGCTTAAGAAAGGCCTGATGAACCACTGGTTTTTCAGCAAATATCTGAAAAAGGAAGGTTTATACCAAGTAAATGTAAAGTTGATATAAAAATCCAAAGACTAGCATGCAATAAAGGTCCATACATCAGTAAACAAGATTTAGCAGCAATAACAGGAATCATAAAGGAGCTACCAATTATCTTCCTATACATTCATCTCAGCAGGAATACAGCCAAATGGAAGAAAATATAAAAGTATTATAATTCACAATAATAATTGAAGCATACATATCGAATAGACGTATATAATAAAAATTTACAGAGGGGGAACATGAAATGGGAAGATCGAAAGACAAATGTAAAATCCAGGTCAAATCAAATCTAAAAGAAGCTATTACAGCACATGGTGAACAGATAAAGCCAAAGTTGTGATTACCAACACCGAATCCTCAAACTAAGAGATCAAAGCCGATTAACTGAGCATATATTGCTAACAAAACTTACTTGTACAAAAGGCAATGTACAAAGAGCAATGAACAACCAAGGGTCCAAATACAGACGCAGACAAACTCCCATTTAGGGTTCGTTTGGATACCCTCTATTTCCACAGGAATTTCATTTTCCTGGGAATTTGGTTTTGGATGGGTTGTTTGGATACCTCTTTTTACCCAAAGTGTGGGCATTGGAAAATCCTTGGGTATTTCTAATTCCTATACACCATAGGAATTTAATTACCCACCCCCCCCCTGGTCATTCAAAATTCCCATGCTTTCAATTTCAGAAAAATACTCTTTTGCCCTCAAAATTTTAATACTCCCTTTACATTTGTGTGGTTGACCACTAAAAAAATAAAGGGTAAAATAGTCTTTTAAATAATTAACATGGGAATTGAAGTAGTGAATCCAAACAACACATGGGAAAAAATACTAGGGAATTCTAAATTCCGACATGGTATCCAAACGTACTTAGACAAATTCCTGCGAATTTACATTAGGAATTTAATTCTCGTTAATTCATACTTCCCACGGTAATTTAATTCCCGCGGAATCCAAACGAAACCTTAGATTAAAACTTTTTCAGTGGGTGTATCATAAATGCACAAAAAAAAAAAAGAAACATTTACCCTCAACGAAAAGCAAGCTATGAGAAAAGGTGATCACATAAACTCACAATTATGTCCACACAGCACAGACACAGCACACATCCAAGGGGGGACACATTTAACAATAAAATCTGTAAGATGAGGTCGTCAATATTTCTCCTGCCTCAGATCTCGAAAATGCAGCAAACGAGGATCACCAAGAGAAATTATGAAAATACCTATTTATTAAAAACACCTCCTGAAACCCCATAAATACTCTAATAAAAAAAACCTCTCTGACTCACCAAGTTTGTCCATCCAGACATCTCCCACTTTTGAGATCCTGATAGAATTCTTTTAACCAGGAAATGAGATTGATCCCCAAAAACAAAGTTCTGTATGTCACATTGTAACTATGAACCAGAAATCTCATCATGGGAATTGGTCCTTCAATGACCAAAGAATTCCCAACTCTTCGTTCAAACCTTGATTCTTTGCTGATCTACCCCCTTTTGAGTTAAAACCATAAATCTGAAAAGTTTAATTCTTCACCATTCCTCTTACAAACTAAATGAAATGGGACTGCTTTAACGAGGTCGGGCCACATCACACCCATGTACCAAGTTGACAAAGGCTGAGTTTTAGGATCACAGACTTACCCGCAATTAATGAAAAGAAAACTAATGAAAAGTATTTTATTGATCTATACACATCTTGACCAAGCAACGCGCAGCTTGCAGGTGCAATCCACAACAGGTTATCTTGTTTAATTTATAACATTATACTAAGAAAAAGGTCCAGGGTTAAATGTGTACTTTTTCCACCAACCTTTTCATTATTCGCATAAAATAAAAATCATTCAGCAAGGAAATCACATGCTCAGATTCCTACTACAAAATGCTTATAGGTAAAAAAAAAAATGAAAATACCTGATGTATGATTTCTGGGGTCAAGTTAAACATTACTTTGTTGGACTGAAAGGAAAAAAGAAATGAGAAAATTAGCACATTAAATCATTGAAATCAGAAACATGAACCAGCAAGGAAGGATACAAAAGTAGAACTAAATATGAACTACATTACGCAAAACAGCTCCCTCAAAAGGCATTTAAGTTGCAAAACAGGAAAAGTTTTGCAGATTAGGAATGCAAATGGTTTGCGCTTAAGCAATCAAAATACTGTGACATTTGTCTTGAAACAATCTTTTATATAAGGTGTAAATGAAAAAACAACTAGTTTTTTCCACCAACAAATTATAAAAACCTAGCACTATGTCACTTTAAAAAGGTCAACTTGTCAGGGAAATGCACCACATCTACACTGTAAGCTTTAAGCATTTCAGTTTAGTCGGCCAATCTACCACAAAGCAGTGTACGGACAATCCAACAGAAACCAGCCAAGAGAAGTACAATAACAGAGATTTTAAACCATTCCTTCTCACATGGTTGCAGGAAATCTTTCCAATTGATCAACGATTAAGTTTCTCAGATATCACAAGTGGTCCTCTACATACTTAAGTACCTTGAAGTTTCTCAGGTTATCAGATTTTCTAATTACCACGGATATAATATATATTTCTAGAAGAAAACGGCAATAGCTTAACTACATAACTCGTAGATCTCAGTTAAGTTATCTGCCAATTTTAGTACTGTGCCTTGCTAACTTGAGAATTCTAAAAAAGTGCCAGCAAAGTACATCTTAGTCCTCAACTTGACTAATTATTCATGACGGTTCACCTTTAATCCCAATATCTAATCATCCTAAGGATAAGCAAATCTAACCACAGCAGTTATTGAGAAATACAAAATACAAAAGCCTATGAACATAGCCACTAATCAGTCCTGAATATGGCATGATATCGTGACTTTATTCTCATAGCCTACCAACTAAACGAAAAGAGCAAACAACTCCAAAATCGGATAGAGTCAAGTAGTAGAAGCCAGTTACCCTTGTCAGAAACATAAACAGCCCCCCTTCTAAATTCACTATTTCTATTGCTCATCTCTCAATATACTAGGATTGATAGTAGAGTGGTGCATAGAGAGAGAGAGAGAGAGAGAGAGAGAGAGAGAGAGAGAGAGAGAGAGAGATTTCACTGTACCCGACCATCGTTCTGTGGTGTAATCACCGAAAGCATAGCACTTTTCAAACCTGCGCGCTGATGGTTTGGACTATTTTCACCAGTTAATAATTTCTGCAAAGTACAATGATTAAAGGATATGAATTATTGCATTTCATGGATTTATCTAGAAAAATATTACTGCATAAATGCAAAATTACAAACCTTCCTAGTAGCCCAAAATTCATTTTCTGTCAAGATACCAGGAATAACCAACTGTTTATGAAGTTTCGCCAGCTCACTGAAAGGGATACCTAGTTTAGTATCCAATATAGCTTATAACAAGATCACGTGTAGAGTGAGAATGATGGAAGATAGGAGACCAACAATATACATAATGTACCCAAAAAGGAACACTTCATGGGATTAATTTAGAGATATGTATTCCACTAGATCCAGAACTCGGAAAGGGGTTGAAGACTTGCTCCAACTACCACCTCAAAGCAGTTTCAAGAGCCTAGCAAACTAAAGCAGATCCAGAATCAACCTGGAGAGTCACTTTAACATATCAGATTACCTGTCTTCGCGCAAAAGCTTCATCCGCTGTAACATTTCCTTTTCACTTAGTTGCTTCAGCGCAGTAGCTCCTTGAACAACATTCTGGGCCTTGCCTGTTCACAAGGCGTCATGCCAAACATCATCAAGATGAAAAAGTTTAACCATATCCTACATAAAACAAAGCAATAGAGTAGAAACCCATGTCATTCAAAAACGAATTGCACAACAGAAAATTAGAGTACTAGGTCCAAGAAATTTACACTCACTTATATGCTAGATTCCTAGTAAATTGAACTTTATGAAATTCTGGCAATAAATCAAAATGGAAAGAGTAGGTACTTCTATGGTACTGGCTATTGATGATGATATCATTCCTAATAGTCGTCTATTTGGTATCTAGGCAGTTTACCAGCTATAACGATGCTTTTTTTTTTATAAGAATAGAAATTCATATATTCACAATGACACCAAGGGGGTGACTCCCATATACAAAAAGACACCTAAAGGGGTGACGCCCACATACAAAAGAGAGCTAATCAAGCTCTAGGACTATCATGAGAGATTTTATTCACAAAAAGAATGAAAGTTAAGTGTCGGTGGAAATGTAACACTTAACTCCAACTATACAACATCCTCAAAACCTAAATTCGAAGACTTGGGTGTATCAACATTCTCAAGTTAAGTATCGCTTTTGAAGATTAAATATCACAATCCTCCAATTTTATAACCCAATGTACATCCAAATACTAATAAATTACAGCTTTATGTGATGAATAATTTTATACGCAATGTCTCCTGCTTTTGTTCCCCTCTCCTTCTTTTCCCTTTTTGCAGCTCCTGTCTCTTCCTCTGTCTTCTCTAGATTTCGATCTTTCAAAACACAGAGATATTTGTTTTTTCTTTTTTTTTTTCTTTTTGTGAAAACAAACTAGAAACTTTGTTCAGAAAAGCAAGGTATGAATACAATAAGAGGAGGGGGAGTCTCCTCAAACACATAAGGAAGGGGGAAGGATACCAACACCTCAAATCCTATTAAGAAAAGCTTTTTGAAGACCTTTGTAATCAAAATTCCCCCCTTATGTTTTCAACATAGGGTTAAGGGGAGGAGGGGGGGGGGGGCAGGGGCGGAGCTAGGGTTTCACAATAGGGGGGGTTCGGAAATTTTTTTTGACTAATGCATGTCGTAAAGTTGATTTTCAACAAATTTATAGTATACGAGTATAATAGTACAATTTCTTGCTTAACTGTATTGGGCGATTTAATACTACAAGAGGTTTTTGTAGGTCAATTTAGTTCTAGTATAGTTGTAGTTATTTAGAATTTACGTTTCACGTCCAAAAAAAATAATAATAAGAATAATTATCAAGTCTCAATAAGCACTTAGCAATAAATAATAGATTTCCCAAATTTGAACTTAATTGTGTCGTTGTCTTAGTGGTAACATGGAGGGAAAAATGAAAATTGTAGTCCAGACAACTAAGGCTCGAATCTTGGCATAAACTACTTTTGCTAATTGTACTAACAAAAGAAAAAACTAACATTTTCTTGAGGGGATTCGAACCCCAGACCTGCAAGTTAAGTTAATAACACATTGACCGCTAGGCTAACTCCAATAGGCTGAAGTTTATCTACTGAATATTACTTATATTCTGGAGCTAAGGGGGTTCATTTGAACCTCTTGAACCCCCCCCCCCCGGCTCCGCCCATGGGGGGGCCGGTAAGGCTTGCGTACATCTGACCCCCCCCCTACCCAACTTTATGGCGGGAGCCATTGAGGCACTGGGGTAATGTTATTGTAAGCATAATCTCAAGTTCCACACTCTCTCCCCCACCCTTTAAGAGTTCTATTGTTCACTAACCTGTCACGTCATCTATAAAGTATACCGCACATAAAAATATATAAAATGAAAAATCCTGTGCATCAGCTATGTTGGGGCTCAATGCTCAAAAGGCTGTTCTAGAAGAGGATAGTGCTACTCTTGTCAAACTAGAGTCCTTTCTTACGTAATGGTTGCTTAAATTTATCTTTTTCAGGCTTTGCAGGCATCATCTACAGGCTTCTTCTAACAGTCATATCAGTTGGTGCCTTGTCTATTGCCTGGTCCAACTTCCATACCTTACAATATAGAATGAATCCTTTCGTCTGGCCTTGTTTTGATAGAAAAGTAAAGTTTTATCAAAGTGAATGTAAGGCTATAGACAGGACAAGGAGTTCTCTCAGCAAAAAAATTACGAATGATTTAACATCTGAAGGAAATAGGGATCCGGGATTCCCTCAAGACAACTCGCCATCTTCACACTGAACAATCCTCCCCCAATGATAATCCCAAAAGTGACCATAATCCGAAAAAATTGAAGAATTTTGATAGACTCAAACACAGCTAAAACTGCACATTTCCATTGCAACTTCCGCTATTTGCTCCTACCTATACCAACTACTTTGCATTAAATTCGCTGGGCTACAATTAGGACATGCCCACTGCGCTCTCAAATCCCAATTAATGAACACCATAAAATGTGATCTGCAGTCGCACTCTTTCCAAAACATGACACGAGATGAGCAATAAGCACCATAAACCCATAACTGGTAGCTACAATGCCTAATGCATATTAATTTTGTAACACCGTACAGAAAAATTCAAGAAGCTTATGAGGAGCCTTTGTTTCCCAAATACAGTTCAGGACCAAAGCCAATGGAGTAGGAGTTGGCCTGATGAGGGACAATAAGATAGGAAGATAGACTTAAAGCTCAAGTGACCCAAGAGTCTCCACTCCATACCTAACCGAGAGGAAGTTGGCCCAATGTCGCACAATTCGTAATACATTCTAATTGACTATATGAATTCGCATACGGAATACCCTACTCCGGAGAGTTGCCATTCACTAACGGTTTGTTTGGTTGGAGGCATAACGATTACAATGCAATATTGTAATCAACCATTTTTGGTGAGAAAATAAAGGAGAGTGAGACGACTTGGATGTAATCATCATTAAAATGTAATGAGATTCACATTTAGCTAAGGTAATCACCATCGTTCAACTTAAACCCATGTAATTGTCATTACATCATTAGATGTTATCAGTTACTCTCTCCCTCTTGTGAGTCCTCTTTCTCCCTCTCAAGTTTCACATTTTTGTACTATCATTGTTATCAGGAGCGCTCCCGCCTCTAAGAAGGTTCCTGGATGATTGCTTCTATCGACTGTCCTGTTTTGTATTATCCTGTTCTTCAGGTATAATTTGATCAGCGGCATTCTCCTCTATACTGTTTTTGGAAAAGAAAAGCAGTGGAGAGATCGAACTTCAAGATATGGTGAACGGTTTGGTAAGACTTCTCACTAGGTAAGTTCTCCAAGAAACCAATGGCCCGAACTCCCAACCTTTCTGAGATATTCTACAGGAGATGAGCTAGAGCGATGCGTATGCATGCAAACATACGTCTCCGTCAATTAGAGTGTGTTTGGATAGAGTGAAATGGAGGGAAAAGAAAGGGAGGGAGATGGGGAGAAGCAAAATCTCTTGTTTGGATACAAGATGGAAAGGGAAGGAAATTGTCATGTCATCAATTTGATAGCTGCCATGGAAATACAAGTCCTGCCACCACCAATTTGATAGCTCTTTTCTGTTAATTGAACATGGTTGCATACTTGCAAAGGTGTATTTAACTATTTTTGCTACCGACAAATTAAATAATCTCTGAAAATTAATAACAATAATTATGATGGCAATGCCATCAACAGCAGCATGCATGCCAAAGTACAGAGACATATGGCGCCATTATCATTTTAAAACATGGCTGCAAGGTGCATATTTGCTACAAGTGAATTAGAAAAGAAGAAATTGGCTCTAATAAAGCAAAATAGTTTTCCTTCCAAATCTTTTCATCATTGGAAAGATGTTATTTATTCAAGAGGGAGAGAAAGTAGCTCCTCATATTTCTCTTCCCATCCCTCCCAGCACAATTTGCTATCCAAACAAAGAAATTTGGATCCCCCTCCCTTCCTCCCTGCTATTTCTTCTGTTATTAGGACAATTTCCTTCACTTTCTTTTCCCTCCCTTTCCCTCCAATTCTCCCCCTTCCCTTTCCCTCTATCCAAACAAAGCCTTAAGGCTATCATTAGCATCAAATCTCTCATAGGTCACAGTCCAACAGAAAGTCCAAACTTCAAGAGTCTTCAATAGTAGGCTAGCCTAGTCAAAACCCACATAACTACATAGGATCCCAGGAGCCTCTGCACCTTCAATTTTGTAACATCCTCATCCTCTACAAAGATCTGAATACGACAATGTCTAGTCCCAATATAATCAGGGCCAGGTCGCCTGCCTAACATGAATTGTCACAAGGCATCATTGCTTAAAGGAGGTAAGAACAAATAATGAGTAGCAAAAATACCCAGAATGATGGAGATAAGAAAGAAGAGATGGCAACAAAATGAATAAATGATACAAAACAAAGAAAATAGGTGATATTAAAAATGGTGGAGGCGCAGATCAAGAAGAAAAAAATCAAGGAAAGAGAAACTAGAGGAGAATAATGTCATACATAAAGGCGTGACACTCTTGCTTTCCTAAGCAAAACGACATTTTACATTACGCAAAAAATTAAAAATAAAATTAATAGCAAAGGGATTCTACTTCTTTTGGGATTCTTGTGACTGAGATTCAGCAGTTACTAGAAGGGTACAATTTCGTATTGTCAACTTCCAAATAAATCAAATATATTTTGAACCAGTTTCAGTCATATTGCCATCGACCAGGCAAATAATAACAAGATTAAATTAACATCGAAAGTAGAATTCAGACTTACACA
The DNA here is from genome assembly GCA_963457585.1 of Spergularia bocconei. Classification (NCBI taxonomy): domain Eukaryota; kingdom Viridiplantae; phylum Streptophyta; class Magnoliopsida; order Caryophyllales; family Caryophyllaceae; genus Spergularia; species Spergularia bocconei. The sequence goes on from OY734958.1 coordinate 450,344, forward strand.
CATGTTCACGACACACAGCTCTCTCTTCGAAATTCTCGAACTCAAATACATATCCTTCAGATTGTACACCCTAGAATAACAAAGATAGTACATTGTATCAGAACTGCGATCACATCACTGACTTTGGTTCATTTGAACAAGACAGAAAGAAAAAAGGACACCTTAAGATTAAGTAATGCTGGTTTGCCGACAACTTCCTTGCTAATCATATGCCCTGAATAACGAAGAACTTTTAATCAGAACCTAATCTAATGTAAATTTCTTATCTAAGCAGCCATAATAGCAGGAAATGAAGATTTCTGAAAAAAAAAGAAAATACTAAACAGTCTCGCAATAATTTTTAAAGGAAAACACGACTAGAAGTTCCCTGCAAACCTTCCCAAAGCGCACCCCCCCCCCCCCCAAAAAAAAAAAAATTCCTTGTCAGTTAAAGCACAGTAGGACATAACCAGAAAGGCAGGAGCCGAAGTAGGCATGTACAAGGGGAATACTTGCTTGTGTAATAGGCATTGGAGAAAGCTTTCAACGATATGTGTTCCACAACCTAGGCATACTGAGGATGATGTAAATGTTGGCGAAGAAGGAGAAGATTTGTCCCGTTGTTTGCACATCTGTAAATGCAATGACAGGGTCTACCAATTTCCAAACCATGAGAGTCCTAATAAGGTTGCAGAACTACAACCGTGGCCTACTCCTACTACTCTAAAACAGTTAAGAGGATTTGTAGGATTATCGTGTTATTAGAGAAGATTTCTTAAAGGCTATAGTCAAATAGCCAAACCTCTTACTGAACTTGTCAAAAAAGATCGATTTTCATGGAACTCTGAAGCTGCTACAGCATTTGAGATCCTCAGAAAAATCTTACACGAAACTTCCATACAATCTCTGCCTGATTTCAACAGAGTTTATTCAAGCTACAGATGCATGTGGCATGGTATTGGCGCAATTCTAATGCAAGATGGCCATTCATTGGCTTACTTTAGCACAAGGCACCAACTCCTCAAAATCAAGAGAAGTAATTGAAGTGGTTTTTGGCTTTTGGTGTTCCAAAGTAGAGTTCTTATCTCTCTCGAAACGTGCTTATTAGCAAGGCACTCTCCTCACGTTAGCTCAAACATACTTCCTAGACGATGATGATGACTACGACTAACGAGCAAAACTCAAACACCCTTCCATAAAGAACCCAATTCTGTCAATACTCAGGCAAGTCATATGAAACCCAGCCCCATCACTCTGGAAATTATACACTTCAGTGCCGCGTTCAAATTAGATTGTCCCGAAATAATAGGCTAGACTAGACTACATTCGCGTAAACTATAAACCCTAAAATTTCATTCCGAAACCTTAAAAACGATCAAGAACAAGCATCAGAATTCACACAACACAGAGAACCAAACAAAAACACACAAAAAAAAAGGGGGGAGAAGCTAAGTCAGGGGGGGAAGACCGTTGGTGTGACTCCAAGGAACTTGAACGCGGTTGGCGGGATTTCCATCATTGGGCGTAAACGTCAATTCCTTCATAGTCTACGAAATACCATCAATTCAACCGCAATTAATTAATTTCGTCAATTTAAAATTCAATTGAAACTTGAAATATAATTGGGAAACAAATTAATTGGGAAAGTACCATAATCAAGACGCCGGGAACACCGACAGCTTTGAGACTAGACTTATACTTGACATTTCTCATCACCAATTTCTCACCGCCCCCATTACCACTCGCCATTCTTTCAGAATTTAGGAGTCTTATCGATCACGCTATTTAATTTCTTCTTTAATTATATGGAGATTATTAGGAACAATATTGTTGTTTTGAAATTGGCGGATTAATGTGTTTGGCTGAGAAAGAGCGACTGTGTCTGTGTGTTTGTGTGTGTCTCTCGGTTTTTTTCTGGAGAAGGACGGTCGATTTCTGGTGGGTCAAGACTCAACAGACAATATATAGACGAGTTTGGGTCTAGTCAAGTGTTCTTCCATATTAATATACGGAGTACAATACAAGGGATTCTACAGTACACGACGTGCACCGAAAACCACCATAACAAGGTTTAGATCTACCGTCCATTATGTTAGATAAGATCTACACCGTTCTTTAATTTTTGATTTTTTATATTTTGTAAATTAGTATGTAATTACTTCACAAATTGAAAAATGTTGTAAACTAAATTTATAAATATCCCCTAAAAAAAACGGAAAGTGAAGACGGTAACGGGAGGAGGGTGATCGCCGGAAAGTATCGCCGGAGTAGGTTACCGAATGTAGAGAACTTGACGGTAGTGGTCGTCGGAGGAAGTGAGGCCATCTATGGGAGGTACCTCACCGGAGAGGGCGGAGATGGTCGTCGGAAAACCGAGGGTCCAGGATAATATCCCGGGATTAGTGGCTGATAACTTATGTAGCACGCACATATATAGAACATAAGAAGAAGGGGACACATCGAAATACTTCCGCTCAACAACTTCATAACAAACATGCACACAAGTTTGACACTGTCAAAATTAAAACTCTTTTCTCCTCAACAGAATCCTCACGTACTACAGTCCTCTTCTATCTTCCTCTCTTTCACTCCCCTCTCATGGAAACTTGTCCTTGAATATACTTACCTTTTGCATGCATGTTCTTTAATAACTTGGAAGACATCGTCTTAACGTACCCAATTGGTAAGTCCGTGATTCTTTCCTTTTTGTTTTTATTAAAGACTTGATAATTCGATGGTATAATTTCAATATGGATGTTTATATATGTGTTATTTATGTTTTATTTGATTAGCGATGTTGGATTAATAGTTAGGAGACTAACGTTTAAGCTAGAGAGTTGTTTCCTCGTTCATATATACTCGCTAATGTGAGCAATGAGGAGTATATATATATCACAATTCACAATGCTTATTATCCTATATCGGAACAGGTTGATATATACGATATAGATCCCCCCTTTTTTTCTTTTCTTTTTTTTTGGCTCTCATGGTGATGGTAATTATTGTCACTGGCAGATCTACAGATTACAAGTACAAGAAGTAAATCTAAAATTACTCGTGCAAATTAAAAGAAGAAAAAAGAAATTAAGAGAATAATAACTCATAAATTATAATCCCAGAAAAAAGGTTTAAATTAGTTTTAGTTTTAAGTGAATGAAGTATTATTTAGCAAAAGTTGTGATTCTTTTACCTTATGTACGGAGTAATTTGAACAATGTTTTTAGAACAATCGTTACATTGAATACAATTTGTGCATTGCGCACTACTTCATTCCCAACTAGATTTTCCGATCCTATCTTCCAAAGGTTTTGGACTAAGGATTTAGTTGCGTTGACTTGCACGTACGTACTCAAATTCCACTATCATAGTCCGAATGGAATTAATAATGAGTAATAATAATAATCTATTTATAAACAAATCATCACTCAGTTGTTGTATCTGTCCCTCAAAAAAAAAAAAATTGTTGTATCTGTATAATTAAGTTGCTGAACTTGTCTAAATTGAACGTTACGCTTTCTTTCCCAATCCGTTTTTACCAGGTCGAAGTTTCATTAACCTATAAATAAAGATGGGCTTTGCAAAGAAGAGACACGGTGTCTGGGGTAAGCTTCTTTTCCTGTTTAGTAAACAAGAAGATACTAGGGCTTCCTTGGACGCCCTTTGTAATGACGTCCTGATCAACATTCTGAGTAGACTCCCGGTCCAGAGTGTGTTGGCATGTAAACTCGTATGTCAACAATGGTACACCTTAGTCAAAACCGCGCATTTTGTTGAAGCTCATCGTAAGAGAGCTATTGGGGGAGCAACAATTGCGCTCATCAGTGAAGAGCAATGGCCTCTAATCATCATAGACGACCACCAAAAGGCTGGAAAAAAAGTCATGAAACGGTTGAGAATAGCTTATACACAAATAGATCATCAGCTGGTGGCATCTTGTGATGGTATGCTCGTTACTCAAGATAATCGTTTAGTTAAAGTTAGAATAGAAAATCCCATAACAAAAGTAGCTGTTGAACTAGGACGACGAAAAATATCGGGGCCATGTTGTGGTTTTTATTTTGATGAATTAATGAACGAGTACAAGTTAATTCTGTATCGTCTAAAGAGGAAACGTGCAGTGTACATTACATACGGGTTGAGGACCAAGCTGTCAAAAGTAATCGGCTCCTCTCCCCTGAAACCCAAACGCTTGTGTCCAAGTCTCACGTTACAGAATAATAAAGTAGTATGTTGGAAGGTTAGTCGAGGTGTTGAAGCGGACTTGGACCTCATGAAGGACAATCACAAATGTTCGGAGTGCATAATGATATTTATGGTGGATACTCAGAAGCTTCGTGTGATACCTCACCCAGGTAAAACTTGTTCAAGATGGGACATTTCAGGATTTCACAAGATGAATCTTTTTGAGATGGAAAATTGTGTAGCGTTCGCAGAGGCACGTCCTGTTGTAAACATATGGGTCCTCAAAGATTTAGCCAAATTTACTTGGGTGCTACGTCATGTGGTAAATCCGAAGGCAGGATTCAAGAACCATTCTAAGTCAGTTTTATTGCATCGCAGCAATGATGAGCATGCCCAAGTACTAAATATTCTAGATCGCCAATTATTATTGCATTGGCCCAAAAAAGGATGGTTTCTCTACGACTCCCTATGTCAAAAAGTTATAAGTAATTTTCGAGTAAAAGGACCCCGTGACAGGATAACCAATTATTCAGCTGCTAAGACTCTAAACTTGAAACTGACATTCGTCTCCCCAAAATTAATTTTAGGATAGTTGTTTCCATGTTATTCGGATGTTTGTGAACGATTATCATGTTAGTAAAATATATCAAAGGGTTCATTCGTATCATTGTTTTCAACTTTAGCTTTTTAGTAATTTTATACTGTTGCTACGCACCGACTTATTTGGAATCATACTACGATTATTGTAAGTTGACAAACATATATACAAACTCTATGAAAATATATAAATTCATGCATATTGTTATCGGTTTCTTTAAAAACGTCATAAAACTTGAATTATTGGCAGTGGTGTAGGATTGTATTTATTTTGTACTTAAATATTTAATTTTTAATCTCGACCTTTATGATTTTTTTTTTTTTTGGTACAAAGGAGCAGCTTTTGCTGCGGGGGGTGGGGGTATGAGGATTTGAACCCGAGACAACCCCCAGGCAGGTTGAGTTCCTATCCACTAGGCCAACCTTGATCCTCTCGACCTTTATGATTATAAAGAGCAATAAAGATAATAACATTGTTGCAATAACCTAATGTTTGAAGTGTTATTCTTGTAACATTTAGCTCTCAAGTTCAAATCCCACAAGTAACATTTTGCTAATTTCATTAGATGCATGCACGATGATGTGTCATATAGGTGGAGCTTATGTGGCAGCCCACATGACGTAACTACACGTTTAGGACTCAACTTTATATGTATACTATCTTATGAACCCGTGCCATGCACGGGGTTTTTAAATGTTTATGTGAAGTAGTTTTGATAGTGCTATGTATAAACTCCCTCATTCTAGAAATATGTGACATTTTTTGTAGGTGAGTTATTTTTTATTTAACAAAAAAACTAATTGGATTCATATGGGCAAAATAAAGTTATTAGATTGGTAAAGGTATGAAAATCACAAAATAGATAGTCTTATATTAGGCTTATGAACCCGTGTCATATGAAACTTCTAGGGTCTCCTCGCCGTCATTAGGTTGTGCCACCTCTGAACTTCTTTAATTCCTAGACCTGTGAAATACTAATTCTCGTGTTTATTTTTTTTTGTAAGAAATTGGTTTTTATTCATCCAAAATTGGGAATAAAAAGAAGGATTCTTACAAAATAATACCCACTAATGAAATTACGACTCACTAACTAAACTATCAATTACATCTTGATGGATCTCATCTCCAATCCAAGCATAAAGCCTATCGCAGACTAGATACATGATCTTATGAATAATCCATTCTTTGCTATGCTCCTTCTTTCAAAAATTCTCACATTTCTCTCCAACCAAATCTGGTACACTGTGGCATTTAAGCTTGCCTTAGTCCATCTAGTCTTCCAATGCTTTCTCCTGGAACTTTTGCTAACTCAAGCTAGTTCTCCCAATTTCTCTTATTGATGCCTATCCACTCCTGAATTCTGTGCCAAATTGCTTTGGAAAACTCACACTTAAAGAATAAGTGTTTATGATTTTCCTCAGCTCTTTTACACAAAATGCACCTGTTCACTATAGATGTGCCTCTTCTCTGCATATCATCTATACTCCCTCCGTCCCAGCTCAAACACCCCAAGCCATTTTTGTAGTGGAATAAGAAAAATTGATATAGTAAGTTGAGTGGGGTAATATTAAGAAAAAGGAGGAAATAGAATGTGAGGATTAATAAAAATAGGAGAGAGAATGTGAGAGATGATGTAATAATTTAATAAAAGTAGGAGAGAGGATATGTCCCAAAATAGATGGGGTGTTTGAGGTGGGACGTCCCGAAATGGAATATGGGGTGTTTGAGTTGGGACGGAGGGAGTAGTTGCTAGGTGCTGCTGTACTGCCAGGGATACAATAAGCTGTGTTTAGGCATGGTGACAGTGTCCCTAACAGCTTTATGCCAGTCAACCTTATTGAATTTCCTTCTAAAGCCATTCTAAGCTTTTGAAGCTTGGAATTTATCTGCAAAGCACCAGGTTTGTAGCATTTCAGCAGCTGCTCTCTTATCTCCTGCCATCATCAAGATTTCATCCCTAACTTTCAGAATGCCCTTCCAACTCTCAGTATTTGCAGCTTTAGTTTCAACACCCCATATGTCCTGCCCTTTCAGAACATAAGCTGCAGTCCATTTGTTCCAAATACCATGCTTTTGATTTTCCAATTTCCACACCCATTTTGCCAGCATCATTTTATTCCAAGCTAGTACTTCCTTAATGTTAATACCAGCTTCATCTCTAGGGGAACATAAGCTAGTCCAGCTTTTGTAAATCAACTTTCTCCTTCCTTCAGTGCTACCCCAGAGAAAGTTCCTGCAAACTTTGGTAATTTTCTTCAAGATTGCTTTAGGTATCAGTAGACTTGAGCTCCAGAAGTTTTCCAGACCAAAAACCACAGAATTTATCAGTTGAACTTTGCCAGCAAAAGATAAGAACTGAGTGGACCAGTGATGTATAGAGCTCTCAAGCTTATTGATCAGAATTTGATACATATCAGTCCTAAGTTTCCTAGCATGCAATGGAATTCCCAGATATTTGAATGGGAAAGTCCCTTCTGTGTACCCAGTTTCCTTCAACATTTCCTGCTTGATTCTGCTATCTACACCCCCAAAATAGATATCTGTCTTTGAGGGGTTAGCTACCAGACCAGACATCTCATCAAATTCATCTAGACAGGTCATGACAGCCAGGGGCGAAGCCAGTGGTGGGGTGGCGGGTGCCTGGCCCCTGCTGCCCACCACGGCGGCCTAGCGTTTTTGTTGTTCTGGCACCTGCAGTTTTTGGTTATATATAATTGTGCGTGATAGAGATCAGTATAATTAGCTCAGTGCAGTGGGTATAAACTGAAACCAAAGATACTTGGCTATCCATTATGCTGGGTTTCGAGACCCACTTAAGTGCATTTTTGCCTTATAATAGCCCCACTTTTTCTTTTTTCTTGCCTATTCTCCTCTTAACCTCTTATCATTATTGTTCAAACACTAGTCTACAACCTCAATTTACTCCTTTTTCAATTTTTGGTTCCTTGAATCCTATAGATTATGTTTACTTATTATTTTGGGTAAGAAAACACATCTTTTCTCGGACTTATTTTACTTATATTCAACAATATTTTGCAATTCATCGATAACTAGTTTTTTTTTTAAAAAAAAATTATCTAGGAATGTATACAATAATCTCATGAGCAATACGTTGTAGTAGGTAAAGCAATCATGTACGGCGTACGCAAATTTATCTTCTAATATTAGACAAAATTTATACGGAGTATATCGATAAAATTTTCTAGTCGGCACCCGCGGACTCGAAATCCTGGCTTCGCCCCTGATGACAGCTTTAACAGATGGCACACCTCCTCTTGTGTATATCATCAAGTCATCTACAAAAGTGAGGTGGGTTAATTTGAGCTTAGCACACTTTGGGTGCATGGAGAAACTGTAACAACCCGAAATTTTAGACAATTTTATAATATTATAATACTAATTATAATTAAATTTTCGTAATAATTAATTGAGTCGATTTAAATTAGGATACCGATGAGATTGACCTAACTCAAAATACCGAAAATCTCATAGTGCTAGTTTACTACTACACACTAATACATAAAGAAAACAAAATTCAATTAAAAAGAATCCCAAAAACCCACTTATTAAACCCTCCCCTATTTCTTTTTTCTACTCTCGTACACCGCCTATATTTCCCTAGCTCTCTGCCTCTCCATAAGTATATTGTCATTATCATCCCACCATTATCGATCATCAATCTTACCCTCATCATCATAATTGTCAAGATCACTACCTATGGTCAATATCTTGTAGTCTGGCAATCAACAATCATCACCATCATCATCGATCGCCAATTGCCATCAGCTCTACCGTACAATTGAATGCGGGAACCGTGACTTGGGGCTTAAGTTGTGATCTTTATGAGCCAGTTGTCGTTAATAAGGTAACACGATGTCTACCAACTTTAAATTATTATGGGTTTATTTATAATTCTTGTTGGGGGTCAAACAGGACCTACCCTGTCCTCCCCCAATCTGATCAGCGTTAACCAAAGAACAAGGGACAAACTAAGTTGACCGGATAGGGAAGGCTGGCCAGCCTAGGTCAGCCAGGCTTTACCTGCCTCGAGGCTCCTAGCAGACCCAACTGCCCCCTAACGGCTCATTGGACATTAACCATCACATGGTTGACACGTGTCACTCACATAACCACAAGATCAATACGAAATCAGTATAAATACTCAACTCACCTTCACTTGGAAGGTAAGTCATCTCCGGATTAACTAGACAATACATAAGATTCAATTCACTATTCCTACACACAATCCCTGACTTAGTCATCGGAGGGGGTCCCCGACACCACCCCCCGGGGCTAGTAATCTCTGTTCACTGTGCAGCTTAGGTCAAGATAGGCATAAGGAGGTCTCCCCTTCTTCATACAAATACTCGATTGTTTACTACCCGGAACAATTTGGCGCCGTCTGTGGGGAGCGCCGACTACAAGCCATGTCTGAACGACCTTTGCCTCCGCCATCGAACATCGACCCGACGTTTCCCGACGTCTCGTATCTCCACTCTCCATCAGGAGGAGGTAGCGAGGCGGTAAGCAACCCCACCATTCCTACTACGTTCCTCCGAACGCCACCGGCAACCACCCGGGGAAACCCGAGTCATGTCTTCAGCACTCCACTCGCCTCGGCCTCCCCTCAACCTCATCAGGTGAGGTCGATGGTGGTGGGGCCGTCTACAGGGCATCACGCTCTCAACGCCGGTGAGACACAAACAACCGCAGCTCAAGGTATGGCCAGCAGCTCGCATACCACGGTAAGTCCAGGGCAGATGCAGGCGATGTACAGCACCCTCAGAACCATGATGAACACCTTGGAAGCGGCCGGGGCCACCGTAGTCGAGGCAGACCCTGCTCAGGGGGTGGCAGAGAATGTGATTATTCCGACCAATCTCTTCCACACCCCTGGTCATGGAGCCCCATCCAGGCCTCACACGGTGACCAGCAGCCATACCAAGTCACATACAAAACCGAAGTCTCCTCCTCGACACTCGTCTCATCACACTAGCCGACATGAGACCACCCGCCACAGCACTCACCGTGCCTCGGGGTCGAAGCACGGAGATACAGTCCACACAGCCGAAAGTCCCAGTGGGAGGCATCCCAAGAAAGTCCGTTCTCCTTTCACAACGGAAATCTTGGATAGTCCTGTACCTGCTTTCAAAATGCCATCCTGCAAATTTGACGGGACGACCGACCCGACGGAGCACGTCCATAGCTTCGACAGCCACATGTCCATGTACCAGCAAAGAGATGCAGTCTGGTGTAAAGTGTTCCAAAACACGCTGACAGGGCAGGCCCAGACTTGGTTCAGGAACCTGCCAGATAAGAGCATCAAGAGGTTCAGGGAGCTCGCCAACAGGCTGGAAGATCAGTATTCCGGCAACAAAAGGAGGGAGAGGATAGCCACCGAGCTCCTCACTGTGCGGCAGCTCCCCAACGAGACCACAGGCAGCTTCATTCGCCTTTTCAACCCCGAATACCAGCAAATCCCGAACTGTTCACAGGAGGTGGCGATATTTATTCTGACACACGGGCTGGCACCTGGTCCGTTCCAGACGCATATCATAAGGAAACCGCCAGCCACCATAGATGTGGCAAAGAAGCTGGCAAAGAGCTTCATCAGGGAGGAGGAGTACAAAGAAGCCTTCTCCCCTCAGAAAAGGAGCCTGCCAGGGACCACCGGAAGGAGCGACAAAGGGAAGGGGTCTGCCAAAACATCCAAGGCTATCGAGAAGGAGACAGATAGAAGGCCAGACCTGAGAGGCCCAAAGAGGGAGAGGATCAGAGACAACTTCACCGAGCTCACTCTCCCGAGGGCGCAAGTCTATGCCATACACGAGGGACCCAAACCTTTTCTGTGCCTTCCACGAGGACTACGACCATGACACTCAAGATTGCAGGATGCTGAAAATTCAGATCGAAGACCTGCTCAAGCAAGGATTCTTCAAGCAATATGTGAAAAAGAAGGAGCCGGGGGCTGACGAGCAACGGCCTCCCATCCGTCAACGACTGGGAGAAATACACGTGGTGACAGGAGCCTCTGCCAACGGAGGGACAGTAAGGGGCCACCGGAGACACCTCCGGGAGCTTCGGAATCAAGTCCTCTACTCGGGGGCAGAGTTTCCACCAGCTCCTAGGGAGACCATACCTACTCTGATGTTGGAGCAGGCAGACTACAACCATGTCAGTCAGCCGCACAGCGACCCGCTGGTCATCCAGGTAGACATAGCCAACCACCTGGTTCACCGATGCCTGGTCGACACAGGAAGCTACACCAACCTACTCTACCGGGAAGCCTTCGAAAAAATGGGGCTCAAAAAGAGCCATTTGCGACCAACCAGCTCAGTCTTTGGAGTTTCTGGCCAAGGGGTGAAACCCATGGGCAGCATCACACTCCCCATGATGATAGGCACTGGAGAAGCTGCCAGGAACGTCCTGGCAGAATTCGTAGTGATGGATGCTCCAGCAGCATACAACGCCTTCATCGGAAGGGTAACCCTGGATTAGATATTTGGGCTGGTGTCAATACGAGCGTTATGCCTCCTTTATATCTCAGACAAGGGAACACCCGAGAAGCTCTTCGGCTGCCAAACCACCGGAAGATCATGCAATGTGGTGGCAGTCAGACAGACACAGAAGACACCCTCTCCTTCCGCCGGGGAGACTCAGACAGAACCCATGGAAATTGACCATGGTTCTGTGGGGGCAGGAGACAGGTCTGGCAGAAGAGAGGGGAAACAGATAATGGAAGAGGACAGGTCCCTCAAAAGGACAGAGCCTAATGATGAGCCGGAAGAGGTCATGCTTTCGCCTGGCAGACCAGTGCAGATCGGTTCTGGCATGGAGCCAGAGCTAAGACACAACCTGATTGCTCTGCTAAGCGAAAATCAGGACGTGTTCGCCTACTCAGCCGACGAAATGCCAGGCATCGATCCCAACCTGGCTGTCCACCAGCTAAATGTAGACCCAGAAACAAGGCCAATAAAGCAAAAGAAGAGAACCTTCTCGGCAGAGAAGGATGCAGCCATCAAGGAGGAGATAGACAAACTCCTCAAGGCAGGTTTCATAGAACCATGCAGCTACCCGGAGTGGCTAGCGAACGTGGTTATGGTACGAAAGGCATCTGGGGCCTGGAGAATGTGCGTGGACTTCACCAGCCTCAATAAAGCCTGTCCAAAAGATTGCTACCCACTGCCGAGGATTGATCAGCTGGTAGACTCTACCAGTGGCCATTCAATGCTGTCCTTCCTTGATGCCTCAGGCTATCACCAAGTCTCCCTATGGGAACCAGACAGCATTCGTAACAAGCCACGGAGTCTTCAACTACAAGATGATGCCCTTTGGGCTGAAAAACGCAGGTGCTACCTACCAGAAACTGGTAGACAAGGTGTTCGAGCACCAAAAAGGAAGAAACATCGAGGTGTATGTGGACGATGCCATCGTAAAAAGCAGAACCGATCAGGACCACCTGGCAGACCTGAGGGAAACGTTCAACTCCCTTAGAAGGTACCAAATGAAGCTCAATCCCAAGTAGTGTGTTTTCGGGGTCAGATCTGGAAAATTCCTAGGCTTCCTAGTAAGCCAGAGAGGAATAGATGCCAATCCGGACAAGGTCCAAGCCATAATCAACCTGCTAGAACCCAAAAACAGAAAAGAAGTTATGGGGCTGACAGGAAGAATGGCCGCCCTGTCTAGATTCATCTCCAGGTCGGCAGACAAATCAACCCCTTCTTCGAAATGCTGAAAGGAAACAAACAGTTCACCTTGGGAGAAGAGCAGAGGTCTGCCTTCCAAGAACTCAAGGAACATCTTACCAAGCTAGACACCCTGGCCAGACTAGAGCCAGGGGAGCCACTCTACCTTTATATAGCTGTCTCCGGATCCAGTGTCAGTGCTGTGCTACTCAAAGAAGAGGGGAAGGTGCAGAAGGCTGTCTACTATGTGAGCCACACCCTCCTTCAGTCCGAAAAGATTTACAAGCTAGTGGAGAAGGCAGCCTATGCTGTGGTCATAGCTGCCAGAAAGCTGAAACCATACTTTGAGGCTCACCAAGTAACAGTACGCACTGACCAGCCCCTAGAGAAGACCTTGGAGAAGATAGAGAAGTCAGGGCGGCTCACCAAATGGGCCGTGGAGCTGTCAGAGTTCGGAATCAAATACAAGCCCAGGGGGCACGTCAAAGGCCAGGCAGCAGCCGACTTCATAGCCGAATGCTCACATCATGAGGAGGCAGCCGAACATAACATCTGGGAGGTATACACTGATGGATCTGCCACCTCCACTGGCTCGGGGGCAGGTGTAGTCTTGATCTCCCCAGAGGGGAACATATTTGAGCATGCCCTAAGGTTTATGTTCCAAGCTTCCAACAATGAGTCGGAATATGAAGCGGTGATTGCAGGGGTAGAGCTCAGCGTGGCAGCCGGGGCTGAGCATGTCGTCATCAAAACAGACTCCCAGCTGGTGTGCAGCCAGATCAGGGGAGAGTACGAAGCAAGAGATGACACAATGCTAAAGTACCTAGCAAAGTTCAAGCAAATTTCGGGAACGCTTAGCTCCCTCAAGGTCGAGCTAGTACCACGTTCCCAAAACCACCAGGCAGACGCTCTATCAAAGCTGGCCAGCTCCAGTCTCCAAGATGTCTCTAGATCAGTGTTTGTAGACATCCGAGGCAGCAAGAGTATATCCGAAGACAGCCAAGTCCAGTCGGTCGAGACAGAGCCAAGCTGGATGGACCCCATCATAACTTACAAGTTAACAGGGGAGGAACCAGCTGGCCAAAACCACAGAAAGAAGCTCAGAAGGATAGCAGTACGATTTGTGATCATAAGGGGAGAGTTATACAGAAAGTCCTTCTCCCACCCACTCTTGAAATGTGTAGGGCCGACTCACTCCGACTATGTACTCAGGGAGATACACGGAGGGCTGTGCGGCCATCACATGGGAGCCAGGACACTTGCTCACAAAGCCCTCCGAGCAAGCTACTATTGGCCAACAATGCTGCAGGATGCACGAGAGCTCACCAGATCCTGCCACAACTGCCAGGTGCATGCTCCCGTCATCCACCTACCTGCCAATGAACTGATGCCTGCCCTGAACCCCCTGCCATTCACTCAATGGGGGATGGACATCATCGGCACGTTTCCAAAGCAAGCAGGATCAGTCTAATGGGTGATAGGAGCCATCGATTACTTCACCAAATGGATAGAAGTTGTACCGATAGCCACCATCACGGCTGAAGCTGTCAAGAAGGTGGTGTGGAAAAACATTTTCACCCGTTTCGGTCTGCCAGAGGTAATCATCATGGATCATGGCTCACAATTCGACTGTGGCCCACTCCAGGAATGGATGACAACTTTCGGGGTTAAGTTTGGCTACTCTGCTGTTTGCCATCCCCAAAGCAATGGGCAGGCAGAGGCAGCCAACAAGACCATCATCAACGGAATGAAGAAAAGGCTGGAAGACGCCAAAGGAGCCTGGGTCGAAGAAATACCAATGATCCTGTGGTCACTCCGTACCACTGAGAAGGAGGCTACCGGTGAATCACCTTTCAGGATGGTATACGGGACATAAGCTATCATGACCGTGGAAGTAGGGTCTAGCAGCCTCCGGGAGCAGCTTTACGAACCCGCAACCAACGAAGATTCCCTACGGACATCCCTCGACCTACTGGATGAAGTAAGGGACAAGGCATGACTCACCATGGCTGTCTACCAGGACAGGATCAAGAGAGCCTACGACAAGAGGGTCAAAGTCAGAACGTTGAACGAGGGAGACCTGGTCTTGAGGAAAGCCGCATCCTGCAGCATGGCAGGCATCGATGGCAAGCTTTCCCCAAACTGAGTAGGACCCTACCTGATCACAAAGAAAGAAGGACCAGCTACCTTCCGGCTAGCCGAGATGGACGGCACACCACTCAAGTCTATATGGAACACCGACAATCTCAAGAAGTACTATCCTTAGAGGTAGGAGGTAGCCTGTAAAAATTGTAAGCTCCGATAAAGCATTCAAAACAAATACCAAAAGCTATTCAAAAATAGCAAACTATGTATTTCTGGGTCACGGAAACAATTAATAAACAGCTCCTTTGAAAATCCAATCATGGTGTCTACTTCTCGCATTTTTTACACCCATTTTTCGCTAAGAAAAACAGGTAAAAATTGGGGGCAAGGAGGCAGGTCATAATCTGCCCTCCAAAAGCCACAAAATCCATGGCAAGATGCCAGGTGACAACAAAAGTCACTTGGCAGGCCAACAAACTCATGGAAAGCTGCCAAGTGGTAAATGGAAATCACCTGGCAGGCCATCGAACTCTTGACAAGCAGCCAGGTAGTATGAGTAAGCTACCTGACCAAGTCTACCCCGCCATAAGGCCATAGCTGTCAGGCAACAAACCAGCACACCCGTATGCATCAATACGGGCACACGACTGGTGCTCAACAAATCTTTACATAGCTCGCTAAGGCACACGCAGCTATCACAAGAAAGAGCGTACCCTACCTAAGCCGCCTGTGCAGCACACATAGCTACACCCTCAGCATGGGCAAACAACTATCCACCCTGCCAGACCTTAGCGGGACCCAAAAGAGAACAGAAAACTCAGAAAAACATGCCTAGTCTGGCTTGAAGGTCCGTTGTAATTAACGATACCCGGCAACAGGCGACTAACGGCAAAAGGGACATAAGACTAACTCTCTCCCTAAAGGAACTAGGTGTATAGGTTAGGCATGGGAAGGCCGATGAGCCAACACACATCTAGCCCGGGCTACTATCCAAAGCTGCTCCATACATGGGTCGTTTTACACACCATAAGAGCCCACACAGATGGTAGACGCGAGGGGGAAAGGAATACAGTTAGACAGGTTCCTGATGATAACAAAACCCCAAAACGGCCAAGGGCCAGCTGCCATCGCTTGTGATCAGGGAGACCTGGTAGCAGACAAACCCTAGAAAATGCTACCTGTGTGTCGATCAACCTGGTAGGACAAAACGGCTAGGCCAGGTGTAGTTCCTTGCTCCCTGGTCACTTAATCCTGGACCACTTAGGACAGCTGAAAAGCATACTCCTAAAAAGCCACCAGTAGCAAGACGGAAAGCGTGAAGCGCATTCAAAATACTTGCAAAGGCAGACAGGAGAAAAACGCGGAAAAGCAAAAGAGCATCTGTCATAGATAGAAGGCCGAAAAGCCTCACAAATTACATCAATGCTCCCAAAAGAAGGGCAGCAAAATAAGTCTGAATTACAAAGCACAATCACACCCAAAATACAGCCAAAGAGTTCATTACATGACTCAAAGCAGCAAAAAAGACAAGTACAAATCGGCGGCCGTCCACCAGAGACCTACTACGGCCTACCTTACAAAAAGAAGCAAAAGGACAAACTAGATAAAAACAGTTAAAGGTCAGGTCAGGGTCAGGTAGGCAGACTCAGGATGATGCGCAGGACTCCGGACTGTGAAGCAGCCGCCAAGAGCCCTATTCCTAAGCAGACTGCCCCGGGTTAACCGGAGCAGGAGATGTGACAACACTTGCACCACCAGCCTGGGTGGTCTCAGTTTGAGGATTAGGCAGCACCGGAGAGGCAGAGGCAGCCATGGGTCCTTGAGCGGCACTGGGATTCTTGAGCAGAGGCCAGGTAGGCTGCTGGCACCTCTTTACCTCCTCCATCTGCTCCCACTCAGCAGAACGAGCAGGAAACAGGTAAGCAAAGGTGGCAGCAGCTCCTCCCCATCCACCTTCGAAGGTCTGCCAGCAACGCTGCTTCATTTCAGCTTTGGCTCGAGACTTGAACTCAGCAAGAGAAACCTCTCGCTCCTCCCAGCCGCTCTTGACCAAGGCAACCTGCTCAGCAAGTTCAGCTTTAAGCCGCTCCATCTCCCCTGCTGCCAGCTGCTCCTTAAGTCTTTTGATTTCTTCACCGGTAGCTTGTGACTTCTCAAGAGCTTGTTCTAAGCTGACTTCGAGGGGCATCACCTGGTCAGACATGTCAGTCATACTCTTCTTAGCATCCTCGACCTCCCTCCTCCAACAGTCAGCTTTTTTCTCAGCCTCGGCAGCAGCAGCCTCCAGGCTCCCCTTTTCTTCGGAAGCCTCCTTCCTTAGCTGTTCCATCTCCTCCCCCATCCTGCTCTAAGACTCGGATAGCCTCATCACCTCTGCTTGGTAGGTGGCTCCCAACTCACAGGCCATCAAGGTAGACCGTGCAGTCTGCAAAGTCAGAACAAAAAGGTTAAAGGAAGAGAAGGAACACTACAAGGGGTAAGTAAGAGGAAGAAAAGGGGAAGGAACTAGCCAGAGCCAAGTTGTGCATGGTAGAGGCAAAGGGTGTCTTGACAGAATGCCCCAGCTCTGTAGGCCGGTCCAAAGGCAGCAGAAGGCCCCTGAAGAGGCGCCAAGCACAAGTATTGCCTTCTTCGGGGTCAGCCACGTTCAGGGACTCATCACAGCAAACATCAATAACAGGCCGGAATCGGTTCCGACTTGCTAAGGGATCGGGTATCCCGCACAGATTCTCCATGACGTGACGAGGAACCTTGACAACCGGCTCCTCCAAATATTCGCCTCTCGCATTAAAAACATACTCGGACTCAAGCTGGGGAGGTGAGTGCTCACCACTCCCTAGGTTAGGCAGGGAGCTTAAAGATTCCAGCCCCCTGAAGATAGTGGAGCTGCCCTCACCTAGAAACTGGTTGGCCAAGCCACCCGGGGCTGAGTCGAGGGCTGCTTGCTGACAGGAGGACTCTCCAGATTAACCACAGGAGCGTCCACCTCAAAGCTGGCCGGCATATCCAACCTCCTCTTACAAGCCGCCGAAGGCAGATCCTCATCCTCCTCATCACTGAAAATCCCACCAAAGTCAAGAAGGGAGGCCGGACGCTTACCTCCCACCGAAGGAGCACCATCATCATCATCATCATCATCTACCCATTCTTTTCCCATAACAACCTGCCTGATTACTCCAAAAGGAGCAGCTGGAGCCTTGCCAGTAAAGTCCAACTCCATCCCACCAGCAGTAGCAGCCGAATCGGAAGCCGCCTGCTCCACGCTGCCAGCAGCCTGCTCCTCCACAGCCTGGTCACCATCAGCAGTCGGCTGGTCGATATCCACCTCCATTTGCTCCACATCAGCAGCTACCTCCTTAGGAATCTCCCTCTCGGCAGGTAGCCGAACAGCTTGCTCCTCTTCCTCTGCCTCCACGACTACGCGCCTTGCCGTGCTAGAGGCAGGAGCTCGGACACGAGGAGTCCTCCTGACCCTAGTAGCAGCAACAATCGGTGCAGCACGACCCGCTTGAGAGGAACCAGCTTCCCAATCGTCCACGACCTCCATCAAACTCTTCCTCTTGTCACCTTTGCCCGGTGCAGCTGGTGGCTTGTCCTTGGGAGTCCCGTCAGGCTTGCAATTAATTCTCCTCAACGCCTCCCTTGGTCCACTAGAAATCACCTGAAAAAGAGAAAAGCAGATCAGACAAAGATGGAACCAAAAAGACAGTTATAACCTGGCAGAAACCAACTACCCCCCATACACACCTGGACCATTAGTTGGAGACAGGCCAACGGCCTGCAGCAAATCTTCAGCAACTATAGCGTCAAAGTGGGGAAGCCAAACGGAAGGGCCTAGCTGCCTAGTGTCGTCCGATGTGAAGAACTAGTAGACTGCCTCTTCGTCAGGGCTGAGGATGACATCATTTTGGGCCATAATCCCATCACGGATCTCCTCAGCCCCTGTCTGGAAAGATCAATTCATCTCATTCACGAAGAACCGGTTCACCTTGAAGTCGGCAGGCACCTTCACCCAGAAAAAGGCATCCCTCCAAGAAGGCGCATTCTCCATACGAGGATACACCGTTGATTTGCCGGCCATCTGATGGAGAACATAACACCCCTTCTCCGAGTGACCCATCCTCTGAAGGCGGTGGAGCTTCTTGAAGAGAGAGACAGACACACGAAAGCAAAAGACACCAAAGTTCGGATGGACTTCGGGGCCAGTTGGGCAATCGCACCGCACGTCCGCGTTAAGATTGAGACAAAGAAAGGGTGGAGTGGGAAGCGCAGCCCAAACTCCAACTGCTTGACAAACACCGCCGTCCTCCCTGGCGGCGGATCCGTCACAACTGAGCCCGGGGCTGGCAGCTCCAGCAAATACTCTCTCCCAACCCTGAAAAATTCATTCGCCTTCTCCATCATACCAGGCCTGGACATCTTCTCAATGAAGTCAGGCGAGATCTCGGTGTTGAGAGAGGCGTCGTAGTATTCCAGGCTAATAGCTGGCCTCCCTGAGGGCACCGGAAGACTCTGGTCAACCGTGCTCGGAGGGCGGGCAGACACTGGCCTAGGGGTGGCCTGACTCGACGAGGGCACATCACTCATATTGGACAGGTAGATGTGAATCGGCTTCAATACAGACTGCCTAACACTACGGCGAATAATCAAGGGTTGGTGAGGAGACTCAGATGAATCCGAAGACATAAAAAAGAGAAGGAGAAATTACCTCGAAATCTCCTCGAAAACGGCCGCAGAAGGGAGGCTGATTGGGCTTCTCCGACGTCAAAAAAGAGAGAAAGTAAAGGAAAGAAGATGAGAAGTTTTTGGAAAAGGAAATAATGATGGAGGAAGCCGTTGTGGGCTCTTAAATAACCACACAAACGGTTACCTGCACGAAGTGACGGTTGCACTCCTCAAGACATGGCCTGCGCACGACGCGTGTAAGCCAACTTGCACCCCACGATTTGAATTTCCCGCTCAAAGGGGATTTTTGAATTAAAACTGAAACCCCTATCCTCTTGATCTAGGAGTTTCAGTTCGGGCTATTGTTGGGGGTCAAACAGGACCTACCCTGTCCTCCCCCAATCTGCTCAGCGTTGACCAAAGAACAAGGGACAAACTAAGTTGACCGGATAGGGAAGGCTGGCCAGCCTAGGTCAGCCGGGCTTTACCTGCCTCGAGGCTCCTAGCAGACCCAGCTGCCCCCTAACGGCTCATTGGACATTAACCATCACATGGTTGACACGTGTCACTCACATAACCACAAGATCAATACGAAATCAGTATAAATACTCAACTCACCTTCACTTGGAAGGTAAGTCATCTCCGGATTAACTAGGCAATACATAAGATTCAATTCACTATTCCTACACACAATCCCTGACTTAGTCATCAAAGGGGGTCCCCGACACCACCCCCCGGGGCTAGTAATCTCTGTTCACTGTGCAGCTTAGGTCAAGATAGGCATAAGGAGGTCTCCCCTTCTTCATACAAATACTCAATTGTTTACTACCCGGAACAATTCTGATTGCTATTATGTGATTTTATATGCTATGTGCTTAGATGGTGAAGTTTATTTGAACTTGATGAGTATGTAAATATGATGATATATAGTTGGTGTATACGTATTATAATTCTACCATCTTGATATCCGTGGGCAGGGACGGAGCTCGGGCAGGGCCTATAGGGGCCCGAGCCCCCCTCACATTCCTGAGATATATAATTTACAGTTTAGTTAGAATCAAATAGAAACAGCCTGCCCCAGTGGTTGTTGGATTCAATAATAAGCAGCTGGCTGGGGTTCGATTCCTGCCAGCCCTCTTTTTTGCCATTTTCCTCTCAATTTTTTTCATTAAATTGTTTTCCCCATGTTTCTTTTAACTCGTTAGCTTTGTTTTTTTTTTCCCTCATCATTTCTCCTCTACAGTTCGGGTTTAAGTAATAATATACGGAGTATATACTACACTTTTATTAGTTATGTTTTTCAGTTATATTTTATCGTTATGATTTTTGAGTTTTTTCAAGATCATATATGTATTCAACGGGAGCCCCCCTCAACTTTCCATCCTGGCTCCGTCCCTGTCCGTGGGTTGGTCGTGGGGTAGTGCTTTCCGCTAATTTACTTGGAGATAGTTATTATCAGAGGACTCAAGGATGAAATTAATCGAGTTAGGGTGTGATTTGGTACAAAACTAAATGGGTTGACCTATTTTGCTTACTTTACGTATGAGCTGGTTTATAATGTCGAATGACTTGGGCTTTGACTAAGTTTATGGAGAGATGTATTTGTATTGTAAGAGTATATTGATAGGGGTTGTAGATGTGGACACGATCAGGGAGTATTGAGGGCTAGTTAGTGTTTAATTTGGGTTATTTTAAGGTTTAATCTACAATATTACGTTCGTTGTTTGTTCGACTTTGGATTTGTTATTGGTATGTTCGGGTTGATAATATTGTCTCTATAATTCGTAATATGTGGTGGACTCTCTTAATAAAATACTGAGAATTACTATGGTCATTGCTAGCCTTAGGGCGGTTGGCACTGAGGTGACTCAATCTGTTTGCAATTATTACTATTTATTGCTAGTATTCAGACGGTTGGCGCTGAGGTGACACAACCCGTTTGCAATATGTTTTGCTAGTCTTCGGACGGTTGGCGCTGAGATGACACAACCCGTTTGCAATAACTCTTATTATTCATTGCTAGTCTTGGGACGGTTGGCGCCGAGGTGACTCAACCTGTTTGCAACTATTATTAAGTATTGTTTGATAGGATAAATCGGCAATGGTCCTGACTCATTCTTTTATATTGTGGATGGTTTATGGTCCTTTTTACTGGTTGGTAGTGATTTTAAAATTGGTTATGTAATTATGGTTGAATTCTCATTGATTGAGTTAATTTGAATTAAATTGGTTATTCTTGTAATTGATTCTTATGTGTGGGTGTATTTCATTGACCATGACAAACTGTTTTTACAAGGTAGAGTCTGTTACTCAACATTTCCGGCTGGCGTGTTTTTCCTTCGGGCTACTCGTCATGGGGTAGGTCCACGTGTTGTCTGTTTGTGATTTCAGGCTAGTTAGAGGTTCTTGTAGGTCGTACTTGAAGAGATGTGATTAGCTTCCGCTGTGCGAAATTGTAGAACTATTGTTTAGGCCTTGACGCCCTATAATTTGTAATTAGTTGTATGTGATTTTGTCAGCTTTGTATATCGATTGTAATATTATCGAATTTTGGCGCGTATTTGTGTTAAAATAATGTTTTAAAAATGGCCGAAATTTGGGAGTGTTACAGAAACCCATTTCCATTGGCATTTTCCTAAGCATTTTGGACAGAACTTCCATACTAAGCACAAATATGTAAGGAGAGAGGGAGATCACCCTATCTGAGGCCACATTTGCCAGGGAAGAACCCCTCATAACTCCCATTGAGTTTGATGGAGAACCAAGTTGTAGTTATACAGTTAATTATCCATTCCATGTATAACTTTGGAAACCCCATTAATGCCAGCATATTCCTAACAAATTCCCAATTGAGAGAGTCAAATGCCTTCTTGATATCAACGTTTATCAAACTCCTTGGAGAGATGTGTTTTTTGCTGTACCCTTTGACTAAAGATTGAGACACCATGATATTATAAAAAAAAATGCATCTTCCCCTCACAAAAGCAGCTTGCTCATCTCCTATTAACTTTGGCAGGATCTCTTGCATTCTATTAGCTAAAATTTTGCTAATTGTCTTGTAAATTGTTGAGCAGCAAGAAATTGGCCTGAATTCTGCCACAGTTGAAGGATTTTCTTTTTTGGGAATCAGTGTTATCATAGTACTATTGGCCTGTTTTGAGAGTTTTTTTGTGAGGAAAAACTCTTTAACAGCTTTTGTAAAGTCCTCCTTGACTACTTCCCAATTTTCCTCGAAAAACCATCTTGGCCAAGACTTTTGTTGGAATCAATATTGAAGACAGCTTCCTTAATCTCCCTGTCTAAAATTGGCATTATCAGTTTATCTGCTTCCTCCTTTTGCATTTTCATTGAATCCTGAAAAATATCTGCATTGATCTGTTTGACTTCATGTTCTGTTCCCAACATATTGATGTAATAGTCAATAAAAGCCTGAGCAATACCCTTCTGATCATCATACACATTTCCCTGCATATCCTTGATTTTACCTATTATACTCTGATGTTTTCTCTCAGCAATTCTAGTATAGAAATACCTAGTGCTGCAGTCAACTTCTTTTATATGCTGCACTTTAGCCCTTTGGCGCAGCATACTCATTTCAGCTTGCTTTAGCTTTTGGTATTCCTGTTTTAGAACACTAACTTCCTGAAAAGCATCAGTTGAGGCCCTCCTTTGCAGATTGTCTTGAGATTTAAGAAGTTGATTCCTTGCTGTCTCCACCCTTTCAGAAAGTTTAGAGAAATGCCTATGATTAAGCTCAACAAGAGCATGTTTAGCATGCTTCAGCTTCTGAAAAAGTTTCTGCATTGCTGTACCCTGAACTCCTTGTTCCCAAGCATTTTTTACTGTGCTCTTATAGTCAACATGTACAGACCAACAATTGAGGTATCTAAACACCTTTTTAGGCTTGATCTCCTGGAAAACTCTCACCAGAATTGGAGAGTGGTCAGATAGACTTGAAGGCAGAAATTCAGCAGCAGAATTGGGAATTTTTGAAATCCATTCTGCATTGACTAGTGCTCTATCAAGTTTACTCCAATTAGCAGCTTCCCCATCTTGATTATTGGTCCAGGTGAAAAAACACCCCTGACCTGCAATGTCATCTAAGCCACAACTTGCTAAGCAATCATTAAAATCCATCATGTCCATAATATTTGGAGGAGTATTGTTGTTCTTTTCCTCACCATTCCTTGTGACATTGAAATCACCAATGACAAGCCAGGGTTTACCACCTGGGTTAAAAGTCTCCAACTCCTGCCATAAAATCCTCCCCTCAACAGCATCATTACTTGCATAAGTGAAGGTAATGAAAAGCTCCTGATTGGAAATTATATGGTACACCTTGCAACTCACAAATTGAGCATGAGTTTTTAAAACATCAACTTTAAATTGCTGTGGTTTCCAAACCACCCAGATTCTCCCATTTCTATGATGATTGTAATTGGTAATAACCTCATAAGCAGCAAATTTCCTTCTGATGATGGAATTTGCTTTATGCTCCTTAACTCTAGTTTTTAAGATTCCTAGAATATCAACTTTGTACTTCAACATGAGGTCCTTCACCTCCTGCTGCTTGAGGGTGTCATTGCACCCTCTGATGTTCCATGCAGCTACTAACATTTGTGAGGGTCAGGTGGTTCTCTATTTCCCCTGTAATCCCCTTCATTACTCTCCATATCAGCATGACTAGGTGCCTCATCCTCCAATAACATTAGATCCCTGAATCTGCTCACAATGGTGCAAGAAGTAGTCATCTTAGTCTGTTTGCTTCTCCTTGAAGAATACTTCCTGCTCACCATCTTGAATCCCAAATCTCCATAGAGTGGTGAGTTTGGATAAATTCCTGGAGATATATGATCATTATATTCCAAGTCCTCCACAATATCCTGCTGATTATGAGGTTTTACTAACTCAGGTTGAGGTGCTACTGCTGCCTGGTTAGCCATCTTATTTTCTGCCTTATCTTCCTTGTCATTCTTTCCACAATCCTTGTTCATGAGTATTCCATTTCTCTCCCCATCAGGAGACTTCTGCTGAGCATTTTGGATGACATTCACTACAGGTTCAGGTGCTACCGCTGCCTGAGTGACATTTCCATTGCTCACTGTAACTGGCTTATAGACCTGTTTGACCATTTTTGTTTTGCACTTTTGGCTTGCTTAGCTTACAATGCTGCAAATCATGGCCAAGTTTTTTGCATCCTGTGCCATAATAGGGCACCCACTCGTACTCTATTGTTTGGAGCTGAGTGCCACCATAAGGAGTATTGATAAGAACTTCCTTTGGGAGATCAGTAGAGACATCTACCTCCACTAGAACTCGAGCAAAGGAGAGTTTCTCCTTATGAATGGTTGTGTGGTCAGCAAAAAGAGGTATGCCAACCCTGCTTGCTATTTTACTCAGAGCCTTGTCTGACCAACACCAAGGTTCCAGTTCTGGAAGCAGAATCCAGACTGGTACATGACATACACTGTCCAATTCCTGAGCAAAGCAAGGTTCCCATTTTTTCAGAATCAGTGTGTTAGATCCAATCCTCCAAGGTCCACCTTTGAGAATAGTCTGCATATCTTCTTTACTAGAGAATCTAAGACTGAACCATCCTCTTTTATAAAACTTGGTATCAGGATGATCAACATGGTTCCAATTTTTCTAGGAAAATTCATTAGTGTTTTGACCGTAGGTGTAGCTCCAATCAGATTCCCAACTAGTGACTTTTCCCAGAATTCCAGTCTATCCTTTATATCTCCTTCTTCAATCGCTATCTCACTAGCATTCGCATTTTATGCATAGTGATGCAGAACCATGACCACTTTCGGCTTTGTTTTGACAACCTTATTCCAAGCTTTGGCATTATTCTCAGGTTTTTTTGCATTCCCCACAGAGTTAGTTCCATCGGTTCCTCCAATTGGGGTTTCCCCAATTTTTGTCACAGTTTCACCAATTTTTCCAGTGTTGGTTTCAAAAACAGGGTTTTGCAAATTGGGGTTGAAAACCACCATTTTTGGGCAATTCCACACAAGAATCATCAGTTATATTCAAGTGATTGGGATTCTTACTAGATTTCACCAGTGCTTCATTGATAACATCATTCAGAAGCCAAGGTGAACTTCGAGTTAGCTGGGTATTACTTTCCTCTGCAAAATCTTCATCATTTTCTCCGATCTTAGTATCATTCGCTTTGGTTGACTCCGGCGGTTGTCCCTGTTGTTTTTGTTTCGGAGGTCGTCCCCTCCCTCTGGTTTGAGCCATGAGCAAGCTACTCGTACGGACTAGCTTCGTGATCAAGCTACCTCACAACGCATGACTTAATTCTCGTGTTTTTCTCTCCACTTTTTTGTTATTTTAATATTTATTGCTATCAGAATTGTGAATAATATCATATACGACGATTTATGTCAACCCCTCCATAAATTTTTTTGATGTTTCATTTGATATATATATTTATAAGCTCAACATTAATGACCTTTATATATGACTATGTTAATAAAAGAATCAACAAAATTCAATTAGCATAGTGGTCGAAGTGTTGAAATGCAAATTTGAGATCATGGGTTCAAGCCTTGATGGTCTCATTTTAGAAGGTCAGAAGTGATCTGAGCCACACATCCAAACAAAATCAATGGACGAGATTAAACAAAAAAAAAGCCACAAACAAAAAAAACAAACCCACCCCCCCTTCCCTTTTCTCTCTCCTCCCCCAAACCAACTGGTATATGGTACCCCGGGGTTACGTAGCTCTACGTACCCCCGCTACGTACCCCCCGTCCTAACTATACAGAAGTCCATATTTTAAAGTCAAGCCCAATCTAAATGATAACAATTCTAGCCCAAATTATTACCAGGCCACAAAACATCAAACATGAAATCCCAATTCTCTCTCCTCCCCCTTCCTATTTCCTATTCCCCATCCCGTCACCCCCCTCTCTTCTGCCGGAAAATTCCGCCAGAGCACCACCACGCCCCCCCCCCCCCTCAGAAAGCAAGCAACGCCGGCGATACATCCACCTATCTAACGTCGCCTCCGTGTCCAACTTCCTCCACGATCTCACTTTCGTTTTTCTCCTCTCCAAGCACAACCAAACGCCTTTCCCGACCCCCAACCCCTCTAACTCGTCGACGCCATCAATTCACGCCGGAGACGTCGATGGTGGTGGCGGTGGCGCGGGGTTTAGGGCCAGAGAAAAGAAAATAGGCGAGAGAAAGATAAAAGAAAATGGGAGGAGGATGCATGTGAGGCGGTGGCGCGGGAGTCGGGCCAGAGTTGCAGGCGTCGCAGGGTGGTCAAAATGGTGGTGGTGGTCGACGGAGGCGGTGGGGATGGGATTGCCAGCGGTGTGTCGGGTTGGAGAGGAGGGGAGGAGTTGAATTATTTTAGTTTTTTGAGTGCGGGAGTTGAGTTATTGGGTTTGGTCATTATTTGGTCAAAAAAAATAATTGGGGGAGGAGAGAGTAATTGGGGTTGGTAAAAAATGACCATTTTGCATTTTTATGAATGATCGATAAAAAATGAATCATTTTTTGACTATTTTCATTATTTAATTATGTTTTTGTTATTTAATGTACTAGTTATTATTTGTTTATTTTTACCAATGATCATTATTTTGCAATTTTCACTCATTAGTCAAGAATAATCAAAATTCAGAAACAATGAGTTAAAAATAAGAACTAATGAGTGCCAACTAGGAAATAATGACTGGAAAAAAAAATGGTTATAAAGTGGTATATAATGAATGAAAATTGGATAACAATGAGTGTAAATTGGATACTCATTAGTTTTCAATTTTCAGTCATTGTTTCTGAATTTTGACTCATTAGTTTTCAGTTCCACTCATTGTTTTTGGATTTTCACTCATTAGTTTTCAATTTTCACTCATTGTTTCTGGATTTTGACTCATTAATTTTCAATTTTCACTCATTCTTTTTTGTATTTTTACTTATTAGTTTTTCAATTTTCACTCATTTTTTTTGGATTTTCAATCATTAGTTTTCAAATTTCATTCATTGTTTCTGAATTTTGACTCATTATACCCCTTTTTGCACTTTAAAAATTGAAGGAGATGTGCCAACAAGGCCAAGAGGGGCGGCGACATCGGGGGAGCCCCTGAATTATGCGTGGGTGACCTATATTAAGAAAATTCAAGATCAATATGATAAATGGCGGAGGGGAGGTCGGGGTGGATGGCCGAGCACGGTGGCTCGGTCGGGGCCGGTGTCGGAGACGGTCGGAAACGGTCGGCGACGGTCGCCGGCGAGGTTAGGGTTGTCTCGGGTGAGGTGGGGGGGTTGGGGGAGGAGAGAGAAAAGGGAAGGGTGGGTTTTTTGTTTTTTTTTTTTTTTGTATTTTTGTTTTTGTTTATGAGGTTTAATCTCAGCCATTCATCTAAATTGGATGTGTGACTAAGATGAGTTCTGACCTTCTGACATAAATTTACTTCTGACCGGATGCAGAGTTTGTTGGCCTGGGTCACGCGCGGGTTATCTGTTTATATCATTTTTACTTGTTTCGCAAAAAATAAGCTTTTCTTTTTGTTAGGTTGTACATATAAATCTCACATATTAAACATTGTTTAACGTATGAAAACAATACACTTTAGATGTGTCAATATAAAAAGAGTCTAACATTTAGTCATTATAGAGTATTATTTACTCCAACTGTTTGCGTCAAGTGCGGCGCCATATGCGGCCGATAAGTGGTGAAGATGGGCAGAGAGGAGGTGGTTGGCGGTGGTGGTAAGGCGGTAGCAAGGGTGCGGCAGGCGGGCTAGGTTGATAGAGGAGAGAGAAAAACATTAATTTTATGTGTTTTTAATGTTATTTATTAGTTATTAGTTAAACTGATTTGATTAATATCACTAATCTCATGCCACATTAACGCTTAACATTCAAAAGTTAATCGACGTTAGGTAGGGCTGAGCAAAATATCCGATTATCCGATTATCCGATCCGATATTTGATCCGAAAATTCGGATAACCGATCCGATAAAGCGTTTGGATCGGATATCCGTATCCGAACTTTTCGGATATCTAATAACATTTGGATAGCTATCACAAAAATTACGGATATCCGAATATCCGAAACATTCTCGGATTCGGATATCGGATATCGGATATCCGATCCGAATATCCGTAAATAACCGATAACCGATATCCGATCCAATTCTGTTATTTTTTTACTTATAAAAAACAAATTGTCAAACCGTTATTTCTTAATTTGGTTGGCAATGTTTTTCAAACTTCAACCTAAAGGCATTATAAGGCCCAAACCCAGGATGATTGGCTCCTAATTGGTTCACGGTTGGCTCTACGCAGGATGATTGGACGTACACTCTTTCGAGCAATACGCCTGAGTAAACCTCCTCCTCTAATGGACACAGGTGAATCAGGTGGGGAAGGAATGAAATAGCGTTTTCCAGGTTTAACATTCTTACTAGCAAGGTGGACGGCTAAAGCACTCCTCCTCTTTTCCTCAGCTTTGTCCTTATAGATCTTGTAGGGATCTGGATGAGGGTAGTTAGGGTGGACTGTGGCTTCTACCAAGTATTCAGGCAGCTCCTCCAAGTCATCCTTAGCATTCCTGTAGAGCAAGTCCTCGTACTTTAGTACAGCTTTTAGTTCCTCCACAGTCAAGGTATCTCCTGAATCAGTGTATAAGTATTTTAGGTCTCCAAAATGGCAAGCATAAAAGGTCATTCTCTCGAGCTTCTTGTGCACGTGATCCCATCGTGCCTCATTCTTCAGATTAACCATTACCACAAACATTATCACTTCTTCATTCAAAGCCCATTCGTGCGTCCCTCTGGCTATTTGGAGCCTATCTATCACCCTGTCAACAAAGTTTGTGACTGTCTCTCCCCATCCTATAGGTATGCAAAACAATCCTGGATTCATGGCTATTGTGTCTGTCTTTGCTTCTACAGCTGGATCTCCAATCATTCCATCTACTCCAAAATTCCAGCCAAATCCAAGTGGGTCAGTATGCATCTGTCAATTCACCAAGGTTAGAAATCCCAAAACAATCACTTATATCAAATGGTTAGGCACTAAAGTCACATAACATTTAGCAATCAGCATGCGTATGAATGCACCCATCCCATTCCCAGTTTTGAAAATTTCTTTAAAACAAGTTTGAAAATTTTGTAGACTCGACTAATCAGAACCTAGGGCTCTGATACCAAGTGTAACAACCCTAAATTTTGACTCAAATATAATTGCAATAAATTTAGAATTGTCACGCCGCAATTGACTACCAAGTCAATTGCAAGGCTATTTATTCGATTACATTATTAATTAAAACGGAAACAGCGGAAGTCTTAAATAAATGTCGAACTACTATTCTCAAACTAGTCTTAAATTACATATTCAAACTGAAATATAAAATAAGTAGTGTTTATAAAAATTCCCATCATGCAGACGACTCTTCAACCAAGCATCCACATCATCAACAGAACCTGTCAACTACGCCATCGAGAATGACGTAGGCCCCAGAAATAAGGTAGGGAACGAACCAGAATAAGAACGTCAGCATACAGGCTGAGTAAGAACACAAAAGAATAGAAAGACAGAAGATACGCGCCTAGAGGCGCGTAGCTAACAAATAACAAGCTACCGTTACATCATTAATTTTAATCATCTCAGCGATAAGAGTTCAGCAATCACAATATATATTAGCATTCATTAAGGCCGGGTTCCTACCCCACAGCCACCACAATCTCGAACCAACGCGAGCTAGAGTACCATAAACAACCCCTAATGACTCAGAGTGTGCACACCCCTCTCTAGGGATCCAGTAGGATGCGTACCCCTAGGAGGAAGCCAAATAGGAAGCCGGTAGCGAACCGACCAAAGACTCCCCTCTTATAAAGAAGGTACACAGGTGACCGATCTACGTCGAGACACCTTACTCTAGGTGGTAAAGTCGATTTCACATCAATCATAATCATTAATCGTTAGTCATAATCATACTCACCTTTATAATATCAAGATCATAATTTTAAGCTCAAGAAACAACAATAACAAAACAAGAAAGAAACAAGAGAGGCACACTCGGCCGAGAACGCCGAGTGGCCGAGGAAGCCGAGCCGGCCGAAGGGCCGAACCGGTCGAACGGCGGAGGCCGAAGGGCCGTGTGGTAAGGCGAGCCGAAAGGCTTATGCTGCATGGTTAATTTCAATTGATAGATGTAGAAACAAAAGCAACGGTAAGATACTCGTGGACAATGGTCATTAAGACGGGATTAGAATCAAGGAAGCATAATTAAGAGAATTGGTTATCCTGGTCGGAATTGTAACCAACGTTCTTACCCTTTCTAGCAAATCACAAATCAACACAAGATTTAGAAGGGTACTTCCTCGAACACAGAACCTAGAAATCATCAACAATAATCAATTACCAAACAATACTTCCAATTAACACAAAAGACATCAACAGTCCATCCAAACGATCTCCAATTATCACCAAACTCGCACAACACTTACCCAATCATAATAACAACATAACCCCATAATCAAATCATCAAAACCATCATAATAATACTCAATTCTAGATAAATTCAGATCTGGACAGAATATAATTTTCACTCTTAAAACATCCTAGAACATCCTCAAATTATAAAACCATGTTCAATAAGTCACAATAATCAATCTCCTCAATTACTACTCAATTCCATTCATAAAATCATGCTTAATCCATCATAAACTTCAATCACATGAACCCTAATTATAAACTTAACTCTTCATGCATAGAAAACACAATCAAACTCAACTATAAACCCAACAACAATTAATCATCATCTAATTCATGTATAGACTTCAATTAACATGAATAATAACAATACCCTAATCCGAAAATCATACTAGGGCTTAGAAACTTACGATTCTTGATTGCAAAACTAAGAGAAAAGGACAGAAGGGCTCGGAAAACGGGCTAGGGTGGCGGACGGCGGCGTCAGGCGGCGGCGAAGGGCGCGGCGGCGGTGCTCGGCGCGCGCTCTTCTTCTCCTTCTCTTCTCTCTTTCCCGCGGCTCTCTTCTCCTTTCTTCTCTCTTTCTTTTCTCTTGGGCGACGGGTGATGTGAGGAAAAGGGGTTCGGGTTTGTTTGTATTTATAGTTTATGGTGAGAGCTTAAAAGACGGGTTTAGGTAAGACGGTTTACGGTAATTAAGTAATTGGGCTACCCAATTAGGAGATTAGCTAAATTAGGAAAGTAAACTCTAATTTCCCAAAATAGAATTAAACACCCTCAAAATGATTATTCTCTATAAACTCTCATAAATAAACATCTCAAAAATACGGGGTGTTACATTAGGAAGTCCTCACCTCGTCCCACATAGGCTAAGCAAAGAAAGATGTGCCCACATCTTTCTATAAAAGAGTGTGGGATTGAAGAAGAAAATGCAGAGTGGCTGATATTTCAGTGTTGGGCCTTGCCTTTGCTTGGCCCGACTTATGTCATAATTGCCCACAGCCCGTCAATAACGTGGGCTACCTTGTTTGGGCTTATGGGATTGATTTGGTAATGAATCCATTCGGGTAGTGGATATCCACTATATCCGATCCGATATCCATTGGATATCATTTTCGGATATCCGATCGTGTTCGGATCGGATATCGAATACTAGAAATTTAGGATTTCGGATTCGGATATCCGATCCGAACACATAATTCGGATCGGATATCCGAAAATGCTCAGCCCTAACGTTAGGTAATAAAGACACATAGGGGACCCACGTGCGTATAGGTGTAAAGTTCGGGGGCAACGTAATGTACAAATTTCAAATACAGCGGCATCATGCGCTTTATGACATATATATGTTTACTTATATTCTTGTGAATTCCATACTTCTCGGTTTAGTCATATTCGTAGGGTAGGCAATAAGACTGCTCGATGGTAGGACGGCGATATATATGCTTGATATTAAGGTTGTGGAATTCGTGACTGCTACGATGTAATATATGATTCTTTTCTCTCTTTTTTTCTTTTAACTAAAATATAATAAAAAGAAAAAATGCCTCTTTGTTGTCTCCATATTCATTTCCGCCCCAAAGTTTCCCCATCAAATTCCGAAGCACAAAGTTCTACATTTTATAACATCTAGCTAGGTGAGTTGAATAATAGATTACTTGGTGTTTAAGCTATTTATCCACAATGATCCAACACGAATTTTTATAGAGATATAGGATATGGCTAGTCATAGACCCGTGCAAAATTGCACGGTTGTCCTATTTCATTGTAAATTTATCATATTTAATTTAATATCATTTTATAAGAGTTATGCCCGATTCGCTAAAATTAAAATAACTTAATAAGTATCACATTTAGTTAAATATTTTACGCCGATTCATGGATTTCAATGTGAACAACACCACCCAAACTCTACTCCCTGCGGTCCAAATGGAGTATATGTTTGTTTTTTTTAGGTCCAGTTTTACGAATTATTATAAACTCCGTATTCGATAGCACCAAAACATCTCAGTTGATCGAACTGGGTGAATTTGCTATATATGCACATAATAGACAATAATATTCACATAGTTTCTTATTCCACTACATATACCCACGGGTGTTTGATGAAGTGGGATGAACGAAGTATGAAGTTAACATTATGTTTTTTTTATCTTTAAAAATTTAGATATCAAACATTTTCTTACAAAACTGGTTTTGTACGTGCACCTATACAGTATAGTCCGTATTATTTTAAAATTAGCAAACATATAATGGTCCTAACTAACTCACTGGTATCACCCGCGAAATTCATTGTTAGCGTCTTAACTTTCGGCTTAACTACTTGCGCTCATATTCTTTGTTTGATGCACGTATGTATTAGTCTGATTACACCCGCCGTTTTGCATAACAATATTCTACAACTATTTTCAACATAAACATAACATAATCTATAATTCCTTATTCCACATAAGAAATGATCATTCTCAAATTTGATATTAATGGAATATATACTTCCTATATATGGTAATATTTCGGTCAAAATTGAAGAAATGATCAAATTTTATTTCCAAATAACTTAGTGTAGAATATATGGTAGTATATTATAATTATTGGGCGAAATCTTTGTTATTTATTTGGACGAAATATTATGCATTAATGTCCTTTATATATAATTTGGCTAATAAATGAATCAACAAAACATCAATTGTCCTAGTGGTTGAAGTGTTACAATATAACCCTGAGGTCACAGGTTCAAGCCCACATAGCATCATTTTTTCGGAATTGTTATTTCGCAGGTGATGATGTAGCGCTGACATCATCAGTGACATCAGCGGTGATGTGGATGGCCTTATATTTGTCCAAAGGTTTGCCTATTAGTATATATATACTAGTTTAATGACCCGTGCAAAATTGCACGGGCTGTTTAATAAAATGATTATGTACACATAATTAAAAAATTAATAGTAACAAACGATACCATACCTATAGTACTAATTTTTTTTTTTCTATTTGAACTGATTATTATTGGAAATGTTAGTATAGTGATTAATGACAGATTGTTTTTTTAAAAAAAAAGATGTTGTAACCCCAATACAATAATAAAGCCGTTACAATATAATAAAAAAATAATAAATAAAAAAGCAATTACAAAAATGAAAATGAGCAAATTCAGATGCCCTCTCATAAAAAAAACATAAGAAAGGCAACTATTGTTACAAAAAATGTTTCCCAATGTCTAAACCGACGACTCCTGAAATCACCACCCCTTTCTCCCAACCCCGTGATTGACCCGTAGTTGTTTGCTCGTGCATATTTTTTTTAGTCTAATTCCACTCGATCCGTTGACCGACTATACTCATACAATTTGTAAACTCTTATGATATTAAAACAAATTTCAAATATATAAACGCTAAAATATTACTCCACATTAGAAATATAATATAAAACCATTATAATATTTTTGGTCAGAGATAACCTAACTTGTTGACCCGTTTGGCCCCGTAATTAGCTCACTAAGTTATGCTAATATGGTAGTAGCTACTATAGGATTAGTCTTGAAATAAGGATAATATGTATGCGTCTCAAAACCGTTTTTTTTAGATCTGTTAAAACTTAAAAGCTTAAGTAATAGAGTAACTCAACTAAATGTGATTCGATTGTTTTGGGTAATGACAACGCTTTATACGACCTGTGACCCCTAACTACCCAAACCAGATTAGTTTGGGTCATAGCCCACATATTTTTTTTGTCTAGTTTGACCAGACCCATTGACCAGATTAGACACTGGGCAAATTAACCCGTATTTGAGTTCAATTGGACCCGCTTAACCCATTTGACATGCCTAACTAATTGTGAACCACTGCAATTTGCACTATAGAGATACCAAACAAAGTCTGTATACCGAGATGTGATTACTAAAGATAGCTTAAGATGGCTGATTACTTGCGTAAATGGAGATCATTTGATATACTCCTCATATTCGTTTTAAACTTCCCATCCTTTTTTTTTGGGGTCTCGCCTTTGTGTTTCCCATTCCCAAAATATTACATTAATGTAATAATTAGGAAGGCAAAATAAAGGTGTTGGTGATAATTAACTTTTAAATTTATTTTTCCGTATGAAGTGTGCAAAATGTAAGGGGAAGTTTAAATAGGACCGGAGGAAGTATATTATTTTAAAAGATTATATACCTTTTTAAAAAGTATATTTCGGCTAAATCGCCATGGATCATATTTAAAATTAATGTCCAAACATATATTTCAGGTTAGCTATATAAGGTTCACTTCCGTACTCGATATACGACCAAATCAGAATTTTGAACCGATTTTGCTTGGTAATGAGTAATGACAATGCTTTATACGACCTGTGAGGCCGTGACCCGTAGCTACCCGAACCTGTCTTACTCTTAGCCCACATAATTTTTTCGTCTACCCGACTCGCTGACCAGATTAGACACCGTGGAAATTAACCCGTCTATGACCTCAATCGGACTCGCTTGACCATTTGAGATGTCTAACTAATTGTGAACCAATACAATTTGCACTATATAAATACCTACTCAGTAAAAGCTTTTCTCAAATTGTTGGTTTTGAGAGTGCTCAAAATTTTCACTTGGCCGTATTGTGATGCCAAAGTATGAGACAACTTATACCAAGTACCTGGTACTTTTTTCATCCATGTGAGATTAGCATCTCCTCATTGACTTCCTTTAATTTAGTCTACTACCCCGTATAAAAGAGTAGGCATGATATTAGGCTATTAGCCTCTATGGGCTGAAGTATGTGAACTGTACATATACGGAGTATAATTGATAATGAACGAAGAATGATCAATAACTTTAACTGAGTTTACATTAACAAACTCTAAATATTTTGGTGAATCTTGTTTTTGTCGTCCTATTCTTCTAAATTTGCAATCAGCAACTTGTTCACTTGGTCATTGCACATGGTGAATAAAAAACGAAAGCACATTCAATGGACATGACTTGTTTTTCATGTTCTTGTTACCCTCCTAGATGCAGATTGTTAAACAAACAAAATTGCTAATTTTCTGTATTGCTAATTATGTTTGTCCTTTGTTTTTCTTTTGATCGCCAAGCGTCTTTGGCGACATGGGGTGGTTAATGTATAATTATGAAACATTCACACCTTCATTTGCAATCGTCACTTGTCCCAAATGCTTGCTGAGCTCATTATTTTTAACGGTTAGCTAAAAATGGCTTGGCACTATCAACAACTTCTTGTTGTCCTAAGTTGCAATACACAAACTGAAAACAAATACACAAATTTCCGCTTTTTAGATTAGACACCAATAAACCTCTATTAGATACTATTAATTTTGCTCAGTAGTTTTTGAAGGTCCGCACTCCGAAATAGCACTCTCACCTGGCCTGTTAGATACAAAGACAATAAGTAGTAAACTTAGAGCTTAATCCCATTTACATAATTTTAATCAAACTTATAAAATTTAAAAAGTAAAGTCAACTGTAGGATATCAAATTTGTAGAGCGGAACCAATGTATATACTAATGAAAATGTATTGTAACAAAAGTGTAAAAGATCACATCAATAATTTAGGCGAAAAGCCTAAAAATCGCTATCTTTAACCAATATCAAATTAACCCATGATAACATAACTTCTAATAAAAACTTAAATATGGTAAAGTTAATCGTCCAAATTACCAGAGGGTTAGATTAATTAGGTGTTTATATCTGACACAAATTAAAAGAAGTTTGCTCATCAATGTATAGGATCGGCTGCTCTCCTATGTTGTATTTCATCATAACTGGAAAAACAAAGCAAATGTAATCAGGAAAAAGAATCAGTGTTTGTTACCTCTTGTAAATGAAGATCCGATCAAAGTAATTGATCGTTTTTGACATAGTAATTGATCGTAAACATGGAAAAGCTATAGAGTTGAAGGCATTACCGAATTTTGACATACATGAAGAAAAATTTACTTGCGTAGTTTCTGCAATTAACAATCAAATGCATCAATTAGACATACTAATAGTCGTAAAAAAAAAACAATAATGTTATGTCAAAATGAACTAAATTTGAAATGAACACATGTAAAAGGTTTAAAAGAGATGAACGTAATTCACAACAAATGATTTAAGGGAGTAAATATATGTAGCAAATCTGTTGGAATTATGTTAAAGAAAAATATATATTTTCTTGAAAGAAAAAACTTTTATTATTGCTATTTCCGTATTTGTACATATATATGACGTGGTTTATTAGGATTTCATGATTTATTTGGTTGCAATTTCCGTTTTAAGAATGACATTTCCAGATTGTAGCTTATAGCATATATTTTCTTTCTAATTTTATCCAAGAAATTAATTCACATTATTTGTTGCCCAAAAATTCGGCGATTTTAGGTATCAAATAAATTTAAAATATATTATTAAGTTTAAAAGATATTTAATTTAGATATTAAATACAATTTAAATTATTTGATTCCGTTTATTGACCCGTTTTAATATATTGTTGCTTAATTAGTACGAAATATTAGTCATATTTGGTAATTAGTAGATTTAGCCAGTATATGAAAGATTATTAAATTCCATTTGTCTTTTATAACGAATCTACAGTATTCGGTCTTAATAACACATGCTTTTTATGGGTGTGAATACATATATTTTGATATTTTTTTCTTTTTATAACAAAATATAATTTGTAAATAATTTTTGCAGATTTAGTTAAATATGGAATATGTTAATTCCTGTGGAGATTTTGTTGCCTAAAATACTACGTGTTGACATCAGCAATGACATGGCGCTGATGTCAAATCCTATGTGGACGGTCTAATATGCTCCTAAATCTACCGCTATTGTATGTATATATGATAGGGTCAGGTTCAGGTAGGAACCTTACATATATAAGAACTCTAGGAACCATATTATTAAATAAATAAATACTAGTATCCAATAATTAGATTTTTTTTTTTTGAAAGCATCCAATAATTAGATTAAACAACAATAAATTACCCCAAAAAACTATTTTCTCTCTCCTCCCTCCTACCCTCCACCACCAACCCGACCCAACAGTCCAACACCCTTGCCACCCACCCACCCTCCGCGACCCACCACCGCCCACCACCTGACCACCTCTCGACACCACCACCAGAACCACCACCACTACCCCCACCGTCCGCGACACCATCCGCCCCTACTTCCACCTTCATTTTCTCCTTTTTCCTCGACTTTATCACTCCTCAAATTTCTCTCTCCGCCGCGGCTCCACCTCCCAGAAAACTACCATTTCCGTCTCCGACATCACATACAGCAATCATCAGTCTCCGGCGACCATTTCCCCCGCCACCACGATCACCCACCACCTCTCTCACAATACAAATTTTAGATTTAGGTTTTAATTAACACATGTTCATCAAATTATTACTCTATGTTCATCAAACTATTACTATATGTTCATCAAAGGAAAGCCTATGTTCATCAAACCATTCCAATAATTTGGGTTCATAAAATTAATTTGAAATGTTGGTGGGAGATAAACATAAGAAATATAGAAAATGAGGGAAAGGAAAAATTAGAGAAGGGGGATTGGGAGATGAGAAAATGAAAAACGACAATGGAGGAAGTAGGATGTTCGTCAAATTACTCCAAATGTTCATCAAAATTGATGAACATATATAGAGAGGGGTGCGTAAGTGTAATTACCTCACATATGTGCTGCACAAAAGAAATTGATGTGATGAACATATGAGTTTGATTTGATGAACATGTGGGAGGATCCGATGAACTTGGAGTTTCGTCAGTTTAACAATGGAGTTTGGTTAGTTGGGAAAGTGAAAATGAAGAAGAGAGAGAGAGAAAAAGTGAGAAAGTGGGGATGTCTGAAAGTGAGAAAGGCTTAGAGCCTGGCAGAGTCACGTGAAAGAGAAGTTTTTTTTTTTTTTTTTTTGAGGTTTTAATATAAAAATTGAAAAAATTACTATTTTGCCATTAATGACACGCGTGTAACAAGAGCCGTCCGATCAAGTCATTTAAATGGCTAGGATTGGTTACTAAAGTTGCTATATACATAAAGTTCCTACCAGAACCTAAATCAGTATATATAATATAAGATATATAATTGTGTAAATGACTAAGTTGTGAGCTAGGTTCTCTGTCCAGCAGTTTGCTAATTAAGGGCCCGTTCGTCATCACTGCCGTTTTCAGTTTTTGGTTTTTTTTTTTTTTGAAAAAAATTAGTTAAATAAGTTGCAAAATCGAATTTTTATTGTATATTTCCATAATAGTCATACTGAAAATGAAAACTGACAACTAAAAATTGAAAACCATTTTTTCTTGTTTTAAAAAACGGGACTTTGGTTTTCAGAAAAACTGAAAACGATGCCAATAAATCTTCTTCTTACTACCTTCTAAAAGCCACTAAGAGCAAAAGCAATAGATACAACTCAAATTTTGGGTTTGTCAATGCCACATATGATTTTGAAAAACCCAAGCCATAAGAAATTTAAACATGCAATAGATGATTTTTTATTTTTTTGAACTCATTTGCAATATTAATTGCATATACTCCACTTGCAAGTCTCTTTTTCAGCACAAACTAGAGTTTGTTCCTACAAACAGGGTTGCATGAATGACAAACAAACCATGGTTATGCAATAGATGAACTCTATATTTGGGTTTTTATTGACAACCCCAATGTAGAAGGACATCTATTGCTTTTGCTCTAAAAGGGCGTCACTGAAGCTGGGCAATAGTGCCCCCAAAACGCAGTTCTCCCTTCTCAAAACCCACCAAAACGACGCCCCTTTCTACTTGAAACGCAGGCCTTTTTCACTATTGGCTACTGTTTCTGATGAACAGTTGACAATCCAATGGCTGAAATATATCCACGCCTCCTTGTCCATCCATAATCTTCCTCTTCCTCTCTCCTCAGGCTGCCTCATCTCATTCATTCTCTCTCCTTCGGCCGATCGTTTTGGTAAGTGATTGTTGAAGCTGTTGATTGTTTTTGATTGATTGTTGGTTTGATTTTGTTTTTGATAACTTTTGGTTTTGATTGATTTTGATTTTGATAATTGTTGGTTTGATTTTGATCGCTTACTTTATTTTTCTGCATTTTGCATGTTTAGGTGACATTAGGAAATATATATGGAACTCTGAAAAACATTGTGGAAACAATACAGGTAGCCATCACCTACTAACATGGTATGAAAGAGTGTTTGAATGTATATATTAGCATCAAACTCACAGAGCATGTATCTTGAAGGTTTAGTTGTTTTGATGCTTGAAATTTATCTGCTTATTAGTCCAAGCTTGGTTTCATAAGTTTTCTTTCAAATTTCGCTTTCATTTTCCATCCAGAGATCATGGCGTATGATTTATTATCTACCTGAATTAGTGCAAACTTATATTTGTTGGGCTTTGGTGTTGTGTGCCATAAATATGTTGTACCGGATATTGGAAATGTGGGTATTGACCTCTGATTTGGTGAGTTTGAGGGCGGCATTCTACTGTCTCTTTACTAATTCATGTCAGTTCATCAACTTCTTTTGATTCATCTGTTTGGCTTGCCTTTCTGCTGATTTACGCTTTTTAGTTTGATCTAGATTATTTCCTCAGTTCTGATTATGTGTGGTTACAGAGGGTAAACTGATTACAGCTGAATTGAGGAAGCTCAGGGGATGCTCTTCCCCAACAAATCAACCTGAAAGAGGATCAAACTGCCAGTATGTTTTCGTCTTATTGATAAATTGGTGCCCTGATTGTTTGAGCTTATATGCCGCAATGGGTTCAGATTATGTTCTTGAAGTTGTTTTTTTTTTTTTTTTTGCAATTTGATGGCTATTGTTTGCTATGTTAGCGAGCTAAAAAGCTAATTGTCTCGGGTCTGGTCCCCCGGAACTCAAAATGGTTTCACCTTTAGAAGTTTCTTGACTGAAATATATGCTCTTCGTAGAAACTTTTTAGAATATGTACCCTTAATTTGCTTGATCTGACTATGAGATTTGTAGTGTAGGTCATCTGTTCGGGCACGTCTCACCTGCGTTCGTGACATGATCAACTCATTCTCTCGTAAAACTTGAGCGATTAGTAAGTAACTATTTTTAATCGCAGCACTTGAAACTTCTGGATATTTGATGTGTAATTATTTCATATCCTGAATATGAGTCTGGTCCATTATCGTCCAAGAAACCTATTATGGGTTATAAATTTTGTGTGACCTGGGGATTTTGTCAGCATGTTGTGTGCCTCAATCCTGGCCACTGGAAAGTAATAATTGGAACCAAATTTGGTGCACGCTAATGTAGTGAACGAAACATTGAATAGGGTTGTACCAACAGAATTGAGACAGTCTCTTATTAGGGCATAGTGGTCCGATGCAATTAGTGTGGAGGATATTTAATTCGTATTTATGACTCTAATTCCTATGACTTGATTGTTATGTCTGTTTCGTCTAACACTATTCCTTCATTTTACATTGATGAGTTGTCACGTTTTTTCTATATTTAGCTAGTTTCATTGAACCAAATCTGAAGTGCGTTATATTGGACTTTGATACTATCCGCAATCTGTGGCAGGTTTTGCCGCTCACCCGCAACGCAACCCTGATAGCATCTGAACCTTGATAGCAGTTTTTTTTTTTCTTTTGCTAACTGCAGCTGGTATGGTGCTTGATTTGATATGCTGACATCGGTTTTGTTCTGTTCTCTTAGAGCAAATTTCAAGTTGGTCCTTCACTTGGGGTGTCTTCTAGAGACAAGTTGTGGGTACTTCGTTACATTTTGGAGGTACGCGAAACACAGCTCTCACATTAAACCGGTTTCTTACTGACTTAGCTCAAAGGTCATGCTCTTCCAAGGAACAGAAGTTGTGCGAAAATCTGATGATCGTCCTCTGTTTGACAAAGGATCACTAAGAACGCTGGAGTTGTAGTTATTAGCTTAAACCTGGAACAAGTGTCTGGAATAATGTAGCTGCACTCACACCGACTATAGGTTTGCACTTCATATCTTCAACTCAGGGTCATTTTTCATTAAAACTTGCAATGTTGCGAAGGCATCGCTAAAGACCTTTTGTTGTTGTTGTTGTAGCAGAGAGGCAACTAGGAAACGAGGACCCTGTTTTATAACCAGCTTTTCAGATGCCTGCAAAAATAAGGTAGGATTCATTCCCCACTATTATTCCTTCTTAAGGTCTACTTGGTATGGATAGATGAAAAGTTTAATTCGGGATGTCCGAAAGAGGAAAATGGGAAGTTCAATCCTGGATGGAGGGAGTAATAGTAGTTACTATAGAGTCAAACTTGTATGTTGTGAATATAAGATACACAGTACACTGCATGGGTGAAAGATTAACTTTGATGTAGGCCCTAGACTTGGCTTTGGCCTACGCTTATCTTTTGGAGTACATGGTATTGTTCTCTGTAGGTTGCAAAGGAGCCTCATTTACGTCTGTTGACTTCTCTTGGACTTCAATTGTACATTGAAGAAAGGCTTTGCCTCTTTCTCACTTAAGTTGAATCCCTTGGTGCCCAACTAGATCTTCTCCTTCTTACTGAAATTGCAATTGAAGAGTAGATGTTAAAATGTGATTGGAGTTATATCTTTCTGGCTCCATAACCTTGGTATTGTTTGATCCCCCGTTTAAAATAGACCCTTGGTGAAACTTTTCCCTTAACGTAAAACACATGGGACTTATCACTGAAATTCGTTTAGATTTTGAGTAGCTTTAGTGCACTCTGATGGTTGGTCTTGGTTGGTCAGGTCTGTGATTATTTTTGGGGTGTTTTGTGGGTGATAGAAATTCGAGTTCTATTCAGCTCCCTCACTAATGTTTTGTGATTTTCTTCTGTTTTGATTTGTGGCTCAGGTGGTGTAGCTCAGTCTCATTGTTGAGGTATGCTATGTTCCGCTCAATGCTATATGAAACGCTTTTTAAGTTACCTTAAAGACTAAAGTTTATACTTCCAGATAATCCGAGATGATTGCTGGTTTTTCTTTCGTCCAGCTTGCTTCTACATCTCCGTCCTCTATGTTCTAATCTGGCCAGTTCTAACAAGCCTGTTTAAATTTCTTCTCCTGCCATTTTATCTAATTCTGCAGTTCTCAGGTTCTTAATCTTGAAGTAGTTGCTGCAAGTTGCCCCCCCCCCCTTTAGTTTAAGCACTTTGGTCTGCAATGTTCCGTGAGTGATTTTATCTCATTGGTATTAAAATTATGTTCCACTGGTTTATCCTTGAGCCTTCGTCTTACATTGTTTTCGTTGATTCGGTTACAACTATTAATTCTTCCATCCCTCCGCAATTTCGTCTTACACTGGTGAAAGTCTCAATCCGTCCGCAATTTGCACTTTTGATGGTGGCTTCGCCACTCATTTATCTAAAGTAGTTATGTTGCTTGTGTTTGAATTGGTATCTGTCCATAGTGAACTAAGTATTATAAGAAGTGGCTTCAGTGTTATGAGTTATGTATAACTGGTGTCCCCAAAAGAAGTATAGTGCAGTAGTGCTAATCAACATATCAGCTTACTTGCTGAACCTAACACCTTAATCATGGTGCTTTAGCTAAGTAGCTGCTATCTCATCGTTTGTATATTTTTTTAGTGCTTCAAACCCATATAAGC
The DNA here is from genome assembly GCA_963457585.1 of Spergularia bocconei. Lineage (NCBI taxonomy): Eukaryota > Viridiplantae > Streptophyta > Magnoliopsida > Caryophyllales > Caryophyllaceae > Spergularia > Spergularia bocconei. The sequence goes on from OY734958.1 coordinate 493,576, forward strand.
TCATATTAGTGGTGAGTTGGTGACAAAATTGAATTTAGTGGCCATGGTCTTGAGCTTTCTGGTTTTCGGGTGTAACTGAGTTGCAAATGGTGAGTTGTATTTATTGTGGTTACTACCAAGACCTTATAAATGTGATAAACTCTTATAGTACACTCTAGGATCGGTTAATGCCGCTCACTCAAAATTTAAACGGAATACTTGATTTGATAAATGGCTGTCTTCAAGACATTGATATGAGAGCTTTTAATTTAAGAACCCGTAATACTTGAGCTATGGCTAATATATTTATTCCGGACTGATCATTTGCTTTATGTATATAGAGTTAAGGCTTCTGATTGCTTTTGCTTCTAATGTTTTATTTAAGTATAGTACCCTTAGTCATTGATTTTTGGGGGATACATCAGATGCTTTGAATGATGGTGTTTATCAAACCTTAGTTCCGGCCAAGATGATTTTGGGAAAGAATCGACATTTGGGAGCGATTAGTTGTAATTGTTTCTATTGATATTGATCGGCCTTTGTTACTGTGTTGTTGCCAAAGTATTGGTCATGATTTCGTGTTTGAAGAGGCCTAAATTGTTTCCGGATTTTTTAAGCTTAAAAAAAGGTTGGTTAAGTCATATCAATTCCATTGAGCTATTTTTCGTTTCTTAGGGTAGCACTAAGAGCTGTAATGGGATATATGGGAAATATGAGTGGGAGACGATTTGGGCCATATGTGGCTTGTTGCAGTTTTGTTACTTTTCGTGTTTGGTTTAGACTGGAAACCATAAGGTGCTTGGTTGGAAACCATTAGGTCTACGAATTAAGGTTGCTTTGTATTCTAGGAGCATTCTGAGACTGAAGTGGTTATGAGATTTATGTATTCATGGGTATGAAGAAGGTGCTTTAGGAAGTTCTAAATTATGGTTTCATTCTTGATTTTTGTTTGGTTTGGCTGCTCAAATAAATTTGAGGATCTTATTTAAGTCTCTACCTCTAATCTACTTTGATCTACTAAAGTTTGCTGCAATGTATTTTTGGAGCTTAGTGGGTGTTGCTTTTGGATTCCATTCTTATTATGTAGTGCGGTTAAGAGCTTAGCATATAGAATGGATGTCGTTTATTGTTTGCATTTCTCATAGTCGAGGCAGATTTTGTTATTAGTTAGTTATTAGTCGTATTAGATGATTTGGATCTCTCTTGATTTTAAATTGGATAGTGTATTGGTTTGGGAAAGAAAAGGCAAGAGGACATAAGAATGGAGGCTAAGAGGGAGGAATGGGAAATGAGAACCCAAACAAGGGAATGAAAGAAAGATACAGAGTGGGTGAGTAGAAAGGAACAAAAAAAGTAAGAGATGGGGTTAGGAGCAAGGACATAATGAGATATAGATAATGCGAACGAACATGGCAATTGTAGTAGCGCGAGCATCAAGTTGTACCCTTTATTGAACATCTTTGTTCTTGTACTATTGGCAAACAGTGGGTTCAAGAGGGAGCCTTGACTGCATTATTAACATGTACAGTCTGCATCGAAGTTCCTTCAAAAAGTTTATTGTGTAGTTATTTGCTCAGATGACAACCGTAAATAAGACAATTCTAAAAAAAGATTATTCCTCAAAAGCCAAAACTACATTCTGCTTGCTATGAAGTGATTATGAAAATTTATATGAATCTGTTTGCCTAACTTTTAATAAATTGTTCATCATAGAAAGCTAATGCGAGCCATTGAACGAAAGCTTAGGAGAGGTTTCCCATGTTTTTGTTTAGCAAACTTATGTAATACATCAGTTTGTATTTGTCTTGCCCCTACTTGTTATTGTTGATGGCAGCATTCTCATTGTTCATGTATGTCTTATCTATGTCATCCTATTCTAATAACTACTTTGCTTGTAGTAAATTATTTTCGAGGCCTAATCAAAGAGGGAACAGTCCTGAATGTAGCAATGTCAACTTTCTACTTAAGCAGTTGCAGCAGGAACTTACATCTTTACTTCTATCATGAGTTTGTTTTCAAGATTGGGTGAGGAGCTTTCACTATTCCTTTGGTGCATTTTGGCACATAAAATCTTTTTTTTTTTCCTTTTCAATCTGTACATAGCTCATCATGGTAGAGGGACGTCCATGTGTAGGGGTACTTTGGAGTTGGGATGCTGTTCTTCCGGATGAGCAACTGCCTGCAGTGGTAACTCGTGGCAGGTACGACTTCTTCAACTACTCTGTTATTTCCATCAAATCCAATGGATGATTGCCAAATATTCTCAAAGGACATTCATTATACACTTCTTTTTGTGGTGAAGTTGCATGTGGGGAACTGCAGGCTGGTTGAAATAAGTCTATTGTGATTGATGTGAAAAGATTGCATCGCTTTTCCTTCCTGGTTTTGTTGTCAATAGTTGTGCTATAGATGGAGGGTGGTTATTTTAGAGGGGGAGGAAACTTACCGTAGCCAAACGAATACATGAGTAAGGAGATAGAAGGAGAGAAAAAAAGGAAGAAACAAGTTCAAAATCTGGCTATTTTTTCTTATACAGCTGCTCGCTTTGGTTATAATAGAATGGGGGGAGGAGAGGTAGAACAGTAACCCTGACTCACACACAAAAACAATTTGAAAAATGCTGATCAATTTTTTTAAAAAAAAAAAAAACCACTTTCTTCAGTTTCTTGTGAAAATGGATTAAACCCAATTTCATTTCAAAGCACACAAATTTCAATTATTACAAAATCAAATTTGGACGAAATAACTACATTGGCTTGAGAATCAAAGTACTTGAGCGAGTTCAGATCTGATTGCAAATTAGGCATGATTTGAGAAGAGAGAATCCTAAAAGGCGAGAAACATAAGGTGAAATGAAGGTGAGGATGGGGTGAAAGAGCAAAGAGAATAGGAGGAAGGAAAGAAATTTTTAGTCTATACATGAAAGAAACTGGGTGTGGCGTAGGTGGATAAGACGATATATTTTGAGATGGGGTGGAATAAAGACACTTTTAAGAACTTAGAAGACAAGAAAATATAAGAAGTTGGGGAGGGGAAAGGGTGAAGAATGTTTTCTTATAGTAGATATAATGAGAGGCTTGAAACAAAGACACGGGGAGGGGAGTAATATGGTGGGAATAGAAACATGAGGAGGTGGGAATGACAAAAGGAAAGGGAATGGCAAAAGGAGGAGGGAATGTTTTGGGTATTTATTTTGAAAACGAGGTGCGGAATGAAGATTGAAGAGACGATGGAGAGGGTCGAAAGAAAGGGGGGAGAGAGAAAAAAAAAAAAAGGATAGCAGGGGACGAGAAAAAAAGAGAGTAAGTGATAGAGAGCGGGGGGATAAATGAGGGTGAAGGGTGGTTTGGGATGGGTTAGCAAGGGCAGTAAGGAAGATAGCGAGTAAAGGAGGGGGGAAGCTAGAATATTAAGCAGATGATAAAGAGAGAAAGGGTTTTTGAAAAAGAAACGTAAAAAAACATTGGAAATAAAGGCAAAAGAGAATATGGGATGGAGGCAAAGGGGAGAGAGAGAGAGAGAGAGAAATGGTAAATTTTAACACTACAATTCAATTCCTACCGTAACCACTACATGTATACTTAGAATACTAGTTGTTCGACCGCGCGCGTTGCGCGCGGCCGCCCAAAACTAAGACATTGCTGGTTGCGATTGTTTTATGTTGTAGTATTCGCAAAACACATAGAAACTAAAAAGCTTATATTACATGCACAATAATGTTACAGGTAGCATAATTGTTCGGTATGTGGAAGCCACAAAAGCAGTACAGCTTCTCCACGTAACCTTCAAGTACCGATTGTTTGATGCATGAACGAGAACAAAGCATAAAAAGTTCTTGTCTAGGTTAAGTTACATGCCGATATTGGTGGAGCTTAAAAAATAAGGCAACTTGGAGACACATCTTCAAGTTGCAGTAGCTTCACACACATCATTAGGGTTGCTTACTGTGACTGAAGCAAGACACCCCCCAAAAAAAACTGGTTTTGGATGATCATCATTCCAGGACCTCCACTTTCTTCAGCAACCACTTCAATGCATTGCTTGTAACCAGAGATGTCGTTGCCCCAATTGTGATGCGTATTTTAGCGGTTGTCAGCTGGACTCTTGCCTTCATGAAGAACTGTATCTGTGCCTGCAATGCGAGGAGCTCGGTGTTAGTGTTCATGATGTGAGCATCAAGGGAAATTAAATGGGCATGGACCTGCATATTTGTTTTTTGGGTGTTGCAGAAGCATGTGATGTTTGCAGCAAGTGGTGTTAGGGGTGGACTTACATCTTGGCTCATCTTATAGAGCTCATCAGCTGTGATCCCTAATAAGCTGGCTGTCTCGTCATTGTAAGCCTGGAATGTCATTGATCCAGTGTGGTCGGCAGCCTCGAAACTGCATGCCATCCTGCAAGTTTCGAAGTAATGAGTCAGTATAAGCGTTCTTGTTTGGTTGTTATATTATGCACCTATTTGTTTTTCAGTAGCTAACCTTGGTATAGACTGCACGTCTTTTCTCTTGCAGACGTTACACTCAAATATTTCATCTCTGGGTCGTGAACTTGTGCGGCCACAACGACTGCACCCGAGGAATGTGCGGCAGTCATTTAGATCTAGCCTTGGCACTGTGACATGGATTGCAAAGCGCTCCTCCAGAACGACATCCCTACCCTGCATTGTTTTTGCATGGTGTTAATTAGTCTGTGAAGGTGGTGTGATTGTTTACCACACCCCCATGCATGCGTAATAAAATTTCTAGATGGGTGTTGACCGTACCCTCTTGGCTCGGAGCTCAGCAAATGTTACTGTTGTTGCGTCACTGTTAGGGTCTCGTGCAATCTCGATGTGCTGCTGTTTGGCTGTGATCAATGCTAGGTTGTCTTGTGCCCTGAAGAAGTGGAAATTAGGGATTCTGTGAGAAATCCCTGGGATTTATGTAATCATGCAGACAAAAATAATAAGCATAGTGGGTGACGTTTATGTGTTACTCATAACAACTGTATTTGTGATCACACACCATGTTCTGAGGGTCTCAGCTCTAGGCCCTTCTGGAGCAAGGTTAAGCAAAGTTGATGGTGTGGTTGCCAATGTGTAGCCTGTGGAAATAAGAAAGTGGAGTATCTTATGCACATATATCCTTGTTTACTTTTGTTGTAGGTTAGCTTAAACCTAGATTGAACCGAGTAAAGCGGAAATAAGCTGGGAAAAGTGTAGTACTTACCCTTGTAGTGGGTTGGTTTCAGTTGTGTGAGAACGATTACAGGGAAAGTTGGGATTTTGGCTTCAATCTCCGTGCATGTCTCCGTGGCAAAGTCAGACCATGCCGATATGACTAAGGGCTGTTCGGAGCTGTGTGCACAAGTTAACCCCAAAAATTATTAGGTGTTAGAGTGTTCTGGTCGTGTACATGTTGAGAAACTAATAAAGTGGGGTGATTTGGTAGTGCCACATCTGTGTATACAACTCAATAGGGTCACAGTGTACACAAGAGGGATGTACTTTGTAAAGAGCTGAATGTTAGGGAATGACCTGTTGTCCATGACCACGAGCTCGCGCACTGGGAATTCATCGTTTCTGTTGCCTTTCACTGTCCTTATTGGCTCTATGAATATTGGCACCACCAGGACATCTGCAGTTTAAAGATATGTAAATGGTGTGTATCGGTAACTATGTATTTTTTCTTGACTATCCCAAAAAGTGGTTGAATAATGCGTTTGGTATGTAATCAGAATCAGGAGCAGCTTACCATAGCGGTCTTCATTGTTAAACACACGAGGCAGAGAGTTGATGGGGCAATATGGCTCAGGCTGAGGATGGTGGTCTTCCCCAACTTTTTGGATCACTGTCCGATTGTTGAAGTTGAGCTGGAACTTCAAGTCATCCTCACTCTGCAAGTATCGCTCATCAACTGGCCTCACTGGAGCATTTGTTATCTCATAGATGCTCTCCATCTTAATCACATCTTCGTATGCATCTATGTCATCATTGAAGAGGGTTGCTTTCATACGCTTTCCCTGTGGAGCATCACCCATAATCAAGCTCAAAAGACATACAATATACAATATAAGTATATTGTGGTTAGAATTTTAACATACCCTTTCATCTTCCAATGTGATTTTCTGGTAAGTAGCTTTTGGGGAGGTTTGCTTGCGTGTCTTATCGATAACCTTCACCTTGATAGTGTATGGCCCGAATTTGTCAGTCAGGTCACTCAAGAATTTTTTCTCAGGTTTCATTCTTTTGATGCTGCATATGTAGAAGAGGCAAACCAAATAATTGTTTATAGAGTAATTGTTTATAGAGCGCGGCATTTTGAAAGATAACATACTGAATTCAAAGACATGACTCATCCTAAACTCTGTTTTGCGAGGGTTTTAATTTTTAAACTGACGTAAATGTATTTATGTTTAGAAAATATGCAGAGCAATTTGTGTAATAGATTTGCCCAACAACACTGCTTTTTTTTTGGAATAACAACAAAGCAGATTATTGAGGAGGAATTAACGGGGTCTTTAATGGGTAATAAGTAACTATGATCGTTGCATGCAACTTAAATCTTTTCATTTCATAGTGGTGCAGGAAAACACATGTGTAAAGTTACATTGAAATAAGATCTTAATTTTTATTTCGGCTTCAAGGGCCAGAATTGCAAGCATTCAGCATGGGAGTTAAACTACATAGGAATCAAATAATGGCAACTTTGATTGACAGAAATCTACGATTACCACATATTGACACGAAAATTATATAAAGCAACTACGGAAATTAGACGTATCCCAATTCCAACCCCAATTAAGGGAAGTAAACCAAAGTAGTCTATCCAAAATCATTGTATAACAAATCATAAGTGACGAACTCTTAAAACTCCAATAAAGCATGAATTAGAAGTTGATCGAGACAGAGACATTACCGAGTATGCTGGGCCAAAAATCCATCCATGTATAAAGTTACATTTAAACAAGATTTTAATTTTTGTTTTGTTTTCAAAGGCCATAATCAATAACATATTTAGTAATCAGTGAGTTCTTTTTGGTTAAGTATCACACCAACAAAGCATAGTTATATCATTTGTTTCGATAATACTTCCAAGTAAAAGGAAACTACATTCTTAACTATTTCATCAAATTGTGTAAGTGGGGAGTTAGTCTAAAAAAGAAAACTTTGTGTCTTTTCATTTGAGTGTTAGGCATTTAATAACATGTGTGGAATGCATTTAGTTACGATATTTACAGCATCTACTGTGGGGATAATTAAATGCAGGTGTTGTGTACAGGTAGAATCAGAAAATGATGGAATGAAAGGCACCTGATTGCAGATGTAGGCACGTTCTGCTACTTGACAGTTTCTTCTCTTATCTGTTGGCACACAAAAAACAGTTGTATAAGAAGTTAAGGCCGTGTAGCTGTAATCACGAGAATCTTACTGCATTCAAAATCAGTTAAATATATCACATCTTTGTAATAAATGGAGTTATAGAGCAGTCACCTTTTGTTGTCTTTATGTTGCTGGTGGTTGTCTTTTTTCCCGCTGCACACTAAGGAAACTGTAATTTTTTGGTAAGTATAAGTAGTAGATATTGTTGTTGCTTGGAGAATATATAGACACAAAGACCCAATAAAAAAAGAGAGAGGGGAGGGGGTGTAAGGTTCCCATGTGGGTTACCCTTTGACTGTCATCAGTAGACAAGCAAATCAGCTTGTCCTTCTACCCATACTGTGTCATATCAAGCATGTGTCCCTTTTTTATGGGGGAGTATGGCTTGGAAGTGTGTAGCTTCCACACATATTCTGGACAGCCTTAACAAATCTGGTTACTTTCTCCCTTGATATTTATTATTTTATGGTTTGTGGTGAAGGCTGGTTTCAAGTAGGAGCAGGTAAAAACTGTACACATTAGTTACTGCACAGTGTTGTCTTATTCTCCCCTCCACATACTCCACAATGGGGTTGCTCTCCCTAAAACGTAGGGTTGGCTTGGGGATGGGCGTGGAAGTAATTATAAAGTGTTATGAAAGTTTACGATTAATTTCGGTAATCAGAAGGCCATCGTTTTTTCCTAGGGCGCGTCTACGCTAAATACATGCCTGTATTTGTTTTTGAAAAGCAAGTGAATGTCTTAATGGTCAACACATGACAAATTTCTTCCCTATGTCACTAAAATGCACTTACTCCAGTAATTGAAACCCGAAATCCTCAACCCACATGCTAATCTTTCCCCAAGAAGTAAAAAAAAAAAAAAAACATTCTCTGCTGCCATTGTCGAGTAAAACCAAATCAGTTGCCCATACATTTTTGACACCGTTTGAGTTATTGGTAATTACAATTTTGGAGAGTTGTTATAACCAGATATCCCCTAATGTTTTTCCACCTAGCATCGTTTCGTTTGAAGAAAATGAGAAAAATTCATATCAAAGAACGAGTATTGCATCATGATGGGCCGTTCACTTAATTTTTTTTTTTTTGCGACAAAGCATGCTGTGTAAGAACAAGTTAATTAACCCCAAAAAGAATATGGGTCGAAGATACTCACCTGGGCATGTGTTGAGACTTGAGAGCATGGTTGCCATGAGAGGCTGCCCGTTCCTCCTAAAAGCCAGACAAATGACGTTAGTCAAGAGTAGAACTATGGATGCCGCACAAGTAAGATATGCCCCTGTCATAACAATATAAAGCTTATTATAATTAGTCGATTAATAAATGAACTTGGGTGTTCATGAAAAGGCATATAGGTCTAGTTGTGTAAACCCAGGAAACAGACCGTTCAATAATTCATGAGGAGCTAAAATAAAGCACAGAGAGAAGTGCAAAAGATCAATAGAATCATACCACTGGGGATGCACATTTGATGCTCCACGTGACACCCACTCGAGATCAATTTTGTCATCTGGCTCGATAATGAATTTGAGAGCTACAATTGGACCGAAATTAAGAATGTTAGAGCCATGGTAGCAAATCTTTTTGGATGATTCTTAGAATGAGCGCGAGTGCATATATGCAGACACAGTTGTGGCATGTTAAACAGGATAAAGAAACAGCACCTGCTTAACAGCCTCCTTTCTCCCTTACAATGAGGTCTCTCTTGATCCCAACCGTCCAAAGTTGCCGCAAACTGGTACCGAGGCCGTTTCTACACTGCCAAACATAAGATGTGTTAACAAATTAAATGATTTATGCGCTTCATTAGCAGAATGCGATTGCCACGTATAAGCAATCCATTTGCGAAGGAGGGCGGATAAAATATTGAACGAAATCAGGGATAAAAGTATTGTAAATCAGGAAAGGTACTGCCCAAAAAATGATATAGAAACCCTATACCGATTGTTTTTCATAAAAAAATCAAGATTCTTAATCAGAACAAGACAACATAAAAGACTTGTCTCAAGCAACACACAGTAAAGAGGCTTGAGCTGGGAAATATTTTTAGGCGTTTTTTTTTTCTTTTTCGTTTCTTTTTTTTTGGGGAGAGGAGAAGCTGAAGATTGTTCATGGTTCTTAAAACATCTTAATTGCGGTTAAGGGACATATATCTTATACTTCATTCATATTTGCGCCAAGATGACTTTTCGTTCCTGTGAAGAAAAAGGATTCTTTTTTTTTTAGTTTCTGCAATGAATAGTTAATGGGAGGTGAACTTACCATTATTAGGTAGTGATGTATCAGCTTCTGCGTTACCAATAAGATGGCCGTCTGCTATAGTCGAACAAGGAGATGCAGCAGCTTGATTATCCTCCATGTTTGTTAACCAAAATAGAACACTGAGGCAAATAGTGCTGGACTGCTGGTCATATAAAGCATAAGATGTTCTCAGAAAGCAAACTCAAATTACAGGGACAACAGAACATCCAAATTAAGTAATGTCATTGGAAAGTAGGATTGACGGAAGGAACATGGATGAACACATAGTTATCAAAATAGCAGTTCGGAACCTAAACTTTCAGGTCACCGGCAACAAGTAATCCTTAATACCTATGATAAGTGAACAAACGAGACGGCTGCTTTGAGTTTAACTCCACACAAAGTTCGGAGGTCCCTTCTCCCCTAAAATTTGCCTTAATCCTAAAATCTTGTGACTTCTAACATTCTTGCACTCTTGTTTTGACCAGTATGCTTCGCAACATGAAGAAAAGAACACACTTTTCAAATGATTAAACCCGGACAGTTTCACCTGTGGACTTTTATGTTTCAACTTCTTAAACAGATGTAATGCAGACCTAGAATAGGATCATTTGAAGCCAAGCGACAACCAAAAACAAAACGAGACTATTAATAATTGACACAGCAGGCCGACTAAATAGCTATTGATACAAGTAAAGCTCCAAAAATTTAACTTTACACGTAGTCATCAATAGATATAGTTTTATTGCAGAATTTGATCCTGATCAGACCAAGTAGCACACTATTTTGTAGACTACACGTAATCATGGCATTTACAAATGCAACTTTAAGAGCATGCTAATTGGTATAACATATATAGACATTAGAGAGGGAATACTGCCATTCAACTATAGCTATCAAAAAGGTGGGTCTGGGAATACATATCTGGTCACTGTGCCTCTTTATCCGATAGAGCACGAACAATCCCTGGAATTATCTTCATCCAATCCACCATTGCATAGCTACCTTAAGTTGTCCTGTAAAACAAAAGAGATAATGGTAACATGGTCAGTTGCCTGATAAGTGTTGTGGAATACTCAATCTTTACAATAGATGTAAAATAAAGGAAATGAAAATTTGGCTCATACATGCGAACATACAAAGCAGCAACTTATCCGATGACACCAGACCTTCTTAGAACTTCAAAAGCTATTATATTTTTAACAAGCCCTGGGGAGCCTGGTTCCTCATCAGCATCCCCACTAAACACCCTCACTTGGTCTGCAGTTTTAGCTCGAGAGAGTGCTACGTACAACTGGCCATGGGAGAAGCAAGGGGTTGGCAGATAAATGCCTACACGTTGTAATGTTTGCCCCTGCGCTTTGTTTATAGTCATAGCAAAACTGAGCTTTATAGGGAATTGTCTCCTTCGAAGTTGAAATGGATACTTCGACGTTGCAGATGGCTTTAATGTTATCCGGGGTAAGAACACCAACTCCCCTTTGTAGTAACCTGTTGAGATTTCACACTCAATCATATTTGGAAAGAATCTCTTGCAAATCAAGCGCGTGCCATTGCAAAGGCCAGAAGCAGGGTCTAAGTTCCTCAACAAAATAACAGGTGAGTTTTCTTTTAAGGATAACTTGTGTGGGCTCATCCCGCCTGGACACAAAGTATTGAGAAACTCAGTTGGGTACATTGTGTGCTTATCGTCCACAACACTATCAAAGCTCCTATAAACATGAGCACCACCTGGGAATTCTTCTATTAAGAGCGCATTAATGGCATCAACATCATCGTTTTTAGCTGTTAAGATAGCCCGCTCTGTGAATATGTCGGGACTCAAGTTGTATGTTGCAAGCTCCGGAAAGACAAAATTAGTCAGCAGACCCAGGCCCCCTGTCTCTTGTGGATCCGGCATCAATAATCCCGCAGGCAACTGAATCCTTTCATCCCCGCGTGTTTGGAGCGCCCCGTTCCCCAGGTTAAGGAGAAAATCAGAGAACACGGGGTCCTGCCTAGCCCTTATGTTCTGAGTCAGTTTAAACTTTTGCAGCTGCGGCCATATATAGGAGCTCACCAGACTTGCTTCTACGGCTTCCTGTTGTGTACGTCGCGGTAACACAGGCAAGACTTGTCTAAAGTCCCCACCGAACACGACAATTTTGCCACCAAACGGTAACTGGTTCTCACAAACATCACGCAACAACAAGTCCAATGCCTCAATATTTTCTCTCTTTGCCATAGAAGCCTCATCCCATATAATAAGGGCAGTGTTTTGTAAGAGAGTTGCCAGGGCACCTTGCTTTGCCACAACACAACTAAGAGATGCCGCCTCATCAGTCGGTATTTTAAATCTAGAGTGTGCAGTTCGGCCAGTTGGTATATTAGACGCAGCAATTCCTGATGTAGCTGTAGGCAAACAGATTTTACCCATAGCACGAACCTTTGCATATAACGCACAATATAAGAAAGTCTTGCCGGTCCCACCAGGGCCATCTATGAAGAATGCTCCAGGCTCGCCAGCTTTGACACGGTGGATTATTGCTTTATATGCAACCCGTTGTTCTGCATTGAGATCTTTACGCGCCATCAAGTACTCCTCAGGTACAGGCGCCTCTAAGGCACCAACAACATCTCGAGTCCTCCTAATCGTCTTATCTTGGAGTTTGTGCAAGTGATCAAGGCCATACATGGAAAAACACTTCCCCATCCCTTCTAAGTATGCTTCGACTTTTTCCGATGTAAGCTGCAGAACTTTCCCTTCATTGTGCGGGTATTGGTGCTTGTAGTCCTGTGAAAGCGCACCATAGTATTTGAGCCAGAACTTTTTAGGATCGGAGGGCTCGCAAAACACAAGGATTGTTGCAAACAATCGACGAAGTGCATGTGGCATCTGCACTAAACTTGCTTCGTCCATGCACTTTTCGATGCTTTCATCAGATTCTAGCAGCCCACGTTTTAAGGCAGATTCTTGGAAAGTTGCACAGTGATACCCTCCTACAAGGAGGAGATCCTGGAAAGATGTTGGGCCAGGTACATTTGCAAGCAGTAGCCGAAGATAGTATCGTTCTCCATCTCCCGGGGCTACTGTGGCAACCCTGCCAATCATGCCCCCCCGTTTTCTATCTTTCCAACACTTGTACTTTGCATCCCACACAAAATGCTCCGGAAAATCAGCATAGAGGTATTTAGGACCGGCAGGCCTTTGGGCATTGAAAGCAAAGAATTCGGTCAACAATGTTTTGGAATTATTGCCGTCATTAATAATGTCCTGGAGGTTTTCATTATTACCAAATCGGACATATTGCATGTTTTCAATATGCACTGGAAGTGGCATCACAGGTGGGTAAATTTCAAAAAGATCAAACCCAAAAATCCTCCATGCCGCCTCAGCAGGAGAGACCCACCGCCCAGCCTGGTATCTTTCAATTTCATCAATAGGGGCCTTCCCGGCGCCCTCGACCACAGAAAATGAGACACGGTCATGGCCTTTGTAAACATATTTGTACAAATACTTGACTGCTTTTATGCTTGAACAAATCTCGACATTAATATGGCAGTCAAACATAGCCAGGAGATACGGGTTGTAAGGAATGACCCACCTATTGTCGAGATCAGCCCCCTTAACACGCACTTTTTCCCCCGTGTCCCTCCTTCTGTACATGGGATAGCAATCTTCGCCAGTTGTGGTGTACTCATTGTAGTTTTTAGGGAAGTTAGACTTGCACTTCCAACCACGACCTTCTCTCCTCATACAAGGGCAGTCTAAATGCCCGTGTCCACAAGGGCCGTGCATCATGTGCCGAATCACAGAGGCCCGTAGATGCGGGTTGTCAGTGTTGGGGATCTCTGCAGTAACGTAATCATCAAAACTTTCGGGGCTATTTATTTTATGACCATTTTTTAAGATTATCAAGAAATGCGCATGAGGCAGGCCACGTTTTTGGAACTCCACGGAATATATGAGTGCAGCCACCTCACCAAAGACCTTTTTCTCCATGATTTGCTTCTTCATAGCAATCAATTTTGAATGAAAGACCCTTGCAACTAATTCTGGGCGGTTCTGTGCCAGCTCACCCTTCCCTAACTGATCTTTGATTTCTTTCCAGTTTGCATTACAGGTCATTGTGAGGAACAGATCGGGTTTGCCATATTTTTGGACGAGTGCCATAGAATTAAGATATCTCCGGCTCATATCACGAGGCCCCCCTATAAAGGATGGCGGAAGTATAACCCGGTGGCCAACATTTTTAGCATCAGATTCACCTTGCACTGCAGTGTCCACCATTTCTTGATATAGTTCCGCTCTTATCACATCTTGGTAGTTCCTATAGAAATCCAAGCGTGTGTTCTCGAGTTTGATGTACATATCAACAATATATTGCTGAAACAGCCTTCCACCTCTAAGAAGCAAGTTCTGCGGCCGAATTTGCAGCTTATAGCAATAGTATTCCTTGCAAGAGATGTGTTTTCCCTTTTTCCCAATACGCTCAGCCACAACTACAATACATGAAAGCGTGTGTTAGGTGAAGGACGCAGCAACCAGAGACGCATGAAAGATTATTAGGCACTAAGGCAAGAGCTATATTACCTCTGGCTTCAGCACCTAATAACTCCCCTGCAGTCTGGGCCAAAGCAGCGCAACTAAGAGCATGTGCATTGATAGGCTCAGTGTGACCGTCCTTTGGCAGCCGCAACAAACCTTGGTGCCAGCCAAAGTCGCCCTTGGGAAATAACAATGGATACTGGAGGGGATCATAGCACCCATAGTAATGCATTATTCGATGTGATTTATCTGATTTCCCATATGCGACTATATGTGGCCCGCCTGATTGTTGCGATGAAGAACTGTCCAACCAAACCGCCGCCACTTCATCCGCTGCCGGAGCATTATATACTCTCTGATCCAATGTGGAATTCTGATTTAACAAGATCCTACTGTTTTCAGTAACATTGAAGTCACTCAAAGATTTAAAGAAACATGCATATGGATTCTCCTCCATGACTTCCATGAGAGTAGATATCACTGACGGCAAGAGTTGTGGAAAGAATCCAAGGCGATTTTCCTTTTCATGTTGCACATCATAGAAATAGAGTTGCAGATATTTTGGAGTATTGTTCGTAGGGAGAAGATCGGGTAGAAAGTGATACATTTGGCCATGAACTTTGAAAGTGTAGATACCTTGATTAGAAATGACATCAAAAGAGCCCCCCAAGGATGTGAAGGCAAAAAGGTTATTATATAACCTTGAATATTTTTGAAAATGTTTAGAATCATCATCGGTTTTGGTAAACAAATCAATAAGTTTCTGTGGATAGTCATTTGATGCTATTCTCACTTGCCCCTCAGAGCAGCAGAACCCTTTTGATTCATACATGAATCTCAGGGCGCCACAGTTTCGGCACAAGGTGGGCGACGCCAAAGTGGAAACTTGCGTTGGCACAGGTTTCCCACCTATAGCATCAGGGACACCTGCAGATAAGCAAGGCCCTCTGAGCAACCGCACTCGGCAAATTTCTACCAAGTGAAGCGTACGTAGACCTAATAGTTTATATATCTAAACGCTTAAGAAAAAGTTTAATTACTTGGGCCTCCTCTCCTGCGTCGTCTGTTTGCTGGCTCAATGCCTCCAGTTGCAGCGTAAGAGTTGCCATCTCCAGTGGCAGTAGCATGCGGCACATGCTTTTCACGTTGCGCATACGAGGACTCAGCGTGGCTGCTGCCCGTCTCACCATGCATTGTCAGCGGCGAACCCTCTTCTACGCCGAAAGAGGTGTCAATGTCCATGGCATTCCCTGATTCTTCCCCAATGCGCACTGGTGTAAGAGACGCATTCCCTGTTCGGGCGATCAAAGTGTCCGTAATCAGGGAAGCTTGTCCATCATTTTCTAGGCCTGTTCTACGAGGCCGACCACGCCGCTGCCGCTTGGGCAAACTAACTGGTGCACCCGCCAATGGTTGTGCACTGTATCGCCTTCGAGATGAATATCTTCCTCTCGGTGTCGGTGAGTCGTCAAACTCTGTTTGCCGTTCAAATGCAGGGGTTGCTGATTGGTGCTGTTCATCTAGTGCAAGCAAGGACGACGAATCTTTGATTGAACGAGGCAAAGCACCAGCAATGTGAGTTTAGGATAAGCGAAAACAGTTTAGGGGTTCTAAGATCGAAAGAAATAGGGAACAGGACTTCAGAGGGCTCCGTTTTTCCGATTCGTCAATTATTGCGATTGATGTTTTTGGATTCCTCCACGTTCAAATTCCCTTCCAATCCATAGATGGAATGCATGACATATCGGTGTATGAAACACATATCGAGTACGGCAAACATATAAAGCAGAGACGCAAAGACCCTAAAAAAAACTAGAGGCATACAACGATTATATGACACATTAAAAAAAAAAAAGCCTTTGGTTAACTTAAATGCAACCTAATACCATTACGCACCGAAAAGACCAGCCTTTTACACATTTTAAAAAGTAAAGAGTTTAGTTCATATGCACTCTTCAAAAAAAGCATGTCAATAGAACCTATATTTGAAAGTCTATAAAACGTGAAAAAAAGGTTAGAGACGTACCCATGCTCAACACAACAGACTCTCAATAACAACGCATGTAAATTTTAAGCATGTCCCCAGAGAGCAAGCATGGACCTGCAATAGTAGTCATTGTATCATAACCAAATTAGCACGGTTACCTAGAACGCAACTAATAAGGAATATCTGTGCATTTAGCCCGGTGCAATAATTATTTAAAAAAACACCAAATGGCACCACAATGATCAGGGCCGATATGAAGAAACACAGGCCGAAACACCATAAACCTAATTTAAACAACCATCGGCAGAAACAAACATTATATCAAAGAATTAATCTCCATTGCAATTATGCGAGTAATTCGGCACGGTGGGAAATAGAAAAAAACATCTCTTATATTAATTGAACATAACAATACAAACACCAATTTAGGCCACCAGAGAAGCCACTTAACATAATTCCTAATTGGCCCACCTGGGGAAAACAACATTAAATCCTACGGTTTTTAAACCTAAAACCTGTAGAACAACCGAAATACATTTCCGTATTGATCAAAATAGGGCTTCATCTAGGCACAAATACGAGCCTTACACCATCAGGCCGCAATACAAGCGAACAATAGCTCCATTACATGCGGCCCGTGACCGTGAAGATGGTACTGAGATCATCTGGGATCTCAAACAGGCACCCCACAGGCCCATCATCAGGCGGCCCTTCTGCACGAGGACAACTTGCAAGCCTACGCTTCTTAGGTGCAGGAGGTGGTGAGTTAGGAGGCTGTATCTGATTCTCCAAGTCGCTCGGTGTTCTATAGCCTCCAAGCCCAGGTGATGCAGGAGGTGGTGAGTTAGGAGGCTGTATCTGATTCTCCAAGTCGCTCGGTGTTCTATAGCCTCCAAGCCCAGGTGATGGAGTCACAGAAGCTAGACTTGCAGCACCAATAAGCTCTTCTTTCGCAGAAAGGTATTCCTCCCTATTGAGTGCACAAGCAATCTGTGCCGCTCTCATACTGTGGTAGCTCAAGTCTATGACCTCAAAGTTAAGCAAAGGTTGCAAGTACCTCAAAGCTTTCCTGGCCAGGTTCTGTTTAGCCAACTCTACGGATTCACCAATCGAACCCATAAGCCACTCCATTTGGGCAGGGTCGACACGAATGCCAAAAAGGCAAACATATTGAGACCTTGAAAGCTTTAGGCAGTCTATATCAGTGACATGAACCCCATAACCATCCAATACATCCTTCAAAAGCATGCAATAGTCAATGGATATGGTCCGTGAATATTGGGTCTCGGGGTGAACCTGGCCATCCTCAACAGCACCAGTGATTTTTTCCTTCTGCACCTTATAATAAGCTCCACAAGTCTTGTTTTCCTCCATCTTCCTAAGGTTGAAATCTATAATCCGCAGCCTTTTCTTACGAACTAAAAACAGAACCGCCTTTTCCGCGGCGACCTCCTCAGACCTTTCTATACTATCACAAGCACCCCCTTCAAAATAGTATGCCAAATGCCCACCTGCTTTGGCAGGGACCACTACCGCAGCAACATTATTAACCTCAGACCGACTAATATAATGCGGTTCACTACCACCAATCTCAGCCACTATAGTTGCTAGAAGCTCCCGATAACATAGCCCAAACTCTCTTTTGCCACCTTCCATCACCTGTAAATTTGAACCCCAAGTTAATTGCAGTGCAATACCCTGAACAACAATCCACTACAAACAGCCACTACGCACATGACTACACCCATACATGGCAATGGAAACCTCAACTCTGCCCTCTCCACCAGGTGAATGGGACAGTACTCAGTATCGTTAGAGGGCCTCAAATTTGTGTTCCTAGTCTAACAAAAACCCTCCCCCACACATTGAGCTCCCAACCACGCGGTTGTGGGCCATAAACTAAAAAATGCAGAAATCCTATTAGCTACCCTAGGAGAAGACAATAATTTTACGCCTTAACGACAAATAAATAGCAGGCCGTGAAACCTTCCCACTTGAACATGCTTAACATTAAATAGTTATAGGCGAGAACGGAACATGTGAAGAAGCCAAAGCATAAACCCCCACTCTATGTCCCTAACGTTGAGAAACCAAGCAACAAGGCACCAGGCCCTCGAAAAGAACAACAGGAGGGGCTGGGAATAAAACTATAGGATGCACAATACATGGCTAGCTACTTCTCGCGCATACAAGCACACCCCAAAACCACATAATAGTAAAATAACACATAACAATATGGCCAAGTCCAACAGATTGTATGTAATTCATTTTTTTTTTTTTTAAACAATTAGTATGCAATACCTTCCCAAGTACAAAATCTCGCTTTCCCTAAGTGCCAGCAATAGCAACAGCAACACCTTCCTTGAGCTGCATTGGGTTTCACACATTAATCAGCGTTTTTCAAGGAACGGCTAACTATTTGATGGGCTGCCCCTAGAATTGAAAAAGGCGAAAGCAATTTTTATCTTCTAGGAACACAATGAACTCCTAAACAGCAAAGGCTCATTTCTTAATGCAACGATACTTGGTGACATCTATAGAAATGCATCGCTCGAAGAAATGTTTCGGGAAGAGGGGGGGCGGAGGCTGCCCTGCCATATATACCCATGTAATAACCATCTACACTACGACATTACCACCCACCCCTATTCTGGCACGCCTGAAATGAATATATGTATTCCCTTTCTATATATAATAGTTGAAGCGTTCACAATGAAATGAATATATTTAGCTTCTTTCCATATTTATGAGTACAATATTTGTAATCCGAGAGAAGACAACTCACAATGAAAAGTCAGAATTCCATTTTGGCTCAGATTCGTCCAGCGTGCGTAATCCAGGGATTCCATAGAAATGATTAAAGCGTCCCGGCCCTCAGCGCAAGCAACCCCACATGCACATAGGTGAAAAGCAAGCAATTAACAAAACATATAGAATGGCTCCCAACAATGGCACACAATTGCATGCTAATCTGATACAATCCAAAAGGCCAAACAATAACCAGGATTCAAAGACACCAACTTGCCAAACATTCAGCGAGTTTCACTGGAGGGCAGAATACAAGTAAGTCGGATAACAAATAGGGACCAAGAAAGCATGCACTAATCCAACCCGCTCATGAATATGAAGATATAGTAACATCACATTGGCACGCAAAGACTGGAATTCACCACATATCAGAATGCAAATAAGGGAAAAATCCAACAAAGTCGTAGCTCACCAAGTAAATTTTTTAGCAATCAATGATATAATTAGTAAGTGGCATATACAACAAACAATGCCCGATTATAAAACAATTACGGATCGAGGATAAAGTCATGAGGTAAAAGTCAACAAACCAAATGAGTTAACACTTTTCTAATCAAGTGGAAGTCGCCATGAGTCAAATCTCAGATAATCAGATAATCAGGATACCACCTTTTGCCTTTTAGGAAGATTCACAAAAGCTAAGCAATCCAATGGGAACTATAATGAGAAAAATCCGTTGATTTGATTTTCTTTCCGTTATGCTGCATTACATTAATTTTTGGGCCTTAGTTGAATATGTTCCGTGCTTATCGAATATAAATATACTGAATCATTTGAAAGACACAAACTTTTTAGCGATTTCTTAACCACAACTCAATATTTGCCAAGACATGATATAACCTGGCCTCTTTCATTAAAAGAAGTCGTAGCCTGGTCATGGTAACTGAATTCCATCCTACTATATGATTTTCAATCTCCCGAAACACTCTGTAATTTGAACTTCGAATCAATGGAATAAAAATCACACAAGCAGTCAAACCTAATGCACTACTCTAAATAGTAAACTTACAACTACATTCATCGAAAACACTCAATCGAGTATAAAGATAATTAAAGATGGATGGATTGGCTCAATAGCTACGTAAAAGTGGCTAGCTCCTACAACTTAAACAAAAGCTATAACATACATTAGACCAAACTGTATAAAGTTTCAACTTCCAATGCTGCAATCCAATCTTTTCAGCTTTTTCTTTGCGATAACGCCTCACTTTCCCCAACCCAAAACATCATCCACACACACTGACAAACCCCTTTCCAAAGTTGTAATTTTTAAAACAGTCTCCACCCCAGAAACCCAAAATAATACAGTATTTGAGCACAGCAACTCTACTCACCCCGAAAGTGACCAAAAATTACAAACAAAGCCAACATTTTTGAGCAAACAACCATACGAATTCATGCCTATGTTTTCAAAGTATTCAGTATTATCACTAAATTTAGCAAATATCGTCAAATAAACCATCAAATTTAAAAACCCAATTGAAACCAGGACAAAATTATGCCAGTGTTCAAAACCCAGGAAAAAAGACCCAAAAAAAAATAAGAATCAACAACCCAAAAAAAAAAAATCTAGAGATTACACCCAACAATATGAACCGCAATGTGATTTAAGGGAGAAAATGGGAATTTGATAAAAGGGGAAAAATGGGAATTTGATGGAAAAGAAACATACCCTTTAATCTAGGTGTGATGGTGGCCCTGCAAACACACAACAAGAAGACAAAATTAAACCCCAAAATCAGTACAACAATGACCGAAAAATTTAAGCTAAAAAGAATGAAAACAAATCATCAGTAACAATTTCGACATCAAAACAATCACCAACAATCGAAGATCAATCAAACCAAAGAAACCCCCAAAAAACCCCTAAAATTGCACACAATTAATCAGCTTAAATATGCAATCGCTTGCCAGATTGAGGATCTGCCCAGAAATGGCTCACCGGGAACGAAAAAAAAAGAAGAAACGTGTTAGGAGCTCGGGAAAATGAAAGTTACAAGCATTGAAACCAATGATCAGTACAAATGAAAGCTCACAAAGATTAATCAAAGAACAAAAGAATAATAATCACATGAAAAAACAGAAAAAACAGGGAACACCCAGAAAAGTAAAATCAGCCATCAAAATTAACCAAACAATCAAAAGATCAACACCAACATTACAAATTAATCAAACAATCGAAAGATTAACAATCAGCACCTAATTGATTGATTACCTTTTATATGTGAACTGAAATTGCAGGATCGAGAATTCCGGATCGAATGAGGCGCCTTTGGAGAGAGAAAGTAACGGAAGAGAGAGAAAACGAAATAGCAAATGAAGCTGGGAAGAGGGGTTTTGATGGAGAGTGTGGTAGGGTTGAAGGAAGATTGACGGTCGAGATTTGTATGCGAGACGTGTGCAAATTGGGGCAGCAAGATGATGAAGAAAATGAAGAGCAATGGAGGAGATTTATCTGGGTCGACGTGGGCAAATACAGGCAGGAGGATGAAGGTACTGTTCCAATGAACAGTGATGAATAGTTAATGGGTGTAAGAGGCTTTTATAAGGGTAGTAGATAAAGCAGATGATGAAGAAAGGAAGGTATGAGAAAGTGTTTTTGAAAAAGAAAACATTGGAAGGGCAAGAGAAAAATATGGGATGATAGAGATGGGGAGAGAGCACAAATATACGGGATGGGAGGCAAAGGAGGATGCAGAGAGAGAGGGGGGAGGGAAGGAAATGGTAAATTCGAACACTATAACTCAATTCCTACCTTAACCAGTACGTGTATACTTAGAACATGGTGGTGAGCTCATGGTGGTTGTCTGTGTAGCATCACTAGCCTGGCTTGGTGCGCTTCATCTGTGACTCGTTATTCTTTGCTCCAAATTAGACTGCGCTACCAGGGATTGATGATTACCACCCACTCTATATGTTATTTGGGATCACATGCAATACTTCAGGTTTGTGTGTTTTTTTTTAAGGCAGCACGTGGCATATAGCAGCAGGGCACATATGTTGCAGAAATTGATAAAAGTCAACAAATAAGAGGCAGATAAACTATACTTGCTAAATTACCAGATTTTTTTGAGTGATACGCTGGGCTCAAGGTGTGTTCTGAATTGCATATCAGTCGTGGGGTTTTCCCATTTCTATTATTTATTTGTTTCAACAGTTTGGTAAGTGACAAATGTGTTTTTTTTAGTATGAGCGTTGATATGCGGTGGTTGTGGTTTGTTCTAAAATAGTTTATTACGGCATATCCCCACAAACTTCAACTTTTGTCTTACTCCTGCATAGTCCGTGGACCTTCCCTTCCATTTTGTTGTTCCAAAGGCGTTATTATGTCCTCCCGAGGCAAAGAACAAATTTGAATTTTGCTGTTATTCCCTCCTTTCTTTCTTTTTGTTTTTTCTCAATGTTACAAGGCTGTGAGTCGTGACTTTTGCAGCCTGCAGGCATATCAACGATCAGATGCCAAGAGAATGTGTAGTATTTGTTAAGATAAAGAAGCAAGGGACGGATGACTCGCAAAGAAGAAGCAAGTGATTGAAATGATAGTAAAATTGTGAAAACTATTCGCAAAGTTGTATAGTGCAAAACGAGATGCCACTTAATTGTACGATATATTGAATTTTATGTACAATATTGTCATGTTGCAAGATTATATACGTGATACAACTTTAGTGGGACTTGCACAATTTATCAATTATTACCAACGAAATACATCCAACAATAATGTTTGGGGGCTGCGCGCAATGACTATTTGAGAAATGAGAGCAGGGTGAATCTACTTTTTGTGTGGCAAAGTTTATAGGTCATTCGCCTATTCCTTTTTTGGCTCAGAAAGTAGGATTTTTTTTGTCGGTAAATTGAGTTTGAATTAGCACACGCCCACGTTGTTCACTCGAAGTTGTATACTTGTATGACACTATAGTAGAGGCCATCAAAACAATATTTCATGTTCATAGAACTATAATTGACACAGGCATGACACTATTGCCACTGGTCAATTACGAGCGCAAATAATCTTGCGATGCGCGCGGGCCAACGACTATCTGTGACATATGTTATGGCTAACTTTTAAGTTCTTGAAACATGATGTACTTGTGGGTTGACAAGGTAACTACGATCCATACAAAACACCGTGCATTCGAAGGAATCGTGCTAATGTGATGGCAATTAAATACGAGAGACGAAAATGACTTGGGACAGATTAGACATTATTAAACATTTCTATCGTGTGATTGGCTTTGGACAGATTTATTTGCCACTTCTATTACGTGAATGACTTGGGTCTTGGGACAAAAGAACTCCACTTAGAACAGAGGACAAAAATTGATTTGGGGTTTTAGAATAAAGATGATGGATTTAGAAAAATTTTATGCAATTTTTTTTGTTGTAAATTTGGACGATGAGGTGTTGGAGAGATAAAGAAAGCTGGAGAAGATAAGTGAAGCAACGTCATCAAAGAATCGGTGTTAGGATTGAGGTGAAAGCGTACATGTCTGAGTTTGAAGGAGCCTATTATTAATTTATTTTTCTCGTATACTTTATTTGGAACATACGTACCTAATGCTCCTAGTGGAAAAACAAATCGAACCTCCAAATACGGTTTATCAAATGTTGCAGAAAATACGAAGGCGGCTAATAGGAGTAAATAGGCAAATGGTACTATGGTAGTACAAACGAAACTTTCATGCATTCATTCATTTGTGAAACAAAGATACAAACTAACCAAGCAAATGACAACTCACTACTGACTCTCATTAATCTAGCTAATAAGCTGAAACTAATAAGGTGACCCACTACCACAACTAAGAATCTAAGACACCATACTACTTTATTTTTTCTTCCACGTACAATCCAACTACACCGAAGATTCAACTACACATAACATAATAAAGAGTCAAACACTAGCATGAATGCATGAAGACCTAATTCAAGAACGGAGTCACCATTCGTCAAACTAACGAAACGGTGACGGTGATGGTGACGGCGACGGTCCTTGCTTACCTGAAATACATAGTAAATAAGAAGAAAATCGTTAATTAGTTAAATAGTGAAGATAAGTATCCGAGGGTAAGTTGAGGTTGCATAGACTTACTTATTCATGACCCGTGACGATTTGGTGTAAAATTCTCAAATAAATTTCATCAACAAAGTTGTTAAGGAAAAGAATAACCATAACATTTATTTGCTTTCTAGGAACTCTAAAATGAAATTCTGATTTTTCAGTTTTCATAATTAATACGTGTTGCCATTTGACCATTTCCTAGACTGGAACTTGGATATTCATACCTACTAAAATTACGTTATTCACCCCACGAAAAAAAGATTACGATATTCATATAGGTAACTGAATATTATAAAAAAATTACGGGAAAGGAAATATTAAAAGCTATTTGACCAAATTATATGAACAAATAAAGTAATAAATTTTTATTCAAAAACATTAAGTTAATAAACAAAAAATTGATTTCGCATTAATAACAAAAAATGACTTACTCCCCATAAATAACGCCCTTAAATATCTTTCTCGTGAAATCATACCTTAACAAAAATATCTTCATATTTTAAACGCCAATGTACCGGTCTACATTCTCAATCATCCTAATAATTAGCCTCCTAATTAGCTTACACCTTTAAATTGCAAAAAAATAAAAAATTAAAAAATGAAAATCACAAATAACCACACAGACTAATTTTTCTCATCATCTTTATCATACTATATACTCCACCTCGTTTAATTAAAAAGTTTTTTTTTTTTTTTTGAAATCAGTTTAATTAAAAAGTTTAAAGGAAGGAATGAGAAGAAAAACTCACCGAAAATCTTTTCTGGACAATCCGTAAATAACACGAGCCAGCCGAAGAAACCAGCCCACAGAAGACCAACAATGAGCAAGTTGAGAAATAGGGTCCAGACCAATTTTTTGGGAAGCTGCTTGAGTGAAAACACCACATAATCTACTCTAACACTGAGGTTGTAGATTCTACTGCCAGAAAGGACGAGTTGGAGAGCTTTCCCTGCGGCCGCCTCTTCGTCAACCACATCCTCCTCTGAGGTCGTCTCGTCTTCCCCATCCTTCTCATCTCCGCCCGCCCTATCCGCATCCTCCGCATCTTCGCCTGCAACTACCGCATCCTTCCCAACTTCCGCCGCACCGTCTGCGGCCGGCGGTGCTTGAACCAGCGGTGGAGAAAGAGCAATCCACTTAGTAACCATTCGGTTAAAAACCGCAATTTCTCTCCGCAACCGATTAGACCTTGTGGTAATGCCCTTGTATTGCATTATCATGTCACATGCTTGGTAGATGTTGATAAGAAACACCATGAAGTTTATACCTGCATAAGTGCAGGCAAAACTAGAAGTAACAATGATCTGAACCACAAACAGGTGACAACGAGGGTCACCTATGTTAGGGTTCAACAGGCCTACAATGCCACTCACAAGGAGTGCACCAAAAGCCGAGGTAAGTTGCAACGTGGTTGCATCCCTTCCCGTCTTCTCCAATTTCTCCCTCTCTGACAATAGTTGAGTCAAATCTGCCAAAAGAAGATATAATTTCAGCAGAGGGTGGGTATTGAGTCATGTAATTCACCATGAAATGTTCCTCGGTGCTGAGGATTATTTCCGGCAGCGGGAGCACCGTGAAATGACAGCCGCAGAAAGCTGCCATTTCAATGCAACAGGAATGCTCCGGTGCTGGTGGTGGTGGTGGGGGTGGTGGTGGGGGTGGTGGTGGCGGTGCCCCGCCATCATTGCCATTGGGTGGGATGAATGGCCTTAGACTCATTGCTATTTCTTGCAGTTGGAATGCTCTCTCTTCCGTGACAATCTCATTGGCCCAGTTCCGGAGCGGGGCTATTATTGAGTCCCATGCCCGGGCTAGTAATGAAGGTGGTTGATGGTTTACTTGTGTTTCTGATTGTGGGATAACTCTGTCTTGGGTGTTTTCTTGTTGTTGGAGGATTTCTGATGGGATAACTCTTTCTTGGGTGTTTTCTTGTTGTTGGAGGATTTCTAATGGGATAACTCTTTCTCGGGTGTTTTCTTGTTGTTGGAGGATTTCTGTTTGTCCGCGGTTTTCTGGTTGTTGGGGGGGTGAGTGAGACATTGTTGCAATGCTATGGAGAGGGTGAGAAAGAGATGGGGTTTTGATGTTTTGCTATGTAATCAGAGACTCCTACGGTCCTACCCATCAGCCTATATATAACGTGTACAAGAGAAGAAAAAATCACAGTTCTATGTAGCAGATTTTTGGGTAAAACAATCAAACTTTTTTACTGCAATAAAAAAAAGTAAAAAAAGTAGATAAATGAATGAGAAAATAGAGATAAAAGAGTAAGTTTGAAGAGACATGTATTGGACAGTGGGGTGAAGTAGAAGATTCAGAGTTGCCTGCTTTTCCCCATCTCTATGCATGCCCCACTACCCCCCAACCGCCACTTTTTAGGTGTGACACAATGGAGAAATATTTTGGCCTATGTCTATCTCTACTCTACCTTCTCCCTCTGTCTCACTCCCCAAATAAGGCAAAAATAGTAATTACCTCTACTCTTTTCTTTCCACCATTTTCTTCTTGGTTACATTGTCATTACTAGTTACTACATTGAAAATTTGGAATCTTGATTTTGGCTATGGTTTATTAAACTATCAACTGAGATGTGACATTGTTAACTTGTCTTATCAATCGTTTTTTTTTTTCCGGATTGGTAGTAGTAATACCTACTCTATGTTAAGACTTTGATTTTGCTAACCGGTACTCTAAATCTCTCTTTGAAAGTGCAGCATTTTGATTTTGGCAAGACGTTGATCAAGGAGAGTGTCTAACACTTGATTTTGATATGGAAATACATAGTTAATTCTGTTGTTCTTGAGGTCTTGTATGTTTGAGTTGAGTGACAATTTCAATACTTCGTAAATGTCTAATATGTATTCAACTCGAATCTAGATGACACAAACCGCAACACTACAATTTCGATTATATATACGATACCATCAACACTCATCTGTTGATTAATAACTTGTTATCAGGGGATAAATTTCCTTTTTGGCTAACAACATCAAGGCTTTATGACCAATAATTGATCACCATTACATCTTTGGTAATATTTTGAGGTAAATCCACAAGATTTTATCTTTTTCTTTGTAGAGTGGAAGGAAGGATTTAAGTCATTTGCAGTCATATACTCATATTAAATGCACCTTCTTATCAATCAATTACAAGTCTACAACAATAATAAGCATACTACTAATCTTAAGGCATGACTCATGAGGCTATGCATCAGGTGTTCCCTAATTACTAACCATAGTCCACAGACCATCATTGCTCTTTCTTTTAGAGCAAAAATAACACACTACGTCTCTACGAGATTCGTTTATATGCCATTTTCGTATATTAAGACGTCTCTTCAACGAACCTCTAATCTTTCTTAAACTGTAAGAAATTGAATAAAATGATCAAACAAAATGAATCTTATGTGGAAAGTAGAGGCCTGAATCTTATACGGTTTTTACTAAAAGGTAAGATGTTGTACAATCTTTTAGCTCTCTACAAACAACTTTTCACCTTACTTTTTGTGTTCTTCTTAGCTAATGGCTTTAGTATTTCAATCATTTTTTCGAAATTACCACTCATTTCAATCTTTGTATGACTATGTTTAATAATCAAATCGTAATTAAAGAACATTCATCGAGTCTTAATCCATTATCGTATCTACATATCGTATTGGTGTTTTACGTCTACATATTTGAAATCGATATTTCAAACAACTAACTCCAATACTAAGTCCAAAACCAATAAACAGATGCCCCAACTACCATAGGACTATAACCCTATACAACCTGTAGGACATAGACAAAGACAAGATAAACAGCAAATTAGCTCTGAATTGTTTTTACCGTGCAGTTTTTTCTTACCCCTTTGGACTACTTTCCATTCCCTCTTTAACATATTTGACCATGTTGTAAAGAAAAGACGAAAAGTTCATCAATAAAATAGGAAAATAGAAATGGTCAACAAACGTTACAAATTTCCGAAATGTCAAAAGCGCAGAGCAGCGTGAATAGAGGTGTAGAGTATCTGTTTGTACCAAAATAGCGAAAATGACAATGAGGTTTTTTGAGAAAGTTGGTTCGTAGGCAATCACATTTTGATATATATGGGGAGATTATATGATCAGATCAACTCTCTTCTGCAGCTTTGCATGCAATGATCCCATGTGCTTCATTTTTTTTGAAACCCATGTTTTGTTTTTAGGAAGTTGACATTGATTGGTTTTGTTCTTTATTTGTTGAGTTAACTGTACACCTCAACTTGTAAGTTGTATTGTTGCTTTTGGATATTAAAGTCATGAGATTTGGCCTATCTCACTTTGATTTCATTAGATATGAGCTTGGTCTACTCAGAAGTGTTATCCTTCGGAAAGGAGATGACCCAACTCGAAAACAATGTAACTCAACGTCGATTGCAATTCAATAGAAAATAACGTAACTTAATTGAGCCGACATGAAAATTATGCACAAACTACTCCTTTGTGTTCATATCGAAGTTTTAATGTTTGATTTACACTAACAATTTCGAAGATAAGGCCATTGAAAGGATCAAGTGTATTAGTAGGTCATTGATGGAAACATAAAGGTTTTACAGCTTAATTAGGTTTTACAGCTTGAGAAATTAAAGATTACTCTCTACTCTAGTGGTCTGTTTAATCCGAATGTCCAATAAAATCCATAGTCCTATGATCCTAAATTCTTAATTTCATGAAGACCAATTTCCCTCTTTCTTGGATCAACGACCCGGTTGCAGTAGCTTCAAGCTACCCATTTGCTGACTTCACTTCCCTGATGATCCGTAACATTCCTGTCCGCTACAGGTTTAATTAATTAACTAATTAATTTTGATTAAACAAATTATTATGATATTTTAATCTTGAATTAGGTTAATTAATTTTTTTAAAATTGGTTTTTTGTTGGGAAATGTGCAGTCGGAGTGAGCTAATGGAGCTGCTCGCTCGATCAGCATTGTAGGGTGGAGAATGAGAGGAAGTCAACATATGAGCCTGCTTCTGAGTTTGACTTTCTCTATCTTCCTATTGATTTTGTATATGCCTGGTTAATTTTTCATTCTACACGTTCAGTTTAATAGGAGTAGTTTACTAGCCTAGTGTAACGGACAAAGTTGTTCACTCACAAAATCACAAAGTTTTAGTATATGCTTTGAGTCGCCTGTCATATATACCAGTGTTCGATTTTAGGCAAGTTGACGGTTTAAGACATGTTGCGATGTTAGTCGACGGATTTTGACATATTAGTGAAAATACGTATTTGACGCTAAGTTTTTCGCATTGATACTGAGGAGATGATTTTTATGTCTGATTTGTGATGAAAGGGAAAGCAAGAGTTGAAGAGACATTTTCAAAGGTCAGTGATTCGCTGTGAAACGGAGGAGTATTTAGTATTTACCTGTGGTGATGTCACCTCCAAGGTATGGAGCCAATGCTGAAGTCACTAAGGTCACTGCCATTGGTACACGTGTCTGATAGACAGTAATTACTGCAAGCTGCGGACCATGATTACCTGATCAGTATTATTTACTGTTCCTTTCATTTTTTTTTTCATTTTTTTTAATTTTCCAATTTAAGGGATTTAGTGAGAGGGTCTTGTGTTTTCAATTCTACCCCTGAATTTGTGTGGAAAATCTGGGGTGAATTTGAAACATGATCTTCCCAATATTCTCCCTGCTAATTATGCTTAGTGATTTGGAATGGACGGATGAATTTGAACTTTGTCTTAACAATTTATCGTGTATTGATGCTTCGACAAAAACTCGTAATTAGCCCAATGTTTTTCCCAACAATTGCGATCTCCATATTCCTAAGCCTGATTTTGCGCTTCTTAATCCTACTAATGGAGTAAAAAAAAACTTCACGAAATTTGGAACAATATCTGCTACTAATGCCTTATGGATTTGGATGATTTCACAAATTTTGGGCATTACTCCGTAAATCTAGTTTACTTTCGTCTTCTAGTTGTAACTAAACTTTGGCACACCGGTGGTGCTCACTACTCAGTCTCTTCATTTGCACGTCTAATGTTGCAGAGGTTCTAGAAAAATTGGTTACTCATTTCATAATCTTAATCTAATTAGGTAAGAGTACCGAATTAGTGTCAAAACATGTTTCGAATGAAAATGATTTCTACATCTTATAGGCCCCACCAAAAGGATGGATCAAATTAAAGCGAGTTTTATTAGAGGTATATATTCCAATGGATACCCGAAAAAGGTCCAATATGTTGCACGTAAGGAGTTTAGACCATGTTACATTAATATTGTGAGTGCCGTTTGCTTAGCTTAGCGAACCGATATTTGCATTACTTGTTGAACATTGTTAAGATAAATGTGTAATATCATTTGCGTAACAATCATATCATAAATGGTACGAGTATTACGTAACTTATCGACTTAACCATGTTGCATTGTCACACATGAGTACATGACAATTGACAACCAAAAGCTAGAAATCGTCTACTACATTGATAAAGCATAAAGGTTGAAATTTCATACTATTTCATAGGCCAAAAGAATTACTGTTACTGCTATCAGTTGATGGTAACATTAGTAACTTCACCAAAAGAATCAACTTCTCCTACTTCACCGCTAGTAGCACCGCATGCTCAACCTTCTTTTTACCCCCACCATCTCTACCCACCACCACCACCACAATACTCTCATCCTCATGAAAAACCTATGGTTTTCTATCAATCATTCCCATTCCCTCCTGCTAATCCCATTCCCATTCCCATTCCCCTCCTTCATTCCCACATTACCAAAATTACCCTCCACAACAACAAGACCCAGCTGGTTACAACTTCTTCCCACTAGAACAAATCCCACCTCCATTTTACCACCACCAAACACCTCCTTGTTTTCCTGACAATGGGCCCCACTTTGGTCCGGGAAAGGGTATAGGGGTACTGGAGTTTGGAGGGAATGGGTGGTGAGGTCTAAGCCGAGAAACCCGGTTCAGAGCTTCAGGAATGGGAAATGGAATGGAGGGAATGGGAATGGGGAGGGAAAGAAAGTGTGAAAGGGAAGGAATGATCAAGGCGAAAAAGAAGAATGAGAGGGTTTGGAGTGAGAAGAAAAGCGGTTGTTGGTCATCTTCAACAACAAGTCTTCTTCCTGCTGAGCTGGCAAACTGCACCATAATCATGGTTAAAAATATACCCAACACTATCAGGTCCACCATCTCTTCACATTCCTTTCCCTTTTTTTTACTGTATTCTCCACTATTTCTGCTGATTTCTGTTTCTTTGGTAATTTAATGAAGTTCTATGACTTTGTTCATCATTGTTTTATGTTGTTGTTCCTTGTGTGTATTTAATTTCACTGTTATTAATGCACTGTTTGTGGGTTTTTTTAGTTGGGTTTGGATTTTGAGTGGATTTGGTTAAGTTTCTGTTTTTGGATGTTGTACTCTCCTAGGAGTAGATTGAATTGAATTGAATTGTTGCTTGTATGTGACGGTTTTATGTGACGATTTATGTTTCCGACCCTAGATTATGAATGGAAGATGTATAATTGAGTCTTGCTGGATTTTGATGTTAATGGTTTTTAAAATGATGATTTAATTTATTAATTTCTCATTTGTGACGATTTTCATATAATGATTCATGCTATGGACGCCAAATCTTATTAGGACCAGGCTTTGTTTTCTTGTGTTGTCGTTGGAAATGAATTAAGTTCTGTTGTTCATGTATTCTGTTTTTCGATGTGGTCTTATGTGACGATTCATGTTACCGATCCTAAATAATGAGTGGAAGATGGGTAGTTTTTAGTTTTTTTGGATGGATTTTGAAATGTGTTTGGATGTCGTGGGCTCGTGGGGTACTAAGGAATAATCTCGATTTGATTGCTCATTTGTAACGATTTTCGTATGATGATTCATGCTTAGACACCAGATCGTATTGCTACACCACTAGACTTTTTTGTTCTTATGAAGTGTGAATGAATTTAATCATGGGTTCTACACAATTTAGTAAAGATGGATAAATTTGTACTTTTAAATGTTGAACATGTTAGTCAAATTGCTCAACTGTATTTGTGCCTCAATATAATTACTGTTATAATAATGACTAGAAGATGTAAAATTTCATCAGTAAATAATGTTGTTCCCACATCTAATTAAGATCGTGTTTACGCATTTAATTCACTCTAGTTAATGCAAGTGTATTTCTGCATCCTTTTTTTTCCAATTTTGTGGGGTTTTGATGAAGTATTAATTGGATTGTGGTGGTGATGTTTGATGGATCAGTCGAGACAAATTTATGAAGTTGTTGGATAATCATTGCCGCGAACAAAATGGAAAGCAGGACAACAATGATTCATGTCAGTCTCAATATGATTTCATCTATCTCTCATTCGACTTTCGGTAAGGAATTTCTTCCTTTAATCAACTTGATTGCTCGAAAATAGAAAGTTCGATAAATGAAACAATTGTGCATTTCGGTTTCTTGTTCACTACATACTCTATGAGCGTAT
Organism: Spergularia bocconei; assembly: GCA_963457585.1. NCBI lineage: Eukaryota > Viridiplantae > Streptophyta > Magnoliopsida > Caryophyllales > Caryophyllaceae > Spergularia > Spergularia bocconei. Next base: position 526,007 of record OY734958.1, read on the forward strand.
GTTAGGAATATTGTCGCCTGAGTGTACATTGTGTACGTATAATATATACATGGTTTGTAATGTTGTCGTGTTACACTACAATGTTTCAGACGTGAGCAAAATCTGGGTTAGTACACTTCCTGGAACAACAAGGGCTGGAATGGTGATTCTCCGAAAATTCGTGTTATTACTCCAGCAAAGTTGCAGGTAACTAATTGCATACTAATTGCATTATGAAGTTCCCATTATATGTGTATTTGGAAGCGGGATTGAATGATGTGGTGTTGAATTGTCAGGGACTAGAGCAATGCCGGCGTCATTTCAAGATTTCAGTTTTCATCTGCAACGCAAAGGAGTTCCTGCCCTTGGAGTTTTCCCCGCCACGAAACGGCCTCAATTGCAACTCATCCGAGGCCAAGACCATAGGCAAGTGGGTTTTTGCTAATCGGAGCTCTATCAAGAGGGGTGGATCAGCTAAGACCATCCACCCGCCTAGGCTTAATCGCGCCACCAAGTGATGAGGGTTCCCCTCTAAACTTGTCCTCTATAATTGTCGTTGTTCTTATTGGGATTAGTCGTCAATTCTTATTGGGATTTCGTCATCAATTCTTATTGTACCGTTGAAGATTTGTAGTATCTCCAACGTTGATGTAGTCTGTCTATGCCTCTATGGTGGCCTTTGTTTTCAATATCCCCCTATAATTAGATTTTATCTGGATGGGGGAGTTGGAAACATTGGTGGGTGATATATAATTGGAATTGGAATCTAATTGCACTTATCAATACTTCTTACGTGATATATAATGCAATGGTACGGTTTATGTTAATTTGCCAAATTGCACCGTGTTCTTCATATCATATTCGTGTCAATTATTCAATTATATAAACTTCTGATACTTTGAGTTATCATGTGTATCTCGTGCTCATATTTGTGGGTGTATAGATGAATAGTGATAATTTTTTGTGTTTTAATACTCCGTATAAGGTTATATTGTTTATATTCAACCCGTTCTCAACTCATAATTGGCCTCATAATTTAAATGATTATTCATCGTGAAATCCTCTTGGGACTTAAAGGAGTTCTTTGTGATTGTGATGGTGCTACATGGCGATTCATACTTCCGAATCCCCTAATCATTTTGGGACTTTACTTAAACTTGATTAATGCTATAATAACGAGTAGTAGACTCATGATTTCATTGCAATGTGTGTTATTGATGGTGTTCATATGCAGTCATGTGCACGTCTTTGAGTTTAGGTCAATTGTTGTGATTTGTAGTCAATTCTTATTGTTAGAGATTGTACTCACTTCGTTCGCATTTAAAACGCGTAGGGCCGGACTACAATTTTTAAGAAAAAGAATAACAAAGAATGAGTTTTAGGATGAGTTTTAGATGTAAAATTGCGATTTGCAATTTGCAAGCCATCATCTCACTAATCTGATAGATTCAGAAAAGTACAATTATTCACTCATGTAGTACACTGTCTCTAGATACTATTTGTTCAAGTTTTTAAACATCCGGTTTTTAACCTGTTCGAATCCCTCACATCTAAATCTAGGTTCAATACAAGAATAATGAGATTTTCTTTCAGCTAGGAACTTCTACGTCGTTCATACTACTAAACAAAAAAATAAGAACAAATCGTAATTCAAGAACCACATTATAGAATATCTTGTCACGTATGCTACGTAATCAAAGTTGTGAACAAATGAGAGACTATCGAACGTGTATGATCCAGCAAAAACAATCAATGACAATATCAACAGTCAAAATTGACTACATAGTAACAGTCAAGAAACCCTAATTATAATCGAATGCGAAAAAATTATGGTCGGGGATACCTTTTTTCTCTTTTTTTTTGGAGGGTGGGGATACCTTTTGTTAATTGGTTGGGTGGGGGGGGGTGTCCAAATCGAATTGGGAATTTTTGGGAGATAAGAATAACGCCAGAGAAGCGAAATTTTGGAGCTGCATTCGGCTCAATTTCGAAATTTTTAGTTCTGGCCTATGTGAAAATTTTAAAATATTTTTTCCTTTTTTTGAACGTCAACCCATCAGAATGTATGATTGTTGATTATGGGAAGTTATTACATTTTTACAGAACTTTTTTTATACTGTTCATCTATCATTTAATGCAGCAGTTCGACTTTTAATGATTTGAATTTATCATTGGTGTGTTTGTACAAACTCGTTTTACATATGTGGGATACTCAACTCCATGTTATTACAAGTTGATTGAGTCTAGAGTCATACTCTAAATTTTGTCATAGGATAACTCAAATACGGAGTAATAATAAGAGAGGAAGAAAACCAAAAGATTGAACAAAATATTCGAACTTTTCATTTGATCAGTGGAAAAAGTAGCATAGGGGTAAGCTAGTAGCTAGGCTAGCCATAGTAGCCAATACTAGCTCTAAGAACTCTCCATATACTTTTTGGCTTCCAAGTCTTACTATAAACAAGCATCATCTGCAAGATACGATTGAGTGCAAAGAGTCCAATAGTTTGAAAATAGGAAAGATATGCCATGCTCTATTTTCATGAGTGATGACCAATTTCCCTCTTTCTTTTGGGCCTCTTTTGTCTCTTCTTTCTACCTTAAAAATACCACTTTTCTCTTCTAATCTCAAAGAGGTAAAAACACCTACGTGGTAATTTTAGCATTTGCATTGGCATTATGCTCAATTACCCATTACAGTATGGTCCGCCACCATCATCTAAACTAATACGAAAGCACTTTCTAAAAACCGTAATTTTTTTTTATAGAATTCATTAATCATTTTAATTCAGATCGATTATGCGGTAAAACTCAATTTAGTGTTTCTTTCAATTCAAGCTAATTTTCTGTTTTCCTATTACAAACCCAAATACTCCGTATCAAAGTTAGAATCTATGATACAGGATAAAAGAATGGACAGTGAAAAATCATAGCCAATCTGCCAAACTAATACGTACTACGAATAACATAGAAAATGAGACTCTTGGTAATCCCAGAAAAGCATGATAGGGGAACTGAGTAAATCAAAATAAATAAAAATACAAAGGTAGGAAGCTAAACCTAAGCTGGTGAGCCCTACTTTTTCTCTCTCCAAACACGTCATAATCACAGCGATGCGCCGCCAGTGAGAGGAGATTTCTTTGTATTTGTTTAGTAAGCACTGCATTTTCCCATATTGGTCATCATTACCCCTCCTTTTTTACTTTTTTACCTATTGGGCACACTCCCAAATAACCAAATTATTATTTGGAGTGCAATTGAAAGATCTGTAAACTCATGTTTTCATTGATGTTTAGAAAGAAATGGCCAAATGGGACTATAAAATAATGAAGTTTCTAAAATGTTTTAATCAAATTTGATCAAATCTTCATTATATATACGTTCAGTTAACACTCATAGCTCAGTTTCATACGGGTTTGAACATGCAACGGATAAGGATTAAAGCAGAAATGGTCAATCTCTAGTCAACTTTGTTACTGTATGCTTTTAGTGCACCTCAAATCCATTTTTTGATTTGGGAACGTAGACGGGTTTTGACATAGTGCAAATACATAATTAACGTTGCTCGCATTGATACTAAATACTAATCGAACAATCGCCTTGCGATCCATATATCTTACATTCTTACCCTGATTTTGCGCTGGCCACTGCTACTTACGGAGTCTAAAATTGTCACACGTATTTTGCAACATTACTCCGGAAATCTATGTCAATTTCGTCTTACCAGCTGTAACTGAACTTTGGCATACTAGTGGTGTTTCATGTTTGCTATGTAACGGTAATTATAGACGTCTGTCAAAGTAAAATGTAGTACATTTGTTTTTGTCACAAATATGATATATGATCACCGAATAGTAAATTTGCACACAAAACACGATATGTCCTCTCCACCCCTCCTACTATATAATTAACATGCTACACGCACAATAAACTCGTGTGCTGTCAACGACCATATCGAAACAATTCATCGCTGAGTTGAACGGAAAGACGACTTGTGAGTGACTCTAGTCATCCAATCGGACCGGAATTATCCAAATTATAGAAGTATGATCGGCCTATAGAATTAGAATAACGACATTGAGGGCGCGCGATTAGTATTGTTAGTTAGCTCGTTTATAAATCAAAGTTATTATATGTTAATTATCCATACTTAAATAATGGATTAAGGATCAAGGTTGTCTCGTTTGCCTAGTGGTTAAGAAACGAACTTGTCCGAACGTTATTCCGAATTCATTTGAATGCTCATGTTCCTACCCCCGGCCCGTACCATTAGTTGCATCAAACGGAGTATGAAGTAACATATGGGAATACATAGTACGGAGCAACATATGATAATTTTTGGGTTAGTGCATCTCGGGAGTGTATTTCATATAATTTTTTTTGCATATAACAAAGGAAAGTTTCAATTAATTAATGGGGGGAAATAATGATGATGAGAGTAAAAAGAAGGGAAAATTGGGGAAAGGAGTGAACTCTGAATTGGATTTGGACCGACCCAACATCGAAGATTATCTCCCTTCTGAATCCCTCACTTCCCCACGTGGCAAGCTCACCTTGTAATTTCCCTCTTTTCAATTTCCTTTTTTTTTTCCTTTCAATTTTATTATTGGGCGTTGATTATAATTTTGTTGTTGTTATGAAATATTATCATATATGGATGTCCATATATCTTAGAAGATATATTCCGTACTAATATTATAGTGTACACACTTATGTAATATCTTGTTTCCATATTGTTAACGTCTTGTCCTCCAAGACGTCTCTTGTATATATATCTCTCTCAATAATAAGATGAAATGACTTCGCATCTTCTTTACATAACTCTCTATTTCACAACACGTTATCAGCATGAGTTCTAACCCTAAAAAAAAAAAAAAAAAAAAAAAAAAAAATTCTCTTGTCCAACCCGCCGGCCGTAAGTTGCAAATCATACTCTTTTACTATTCATTTAATAGTCTCTCTTTATTATCATGTTGGACTTGCTAACATATTGCATCGTATGATTTACCATACGAATCGGTTAACACTTGTTATTTCGATGAACACATGGCACGCTAAGTTTTTTTTTTGTTTCACTTTGTTTAATGTAACATGCATGCTGTATGAATCTATTTCAAGAATATAATTGTGTTTCCACTACATGTTGTCTAATTGTTGTCTACTTTATTCTAATTGTGTAGTACTTTCGTTCGGCTAGCTTTGTTTCATTAACAATATATTTATCTTATACTTTCGTTCGGCTAGCTTTGTTTCATTAACAATATATGTTTATTACCTCTTGATGCATTATTTGTCGTATGTTTGTTACCGGCTCATATCGTTATTGTACGTATTTTATTTCTTTTTACTCATTGTGTTAATTATCTATGTTAGATCACGATGTCGAATCTTGCAAAACTTGACTTTGTGGCCCTGGACATCACTGGAAAGAATTATTTATCATGGGTGTTGGATGCTGAAATACACCTAGATGCTCATGGTCTTGGCGAAACTATCAAAGAAGGAAATAAGGCATCTAGCCAAGACAAGGCCAAAGCTATGATCTTCCTTCGCCACCATCTTCATGAAGGGTTGAAAATGGAATATCTTACTATCAAAGACCCTTTGACCTTATGGAAAAATATAAAAGAAAGGTATGACCATCTGATAACTGTTATTCTTCCTCGTGCTCGTTATGAGTGGATGCACTTAAGGTTACAAGATTTCAAATCTGTTAGTGATTATAATTCAGCCATGTTCAGAATTACCTCTCAATTATTATTATGTGGTGAAAAGATTACCGATTCTGATATGTTGGAAAAGACTTTGTCTACTTTTCACAAAGATAATTGCTCCTGTCGCAGCAATATCGTGAGAGGAATTTAAGAAATATTCTCAATTGATCTCATGTTTACTTGTGGCTGAACAAAATAATGAAATCTTAATGAAAAATCATGAGTCTCGTCCAACTGGAAGTACTCCAATCCCTGAAGTGAATGTGATTACGCATGACAATAAAAATAGAGGTCACGCCAGCAGCCGTGGCCGTGGTCAATGGAAAGGAGGAAGAGGAAGAGGACGTGGTCGCAATAATTATCGTGGTGGTCATTCTGGTCAGTATAAAGGCACACCTTCCCACCAGAAGTGGGAACCTACACAAGGTGGGGATAAAAGAAATTATGATAATATTTGTCACCGTTGTGGAAACAAAGGTCACTGGTCGCGTACCTGCCGTACGCCAAAGTATTTTGTGGATCTCTATCAGCAGTCTTTGAAAAATAAAGGCAAGCAAATTGAAGCAAATTGTGCAATTGAAGATGGGAAGATCGAGACAAATTTTGTTGACACAAATAAAATCCCTAGTTACAATTATGGCGATCATTTTGATGTTTCGGATTTCTTTGTGGATCCTGATGCCGGAAAGATTGATAATTTGTTTGAAGATGGAAATGTCCAGTAGGGCCGGATTTATTTACCCTATTATGAACTATTAGTTTCATTTTCCTACTATTAATTGCTTTTCTTGTTTGATGGGACTTTATTTTATCTTGTAATGGACTTTATTTATGTTTTTGGTTTATCTATATGTTTGGTTTGGAGACTCTATATATGTTATGTTTTTTACGATTTATGTATGGTTAGACAACAATTTCATTTAGTTTTTCTTATTGTATCTTTTAATTTCTATGAAGATTATGGATTGCGAAGATGTATGTCTTGCTGATAGTGCATCCACACACACAATACTTAAGAATAAGAAGTATTTCTCTAATTTGCGAAGGCAAGAGGCAAGTGTTAGTACCATAGCCGGTAGTGCAAGATTGATTGAAGGCTCTGGAAGAGCTCATATAATACTACCTAATGGAACAAAATTTCACATCAATGACGCTTTGTATTCACCAAAATCTCGTAGAAACTTATTAAGTTTCAATGATATTCGCCGAAATGGATATCACATTGAGAGTGCAAACGAAAAAGGTGTTGAATACCTTTATATCACACATTCAATGTCAAATAAAAAGTGTGTATTAAAAAAATTGTCTATGTTGTCCTCTGGCTTGTACTACACACAAATTGGCGAAATTGAAGCAAATGTTGTAGTAAACCAGAAGTTTACCAATCAAGATAACTTCATTGTTTGGCATGACCGGTTAGGCCATCCCGGATCACTAATGATGCGAAAAATTATTGATAATTCTTGTGGTCACACCTTGAAAAACCAGAAGATTCTTCAAACTCGTGACTTCTCATGTGCTGCTTGTTCTCAAGGAAAGTTTATTATAAGACCATCACCATCTAAAATAGGGGCCGAATCCCTTACATTTCTGGAACGTATACAAGGAGATATTTGTGGACCTATTGACCCACCAATTGGGCCGTTTAGATATTTTATGGTTCTTATTGATGCATCAACTAGATGGTCACATGTATCGTTATTATCAACTCGTAACCTGGCGTTTGCGAGACTTCTTGCTCAACTAATTAGGTTAAGGGCACACTTTCCAGATTATCCCATCAAGACAATTCGCCTTGACAATGCTGCTGAATTTTCCTCTCAAACTTTTAATGATTATTGCATGTCAATTGGGATAAGTGTTGAACATCCTGTAGCCCATGTTCATACACAAAATGGCCTTGCCGAATCACTCATTAAGCGGCTTCAGCTAATTGCAAGACCATTACTAATGAAGTCTAAACTTCCTATATCTGCCTGGGGACATGCTATTCTGCATGCAGCATCACTGATTCGCATCAGGCCAACGAGTTATCACACTTCATCTCCCCTACAAATGGTTTTTGGTCAGGAACCGAATATTTCCCATCTCAAAATATTTGGATGTGCGGTATATGTTCCAATAGCTCCATCACAACGCAGCAAGATGGGACCCCAAAGGAGGCTGGGAATATATGTTGGGTTTGAGTCCCAATCAATAATTAAGTATTTAGAGCCGTTAACTGGAGATTTATTTACGGCACGATTTGCAGATTGTCATTTTGATGAGTCAATATTCCCTACATTAGGGGGAGAAAATAAGCAGCTGGGAAAAGATATAAATTGGAGGGAATTATCACTGTCTCATTATGATCCTCGTACAAAACAATGCGAACTAGAAGTTCAGAAGATAATTCACCTACAAAGATTAGCGAACCAATTGCCAGACGCCTTTACTGACCCAAAACGTGTGACCAAATCACACATACCAGCTGTCAATGCTCCAATCAAAATTGATGTCCCTGACGGACGTCTCATTGCAAATGAGTCTAAGGCACGCACAAAGCGTGGTAGACCATCCGGTTCCAAAGATAAAAACCCTCGGAAAAGAAAAGGAGCAAAGGTTCAAGATGGTCAAACCGAGGATGTGACAGCTCTAGCAGAGCCCCTAGAGAATACATTGGATATGACAATTCCAGAAGAATCTCAGGTACCTGATGATAGTGAAAGTGAAGAGATCTCAACAAACTATATCATATCTAGGAAAACTTGGAACCGAAAACAATTCGACGTCGATGATGATATTTTTGCATATAATTTAGCGCTAGATGTTATGCAAGATGAAGAGGATCATGAACCAAAATCTGTTGATGAGTGCACACGTAGAGATGATTGGCCAAAATGGAAAGACGCAATTGAATCAGAATTAAAGTCCCTAGCAAAACGAGAAGTATTTGGACCTGTAGTCCGTACACCACAAGGTGTAAAGCCAGTGGGATATAAGTGGGTATTTGTGCGGAAACGAAATGAGAAAAGTGAAATCTTGAGATACAAAGCACGTTTGGTTGCACAAGGATTTTCTCAAAGACCTGGCATTGACTATGAAGAGACTTATTCTCCTGTGATGGATGCTACTACTTTTCGTTATTTGATAAGTCTGGCAATGACGGAAGGACTTGACTTGCGTCTGATGGATGTTGTCACAGCTTATTTGTACGGCTCACTTGACAACGACATATACATGAAACTTCCTGAAGGATATAAACTGCCTGAAGCAATGAAATCATGCTCTCGAGAACAGTATTCAATCAAGTTGAATAAGTCATTATATGGATTAAAGCAATCAGGGCGCATGTGGTACAACCGTCTTAGCGAATATTTGTCAAAAGAGGGTTACAAGAATGATCAAATTTGCCCATGCATTTTCATAAAAAGGTCTAATTCAGGGTTTGTAATTGTCGCTGTCTATGTTGATGATTTGAATATTATTGGAACCCCTGCAGAAATCATGTTCACAGTAGATTGCTTGAAAAAGGAATTTGAAATGAAGGATTTGGGAAAGACAAAATTTTGCCTTGGATTACAGATTGAACATATCGAAAAAGGAATCCTTCTACATCAAGCGACTTATGTAGAGAATGTAACACCCCGTATTTTTGGGACTTTATTTAATTAGGGTGTTACGTTTATTTATCATTTTGAGGTAAATTAATAAAAGTTATTTTGGGGAATTTGGTGAATTATAGATTATGTTACTAATTGGGTAATTCTATTTTGGGAAGTTGTATAATTGGGTTATTGGACTTGGATCGAATTTATGGATCACTCATCTCAACCGATTAATTAAGCCCGAACCCGAGTCTACCCTCAAACCCATTCATACAGATCAAAGGAGATAAACCCTAGCTTATACTATATATAGTCGGCCCTCTCTCTCCCTCTCACAATCTTCTCGTAGCCTCCATCCGCATAAGATTCCCAGCATTGCTGTGTCATCTTCAAACACACATAATTCTCTCATACGACCTCCGATTAGAGCGTGGTTGGTGGCGTTAGAACCGTGCTTTTGATACGAATCCAGGAACATGTAGATCGTCCCAAGATTCCATCGGATGATACTTGTGGAGATGTTTTAGTGAAGCTGTGTCTATGTACCCGAAAATCTGTTCCGCCCCTCGGTAGTTTGAGGATTCCTGTTGACTCCTAAGGTATTTGGGGACGAGATTTTGTGGAGGTGTTCCTTACTCTATCATTGAAAACATATCAAAAATTGGTAAGACCTAGATCTCTAGATAAAAAGTTATATTAGATTTCGTGGGTAAACCCTAATTCATGTTTATGGTTCAGTGTGAGATCGATTCCCGTAGATCCACTTGGAGTCTGTGGACGAAATTTGGAGGCAATGTTCCTGTGATTACCCTTTATGTCATAATCAATTTTGGTGATCATACGATGTCAGAGGTAGAAGTTATCCATGTTTGAATGCCACTGACTTCTTTTAGATTCATGATACATTAGTTAATTTGTGAGATTATGGTTTATGGTTATACCTTGTGAATTACGGGATCATTGATTGAGTTTGTATTTGATTGGGCATCTAGATTATGGATTCGAGGAGGTGTTGTTCATTGACTTCGTTTGAAGAGTTTGGTTTAAGGATTAGCGTTGAAAGGTAAGAAAGTTGGTTACAATCCCAACCATGTTGACCAACCCTCTAAACTATACTTCCTTGATCCTAACCTTGTCTTTGATGATCATTGCTCACAATTATCTTACCGTTGCTTTGTCTCTGCATCTATCACTTGAAATTAACCATGCAGCATAAGCCTTTCGGCTCACTTACCACACGGCCCTTCGGCCTCCGCCGTTCGACTGGTTCGGCCTTTCGGCCGGCTCGGCTTCCTCGGCCACTCGGCGCTTTCGGCCGAGTGTGTCTCTCTTTGTTTCTTTCTTGTTTCGATATTGTTGTTTCTTGAGCTTATAATTATGATATTGACAATATAACATGATAATGAGTGATATCGTAAAAGTGTACACTAATGTTGATGTTTATGATTGATAATAATGTTTTGACGATTACCACCTAGAGTAGATGACTCGGCGCTGACCGGTCATCCTGTACCTTCTTTATGAGGGGAGTCTGTGGTCGGTTCGCTACCGGCTTCCTATTTGGCTTCCTCCTAGGGGTACGCATCCTACTGGATCCCTAGAGAGGGGTGTGCACACTCTGAGTCATTAGGGGTTGTTTATGGTACTCTAGCTCGCATTGGTTCGAGATTGTGGTGGCTGTGGGGTAGGAACCCGGCCTTAATGAATGTTAATGTGATGTGAATTCTGAACTCTATATCGCTATGATAATTAAAGTTAATGATGTAACGGTAGCATGTTATTTGTTAGCTACGCGCCTGAAGGCGCGTATCTTCTGTCTTTCTATTCTTTTGTGTTCTTACTCAGCCTGTATGCTGACGTTCTTTATTCTGGTTCGTTCCCTACCTTATTCTGGGGCCTACGTCATTCTCGATGGCGTAGTTGACAGGTTCTGTTGATGTGGATGCTTGGTGAAGGTCGTCTGCATGATGGGGATTTTATAAACTCTATTTTATTTATATTCCAGTTTGATTATGTAATTTAAGACTAGCTTTGAGAATAGTAGTTCGACATTTGTTTAAGACTTCCGCTGTTTCATTTTAATTAGTGTTGTAATCGAATAAATAGCCTTGCAATTGACTTGGTAGTCAATTGCGGCGTGACAATTCTAAATTTACTGCAATTATATTTGAGTCAAAATTTAGGGTTGTTACAGAGAAAGTGTTAAAACAATTCAAAATGGATAAAGCACATCCTTTGAGCACCCCAATGGTAGGTAGGCAACTTGATATGGAAAATGACCCATTTCGTCCTAAAGAAGATGACGAACCACTACTTGGTCCTGAAGTACCATATTTGAGTGCAATAGGAGCATTGATGTATCTTGCTACTCATACACGACCGGACATTTCATTTTCAGTCAATCTTTTAGCAAGATATAGTTCGTGTCCCACTCAAAGACATTGGAATGGGGTTAAACATTTACTACGATACCTACGAGGTACATCTGATATGGGTCTATACTACCCTACCACATCAAAAGAAGGCTTAGTTGGCTTTGCTGATGCAGGCTATCTATCTGATCCGCATAATGGTCGTTCACAAACGGGTTATGTGTTTACGTATGGTGGCACCCCTATCTCTTGGCGTTCCATGAAGCAAACTATAGCCGCAACATCTTCTAACCATGCAGAACTTTTGGCGATCCACGAGGCTAGTAGAGAATGTGTATGGCTAAGATCCGTCATTCATCACATCCAAGAAGTTTGCGGCCTATCTTCAAACGACAGGTCACCCACAGTCTTATATGAAGATAACACAGCTTGCATTGCTCAACTCAAGGAAGGATACATCAAAGGCGACAGAACAAAGCACATCTCACCCAAGTTCTTTTTCACTCATGACCTACAGAAGAACGGTGATATTGTTGTTCAACAAGTCCGCTCATGTGATAATCTTGCAGATGTGTTCACCAAGGCACTTCCAAGCAAGGTATTTGAAAAGTTAGTGTATAAATTGGGGTTGCGTCGACTCAAGGATGTTAAACGATGTTCCAAACAGGGGGAGTAAAATTTATACGCGCTGCACTCTTTTTCCCTTCACCATGGTTTTGTCCCACTGGGTTTTCCTGGTAAGGTTTTTAAAGAGGCAGCTCCAAATGCGTATATTTGAAGAAAATGTACTCTTTTTCCTTAACTAGGATTTTGTCCCACAGGGTTTTTCCTAGTAAGGTTTTAATGAGGCATGATCTTTAATGATGGACATCCAAGGGGGAGTGTTATGAAATATTATCATATATGGATGTCCATATATCTTAGAAGATATATTCCGTACTAATATTATAGTGTACACACTTATGTAATATCTTGTTTCCATATTGTTAACGTCTTGTCCTCCAAGACGTCTCTTGTATATATATCACTCTCAATAATAAGATGAAATGACTTCGCATCTTCTTTACATAACTCTCTATTTCACAACAGTTGTAAAATTGATGTGATTTAGGAGGGATTTGCTTGATATAATTTTGTTGTGCTATTGTTGATGCTTAGCTAGCTAGTTAGCTTGCACAGTAGTAGTATTGTATTTTCTAACCCACAATCCCTCATCCCTCTTATTTTCTTCGGTTTTCGTCTAGACAGAACTTATAATAGGGACTATCGATTTCAAACATTTCCGATAAGTTGTGATGTTTGTGGCAAGTTGGGGCATGGGAAAGATAAGTGTAGGCTGTCAAATCGCCCCAACAATGTCGTCAATCAGCCTGCTATGGGTGAGATTACGAGGTTTGACCCTAAGGAGAAACCAAATACCTGCTGGGTCAAGAAAAAGACCACTTGCGTGCCAAAATCAAAAGCCTTTCCCTTTTCAACAGTTTTAATTTACTAGCCCAGCCCATTAGCAGCCCGCAGCCCACTTCTCCCAACAATCAACCCAAACCATCATCTAACTTGACCCATTTCCACAAAATCAACGACATAACAACAACTCCCTTATCCTTGACCTTATCCAACCAATTTTTCGACCAAATCAATTCTCAAAAATCCCATGGAGCTTGGTTTTGGAAAATTGTTACTGGAGGCGAGTTTATCAGAGGACCCTGCCTTATGCTAAAAGATTCAAACTTGAACCGAGTTGGTACTCAGAAACTGGCTTCTGTGATATGGTGAATACCCAATGGGAACTTGCTCACTCTGACATTGTGCTTAAGCTTCCAGATTTGTCAATAAATTCTTTGGATTGGGTGGCCTGTAATGTGAAAAATTTTGTGGAAGAAAAGAAGAAAATTTTGAGTCGTTTACAAGGCATCCAACGTGCTCTTCAGTCCAATAATGTCAAATATTCAATGTGTGTAACCTGCTTGTATTTACTCGACCCCGTATCAACTCGAATTCGTATTTGACTCGACCCATTTTACCCAATCCCGCGCCCAAGTCCCCACCCTATGATTTTTTTACTAATCCCTTCTGTATTTTGCGATTAAAAGCATTACATCCGATTTGTTATAGTTGAATTGACCAATGTGACCATACGACTTAATTACGAGAACTCAAATTATTAGACTGGACTACGGAGTGATCTAAAATTGTGTACAATGACTAAACTAATTCTGATAAAGGAAACGGAAAGCTAAGAAAACAGTGATACAAAAAAGAACCCTTCGGTACAACTTACGTACATGCATGGTCGTCCACAAACATCCGAATAACAACGAAACAATTATCCCAAAATTAGCTTCGGGGAGACCAAGGTCGGCTTCAAGTTTAGAGTCGTAGCAGTTGGATAAGAGGTCATTGCGTCGCCGTAGCGTCCTCTTACTCGAATGTAAATACGTTTTTAAATACCACATCAAATTACAATAGTAGATCCATATCTTACCCCAATTAATCAAGACATTGAAGATGGAGACACACTCACAGCATACTTCCGCAACGTATGTACCTCCTTTTACACATTTGAATTTTACATGTTCTTATAACATTGGAAACTTTAATAATATTTTCCTGATTATTCACTAATTTGCAGTGTGAATGTACTACACCACATGGTTACTTCATTGGTACGTTGGTCCAAGTCCAAAATCTACGCAATACCCCTGTGGTGCACGATTTTTACTTGAGTCAAACAAGGAAAATTAGTTACGTCTATCGTGGATGGTCAAGATTAATGGGAGTAGAATTGAACTCCTTCAAATTATTTCATGAAGGGCAAGTGGCGCACTCTAGCTGGACATTAGATGACCTGGACATTCAAAATGGAGCACGTTTGTTTGTTGTGGAGACTTGAGAGAGTACTCATATCCGTCATACCATATAGGTTGTCTTTAAATAAATTAGGTTGTCTTTCAATAAATTTGGTTGTCTTTAAATAAATTAGATTGTTTAAGTTGTCTAGTAAATAAATTAGGTTGTGTTTGGATGCAGTATGATGTTATCGCATATGTTATTTAGATAATCTTCCGCTTAACTTAGATTGTCCCTTTCTTATTACCTCGTTTCTACCTTTGGTAAATTATTTGACATTTTTCAAACTCAGTCCATATGTTTAATAGTAAATAAATTAGGTTGTGTTTGGATGGTGTATGATCTAACCATGTTTTGAGTTGTAATAAGAGCATTATTAATGTATTTGATACACTAATTTTATAGCATATGTTATTTAGATGATTTTCCGCTTAACTTAGGTTGTCTCTTTCTTATTACCACGTTTCTACATTTGGTAAAGTATTTGACTTTTTTCAAACTCAGGCGAAATTCATAATTATATATCATACATCGGAACAAAAAATACCTAAAATTAAATATCATAGATAATGTAGGTTAAATTACATCCTAACGAGTTCCATAAAATCAACACACCATAAACACCATGACGAAGTGACCAACTTCATATTATGGTTCACTAATATACAAATCGTCATGAAAAAGATGGTGCAAAAAATTAGTTGGCACATCGACAACCCAAGTACAAATGCACCCAAAAATTATGATATTATTTGGTCGGCTCGGCAGTAGAACGATGATGATAATCAGATTGACAATACTTCCATTACAGTCGGAAGAAGCTCATTACACTCATTGAACACATCATCACATAGGAGTCGCTTCCCAGCCCAATCAACCTCACCCTAAACAAGCAATTAGCGTAGTATTCTGATAAAAAAACAAAGCATATAAGTTAATTTTGTATTCACCAAATATATGAAATAATGTTTGTTGAGTTTACTCTCACCATTATAAAGTGGTCTACAAATCTGTCAGCCCACTGTTTAATCGCCTTCAACATATACACGCCGCAAGAGTGACTGCGTAAGATACAAAGAAAACAATTGTAACAAATGGACAGAGTAAAGTCATAATTAAACAGTACGAGACAAAAGTACGAATAACAGTGGTGCGGGTGAACATTTTTATATAGCCCGATCAGTATACTATACTCTAGTGAAGGTAATATGAATACTAGGACACCTACATGAATACTAGGACAAGGCCTGATTAGATTATTAAGGGTGGGCATCAATGGGGTACAAGGGAGGAAAATGTCTGGTACAACACTAAACAAGAGTAAATAAGACAGAGTATTTCATAAAACTCACATGTCGGGTTGTGCACACATTGTCAATTGTTTCCTAGTCCAATTACAAAGATCATCCACTGTCCATGTACTATCAATCATCTCCAAGAGCTTGTCCATGACAGTGCACTAAATCGAAAACAAACTCGTATATTATATGATAAAATCAAAACCATTTACAGTTTTCAAGTACCATTTGTAAAGTTAAATATGTTACCAATGAATTGAGTTCGTCCTTATGCTCTTCCACTCCGTTGTTCACAAAAATGGAATTTATCACTCATAATTCCTTGTTATGAAGATTGAACGCACCACACCACCACTGATTATCTTTAAGTACAGGCACAAAAACCTAAAAACGGACAGGGGTGAAATTTTATTACGGGTGTCAGCTATTAGGTTTAAAAAAAAAGGACAAAAGTGTAATATTTACCACACAAATTTGGATAGGTGACGTCACATCATAGGTGTTCTTCAAGTCTCGAGCTATATAAGCACATTGCTTCTCCAAGGCCGACACCTCATCTTCTTCAGGTGTAATAAATAACTGAACTTCATGCTTTACTTCGGCACCATCAAGTGCTATGACTTCTTTAAGCTTGGACTCATAAGGGGTTTGAATCGGAGGGTCTCTAAAAATAGAATCCTACAATAACATGAGAAATGTAATAACATGATAAATGTTTACTTGAGAAACACGACGATATAAAGTAGAGAACAATATAGGACGATATAAAGTAGGGAACAAACCGAGAAGGAAGGCTCGATTAATAGTCTCATCGTTCCACGATTAGCGAAGAGTTTTTCAAACCAATATTTTGTGTACAACCTTGCAGCAACTGTGACATACTATGCAAAGAGATGAAAGATAAAAGGAGATATTCAGATTACCTAAAATTAGCTTTTTCAAGTGGAGAACATGGTAATTAAACTGCTTTGGGATTGCAATTCATAAGGTCAGATTGGGATTGAAAATAAATGTAGATGTCCTGAAAATTGTAGGGTAATGTATCTCTTGTTCTAGTTCTACAATTCACTAATTCTCAACCTAAAGGAGTTCCAACAAATGACAGGCGAGGCGTAAAGTCTGAACTTCTTTTGAGTAGCCAAACCACATCAACATGCAATCCAGGATAAAAAAAATGCCATCAATAAATCTGGATGCAGTCACCATTGACCCAATCCGACTACAATAAATATGAAAACAAATAGACATGCAAGAAGCCCTGCAATACCAGGACTTTCACTTATCACTCATCTCTAGTCTATGCTTTACATTGTTTACAGACCCAGCATGACAAAATATTTATTGACTCACATCAGAGAGAAAGTTAACGTTTTAACCACTTATTCTTGAAGTAAAATCAGAAACTGTAATGTATGATAACCACTTATTCTTGAAGTGGAGAACATTGTAATTAAACAGCTTACACCTACCTGATCCGGTACATCTTCCTTGAGTTTGATGACATTGTAGCAGAAACGAGTCTCAGCATACTGGCCTTTACACTCAATCAATTCTTCAAGGGCAGGCTTCTTAGTTTTGCTGCGCTTGCAGACAGCCCAGTCCTCAACAAGTTTCAGAAGCTTACTCTCAATCGTGGAGAATTTGTATTTGGATTTCCCAAATTCAAAATCTTTTTGCTTCCCCGCAACTGATTTAATCGTCCTTTTGTGGCGCGTGCTGCATTTCTTGACTTGTTTCAAAGAAGGAATCGGAGTTGAGGTGGCAACATTCTCCTCATCCTCAGAGTTGTGCAAATTTTCATGTGCATTATAAAAGGTTTCTTCATTGGAGTCTGCTGGCGGTTAATTGGTTTTTGGAGGAGCCTTTGGTGCAGCAGCATTGTCAGTATGAGGAGACGAGGACGAGGACTGTACTGGGTGGTTGTCAGATTGTGGCGGCTTGTCATGACATTGTAGGGGAGATTGTGGTGGCGGCTTATGACATTGTGGGGGAGATTTTGGTGGCGAGTTATGACATTGTGGGGGAGATTGTGGTGGGGGAGATTCATGAGGACACTCGGAATTCAGTGAAGCAGTTGATGTCACACTTTTTGTCTCCTTTAGTTTCTTTTGCCTCTTTTGATGGATGTTGAGGTTATTTGTGGGCATCCGTTTCTTCCGAGGTTCATCATTCTCAAGAGACAAGCCACGATCAGGGTTTGAGGGCTGCCCACCGAAACATAAATCAGCACCGCCACCAGCACCACCGCTAAGAAGTGGCAATAATAGACCAGCAATCTACAAAAGAAGTTGACATTGATAAGTTAAAAGTACAAAAGTCCAGAAACTGCAACAGAATACTTGCATGTCTTATCTTCTGTCATATTTCACAAACTAATACAACAGCTGATTGACAAAGTGATTCGTCAAAATTTCAACCATGACCCAAGTTCAGGTTGTCTATGATAGCGATCAGTACATCAAACATAACCTCGGGTTCATTTCATTTTATTTCATTTATAACATGTCATAGACTTAAACATAAGTGAACCAATGTCGACTCTCATTTGCCATCAAGAAAACAAATAAAACAGCTTCTATACTCATCTACCTAATCTTCCTCAAGCGATCCTGAAAAATACGTTCATACTGTAACTAGAGTAAATCAAACGCAAATATTATACCAAAGCCAAGTAAATATTATACCAAAGCCAAGCAACCTTAGACATGGCATGAGCCTTCTCACTTCTCAACATTTTCTATTAAAACCAACTTTGTCAATATAAACACTAAAAAAAAAATTATCACTCATTAAATCCACAATCCATTTTCCTAATCCACTAATCAGCCTAATTAATCCAGATTCCTATTCCACTAATCAGCCTAATCAAAATATTAATCACCCTAATCCAAAGGAGGAATTCCTACAACATTCATAAAAATCGGAACAAGATTGGACACAACATTCATAAAAATATGTGAGAGGTACATGGGATAAACGAATGGAGCTATATTCTGTCATCTTTCACAAACTGATACAACAGGACAAGAAGCTTACACTTGTCCATAATTGACCAAACTGATTCACCATAATTGCAATTGCAAGTGTAACAAAATCAGCCTAATCTAAAAGAACATACCTCAATTGCTAAATCACGAGTTCCACGATCTGGCTTATATAATGAATCTCTAGCCTCGTCAGGATGACGCTCACCATAAGCAAGGTCATACACCTACATCAGATCATCATATCATCATGGATTGGGTCAGTAAATGAATTAACCTTGAATCCCTATATCTATCATAACAAATTAAGGGCACTCACTCCGATTTTCCCATAATCTCCATTAGGGTTCCTGTCTTCATTTTCGCGAAATTAACAAGCTCCGACTTCCAAACCTTGATACGTGGGAAATCACCCCACCTAATAGGAGGACCTGCAAGGCGATCAAGGTACAATATCTATTAAAATTATAAACTAATCAATACCAACTTAACTTAATCAATACACAATTTAAAATCTTTCAACAAAATTATAAACTAACCGCGAGAAAATAGGTACACCCGCCTACACCAGAAACATAGCCTTTCTCGTAGAACTTCTTTGCAAATTTAACCCCACATTTCCCCAACGTTGTTAACACCAACTCACACCAATCATAAGAAGAAGAAGTTTCATATATAGTGAGAGCGGGCATCAATGAAACTGGAAATCTATGACATGTAGTGGGACATAGAAGAGTCGCTAGTGCATACATCAAAAAGCCTAATCTAAACTCTTTCTCATCCTCCTCAGTCAACATATCTTTGGATACCAATAGTTCTAGGGTGTTTGTGGTAATGCCTCTAGTCACACCTTCACCACCATGCCCTTTACCACAAACTGTTGCATATTTGTCATATATTTCATTTTCTAACTCCAAGGCTGCCCCAAACGAACGTCTCTGAACAGGTATACCTTCACAAGGAATACCTAACACCCAATTCACTTGGACTTTCGATAACTTAAACTTAGTCCCATCGGCAGCTACTAAAGCCATATTATAAGGATCAAACCTTGTCATCAACCAATAGCACAAATGCCTTGGGAATGATTTACCACAAAAATGTAGCAATGGACCAAATCCCATATCTTGAACTATTTCCTTCTTTCGTTTGTTCAATGACGAGACGACTATGCCAACTCGACAATTGACATTTGGTTGCTGTCAAAAAACACAACAAAAATGGATACATTTATTAAATATGAAAACAGCCTCATAGCATTGTACGACAACACAAACCACACTAGCTAATAAATAAGTATACAGTTATAGTCTATCACACCTTTCTTTACCAAATTGGTCCTCAAAAGCAGTTTAACTGTAGCTCCTACACCCTATTACATGATTGACAATTATATAAGCTTTTCATATTGACTATATATATGAAATTTTCAGAAAAACTTATATCCGTATTTATTTCATATGGAAGAAGCTTACAACTAGGGATGGGCATGGGTCGGGTCTGCTTGGACCCGGACCCAGACCCGTCAAATTTTTGTCAGACCCAGATCCAGACCCGACCCGTCGGGTCCCAAATTTCCAGACCCAGATCCGGACCCGTCGGGTCTGGGTCGGATCCGGGTCTCGAGCGGGTCCTGTTCATAAATTGTGATAATGCTTAAAATAATCGATATTTTCGATCCGAACGTAATTCACATCCATATTCTGTCAAGTACAATCTTGCGAAAATATCCAACCAAAATGTGATCATCATAAAAATTACAACACAGAGTCAGAGAGGCCGAGGGCAACACAAAGTCTTACAAAGTTCACAATCAAAGCTTAAATCGTCTTAAAACTTATTACAACAACAACCTGTTCGAGGGGGAGGTGTTGAGGGTTCGAGGCGCTGGTGGCGGCGACCGGAGAAACTGGTGGGCGTGGCCGGCGTCTTATCGTCGCCGTTCGGTAGACGCCCATATTAGATCTGGCTCAGACGAACGAATTTCTCTTTCTTCTCTTACCGGTGGCGATGAAGAATGGAGGCGACGGTGGTGACTGGTGAGGAAGACTTCAGGCGACGATGGCTGGAGTCGACGACGGCGATGAGAAGTGAGGACAGTCAGGAGAGAGGGAGTGTGTGAAATGTTAAAATTTGGCTCTGCGTGTTTGTTTGAGGATTTGAGGCTGAAATGGTGATTACCGACAAGTATAAAACTAGGGTTTTTTTTTTTTAATTAAACAACCTATACGGGTCTAGGTCGGGTCCGGGTCTCAATTGTTGGACCCAAATCCGACCCGTCATTTTTGTGCATGGATCTGGGTCGGGTCTGGACCCGTCGGGTCCCAATTTTTTGGACCCAAATCCGACCCAAGAGGGTCGGGTCCGGCGGGTCTGGGTCGGGTCCTGGGTCCATGCCCATCCCTACTTACAACTGTCATATCAATGGGCTTTGAACGCCTAACAATTTCGGAGCCCCTAGCCTTTGGTTTCCTGGTTTTCCGAGGTATGTGAACACGTTCCTAACAGAAAACAAGGACAAGAGTTAACAAGGTGAACATTTGTAATTGGTCAGTTTTAATCCATCCTAGACAAACAGACGAACATATTATAAGCACAGAAGGACGAGCAGACGAAAACAATCCACAAAAGAATTCACAAAAGGAGAGTAAGATGCTAAGGTGCAGAAAAACCATCAAATTGATTATAAGTAGGAAAAGGTCGGTAGAAAGAGTCATCTCAATATCTATAAAGCATTCAACACATAGTGTTCTAACATTAAAGGGTTGGTACATCCGGGATATTGTCATAAAAGGAAAGATCAACTCACGGTTTACAGGTCCAATTATGCGTCAACTCGAATATCATATGATTTGAATAGGCCAGGTCTATTGTACTATTTGTGTCAGCTCTATTACTCGTCGTAGTGTTTATGAGAGTCAGACCATGACATAAATTCTTAACAAACTTCCATATATATGATGCAACACATATTAAAAAGTCAGTTGCTTTACACACTTTACAAGCTGAAAAAACAAGGAATATGATGCAACTAGATGGTTCCAAACAATTCAAGGTTAGCCAAGTTGGCCAAATTTCGTAAGCTAAAAGCTACATATATCTTATCGACTTATTGTATACATAAGTGAACCACCAACCAGTAATAACAAGTAAACCAACGACGAAGCCAATTCATTCTTTAACAAGGAAGAAGACATTCAAGTCACTAAATTACAAGTACTTACCTTTGGATCCTCCTCCTCCGTTTCATGGCCTGTCGAACTACTATCATCAGTTATGATATAACTATCTTCCGAACTACTGTCATTATCAGACTCCGAATCTGAAACCGATTTTGACTTGCGTTTTTCAGCTCTTTTACTCTTCTTTTTAACCATTAGGTCTACATCACAAAAATCTCAAGTCAACAACATTCATATCAAACAAATTAACGCCCACAACTCCTAAGGTATGGCTTATGCTATGCTATTATGCATATTACATAGCTACCAAAGGAAAAATCTCTAACTTCAATTCCTACATCATCTTTCTTGAGAGAGTAACTGAACGATATAGTATAGTTCTCCAAATTTTTCGTGTCAAGTTACCTACATTTCTACCAAACTAGTACAAAAAAAGACTCTGACTTGTCATAGTTTCAAGCATTTCTCAACGACAAGTAACACAAAAACATAGTCAGACGGCAATTTGCATGTCAGTTTGATTCGTATTTAGCAACTAAACTAACTAAAGCTAATGACTGATTTAATTCAATTGCTTTTGGTTAGACGGCAATTGCTGAACTTTTCTTACTAGTGACTGATTTAATTCAACTTTCGGAGGAGATCAGCTCAAATAATACAAGAAACCCTCAATGGTGGCTCAACTTTTAGAGGGGATTAGTTTTTTGGATAATAATTATCAATTACTCAAGCAACATAGAAAGGATAAATCAGAGTAAAGTTCTAATTGAAAAATCAATTCTCGGAGATACACTCTACTCAGCAATAATTAAAGAAAATGTACCCCTTGATTCCTCCCAAACCATGTGCTTCGAAGGAAAGATATTGGGAATGAAAGTAAAAATCAACTAAAATCACAAAACTTGCTTTAAAACTAGCAAAGCAAAGGGGCATATGTTAACTCTCGCATTAAATCTTGAATTGACGATCCCCAAATCTCAAACCCTAATTAGCAATCCCAAATCACAAACCCTAATTAACAATCCCCAAGTTGAAAACTCAAATTAACATTCACCAAAAATACTGCATGCAAAAGTGAGCTAAAAATAATAAGAATGATCGAAATTCAACAAAGAATCAAATTTATGAACTTTATGAGAGATGCATACATGAGTGAAAACTCTGAAATAATCAATTAGACTGAAGTAACTTACATGGATAATCAAAACCTTACTATATTTCACATAAGCCGATTGAAATTGATGCTCCAAAAGAGAGTTGTGGGAGAAGATGGTAGAGTGAGGTTGACACTAGGAGAGAGAAGGAGCCGAGAAAATTAGAATGAAGATGGTAGAAGAGAGAGAAAATGAATTTTCTGAATGAGGAAGGATGAGGCGTTAGTTTACAATTTTTCTGATTTGCTTAGAAGCCCTTCCCTCTATTTTCCTCCCTTATTGCTCTGCTGCCCCTCCTTCTTCTTTGTCTTTTGTGTGCTGCGGGAACAGTGCCGCAGCACTGTGCTCCCCGTATCAGTCCTCGTATAAAAACCCACATGCAAAAGCGGAGCTTAAAATTCGAATAACCGTGTCACTGTTAATAGATTGTTTGATTTGGGGTATGGTAACCACAACTACTCACCCAATTTGTTATTTTGGACCTTGCTATACATTCGCCTCAAGCTCATAGTTGAATTAATTTGGGAAATGTTCCAATATACCCTTGAGGTTCCTGAAATTTTCACTAACGGTCTCTAACGTCGTTAGCCCCTTCACTGTATTTGACTAATTCCAAAAGAACTGGCCCTTAATTACACATCAAATAAATAACAAAAAAAATGGAAGAAGTGAAAAACATTAATTCCAAAAGAATTGACCCTTAATTATCCTTATTCTTTATTTTTGTTATTTGGGTCAGGTTCAGGTAGGAACCTTAATTATATAGGAACTCTAGGAACCATTTATAACCATAGGATCTAATATAATCCCACGGTTCTCAGTCCCCTTACATATTCACCAAAAGAAGGAAAATAATAAACCAAAACTTATCTCTACATTCTCTCTCCTCCGCTGCTCAACTGATCCACCGCCAACACCCCTTGCCGCCAACACATACCACCACCTTACCCACCGCCAACATCACCACCTAAACCGCCGACATCCTCCTCCCGTCCTCCACCATTTCGAGCTCTTTTCTCCTCCTCTCTCCTCCTCCATAATCCAGAAAGAATCACAACAAAATGTCAAAAGACTCCCCAATTCCGGCGCTTGACCGACATTGGCGCCGATTAGTTCAAATGATTGAAACAGTAGACAAAGACAATTGAAATCGAGGTAATGTTCATCGGGTTGAATGTGTATGTTCTTCGTTTGATGTTCATCCAAATAACAAAAGAAAAGAAGCATATCATAATTAAATATGTATGTTCATCAATTTTAAGTTGTATGTTCAGCCAAATTAAGTCAATGTTCATCAATTAATTTGCAGAAAATGGTGGGTTAATTAAAGTGATGAACATTCCTTATAAAATTGATGAACATACCTTATAATTTGATGAACATTTAACAGTTATCTGATGAACATACACTTGAGGATGAACGTGTGGAGGAGATAGGGGATTGGCTGGGTGGGGTCGCCACAGGCGGCGTCGGCGGGTAAGGTGACGGCGATGGTCGTCTGTGGTGCCGTGATGGTGGACTGGTGGGTAGGGGGAGGAGAGAGAAAGGGAAAGAGGGTTGGAGGAGGGAGAAAAGTTAGATTTAAACGATATAGTAACTGAATGTTCATCAAAGTGCGTTTGATGTTCATCAAAATTGAGTGGAATGTTCATCAAAACTGAGTGGAGAGAGAGACCAGAAAGCTAAGACATGACGCGGCGAAGACGATGCAAAATGGAAATGGAACGGGAGAGAAGAAAAGACAGTGGAAAAAGATGGGCGTCGCCGGCGAACGTCAGGTGAGGTGGTGCTTTTTGCCGGCAATATTGTGGTGGACCTGGTGTTGCGTGGTGGCCGGCGACGGCACCGGTGGTACGCCGGCTGGGTAACGGAGGAGTGAGGAGAATTGGGGGTGCGGGGAGTAGAGAGAAACTGTTTGGGTGAATTGGTTTATTTTTTAACTTTTTTTTAGCTTTTTTTTCTTATTATAGCTATTTTCTTAGGCCATTAGATCTAGATAGATGGAGGGTTAAGATTGGTTCCTAAAGTTCTTACATACATGAAGTTCCTACCTGAACCTAAATCTTTGTTATTAATTTGATGTGTAATTAAGGGTCAATTCTTTTGAAATTAGTCAAATACACTGAAGGGGCTAACGACGTTAGAGACCGTTAGTGGAAAACCTCAAAAAACGTCATTTTGCAAACCTCAGGGGCACGCTGGACAGCTCGGAAACCTGAGGGGGTATACCTGAAAAATTCAGGAACCTCAGGGATATATTGGAACGTTTCCCTTATTTTATACAAATAACAATTGCTACTATTAGTGAAAGTGAGCATGTCATCCATAGTGATGACCCTTGGCTATCGCTTTATACCTGGAGATAGCGAATCTTTCTTCAAGGATTTGAATGTACATGATTCATAAGATGTTCAAAACTCCAAAAAGAAAAGCTAGTCTTAACCTTAGCAAAAGACTCTCTACTTCAAACATGTACGCCAAGAAGTCTTTTAGACCTTCTTGTCAACAATTCTACATCTAAGATGACATCTCATGTAGTGGTCGAAACAATAACATTCCATTATGGTAAATATGCTAGATTCATAAGTCTGGTTCAACTAGGTTTTTGGTTTTAACATCAAGTTTTTAATATTTCAAGCTAAGATAACATTATTGACAACCTCTACGCTTCTAAATATAAGAATTTGATTTTGACGTACGTTCTGTTGTATTGATGATTTTGAATTCGACACCGGAGTAAAAGAATATCTATTGCGAGCCGCCATAATCTCAATCAACGCCTTGTCGAATTCGGACACATCCACCATGTTCGCAACCATTGCCTTATCATTCACCCCTTATTTCACAGATATCTTCAATTGAACTTATCATAACTGACGAAATCAGTTCTGGCTGAGCGAGGAAGGTTTGAAACGACATTTTGTCAGAGTTCTGACTGAACGAGGAATGTTTGAAACGACATTTTGCCATTCAACGCATTGAACGGAGATTTATTCGTGTGTACCGTAGGACAACTCAGATGTACATAATGCAACGACAAATGATTCCATTTGCACGTTACGGACAAATGATTCCATTTGCACGTTATGGACAAATGAAGTGTGACATACACACACTCAATCTATCCGGCTTTACGCTGATACCAAGAATGCCACAACCCCGCGAACATCTTTTGAAAGCCAATATGCCAGTGGTTAACGGTGTTGCACGAACTCGAGAGCTTGATGTTCGAAACATTAACTTTTTTTTTACTTTTGACTTAAATAACATGTACTCCGTAGACGGCTCCACAAACGATATTTGTCTTCATCAGCGAACCCACGAATTAAAGCCAGTAATGAAGCGGATGGTTCGGCTCCGATAATCACTTGTCTGATTTCAAACACAAGAAAATTTATTTCCGAGCCGCGATCACATCGATTACCGCGCCTCATCAACGCCCCTGTGAATCCATCAAAATATTAAAATAGAGTTAGTTTTGACAAATACAATCATTTCTACTATTACTTGAACAAGTCATCCAATTTATGTTGTACTACCCAATTATAAAAGAAACTAGATTTTAACCCCGTGAATTCACGGGATCATTTTAAATTATATGTAGAGTTGTTGTAATAACATGTTAGCTATATAGAAAATGAAAATAAAGTTGTGAATCACAATATCGAAAATGAACATGACCAAGATGATCCCATTTGGAATAAAAATAAAAAAGTTCATGTACAATATATCTATTTGCAATTACAAAATCGATTCGCAATTTGTCATCATATTTTGATAGTTTTACATAAGAAGCCTTACTATGAAGAATACATAAAAATACGCTATAAGTATATATCTTCTCCTACGTAAAATTCTCTTTTTGATGAACTCATTGTATAGGAAATGATAGTTTTCTCACCAAAATCAAACAAAAGCTTTACCTATATATACTAACTAGCTTTTTACCCGTGCAAAATTGCACGGGCGGCTCGATTACATTACACTTTTTTTTTCTAATTCAAATTAAACTAAATTTTATAGGTGTAAATTAATATAATATGATTTGCTTTGTATAACTTTAATATAAGGATTATAAATTACTGTGTAACTTTCTTTGAATGGAATGAACATGTCAATTGTGCTTATACGTTTTAACTGTTAAATCAAATTATATTCACCTCGACCGTATTTGTCCTTAGATTAGTTTTAACACAAAGTTTCATAAAAGACGGTTTCTCAATAACTAACCGAGAGACCATTATACTGTGTTATAATTGGATTTCATTAAACAGCCCGTGCATTTTACCCGTGCAAAACCGTTTAGTATGAATATTAAATTAAACGTCGAAATTAAAAAAAAATTATTTTAGTTTTATATCACGCGCTTTTATGTGACATGAACCCACTTATATTATGATAAATAAACTGTATTAACTCGCGCCCGTTTTAAACCTCATATGTGACGGGTTTTATGTGCCATGAACCCGTTTTTCATGACACAAAACTCATATTGACTTGCACCCGTTTTGACCCTCATATGTTTAATTTCATTATTATCTATATATCGCTATTATGTGTCATGAATAACCCTTTGTTTAATACACATAACCTTACTGACTCACACCCGTTTATGCTGCCGAAAAGGAACTAACGAAGACATGGAAGACCCACATGTTCATCAAAGCTAATCCGAGGAACTTATATCCTTAAAAATCAGATTATGCATCATAATATCAAGACAATCACTAATTATCAAACAAATTAACCTTAGCAAATCCGATCGATTAATCAAATGGTTAAGTAACATGTTAATCAGTATGTCATAACATATTAAAAGAAGGAAAAGTTTGATTAATCGATCAATCAAGAGACAGGGTAACCAAAATCGCTCATTGTTACTACAGAGTAATGCACGTCAAAAAAAAAATTAGTACACCAACCATGGTAATAGAAATTTAGAACTCCAGTTGACTAATGTTAGAGCTGTGGGATTATAACCTGGCCAAATAGTCATAGAAGATACAAATAATTCATTTAAAAAACCGTAAGTTATTGTTAACCCCATAATTTGATGAGATAGACCGAGCTGTGGAACTTTAGCAATAAGAGGGGGGTGATTAACTTTGGATTGTTGATCGATTTCCAATGAAATGTTGTGGACCAGTTTGTGAATTTACATTATTGTTCATGTGTATAGTAAAACGAAGGAGTGCAATAGTGCATAAACACAAGGGTTATGCCTCCTTTTTATAGTAGTAGGGTATTGAAGAACCAAGATGGTAAGGGTATATTTAATTATCTCCTAATATTTTTCACATTCTATACCGGCAAGAAAATTGTTATCACATTTCATTGTATATACTGTGCCTAAATTGTGTCTATATTGAGATATAGTTTCCTTTCTTATAAGATTTCGGTAGATTTAACCTTAATTTAGGTGATTATAATATCGCCCTAATCAAGGAAATCTGGGCTGTATCATGCCATAAATTATTCTTAGACAGTTTTTTTTCTAGGATTAGCAATATTCTTATAATATTTCCGTTTGAAAACGCTCTAATTGAGGAGATTATGATTTTTGTTAAAATTTTCAGCGTTTTTTTTATGCCACCCATTTGATTTAATTCCATTTTTAAGAAATTCTGCAATAAATCATGCCCATATTATCGACCATAGTAGCTTTTTATTGCGATTTTCGTTTTTAGCTAATTAATTTTAAAAGAATCAGTTACAAAATAATATCCTTTATATAGTTTTGTTATCAGTCTCAGTGCGACCCTGCTTGAAAATAGATAATAAATGAATCAATAAGATCAATTGCCGTAGTGGTTGAGCTGTTATAATATAACTTTGAGGTTACAGGTTCAAACCTTCATAAGCTCATTTTTTCAGAATTTAATATATGACAGCTGATGAGGTGGCGATGACATAAGAAAATGACATCATCGCTGATGTGGACGCAAAAAATTGCACAAGATGTTTTGCCTTTTAATTAATATAATATTTGAATTAAGTTGTAACCGACACAATAGGCAAATGAAAAGCCAAGAGACACGATATTTAATATCCTTATTAAGATGAATAATGATGTAATATGGAACTCTTAAGACATTTATGTATAAGAAGTTGAAGTGATTCATAACGTCTAGATGGGCAGACCAAAAGATAAATATCTCCATCATATCGATCAACAACGTTGTTGTGAAAGCATCTCGCAGTGACACATGGCTTTTCCGTGCGGACAACCCCCTGAAACTTCTAAGAGAACGCGACGTAGGACGTTAATGTTAGCCTATTAATAGTTATGTATAGATACTAACTTATGAACCCGTGCCATGCACGGGATTTTTTAAATGTTTATGTAAAGTAGTTCTGATAGTGCTTTGTATATACTCCCTCATTCTAGGAATATGTGACATTTTTTGTTTAGGTGGGTTATTTTTTCTTTAACAAAAACCTAATTGGATTCATAGGGGCAAAATAAAGTTAGTAGATTGGTAAACGTATGAAAATCACAAAAAAGGTAGTCTTACATTAGGCTTATAAACCCGTGTCATCTAAAATCTCTAGGGTCTCCTCATTGTCATTAGGCTGTGCCACCTCGCCATTCCCCACCTTGAGTATCCATTTCGAGAACTCGCTTAATTCCTCGACCTCTGAACTTGAAGATCCTGATTGTAGTCGTATATTTCGTCTTGACGATCTTTTGTCCACTGTCTAAAGCCCCGCAATTTGTTTATTGTACTTCAACGGTGTACATGCCATTTTCTTTTTTATAGTTTTCGAATAATGAAAAAAGCCGTTTTTCATAAGAAAGAAGTGGAAGATTTTTTTTATGCTTTTAAAACTTCAGCCATATATTATGCCAAAATTTCGGCTAGCTTTCTTTTACCTTAATTATTACTGATCATGAGATTCTTTGATATTTTATCTAGAATAAAAAAGATTCGATGATTTATGTTAGGAACTAATATAAATTTGGCCATATCTCATGCCAAAATTTTCGACCATAATTTTCCGTAATTATGTTAAATGTAGGTTATGACGTCATCATTGACATTCATTTGGACTGGTTCTTTTTTTTTTATAGTATGAGTTGTAAAAATATGCATGAAGTAATGGTTAACACACTACTAATGGTTCAAATCCTGATAGACAGATTTATTTTTGGTTAATCGACCGATGAGCATACTGACGTGTTAAATGATTGCTGACATGTCGATTGTTTATCAAGCTCGTGCCACATCAGCTTTATGGCACGATTTTATTAAGCGATATAGATAGATAGATAGATGACAGCACGGAATAGGTCTTCCAATATCATAACCACTACCTACGACGTCGCCATTAAAACGAAGGAGTAGAAAAGTTACGAACGGAAGTGGAAGGAGAAGAGACTTCTGCTTTTCTCATGACGCACGCGCACGAAGAGCCATTACCGTTAAGATAGAATTTTTGGGCCCACACATATATTAAAGTGTATGTGACATGGAAGAGAGAGAAGAGACCCATGATCGGCCGACACCTCACATGGTACGTGACTTTTTTTTGCTTAGAACGTCTTCAGGCGCTGCCACGTGGGCGTTAAACTTAGGCTATTAAAGGTTTAGTATAGATAGCACGATTAAACAACTTAAACTAAATGTCAAAATGAAATGAAATTACTTGCGGACGACCGCCAAGGCGCCAACATCACAAATACCAATCTTAGACCCCCACATGAAAAGCAAAATGTGGGATGGTCCAAATACACAAATAAGCAATAGGTGCATCACAATTCATAGTACATGGGTATTGACAATGGGCATCTCAATTTGCATTTTTCAGAATCATGCTTGCGCGAACACAATCACGATTGCTCATGTGCTAACAACATTACATAGGCATAGATGAATGGAAAAACTTCAAACTGATAACTGCAGCTACTTTATGCACAATGCAACCATCCAAATAACATGCACTAAAATAGCTATTAACATTTAGCAAAACATGACTTGCTTTACCTAATCATACCTAATAGAACCCAGACCTATCAAACATTTAAACCAACAAGCATAAGAAGCAAACAGTCTTCTCCAATTTGGATATTACGGAGTAATAACTTGCTTACGAAAATCTATGGGACCATACTCCCATTAGTTGCACGCGTTGTTTCGTCGATTCTAGGCAGTTGTATCAAGCCAAAGGATACACTCTATGAACAAAAACAACAACAACAACAATCGAGCCTTATTCCCAAAACTCGCACGAACGAAAACGAGATTGAAAAGAACATGAACCAAAATTACACTAATGGAAAGACCAAAAAAATTAAAGAAACCGAATCACCTAAATTACGCTAATGAAAAGCCAAAAAAAAAATTAAAGAAACAAGATTACCTTCTTGTTCTTCTTAGAAAGACCGAATGCCACAATGCAACATTGAAGTTTACCGGAGGAGCTTTCATCATCAAAAACGCCGTAAAAAACAATATCGCATCATTGAGTAAGGTGAAATAGGCGGTGGAAGTGGCGGAGGCAGCATCATCGGTCTTGGCGGAGGCGCGGAGGTGGAAGCGTCGATGGCAGACGTGGCTAAACCAGCGGCGTTATCGGCAGCAGACGCGGCGGCGGAAGCGGTGTTGGATACGGCGGCGAAGGTGGATGATACAAAAAAAGCGTAATACGCGGCCATAGCGACGATAGTGACGACGACGGAAGCGGAATAGGAATCGACGGCTGCGGAGGCAGAAGCCGCGGTGGCAGGGTTGACACAGAAGCTTGCGGCGGTGGTAATGACATTGTACTCAAAACCACTACGCGTTCTTGGAATTTTTTTTCTATGCGATCTTTGATTCTCGACACGTCGGCGACACTCCGATTTCTACAACTATCATAGCATCTAATTAAATTCAGAATAATTAGACGCTCCAATGTGACTGCATTTCAATGAATTCGGAATTTTGTCATTCAACTCATTGTGTTGGAACAGAGGCGTTCAGTCCCAACAATGCTTGTTCGATAGGCGCGAGAAGATGAACAACATGATATTAAACAATAACACAACAATATGAACGTAAATAAAAGACACCCAATTTAATGTGGTTCACCAGCAATTTGCCAGCTAGGAGAAACCGATTTCATTATGTGGAGAAATAGTGCTAATACAATGTTGTGAGTTCAACCTGAAAAAAATTCACCAAATACGAACGAGATCTAGTGAGTCAAACGTTCTTGCGATCAACTAAAAACCTAACACCCATAGTATAGGATATAGATGACCCCAACACCCATAACACCGTAACCATTCGTGTCTCAAGCTCCCTCCTCGAACACAGCCACGACATACACATATTGGTAAGATATGTTCAAGGCATATTTCAACAATCTCCACCTTGACTTGAACTCTCTTACACCCAAAACAAAACAAAACAAATGTACCAAGTGCACCAAATGTACCTTCATTACCAAATTGATCAATGTATCATCTACCCAAACGTATCCTAGGAAACCAAACGCATCGCAATACCGTCGCACCACAACACCAAATAGTAAAACACCACCATCGTCACAAACCCAGTGAATGAAGTACCAAACGTCACAACCAATGGTATAATAAACGTGCACAAGTTACCATCCAAATCTTTCTTCTCACAAACGGCCGATTGTACGGAAGCACCCAATAGTCTAATTAAAGACACAAATGGCCAAACAAATACAAATTGTCCCTCTTGAGTAACCAAACGTGTCGCGAACACCAAATTGCTTATACCCAACCAAACATTCAAGACCGAACCCAACATCCCAAAGAGCCAAATTACTCGCTGAGTGAAAGGTACAAACGTTAGACCAAAATCCAACCAATTCGCTCCAAGGAACACAAGGCAATTTCAAATTCAAACGACTCCAAAGGAATCCAAATTGCCCCATTATGAGACACAAACACCGATAGACTCTGTTAAGAGTTTCAAATTGCCCCTTATGAGGCACAAATACAAATGACCCTACAAGGATCCAAATTGCCCCTTTCGAGGCACCAACGACTTCAACTAGAACCCAAAGCCAACAGTTTCACATAGAACCCACATCTGCAGCTCTGTCTAGAACCCAAACCAATAGCTCCACGAAGCCCAAATTGAATCCATGAAGCCTAAATTAATAGCTTCATAAAATCGGAAACAACAGCTTCACGAAACCCAAAACAAACGGCTCTACTCGAAGCACAAAAAACAGGTGCTCTATCGAAGCTAAAAAACAACGGTTCTAACCAAGCCTAAACGCCCTACTCGGGCGTCAACCGCCTCATTGAGGCGCATAACCAAAAGCCAAAGTTAGTAGCTCTCATGGTTGACCTTGCAGCTTGACCTGCGCAGAAGGACAACTCCACCTCGCCATCAACACTATCATCCTCAACCTTAGAACTCCCCAACCAACAGATATTCGACTCAAAGAACAACGTCCCAAGCCGGACATCCCACAAATCCACAACAGTTACAAAATCAGCGACAACATTACTAACATCATCAGTAAAACGCACAAAGATCAACAAAAGAAAATTCTCCTCCAAGATCTCCTCCGCACCTTTTGTTACTAATGAGTTTACTATATTCGCCAAAACAATCAACTACCATAGCAAACGACTATTTTCTCCAGTGAACAACATGTCAATATTCAACACGTTCAACAAATACATCTTCTCACTAGAAAACCGCAACAAGCCAAAGAAACAAATAATACGCCTAATCCAAACATAGCGGAAGCAACAGATCTAACATGCTCTGGTGCCAATTGTTGGAACAGAGGCGTTCAGTCCCAACAATGCTTGTTCAATAGGCGCGAGAAGATGAACAACGTGATATTAAACAATAACACAACAATATGAACGTAAAGAAAAGACACCGAATTTAACATGATTCACCAGCAATTTGCCAGCTACGCCCACCCAACAGAGGAGAAACCGATTTCACTATGTGGAGAAATAGTGCCAATAAAAAGTTGTGAGTTCAACCTGAAAAAAACTCACCAAATACGAACGAGATCTAGTGAGCCAAACGTTCTTGCGATCAACTAAGAACGTGAAAAACGCTCTCTAATCTCACAAACCAATGAAGCCACAAACATAGAGGAAAACCATCTATCATGACTCGCTGTACCCATAATAGGTAGAGAATAATCACCCCTCTTGTGTCTTCGGTCTTCGCGTCTTCATTGACGACGACGACGGGGAGGCTATGAGGGGTTATGGTGTTTATATAGTCCCCCCATAATAGGTGTAATTAGGTTACCTATTGATACTAGGAAACTCCAATTACCAAATTAGACGGACGAAGAAAACATGCCAAATCTGGTCAATTCTGTCTGTGGTAGAAATTATACCATTGCCGCACTGTTTTATACCATTCGCTGATCTTTGTATACTATTCGTGATTCACCGAATACCATTAGCAGACCGCGCGAGATCTCTGCCAAGTCGCTTGTTTTCTTCCCTTTTCTTGACCACGAGCCATTACCTCTTATACTACCCATATAGTATAGGATATAGATGACCCAAACACCCAAACACCCATATTACCGTAACCATACGTGTCTCAAGCTCAGGGTCGTCCCTGACAGTTTAGGGGCCCTGGGGCGAAAAATTTATATGGGCCCTCAAGCGCATAATAGACATTGAATTGAAAAATAAAAATTAAAGACCAGCATTATAAACTAACCACAAAAATGACCATAGAAATGAAATGTTTTATACTCCAAAATGACTAATATGCTCCGCTATTCATGAACTCCCAACTCGTTCCCTTTGCTATTTTATTCCTCACCATATGAATTTTTTTTTAAAGTACACCGCATCTCCAAACTCCTCTGTCCATTAATCTGGTTGAAAATCACTCCCTCTACGAACTTATTACTTTGTCAAGTTTCACCAAAACCAAAATTCATGATAAAAATTGATTTTTCCAATTACCAGTGTATTAGAATTGCAAGGGCCGCATGAGGGGGGTTAAGAATTTGTGCTAATGATTTTAATTTCGTTCTTTTTAGTGGCAATCTTTTTTTTTTTTTTTGTAAGAATTTAGCATTTTATTCTTCCATGAAGGGTAGAAAGAACAAAACAATACAACTCGAACCAAAAGGATAGCATGGTGCTACCCTATAAAACCCAAAGTAAATTACACACTCGGAGTTGCTTCCCTTCACTAGCTCTAACACAAACAATGAATTTGATGTGCAAGGCAATTTGGTCTACATTTCTACTTATGTCTCTGAAAATTCTAGCATTCCTCTCCTTCCATACTTCATAAATTGTAGATGAGATGGCACATCGAACTAGGTGTTGCTTCCCACTTTTCCCTTTGATCTTAAATCTGAACCAATTCAGCTCATGCTCAAGGCTGCCAATCCTCCTCCTGTAGCCCAGCCAAACCACGACATTTCTCCAAATGCTGCTTGTAGTTTGACATTCAAAGAAAAGGTGGTTCCTGCTCTCCTCATGTATCTTACAAAGGCAGCACCAATTAGGAATGAGCATACCTCTTTTTTTCGAATTGTCAATGGTAGAGAGTGCATTGTGGAGGGCTAGGGCAGTTAAAATTGAACATTTTGGCATGCTGCAGACATCCCAGACTGTTCTTTACCACTTGACAGCATTTCTCTCATCTCTGAAGAAGTTATAAACCTGTCTTCTGCTGCCCTTTTTGTTCCATTCACCTACTAGCTTCTTAGCTTCCTCAATTGAATCAGTTTTGCCAATGATTTCCTCTCTGATTGCCATAAGTGACCTCCAGGTAGTAGAGCAGTCAGATTTAGCCTCAATAGTCCAGAAATTCTCTAACTTCAGATAGTATTCTCTAGTCCACCTGCACCAGATGCTGTCATTATTGTTAAGAAGCTTGTTAATCCATTTAGCATACAGGGTTTTATTCCAGCTTAAAACCTCTTTGATGCCAAGACCACCTTCTCTCTTTGGGATGCAAACTTCCTTCCATTTGATGAAAGCAATCTTTCCCTTATGCTCATTAATGCCCCAAAAGAACTCTCTACAGAGTCTGCTTATTTTCTTGAGAACCACAATGGGGAGGAGAATAACTGAGCTCCAATAGGTTTGAATACCAAGTATCACTGAGTCAATTAGCCCAGTGCTGCAGTTTAGCCCTAATTTTATCCAGGAGTGGATGATACATTGCTGCAGTAAGCCTGGAGGAATGCAAAGGCACTCCTAGGTATTTGAAGGGGAATTTTCCAAGTTTATAACCAGTTTGCCTCTGTGATTTGTTGAGAAGCACTTGCAATAACACCCCCAAGATACACATTAGTTTTCATAGGGTTGGCAGCTAATCCAGACTGATTCTCAAACTCTTTAAGAGTGTCAGCAACAGCTTTTATAGATGTGGTATCTCCTTTAGCAAAAATGAGAAGATCATCAGCAAATAGGAGATGATTAAGCCTAATTTTGTTGCATTTTGGGTGCCGATGGAAGTTTTTCTTTTGTAAGAGCCTTCTTAGCATCCTAGAAAGGCCTTCCATACAGATAACAAACAGGTAAGGTGAAAGAGGGTCACCTTGCCTCAGCCTTCTTTTAGCTCCAAAAAACCCAACTTGGGAGCCATTGATGCTAAGAGAGAGATGAGCTGAATTCAAACAGGCTGTGATCCAGCTAACAAACTTCTCAAGAAACCCAAATAAGGACAGCAGATTCTCCAAGTATCTCCATAAAACTGAGTCAAAAGCTTTCCGAATGTCAACCTTGACTGTGGCCCTGCAGGAGATACCTTTTCTATCATACTTTCTGACTAGCTCTTGAGAGAGTAGGATGTTATCTTGTATATTCCTTCCAGGGACAAAAGCAGATTGCTCTTCACCAATAATTTCAGAAAGCACAGGCTGAATTCTGCTAACCAGCATTTTGTTGATGATCTTGTAGACAGTATTGCAGCAGTTGATAGGCCTAAAGTCAATGACAGAAGAAGGAGTTGGGATTTTAGGAATCAAGGCAATCAGAGTGGAGTTTATCTGTTTCAGCATTTTGCCACTTTTGAAAAAAATCCAAAATAGCATTGCTTATGTCATCACCAATGAGGTCCCAGGAATTCTTGTAAAATGCTGATGTAAAACCATCTGGACCAGGGCTTTTGGTCTCAGCAATAGAGAAAAGGGCATCTCTAACATTGTCCTTTGTAAAAGGCATCATCATTTGACTCTGACTGGTCACAGAAATGGCATTGCCAGCTACAAGCTCCTCTTTAAAGGCCTGAACATGATGTTCAGTTCCTAAAAGAGTCTTATAGTAGTCCAGGAAGGCTCAATTAACACCCCGAGGAGTACAATGAAGGGTATTATTAGTGTCAAGAATTCTGCATGTATATGCATGGGCTTTCCTTTCATTAATTTTTGCATGAAAGTATCTGGTGCCTGCATCTCCCATTTGTATGTCTCTTCTCTTTGCTCTCTGATGAAGGAAGCATAGTTCAGCTTTCTGCAGCTTTAAAAGCTCAGCTTGCTTCCTTTTCATATCAGCCAAGCCCTGCATGGAGTGCTGAAGCTGTTCCTGAGTAAGGAGTAATTCTTTATAATTTTCTGCAGTTTTCCACCTTCTTAGTTATATTTGAGTAAGAATTTTTATGCAGAGTTTTAAGGGCTGCTCGAATCCTCTTCTGCTTTTCTACAATTTTGAACATTCTTGTCCCTATATCCTACTGCTTCCATTGAGTATTTATAATGCTTTTGTAGTCAGGATCAAGACACCAGGCATTGAGAAACTTGAACCCTTTAGGAGCAAAGTTGTCACCACTGTTTATTTCCACCAGCACTGGTGAATGGTCAGATAAACCAGGCTGCAGAAACTGAACAGTGGTAGAAATAATATTGTTAGAAAGCCAAATAGGGTTGACCATAGCCCTATCTAGTTTAGCCCACACTGAATCAGTCCCCTCTTGAAGATTATTCCAGGTATAGGTGCAACCAGAACCAGGCAAGTCAACTAAACAACATTTATTCACACATTGCTGAAAATCATATAGATCCTTCCTATTCAAAGCACCTTTGCTGAGTTTTTCATCACTATTCAGAACTACATTAAAATCACTAAGGAGAATCCAAGGCTCTATGCAGTTCACACTTTCAAGAAAGCTCCATAATTCCCTTCTATCATCACCTTTATTCATAGCATATATGAAAGTAGTAGAGCAAATGCAGTGAGTTTTAAGGCATGTTATTCTACAATGAATAAATTGTGCACCAACATCCAGAATCTGAACAAAGACAGTGGTCAGGTTCCAGATAAGCCAAATCCTCCCATTATAATGCTTTGAGTAGTTGTGAAAAGTACCAAACCTTTTGAACTTACTCTTAAGCACTTTTATTTCCCTATCTACCTTAACCCTAGTTTCCAACACACCCAGAACATCCACTTTGTTAGCAAGCAAGAATTGATGAATTTCCTGCTACTTGTGAGGCTTATTGCAACCTCTGACATTCTATGAAGATGTAATCATCAGGCAGAGAAGCCTCCTCCTGGGTCCTCTCCTTCCTCAATCACACACTGAGCCACCATTTCAAGCTTTGCATCTTTAGTAGTGTTCAGTGGCATTATGTCAAATTCAGCATTTTGCCAAGCTTTTTATTTAGAGACTGCTTGGCTCTTTTGCTCATCACAGGTGTAAAGCCTTCCTCATCCTCAAATTGAGTCTTTCCTGACCTTGAAACAGGAGTAGTGTTTCTCACCTCCTGGGTCTTGGCCACCATTTCAGGCTGAGGGGTGGAAATCACAGTATCAGCAACTTGTTCCACAATACTGTCATTTTCAGTCTTATCTGTGCCCTCCTTCCTCACATAGACATGCTTGTCTTTAGTCTTTTCCTCAGTTTTTCTCTTCATAAATCTGCATCTCTGAGTCATATGCCCCAACTTATTACAAGATTTACAATAGTAAGGGACCCATTCATACTTAACTGGTTGCACACTTTTCCCAACTGGAGTCTTAATTCCAATGGATTCAGGTAATTCTTCAGAAACATCTACTTCTATCAGAACTCTAGCAAAGCCCAATTTCTCTTTCAGTGTTGTATTAAGGTCAGCAAATAAAGGAGGGCCAATAGAACTTGCCACTTTGCTTAGAGCTTTCTGGGACCAGAAATGTGGTTCAAGTTCAGGAAACAAAACCCAAACAGGAACCTTAGCTATGGCCTCCATTTCCTTACTAAAGTTTGGTGTCCAGATTTTTAGAATCATTGCATTTTCTCCATAATACCACGACCCTCCTTTCAGTATTGCCTCCAAATCAGTCTTAGCATCAAATCTGATGAAAAACCAGCCTTTTTTGAAGTACTTAATCAAAGGTTGATGCCCATAATTCCAGTTTTTAAGAGCATAATCCTTCAAGTTGTTCTCAGTAGGCTTTGCTCCTATAACATGACAAACAAGGGTGTTCTCCCAATACTTAAGCTGATCAACTATATCATCCAATTCAATTGTAACATCTATCCCATCATTGTGAATGAACTCTAATTGCATACCTTGTTTTTGTTCACACACTTTCTTATAACCATCTATTTTGGCACCAGATTTATGCCCAGCATCAACGAAAATAGTGTCCCCATTCTTATTACCATTAACTGCAGAATCGTGAGTAGCAGAAACAGAGTTCTTACCCAAATCTGGAGTCAAGCTGGAATTCGGCCTCTGTGGAGAAATGAAGTCACCTAAAGTCGCATTTCCAGGCTTTTGAACCAGTCCATCCCCTGAAATCATCATTTTTGGAGTTATTCCGCCATCCGTACCATTTTACTCACCAATACCCATTTCACCATTCTGGCTAATATTACCCTCATTGTGTTTGGATTGACGCAACGAACTAGAATCTCTAATTTGATTGCGAGTACGACGAGTTTTTGCCATAGAATTCAGCTATCAAAGTTCTCGATTTCGATAGCTTGGAGATGAAGTCATTATTCTCCTAAATTCTTTTTTAGAGTTTTTATTCTATATAATTCAGTTAAGAATAAATTTGCAGTAGGATAATCAAATTAGGAAATTGAAGGAAGGAAAGAATCATGGATCATAGATTAAAAAAGAAAGCAATTAGCTGAATATATTGTATGCAAGTCTCGATTTGCAGCATTTCTTTCCCTTGCTTGCGGCATCTTTTGAGAATTATGGGCCCCTCTTGTCGTGGGCCCTGGGGCATTGCCCAGGCTCGCCCTACCCTAGGGCCGGCCCTGCTCAAGCTCTCACTTCGAACACGGTCACGACATACCCAAATTGGTAAGATATGTTCAAGGCATATTTCAACTCATTGAATGGATACTTATTCGTGTGGAACGTTGCATAACTCTAATGTACGTAACACAGCGACAAATGATTTCATTTCCACGTTACCGAAAATCATAGAGCCAAAGTTTTATTACCACATAAGATATCTGCGATGTCGTCAATTGTAGATCCGCCCGACGTCGGCGACGGTGTTGACCGTCACATCTGATAGAGACGCTCGCTGGAGATCGGGGAAAATAACAGCAATAACATGATGATTTCCAATCAGATTTGCCACGGTAGCTTTATCATCCTCCGAACACTCCGGTAAGAAGACGATTGTCATCTTAACTTCTTAATTCGCATACAACGAACAAATCTCGTGAAACCTTCGCTCGAGTCGATTACATTCATCTCTTTTTGGTTTGGTTGTCCGCCATTGTTGATTGTATGTTGTTGCAGAGGTTAGAGAAGAGAAGAGTTGTAGAAGTGAGAAAATTGAGGTGTGAAATTTGGGGTTTCTGCGGTGGGTTGAGATCGCTAATTGGGATGTTGGTCGTGGTTGGAATTGGGTGAGAACAGTGGGTTGCCCATGTCGTTAATAATTCAAGACATTTATGAATAAAATGTTAAAAACTTATTGGATGTGATTAGATTTAGAGTGGGTGTACCGTATCAAATCTATTTAACTATGGTTAACATATTTTAAAGGTGTAGATAGCTTATTACATAATCAATTGGCAAAATTTAATGGATAACCGTCGTTTGTTCTAGACTTTTAGCTATATTTATTGATGAAAAAAAATTACAGCAATTCGTTCAAGAATTACATATTTTATGCCAAAAGTAGAAATTAGAAGCCTTTACCATATCTACACACTGACATGATGTGAACTAGTTTGACCCTTGAAATATTCAGATAATAGAACCGCACCTCATATCGAACTACGACACGGAGAAATTGTCCGTGTCGGAATTCCGATAGCATTTGGTTACTTTAAGAAA
The DNA here is from genome assembly GCA_963457585.1 of Spergularia bocconei. NCBI lineage: Eukaryota > Viridiplantae > Streptophyta > Magnoliopsida > Caryophyllales > Caryophyllaceae > Spergularia > Spergularia bocconei. The sequence continues at coordinate 567,337 of OY734958.1, forward strand.
AAGTGGTTAAGAGGGTCAAAATTGAAGTATCATACTATCATTCCACGAATTCTGGTTAGAAATTGCATTGGTACAAACATTGACTACATATTCTAATAGCTCAAAGGGTTCTATACTTCTATTATGTGCATTTTTGGCAAACCGATTAAGGCCCTGTGCGATTCAACTTATTCAACGGTGTTTTCAAATCAGATCAGATTTATTCAAATCAAATCAAATCAGATCAGCTTTATTCAAATCAAATCAAATCAGATCAGAATTATCCAAATAACAATCAATGAATGTAGTCCATTTTTAGTTATTAATTCATCTAGTTGCAGTTAATTTTTTAGTTAATTCAGTTCAGATCAAATCAAATCAAATTTATTCAAATCAAATCAAATCAGATCAGTTCAAATCAAATCAAATCAAATCAGATCAGAAAAATGCAGTCCAATCGCACAGGGCCTAAAAGGCATGTTAGCCTTAACAGATAATGGAAGACAAACGAGTTTAAGAGATCTGATTTGGGGAATCGGCCCATATACATCTATTACACATAATTTTGCTAAAGAAAACTAAAAGAATCTACTCATTAATTCGATGATGTCCACGACTACACTCTCAATTGGGGAGAACATTATATAGTTTAATACTTTAATCACCACGATATGACGTACACTCATAGTCAAAGGAGCGGAGGATTGGCTTGTTTGGTGTTGATGTTGTTGTGGTGATACCAAGTCTCGAACACCCGACCTATACTTGAAGGTAAAGCACCTTTTAACCAATTGAAGGAGCGGAGGATTGGCTTGTGTCAAACTATAGGGCTCCTTTGTAGGTCCTCAGCTCCTACCGGGTTCTTGTTCAATTTCATCTACTAGCTAGTTTTTAGTTAGAGTCACCCAGTGAGTTAAATCTCCAAATACATTTTCATATTTCATTAGCCTCTACAACAATTCACGAATATACTAGCGTTCGTAATTCACAAGTCGAACAATACAAGCTTTGACAGACACAACACATACCAAAAAAGAAAAAAAAATGAAGAAAAAAGCCTAGTGAAATTCTTGACCCAAAAAATAATAGGGAAGATTTCCAATATACCCTTGAGGTTCCCGAAATTTTCAGGTATACCCCTCAGGTTTCCGAGCTGTCCAGCATGCCCTAAGCTTTGCAAAATGACGTTTTTTGAGCTTTATCACTACCGGTCTCTAACGCCGTTAGCCCCTTCAGTGTATTTGACTAATTCCAAAAGAATTAACCCTTAATTACACATCAAATAAATAACAAAAAAAAACCTAACCCATATTCTCTCTCCTCCCCACTTCCCCACCCTTGCTCCGCCCCCTCCCCTCACCCTCGCCCATCTTCTCCACCACCACCACAGGCGCCACCATCATCGCACCATGGTGAGTTGACCATTCCGAGGTCGAGGGTCAGCTTCCGCACCATGTCATGTCGCCGACGCAGGTTGAGCCGGCGCGTCAAATACGGGTCCGAGCCACCGCGCCAAACGGGGTTAGTACTACCGCCTCCAACACGAGTCCGAGCTTCCGCCTCGGATACGTATCAGAGTTGCTGCCTCGACGCCTCAAACGCGGGTCAAATCCGACAACCTCAAATGCGAGTCCGAGACACCCCTTCGCACTCGCACGCCGCGCACACCATGGTTCAAACCGCACCTTTCACACCGCTCTTCGCGCACCACGCACGACTCACTACGCAAACCACACTTCGCAAACCGCACCTCGGAAATCATGCGGGCTCGATCTACAGATGAAGCCCATAGGGGCGGCGAGCCACGGAGAGCGTGTAACACCCCGTGTTTTTGGGATTTGTAATCACTGAAGATTGTCGAGAAATATTCATTTAGAAGTTACTAAATTCTATTTTGGAAATTTAGAGTTACTTTCCTTATCCTAAACTATAAATAAAAGAAACCCAAAACCCTCCCCCTCACTTGTTCCGTTCGCACGAAGAGAGAAGCAGGAGAAGAGAAAGAGAGAGAAACCGAGAATGAGAAGAGAAGAAGGAGAAGTGAGCCGCGGCCTCCCCGAACCCGTGGACCACCGCCGCCGATCGCCGCCTACCGCCGCCCGTGCACCGCCACCCACCTCTTACCCTCTCTCTTGATTTTACATCGAGAGTAGTATGTTTTTATACCTAGTTTTCATAATTTTCTGATTAGTGCTTTTATATATTCATGTTAATTGAAGTGAAAACATGAATTTGATGATGATTATTGGGATTGTAGTTGTGATTAATTATGTATTTGATGCATGAAATATTGAGTTTTAGAATTAGGGTTCTTATGATTGGGTTTATGATGATTTTATGATGATTTTATGAATAGAATTGTGTAGTATTTGGAGGGATTGTTCATTACGGTTTGTAAAGCATGTGGTTTTAATTTGGGGATGCTTTATGCTGTTTTGAAGGTGGAAAATACATTCTGTCCAGATCTGATCTTGCCCTAATTCGTGTGTTATTATGGTTGTTTTGATGAGTTAATGATGAAATTATGTTGTTGGTATGCTTGGGAAGGTGTTGTGCGAATTTCGTGTTGTTTGGAGATCATTTGAGTATGCTAGCGATGTCTTGTTTGGGGCTAGTGGAAGTGATGGTTAGTAATTGACATGTTGTTGTTGGTTTTAGGTTGTGTGTTCAAGGAGATACCGTTCTAAGCGTTGAGTTTATCTTGTGACTTTGCTAGTAAGGGTAAGAACGTTGGTTACACTCCCAACTACATAATCTAAACCTCCAAATATTGTCTTTTCTTGATACCAACCTTGTTTCTAACAAACATTGCTCACCGATTGATCTCATTTTTTGTCCTACTACCCTTGAATTTGTCTTGCTCGAAACTAACCTTGCAGCTTCACGCCATTCGGCTCAAAACCGGCCCTTCGGCCTCCTCGGTTTCGCCCGGTTCGGTCCTTCTCGGCTGCTCGGCCTCTCGGCCAAGTATGTCTTGTTGTTGCTTCTTGTTCACTCGTTAACATGATTTATGTATGATTAATGTTGTATTGTCAGTTGTATAGTATGTTTACCACCTAGAGTAAGGTGACGCGACCCGGATCGGTCACCTCTGAACCTCAAGGTTGTTTGGGTTGGATTAGCTACCAACCTCCTAATTGGCTTACCTCCTAGAGGCTACGCATCCTACCTGGCGCTCTAGAGAGAGGTGTGCACATTTCAAGTCGTTAGAATCTGTTTTCTAGTACTCTAACTCGCGTTGGTTCGAGATTGTGGTGGCTGTGGGGTAGGAGTCCAGCCTTGACGTAATGAATGTGAGCGACCATTGGATCTTGTAGCGATATGGCGATTATCGCATTTGTTTTATTATTGTATCATTTGCTTGTTCTTTGTAGGCGCGTATTTTTTTTTTAAAATTATTGATTCATAATCATGATTTGTGTTTAGATTATTGATTTTTTTTTTAGATTCCAAATGACTTCCTAACTAATGTAATTATTAACCTAGCTCATGAATGTGAATCCCTCCGATTTTCCTAAAGCAAGGTCCGGGCATTCACTATTTGATTAACGCATTATGAATAAAAAACGAATTCAATGTAAAGTAGAAACACCATTTGATTAAATTGGGTAAACTCAGGGACACGACATACACATTTTGTAAAATTGGGGGACACCATGTGCAGCAAAGTGTAAAAAACTAAGGGACACCACGTGCACTGTGTTTTTCACCAATAACATAATTTCGGGGAAAAAAAATTCGAAAAATCAACAATCGAAATTATTTTTGGAAAAATCAATATTTGGATTTTCTTTGAAATTTTTTGGAATTTTAGAGAATTTTATTTTTTATGTATTTATTTATTTTTTTTTATTTAATATAATTAACTAAACAAATTATTTTCCCACCAACCACTAATGACGTCCACGTCATCACTTAACAGAACTCTGTTAACAGAGTTAGAACCAGGGACATCATGTGCCGCGTTGTGTAAAACTGAGGAACACCTGAGAGTAGTAGTTTCAAAAGTAGGGACACCATGTGCAAAACGTCTAAACTTAGGGACACCACATGCATTTGCCGTAAAATCAATGGGGTTTTCTATTATGAGTAAACTCATGAAAGAGGTATTTTTCAACTCTACCGAATTCAATTCTCAATATTTCGGCCAAAACTCACATTTTATGTGGTCGTTTGGTTGCCAAATAAAATCATGGGAATTCAGAATTCATGGGAATTACCAATTCCTACAAAATGGAGGAATTGGCTTACTTTGCCCCACCTTGGTAATTGGAAATTCCTTTGGAAATTCATTTCCTACATGTAACCAAACAATTTTGGGAAATTCTCATTTATATTTTTTGAGAAGTGGCAACTCAGAATTACGAATTCTCGTATACAACCAAACAACCACTAAATATCCGTATTCCATATTTTTTATTCTTTTTCCAGGTGCTGTAATCTAATTAGCTTTAGTTACTTCGACGGTTCGACCCATCTACTATGGTACATCACATGCCTATGATATGGTACATCACATGTCTAGATTTATAATGTGGTACATGTCTATACATCATCCTTGATTTATAACGTGTGATAATCAATTGTATTCCCCAAGACAGATCTTCACTTCACGTGCACAATGAAATTCCACATCAAGACCGCAATGATTGTTCTTGTGTCTTGAGTTCTTAAATAAAAACAAAAAAAAATGCAAGTTCTTCAATTGTGTGATGTCAAAAATAAGAACTGAGTTCTTATTTAAGAACCTAGTTCTTGCGGAAATCAAGGACAGAGAAAGACATGGAAAATTAAAGTGAGATGATTTAAGAAAAAGAAATATACGGAGTATAGTTTTTTCATTGTGGGTTAAATTCTTATACATTGAGATTGTCAAAAAATGTTGTGGTGTGAGAAGAACTCAATTGTGAATTCTTCCATTGCTATTGCTCTAATTAGTTGTTGAAATTAATTTGCGGGGGGTGTGGTTATTGGTGAGCCTTGATTTTGGTTTAGACGAGCTTCACTTTTGCAAGTTGCGAGTTCAATTATTTGAGCTATAGCCACGTTCAAAGTTCAATTGATCAGCATTTTCAAGTTTGCAATAACGATTCTCTAATTATTCAATTGTTATGTACCAATTGCATTTTCCCCCTCAAAAAAAAAAATGCATTTTGCCCGAGCTATGTCATAACTATTTGTTTATAAAAAATAAAATTAAAAGGCTATTTTGGTAAAACTTGTGTATTTGTAAGGCTTTTTATGACGTAACTTAAAAAACAATGACTTCAAACCAGTTTGAATTACATAAGCTCAATTTAAAGCGGTTGAAATGAAGATATCCATAAATAGTCGTCAAATTGACAACACCTTCGTATTCAGACAACTATCAAGCTAATTAAGATTGTCTTGCGTTATCAGTTTACAGAATAATTAATTAAGCTAAAATTCATGTTCGAGCCTAAGTAAGTTAATACGCGTGCGATCAGGTTCATACTCATCGACTTCTCCTTCAGAGTTGAGACCAAATGTAGTATTTGTCTTGCTTCGAATTATGAGGGGAACACACATGATGGAATCTAGTCCCATAAAATTTCGTAGTAGTATGACTAGCTAAGTTAGCTAGTATCGTAAATGTATTACTTTAAGTTTCGGAATGTAGCTTCCTATGCAACCCGACCATATCTTCGAGTCTTCGACTCTAACATTCTAAAAATTTTACTAGTGACAAATTCTATGAGAATAACACAAAGTAGAAAGGAAGGTTTTTTCACACTATCTAGTAGTAATTTTAGATAATTTTCAGGCTAAAATCTTGTGATAGCTAGCTTACATATTAGACGAAAATTTCTGTTTCACCTTACGACAGTTCAAAACGTACGGTTTCATAATCCATTTTTTCGGTTTCCACAATTGTTGATTACGATTTACGGCTTATATAAAACTTACAAGATGTCCTTTAACGGACTTAACTATTGTGATACACTCGTTTAGGGCCCTAACATCAATACCATTTCTTATGAGTTGAGGAAGGAAAAGCCACCACCCTGTAATCGCTACGAACCCGATTGTCAACGGGCCTGATATCAACCGATGCAGCCTAAACCGTTGACCCACAGCCTCTTTCACCATGATCTCACCCATGGTGCACACTCCTTGTACCACAAAGAACCACGTGACTTCCCACGTAGGACTCACGCGCAACGCATAATAATAGATGAGCTCGTGCATGAGCCCGGACACGGTAAAGGTGGCGAGCCCAGCAATCAGAAAGCCCCATTTCTTTCCTACTAATGGGCTTGCGACACGTCGTACCGGCCCATGAACCGACAATCGTAAGATGTTTGAGATCATTAGGTTCCACCTACGGCCCCAAAAATCTTGAAGTGAGGTGGCTAAGTAAGGTTCATCGAACTGTGTGTCCGAGTCCAACCCTAAGGTGGCTCGAACCAAGATCGCGGTCACTACAAAAGTAGCTTCAACCACAATATATAAATAGCAACATTGACTCACGAGGAGTACATACTGCGGTAATTCTCGCCTATACTCCGACTCGTAAATTTTCACCACAAGTGCTAATGCCACCAGTTTCACCCCAAATACAAGGGATTTACCTAGGGTGATTTTCTTGTTCGGGCTCGGCGCACTGTTATCTTTGTCTTTGATGGGAAGAAGTGCAATGGCAACGAAACGGGGTAAGGACGTGTTTGGTTTCGTAGATAGAGGGCCAAGATCGAATGAGTAGAGAAGAAGCTTGAAGTTGGCAAGCCAAACAAGGAAGCCGACAGTGATCGCCGTAAGGTGTACAGAAATGAGAGAGAAAGGGAGTAGAGTGAAGAGGAAGATAACAGGGAGAACAAAAACAAGTCTAGGGATACCCTTAGGAATACGGGACAAGTAGTAAGCATAAATGGCCGAAGCTATTGCTACACCCCATATTTTGGCAAAATTCTCAATTTCTGTATCCATTGCTAACAAGTAATTTGTGGAGTATATTCTGTTTTGTGTTGTTATCAACGACTTGGTTACTTCATATATAGATCATATTATATATAGTCTTCTTTTATTGATCATGAAGTGTACTAGTGTTAGTTGGCAACTACTACAGTACTACGAGTCTACGACAAGTAAGATATTATTGTTATACATCATTACGCGTTCAAACTCCAAACATGACAATCACCCACAAATTTGTAATTTCATGGATGCTGGGGATCGAGCTGAAAGTTATATATGTTTGACGCAACTAACCATGACAATATAACCTAGTTAAACGTTAAGTTTTAAAATTGCAATCTTTTGTTCAGTAGGATAAGATCCGTTAATGAGGACATTTTAATCAAAAATTAGTTGTAAAGAGTACAACATATTTTTTTTTATAATACAATTTTAATTTTCGACTTTACACTATTAAGAACTCTTTATTGAGAGCAAACTTAGACGCAACAATGAAATTTGGTAAGAGCTAGAGAAAGTGCATGCAAACATATACTCCGTATTATAAGTTTACGTCCACAGCTTGTCAAGGACCCCCAATCCCCATCGGCCCATCCCCAATAATAATATCAACCGCTAAATGTTGTTGTATATATGTCCTTGTTCAATTAATTTGTGATGTATATGTGGTTGTTGTCGACCCATAGTTTCGTCTCACCATATGATCATTGAGAAGTAATCAAAATTTTAAGGAGTATTCAGCCATAGGCCATATATAGATCACATAATGATGATGTTGATAAAAGTGACTTGATGATCAAAATTAATAGACAATTGCCACGCACGAGAATATACTCTATATAGAGTATAGACCACATGTTTCATATGGTGACGATGTTGATGAAAGGGATCATCGTATGGCTCAATACTACACTTTCCTACAATATTACTGGAGTAGTGCTACCGTCAAAAAGAGTAGTGCTACTTACTAAATCTGGAATTATTGGTGGCTCAATATAATGTATCTCTCCGGATCGAAGTCTATCTCGCTCAATCAAGTCTCCTTAGATAATTTGAACGACAATGAATTATTGCCTCAATGTATCTCTCCGGATCGGAGTCTATCTCGATCGATTAAGTCTTCTTAGATAATTTGAACGATAATGAATATCTTTTTTTTTTTCTTTCTTTTTGTACGGAGCAGAATAATGAACTTGTTTTTAGAGAAGTAAGATAATAAACTTTTAATTTTGTTCAGAAATGTGAAATATATGTACCCCTTTGAAAAGGATGATCCTAGGAGTATATAGGTGGACAATAGAGAAATTGTCTCTAGCATAATCAAGTGTGGTAAATTAAAGATGGCAAGTAATAAAAAAAACATGCTTGCGTAGTAAATTTATCATATCTGCAATAATTTATGACATTGGTAGTAAAATTAACATTGTTACGAATCTATTAATAGAAAGAAATTTAAATTGATTTAATTCCAAAATCATGGACCCTTAATTGTCTCTTTTTCCTTAGAATCCACCATTTACTAAATTATGCAACAAAAGTTACTGCACCTTTACTTATTTTTACTACAAACTAAGTATAGACACTTTTTTTACTTGTCTACATATAGACTCCTAGCATTTTCGTTTTTAAATATATCTATTTAATTAAATATACGTACATAACTTGAAGTTACCATATTTCCGAACAAAAATGATAGGAGTGTTTATATGATGGAGCAGCACAAGGAGGGGCTGTTCAAAGATGCAAAATCAGGTTATAGCAGCATGTGTATATGGGTTGATTTATCATATTTGGTGATAAAGGAATAGATGTCGGATTGAATTTTGTATTACTAGACCGGAAAATGTGGCTAATAATGTTCTCTTTTGTATTAAAAATAGAGCAAGGAAAATTGGGTGTAATTTGAGTCCAAGAGACAAGATGTGGATAGAAAGTAATTTGTAGTTTCATCTGTCTTTTGGGTTTAGGTTGTAATCGGATTCTAAGGCTTGGCCTTAAGTTTTGAGATTTATAAAATTCTTACATTTTCTCAAAAAAAAAAAAAAACAAATAAAAAAGTGTCCATGGGAAGTTTGTAGTAAAATAATCAAAGATACAATATATAGGAAATTATCCAATATACCCCTGAGGTTCCCGAATTTTTCAGGTATACCCCTCAGGTTTCCGAGCTCTCCAGCGTGCCCCTGAGGTTTGCAAAACAGCGTTTTTTGGGTGTTTTTTACTAACGGAGGTTAACTCCGTTACTTTATTTGACCCAAATTTGAAAAACTTGACTCTTAATCAAATATATTCAATAAAAGAAAAGAAATAAAAAAAACTTACCTAAAATTTCCCCCATTTTCTCTCTCCTCTCCTTTCCCCCACCCCCACCTTGCCCAGCCACCACCGCGCCTACGCAGCCACCACCCCAACCACCAATCTCAGGACTCTTTCACCACCACCGGAGCGGGCTGATAAGGCGGCTCCTCGAGGGTAACATTCATCTCGCTACACCACCACCGCATCTCCTCGGAATCGCCGTCCTCGTAAAAAATCTTGTAAAACCCATTTGAGGAATCGTAAGATTCGATCAACCCTTGAAAAACCCTAAATCCTTTGGAGTCTTTGGTCACAAATTTTCCCACGAAATCCATTTTTAGGGTTTTTTCAATTGAAATGGGGGGAAATTTGGAAATGAGGTTTTTTGAATTGGGGGAAAATTGAAGGATGTTGGCGACCCAGATGGCGGTGGTAGTGTGGTCGTGGGAGGGACCCGCGTTTTCTGGTGGTGGTGGAGGTGTCCCAGGTGGTTGTCGGTGATGGGGTGCGGTGGTGCGGCGGTGGGGCATGGGCTGTGTTGGGTTGGTGGCGGGGTTGGGGAGAGAGGTAAGAGAAAAATGTTTTTTTTTTTTTTAGATTATAATTGGGTAGTTAATAGGGTGTTTAATTGAATAATAAGGTAAAAATAAAGAAAGTGTTAACGGTGTTGGATGGACGTTAGCCAAAACTGTCAAAATAAAGTAAAACGCAAACCTCAGGGGTACGCTGGACAGCTCGGAAACCTGAGGGGTATACCTGAAAAATTCGGAAACCTCAGGGGTATATTGGATAATTTCCCTAAATTTTATTACATAATTTAGGGAATGGTGGATTAATAAGGAAAGAGAGATAGTCAAGATTCCTTAATTTGGGAATTAAACCAATTTTAATTTAATCGTAAGATTGTTGATTTTACTGTCAGTTTCATTAATTTACTACACAAGCATATTTTTTAGTACTTGAATTCTTTAATTTGCTGCAACCATATTTGGGATCGATTTCTTAAAAGGATGGAGAATTGGATGGAGATGTGGCCCATAGGATCAAATCAGGTTGGTTGAATTGAAGTGGAAGAATGTCACAGGATTTTCGTATGACCGAGTGATGCCCAATAACTTGAAAATTAAGTTTTATCGAACGCCAATCAGGCCGGCACTGTTATATGGCACAGAATGTTGCACCGTGAAACAGTGTCACGTTCATAAGATGATTGTAACGGAGATGTACATGATACAGTGGTAAATGGTCCACAATGTTTTCGAAATTTTATGGCATACACAAGACGGTTACGAGATGACTATTCACGTTAGCCGATTCCAAATTAATTTGGGAATAAAACTTGATTGTTGTTGTTGTAATCTTTAATTTACCACAATTGATCGATTATGCTATAAACAATTTTTCTATTGTCTACATATGAACTCTTAGGGTCATCCTTTTCATCATAAACATACCTTGCTGGTTGCTACGTATGTACATCTTCAAGCCCAAAAATCACAATTAATTGTTGCTGCCGCTCCTGCGATCTCCACTATAATTGCCCACATGCAACGTGTGCTGCTCAATTGCTCACCAACTTAATTGTTGGCGATATTGATTATTGTTCACAAAGTTGACTTACAGCTTTGGTCATTTGATTTGTAACGTTTAGTTTGAGAATGTACGAGCAATTCGAACCAAATTCTAACTATATATTGAAAGGATCAAGTAATAATAATTATGATTAGAGAGGTTAGTTGGCCTCCTAAGAACACTGCTAACTGACGGAACAAGGTTAACTTGAGGATTCTGCTGATGCTCTTCCAATACTAGCTAGTAGCTACCACTGACATGACGAGGATCATATCCCTCAATTACCTCAAAACTCGATCAAATTAAAATCTGGATCATACTAGCTAGTAGCTCCTTTGTAGTGTTGAAATTGTGACTAGAACGTCGCAATGTTCGAATTCTCGGGAATATATAGATCGCATTGGTGATAAGTGTTGAGAAAACATAAGATTGAAGAAATGGTACAACCAGTGGTATTTGACGGTGCGCCAATAGTACAACGCGGAGCGCCAATGGTATACTGACGTCCGTGAATGGTATAAGTGTGTCCACGAATAGTATGTTGTTCTTCCGGGTTCTTTTTTGCTTGATGTTTGTCTTATTTCCTAATTACTTTTAGAGTGTTTTGGGAGATATACTAGCTACTACTTACCTAAACTCATTAGGTCTTTTGGTAAGGTGGTTAATATATAAAACCCACCTCCTCTAGCCTAATTGGTGAAGGGAATTAGTGAGAGAGCCACACAAAGAGAGATCTTAGACTTACAGATCTAAAGAACTGCTCAATTCATCTTTATCTGTAATTCCACACCATGATGAAATTGATTCCTAACCCCTGTGGACGTAGCTATCACGTTGATAGTGAACCACATTAAATCTTGGTGTGATTTTTCTTATATTTGTTTGTTATCGTTCTTACACGCTTCCGAATTTTGCGCCCAATTGCACACCATAGGCCAATTGGCATCAGAGCTCCATGTGGGAGATCCTTGGGGAGAACGATGGCCGGTGCGACAGTAACTGCGAAGATCGACAAGTTTTCAGGTAGGAATAATTTTAGTCTATGGCAGATAAAGATGAGGGGCTACTTCACATATGATAGTGGGGCTACTTCACATATGTGTCCTAATAGAAAGATGTTCTTGACATATAGCGCGCGTAGGAGTTTGGTTACCATGGGTAATAACTCAGCGTGTGAAGGTGTTGGGATTGGCTCTGTTCGGTTTAGGATGCATGATGATGTTGCTAGGATCCTCAAGGATGTAATGCATGTTCCACAACTTAAGAGTAGTCTTATTTCGCTTGGAATGCTAGAACGTAAGGGTTGTAGTTTTCGAGGAAGAGGTGGAGTATTGCGGGTGTGGAAGGGTTCGTTAGAGGTGCTTCGTGGTGTAAGATCAAGGGCGAGTTCTTTGTATGATCTACAAGGGACGGCATTGATAGAAGATATAACTAGAGATGTGACATCATCGTCTGAGCATCGTGGACTTGTGGCTATCTTGCCAATAGCACAGAGGGTCGATGAGAAGGTGAGTCATACTAGACCGGCGAGTCTAGAGGTGGGCGAGTTGAAGAGTTTGTCTTGTGTTGAGGATGATCGTGCCAAGAGTGGGGTGGAGGTTGAAATAGCTCAGTCACTAGTTGGTGCTTTGGATCGTCAAGAAGAACAACAAAGAGGCTTTCAACGTCGTCAAGGTACTTTGAGTTGCGGTACAATCGATCATATTGTACTTAGCTATCTGGTCTTGGACGATGGACTTGATGAGCCAGGGGTCATTGAGTCAAGTGAGGGAGTAGCCGATGGAATGCTCCGTGAGGTGGAGCAATCCACTTCTCATTGAGAGAAGAAATGGCTCACGCCCCGACGGGGGTGGTAAGCGTGCTCCGGCGCGGGCACGTGGTTGGGCCCCGACGGGGGCTAACCAAGAGTTAGTGTTTAGTCTTAAACACATGGGCACTTCGACGGAGGTGTTTTGGATTCCGACGGGATGATAGTGTTCCTTGCCATATGCACGGACTCCAGCGTGGGTCATGGGTTTCTTGAAACAAAATTGGTCGTAGTAGGTGCGATAATTTTGTGTTTGGTTGAAACTTAACTGCAGGTTTTGGCTCATCTTGATTAAGGTGGAGCTTCTTTGCGATCCAATGAAAATTGTTTGATTCCCGGCTTGAAATAGATCATGGTTCATGTGGGTGCATTGGTACTTAGGTACAGACTACTTCAAATGGGGTTGTTAATTGAAGATCGTGGTATGCGACCGTTCAAGTCAAGGTGGAAATTGTTGAAATTGTGACTAAAACGTCGCAATGTTCGAATTCTCGGGAATATATTGATAGCATTGGTGATAAGTGTTGAGAAAACATAAGATTGAAGAAACGGTACAACTAGTGGTATTTGGCGGTGCGCCAATAGTACAACGCGGAGCGCCAATGGTATACTGACGTCCGTGAATGGTATAAGTGTGTCCACGAATAGTATGCTGTTTTTCCGGGTTCTTTTTTGCTTGATGTTTGTCCTATTTCCTAATTACTTTTAGAGTGTTTTGGGAGATTTACTAGCTACTACTAGCTCATTAGGTCTTTTGGTAAGGTGGTTAATATATAAAACTCACCTCCTCTAGCCTAATTGGTGAAGGGAATTAGTGAGAGAGAGCCACACAAAGAGAGTTCTTAGACTTGCAGATCTAGAGAACTGCTCAATTCATCTTGTATCTGTAATTCCCCACCATAGTGAAATTGATTCCTACCCCTTGTGGACGTAGCTATCACGTTATTGATAGTGAACCACATTAAATCTTGGTGTGATTTTTCTTATTGTTGTTTGTTATCGTTCTTACACGCTTACGAATTTTGCGCCCATCAATTGCACAACAGTGTACACTGTGCACTTGTGCAACAGCTCCTAGTTTCACGACTACTGGTAATAAAATGAAGGATCCGAGGAAGACAACGACAACAAATCAAATAAAACCTGATACCAGTCTGATGGTTTTACCTTCTACCCCTGAAGAGGATTGTCACGTACTTAGTGCAAGGTTAATTTTTGCGTTTAACATGGCTGGCCATTACATCGTGGCATTTATTACATGACATTATACGCCGAGAACAATATGGACAACGAGGTTGGTCTTTACCAAGCTGCACTAGCTTAATTCTCATGCCATGCAAAACTAGAAACTGCCCTACTTGGTAATCAATTAAAGATCAAACAACATTTGTTAGGAAAATTTAACAAGAATAATCCGAACTTTGGTTGGTTCTCTCAAAATAATCTCAACTTTCATTTATCCCAAAATAATCCTAACTTTCAACTTTGTTTCTGAAAATGGTCCCAACATTTTCCGAACCTAATTACATGTCATTTTAATTTACTCCGAACCTAGATGTTTTGCATTTTACTACCCGAATCTAGAGTAAACTCACCCCTACGTACTATTTTCTCTCTCTTTCCCACCCTTGCAATGTCCCACCTTGATCACACAACCATGGTAGCTTGCGGTTTGAATTGTAGTTCATGGGGTCGTTCTAGGTGAGGATTGAGGAAGAAAGTGAGAATTTGGATTAATTTTTTTTTTTAATTTTTAATTTTAATTATGACCCTTAAATCTTGTTAGGATGATTGCATGACATGTGATCGGGTTGTAGAAGTTGTGACTAAATGTTGGGTTGTGTAGACATACAAAAGTATAATAAATTATGAATTTGTAGGTTTGGAGTACATATTAGTAGGTTCGGAAACATTGAGACCATTTTCAGAAAGAAAGTTAAAAGTTGGGATTATTTTGGGATAAATGAAAGTTGGAATTATTTTGGGAGAACCAACCAAAGTTGGGATTATTCTCGTTAAATTTTCCTATTTGTTATTCACGAGCGAATTGAACTTCTCGTATACTCCGTATCATATACATTTTGGTGCGGTCTATATCTTCAATTATTGTACACTACAATAACTTGCAAGAAAATTATTATGAATATAATTTTGCCAAGTATTGTTCAACCCTCTCCTCGCTTAAAATTTAAAAACAAAAATGAAAAGTACTTGAATTACACGGAGATCAGAACTATCTAAGCGCTTTAGGCAATGTGCGATTCAACTTATTCAACAGTGTTTTCAAATCAGATCAAATTTATTCAAATCAAATCAGATCAGCTTTATTCAAATCAAATCAAATCAGATCAGAATTACCCAAATAACAATCAATGAATGTAGTCTATTTTTAGTTATTAATTCGTCTAGTTGCAGTTAATTTATCAGTTAATTCGGTTCAGATCAAATCAAATCAAATTTATTCAAATCAAATCAAATCAGATCAGTTCAAATCAAATCAAATCAAATCAGATTAGAAAAATGCAGTTCAATCGCACAAGGTCTTACTGATCTCCAAGATGATCAATTTTGAACTCACAGACAGCTGAAGCTTTTGGTAAATTCAGCAACTTATCGTAGAAGTCTCTCTCCTGATTTCTAGACAAGGGCATCACTTTGATATTCATCTCTAACAAGCGTGTTGCGGCCTTTAAAAGAAACCCTACCAAGTGAATAGCATCGCTCTTCAGAAACGTCAGCACCACACTTTCGAGGTTTACAAACTGAGGCACTTCCTCTGAAAGGAAGGATCCATGTACAAATTGTACCTGCACAACAGTAACCACACGCACAAGTAAGTCTCAACTTTTGTTATTTAGAAAAATGGGAGACGTACGAAGGCATGCATCAGGCATAAAGAAGGCTACCTAATTACCTCTTCGAAAATCAATTTTCGCAGCATTGGAGCATGTTTTATAAGCTCTAAACTGTAGTCATCGGCCTTAAGCGTCAAACAGGTCAAATTTTGGAAGACAGGCAACTCAGCAACACGGTAAGAAACCTGCAAATTATAGTGTGTGTTACAAGTAACAGACATTTTAGAATAAAGTAACCTAATATTCATGCATGCTTACATCAAAGTCTCCTAAACGAAGAGTCGTGACCCCAGAAATTTTACTTATAAGCTGAAAAGTGTGGTTGGCCATATCATCATAAGCATCATCAGCAAGACCAGCGCAAATATCCAGATCAATGTTCGCTTCAGTGACCAAACTTAGATCACCAAGGTCGTACTGTGTTTCCGCATTGAGCAAGCAGAAGTACCTAAGATTCAGGGCTCTAATACTAATCAATGAAGCAAAGGTCTCAAACCCATGGTGGGGGTCAGATTCAAATGTGCAGCGTCTTATTTCCAACGACTTTAAGCTCAACGACTCAATATAGAGCGTGTCTTCATGGACACAACAAGTGTCAATAAAAAGCTCTCTAAGAACAGGGGAATTTGATGACAGTCTCTTCATAAACCCATCATTAGGAAACCCGACTTTAACAAAGTGGATGACCTGCAAGTTAGGAAGACAAAAGGACGTAGTACAATCCCGAATTTCACAGCCCTGTAACTTCAAGACCACGAGTGTCTTACTAGATACAAACCAATTCGGCACGTAGCAATAAATTTCCCGATCAAATGCCATGGTGAGCTCACAGATTTCACGCCATGACAGAGCGCTCAAACACGAGAAGATGTGTTCATAATCATCCCCTGCGTAATTAAAAGAGCACCAAAATCGTTCCAAACAAGGTACGGTATTTCCACATAAAACCTTACTCACAAAAAACTTGCAGGAAATTTTTTGGTCATCAGTTAAAGATAGACGCATCTCATCAGTAAAATCAATAGCCGGTACTTGTGTCCACAGCTTCTGCCACCTTTTCGACAACAAACTGGTCGTAACCACGGTCTTTGTTGGGAGCAAAGATAATATATGGCAGAGAACTTCATCCGGCAGATTACTAATGTAGTCCACACGACTCTTTGTTCGCCTTTTCTTATTTCTTCGATCTTTCATGATCACTCACCTTTCAAAACCTAAACACAAATTAAAGTACTCGATGAAGGTTGACAATAATACAGCAATTCAAGTAGCAGCAATCTTATTCATTAAATCTAAACGATAAAATACATGAAGTGGTTAAGTTTGAAATGAAAAAGAAAGCATTATTGTTATTGCATCACTAACCTACTAGTGTATTATATCAGTATATATGTTCGACGTTGTAGCGTATGGAGTACGCCAAGAATGATTTATCGAGTTCTGTGCTATTGATGAATGAAGAATGAATTTTATTTTGGCTGGGTTAATTAATTGAATGAATTGAATGAAGATACGTAGTATTATAACATAAGATTTATGCATGCAGGAGACTGTTCGGACTTCTCATTTCTCAATCAACTCATTTTTCCTTCGATTCTCAATCTTTTTAGCTGCTTTTTCCATGCAATTTCTACACTAGTACTTTTTTTGCTCAAATATATTTTCAAATCACATTTTATAAGAAGATGCCGAGCTAACCATTTTGTGAATATAATTATAGCAACCTTCCTAAACATATTATCTAATTACTCTTTCGAAAGTATACTCGTTCTATAGTCTATACTTAGAAGATTCACTTGACAATTAGCTAGACATTTTAAATTTCAAATATATGTATTTCTACACAATGAAAATCACATGTTTGTGTTAAAAGTACTTAAAACTGCAATTTCATCAAAAGTACATCTATATGATGTTTGTACGTGACCATAGTGTACACCTATACTGCTATACATATTTGTGTATTGGAATTACTAGTGAAACCATTGGCAACTTTTTTTCGAATATTTTATTTTGTGAGAAATGCATGAATATAGACTCTTCGATTAAGTGTAGCTAAAAATATCAGAAGATTCATACACAATAAATATAACATGTTGGCGCTAAAACCACAATTTCATTACTCGATCTGAGTGGTTCTATTTCTTCTTTTCACCAAATCCAGTTCTTGATGGTTACACAGAGCTTAACAGTACATCTGATACACGTCTTCGTCGAATCGTTTCTCCAGCAATGGAGCATGCTCTGTTAAGAATCATTCATAGGCAAACTAGATACTACACAAGATGTAATCAAAGATCAGACAATTTCGTGTAAAAACTTAGTATTCACGAGCAAAATTCTCGTATATAATCTCAATTTGGATGGCCTATCTTCAATTGTACACAGCAATGACTTGAAAGAAAAACGATATGAATAAACCACTAACAGAGAGTAGACCAGATTACATGACCCTTCTAAATCACAAAGCAGACTGGACAAAAGGCTGATTTTTACTGACCCCGGAAAAGCTTTTTTACTGTGAAACAACATGAATGAGCCAGCCACAACATCCTTGTCAACAATTCAACCCTCCCCTAGATTTTGCATTAGAGATTTAAGAACAAAAAAAAGAAGGAAAAGCACTTCAATTAATAATTATACAAAGTCTTGCTTCCCAGTTCCAGTGTCTACAAGAAATATGGAACCCCAGTTCTCGGTCCCCTCATCTGATTGTTCTCTTCTGTCTCTGTAAAGAACTTCACTTCCCTCTCCTGTTCATGATAACAACACACTTTTAAATAGGACCCCAACTCAAACTTTCATGCATAGCCAATATTTGTATTAGAGAAATTAAAAAGATGCGGTGAAGACAATATAAGGCAGCTCCCAGCTATACACCGCTACATTCAGGCATGCAAAACTATCAGATATGCGTAGAGCAATCCAGCTCAAGCCATACACTAGGATGACTAAGGCTCTAGGTGATTGCAGGGACCTCTGACTCCACAGTAGGCAACCCATAATGCTACAAGCAATGAATTCTAGTTTATTTTTTTAGATTTTTATTTAAAATAAAAAATCAACCAAGCTAGGTAAAAGTTCTTCACAGGCAAAGTCTCAGAAAACCCAGCAGCTCCTCCCTCTCGCAAAACAACAAGTTTATCAATATCTAAAATGCATCTTCCAAATTAGTAGTGCCCATTTACTGTCTATCTTTAAGAATACTCAGGATCATCGTTTAGCTCATTACTCTGGTCCCTTGGAGAGAGCTTTACCAATCATATTGTTGGTTTGTTGCATCAAAGGAGTGTCCATACAAGAAAAAACAGATGACGCAGATTATATCTTCGCTCATTCTAGAACCCATAAAAAAGACGTGGCTTTTATATTCGCTTTGCCAAAAAAAAAAAAAAACAAAAAAAAAAAAGAGAACATGGCTTGACTAAGGCTTAGTTTAAAAAAACGCGCCTAGGCGCAAGGCGCCATGAGGCGCAGCTGCCAACGCCTCAGAAGCCTGAGGCGCACAAGTGTGCATGAGGCGCACCGAGGCGCACTGAGGCGCAGGCCCTGAGGCGCACGCGAGGCGCATGACTCTGCGATTTCCAGTTTTCTTTCTCTTGTAACCTTATTTCTACCCTTCCCTTTGCCCCTTAATCCCTTGTTTATACTTCTTTACCCATAGGTCCTTTTTAAATACCACATAAGGGGTAATTTTTTGCAAATTGAGGTTTCGAAAAATAGAATTTTGTTTGCTAAATGAGTGCGCCTCGTGTGCATGAGGCGTGCGCCTTCGCCTCGCGCCTTGCGCCTCATCGCAACAACCCCCCAGCGCCTCGGTGCGCCTCGCGCCTCCTTAAACTAATGACTAAGGGCAAACAAGAAACTTGAAATACAAAAGAAAATCGCTAATACTACGGATTCTGGTTAAAGGGCTCCAAAGAATATCACTACTACAGAAGAAAAAATGAGATGCTCACAACAAAGAAAATCTAAACCCAGAGAGACTACAGAGCAAAAGCAGAAGTACTAATTTACACGAGTATTCTTCATAGGAGTATCAGAAAAGACAAAGACTCTTATCGATTATAATAAGACTGTATTTCTTCTACATCAAAAAAAAAAGAGTGTATTTCTTACATCTTCTTCGTTCATTTATTTACAAAATCAAGAAGACATGCTACTCTGAACAAAAAATAACTCAATATAGCAACCATAAATCAAGTACTCTTATTCATGCAGAGATACACGACGGAAAATAGACATGACTCACCATGTTGTCATTAAAGCTCAATATAGATGCGACGTTCCCACACCGGTAGCAGTAATTTGGCGCAGACCACACCTGCAAAGTGACGACAGGCTACTCAATAGAGCTGTAAAGTTTGCAGAAAGCAACAACCAAGAAAAGGCAGCGCCTTTTTACCGTCACAAGGCCTTTATCTTGAAACATGTACTTGAGGCCTTCTTGTACAAGCTGGTGAGCTCGGCATACCAAATCGAGATTGTTTATGTGGTTGAACTGCAAATGGAATTTATGTTAACTTAGTCCATTCACACAGTATTTCCAGATACCGCTCAGTTCACAATAAACCAATACCTCAGTAGTTACTCTTGAGCCAAAAAGCCAGCCTGCTCCTCGTGGACTGACTGCCCATGTTTCGATGTCTTCAGGATCACTCCACATAAGGTCACAAAACGGCCCTTCATGAGGGATTTCACAATTCCGTTCAATTACCCTAATCTGATACATAACAAGCCAAGAAACAGGGTGAGGGTAGAGTTTAATGAGCAAATAATTACAATTGATCTAAAATGTCTAAAATTAATAGAACCGCTATAAGGTTTAAAATTTTCTTGTTTAAATCAATGTGTGAACTATGCAACTCATTCCCTATTAAATATTCAAAGAGATATATCGAGGAAAACAAATCTTGAGTTCCCCAACAAATATCCTTTCAAATATTGACCACAACATTAACGCATTACTGATACATTAAGCTTTTTGAAATTAACGCGATCAATGTCTTAGGCTGTGCAGGGAGCAATTTTTGGCCTAGCAATTCCCAGTCCCGCAATTATGACTCAAACCCCAAAAATTTTGTTACAGTTCGTGAATACAAAGTCATGAAAGACCTAACAAATGCTCAGTCCCCAAGTAAAACAAGAAAAATCGAAACTTGAACCCCCCATAAATTTTCAGTAAAACACAAAGATAAATATACAGAACCTGATCAACCGTCCGAATATCAGGAGAAAGGCCACCATGCACACATAGCACCTGCAAAATCCCAGGAGCGAGAATTAAGGAAGTGTAAAAGCAGAGTTAAACCGATGCTAAGGCCTAAAACTAAAGGTGAGCTATATTATAATACTGCTAAGATCAAAAGATAGAAAGGAGGAAGAGAACGGGATACTGCCCAGACAGCCAAAAGTACAAAAAATCAGAAATCCAACATTATGACACAAATCAAATGTGACACGTCATGCTTCTGCCAGAATCGAAGTGTCAAATCTACGTGTTCCAACCCAATCTCCAAAGATTGAACGTCCAGTCTAACATTAGTAAACTTAAGCACCTAACATCAAACAAAGTCTCACGCAAAGAAGGACAAGGATCTTACAGTTCCATTTATGATCGCTGAAAGAGTTAAATAATCAAAAACATCTGTGCAGTATCTCCATGCATTGGCATTTCCATACTTCCTCTGGCATTCATCGTAGAACCCGTATACCTGAGGAGAAAACGTACATCAATACTAAATTTAACCAGCTTAAAACATGGGCATGATCTATATCAGCATCAAACACCACAAAAAAAAAGTCCATCAGAAGGAATTTTACCAGCCACCAAAAGACACCAGATATGATATTCAGAGTAAAGAACAGTAACAGGCTATCCCCCCACCCCCCAACCCAAAAAAAAAACCAAAACATCTAAGGTGAGGATATCAACGATAAAGTGGGTAGCGCACTACTAGCGCCATAGCGGTCGAGAGTATATAATGGAAGTTATACCCACCGTAGATGGTGGGGGCAAGGTTAAAAATATATATGGTGGGGGCAAGGACCCTCTCAGGCGCTACCCCATAGGCAAACACCAGCCCCACCCCATTGGGTATCCATGGAATCCTAGATATGCCATCATCTAAGAAAAAATATATGGTACAAGAACCATCTCGTCCTCACCATCGAATAAATTATGCTAAAAGAATTTGGCATGCACAAATGAGAAGCCCAGTCCTTTACCAGACTGTATGATTGCTCCAAGTACCCACTGTAACTAATGCATGGAGCCATGGACAGTTTAACATGTTCAAGCAACCAAAAACCCACAACCCAGAATCAGATACATATCAGGTGGAACTAATAGGACAAATAACAACCAAATTTTGTATCTCTGTTTAAACAGAAGAGGTAAGATCAAAGAGGTTTCCACAGTCAGTTTTCACAGATCACACACCACGTAAAATGATAGAGACCTCACAGTTATCTTAAAATCGAGGCCCAGCTCAAACAACCTTAATTAGGACGAAAGTCCCCCCTCCCTCATCCCTCTATCACAAAAACAATCAATCATCCATCTATATGTAGATCATACAATTCCTTCACATTGCCACATACAACAAACCATTGTGATGGAATCAGACAATCTAGACAAAGGTCACTCAAGCATTAAGATCGTAACTATGATTCAACATGATAACCTCCACGATTTACATATAATCTCTTTCAATCCATTTAGAATAAGAAAACAACAGAAAATTCATGACGACTAAAAACAAATGCCAAGACTAACCTGAGTAAGCTGCCTGCTTTCATGATTACCACGCAGAAGAGTGATGTTGGCTGGATACCTATTACCAAGGAAGGACCAGATAATGTAAATATATATTCTATTGACATCTCCATACTATCAGCAGTTGCTACGATATTCATAAAGGCATAGAGTGAAACTATTAAGGGATTTCCAAGAAAGAACAGCACATATAAAAGGTAGTTCAGTTTTATGATCCGAGCAGATATTGCCCCTAAGCTTATAGAGTTGTACAGAGGTGACAAGCTATCTGAGAGGAATGTGCTAGGCAAAAAAATATGAGAAAATTATGGATACCCATGAGGGAGACACTCAGATGGACTCGTAAGATAAAGGTAAGAAAACCATGCATGACTGCACACAATACGAACTAAATTACAATACATGGAGCAGACTACATTTATCATACTGACTCCACCCAATGAAAGTGTACATAATTCTACAATAGGATATGCTGAGACACTTGCATGATTGAGAACACTTGCAGCCAAATAAATTCACAGAAAATACAAACAACAGGAGCCTGACGAAGAGCGAAAACTATCGAACATCATCAAACCACTACCATCTCAAATTCACTGTCCCCTTCGAAACAATGTAACTACCGTAATTGATACCAATCCAATAACCAAAACAAGCTCAAGAAAATGGTCAGACAGGAGAACTTTCCCACTCTTCCAAAAACTGATGAATGTCCTTTTTCAAGTCTAAAGAGACAAAAATATCGCCAAGGAAGAGATCTAGAGTGCTGCTAATAAGAACACCAAAATACCAGCCCATTATGATTCCACACAATGCATCAACACACTGCCACTTCACAAATGATTAATTATTGTTATGCCTCTCCAAAACGCCCTAAATTCAAGCAATGGGCTATGTGCAACACTTTAAAATTCTGTTGCCAAAGTCACTTGTAATTCTAACTAGGGAGACCACCTTAAGATTTAATACAACACAACCTAGTCATTATAGATCATTCTCAAATCCCCAAATTCTGGGACATGAAAAACAAGAACGGAAAAACTAGTGCCTAATACAACAAATATAATGGGCCCTTTTAATATCTTTCAGTAGTGTAATTAATGTTATACCAAGCTCGACAAACACACAAAAATGCATAGAACCCAAGAATATAACTTTATTACTATCTTTAAAAAAAAAGAAAAAAAAATGTTTGTCAAAAAAAGAGTTCAGTAGCAATTCTTCTAGAACAGGACGAAAAATAACTTGAGGCAATGTACTTGACATTTGTACACATCTAGACACCAAATGGACAGTGCAGATGATTACTTCAAGACAAAAGAACATATGGCATGATGCATAATGTCAGCCACGGTGCAAAGCGATCCATGAATCTATCTAATCAAGCAACTATCGTGCTTCTCCCATCAAAAGGATTCTCCAAAATACAACTGGTATATCTCCCTCATTGGGTAATCTAATTCTTTCATAAGCTTACTGACATCTGAATTGGTGAATCTACGTTCAATATTAAAGGTTCCTTTTCCTTGGAAAGCTACCCCACAATCAAAGAAGACTCAATATTGCAAAAGCATCGGAAGCAATCTGGACACAACCATTCATCGAATTCTACAGTTAAACATGATGAAGCAACAACAAACTATCAATTAACGCATTCAGGAGATGATAATGTGAAGAACAAACAGCAACGAAGTCTTGGACTAATAGAACCTTGCATTTTAAACAGAAAGCCTACCTAGCTTTAAGAAGCAAAAGGATTGTAAACACTTCAAGACTATTATAGCCACGGTCAACAAAATCTCCCTGAAAATAATTTGCAGACATAGAGATCAATGAAATCCAGAGACACAGGAGTCAATGGTACCAATAAAAGCCATAGAGGCAGTAGATACAAAAGTTGTACCATAAATATGTAATTGGTGTCTGGAACATGACCTCCCGTTTGAAAAAGCTTCATTAAATCATGGAATTGGCCATGGATGTCACCACAGACAGTGACTGGACTATTAACGGGTTGGACGTTCGATTCCTCAATGAGTATCTCTTTTACCTGACAAATTTCAAATTTTCAATCAGAAAAAAAGTTCATCGCATCGCCTCAATATCATTGCATCAGCATAAGTGCATCAATAAACTAATCCCCTCAATTTCATCACATCACCATAACAATATTCTGGAAAAGACAAACAGACCAAGCTGTGCCATCATATAATTCACATATTAATTAAAGTTCATAACTTTTTCCTGAACTCGTCCACATTGGGAGAAACAAAATGCCACAGAAACAGGTTCAATTGCAAAATGGAGAAGAGTCGCGAAAAAATGCTCCTGTGGGTGAAAAGAAAAAAGCAAGCAGCAATCGAAGTGACTCATAGTCATAGGTGAGACAGTGAAGGAAAAAATGCTATTTTGATCAGCTTTCAGAGTCGGGGTTTGTCACTATCCAAATGTGATGACTAACATCCAAACGTAAAATCAGATATGAGAGTACAACTCAGTACCCTGTGGACCAGTCATCTATCTTTGCTATGGGACTTGACCAGAGAACGATGGAAATATCGAATCAACCACAGGGCACAGATGGATCAGTCACGCGCAAGGGGTTCTGAGTGTTCAACTATTAGACCGAAACTTGGCCCCTCCCCCTTAATAGGTGGTTCAAAAATTAATTGGAAATAACTTTAGAAATTAATATGCATAGCCAACCTGAAAGTATGATATGTTCATGAATAGGTTACTAGTAAACCAGCTATGGTTTAGTCACATAGATTCACAACGGCACAGCAGGTATGCAAGCAAGCTTTTTTCTCCAGAATTTAATCACATGACCTTAGGGATACCAGTGGGATGAAGGGTTTGTCCATAATCAGATCTGAAAATCTTGTGACGAAAATAGGAAGCATGTTTGTACCCACTGAAGTAGTCTTTCTAGTATCCTCCAATTTCTAATGGCACAAAGAAGCCAATCCTACCAAAGCAGAAGCCAATCCCATTCTCATAAGTCATACCCTTCTCAACTACGAGAAGGTACGGCACATTCAATGAAAATGGTCAAAACTGATGAGAAGCTCACCATAGTTCTACTCCATTCTATTTTACAAAAACCTCAGAGCTCAATAAAGTTCAACAAATGATAGCAGATGCTAAGCCTGAAGATTAACTTTTCCGAGTAAATTAACAACAGATGATGGTGGCAATTAATATCCCGAAGACTTCATCAAGAAAGGCTGGGAACTATCACTCGTCACTGGCATTATCAGACCCACTGATTTGACTATCTCGAAAATAAAACGGATGTACCCTTGTATCACATTCCTTGCCGTAAAACCTTTGAGCATATTACAACTAATTTAGTCCCCACGCCATCTACCCCGTATAACTGCAGTCTACTATCCACACAACGTCTGTGGCAATCCAAAAGTTACATCATTTTGTTGAGGAAGAAAACAACTTTTTTGCCTAGAAACCAAAGATAAATCATAATTTCTGCTTCCTCCCATCTTCCCCCTTTTCGACAAATGCCCGAAAAAACAAGAAACGGAAGCAGCAAAAAATAACATCAATTCAACCCTGCTCAGACAAAGTAGTCGGCATCGATAAAACACAAATCACAGTAAAACACACAGAAAACATTAGATTAAACAAGTGAATCGGGCAACTTGGACCGCACACAGACATACAACATAAAATTAATTCATAGAAAAACATAGAAGGTAGTAGTAAATCACAGATTTAATTAGGGAAATGAAATCAATTAAGAGAAAGAGTAATATATACGTATTCGCAGAGAAGTTGAAGCTCATCTTCGGCTAAATGTTGGCCATCTTTAACCTTTGCGATCCATTTGTCCAAATCCATACCCTAATTAATTTGGGGGATAAATAATTTCTAGGGTTTGCTCTTTCTTCTTTTCTTGCTTTCTTTCTCCTAAATCTTGCTTTGGTGGTAAAATCCCCAAATTATGTGCAGAAGACGAGGAGAGAGAAAGTAAGAGGAAAAAGATGGTGAAAACAAATGGGTAGAAACAAACAACTACGGAGGGAGTATTACTTCCCAAGCAGGTTGAGGTTTGAGGTTTTTTGAGGTAAAAATTACTATCTGCACATCTTTTTAACGAAGATAAAGGTAAAAACAAAGTGCAATGGGTTGCGGTAAATTATTATTTTGCCGCCGGTGCCACGCCGTTACTTAGAAATCAAACCCATTTGCTTTGCACTAGCCATTTGGGCAGCATCGTGGCATTCTCACCACCTTAACATCTTTAACCTTGCACCAAACCACCAAGGGAAGTAAGGAAATAGTAAGTGGACAAAAAAGTTACTCAAAAAAAAAAAAAGTGGACAAAAAAGTTAGACTATGTACAAATTTAGAGATGGGAACCGTATGTAGCGGAAGCGAAAGCGGCAGAGCTGGGTTTTTTTATGGCTTGACAACAGGCTATGGGAGTTGGATTCGCTAAGACTCGTGCAAGATTTAGGGTTGGCATCTTTTAGTTCTATTTATTTTGGGGGAAATTTGCAGCTAACACCTTTTAAATTAGCGATTTTAACAGTTAGCACCTTTTATTTTCATTTCTGCCAAATCACATCTTTAAGTTGCAAATTTTTAATACATACGTGAGAACAAAACAAATCGGGGGAAATTTCGGAGGAAAAAAGAAAGAAATGAACAAAAAAAGAACCCGGTGAGAAGCACGGTGGTCGATGCCGGAGTCAACGCAATTTGGCCGAAAATACCAATTTCGGTGCTATGTGTTAAAATTTTGCAAGTTAAATGTGTCATTTGGCAGAAATGAACATAAAAGGTGCTAGTTGTTAAAATCGTAAACTTAAAAGGTGTTAGCTGGCAAATTTTCCTTATTTTGGTCCAATAGTTTCAGATGTTTTTTTTCTTTTTTTCTCGTAAACCACTTGTAGCTTTAGTCAGATTTGTAGAACAGGTAATATGAGTCCGGTTGATTATACAACTCGGGTTAATAGTGGTCCTTTTTGTATTCTGGATATTGTGGTCTCGGACTTTATTGTCCAGGTCACTAAGATTAATACAGCATATTCCCCTAATAAAAAATAGTTTTGGGGAGAATTTTGGAAACCTAAGGTTGACCGTTGTTGTGATAGGCCGCCTTTTGTTTTGCCAACTATTGTGTTTGTAAAACTAGTGTGGTAAATAAATCTAAGGAAAAATTAGTATTTGTAAAAACTCAATTGAGCAGTTTGCCAGCCTTAATTTGCAAATGAACTACTCCCTCCGTCCCAGATCAAACGCCCAAGGCGTTTTTGTGGTGGAATAAGAAAAATTGATTTAATAAGTGGAGTGGGGTAATATTAGGATAAAGGAGTAGAGTGAATGTGGGGTTTAATAATAGAAGGAGAGATAATGTGAGAGATGATGTAATAATTTAATAAAAGTAGGAGAGATAAATATGTCCCAAAATAGATGGGGTGTTTGAAGTGGGACGTCCCAAAACGGAATATGGGGCGTTTGAACTGGGACGGAGGGAGTAAATCATTTATCTCCTGAGCTGAAAGACGCACATCATGCATGAAAAAGGTTGATGAGATATCAAAAGTTTCATAACCTATTGAAAAGACTTCATTAAGCATAGGTCTTCATAACTATGCGGTATTGGATGGTTGACCTAGTGATTAATAAATATTAATCTACTTGATAATATGTAAGATATAAGTAACATAAAATAAATATATATATTGTCTCTAATTATATCCCCACAAAACTCCGATGGACTACAATTACAGGGCCGTACCTAGGGCTAATAGTGGGGGGTCGGCTAAACCCAAACCCCCCCCCCCCCCCAAAAAAAAAAATTAAAAAATATATCAAGTTTTGTACTAATTTTGTTCTCATAAATACTTGAGAGAACTGAAATGTACCTCTTGGTCCCAACATTATCTTGTTTACTGCTTCCTCCATTCATTTTCAAGTATCATGTTTTCCTTTTAGGAGAATTCACTATCAAGTTTCGTATCTCCAGCTTTAGTAAATTTCCAGCCAATGAGAGGTCTCCTGAGTTCGAGATAATAAATTTTAATTCATTCCTAAAATTTTGTGCAAAAGGCAACATGAAACTTGAAATGAATGTAGGGAGTACAATTTAACTAAGATTCTACATGAAAATAAGGGCATAAGTGTTTAAATGACAAAATGTAGAAACCAATCTTGTTTGGTACGGCTGGATGACGTCCGAGTCCCTTTTTGTTGAGTAGCCGGTTGGTGAAATTTGAGGATATGAGCCCCCGCCCATTTTTCTAGTTGGGCCTTTACTATCCGTAGGTGGTTATAGGACGTGGTCCTTTGTACTTTTATTTACCGACTTGGTTGTGGTCTAGAAACAACTTTTATTTGTCTTATATTTGGATGGACTATTTAGTCATTTGTATTAAAATTATTGTAAATACTTTATTATATTGTAAGGTGGGTTTTGTAAAGTGTGCATGTTTTGGAAACGATCGAGGTGCTAAGGACACGAGCCTTGTATTGGATAGATCATTGAGGACGTATGACACGTCTAAGGTGTTGTTAATTTATGTGGCAGGTTACGGACCCTAGATCTTAGCACTAGACGATGTTATCTCCTAGGCCTCCTAGTAAAAAAAGTCTGAGGCATTATAGGTTTAACTAAAACTCCGGTAAGTCGAGCCTTTTATTGGGTGTTGAGGTCACTCTTTCAATAATAAATTATGTTCAGGTAACTAGTTTTTAGTCGGAAGTGGGGATTTGAGTTAGCTACCCAAGTTGTCTTGTGATCTAAATAATGGTCTTAATAAATCGTCTGTACAATAGTATTCAGATCTTTAATATTGTGTAATATATGTTTTTTTTTTGTATCTCCCACATTTGTAGTATAAGAAAGGCTTGGACTACTTTACGTAGGTTGTCGTCTGCTATGTTCCAGTAAATGTTTTGAGCCATGACATATTAAGCGGTATCAGGGAAATAGTTAGTAGTTCTATAGTTGTTTTAAATAAAATCTATTGTCCTTATATTAACGCAAATGTGATTTTTAGAATACTATGTCAACTAGAGCTATTTATAGATCTAGATCGATTATTCGAATTCCGTAAAGAAATTAAAAGGAGTTTGAACTACAACATAACGAAGCAAGAAATTAAATAAGATATATTCTATACGAAAGTAAACATTCCTATTACAAGTGCTTGCTGCTTACAAGAAACTCGAAAGATCGAAAATGAATTGAAATACTGCACTCTTATGCATAGCAAACCATCAACTAGAACCTCTTGCAACAAATAAACGTTATTAGAAATATTATCATATAAGGAGACTAGCCATGTTCCAACACAATTGTTTATTTAGAGATGGTTTCTGACATGGTTACCCAACCACCCAAACAAAGGGGAAATGAGAATGAATAGAGATAGTATTACTTTACTAACCAAAAAGTATTTTGGTTTTAGTAAATTTATATAACAAAATCTTAACTATCTAACCTTAGCGATACATCTTTTGAATATATAATAGTTTTTTTTAATACGTGTGATATTAAAACCAATTGAATGGTTCAAATAAGTTTTGAATAATTGATTCGCAGTTTTTTTTTATTATAATTTTATGACTATGGTATTATTTTTAGTCATGCCTAATTCGGAGTGTTAGAAATTCATAATTTCTTGGTTTCAATATATTCTCATTACAAGAAATAAGACATTCAATTATTGTTGTTATTCAAGTCAAAAGTCGGATTCTTTTAAAAGATGGTCCAAATGTTGAGTTAAGTTATGAAATTTACTATAAATTGTAAATTTAATAACTTACGATCAGTTTTGACAAAAATAAGTGTATTCTCATTTAATATTATTTTTCTCTTCTCCAACCTATAATATAATAATACCCCTAAGACTTGGAAACTTCCTTTAAAAAAAAAGACTTGGAAACTTGTATCTCACCTATATCTCTACATTCAACATTCCTTAATTTTTTTTTTTTTATAAGATCACACATCCAAGATTCTCGTAATGGATACATCCAAGAGTATTTCATTATTGTCCCTCCATCTCTCTCCTCACTCCAGTGCATATTTGAATTGAATTTAGCTTATTCAAACCTTTGGATCAACTATGTTTCAAAGAATGAAAAACTACACACTTTGGTGTATATTCTTTTTTTTTTTTTGGAATTTGTTAAAATTATGATTTAATCTTTGTAAATTGGAGTGACTTTATGCATCGATGTTTGGGTAGAAGGACACCATTGTGGAGGAAACCTAGCATTGCAAGCAAATCACGTTGTTTTGTTTACTTCTTGCTTTCTTTTGTATTATCCCAACTAATTATGTTGACATGCTGTATATTTTTTTTTACTTTCTCATACATATATGAAATGTCAGGTTTGGTGGTACCCTTGGTAGAGATAGCCTTAGAAAGCAAACAAGTAAAAAAAAAAATTGAAAGTTAGTCTACTACATACGAGTAAATAACAACATATGTTTTCGGCATTTCCCGCACCTCCTCTCCTTTTATGAAGATTACCTAGTGCGGATCCCTTGTCCCATGGTGTCCCATTCTGGCATTCTGTGTGCCCCTCCAATCAAATGGTAGGACCTTATTTTGTAAAATTTTTTAAAAACTATTCTTATAGGAATTTACTAAAGGTTTACAGTGTAGACACAAAAATTCTGTCTACAATGTAAATTTAAGTCAATAGTAGTAAAACTGAGTTTGGAGTAGTAAAATTAATTTGTGATGAAAAAGTCATGCAGTAAAATTATTTGTGTCAGTAGTAAAATTTTGCTAGTGCAGTAAAATTAATGCTGATTGTAGACACTTTCAAGTGTCTACACTGTAGACCTCTATCATTGTCCATTCTTATAAACCAAAGTTTATGAAATCACAGCATCTGATTAGGAAGGTACACAGAATTTGATACAAGAGTTTGATAGAAGAAAAGAAAATGTAAACTGCCCTCAAATAGGAATTGGAACGGTGTAACCATTAATTCGTATTCATGTAACCGCTAACCAACATCACGACTAACACATAAAATGAACATGACCCGCTAGTTCCGGTTCCGAGACCGGATGCCCTTATCTTTTGCCCACGCCTAGTCGGAGAGGAGGGCTTGACTCTTGAGGAGCACATTTTGGCAGTGAAGAAACAAAGCGAAGAAAAGAAATGCGGACACGGCTACTCCATTGGCAACTCCAAGGACTAATACGAGTACAACTGTTGCCAAACTCAAAAAAGCCTAACTCCTGCTTTTGCTTTTGCACCAATCTTCATACAAACCCCAATCTCCTGCGTAACCAACACTCTTCCTCCTCCTCCTTCCGTTGCATTTCTCCTCTCAGGCGTCGTATCAATTCAATGGCGGCGGCGAACCCGATATCACCACCGGTAGCGAAGAGAGAGAAACATGTGATGGAGATGTTCGGCGACGCCAGAGTGGACAACTACTATTGGCTCCGCGACGATTCCCGCTCTAATCCCGACATTCTCTCTCATCTCCGCGCCGAAAACGCTTATACTGACTTCATCATGTCCGGTAATCTAATTTATATTTATATTTAATTAGCATACCTCTGCAATATGGATGATTATTATTAATATATGATATGATATGATTTTGAATTGATGTTTTGAAATTGGATGGTGATAGTCTGACTGTTAATTAATTATTCATATGATATATGACGTATCGGTACGGTGGTGACGATGTAATAATCATGTGGTGTGGGACTGTTTAATTGAGATTGGTAATGGATTGAATTGTTATAGGAACCAAGGAATTTGAGGGGGAGTTATACAAAGAGATTCGAGGTCGAATACAAGAAGATGATATGTCTGTACCTGTAAGGAAAGGGGACTTTTACTATTATGAAAGGACACTAGAAGGGGAAGAGTATGTCCGCCACTGCAGGCGTGCTGTTCCTCATAAGGGAACAGATTTGTCCGTGTTTGATACTATGCCGACTGGCCCTGATGCGCCTCCTGAGCATGTTATACTTGATGAGAATGTGCATGCTAAGCAGCACGCCTACTTTTGTATTGATGCTTTTATGGTGAGTTTGTGTTTTTGCTGGTTAGAGTTAGTGTTCGTTTGTTTTAGATCAGGGGCATGAGATTCTTCGATTTTATTTTGTCAGGTTAGTCCAAACAATAAGCTCGTAGCATATGCAGAGGATACTAAAGGCAATGAGATTTATTCTCTTCACGTAATTGATATTGAGACTCGAGAACCTGTCGAAAAGCCTCTTGTGGGTGTTACGTGTGATGTTGAATGGGCTGGTGATAGAGCCTTGTTGTACGTCACTATGGATAAGACTCTTCGACCGGATAAGGTACCTAATTTCTGCCGAATTCAATCGATTTGCCTTTTTAGATTTGAATTCACTCCTCTTTTTATCTCTAGTAATTTGTGTCTTCTAGTAGCAACTAATCACTATTCTGAAGTTAATGGTATGTGTTCTTTAGGGGACACGTCAACCTTTAAGCCTAGGCAGCTAGGTAACATTCATCTTTAACAATCCGAAGAGAATGGGAGCTGTTAATTGATGTCTCAGGATTAGCGAGTTTTTTTTTTTTCCTCTCCCTCTCTCTCCACCAAACCAAAGAGCTGAAAACTACTGTTTCTTGTACATGGGTAAATAATTTTCGATTAGGGGCACTTGACAGGCACAAGCTGTATATGCGACCACCCCTATCGCACTTTGAGCATTGGGATAAACCATAGCGATGACAATAACAATAAGCTGAGTGTTCAGTTTTATGCGTGTTTCTATATTACATACATGGACCGACTCTGATGTGACAAGGAACTCTTCATGTGGATTGTTAACTTAATCTTGATAAATTACCTAGAAAAGAATGGTGAGGAATTTCAAAGAAACTAAGTGGTCGTTTGGATAGCGGGGGGAATTCAAAGTTCCCGAACGTGAGTAATTCCATGATTTAATTTTTTCCTTTTGAATTTAGAAAAGGTGTTTGGATACCCATAGGAAGGTTCACTTCCCGTGGGAAATTGTATTTACTTAGGTAAGCAACTTTTCCCATTTAATTGGAAGTAGAAGTTCCTAGGAAGTTGCAATTCCCATGGTTTTGACAACTTAACAACTCTGTGGTTATACACTTCCTAGGAAATAAGAGTTAACTACAGAGTTGTTAGGTTGCCAAGACCATGAAAATTGTAACTTCCTAGGAACTTCTACTTCCTATAGAATGGAGAAAGTTGCTTACCTAGGTAAGTAGAATTTACCATGGGATGTGGAACTTGCTATGAGTATTCCAACACCTTTTCTAAGTTTCTAGGGAAAAAGAGAAAATTTCATGGAATTACTCTCGTCCTGGAGCTTTGAATTCCCCTAGTCACCCAAACGACTAGATTCTTCGAGATTCCCTATCATTTTTTCCCTGGTAAGTTAACAATGCACATGAAAAGTTCCTTGCTTGAGTCATATAGAAACACACATAAGTATGAACAACCTGACTATTATTGTTGTCATAGTTATAGTTTATCGCAATGCTTAAAGTAGGAATCTTCTGGAGAAAGATGATAAATTGGTAGATTCCGAAAGTAAAAGAAGGAGATATTTAATGTTCAGTTAAGCTGATTAATACTCTAAACCCTTTACCAATTGCCCCTTTTTAGTAGCCGTCTTCTACTCTTTATAATTTAGACAACTTGTCTGATCAAACATTGTCAGAGCCAACAGGGTGAGGATGGGAGTGGAAAGTCTAGGCCAATGGAGGGGGGTTGGGTTTCAGGTTAGATGAGGGTTTGAAGGGGGTTGGATTTTTGGTTCTCTACGACTACTTCTCTGTGTGGGGGGAGGGAAGTCAGGTTTGTGGGTCGACAAGTGAGGGAAGGGGGTCACATTTTTGGGTTATAAGGAGGAGATGGCGGCCGGATTTTGGGGTCGACGGGGTTAGGGAAGTGTTGGACTATCGGAGTCGATGAGGGTAGGGGTGTAAAGTAGCCGAACCAAGCCCTAACAGATGTTTGGGCTTGGCTTGATACATTCAAATATGAGTTCGGGCTCGGCTTGTTGCTCGACGAGCTTGCCAAACCCAAGCTCGGGTTTGGGCACGGGAAAGCTCTGGTTTCGTCAGGCCTCTGCGTGTAATAAAGAGTTTTTCTAGTTATTATTCTAAATCTTGAAAACTGACTTTGCTATAACTTTGAGCTGTTATTTATCCAGAGTTTTGAAGCAACACGTGCTATAATATAATTATAATGTACTTATTTTGGTCAACACGAGCTTTAGCGAGTCGAGCAGCCTAACTTCTTGAAGGTTTGTTTACATCCTTAACCATCGAGTTGACCATAAACAACTCATGAAATGAGGGAGTTGCTTACTAACACCCCCCCCCCCGGGTAAGTAAAAGTTCTCTTACGTCGGACTTCTTCTGGGTCTCCAAACAGCTTTTCTTAGTTTACAGGAAATAAAATTCCATCGGAATTGCTTCTGCTCGGGAATAAAAAATCCTGACCTCAAAACTGTAAAATAACAATAACTTGTATGAATAGCTGATGTAGCTTGAAGTTACAATATAGAATTATAGATTATTACTGCCCGCTCCATAACTACATGTCGTTACATAACCGGCAGCTATTGAAGTAATTAATGAATTGGGCAGAATTCGTTGGTGGTGCATTTATCTGGACCAGCTCTTAGTTGTTCCACCTCCCTTGAGTGGTTGTACCATTCCTTTAAGTGAGTGCCTTGATTCAGTGTCCTACTAATTGTTCTTCTCTATCGTCTGTCCTTAGTCTCGGAACTCCTTCCCTATCTGTCCTCCAATTTTCTTCTTCTGTGCCACTTTCCCGTTTTCTCAAGGGAGATCATTAGTCCTTATCACTTTCTTGTTGATATTCTCTCGCGCTTTTGGATGCTTGCCACTTGCCTCATATTTGCATTATTGCATCAACTCTTTGCTAGGTTTGGCTACATGTAATCGGAACAGAGCAATCAACTGATTGTTGCCTTTACCATGAGAAGGATGACAAGTTTTCCGTTGATCTTAATGTTTCTGAAAGCAAGAGTTATGTGTTTGTTTCATCTGGAAGCAAAACTACAAGATTTGTCTTCTATTTGGATACTTCAAAATTGGAAGAAGGGCTCAAGGTTTTAACTCCCCGAATAGAAGGTGTATCCACATATGCCAGTCATCGTGGAAACCATTTCTTTATTAGAAGGAGGAGTGATGAGTGTTACAATTCAGAACTTCTTGCTTGCCCATTGGACAATCCGAGTGCTTTGACTGTACTTCTCCCACATAGAGAAAGGTAAGACTCTATTAAGGAGCCTTGTCAAAAATTGTGTGCCTGTTCTTATTTTATTTTGATATTTTATGTGTGGGATAGCTTGTTCTGTTATATTGGCTCGATGCTCATCAGTCATCATCTTGTAGCCGGGCATTTCTCTCTCTCTCTCTCTCTCTCTCTCTCTCTCTCTCTCTCTCTCTCTGAGTCCTAATTTAGTATGTGGTTATTTGAAGCTTATACATACTCTTCAAATTCAACTTACACCTTTACAGCTATGGTTTACCATATTCAACCGTAACGCCTTCTTTTTTTGAAGGACTGAACCGTAAGACGTTGTAGCGATACATTTACCTCTATGTGCTTAGATGTTACTGTTCATGTAAATTGTTCTTAGTACTGCATTACTTTCAGACGCGTCTCCAACTGATAAAGCCATTACGGTTTACTAGCATTATGATGTGCTACAGTACCAACTGCTGTAGTGTGCTTTAAAAATATGTCAAGAAGACTGTTGCGTCCAGACATATCTTCATAGGCATTTTAGAACTCTGTCATTCACATTTCCTGCTACTTTGCCTACCAAGTTATGTCGGAATATCGGATAAGCGGACACTAAAACAAAATATTTAGCAGCATGTTGTGTCCTGAGCGCTTAAAGGTTAAAAGGCACGAGGTGAAGGCGCGCGCCTCATGGAAGCAAGGCGCACTCATATAGAAAACAAACTTCTAATTTTTAAAACAATATTTTGCAGAGTATTACCCCTTTATGGTACTTAAGAGGCCAATGTGTAAAGTAGAAACTAGGGATTAAGGGGCAAAAGGAAGGGTAAGAGTCAATATATAAGAGAAAACAATGGAAATTGCATGGTCGTGCGCCTTGGTGCACCTTTTTGCCTGCTCCGCTTACCTCAGTGTGCCTTATGCACACTGGTGCACCTCAAGCTTAATGCGATGCCAGCTGCGCCTGGTGCCTTGTGGGGCGTGGCTATGCACACTGAAACTTTCCCTCACCATTTGTTTCCTGACAAAAGATTAAAGGGGAACTTGAACTTATGACTTCTAAGTTGCCAGTTTCTAGCCATTTTCGTTTGGTTATTCAAGGTACTTAAGATTTAACTCTTTTTTTTTTTTTAATGGCAAAGATATGATGTGGATCTTAACTTCTTGCTTCCAGTCTGCCTCTTCTTGATTATTCCATTTTAGGATAAATACTAGGTAACTTAGTATCCTAATTCTGAATTTTGCAATATAAGCTTGCTTTCGTCAAGTAGTTGTTCAACTTTGTTTTTCGTAATATATTTATGGTGTGTACGTATTTTTTTTTGCTTATAGCTTTATGCGTTAAATATACTTAGAGGCGGAGCTTATGGTGCAGCAGGTCCTAAGCTTTCCAACCCCTGAATATGTTGCTTTTAGTGATTGCAACAACGATGAATCAATGAGTTTTGAATTTACTTTGTCTTTGGTTCGAGACTTGTACCCTTCTCACTTTCTAGCCTAATACACTGCTATTTGAAAACGTCATATTAACGGTTTGGTTTATATTGTGCAGTGTGAAAATTAAGAATTTTCAGATTTTCATCAATCATCTTGCTGTATTTGAACGGGAGGATGGTCTTCCAAAGATAGTTGTCTATAGTCTCCCTGCTGCTGATCAGCCACTTGGAAGACTTTCAACGGGTCGCACAGTTGATTTTGTTGACCCTGCGTATGACGTGTATTCTTTAGAGTCAGCATATTTGTCCACCGTTTTAAGGTTTTCGTACAGTTCTTTGAGGACTCCACCCTCTGTGTATGACTACGACATGGACACTGGGAAGACTGTCCTGAAGAAAACTCAACCAGTAAGTTTTCTAAGATCCTCTTAGTTGTGATTATTTTTTCAGAATTTACATTATCTGTAGTGGATAAATTCTTATCGAGTTATACATTGCAAACATCAGTAATTAGTATCTGGAGCATTTCCTATCACTAGTTAAGCACCTGTGAAGAGTTTTGCCAATTCTGAAATGGACAATTGTCCTGTATTGTTTCTGTTTGCATTATACATAATACCCCCGCTGTCTCTTTCGATCCCTTATGTTCGGTTTGACTTTCTCTGACATGTACAAACCAAACTCAAATAATTGAATGAAACCGAGGAAGTAATAAATTCTTAATAGATTGCTCTATTATAAGCCCTTTGAATTTCGAATTCAGAAGTTTCTCAGGTGTTACTTACCATATAGTAGAAGGGGAAATCACTATGTGGTCTAATTTTAGGACTGGGTGAAATTTGGAAGCTGATATGGAGGGCGTTTTGTGAATAGGAAGATATAGCTTCTTAGTAACTAATGGAAGAAAACAGGTGGCAGAGATGTTTACATTTTAACTCTGTATCATTGAATCTCATCTTCAAGCTCGCTCATGAATTACATGGAGTATTAGATTCGGCTATGTTGTAGGATTTAGCTTTAGTCACACAAATTTTTCTTTGCGTGACATCACTTTGTGTGTTCGGGAATTACGCTTCGTGATGTGGAATCATTGATATATGGCTTTCATAGATCAGGGCTTAATTTATTAGTAGTTTTGCTTGATAGTTGATTTTCTTTCTATTTAGCTCCCTTCAAACTTATCAATGTCTAGATAAATGATGTGAGTATGTGACCCTTTCATGGATTCTTAGGAATGAAATAAGCCTTGAGTGAGGTTTTTTTTTTTGTTGAAAGACGTAAATTATAAAAGATTCTATGCACGTTATACCTTTTTTTTTTTTGTTTTTTTTTTGTTTTGCGAGGATGTTTTAATTTGTTTCCTGGGAGAGGTGAATTTAAAGGATGAAGTTCAGTTTTTGTTGCCGTTTGAAAAAAGAGAAATATTCATGGATTTGTTCATCTTTTTTTTTTTTTTTTTTTTTTTTTGGGGGGGGGGGGGGATAACTCTTTGATGAGATACAATCATTACTGGATCCTCACACTTAGTCTTGCGTCCTCCTTGATTGGGTGTCTAGTTTGCTACCTCATCCTCACATGGGTCGTCATGCAAACAGAGGTTTGCTACCTACTTCTCTCTTGAAAATCTTACCCAAATTAGGTTTAATATCACTTGTTTTGGTTTCTTTGTTTGTCTTTCTAAACTTCTTTTTTCTTCGTCTCGTAAACTTTTTATCTTCTCTCAATCCTTTTCTTCCTATTTTTTGTTAAGTAGCCATGTTGGGAGCGTTACTTTTAGACCATATGAATCATTCACTTGTTGTAAAAATTAGTACATATTCAAATCTGCATTGCATTCTACCAAGTCCACTTGATTTTAAGGTAAGCGGGTCTTTCATTTGGCTAGAAGTAGCTCCCAACATGGCTACTCAAAAACAGTTTTCGAAAGGGGGAAATCATAGTGGGTAGGAGGGGGTGTATCTTTTTCAATTGTTTTACAACTATATTTGTTGTAATCTTTTGTTTTCCTCTCTTTTGATGGCTTTTTAAAACTCCGTTTAAACGGGTTCCTATATTTTTATATCTTGCTCACAATGATTTTTAACTTATATGACATTCACGAGACGGTTACTTATGATGATTCATGTTAGCCGACCCCAAGTCATTTTGGGAAGAAGGCTTGGTTGTTGTTCTTGTTTGTTTTTGTATTGTAAGATCTTGATGTTTTTACCATCTTTCTAACCTTTTTTTGAATTTGCCAATTTTTATAGCTAAACTTTCTTCTATTGTACATTCTTGGTACAATAGATATCTTGGATTTATCGTTTTGCACCTTGCTTGCCTTATAAGAAATTGGAATTCCCTTGTGAGGTTAAAAGTGCTACCTAATTTGCATTTACGCCCTCGTACCATGTTTAAGCTTGCCCCATTTCGGTGGTTCTTCTGATTTCCAAATTGCCGAAATTAGAGTACTGAACTAGTGATCTTCAGATGAATGTAGAAAGTGAATCGTGTGATCCTATCTTATTTTCCCTCATATATGCCTTTCGACATAACACATGATACTCAGGTATCTAAGTTTTGCAATTTATAAGGGCGTACTCTTGGTATTGGATCTCCATTTGCGTGAATCTCTTTGTGAGTGGGAGATAGATGAGTTATTCGCCTTACTTTTTTATATTGGCTTCATTCCACTCGCGAGAAATGCCGATATTAAAGTACAGGACGCTAAGTCCTATTGTCTCTTCAGTTGCAAATCACTTCTAAAGT
The DNA here is from genome assembly GCA_963457585.1 of Spergularia bocconei. NCBI lineage: Eukaryota > Viridiplantae > Streptophyta > Magnoliopsida > Caryophyllales > Caryophyllaceae > Spergularia > Spergularia bocconei. Next base: position 606,985 of record OY734958.1, read on the forward strand.
CTCTCATTGGAGCAGTTCACTTACTCTACTCGATGTGTGTTCTTATGAAAGGTATTTGGTTAACAGTGAGATTTTGTTAGAGTATACTTATAATAACCTTCAGAGAGGCAGACTTGTACCGTTCTTGGGCAGAATGTGTATTATGCTAGCGTGGGGTATGTCTTGGTTTAGTAACTGTGGTGCATTAAACTTTGTGTCATGGAGGTGCGCGGGTTAGCTACCTTCATTCTGTCGGAGCAGAATCACATCTTCATTCAGGAGTGGGCACAGTTTTGATTAACTACAAATAAAAGGATGTTATTAATAGTATTTCCAGTTACATTTATTCAACCTTATTGGACTTCGTAATTGTGTACATTTGAGGACCCCTTGTCCTCTATTTTGTTTCTTCTTTGCTCTAACCACAAAACTTTTGACTCGCAAAAAATGGCTATCACTACTGTTCTGTAGTCCCATCTGTTGTCCTATTCATCTATGTTTTCATTTCGAATCCGCACTGTCAATAGTACTAACACCATTCTTATACTTCTCATATATTGAAGTCAGACTCCAACAATTCTCACACATTTTGTATCGCGGGTCATTTTAAAGTAGCCTCTCTACGAAGGGGAAAGGTTGCGCACATCCAACCTCCCTTACCATGTCTCTCTACTCAGTATCAGTTTGTATACCATTTTGTCCATTCCAATTTTGTAGGGTTTGTTTTTCCTAATTCTTTACTTTTTAAGATTTTTTTTTTTTTTTTTTTTTTTCTGATCCAAAATCCTATTTCCAGTTCCAATGGTGGGAAAGACTCAATATTCTTTAGTTCGAATATTATGGAATAAAACAAAATGGCTCGCAAAACTGTCTGCACTTGTATTATGAAGTAGTAGTCGGTCGGTGGCGTACATCAGACCCCTCCTTACCTTGCCGTAGGCGGGAGCCTTTGAGGATACATTTCTCCCTTTGCTTTTTTTTTTTTTTTTTTTTTTTTTTTCAGAAGGGTATGTTTATCTTTGGAACTTCACTTATCTTTCAGGTGCTAGGTGGTTTTGATGCATCAAACTATGTCACTGAAAGGAAATGGGTCACTGCTTCGGACGGAACTCGCATTCCTATATCAGTCGTCTACCGGAAAAATCTTGTGAAGCTTGATGGTTCGGACCCATTATTACTATATGGCTATGGATCATATGAGGTGAAGGCCTGCTTTTTTTTTTTTCCTTGCTTATTTGTATGCTTTATCTTAAATAAAGTATTTCACTACTATATTGCTCGTTTGCCCTCTAGTAATTGCTGCAGGTTTCCATTTTGTCTTGATTAGTTGCAGTTTCCAATTGATACTTCACCTGTATGGCTGTATTACATGCATTACCCTATGTTTAAGTTGCTTGATTGAAATGCTTTGGTCATGGACTTGTTGGCCCTTGTGAAGTGCTGCAAAGTATAACCTAGGCTTCACGTTTTTGGACACTGGGACACAGCATCTCCAAAACTAGAACATGGACACTTCGAAAACAATAATGAAATAATGTATAAAGATGCTATTATGGTGTACTTTTCAGTGGACCTATAATATTCTAACTTGTACAGTATATAGCAAGAGGTAAGAAAGAGCAAAGAAGGTTATTTTATACATGGTGCTGTCAATCATCATAATATTCAGTAATACGTAAGTCTTGACAATCTTTTACAAGTGTAAAGTACTCTAAAGAAAGTTATAAGTACAAGTAATTGAAGTAGGAGTGATAGGGACTAGGAGTTCAGGAGCATAGAAGTTTACCAAGATTCACGGAATAGATGTGACAAGTTGGTATTCTGACTTATGAGTATCCAATAGTCAGTCAATGCATGGTGTCCAAAAAAATGATTGAAAAGGGGACACAGACCAAGCATGTCCACTACGCGTCATCCCATGCTACCTATGGATGGAAAAAATACATAAAGAAAGATTTGTTTCTTATATGCAGCCCCTTTTGTTGTGTTTCAGAATCCACGGCGCTGAATGTATCTGAATTTGTTGCTTGAAGTCTCGTTTCTGTTTCTTATGTTTTTCTTTGTTCACGTCACCACCACTTTTGCTCTTGCATTTTGAAAAGTTTTGGTTTCTTTGGTGTTATTTTGCTCACGAGTTCAATAGATTCCATTGGTTTGTTGAGGGGATCTGATGAGCGTATGATTCTAATTTCATCTTTGTGGATCAAGATGAATCTGAAATCCGTTCCAATCAGCTAGGTTTAAATTTATAAGAAATCTGTAAACCAAGTGCATAATACACTTTTCTCTTATTCTCTGCCTCCTCTTCCCACCCAAATACTCGGATGATTAAGCCCACAATTAGATTAGTCTTTACGAGCTCTTGCTTGGTGATTTTTGTGCCAGCATTGGCCATGTGCCAGGGCACTGGTAATGGGCAGGGAAAGCGTCAAAACCCTCACCTGACCCTGACAATGTCCCGACTAAACACACATATGAGGACTTTGGGACCTTAGTCCGACTGGCTGATGAAACTCTCTTCTTCCGATTTTATTCCCATTCACACTATTTTACGGCAAACCATCTATCTTTGGACAGCGCGTATCACCAAAGAGATTTTGTTTTGGATTAGCAGCTGACTGTTGAGCCAGCGCCTCAGTAATTTATTAGATCAGGATAAGGCACTGGATATATTTGCGTGATAAAATCATGGCTTATAGTATTTTCTTTTTGTTAATGCATACCTAGAGCAACTTTAGATTGTTCTTTTCTGGATACTTCACATGGAGGATGCTATGAGTCGGTCAGGATTTGATATTCTGCTATTTTTGACAGTCATGCATTGACCCTACCTTTAAGTCATCAAGGCTGTCTTTGCTAGACCGGGGAATTATTTTTGTGATAGCTCATATCCGTGGCGGTGGTGAAATGGGAAGGAAATGGTATGAGGATGGAAAGCTGTTAAAGAAGATGAACACTTTCACTGATTTCATATCTTGTGCTGAGTTTCTGATAGAGAACAACTACTGCTCAAAGGAAAAGCTCTGCATACATGGTAGAAGTGCAGGGGGATTGCTAATCGGTGCTGTCTTGAATATGCGTCCTGATCTTTTTAAGGCTGCTGTACTTGGTGTACCTTTTGTTGATGTCGTGACAACAATGCTTGATCCGACTATTCCTTTGACGACTGCTGAGTGGGAGGTAAGATTAAATCCTTGCACATTTTTCTTAACAATTGATCTTGTAATAGTGTACTCATATGCTTCCACACATTACACCTTCCTCAGCGACATATGCACAGATTGTAGGTCCCATCCCCATCAGGAAACACGGACGTTGAGATTTTTTTGGTTCTTTTCAATCGTGTGCATCAGGATGGGACTTGCCGTAAGGGGATCCGGGTTTGTGCTAGGTAGATTAGGCATTTTTAAGTGGGATCGCTTGTAGGTTCCCTTCCCTAGATTACCAGTTGCTACAGAAAACAAGGTAAAATGAATTGCTGTTAGGAATCTAAGAGTGATTCTGTTTAAACTTCAGAGCAAATCAGGGTCGATGAAAATTCTTATATGATTATTCCAAATTATGCTATATGCTGTCTCTTTAATAAAAAAAAAGGAAAAAGGCGACGAAAACCTCAAGAGCCAAGCCAACTCAATTGTTAGCTTTCGCCCATTTCTAAACAACTATACGTGAACCTTCTATATAATTAGTATTGCAGTATTGAATAAAAGTGGTCTTTTCATATTCTTTACTTTTAGTTTCCGCCAAAGTATGTAGTGTCTTATGACTACGTATATTGTTACAGGAATGGGGTGATCCACGTGAACAAGAGTCCTATTTCTATATGAAATCATATTCCCCTGTGGATAACGTGAGTTTTTGGATTTTGCAAACCCCCAACCCGTTGCTTATTGCACAATTAATTCCTTCTCTATTTTGTTGATTTATTTTAACCTTAGACTGAGTTACATTAATTTTCACAGGTTAAAGCACAAAACTACCCTGATATACTCGTTACAGCTGGTTTACATGGTGAGTTCCGAGACTCTCGTTTTCATGTGCTTTTATTTGAAAGTTGTTGATGATTAACCATCTTTGTGTTTTAGGTCCTCGTTAGTGGTAGTAATGAGATTGTACATCTACATATGTCTGATGATGTTTGGTTACTGTAATAGAATAGCTCACCCTTGGTAGGGGCAAATGAGTCATTATATAGTTGCTTGGGGCTCACTCCAATACTAGTATAAATAGGAAGTCTCTAGGAGAATAGGAGTATCTAGATTATGATTGTATTGGTTTATTGTTAGTTTTATCGTTACTATGGCGTTTCCGCCACCTATCGATGTGAGTTCATCACAGTTACATTACAAAAATGCTCAAGTTTGCTATGACAAAATACTCTATTTGAGATTTTAGATTACATGAACTAATAATCAATAAGGCGATAAAATATTAGATCACCCTTGGAAAGTCCTCTCCTTTTAATGGACATTCCTTCCTAGCGAAAACTTTGAACATGCATGACATAATGTATAATCTCAGTCACTGAAAAATAAGTGAACAGCTATTGATAGCAGTTGAGCTTTTTTTTTTTTTGTGAAATTATCAAGCGTACACATGTATATGGAGCATAAGAATTTGAGTGGCGTACTAATTGAACCCTATTGTACAATCCTTGTTTGCTCAGGAGCCGTAATGTGCTCCTCTAAATGCTTAATATGGAGCATTAATGCCATAGATCGATGAGGATTGGTGTTAACCTCGTGTTCTTTATTGGTAATGTTTCCATAAACTAATTCGTGTTTTTTTTGGCAGATCCACGAGTGATGTACTCTGAGCCTGCTAAATTTGTGGCTAAACTTAGGGAACTAAAAACTGATAATAATGTCTTGCTGTTCAAATGTGAATTTGGCGCTGGACACTTTGCACAATCGGGAAGGTGATCTTTTCTCCTTTTTTTTGTTTGTTTGAGTTTCATGGTCATTTTCTGTGACTCAGATAAAAATTATTTAGTTTTCGTCACATCGTCAATGCATTCATTTACACATTTTATGATACACCTTACACATAAAAGAACAGCGGGGCTAAGTTGAACCAAAATGACAGATTAGGAAAAGTAATTTGAACCTAATTGAGCTGCATCTCGCAGTCCTGAACTTTATCTGTAGGTTTTCCTTTGTTGTTTGCTGGATTAACTGTCCGGTTACTGGACGTGAACCACTGAAATAATGAGATTATGAGAGAGTAGATTAACCACTCAAAGGGAGGGTAAGTTGGAAAGTGAATCTGTACTAAATAGGAACTAATGTATGAGGCTGTATCTCAACCTTCCTGAACCCTGGAGTGGTGAGATTCCACAGAATTGTTGTTTGCTTTGTGTGAGTGATATGTGGTGATATGAAAGTGCAGGGGTCTTGAGCACTATTTTCTCTGTGATATTTTGTCTTTCATCTTTGTGGAGAGATGCTATTGTTTGTCATTGCCAATCTTCCTCATTCTAAAAAGGGGTCTCTTTTGTCAGATTTGAGAAGCTTCAGGAAGATGCCTTCACATACGCATTTCTGCTGAAAACTTTAAACTTGATTCCAGCTATAAAGAACACGCAACGATGATCTCGGGATGCTATTTGGGGAAGGGCAATTTCTTGTCCGTCTTGTTTGCAGAAGGCCATCCAAGCTCACATGCTCTCTATTATCTGACCTGAAAATGATGGTACTTCCTCCAGAAACGAAACGAAAAGGGCGTTCTAATTTCCTTACGAAAGTTCTGTTCTTGGCCTTTCTCTAAAGAAGCCTGCCTGAGAGTGCTATGCTAGCAGTTTCCTTGGTTTGGTCTTGAAGCATTGAAGAACTGTACCTCTCATTTTTAGTCATACTAGAGGTATTGATTTTCTTTCTTTTCTGTTTAGAAACCATTCATTCACATATTTCCACAACTCTTTTTTTACAAGATAATACATGGCTCACTCTTGATCTTACATTACATATAAATTCGTTAGATTTGATCGAATTTCATTATGGAAGGAAAATTTCTGTTTGCACAATATATTTCATGGCCACGTCCTCACTTGTTAATTTATTTGAGCTAATGTTGTTGGGGTGTGGATATGACTTCTGAGGATTTGAATATGGGACAACCGATAGACAGGTTGATCTTTTAACCACTAGGTCAATCTTGATCCCCCTACATATTAGTTTGTGATACACACTACCACGTTTAAGATGTTTACCCGCAACAGTAAATATATATGGTAAAGAGGATAGGGCATCGTATTGCCATTACAAATTGTTCCAATTAACTCAGTTATTTTACCCCTTATAAGTTTTTAATAGTTTTTGTTATTTTGTAAGACTGAAAAGTATAAGAAACAGATTAGGAAGATGAGGAGGTTCATTTACTCGTCTTAAATGATCTACATGGTCCAAAGGCGAGCATCCTCACGTGTCCCTTTCATGGTGGGAAGAGGACAGCGTGAGAGAGAAGGGTTGTCAATGTCATATCCCAACAAAAGCATGCAAAATCTGCGGTGAAAACAGAAAATGAAAGGAAACTAAAATCTAAAACGGAACTTATCATCTTCATTCATCACATCTTGTAATCTTGTATCATTTCTTTATAATCCGGTTTATCAAAAAAACCTTGTTTCTCTCTCTCTCTCTCTCCAATAAAAGATGGCACCTGCTGTCTCTGGCTGTTCCTCTGATCAGAAGGTTAACAGCAGCGGTGATGACAGTTACCTGAATTCTCTGTTGGAATTAGCCAGACCCTTCATCAGAGGCGAGCTGGAGAAGGTAGATGAAAAACTCCCGGCTCTGGTTGCCGTACTTCGGTCAGTAGGTGCAGCTGAGTGCTGGCACAAGCATGGCAGCTTCCTCGAACACCTCGTCGACATTTACCGCATTCTCAAACTCTGGGGTGCACCTGATGCTGTCTGTCTCTGTGGCCTCTTTCACTCTGCCTACTCCAACTCATATGTCAATCTTGCCATCTTCGACCCGTCCACTGGCCGAGACACGGTCCGGGAGTATGTTGGAGAAACTGCTGAGAGGCTAATCCACCTCTTCTGCATCGTCCCTCGTCAGCCTCTCATCCATGATCAGCTTATCTTTCAGTACACTGTATCTGAGTTGATGGAGCACCTTGAAATGTCTGAAAAGTCTGTTCAGAATGTCAAACAGAAAGGGTTTTTCAGTAAAGAAGAGACGTGGAGGCTGAAGATTAATTCTTTGGTGCCTCAAGATGGTATCCTGGTCAAGCACATCAAGACTGGAGAAGATGTCAGGGTTTCCAGGAGAATTGTTGCTCTTTTTCTGCTGATGACTATAGCAGATTTCAGTGATCAGCTTTTTAGCTTTCAGGATGTTCTATTTGAAAACTCTGATGGACGTCTCGAGTTCGAGGGGAATGATATCCTGTCCCTGTGGCCAGGAGATGGGAAGCCAGGGCTGTGGACAAGTTCGCTGTCGAAGATGGGAGCAGTTTATATGCTGATGGTGAGAGAGGAGGAGATAATGATGGAAGAGAGGAAGATGGCTGGTGTTGGGGGTCAGGTGAAGGGGAGAGATGAAGAGATAGAGCTGGTGATTCCGCCAGTGTTCGGGAATTGCACAAGGGTCTTGGCCGCCAGGGAGCAGATAGAAGCAAGAGATTTGTACTGGGAAGCTGTCTGTGAATACGGAAACATAGGACTGGAAAAAGCCGAGGAGTTGTTATTGAAGAGCATTGAGAAGAACCCATTTGTTGGGGAGCCTCATGTGGTTCTGAGTCAGCTGTATCTGAGCAAAGCCAGGTTTGAGGAGGCCGAGGGCGAGGCCGGAAAAGGTGTTATGCTGCTGCTGCAATGGGCAAGTCCATGGGATAAGAGGATGTCATGGGAAGGTTGGATTGCTTGGGCAAGAGTGTTGTTGATGAAATCCAAAGAGAGAAGCTGGCCTCAAACCTCTTGGGGCATTCTGAACTTGGGACTTGTTAGGTGAATTTTAACCCCGTAATGCTAATTGTTATTGTGAAACACTGTATATGACAAGTGTGTTCAGCAAGTTAAGAAACATATGAATGTACTAGAAAACCTTATAAAGGAACGTGTAGGAGGTGGCTATCCTCCCTTGTACTATCAAAATAATCCAAAAAAAACCTTGACAAACAATGCATCAGCTAATTCAGTAAATCGGAGAAATCATTTTGCTTCCATCTGATTAGCCGCCATGCAGAATTAGAGAGCTCAAAGTTAAAGATGGCATCTACTTATTTGATGCTGATGCTGCGGATGTATTTCCCTGTCGTTACAATGGTTTCGTGCTAGTCGTAGAAAAGCCGAAAGAAGAAGAAAAACAACAGCATGAAGCCAGAGGGTCTCATCAGCTGTTAGTCGTCTGCCGGCCCAAAGTCAAGACTGAACAAAAACGCATTAATGTCGAGATAAAGAAACCCCTAATAAAGGGTCTCATTAGCCGCTATATCCAAACTCAAACAGAATTCACGAGGCAAAGATCTGAATGATATGTGTTATGTAAAGTGGTAGTAAAATACCACTTTTGCCTTACTTATTTCCTCTTTGATCAGCCTTGAAATACAAACAGCCTTGATCACACTCCCAAAAACAACAGAAAAAATAAGAGAGAAAAGAGAAGAGAGACAGAAGCTGGAAAAGGGTCTCCCTCCCTAAGCCGCCATATCCATATCTCGGCAGAATTCGCGACGCAAAGAGCTCAGGTAAGGTCTTTCTTTTTCAATTTTGCAATTATCCGATCCCATGTTATTGATGATATATGAATCTCACAATATTGGTGCTTTTAAACCTTTGGTTATTTAATTTGGGTAAAAAATAGTTGTTAGAGATGGCATCTACTCGTTTTAGTGATTGTGAGGATGTGTTTCCTTGTCTTTTTTAAGGTTTCGGAATAGTCGTAGGAAAGCCGTAAGTAGAAGAACAAAAATGATGAATTCGGAAAAGCGGCCTAGCCAGAGCTTGGTTGATAACACGGTAAAGTCAATGCTTGTACCATGCTCCCAGTCGGTAAAGTCAATGCTTGTACCATGCTCCCAGGCGGTAAAGTCAATGCTTGTACCATGCTCCCAGTCGGTAAAGTATCCTGCTAAGACGAGGAAACTTCTTAAGAAAGTTAAGAAAAACAAGCCTCTTCCTGTGTCTGTTGAAAGTTTCTTGTCCAATCCTGGAAAGAGGAATAGCCTGATCTACTATGATGCTACCCGAGTTTCGGCTCGAAGTCTTGAGGGAAAACACCTCCTCATCTGTTGTTTCTTAGTACCTCTGCCGGATGAATCTGAAGACCCCTATGCTGACACTCGCCACGCCATATTAGCTGCTTACCCCGAGTGGCGCGCCAAGAATTTTGAGATGGTCATGGTTGCTAAGATGAGACCCGGATATTCAGAGGACGAGGATGCTTTCAATCACTTTTTTTCGGCATTCCCTTGCCCTGCTGTCCCCTTTGAGGACCCTGATTCTCGCGACTTCATCTGCAAGTCTCTTGGCTTGAACGATTCTGATGATCCTATGGCCATCCTAGTTCTCAATGATAAACGGGTAGTTTTGCACAAAGGCTCTGATGATCTTTATCATTTCGACTATTATGGGGCTGATTATTTCCCCTTCACTGCCGCCAGGTTGACAGCCCTTAGAGTAGAAGATCGAATATTCAAGCTCAGGTTGGACCCAATTGAGAGGGAAACTTATTTTAGGCCTCACTGCAATCCGGTTCTTGATGTTGACAAACATGTGTACAAAACTGTTTCACCTGCAGACCTCAAACCTGTCTCGCTGCCAGAACTCTTGGGCTGCCAGCCTTCTCGTCTTCTCAGCAAGTATGTTGGTTCAGGGGAGATGTCTGTAGCAGACCTCAGCATGAAGAAGTGCGTTGTGTTATACCTTTGGGCCAACGGGATGTTTATGCGCAATTTTCATCTTATCCAACAGCAGTGTCTAGAGCTTGGTTGGGAGTTTGAGGTAGTGCTTGTCGTTATGCCCGTAAGGGGCGACTTGGACTCGTATCTCGCCAATGTGGAACTCACCCTAGAGAACCACAAAATATCCTCGTGGTGGAGGGGCCTTACAATGATCGCACTAGCCGAAGGCTGTGGCGACTCTGTGACCTTACTTTGAATGATAAGTTGATAATTCTGGATTCTGCTTCTGAGGCTTGGGAAGTCAAAGGTAAAGCCATCGTCCAAGAATTTGAGATTGAGGCATATCCGTTCACGAGAAAAAGAATCGTAGACAAGAAGGTTTCTGCACTCAAGTCGCTCACACTTGAGTCGTTGTTGGGGTATCCTAAGGATGGTTATTACAGCCGTGTGGTTCGCAATGAAGGGTCTCCTCGGGCGCTGCGTGTGTCTCAGCTAAAGGGGAAGAAGATCCTCCTGTACCTGGACTATCCTGAATTCAAAAACCGATCTTTGCTGCAGCTGCTGGAGCAATCTTATGATAGGATCAAGCAGGTTCATCCCAATTCTGAAGTGGTGTTTATTCCCCTCAGAAAAAGTAACAGTTCCGACCCACTCCCCAGCATGCCTTGGTTTAGACTGCATGATGATCTTAAGGCCGAATCTGCGATAAAGCAGCTTTTTCCCAAGGGACAGCGTTCGTATGCAACCATCGTCACTCTTGGAGAAGATGGCCTGATTTGTTCTAGAGATGCCCGTCAGCACCTCCTAAATGATGGGAACATCGATCATCTGTTCGCTGATAAACTGCGTGAAGAGGCTATTTATGCTGTACATCGTAAAATAATAGGTTCAGAAGGCCCCTAGTTTGGATGCAGCCGTGATTTACAGTACATTTGTCTGTCTTTCTCACTCTGTCAGTTAGTTTATGCTTGTTGTTTTTGCTGGTTAGTGTATGTTACTTTAATTAAGCTATGGTGATTATATAATATGTAGGAGTATCTTCTTCCTCTTGCTATGTTACTTCTATTATGACATGTATGTATATGATAGTATCCTGTGCCGGCCTCTTGTTTTTACATGAGCTGATGAGCCCTTGTCTTATTATTGTCGCCTAATTTTCTTACAAATTTGCCAATGATTCTCTTATTCACTCAAACTCTCAAATAGAAACAAACTTTTATTACTCTCCCATCCAAACTAAGATTATATCATAGAAGGGTATTGCATTTTCTTTAAGGTTAAAGTGTAGGATGCAGGATCTTAATAATTTTTTTTTTTTTTTGAGATGAATCGTTGGTGGAGGTATCAGTTCAACAAATAGTTTTATTGCATGTAAATCAATTTTAATAATCTAGCGTTTGAAATATCGATTTAATTTCACTTTCAAAGATTTACTTCTACCCTTTTGATCATAACTTTTACTATATATAAATAGAATCACTCCGCACTAGCTAATTTTTTTTTAGGAAAGCACTTCAAAAATTGTATTACGTGGTAGAATTAGAGAGCTCAAAGATAAAGATGGCATCTACTTATTTGATGCAATGATGCTGAGGATGTGTTTCCATGTCGTTACAACGGTTTCGTGGTAGTCGTAGGAAGAAGAAAAACAACAGCATGAACCCAGAGGGTCTCATCAGCTGTTAGTCGTCTGCCGACCCAGGTCAAGACTGAACAAAAACACATCAGTGTCCAGATAAAGAAAAATCTAATAAAAGGGTCTCATTAGCATCTATATCCAAAATCAGCAGAATTCGCGACCGCAAATATCTCAGGTACGTAAAGGGGTGTAAAGGGGTTTCTGTTCCAAATTTCTAACCATGTTTTCTACTTGATTCCATGTTATAACTACTCGTATTAATTATGTGATATCTGTATATCATGTTTGTAATCATCATCTACACATTGAATCTTTTTGTTGAAGTCGCCTTTTCTTAGGTACGAAGAAAATTTATACCAGAGAATTATAGTACCTAAGAAAGGTGACTTCAACAAAAGATTCGATTTGTGTACCAGAGTGATGGTGCTGTTAAATCTTTTGTTGTAATCATCATCTAATTTGGTAAAACAGTAATAATGGTAGATATATATCTCTGTTTGTTTGTTTATGTAGGTAGGTTGTTACTTGTTAGAGATGGCATATGCTCGTTTTGGTGATGGTGATGAGGATGTGTTTCCCTGTCTTTTCAAGGGTTTTGGGTGTTATTCAGAGGGTGATGAGACCAAGGAGGAGGAGGTAAAGTATCCCGCTAAGATGAGGAAACTTCCTAAGAGGATTAAGAAAAACAAGCCTCTTCCGATCTCTGTTGAAAGTTTCTTGTCCAATCCTGGTAAGAGGACCACCCTGACCTACTATGATGCTACCCGAGTTTCGGTTCGGAGTCTTAAGGGAAAACATCTCCTCATTTGTTGTTTCTTAGTACCTCTGCTAGATCAATTAGACCCCTATACTAAAACTTGCCGCGCCCTAATAGCTGCTTACCCCGAGTGGCGCGCCAAAAACTTTGAGATGGTCATGGTTGCTAAGATGAGACCCGGATACTCCGAGGACGAGGAAGCTTTCAGTCACTTTTTCTCGGCATTCCCTTGCCCTGCTGTCCCCTTTGAGGACCCCGATTCTCGCGACTTCATCTGCAAGTCTGTTGGCTTGATTCATCCTGATGATTCTATGGCCACCCTTGTTCTCAATGATAAACGGGTGGTCTTGCACAAAGGCTCTGATGATATTGATAATTTCGACTATTATGGGGTTGATTATTTCCCCTTCACTGACGCCAGGTTGACAGCCCTTGAGATAGAAGATCAAATATTCAAGCTCAGGTTGGACCCTATTGAGAGGGAATCTTATTTTTGGTCGCACGAAGATGCGGTTCTTGAAGTTGACAAACACATCCTCGAAACTGTTTCACCTGCAGAACTCAAACCCGTCTCGTTGGCAGAACTCTTGGGCTGCCAGCCTTCTCGTGTTCTCAGCAAGTATGTTGGTTCAGGTGAGATTTCTGTGGCAGACCTCAGCAGGAAGAAGTGCGTTGTTTTATACCTTTGGGTCAACGGGATGTTTATGCGCAATTTTCATTCCATCCAACAGCAGTGTCTAGAGCTTGGTTGGGAGTTTGAGGTAGTGCTTGTCGTTACGCCCGTAAGGGGCGACTTGGAGTCGTATCTCGACAATGTGGAATCCACCCTAAAGAAACACAATATATCCTCGTGGTGGAAGGGCCCTTACAATGATCGCACTAGCCGAAGGCTGTGGCGACTCTTTGAGCTTACTTTGAATGATAAGTTGTTAATTCTGGATACTGCTTCTGAGGCCTGGGAACTCAACGGTAGGGCTGTTGCTAAAGAATTTGGGATTGAGGCATGTCCCTTCACAAGAAAGGGAATTGTGGACAAGAAGGTTTCTGCACTCAGGTCGCTCACACTTGAGTCGTTGTTGGGGTATCCCAAGGATGGTAACAGCTATGTGGTTCGCGATGAAGGGTCTCCTTGTGCGTTGAGCAAGTCTCAGCTAAAGGGGAAGAACATCCTCCTGTACCTGGACTATCCTGATTTCAAGGACCGATCTCTTCTCGAGCTGCTGCAGCAATCTTATGATAGGATAAAGCAGGTTCATCCCAATTCTGAAGTGGTGTTTATTCCCTTTGGAAAAAGTAACACTTCCGACCCACTCCCCAGCATGCCATGGTTTAAATTGCATGTTCGTAAGGCCAAGTCTGCGATAAAGCAGATTTTTCCAGAGGGAGAGCATTCTTATGCAACCATCATCGCTTTTGGAGAAGATGGCCTGATTCGCTCGAGAGATGCCCGTCAGCACCTCCAAGTTGATGGGAACATTGATCATCTATTCGCTGATAAACTGCGGGAAGAGGTTATTAATGATGTAGATTGTACGATTAGTTTTGCTGGTTCATGTTATTTAGATTAATTAAGCTATTGTTGATTGTATAATATGGTTTCTTCTTCCTCTCTTCCTCCCTTTATTATGACATTATAGACTTTGTATTTGGTAGTTTCCTGTGCCTCTTGTTATGTTATCTAGCGTTTATCTTAGCATTGGCCCTAATATCATTACTGTTCTTGTAAGACTTTGCTTCCCAAGTTATCATGACTGTTCTTGTAAGACTTTGCTTGCTTCCCAAGTTATCATTACATTATAGACTTTGCTTGCTTCCCAAGTTATCATGACTGTTCTTGACTGTTTTTTAAGACCGTGCTAAGTGAAGTTACGGATGTCAAAATAGTGATTGTTACCATACTTATTTGTTACTAGTACATTACAATTTCAAAAGGAAGTGCGAATTTTGGATGCTTGAAGTTTCCTACTGCGAATTTTGTTACGGAGTACTTGTTGTCCGGACACAATCTGATATGAGTTCTGTTTAGAGTTAACTGTGAAATCAGGGACCAACGTTTCCAAATTTTTTGAAAGAAGGACCTCTATCCTTTTTCTGGTCTGTTAAGGAACTGGAGGCTGACGGACGTTATATTGGGCTGACGTGGCACTGTTGAGGGGACTTTCGTTTTGCTTCTCCCATGATTAGAGCTGTACCTTGCAAAGACCTGACCCAGGTACAAAGACATTCCTTGACATTAATGGAGAATTTATAGGAATTTCACCCAAAACAAGTCCATGACATTAATGGAGAGAATTTACATGTGCATTTTTTGCATCAGTTTTCATAGTTAACCGTTGCTGGTCGACAACAAAAAATTTACAGGAGCATTGCGGCAATACCATCAGCGTCATACATATGAACTACTCCAAAGCAAAAAAATTAGGTTGCTGCTAATACTACGGACCTAATCACAAATTGCAGCTATTGAGCCAAAAGACACCCAAAAAATTACTTCTCAGCAGCTCAGAAGATCCAATCCAATCAGACAGCAATTTTAGTAAATCGTAAAACAGTCCAACCTGAAATGAAGCATGTCAGTTTTGCCTAAGCCACTAGGTTCAACAAATTCAAAGGTAATTGAAATGTAGAGTAATTACTTTATATGTCAAAGGTCACACAAGATTTGCCTTTATTCTTGTTCATGGCAGAAGCTCGGTTTTGTGCCAGTTCCTTAATCAAACAACCATGTCAGTTAGCTAAAACACACCAGACTGAAATTGTGAAGCAAGAGTCAAATTGTAAGATAACTGGCTTACACGTAAGGCATGGCTACTAATGCTCGGCCTGCCTTTTGGGTCAAGGAAAGGGGGGGTCGTTGATGATGACCCTGATTGAGATGAAACCATTGGTGCTCTATCATGTATAGGTGTTATCGACCGCAAGGTCTGTGACCCTTCAAAGTCAGAGTACACAGCCACATTCCTCCTTGGTGGTGATTGTGGGCATTGTGGCGTTTGTTGAGGACTTCTTTCACACCTTGGCATCTGTTTTTCACATACTTAGCACATATGAAAACTAACAAAAACCAAAATAACAAACAAAGATAATCATAATTTAGAACAAAGACTTACAGTAGCAGGTCTGCTGAATCCATTAGGGTATGTAAGCTGACCAAATCCTCTATTGTGCATTGGTGTTGATCCTTGAGGTCTCTTTGGTGAGCAGCTTTTTGGATCTTCCTAGCTTGTGCTTTTTTCTGGCTCTCCTCCCATTTACTTTTCCTTGTGGCCTCGGCTTTTTCTTTCTCCTCTATGATTCTAGCTTTTTTCTCATCATCCAATTTACACTTCTTCTTGTTGTGACCACTCTGGCCACAATAGAAGCAAGTCTGATGTTGCCCCTTCTTTGAGGACTTGGTGGTTGACTCTTCACCAACTGATTTTCTTCTAGCTGTTGTAGGCCTTTGAGCTTTCACCTTTTTCCTAGGTGGTGCCTGTATGGGTGGCATTTCTGATTTTGTCCCACTGCTTTGGACCTCTCAAAGCATCCAAACTAAACTGATAAGCTTTCAAATAATAAAACAGTCTCTTCAGGCCGTACAGTATCCCTATACACCACACCCCTCTTCCTCTTATGAGTCACGAGTGGGGGAGCTATATATCCATACTCATCTTCCTCACTAGACTCACTACAGTTGTCTAAATCAGATTCATCCTCATAGTCACTATCAACAACCTCAGTCCTAACTCTACCAAGTTCAATTTCAAGCCTTTCCAACTCCACCCCTGCATTCTGAATCTCCAATCTAGCGTTAGTGAGCTCATCATCATCATCATCAATATCACTCCCAATTTCATCATAATCAATTTCATTACAACTGCTAAGTGCATTGCGATTCGGTGGTGCATGCCTTATTTGTGCGACATTGCTACTAAGTTGCATGCCAAGCAGCTCAGTAACCTTGATTCAAATCAATGATCCCCTCAACTTCATCCGCATCACTGATGTCAAGATTCTTACCATGTTCACAGTAGATATGAATCTCTACACCAAGATTCAAGACAGCAATGAGAGGAGCAAAAGTATCATCATTGTGCAGGAACCTAGTCCCTGTGGATCCAACCAATATATCTTAACAACATCCTCATGTTCTAACATCTCAATTAGTGTTGTAATGAATGTTGCATCAATTTCATTAGGCAAGTTATCATAACTTGTTCTACTGCCACCAACATATTTCAATTTCGGAATCACTTCCCAAAGTCCACCATGATGAACAATAACTCTGCGATTCCCAGGAAAAAAGAAAAAAAAAATAAGCAATCAGAATAAATTCTACAAAAAGATTGAACAAATGTGAATATAAAGAACACTTTGGGTCAATTTAAATTTTCATCAAAAGCAATAAGACACTACAACCAGAGCTTTGCATTTCTCTATAACTCATTCTTTTCTACTCATTCAAGCTCTGTTCCTTCAAATCTGAACCTCTGCAACACCATTTACCTCACACTCCCTTTTTTTATGCCACACCAAAATTACTTTAAACTAGTTCCTATATCCTAATAAACCGATCAAACAGGGACAAAGAATAAAGATATATAAAAATAAACATGAAACAACCAAAAAAATCTGAAACCCTAACATAAAACACATCAAATGAATACGAAAAAAAATAAAAACCAGATTTTCATCAAGGAACTAAAACATTACAATCTAAAACAAATCAGCTGCATCCATTTGTTTTCGATATTTTACACACAAAAACAAAGCTTTTAAATCAATTAAACATGTACCCATGACATAATTAAACTTGAAAAAAAATATCAAATACTGACCTGTGATAATTTTTCAAGAAAACGGGATAAATTAGAGCTTATCCGAGCTGAGGATGATGGATTGAGTAGATGATGAAGATGAAGAGCCGAAGAAAATAATAACTAGAGTAATGGAGAGGAGAGAGAGCTTGGCGCAATAATGTTGATGGTGTGGGTTTCTATAACAAAAAAGTGGGTTTTAGGAAAAGAAAGTTCCCCGTCATTTAGCAACTGGGCCACCACTTTGAACAATCCTCATAAATGATGTTGCCACGTCACCCAAACAATTAACGTCCGTCTTGTTCAGGTCCTTGACGGACCAGAAAAAGGATAGAGGTCCTTCTTTCAAAAGTTTCGGAAACGTTGGTCCCTGAAATAGCACTTAACTCGTTCTGTTTAGGTCCTGCAGTGGTATAGGAAGTGCACTGAGATATAACCAATTGTTCCCTCCGCCTCTGTAATCACAGAAGTTTTGCTAACAACAACCTGAATAACCTAAAGAACAGAGACATTTTAGTGTCTTTTTTTGTGATGGAAGTGTGACTGAACTACGTGAGATCGGCTTAGAGGGTGGGAGGGGTATGCTGGGTATGACAAAATAAGGCAGCAACATGGAGATCTATAGAATAAGAATCCCCTTGTACCAAAAAAAAAAAAAAAAGAGATCAAGAATCCCCTGTAACATGGTTTAGTCAAAACTCGAGCTTATTCGAGATTAGTGAGTCACGATCCGATTTAGCATCGCAAAAACACAAACCAAAAGTAGAGAATCAAATACATTTTAACATTGTTACATTCAAATATATCTTGTAACTTGTAAGTATACTTTTTAGTACGGAAAATTCACGTGTTACCCTTGAAGTTTGGCTGATTGCACGTGGTACCCAATTTAACAAGTTTCTGCACATGGTACCCCTAAAGTTTGAATATGTGCATGTGGTACCCTCGTTTTTAACGGTCAACTAACGCTGTTACATTACAAGGAATTAAAAAAAAAAAAAAAAAAATTGTGGTACCCACGTTTCTCTCTCTCCTTCACTCTTCCCCAGCCGTGTCCCTACACCCCGTGACCCCCGACCACCAGCGAGCCCGCAACTCCACCCAAACAAACACCATCGGTTTCCATGAGCCCAATTCATCAACTCCCAATAAAACCCCAAAAAATTCTCTTTCTCCTCCTTATTGAACCCAGAATTTTAATTTCTTGCTACCGATAGCACCAATTTGCTCGATGTGGAATCAAAATTTAGATAAAATCAACACCAACTTTCGGACAATAGCATCTAAAACTTTCCCCAAATTTAACCCTGAATTCGCTTAAATCAACCCTAAAAATCGCCAAAACGAAACACAAAAATTCATATAAATTCGAAACCAAATTTAACTCACCCATTTCGCCAAAATTAACCGACAAATTCGCAAAAAATATTGTTACCAAATTCAGCCAAACAAATTCGCCCAAATAAATCTGGATTTGAGCAAAATTTGATGATGAAAAATGATGAGTTCATAACATGGTAAGAATACAAGACATTGATTATATTTGAGATGTGAAACCTAGTTATGATACATAGTGAATGAAGATGACGGTGGATAAGATGATGATGTGATGAAGATTGGGAGTGATGAGATGATGAAATATGATGAATATTGTGGATGAAAATGGAGGTGGATGAAGATGATGATATGTGAATACCATATGGTTTAAGGTGAGGAGATAGAAAGTGTGGAATTTTAATTGAGTTTTTTTTTTTTTAGTTTTAGGAATTTATCACAACCCTTCATTTGATGTCAACATTTTCGTTTCTCGTATTTAATCGCCCTAAGTTTGACACAGTTCTTTCGAATGTGTGACATTTTTGTGTGGATCGTAGTTACTTTTGCCAGCGCACAATTAGCTCACCACCTTAGCAATAAGTCTGTTGCACAAATCCCTTTCTAATTCTTGGCCAGATTAAAACCATCATTCTTACGTTATAACATGCTTGGTGCATATTGATTTTCAAAATATTTGTAATTCTCTATAAACATAGTGCATAAGTGTCCCTCACCCAATTCTCCGAACTAATGTCTCTCCCTCCATCCGCCTCTCACATATATGCTGCTATAAACAATTTTTGATACTTTAACTATGGTCCTCCCAACATTATTGCTTGATATATCTCGTCGATAATTGATTGTTGATCATGTAAGCATAGGCAGAGTAGGGTGAACATGTTGTAACGTAAAGATATTATACATATAATTAACATTTTATACAATTAAGTTGCATATGGGTTTGCATTACATGTTTCTTCAAGAGCCGACTCTCATTCCGTGTCACCACCTTCACTCTGTTTCACCTCTCCAGTTTTAAGACAAATTAGATACTTGTAGTTCTGGCTTTGCAATGACACTTCAATGCACGGTAGCTTTGGACCAAAGCGTATGCTATAATGCAAGCACCTCCACAGATGGTACCTGAAATATAAAGTATTGCGAATCAGAATACAACTAGCTCACAAGTACTGCGAATCAGAATACATCTTAGCTCACAAGGCCATTGGCCACAACTAAACATAAAAATTCATGATCCAAATTCCAGCTCAATGAATCAGTAGACTTTATTCAATGCTATCGACACATAACCAATACCTAATAACTTTGTCCAAAAAAAAAAAAAAAACCAATACCTAATAATGACCCATTTGGATTCTGGTAGTCTCCTGCATGGACCCCAAGACACAAAGAACTCAATGATAGCACACATTTCACAGATTTCTCTCCGAAATCCCGCGCTAAAGTCACTTAATTCACCTAAAAATTTGGTCCTGATCACCCTAAGCGCCCTACAAAGTAGGGTTTTCAGCTAAGTTTCACAACCATAAACAGTTTTTCACACTTCCGCCCCTTTCTCTAATCTCCTCCCTCAAGAAGCCCTCACTTTTCCCTCACTTTCTTACATCCTCGCACCTATACCTTATCTCTTTCATTGAAACCTTTGTTCTAAAATAATCCCTCTTCCTCTTTTTCTCTATCCATCCTCTAATCACATTACCCTTTATTTTTCACTTGTCTAGGAATCATTCTTCCTCTCGCACATACCTTTATAGGCTCCTTCCCCTTCTCTTGAGTGTCTCTTTTTACCCGTGATTTTCACATGTCTATTTCGAAACATCTATTTCGAAACAAAAGGTTTCAAAACGAACCCGTGATTTTCACGTGTCTAAAAACTAGTTTGAAACTATTCCTAAAACAATTAACAATTTACGATATCTTCTACTCTCAATTGGAGTTCACTGAATATTTTGCTAGGAAACACTAATTTGAAACTATTCCTAAAAAGGACAACACTAATTTTTAAAGGGAACCCTAGATTAACCAATTGTACCCCAAATTTTGCTAGGAAAAAAAACCTGAAGGAACTGAACGCCAAACAATCAAGCTTTGTTATTCAGAATCGTACATAGCGAACTATAGCTTCAAACTCGAAGTCTCGAACACCTTACAGTCCCAAGGCCATATAGGTATAAATCAGATTCGCTCAATAATTGTTAAGAAATCCCATGATCTGATCTATAGGCGTAATCAAATCAGAAAGTGAACTCACATTGATTTCAAATTCACTTGTTCTCTCTCTCCCTCTCCCTCTCTCCCTCCCTCCCTCTCCCTCTCCCTCCCTCCCTCCCCCCCTCTCTCTCTCTCTCTCTCTCCCTCTCTCTCTCTGTCCCTCCCTCCCTCCCTCCCTCCCTCTCCCTCCCTCCAAAAACCACGAGTCTATTCTCTGAACCAACGTCCCTCCCTCCATCCACTTGTCCTAATCACCTATCTCCCATGTTCCTTTCCCACCTCTATATACCACTCTCGATTTCCTCATTGCTCCCCTCCCCATATATTTGTCCTCTCTCCCCATCTCTTTCACCCCTTATTTTTTTGTCTTTCCCATGTTTTCTTATGTTCTTTTTCGAAAACACTTTCTACTTCCCTTCCTCTCTTCATTATCCACTTTATACTCTAGCTTCCGCCCACTCTTCGCTCCCTATCTTCCTCATGGCCCTTGCTAACCCATCTGAAACCGCCATTCACCCTTGTCATCCTCTATGGTCTCTACAACCACCTATCTCCGTTTATCCCTTCTTTCTACCCCCCCCCCCCTTTCTTTCGACCCATCTTGATTATTTTCTTCAATCTTCATTCTCTTTTTTTTGTCGTATAAATCCATTTCCACATCTAATTCATATCCAACATCTTAATGTCCATCTTCCCACTTAAGAGTTTTTATTGCCCCCACATTACTCTTTTTGCTTCTATTCCTCCCCCCCTTTCATCCTATAAACAAAGAGCCCCCCCCCCTCCACTTATAAAGACACCTTGCACACAATCACACTGCATCCTAATTCCCTTGAAAGTAGCAGGTGTGCTCCCCTTATCCTTGACGCGAGCAGATTTGAGAGGGCAAGAAAATTAACACGACAATTCAAATCCAGTTCTTACACCAAGCAGAACTAAAATGATACCCGAACCAACACAACTATGTAACTCACTCATTGCCACAAATTTCCATACATCCCTTCTCCCCGCTCTGGCCCTCTCTATGTTCATCCCCCTCTCCTCTCTTATTCAGCGATGACAAATGAATGAAGGAAAGAACAACCAGGAGGGAACAAGTAGGCTATATACTTAGTCATTAAAGCAATTACCACGACAGATGATTATATCGAGTCCAAAGTTAGCGCATATTGCATCACATCTGGCACTTGAGGAGTACCCCACAAGACCTCCGACAGAATTCTAGGTAGAAAAAGGTCTATTGCTAACTAATAAACAACGAAGCAAATTCGAATAAAACAAAATGAAATGTAATCTCGCTAATGACCATGTGACCTCATTCTCGAATCCCTCCATCTCCATATATACCTACGATCTATTAAAAAAAACTCTAAATGACCACATACAATAAAGTAGGCAGCAAGCCACCTAAAAATACTGAGAATCAGGATAGACCTCGCTCACAAGGCTATTGACCACAACTAAACATAAAACTTCAACCCAAATTCTAGCAGAGTAATCAATCACAAACTGTATATAACAACCATAATTCACCATATAAAGATGAAAAGCAGCTATTGTCGTAGTCGGTGACAACCTTCTCACCGAAGAGGAGTCCTCGATAAGGAACAGGTAAATGCTTAAAACTATGACGAGGTCTCAATATTTGGGTAAAGACCGCTTCCTGCAAAGGTCGAAGAATGGCTATATTAAACTGCTTCCAAGTTAATGCTTCCAAGTTTACAACATTTAGTAGGGAAGGGTGTTGGAAATCACTACACTCACGGTTGGAAATCGGTGCACACACGTACAGGAAAGGACCCCGGATTTCCGGCCTCCCTCTCCCCCGCCCTCCCTCCCCCTCCCTTTTTCCCCTCCCTCCCTCCCCCGTCTCTCCCTCTCCCCTGACATACACTCCACTGACCTTTACAGCCATATTCAAAACAAAAGGAGCTATTAAGTAATGTAGACCAACAACAGAGAGCTTGAAGCTTTAAAGTTGATATCCAAAAGCTATTGAGGCCGAGGAACCCCACAACCACAGCCAATTAAATTAACAAAGTCTCAACATAGGACTACATGATGATCTTCTTACTTATTTTGCAACAAAGCTGATGTTTTTTCCTATCTATCAAGAGTGAATTCAAACCAAGAACTCTATAAACAAATTCAAGCAAACCCAACAGGGGGTCTCTTGTTGAAAGAATCAGCAATGAAGTCTACCAACTACCCAGCCCAAAAAGTTTAAAAGACAAATTCATATCAACTATGGAAGTGAAAGCATACCCCTAAAGCTGTTGGATGTAAGAGTCAAAATTAATGATCATCCGAATACCTGAAAACCGAGAAAAAACACAACCAAAGTCAAACAACAAAACCACATCTCTAGTTACAAACTCCAATTTAAATCTAAAATCAAATAAGATTACAACACATCAGTGACACTACAAACTGCAACACCCAGCAAGACTAACATGATGCTAAGTTTTGTATCTCTTGAGTATCGCACCTTGTCCAATACCACTTCAAGGAAACAAGATACAGGGATCATACTCAGCTTTGCAATCTGAAAGACATGAAACATGACGATAAGAGCTGCTGTTTCAAGGCCACAACATCATGCCCATCTAATTTTATACCAAATCGACTTACCTCATAAAATCCCACAGAATTCCACATCAAACTCACGTTCATTCCAACAATTGAGAAGTTCAGTAATCTATGAATTTGTGGGAATTAATCTATGAAAATTAGCTCGACAAATAATCGGGATTTATTTGTTGAGACAGGAATTAGAACGGGACAGAAAACAGAGCAAGGACAGATATGAACTTGAATGATTGCTGATTCTCTCAACTCACACGCAAGAACTGGACAACTCTCCTTAGGATAAACTCACCCAAGATTAGTTATCACTAGGGATTAACCTACTCTCTTTGAGATGCTACCCACTCTCAGAAAATAGATTGCAATGCTTCTCACATCGAAATAAGATTCACTCTCATTAATTTTTCTGAAAATTCAACTTGTTTTTCTGACTACGAAGAGAAAGCTATATATAGCCTTGAAAGGTAAGGCACCAGCATGCCTTTCTACAATATATCAAGGAAAGCTAATAACAAATTACTAAACAAAATACAAAAGAAGTGACTTGCTTTCTACTTGTCGGCTGCTAGGGCAGAGTGCAAGATTTCTTATGGAATAATACTCCTTTTCTTCCAAAAATATCTTGATGGTCTCATAAGTCTTCTCCAGCAAAAGAACAGCCCATGTGCAACGTTATTTAATCTAGCTGCTCCAATTAATTAATCAAATAATCTGATACTTAGCTTAACCACGTACATAATTTAGTCGGATCGCAAATACGTGACTAAACTCGACCTTCCTGAATTAATTCTTGTCTGATCAGGCATAATAGTTACATTTTTGCCAAATTATCGGGTCATCAGTTTCACTCTCACTCACCTCTGGCTCGGGCTCTGCATCATGCTCCCCTACTTGAGTGAAGTTGGAATAAAAGGAAAAACTTGAGTGAGAGAGAATCTCGTTCTTAATGCGAGAAGCATTGCTAATCCAATTTCTGTGAGTGAGTTGCATCTCAGAGGGAGAGGATTAAATTCGAGTGAGAATTGATCGAGGGTGAGTTTGTCTCAAGATCAATTTTCCCAGTTCTTGAGTGAAGGTTGAGAGAATCGGCAATCATTCAAGTTCATATCTGTCCTTGCTCTGTTTTCTGTCCCGTTCTAATTCCTGTCTCAACAAATAAATCCCGATTATTTGTCGAGCTAATTTTCATAGATTAATTCCCACAAATTCTCATATCCTCAAAAACAGCAATAAACCCAAAATCCATCTAAAATTCAGTCATCTAGTTCAAAAATCATCAAAGATGTTATAATTTTCTGGTTTGCAATTAGATAGTGTTTAGGAGTGCATCAACAATTGAGAAGTCCATCTCAATATACTGCGTTTCTGCTTCTACCTCGACAAAGAAAAATCAAGACCACCAAGAAGAATGGAACTTCAGTAACACAATTTTATCTAATTTTTCACCAGAAAGAGAATGCAATTTCTCAGCACTAAAACAAAGATAGAAAAAAAACCGATCCAAGTTAAACTAAAAGAAAGAGAAAATTAAAACTCAAATTAATTATAAATCAAATGCAAATTAAGCTGCTTACCACTCTTCCATCTAAACCTAAACTTGCGATTTTGATTGAATTACATATTAAAGAGAAAAAAAATCAATAAACATCTGGATCAGCACTTATAAATTCAGATTGGAGAGAGAGAGAGTTTAGTAAATAAATCTAGGTTGGAGAGGAAGTTTAGTAAAAATTTCAGATTGAAGAAAAAATTCGAACCAAGCAGATATTGCCATATAAATCACAAGTGAAATTGCTTGACGGTATATCTAAACAACGAAAACCAATCAAAACCAAAAAAACTTACCAAATTAGGTTATAGAAGCAGGAGATGTAGAAGCTAGCCGGTCAGAAGAAGAAAAACCAGCTATCATCTCGTAGTATCTGGAAAACAAGCAAAATAAAATCCAAATCAATCAAATTAAGAATAACAAAATTCAAAACTAATCAAACAAAATCAATCTAAAATCAAACGACACTACAAACTCCAACCCTGAACAAAAAAAAACAATTAAAACCCAGATCACATGAAACAATTACCCCCAAATCAACCAATCAAACAACCCAAAACATGGAGATTACCTTCACTCCAGGAGAGAGAGAAAGAGTTTCTGAGTAAATCGAAAAGTGAAGTCAGGCACGCAGGAGAGAGTGAATCTGATACCTGTGCTTTTGAGTTTGCCATGGAAATCATCTTGAAATCACCTCATTCTTCTCGAAAAGCACACAAAGGCATACGCATTGCTACTCTACATCAACCAACAACAAAACAACAAATTATTTTACTGATTTTACACTGCCACAATCATAAGAGAAGTAAATAACAAACTTGATAAATAGAACCATTAAACTTACCTCTTGTGCGGCTGGCAGCTGATTTTGCAAAGAAAGAGTAAATGACCAAGAGCAAAGCTACAAAGCTGAAACCAGCATGTTGATTAGGCAATATCAAGTTAAGATCCGGACAAAATTGTAACCATAGATAAACCAGAAAACATAGGGCTTAAGTAAACCTGATGAAAAAGTTCATCCTCTGCTTACACATAAATCAAATCATCATTGTTGCTAGTGCTTGACCCCTTCTTATTTTGCCTATTTTTCTACAGCAAGACGATACATAGTGAGAAACAATGTAGGAAGGTATGACGATAACAATTACCAAGATAACGAACAGTTGATAAGAATTATATAAGAAAACAGACACAGATAGTACCTGATATATTCTAGTCCCCAGGAAGTAATATTGAAAGCGGAATGATTTACGGAGATCCTCTGTCGGCTTTGATAAAAGGCAAAACAAAGGTAATCATCAGTGAAATACATGACACCCACACAAAAGAACATGCATATTTGGCTACTTCAGAAAAAAAAAAAGAACCCAACCTCACCTCATGTTGCCCAGGAATTTTCATCAAAAAGGGAATCATAAAGATGCGGCAGCAGATTTGTGACACGCTGAAAAACAACAAGGCCTGCATGCTTAGCTTTGACTCCAAAAAGTTCTTTCAGCTCGTCAACTGGACCCTCCTTTGCACAAATATAGAAGTAGTTGAAAAGAAGACAAAAAACAATGAGAAGAAAGGAGTAAAAAAGTGTACCTATCATCGGATCCGAGGAAGCAATAGAGCAAGCTCTCAGGGTAACTACAACAGTAAAACCAGCCAAAAGAGAACCGCTCCCAGCAACTTTTGAACAAAAGACATGAACTTCATAATCAGAACATTGGAAACAAATTAAAATTACCCAGAAATTGATACGAAAAGCTGACAACCTAAACTTGATGAACAAAAGATGGGATCGATTGCCAATAGAAATGGGGACATTGATCACCACAACCGCCAAAACGCAATAGAGCTTATTAACTCGGAATTGAGATTAAAAAAAATGAATTGAAATTAAATTAACAATAACAAAACGAAATTCAAAACTAATCAATCTAAAATCAAAAAACATTAAAACTCTAACTTAGAACAAAACCAAAAAATCAAGTTAAAACCCAGATCACATCAAACCCAAATCAACAAATCAATAAATCAAACAAAAAAGGAGTGAAGGGAGGCACCCAGGACAGAGAGCAGGATCAACATATAAGAGATATGAAGATAAATTAAACAAACCTGAGAGAGTGACTTCCCAGATCCAAACCGAGTGAGGAGAGAGAAGGAGACAATGAGTGATACCAGAATGAGAGGAGCACAGCAGGAGAGAGGGTATGGATAAACAAGGGACGGTGAAGATTAACGCGCTTGTGGAGAGCCAAGCGCATCCCTTGGATCGGTTACTGTTGAAAATGAACAGTAATAGGGCCTGCGTTTTGTGAACAAAAGTGTGCGTTTTGGGTGGAAAAGCTGCGTTTGAAGAAGAAGTAGCTGCCGTTTTGGATGTTACTGTTCACGAAGGAACAGTAGCCGATTAAGGCGTTTTTAAAAGGTAAGGATACATGGCTCAGATTAGACAAAGGATGAACATAACGGTACTTGGACGGTGTTAGGTGGCTTTTTGTTTTCAAGGGTACCACGTGCACAAATTCAAACTTTAGGGGTACTATGTGTAGAAACTTGTTAGATTGGGTACCATGTGCAATCAGCCAAACTTCGAGGGTACCGTGTGAATTTTCCGTTTTTAGTATTTACGTTTGGCACTTTTCCTTTGGGGGTGATTTTACAGTGAATTCTTGATGTGTTGTGTTAGCTAAGCAAGCATGGAGGATTCTTAATGGCAGACCACCATTATCTGTTCATGTTGTGGAATTGGGTAATCAACAAGCAAGTTGGATATCGTTTTCTCCTTTGAAAATGTTTACCATTTAAAAATATTCTCTCTGTACCTCATATCTATATATAAAGAACACAATTTTCTTAGCCTCGGCATTACAAAAGTCAAACGAAAAAAAAAGAGTGCGAAATGCTGGTGTTTCCTAAGAGCGAGTGAACTTCTCAAAGTTCACGATGTACGACATCTAACATTCCTTTCTTGCCATTTGTTTGATCACTCTTCTTTTTTGGCATAAGCATTTACATTTGTCGCTGAAACCTCTAGTAGCCAAAGCCACGACTTTGATTCTATCAGCCTGTGTAACACCCCGTGTTTTTGGGACTTCTAATTACTAAAGATTGTCGAGAAATATTAATTTTGAGGTTTCTAAATTTTATTTTGGGAAATCTTGAGTTACTTTCCTATTTGGGTTAATTTCCTAATCGGGTAATTCAATTAGTAATTTACCGAAACCCGTCTTTTAATTCCCGTACCCTAAAACTATAAATAAAAAGAAACCCCAAACCCTTCCCTCACTTATTCCTGTCGCAAGAGAGAAGCAAAGAAAGAGAGGAGAGCACGAGGAAGAGAAAGAGAAAGAGAAGAGAAGAGAAAAGAGGAGAACGCGGTCGGCGCACGCTTCCCGAGACCACCGCCGATCGCACACCACCACCGCACCCTTTTCCCTTCCCTCTTGGTTTCTACACCGAGAGTTGTAAGTTTTAAACCCTTTCTCTAGTAATTTTTAGAATTAGGGCTTTTTAATTATCATGTTGTTTGAAGATTAAACATGATTGTGGTGTTGGGTATTATTTGTTTAGATTGTGAGCATGCTTAATATTGGTTTTGATGCATGAATTATTGGATTTAGAATTAGGGTTTATATGGTTTATATTATGATGGTTTGATGATGATTTTATGAGTAGAATTGAGTAGATTGGAGAGAATGCTTATTATGACTTGAATTAATCATTTTTTTTCGATTTGGAGATGTTTTATGATGCTTTGAGTGATGAAATAATATTCTGTTCAGATCTGATTATTGCCTAATTTGGATGTTTATGAGGTTGTTTGGATGATTTAATGGTGGAAGTATATAATTGGTATACTTGTGAAGTTGTGGTGCGAATTTGGTGTCGTTTGGAGATCGTTTGAGCATTGAAATCTAAGTTAAATCTTGTTTGTATGTGATTGGTATGTTGATCATGTTTTGGTGTTGGATGTTTGATGGTGTGGATTGAACTATTATCTATGTTGGGTTGATTAGTGAAGTTGGTTAGTGATTGGTGTATTGTTATTATTGATTTTAGGTTGTGTGTTCGAGAAAGTACCGTTTTAGTGATTGAGACAGATTTGTGACTGTGCAAGTAAGATAAGAACGTTGGTCACAGTCCTTTTGGCTAACCACTATCCTCATCTAATTCACCCTCATGTTTGCCCATCATCTTACTTCTGATTTATACGCTCAATTCTGACCTTTGCTTCATCTTACTAATTTTATATTATGAGCGTATTATTGTTCAATTTGCTAACCCGTCTTGAAGCCTTTCGGCTTCCATGATACTCGGCCTCTCGGCCTTTCGACTCCGCCTCTCGGCCTTTGTGATTCGGCCTCTCGGCCTTGTTTGTTTTCGGTGCACCCTTCGGCCATTCGGCCGGGTGGTCTTCTCTGTCATTATTTCCATTCTCTCTGATTCATTTGTCTTGTGATTATGATTGATGCAATGTATTATTGAATAAGTACTATCAAATGTTGTATGATAAGCTGATGAAAGCAAAACATGATAAAGATGATACCACCTAGAGTAACGTGTTACGGTCCGGCCGGCAGCTTTGTGAAATCCTCTGATCAAGGTAAATCGTGGGTCGGATTAGCTACCGACTTCCTATTAATCTTCCTCCTTTATGGGAACTTCGTCCTACCGGCTCATCTTGCGAGGGGTGTGCACACTCGGGGTTATAGGGGCTAAAACTCTAGATTGAACGGCGATGTTCGATACTGTGCTGGCTAGAGGTAGGACCCGACGCTTGACGTATGTAAAAGAATGATGATTTCGTGATTCTGTATCTGCGAGAGATACTCGTGACGATTAACCTTATATCTTCTTGATTATGATTCTTCAGTGTTGACTGTTGTTCTTTCTTTGTTAGCTACGCGCCTCAAGGCGCGTATCTCGTTGTTGTTTCTTTGCTTTTGATATTCTTACTCAGCTTGTATGCTGACGTTCTACTTTCTGGTTCGTTTCCTACCTTATTTCTGGGGCCTACGTCATTCTCGATGGCGTAGATTGACAGGTCTTGTTGATGTGGATGCTTGGTTGAGGAGTCGTCTGCATGCTGGGAATTTTATAAACATTGATTGGACTTGAATTCATTTGGTTTATATAATTTTGGATTTCGTTTTGAAAATGTAGTTCGACAGTATTTTAAGACTTCCGCTGTTTCATTTCCGTTTAGTTGTTGTAATCGCGCTGTTTCATTTCCGTTTAGTTGTTCTAATCGAATATCTAGCCTAGGAATTGAGTTGGTAGTCAATTGCGGCGTGACAATTCTATATATTTCTTTGAGTAAATTTTAGGGTTGTTATAGCCTGGCCTTGCATTTAGCTTCTTTCTTAATCTCACAGAAGAATGCATAAAAAAGATGGGTTTCATCAGTATGATGATATACACACATGACAACCTCTAGCACTAGCACGACAACTAGATATCAATATCTCAGCCACACATACAATCACAAGCATGGGTAAGAAACACCTAATACTCTGGAAATTCCATTAGTTCGAATCAAAACTAAACAGAAATTGAATGCATCGTAACAACAAGTTCACCAAAATAATTGGATGCTACTTGCCTAGTTTTGTTCGCGTATTCTCACGACAATTAGAACACATGGCTTTTACAATTTTCTTCACATTTTGTTTACTTTAGAATTTAACTTGGCTACGTTTGATGTCAATTAATATGAGGTAGTCCTTTTTTTTTTTTGGAAATTCGGCGTCAATAGATAGAAATAAAAGATAATGTAAAGTTAATACAGACCAACAAGACAACAAATTAAAGAGTTACAACAAACAACTACAACAAAGAGGAGCTCCGAGCAGCTGGTCCTCTAAAGGGCATGAAAATGTAGTTTTCATAAAAAACTCCTTGATTTCATCATCGGGGACACACATTTGAACAACCTGGTGAATGTCCAGCGTCTTTCTCGCCTTTCTTGCCAAAATATCAGCCATACCATTATCTTTGCGACCAATGAAATCCAAGGTGATCTCGTCTAGTTCATTTAGCAACTCCCTGCAAAGACTATAAAAGTTTGAGAGTTTATCTTTCGGCTGATTGTTGTCGTTCACGCCAAGAACCGCAAGCTGACAGTCCAAGAGAATCAGTATGCTGCTAAAATCCATTTCCTTGATCCAGCTCAAAGCTAGGTGAATTCCTGCCACTTCAGCCGTAGTTGCATCTGGACAAGGTAGACAAGAACATCTACCAGCTAACCATTTTCCTTCCACATTTAGCATACAACAAGCCAACCCGGCAATGGCTTCGGTGTGTTCAAATGAAGCATCAACAAACATGACATTGGTGACAAACGGTGGTTTAAGAGGGGTATATGGTGGCATGATGGTTAGGTGGGCGAGATTCTGTTGAGAAACAGAGGCGGAAAAGGCTGCAGTTTGTGTTTGGGAGATAGTGACAGTAGCATTAGTCGGAATATCAACTAATTCAAAGACCCACGAGTTACGTCTTTTCCAAAGGTTCCAACAAAGATAAGCAAAAAGAGTAGGCCAGTTTGGATCGTTATTGGGAGAAAATTAGTGAGAATCCAAACTTGAACGTCGTCGGTATTCAAAAAAATATTTTTTACAACACGGATATCCGACAAAATTTCAACAGCTCTGACACACTTCTTAAGCACATGAATAGCATTCTCGGGGTTACTTGGGCAAAAAGTGCAAAAGTCATTAGGACAAATGTGTCTTTGAGCCAAACCCGCTCTAGTAGGGAGCCAGTCCCACATTGCGAGCCAAAGAAAAATTTTTATTTTTGGAGGGCAAAGAGTTTTCCAAATAATATTCCAATTAGCATCACAACCAACAAAACCAAAGGACTTACTCCAGATTTTGTTATACGTGGTTTTTGAATCAAAAAATTTACCCAAAGCAACCCCACAACGCAAAGTATCATGCCCAACAGAGGAAAGAGGGGTCCCATAGATAACATTGACAGTCCTTCTATCAAAAAACACAGAAAGGTCGACATCTAAATCTGTCAAGACATTCTTAACAGACCAATCAATAGCATTTGAAGGGAGGGGGCCAGTGAACAAAGCTCGAAGAGCACCCATAGTACTCCAGTTATCATCCCAAAATCTAATACTATCCCCTGTACCCATACTCCAAGTAGTGTTATCAATGAAAATATCCCAACCAAGAGCAAGCCCTTGCCAAATGTGAGACCCATATTTGAATGCTGTGGGAGTCACACGATTATTCACATACTTAGCAAAGAGGACATCAGATGCTAAGTTAGTTTTGGAAAGGAAACTCCAGCACAACTTCATTTTGAGCACGGTATTCATGATTTTGCAAGATCTAATACCTAGCCCACCCGAGCACATAGGACCACATAAGGCATCCCAGGACAACCAGTGTAACTTGTTATGGTCACCATTTTTCCCCCAAAAAAAATTTGCACAAGTTTGGTCAAGTTTTGCAATAAGCCAAGAGGCAAATCTAATAATCTGCATGTAATACCAAGGAATAGATGTGAGGGTGGATTTGATCAAAACAGTCCAACCCGCCTTAGAAAGCAAGCTCGTTTTCCAATTTGCCAGTTTATGGTTCACTTTTTCAAGAATGGATATGAGCTTATTCTTTGTTGGCCGATTACCACCAAGAGGAAAACCAAGGTACACGCCTAGGTCTCTACTACTCTTCACATTGAGAGAGCTCTCAAACATACTCTTAACCTCATCTTTGGTGTTTCTAGAGAAGAAAAGTTGACTTTTGTTATTATTCATTTTTTGGCCCGACAAAAGAAAGAAGTCAACTAACAATTAGTATCTCTATATAAGACGGTCATTTTTTCATATAGAACAAAAGGACTACCTCATATTAGAGGTCATTTTTTCCGATATAAAATACACAGATGCACTCCTTGGCACCTAATCTACCAAATCATGCCCCAAACTTTAAATGAAATATCCATTTGATGTGATTTTTAGGTACCCCAAAATTTTAACGCGCGTGGAACGCTAAAATTGTGGGTATGAAAAAATCTGGCCAAATGAGTAAAACCGACCCATGTTAGGGTCTTATTATATAATTTCCATAAGTTTAAGATGATTCGGAGCGTTAGATTTGATCAAAATGACCTCTAGGTAGGGTTCCTACGGAATCCTATATAACCATGGTTCCTACTGGAACTTAAACCTATATAAGACATGAATTACAACAAATAAAATTACTACGGATTTGTGAAACGACTATTGTATTGTCCTATTCCTATAAACCTATTGTTTTGCGGGTGAAGTGAACCAGTTAATATAAGTAAATCATAATATTGCTTATCGTTTTATGATCTTTGATCAAGTCCAAAAGACGTAACTTCCATAATAATGGCATTATAAACTTCAGTGTGGGTGTATGAGACTCATGTTGTCTTATTCGTATTAAATTACTAATGTCCAACCACCTACGGGTTAAGTGATCTAAATTTAAATTACTAATGAATTTTTCTAAAATGAAAGCAATATATAAAGATACATTGTAAAAAAAAGTGCACAACCCTAAATATTGCGATCATATATTGAATAAGATATCTAATTGCACTAAATTAAGGCGAAAAATATAACATAATCCATCCATTTTAAATCATTTAGGAAAGAATATGCAAAACAATAATATTACATATAAATTCGCCCTAAAAATATTGCAATCATATTTTTTTCAAAATATTGAATATGATTTCGGCACTAATTTAGTCCAACATATTATTCTGAAATATTGTAAACAATTTATCTACTTTTATTAATATAATAATTAGAATTAATGAATTACAAGAAATTGGTTGGGAGCTGCACTCATGATATAATTATGGTATTAATATATTTTTTTGCTATATTTACAAACAACCATGCAACCATTACCACTAAATGCGGCAAGAATCTACATTAAAAACCCGCAATCGGGTAATTTAGGCAATAATAATGGCTCCAATATACTGTATTCATGAAAAAAAAATGGCAAGAATATATTAACAAAAATTTGCAATGATATCTATAGCTATAATTTACGAAAATAGGAAGGAATATTAACGCAAATTTTGCACGAATATATTAAGCTTATATGGAGCTATAATTTTTGAAAAAATGGCAAGCTTATTAACGAAAAATTTGCAAGAATCGTATAAAATTCTTATGCAAAATGTTCTATTAATCCAATTTAGGCAACAATAATTTATGAAATTAGCAAGAATCTTATAAAATTCTTTTGAAAATATTCTATTAATCCATTTTAGGCAACAAAATCAACAAACAGTTCAATAAAACACGTCATATCATATATATTTTATCTTTTTTTCTAACATACCGTATATATTTTCATTCTTTCACATTCACAAAACTTTTAAATTAATTATTAATTATTATATGTTATAAATTAGGACTTTGGAATAAATTAGTCATCAGCCACACTTAAGGAAAAAACGGGCCAAAAAAAGCGAATAATCTAGGAATGAAATATTACAAAATGATAACAAAAATCTTTTAATTTTTATAGAAAAAAAAAGAATCAGATCTTTAGCTTTGATTTCAAAAACGAAAGATTTACTATAAAATAGGAAATTAAACAAGACGTACAAATTAAAACGTATGTATGCCTCTTTTTTAGGAATCAATTAGTTAGGCCCTATGCGATTGGACTGCATTTTTCTGATCTGATTTGATTTGATTTGATTTGAATGATTTGATTTGATTTGATTTGATCTGAACTAAATTAACTGATAAATTAACTGCAACTAGACGAATTAATAACTAAAAATAGACTACATTCATTGATTGTTATTTGGATAATTCTGATCTGATTTGATTTGATTTGAATAAATCTGATCTGATTTGATTTGATTTGAATAGATCTGATCTGATTTGAAAACATTGTTGAATAATTTGAATCGCACAGGGCCTTAGGGAATTTTATGCTCCTAATTTAATGTAAAAAAACGTATGTATGCCCCTAATTTAATAATTATAATAAAATCAATAAGTTAGGGAAATGTATGCCTCTTTTCAGGAATTAGTTAGTCATTAAAAATGAATTAAATTAATAAACATTCCATAACATATCATTGGTAAGAAAAAAAATGGCGGGGTCATCACCAATGCAAGAATTGGGTCACAGACAGTATTGTATTGAGCAGAGGTATTGAGAATGATATAACATTCCGTGTAATTTTTCACGGGTAAAGAAATATAGTTACATTGGCTAAATTGCGACTATGTTACACAGGTGAATATTAGATCATTGTGCAATTTTTTATATTGAAATAATTTTTAATTATTCTTCCACATTTAAATTAGTACATAGTGTATAATTTTGTGATTTCAATACACCACAACCCAAAAACATACGGGTTTGCCTCTTTTAGTGTAGGGAACAACAATTAAGGGGAGAAAGTGAGTGCATGATTTTCGTTCAATTCTAGCTCATGTTTCGTATTCTTGCATAGTATAGCGTATGTTTACTTTTAATGGGTTGTTTTATGTTTCTAGCTCACATCGTCATTGTAAAAGTTCGTGACGAAATTGTATTTCAAACTTAACATGTACACATTTTTTTACCATGCTTCCTCATTTATAAGTGGTCTAATGTTAAATTAAGGCTACAAGTTGAACAATCTTTACTATACCTACAAAAAAAAAGTAAATGCAAAACACTCATGGTCTGTTCGGTATCGTTCTCTATTTTTGGTTTTCTGTTTTTTTTGAAAACCAAAGTCCCGTTTTTGAAAACCAGAAAAAGGAATTTTTTCATTTTCAATATGACTATTATGGAAACAAACAATTGAAACTTTATTTTATAACTTATTAAGCTAAATCTTTTATGCAAATAAACCAAAAACTAAAAACGGCAGTGATACCGAACGGGGCCTTAACTTCTAGGTAAGGCTAAGATTGATAGGTCATGATATAGATTAATAATATATCAAATTTGATTAATACTACAATAATCTAATGACTATAATTTTTTTCGGTTTTCTAACGTGTGCCCATAGGGCACATGCTAAATCTCCTTTTTTTTCCGGAAAATTCACGTGGTGTCCCCGAGGTTTACCAGTTTGCGCATGGTGTCCCTATATTTGAAACTTGTACATTGTGGTGTCCGTAAGATTTGCAAAACGCGGTACGTGGTGTCCCTCAACGTACGTGGTGTCCCTCAAGCTAACGATGTTAACTTTTTTCCGTCAAGCGATGACGTGGCGGCAATTTATAAATTTAAATTGGGTTTACTTCATTTTTGTAATTTCTGAAAAAAGATAAAAAATTAAAAATTCATTTTTGTAATTTCTGAAAATATTAAAAATAATTAAAAAAAATTTAAAAAAAATTTTAAAAAAAAAATTCCAAAATCAATTATAATAATTATTGGAAAAAAAAATTCGCGAAAAAAATCAATTTAAAAGTAATTTTAGTGAAATCAAGCTTGCTTTTTTCTCTATGGATCACAACAAAAGCCCTGGCCCCGATGGTTTCACCCCAGGTTTCTTCAAAGAGAATTGGTCCCTGATAAAGTCTGATGTTTGTGGAGCTATCCATAGCTTTTTTCACACAGGAAAGCTCCTAAAGCAGTTCAACACAACTTTGATTACCCTCATCCCAAAAGGTAATGTACCAAAATCTGTCTCTGATTTTCGTCCTATCTCCTTCTGTAACACCATTTACAAGGCCATCAGCAAGATCATTGCCAATAGGCTCAAAAAAGTATTGCTTGATCTCATTGGAAATGAACAAGGGGCCTTTGTTCAAGACAGGGACATCTTTGAAAATATCATGCTAGCTCATGAGTAGGCTAAGCTAGGAAAAACGAGAGAAAATCTATCTCCCCCAGATGTATTCTTAAGGTGGACATAAAGAAGGCCTTTGATTCTGTCTCTTAGGCTTTTATTGAAAGTTTCCTGAAGGACTATGGTTTCCCTTTCACCTTTTTCAGTGGATTCTCGCTTGTATCACTTCTCTAAGGTAGTAAGGTACTCTCTCAATGTTAATGGCACTGTTGAAGGTTTCTTTGAAGGTAAAAGGGGTTTGTGACAAGGAGATCCCCTCTCTCCCTATCTATTTGTGCTAAGTATGGAAGTTCTTTCAAGGATCTTAAGAAAACTCCCTGATTTACAGAGTTTCTCCTCCCACCCAAAGTGTGCCAAGCTTAGGCTAACACACTTGGTCTTTGCTGATGACTTACTAATCTTTACAAGAGGAGATGTCCCTTCAACTAAGGCAGTAGCTGATAGCCTTAGCTCCTTTGCAAACTTCTCTGGATTACATGCTAACCCCCTGAAAACAAATGTTTACTTTGGAGGTGAAAATAATGAGGTCAAGAGAATGATTATTGACAGGACATGGTATTCTGAAGGAACTTTCCCCTTCAGATACTTAGGGCTTCCTTTGAGCACTTCTAGACTTACTAAGGATAAGTTTTGTACTCTCATTGGAAAAATCAGGCAGAACCTCCAGCATTGGGCTTCTCATTACCTCTCTTATGCAAGAAAGGCTCACCTTATCAACTCTGTGATCTTCGGCTTACAGAATTTCTGGGGTTCAAGTGTCCTTTTGCCTAAAGGAGTTGTGAAGAAGATAAATCAAGCCTGCAAAATTTTTTTCTGGAATATCTCAGATGACCAAAGGAGAATGACTTTCAAATCCTGGGACAGTTGTTGCTCCCCTAGATCAGAGGGTGGCTTCGGTATCAAAGAGCTCCTTAGCTGGAACAAATGTCTTATCCTTAAATGGGTTTGGAAGCTGGACGATCCTGTAAACAGTTTGTGGGCTCAATGGATATGTACTAAAAGAGGCCAGCATCTGGGAGGTGCAAGGAAAAGCTGACTGGTCTTGGACCTTAAAAAACATCATTCAGGTCAAGGATTGCTTCATTCAAATTGCTGGCTCAAAAGAAAATGCCAAATCTACTATCTCAAATCAGGTGAGGGGTGGAAAAATGCAGCTACAAGAGATATATGATATGTTCAGGGAGAAAAGAAATAGGAGGCATAGATATAAAATCATCTGGGATGAGTTGTGCCTTCCTAAGCACTCTGTTATCAGTTCCATGGCATCACAAGGTACTCTGGCCACTGTTGACAATATTATGAAGAAAGGTTTTAGCCTAGCCAACTGGTGTATTCTTTGCAAATTAATGCTCAAGTGAATCTACAGACCACCTTTTTTTCCAGTGTACCTATTCAAAGCAGGTTTGGTTTTCCATTGCTTTCTGGCTTAAAATGCAGGGTTGCCCAACCTCTTTGCACAGAATCTTGCATTGGTTTAAGAGTAGGATCAGGGGAAAGCTATGGAGAGCAAAACAAAAGCGTTGTGCTTTGACTTGTGCTATCTATGAGATATGGCAGGAGAGAAACAACCGCATCTTCAACGAGAAGGAGCGGTCAATTGAGCAAATTGTTAGGAAGATTCAATACTTAGTCTATGTTAGGCTGTTTTTCAAGTTTCCAAATGTGGAAGCTCAGGCTATTTTAGAAAGCTAGTTTATTTGTGCTCTTGGTAGGATATTTTCATAGGGGATCTCATTGATCTCCTTTGTAGGTTCTAAACTCTTGTATTTCATTTTCTTTTATGATATACAAGTTTCTTGATTCCTGCAAAAAAAAAAGTAATTTTAGTGAATTTTTTCCGAAAATTCTCTAATATCTATAAACTTCAGTGCACATGGTGTCCCTGAACTATACACACTAGTGTACATGGTGTCCCTCAAGTTTGCATTACACTGCACATGGTAACCCCCTATTTCTGTTTTTTTGGTTGCAACAGCTAGTTACAAAAGTATTCTTTGTAATTAGCCGTTCTAGCTACATATATATGTAAAAATGGACATACACCAATTCTCCCATAATACTTCTCTCCTTCTTTCCAAAGCAAACATTAATATCAAATCAAATCAAATGGATTCCATTTCATCCCATGGATCTTCATTTTCGTAGGGTGTTTTCATGGAAAACCGTTTCCGCCCGCGATGCAAAACGAAGACTCACATTAGGTCCTCTGGAACACATTCAAATCCTTCAAGGCTATTTCACTCATGAAGAAAATGAAGATCCATGGGATGAAATGGAATCCATGAATTTGATTTGATTTGATATTAATGTTTGCTTTGGAAAGAAGGAGAGAGGTATTATGGGAGAATTGGTGTCCATTTTTACATATATATGCAGCTACAACGGCTAATTACAACGGCTACTTTTGTAACTAGCCGTTGCAATAAAAAAAAACAGAAACATGGGGTCACCATGTGCAGTGTAATGCAAACCTGAGGGACACCATGTACACTAGTGTGTATAGTTCAGGGATACCATGTGCACTGAAGTTTATATATATTAGAGAAATTTCGGAAAAATTTCACTAAAATTACGTTTAAAATTATATAAGTTAATTTTTTTTGCGAAATTTTTTTTTCCAATAATTATTAAAATTGATTTTGGAACTTTTTTTTTTAATTTTTTTTAATGTTTTAGTTATTTTTTTTTTGAAGGAAAGTTATATACATGATCCTCAAAAAAAGAGTATCCAATCAAACAAAAATCACCAAAAGGAATCTGTGTCTAACTGGGAGAGCTAGCCTAATCTATCCAGAATATCGTGTGCCTGCCCAGGATAAAATCTAATGAGTCTACAAGCTAGGTTAAATTTGATCTGCCTGCAAATATCCTCCGAATTGCTGCATTTATTCGTAAATATCCTTCGATTACGCTCCTGCCAGCCATAGTATAAGGTTGAGATCAAAGTTGCCCTACATAGCCTGTAGGATGGCTGTTTTGATCACTAAGCCAATGAAGCTCGCTATTAGGATTTTTCGGTCGTCTTGTGAACCCTAGCCATAGCATAATTTTTTTAATTATTTTTAATATTTTCAGAAACTACAAAAATGAATTTTTAATTTTTTATCTTTTTTCAGAAATTACAAAAATGAATTAAACCCAATTTAAATTTTTAAATTGCCGCCACGTCATCGCTTGACGGAAAAAAGTTAACACCGTTAGCTTGAGGGACACCACGTACCGCGTTTTGAAAATCTTAGGGACACCACAATGTACAAGTTTCAAATATAGGGACACCATGCGCAAACTGGTAAACCTCGGGGACACCACGTGAATTTTCTGTTTTTTTTTCCTTAATAAAGTAATATTCTCACTTGAACAAACAAATTGTGGAATCTTTTTGATTAATTCAGAAGAATTTCACCTAATTAAGGAAGTAAATTAAGTCTTATCATGTGCACTATGGGCACACGTTAGAAAAATCCATTTTTTTCTAATTATTTCACATTTACTATTTTGTAAAGATTAAAGAGTTGGTAAAGTACATGGTGTGATAGAGAAATATTTTATTAACATTATTTGAGCTTTTACTTTCAGCTTTGAGTTCACATAGCTCACTGTCTTAATCACGGGTAATCGCTATTTTTATATTATACAATTGTGGTCTCTACCATACTATAAAACGTACATTTTGAAATTCCATACCAAAACTAATTTTTGTAGACCTATAAACGAATCACGTCAAGTACGAACTCAGGTCAACTCACGATTGTCGCAATAAGGTGTTGGTTTGAATTTAGGGTGAATGCTCTTAAATTAAGGGTCAAATTTGGTGAATGGGCCGAATCGAATTTGAGGTTAAAAATGTAGATTATACGGGTCACAAGTAAAAATAAAAATAAAAACGGGTTAATGACCAAGAAAATCGGACAAAGTCAAATAGAATCAACTTTTATGAGGTTTAACTTCGTCGGTCGTATTTATCTTTATATCTTAATAAGCATCCATTAGATTGGCAATATTTGAAAGTAGTCTCACCATATATGGGCCTAAGAATAAAAATTGGTTTACTATCATTTCCTTATAACAGCCCGTGCAATAAGAAAATGACCCAAGAATAGAAAGGAACATTATTCACTCAGACGGCTTGAAATTGAAAGGGTGTAAAACTAAATGTGACAAATGGAGTATCATATATATATCATTAAAAAGTGGTATGGCTGTTTTTATACTTGGAATAACTGTCAAGAGGGAGTAGATGCAGTCTGGGCAAAACTTGACAGAGCTTTGGTCAGTCATCACTGGTTTTCAAGTGCCATTGCAGCTGATGCAAGTTTCCTTCAACCTGGTTTGTTTGATCACTCACCAACATTGGTAGCACTACTACAAAATCAATGATAGACATCAGTAAATAGACGTCAAACTTTCGGAAATATGATGTCTATTATGAACCGGTGGCATTTTTGCAATTAAGGCGAAATAATAGACATCAGTTTTTTTTCTAAAAGCTCACGTCTATTAATAGACGTCAGTTTTTTCTCAAAAACTGATGTCTATTGTCATCACATACACATCAGTTTTTTTAAAAATCTGATGTATATGCATCTCGATTTTTTTTTTTATGTTTATCGAGTCTAATTTCTACCCTACCCAATCTAACCTTCTCTCTCCTCCCTCGTTTATCCCTTACTCTTCAATCTTCATTCTCTCTGTCCCATTTTCTCTCTCCTCTCTCTCTCTTACTCCACTCCTAAATACATCTATCCCTCTCCGACGACCCCCTCTCCCACATCCGCCGCGCCCTTGATTTCATGTCCTCCCATGACTTCCCACCCGACCACGCCACCGCCGACATCGCCGTCCGCTTTCTCCGCTCCGTCGGCCACCCCGAGGACGCCGTCACCCTCCTCCTCTCCGACCTCCACCCCAAGTACTCCCTACAATTATCTGGTCAAGTACTGTTGCAAGAACACCTCTATGCCTTGGGTCTACTCTCTCATCTCCGACCTCCTTCCATTTTCTCTCTCCTCGCCGCCTCCACCGCCGCCGATCTAAGTGCGCCCGCTGCCCCATCGTACGCTTCTCAGATCTTCGCCTCTTTATTTTCTGTATATGTTTTTTCCGTAAACCCTAATTTTTTTCCCTAACTTCTATATTAGAGTTTGTAGATTCAGATTTATGTGTTTTTTGATTGATTGATTGTATGTATAGTGTTGTTAGATCTGTGATTTTGTTTTTGGAGGTGTTGTTTGGTTGCTGTTTGTGCGTATTGTTGCTGAGATTTGGGGATTAGGTTTTTTTGGTGAATTAGGAACTGTGATTTTTGGGTTGTTTTTAGGGTTTTAGTGTGTTTTTTGTGTTGATTTTTGGGGGTTTAATTGAA
This sequence comes from Spergularia bocconei, assembly GCA_963457585.1. NCBI lineage: Eukaryota > Viridiplantae > Streptophyta > Magnoliopsida > Caryophyllales > Caryophyllaceae > Spergularia > Spergularia bocconei. Next base: position 648,853 of record OY734958.1, read on the forward strand.
GTTTTTAGCTCAAAGATCCGATTTTTATGTAATGCCATTGTGATTAATTAATTATCAATTGGGTGAATTAATGATGGTTAGATTATTATGTTTTGATGAGATTATTAGAAGATAATGTAATTAAGCTATTCATATGTTGTAATTAGATAATTTGATTATGAATTTGTTAGTTCTATAATTGTTGTTGGTGAAATCCGAAAACCGCATTCGAATTCAGTTTGCATTATATGGTTCAGTAATTTGGGGATTGAGATTATCATACATTTCACTTAGTAACCAATTTGGGAGTTGGGATTCAATCAAATGTTATAGGAACTTGAATTTGCAAACTTGAGAGAACCCTTTATACAAGACGTTGAATTGTGACACTATAATCTTGAGCAGGTATCTACATAAATTTTATATTCCATGCTCCATCATGTTTGAGTGTTTATAAAGTTTCAGAACTAAGAAGTTTAATTTTGCTTGAATAAGTGCATACAGGTAGTGAAGCCTTAAGGGCTTACGGCATATATGCTCACCAATTAGTTCGAACCACATGATGAAAAACACCATAGCTGTCCATGGTAGTGATCCTACAAGGCCTTGCAAAGCAATAACCTCAAGCGTTTGCACCTTGGGTAACAGATTTCATTGCTATCCACAACTCCCTCCAAAGGGATATCGAGTTTCCTTTGCTTCTTCCTATCAGAACATCCTTGCAACAAAATGAAGCATATAAGACAGGCAGCCTTATTGTCTCCTAAATCCTAAGTTTCTCTTGAGCCTAAGTTCGAGCAAAACGTGGCATTAAGTCTGCTTGGTCACAGAATGAGAGATAGGGAAAAACAGATTGAGACAAGTTATTAGGGTATATACAAGCAGTTCGTTGAAATCATAAGGAGTTTAGGGGTGTCTGTGGTAGCTACAATTGGAGAGCTTTTTGATCCATCAGTAAGTTTTTTAAGTTTTTGCTGCTTATATTTTTTTTCTCCATAGGTACATGTAATTATTTCTTATAACTAGACTATCTTTTTCGTTTCTTGAAGATATGTAATTTCTCCTTTGATCTTGTATTGTAACACTTTGAATGTTTTAATAAGGCATAATATACTTCATCATCTTCCAATACTTCAATTATTTCTGCAATACATAAATTTTGTTAAAGAAAACAAATTGGGCTGCGTATTTTTTTTTTTTTAAATTACTTTGGACGAATAGACATGGGCTTTTGAAAAACTGATGTATAAGCTGACATATAGACATCAGTTTTTTTAAGAACTTACATGTCTATTTAGCAAATAGACATCAGTTTTCTTGGAAGTCTCATGTCTATTCAACAAATCGACATCAGATTTTTTTTAAAAACTGACGTCTATAATTTGGATGAACGACGGACTGAAATCCGATGTCTATTGCTCTCCCAATAGACATCACCCAACTCAACGTCCACCAAGAATCTGATGTCTATTGCCAAAAAAGTCTGATGTCTATATGCGATTTTGTAGTAGTGTAGATATAAAGCTGAATGTTATGGAGGGCATTAGATCTTTTAAGTTTCTTAAATGCTGGAGCATGGACCCTAGATACCTGAATACTGTCAAAGAAGCATGGGCTAAGCCTAAGCATGGCACAAAAAATGTTTAGGTTTATCTCTAAACAGAGGGAGGTAATGAAATCACTTAAAGTACTGCATAAAGCTAGCTACTCTGGCATTTCTGAAAGAGTTAATAGCTGCAGGAATCAGTTACTCCAAGCTCATCAAAGACTCCACAATAATCCAATGAGCAGTGATCAACAAGAAGTTAAAAAGCTCAGTTTGGACCTTAAAAAAAAAAGGAAAAAGTTGAGTTGATGTCCTACTATCAAAGAGCAAAAATCCGGGATGTCAAGATGAATGATGCTTCTACAGGATACTTCCATGCCAAAGTCAAAGAGAGGAAAAGTCAGGCTTACATGGGGAGGATCAAAGATATGAATGGTACTGAATATACCAATCAAAATGGAGTTGTAGCAGCTTTTATAGACTACTACAAAAACCTTCTGGGAACGGCCCATCCCACTGAAGAATACAATGAAAATTTATTTTCTGGTGACAAACTCAGTAAAGAGGATGCCAATTTTTTGGTGAAAGAATTCACAGTTGAGGATGTTAGGTCTGCTCTAAACTTAATTGATGAAATGAGAAGTCCGGGCCCTGATGGTTTTACTTCAACCTTCTATAAAAGTGATGTAAAACCTACTCTAATTTTTGTGTTTTTGAGTTTATAACGCAGCCGAATTAAAAGAGAAAATAAAGTAAGAAATTGATATGATCTAACCATCAAACTCGCAAGTAAGATAGGTTAAACCTAGGAATTTTCGAGCCTAGATCACTAAGAAACAAAGCAAGAAAATGAGGAACCTCGCAAGGCCATATTTTGAAGGAAACTCCGCTCGACTCTTCGATATTAATGCTCAAACTTGTAATGAAAAAGAATACAACAGCTAACCTTACTTATACTACTCTTAAGACTCCTAAAGTTTCCTAAAGTCAAGTTAAGAACCAGTTTTAGTTCTTCCCTTAAATCGACTTCAAGCATATATGTGAAACTTTCCTAAACTCACCTATAACAACTTGGAAACCTTCTAAGACTCCTTTATTCCACAAAATACTGTAAATAAGACATTTTCCTAAACTTAAAAAAGACACAAATAAGGGAATCAAGACTAGTTCCCGAGGTACGTGTACCCGCGTAAGTCCTGCACAGCTCAAGTTCAAACGAACATATCTCCTTCATTCCTTAACCGTTTTCGGCTTATGACCACTTGTTGGAAAGTTAAGAACATGAAGTTTCTTATACCACAAGAATCATGAGCAAATTTCTTATAATTTGTGAGATATTCTCCTGTAAAGTCAACTGTACGAATTTGTAACTCTAGACCGACTCGTACTTGCCAAATCAATTGCAAGCTTGATGCGTCTCGCATCATACTCCCCTGCTTTGAAAAGAATTGTCCCAATTCTTGAGAGTAAGTCAGACCACCGGGATCAAAAACCAATCTTACAAACTTGTAAGAGAAATTAATTGATGACAACATGAGTAACACCTTGACGATCATCAAACACTCCTTTAAGCTACCATCTTCAAAGTGTGAATCTGTTTTAGCCATGTTGATGCCTGAAGTATTATTGTACCTTCCACTTCTAAATAATTCTTGGACAAGGTCATCATTAGCAAGCTTGGAATTCAACCCTTCCTTTCCACTTAAGCTATCTTGAATATATGCATCAACTGGTGACACATATTTCTTGCTCTTTCCCATGGGTAATGCATCATACTTAACTTTCTCTTCAATCATAATAGGTAAAGCTTGAAGCATAAGATTTCGTTTGCCTTGCACCTTTCGGACTGCCTCCTCATCTTCATCACTAGAACTCAAAGGTTCAACAATATGATCTTGCATAATCTCTCAACTTTTGGACTCACAACTTAGGAGTGATCTCTCAATTGTCTCATGATTTTCTTCTTGGACAAAGCAAGGGGTAATCGACTTCAATTCACGCAAAGTTAGAGCCCTCTTTTGTTTACGCTCATTAGCTATGTGCCCATAACCTTGACACTTGTAACAGCTCTTAAATCTTGTGCTCTTCGGATCCAAGTTAGAAATTCCCTTCTCTTTATCCTTAGGTTCTTCTTTCAAGATTTCCTTAGGGTTTGAAGAGGTAACATCAGAATCACCAACTGTAAAATCCGTAAGGTGGTCACGTGTGAAAGCTCGTCTATTTCCCTTCTCTTGCTTCTCAAACTTCAAGGATAATCTACACACATCATCAAAGGTAAGGTAAGTCTGAACTTCTACCTTTTGTGCTAATTGTGGATTCAATCCTCGAATAAACCTTGCCATCTTCAACTCCTCTTTCTCCTTAGATCACAAACAATAGCCAGCTTCTCAAACTCCTTGATATACTCACTAACACTCCTGTTTCCTTGAGTTAAGGAGGTCAGATTCAAGTACTGCTCTTGTTCATAATCCCTAGGCATGAATCTCTTCTATAAATTAGATGCTTCTTTAACTTATCCCAAGTATCAATCTTGCTCTTATCTTCCCTCTTTCTTTGCTTCTTCAGGTTTTCATACCACAAAGATGCATACTTGGTTAGTTTTAAAGTTGCAATCTTGAATTTCCTATGCTCATCATAGCCTTTGTAATCAAAGACTCTCTCAGCTTGTCAAATCCAATCCATGAACTTTTCTCCATCAAGTTCACCTTCAAATTCAGGAACATCTAGCTTCAATCCATGATCATCATCTTTCTGCCTCGGTTCAGATCTGACATGTTCCTCCTCCTCGTCGGCTTCTTCACGATTCCTCCTCTTCTCATGATAATTCATGCTCATGAGATGCTTCATCATGGTTTGCAGCTCCATCATGGTTCCTGCCATGGTGCTAAGTTTTTCCTCCAAGTTGCCAACTTTATCACCGTCACACTCACTTTCTTTGTTTCCTGGCATCTTACTCCTTGCAGAAAACAAACCAAACTCAACCCAAGACTAACACACTAGGAAGTTTGTTAAAACCGAGCTCTGAGGCCAATTTGATGTAAAACCTACTCTATTTTTTTATGTGTTTTTGAGTTTATAACGCAGCGGAATTAAAACAGAAAATAAAGTAAGAAATTGATATGATCTAACCATCAAACTCGCAAGTAAGATAGGTTAAACCTAGGAATTTTTGAGCCTAGATCACTAAGAAACAAAGCAAGAAAACGCGGAACCTCGCAAGGCCATATTTTGAAGGAAACTCCCCTCGACTCTTCGATATTAATGCTCAAACTTGTAATGAAAAAGAATACAACAGCCAACCTTACTTATACTACTCTTAAGACTCCTAAAGTTTCCTAAAGTCAAGTTAAGAACCAGTTTTAGTTCTTCCCTTAAATCGACTTCAATCATACATGTGAAACTTTCCTAAACTCACCTATAACAACTTGGAAACCTTCTAAGGCTCCTTTATACTGTAAATAAGACACTTTTCTAAACTTAAACAAAGACACAAATAATGGAATCAAGCCTAGTTCCCGAGTTACGTGTAGCCGCGTAAGTCCTGGACAACTCAAGTTCAAACGATCATATCTCCTTCATTCCTTAACCGTTTTGGGCTTATGACCTCTTGTTGGAAAGCTAAGAACATGAAGTTTCTTATACCACAAGAATCATGACAAATTCCTTATAAATTGTGAGATATTCTCCTGTAAAGTCAACTGTACGAATTTGTAACTCTAGACCGACTCGTACTTGCCAAATCAATTGCAAGCTTGATGCGTCTCGCATCAAAAAGCTCATGGGATATTATTGGACCTGACTTACGCAAGGCAGTGCTGAATTTTTTCAAATCTGGACAAATGCTCTGTCAAGTTAATAGCACTCTCATCCCAAAAAAGGAAACTCCTGACACAGTTGCTGACTACAGGCCAATCTCCTGCTGCAATACCATCTATAAAATCATTAGCAAAATTATTACAAACAGATTACAAGCTGTTATCTCAAGCGTTATTGGTGCTGTACAGTCAGCTTTTGTTCCTGGCAGGAACATTTTCCACAATATTCTACTCTCCCAAGAGCTTGTGAGGAAGTATGATAGGAAGGGAGTTTCCTCTAGAGCTACTATCAAGGTGGACATTAAAAAAAACTTTTGACTCTGTAGCTTGGTCATTCCTAGAGAGGATTATGGGCACCATGGGATTTCTTGGCCAGTTTATAACCTGGATCATGAAATGTCTTAGCACTGCTCATTTTTCTCTCAATATTAATGGCAGGCATGAGAGATATTTTGCAGCAAAGAGAGGGCTTCGTCAAGGAGACCCCCTCTCACTATACCTGTTTGTGATAAGCATGGAAGGACTGTCTAGAAGTCTTCGGAAGCTAATCCACTCCAAAAACTTCAACCAGCACCCTAAATGCAACAAGGTTAGCATCAATCATCTCCTTTTTGCAGACAACTTGCTTATTTTCTCAAAAGGTGATCTGGAATCAATAATGACCATTGCTGACACTCTGCAGAAATTTGAAAGTCAATCGGGTCTTGCTGCTTTTTAGTCCTATGAAAACCAACATTTACCTTGGAGGTGTTAAGGCTGTGATCATGGAGAAAATTGCTGTTAAGACAGGGTATAGCATAGGGAAATTCCCTTTTAGATATCTGGGTATTCCACTTCATTCATCCAGGCTCACTGTGGATATGTACTCCCCTCTTCTAGAGAAAATTAGGATGAAAGTTAACCACTAGGCTAATAGCTATTTATCTTTTGCTGGGAAGCTGCAGCTTATCAATTTAGTCATTTTGGGACTGCAAACCTTATGGGGTTCAGTCTTGTTGCTTCTTAGAGGTGTTTTGAAAAAAGTGAGGCAACTATGCAGAGAATTCGTCTGGGGCATAAATGAAGAGCATGGGAAAATCACATTTGTCAGTTGGCAACAGCTTTGTACTCCAAAGAGAGAAGGTGGGTTAGGTATAAATGAAGTACTTAGCTGGAATAAGGCACTCGTTGGTAAGTGGATTCTCAAAATTTATGGCAATCAAAACAGCATTTGGTGTAAATGGGTGAATGCCTACTACATTAAAAATAAAGGATTCTGGAATGTTAGCTGCAAAAATGATTACTCAAATGCCTGGAAAGCTATTATGACCATCAGAGATGAAATAATCACAACTCAGGAGGCCTGCAGGAAGCTAACTCTACTATTGCAGAATGGATTTCTGTTAAACATAAAGGTAAAGCTCTGCATAGCTTCTTTAGAGGTGAGAAAGAAGTTGTTAACTAGCATAAGACCATCTGGGATAGCTGTTGTATACCCAAAAGCTCAATTATAACAGTTCTAGCTGTTAGAAACTCCCTTCCCACCATTGACAATCTGCAAAGGAGAGGTCTCAGCATCCCAAACAGGTGTGTTCTTTGTAAGAACAATATTGAGACAGTCGCTCATCTGTTCTTTGAATGCAGCACTTCACAGCAGGTCTGCAAAAATGTCTTAGCATGGCTGGGTTACACAGGTGGATCTTGGAGTCTGAGGCATGAAATAAACTGGTTTAAGCATAAAGTCAAGGGGAATCAAGGTCGACAATATCTAATTAGGAGTGCATTCACTAATACTATCTATGAGCTATGGTTGGAGAGAAATGCAAGGATTTCAAGGACTTCTCAAGAACTTGGGAGAATATTGCTTGTAAGATCAAATTTCTTAGTTGTATAAGAGCTATAGATAGCTTTAGCGATTCTGTTCCGAAATAATTTAGCATTTTGTAGTGGCGTGGCTCATTGCCCTCCTTGGAAAGTCCTGTAATAGTTTTCTCCTCCCTTAATTGTGGATGAATAAAACTATCTATCTCTTTCCAAAAAAAAAAAAAAAAAAAAATTAGATCAGAAGTGCTTGGAAAAATAAACGCTGATAAGATGCACCTGACGTTAGCTTGTGGTGATTGAAAAAGTTCAGCTGCGCACATCGCCGAAGACGAAAAAAGAGACAACGAACAACATCTATATTCTCCAGGCCTAGGATCAATGACCAAACAAATTTGATTTATCATTTTTGAAGAGAAATGACGTTCATTTTTTTTAAAACGAAAGGGCAACAAATTTAGCACATCAATTACACGGCTGATAAGGAGAATGTAACACATAGAAACCGGATCATATTCTAGAAAGTAACAGCAGAACATTATTAGGATACAAAAAAAAGTAATCTTTCTGACTAAATTCAAAGGAAGAGGACTTAATAACAATATCCTAACGATCAGCTTGAGCAAAATCCCCAATTGACACGCCTGAACATACCACAAGCAATTGACAATTGTTCTTGCTCCCTGAAATGCACCAATTTAATCAACACATTAAATAAAAACACAAATCCCATATAAGAATAAAAAGAAAAGTAGAGAAAATTTTCAGGATAATAATAAAAAAACAGGCAGTGCACGTATCTGCACGAGGAATGGAGAAAAGATGTATAGAATGCACACAAAACATGAACAATAATAAACCCTTGGAAAATGAAACGGGGAGATTCGTCTTACAAAAATATGTCTAAAGGAAAGGTATTACAAGAAAGCGGATAAAATTGGATGGTTGAGATGAAGAAGACGTTGTTGTGCAAAAGTGCTTTCATTTGGTTTAAAGCTCCATTTCAACACCAAACACATACATCAAGCTCATTTTCCAGAATCCACCAAAATAAAAACCTATGTCATCTTTGTAACCTAAGCTACACTACCCATTCCATACAGTGGCGGATCTAGAAATTCTAAATAAGGTGTGCACTTTGAAAAAATGAAGTACTCTAACAAGAAGAAATAGCCAACTTAACAGATTATATTAATATGAACCAAGGTTCTATTGACCAAAACAATATGGATGTGATCCAAGGTTCTAAACTTCTAATTATGAAAAAAAAAAACTATTCTTCATCAGAGGGAAGTGATTCTCTTCGATTCTTCATTCTTTGGAATCGACTCAATACACTTTTGTTGCTTAAATTCAGAAAAATTTCTTTCTCTATATAAGTGACCAAACAATCAGTCAAAAATTGGTCACTCATAATATTCCTCAACTTATTCTTCACATACTTCATCGCTGAAAATGCTCGTTCGACACTTGCAGTTGCAACTGGGAGGATCAATACTAACTTTAGAAGCAAATAGACCAAGCGGTAAATCTCATGCTTTTTGGTCTCAACGAGCTTCATAGACAATGCCCCTATGTCCTTCAAACCATTGAATTTCTCATCTCTTCTAATGTCATGAATAAAATTATCAAGTTCATCATTGAGATGGAGCAGATCAACTGATGAAAAATCACTTGGATAAAACTCAGCAAGGCGCAGCATTTTTTACTTGTCAAAAGAAGAAAAGCCGTTAGCAGGACTCAAACAGTTCATACAAATGAGAAACTCCATACTTACCTCGTCAAATCGATTGTTAAGTTCCTGAAGTTGCAAAACAATAATTGTCATAAAGACCTCAACTCGAAAATGATGAAGGTTTGTAATGTGCAATTTCCCGCGCTTCTTTCTTCCTCTGGGATAATACTCACCATTCATATCAACAACTTCAATTTCATTTTTGCCACAAAAAGAAACAACTGAAGTTAAGAGACGATCCCATCCATCTTCCCTCATATTCTGCAATCGCTCCTTAGTTAAGCTCACAAGTGACATGGCATTAACAATATCTTAATCTTTTTTTTTTGCAAAGCATTGTTCAATTCATTTGCCATCCCAAAGATGACCCTCATCAAGTGTAGCATAAAAATAAAATCAAATGATTCAATTGCAAAGCTAAGACCATCAGATTTTGCCTTATCATCAGAATTTGGCGGGTTCTCAAAAATAATATCAAGCACTTCACGTTTAGCTGGGTATAAAGAGATCACATTCAAAAGCAGCTTGTAGTGAGATCCCCATCGTGTATCACCTGGCCTCCCTAACCCAAGCTCCTGATTCAAACCCTTCCTTGACTCAATTTCACCATTTTCAAGAGCTTTGGCAACTTTCTGAACTTGTGTTTTCCTCAGCATGTCTTGCCTCTTACATGAACTACCAACCAAATTTAACAAGTTGGAGAGAGTCTCAAAAAGCCAACCACAATCAACACTCTTTTTGGAAACGGCCACTAGTGCTAATTGGAGCTGATGTGCAAAACAATGAATGTAATAGGCAGAGGGGGTGTCTCGCATAATTAGAGTTTTAAGACCATTAGAATCACCCTTCATATTGTTAGCTCCATCATAACCTTGCCCCTGAATTTTCGATCGACTCAAAGAATAAAGGGTCAAAATAGAATAAATAGCATCCCTCAAAGAAATAGAAGTAGTACTTGGAACCTCTACAATTGTAAGAAACCGTTCGACTACAACTCCTCTCTTATTAACATAACGCAAGCAAAAAGCCATTTGCTCTTTATAGGCCGAATCACGAGATTCATCTACTAAAATCCCAAAGAAATCTCCACCTAAGTCGTTGATAATGGCTTGAACAGTCTCTTTAGAACAAGAATTAATAAGATCCTTTTGAAAATTAGGACAACTCATTTGAAGATTCCCATGTGCATTTTTCAAGACAACATTGCCAACATCCTTATTTCTCTCAGCATACCAATTCAAAAGCTCAAGAAAATTACCCTTGTTCAAGGAATTTTCACTCTCATCGTGTCCACGGATCGCTAAACCTTGTCGCAAAAGATATCTTAGACAATCAAGTGAAGCAGTTAGACAAGTTTTATACTCCCTTTTGGCTTCAGCAGTTTGTTTAGAGAAACATTTTTCAATTGATGCATTTGGGTCAACGAAGGCCTCAAATTTCCCCATACATGCATTATGAACACTATCAACCTTTCCCATATGTTTAGCTAAAGAACCTGGTCTATTCCAACCCCTAAAGCCATTTCTCACAAAAGCATCATGTCCATCATTCATCACTACATCAACATCGTCTTTGAACAAATAGAAAACAAAGCAAAATGCAGCATCTTTTAATTCACTATATTCAAGCCATTTGTACTTACCAAACCAATCAGGGTTAAAACGCCGCATTCTACCTCCAACTTGTCTTTGAGGGAAATCTTGTCTTCTCATTTTGGGTTGACAAGCTTTTCTTTGAATGTATGCACTCCTCACTGCATCTATGTCATTTGGATGATAATCTAGAATCATTTTTCTTCGCCCCGGATCGTGTGGAAGAGAATTAGTATCAAACTGTCTTTCTTTCTCTCTACTGTGTACTTGAGGATTAGTGTCATTTGGAGTCCCACCACTAAGATTCCACTCCTATTTCTTGTGCATCAGTTGTAGTTTCATCATGAACAAATGATGGAGAAGAACCTTCTTGGGTCTTTGTTTTCTTAGGGAAATACGAATGTAAATTACAAGATTTTCCCCTTTTTGTCATGATACAACTGCATATGTAACAATAATATCTAATTAACAACCACATCTTTTTAATGTCTGATTAATTAACATAAACCAAAATTAAACTAATTCAAGCTTAATTTACATTCATTATCAAAAAATCACATACTAGTATCACTTAATCAATTCAATAAAATCACAAAACTGATAAACTAGGTCTAGCGTCTATCACTCTATGATGTAAATTATTAAAAAGAGATAAAACATTATAATTGGAGAGCAAAAAGTTATAATGGGATAAAAAGTTACCTGAATTTCTAAGTCAATCTGATTAGTAATCAATTGTCGTGCAAGTGTAACACCAATATCAGTTGCGGTTTGCGGCACTCTGTGTATTAGAGATATGGGGAATTGAAAACTAAAATAAAGATGGTAGGGTATTGCCGTTCAAAATAAAAAAGAAGTTAGGGGTATTGACTAAATTGTATTATTCTATTAAGTGGGACCTAACTTTTATTTTATTAATTAGTTTTGAAGTAGTTTGGTAGCATACCTAAAAATGAAGAGAGAGAAAGCTAGAGAGAGAAACACATAAAAAAAAATTAGAAATTATCGGTGATCCTTGGAACCAGCTATGGCTAGATCTAGGAGATCATCTAAGAAGGGGAAAAAAAGTAAGAGCAGTAGTAATAGAGGTAGTAAGCAGAAGAACGGAACTCAAGATTTGGATCTGGAAGTGCAAGGTAGAAATGGTCCGGCATCGAGTGCGGCTACGAAGCATCGATCAATCATGGAGATTCAAGGGATTCCGCCTCTTGTACTGTCGGAAGAAGAGGATGAAGAGGAGATGGAGACAATGGAATTGATAATTGAGGAAGGTGAAGCAGTCGAGGAACAGAATTCGCTGGATGAAGGTGGGTGGCAAACCGTATCTCACAGAAAAGGTAATAATTCCAACTCTAACCCTGAGAATAAAACTGATTTACTACAACTTTCTGTTGAGGATGTTAATGAGGGGAGTGAGTACTTGAGTAATGCCTTGATATGTTATGTGATTGGGGCAAACCCTCCTCCAGATACGATGCAGGGATATTTCAATTGTATTTGGGGGAAAAAGGGTTTAGATAAGGTGTCGTTCTTGCCTAATGGGATTTTCATGGTTAGATTTAAAACCTTAGGGGAGAAAGAAGTTGTGCTTAAATCTGGGTACAATTTATTTGATAATAAACCTGTCATTGTGAAACCCTGGGTAGAGGGAATGGAATTAACAAAGGAAGCTGTTAAAACTGTTCCGGTGTGGATGAAACTTATGAGACTTGACTTAAGGTTTTGGACACCCAACTGCATTCAAAAGATTTCAAGCACTGTGGGGAAATTTATCAAGGTTGATAAATCTACTGAGGAGAAAAGTAGACTTGGGTATGCCCGGGTAATGATAGAGGTGCAAATCAATCAGGATTTTCCCAATGTACTGAAATTTTTGGATGAAAAAGGCAAACTGGTAGAGCAGGTGATTGAATTTGAATGGCAGCCAAGTGTATGCAGCTCTTGCAAAGGAATAGGGCACAAAACTGAGCATTGCAGAAAGAAGAACAAGAATAATGCTCAGCCTGTGCAACCCAGAGTGAGACAGGTATGGAGGCCAGTTCAGAGGCCACAGGCTGAGGCGAGAGTCAGCCCCCAACCACAACCTCAACCTACAGTTTCTAATTTTGTCACACCCCCTAACTCCATACCTCTGGTTCAGACTAGCAATGCAGTGAGTAATGTGCATAGACAGTTGATTCTAACCCCTCAGATGGCTCAGGAACAGTTTGGTCTCATTGGATTTGAAGGAACGACTTTTGCTGATATGGTGAGAATGGGTGGGAATGACAACAACCCTAATGGTAATGCTAGACATGGTCAGGGTGACCATGGCTAATATAGGGTTTTGGAATGTCAGGGGGCTGAATAGTCCGGCTAAGCAGCTAGAGATCAAGAAGTTTCTTGATTTACAGCAAGTTGGATTATTTGGCCTCCTAGAGACTAAGGTGAAACCAACTTCTACTAGTAGGGTTCACCTTAGGATTTGTGATAGTTGGTCTGTGTGCACTAATAACAGCATGAGTAGTGGTGGTAGAATTTGGTGCATTTGGAATCCTGGTATTATGAGCATGCAGGTCATTAGTATGTCAGCTCAACTAATGCACATGAAAGTGAGTGATAGGATTACAAAGGTAGAATTTTACATCTCTTTGATTTATGCTTTTAATGACAATAAGGATAGAGGGCATTTGTGGAAGGATATTATGGATATCAGTAGGGGTATGAATAAGGCTTGGATGGTTATGGGAGATTTTAATAATGTCCTTAAACCTGATGAAAGAGTAGGTAGTAAAGTAACTCTGGCTGAAGTAGCAGAGTTTCTTCAGTGTACTTAAGTGAGTGGATTAGATGATATTGAGACTAAAGGTAGTTTTTACACCTGGAATAACAAACAGGAGGGTGAAAACAGAGTTTTTAGCAAAATAGATAGGGCCCTTATCAATGATGCTTGGTTAATTCAATTTCCTGGTAGCTATGCATACTTCCATGCTGAGGGGCTCTTTGATCACTGTCCATGCACTATCAAAATGGCTAATAAGCAGGAAGTAGGGAGGAGAAGTTTCAAGTACTTCAACATGTGGAGTAAGATACCTGGTTATGATGTCATTGTTGAGAAGGAGTGGAATAATGAGGTTATTGGCACTAGGATGTTTCAGATTGTGAGGAAACTAAAAGCTCTCAAGGGACCTCTGAAACATCTAAGCAAGTCTAAACTATCAAATGTGGAAGCAGTTGCAAGTGAAGCTTATCATAAGTTAGTGGAGACACAGAAACAGCTTCAGGAGGATCCAAACAACTCTGGAATCAGTGCAAGAGAGAGAATGGAGGCTGAGAACTATAGGTACCTAGCTAAGGCTAGGGATAGTTATCTGAGTCAGAAAAGTAAAGTACAATGGGTTCAGGAAGGGGATGCTAACACTGCATTCTTTCACTGCTCCATCAGAGCCAGGAGAGTCAGGAACTGTGTCTCTCAGATACAGGACATTAATGGTATTCAGAGAACTGATACTAAGGGGATACAGGAAGCTTTTTTAGAATTCTACCAAGATCTCCTAGGCAAGTCTGGGGAGTGCTCTAAGGTTCATGTGAATACTGTCAGGAAAGGGCCAGTAGTAGATGAGAATATGAAGAGAGTTCTCCTTCAACCAATTACAAATGAGGAAATCAAGGCAGTCATGTTTTCTATTCCTGGAAATAAGAGTGCTGGCCCTGATGGCTACTCTAGCCAGTTCTTCAAGGATAATTGGGGCAAAATTGGAGATGATATTTGCAATGCAATCCAGGATGTGTTTAGAACTAAGAAGATATTGAGGCAGATCAATAACACTATACTGACCCTAGTTCCTAAAACAAAGCAACCTGTTTCTGTATTGGAGTATAGGCCAATAGCTTGTTGTAATACCATTTTTAAATGTATCTCAAAGCTGTTGTGCAATAGAATTGGTAAGATCCTCCCTAATATTATCAGTCAAAACTAGGGGGCATTTGTGAAAGGGAGAGACATAGTGGAGAACATTATGGTATGCCAAGATATTGTGAGGAAATACAATAGAAATGCTATCTCTCCAAGGTGTCTAATGAAGATTGACCTAAGAAAGGCCTATGATACTGTTGAGTGGTCGTTTGTGAAGGAAATGCTAATGGCCTTACAATTCCCTAAGCAGACCATTGAATTGATTATGCAATGTATTTCAACTCCTTCCTACACACTAGCTCTGAATGGCAATCACTTTGGTTTCTTCCCTGGGAGGAGAGGCTTGAGACAGGGTGACCCTCTGTCCCCATTGCTATTTACTATATGCATGGAATATCTGTCAAGAGTGCTGAAGGTGGTGGCTGGAAAAGAGGAGTTTAAGTTTCATCCTATGTGTAGTAAAATCCAGCTAACACATTTATGCTTTGCAGATGATCTGCTTCTATTTTGCAAGGGAGAGTTTAAGTCTGCAATGATGATGCTGAGGGGTTTTTCTACTTTCTCTAAGGCATCTGGACTCTGTGCTAACATTTCTAAATCAGAAATGTATTTTGCAGGAGTGAGGAATAATGTAGTGCAAGAAATTCTGAATTTCTCTCAGTTTAAGCAGGGTTCTTTACCTTTCAAGTACTTGGGTGTTCCCATAACTGCAGGTAAGATATCTGTTCTGGATTGTAATGTACTTTCAGAAAGAATAGTCAGTAGAATCAGAGCACTAGGGTCAAGGAAGCTCTCTTATGCTGGTAGACTAACTTTGATTCATTCAGTGTTAGTTAACTTGCATTCCTACTGGGCTAGAGTTTTTGTGTTGCCAAAGACTGTGATTAAAAAGATTGTAGCTATTTGTAGAAATTTTCTTTGGGAGGGAAGTGAGCATATGATCAGGAGTCCCTTAGTAGCTTGGGATGATATCAGCAGACCAAAGAAAGAAGGAGGCTTGGGAATAAGGGATGTATTGATTTGGAATAAAGCATGTGTTGATAAATATGTATGGTGGGTCTTTGAAAAAGCAGACAAGCTCTGGGTTAAATGGGTTCACAGTGTGTATCTTAAGGAGGAGAGTTGGGATAACTATCATCCTCAAAAAGACACTAGCTGGCATTGGAGGCAGATTTGTAAATTGAAAGAGGAGACTAAAATGCAGTTCATTCAGGGCCCCTGGAAGAATGTTGATTACAGTATTGGTGTGGGGTACGAATGGATGAAAGGTAAACTTGCTAATGTAGAATGGAGTGATCTTTTATGGAGCAGACATATTATACCAAAAGCAGGCTTCATTACCGGGATTGCACTCAGGGAGAGGCTGCTGCTAAAGGATAAATTAATGAAGATAGATGTCTGCAATGATGACTTCTGTATTCTCTGTTCTCAACACTCGGAGACACATGGACACTTATTCTTTGAGTGTGAGTACAGCAAGAGATATTTGGAGATGATAAGCATTAGGACTGGTGTCACTTTTCCTACTATTGGTACATTTTCCTGGTGTGCTAAAAGGAGATGGGGAACCAGAATAAGGAAACAAGCAATGGGAGCAGTATGTAACCTAATTTATCATATATGGTGGAGCAGGAATATTTGCAGGCTTGAAGGGCATGTTAAAATCCCTGAGAAGCTAAGTGAAGATGTAATGAGAGAAGTAAGAAGGAGAATGAGCAATGTGGCCTATAATGTAAAAGCAGCTGATATAAATTGGCTTAGAATGAGAGGCCTCATGTAATTGATTAAGTCAGATAACTGATTCTGTAACCTGGGGAATGCCCCTTGTAAACTTGTAGAAGGTTTTTGAGCTATAAAATTTCTTACATTTCATCAAAAAAATAATAATTAGTTTTGAAGTTGTTTTTTGCAGTAGAAAAATTGTACACATAACAAGTGACCCACCACTTCATTTTTTATTCATTACAATGAAACGTTAATGGCCTATTTTAGAAACTTTGTGATTTTTTTTTTTCAAAGGGTATGCACATGTCTACCCCTGGTGCACGGTGGGTCCGCCACTGGGTATTGTGAAGCCTGAAGAAATTGGGCAGGAAAGGAAATTTATTGTTGAATTACGTACTTACGTAAAAACGAACAAATCGCAGTTCCAAGAAATTATCTCTTCTACCAAAACATTTACTGAGGAAGCAGAAGCCCTTTTAAAGGAAGCTATTCAAGAACAGACGGAAAATTAAAAAGTTAACAATCAATTGAGTTACATGAGCGTTAAAATAACCTAAATTCAAAGAGCATAACAAACCTCTAACGAAAATCAAAGATGAATGAACAAAACATGAAGCCTAAAGAATCCCAAACTGATGTAATATAGCTTCAAAAATCACACATTATGGCTAGCCTAAAGTTATGTATTTACTCACAAGTTACAAATTAATATAACAAAGTGTTCATGAAAAAATTCGAAAAAAATTCAACTTCTTTTTTTACCTTGCGGCTCTGACGAGACCCTTTCACCAACAAAATGCTGACGACTTTGATCTTCCTTATGGGGCTAGCGAGCTTCTTATAGGGATAAATTCATTTTTTATAGGGAAATTATCCAATATACCCCTGAGTTTCCCGAATTTTTCAGGTATACCCCTCAGGTTTCCGAGCTATCCAATATACCCCTGAGGTTTGCGTTTTCGCATTTTTTCCAGAATTTTGCTAACGGCCGTCTAACCCTCCTAACGCCTTCCAACTCCGTCTCCCTCCGTCTCCTTAAGCCCTTAATCTGTTATTTTAAAACAAATTAACCCTTATTTACACATCAATTAAAAAAAAAACCAACCATTTCTCTCTCCTCCCCACTCCCCCACCCACCACCCTTGCTCCGCCCCTCCCCCACCCTCGCCCACCACCACCACAGGCGCCACCATCACCACCCAAACCCCGGTGTATCATACGCCTTAATACGCCCCTCAGGCAGCTCAATAAACCGAAAAGCGGCCGCCTTTTCACACTCCACATCAACAAAAGGATCATCATCAATAGCATCCCAAATGATCAACCCTGCACTCAAATCAATCCAGAATAACCGCCCCTCGAACTTAAAGTGACGGGTCGCAAAGTCCGACCCGATCAAAGGCTGATACTCCACCACCATAAACTTATCCACAACCCCACTTCCCGGGTCGACCCGGGTGGTAAATGCAACCATATAGGACTGGTTGATGGGTTGATGGGTTGATGGGGCTGACAAAATGATCCGGATTCTTTGCGTACTCCTTGTGTGGGTCCCGCTTGATAAGGAGGCTTAAGAGGAGCAACCCGTCACTTGAACCCAGTATCACTTTCGGGTAATGGTGGCGCCTGTGGTGGTGGTGGGCGAGGGTGGGGGAGGGGCGGAGCAAGGGTGGTGGGTAGGGGAGTGGGGAGGAGAGAGAAATGGTTGGTTTTTTTTTTTTAATTGATGTGTAAATAAGGGTTAATTTGTTTTAAAATAACAGATTAAGGGCTTAAGGAGACGGAGGGAGACAGAGTTGGAAGGCGTTAGGAGGGTTAGACGGCCGTTAGCAAAATTCTGGAAAAAATGCGAAAACGCAAACCTCAGGGGTATATTGGATAGCTCGGAAACCTGAGGGGTATACCTGAAAAATTCGGGAAACTCAGGGGTATATTGGATAATTTCCCTTTTTTATATCAAAAAATTCGTATACAATCATAATCAAAGAAAAAATTGGTTTGATTAAACCCATCAATACTAAGCTCGTGAGTCATAAAAACGGAGAAAATCAAAATAATCAAGATTGAAAATCAAAATCAGAAATAAATGGATCGATGATGAAAAAAAAAAAACAACAATAACAATCAAAATTCGAGAAAGAGGTTCTTACCTTGAGGATCAAAACACTCGAGGGAATGAACGATATTATTGAAATCAATTTTTTTTTTTTAAATAAATTGAAATTCATTAATATTGTCGCCAAAAGGCACTTACATCAAGAAAAATTCTAATGATACAAATATCATCAAATAAATCTAATTGACACAATTCTTCCCTAATTAACAAAATTGATCCCTTGCACGTCGACATCTTTTCGTCTTTCATCGGCATCAGAGATCTATGTAACTCGGAAAAGAAAAGGCTACCAAAGTAGTTAATGGTATTTGATCCCGAATTCAGCATCCATCGCAGCGCCATGACAAAATCAATGAACGTCAGATCTTCGTAGATATCTCGCGAATCTCAGTATAAACCCACCTATATGGTGGTAGAGATACCCTCTCAGGGAGGTAGAAACGAGTTATTATCTAGTGGAAACTAATTAATTGCGGTGAACAATTAGAAAACTGGGGCTTACCACCATCTAATTGAGGGCTAGTAACCCTTAGATTGAGATTTAGAAGGTGGGGTTTTTGAGAAAGGAGGAGGAGGAGAAGAGGGAGAGAGGCTAGGGTTTTTTTACTTTCTTATTTTTTTACTTTCTTAGAAACAATCAAGATCTGAAAATAGAGCAAACCACAATAAAAATCAAAACAACAATCATAAAAAAAATAACAAATAAAAAAATAACAAAATCAATCAAAAACTTCAACAATCAATCACCAAAAAAATCGAGAGATGCGGGACGAGGAGCCGGAGGAGAGAGAGATAATAAGAGTGAGATGAAGAATGAAGGGAGGCACACAGAAAGCAAGAGTAGCTGATAAGAGCTCAAGGGGACGGCGAGGATGAACACGCTGAGCGCGGCTTCATCTCAACCTCTCGTTCTCCATTCCACTGTTCATTTTCAACTGTTAAGCATCTGTGTTTTATGTGGGAGAAAGGCGCGTTTAGCAAAAAAAATCGTGCGTTCCAAGAAGGAAGCTTTGCGTTTTGGTCATTTTTATAAGATGAAAAGTAGTAGGCTTGGTCGTGTTTAAAAGTTAAGGAAATGACATAAAAACTGTTCCATTATCAAAAATTAATTTCGGAAAAAGTGCATGTGGTCATGTATGGTCTACATCTATGTATCTACCCCTTGGCGTCACTATACTGTTATATGGAGTATCAAGCAATTACCTATTTTTAATGTGATCCTAGAGATCGACAAATCGCCGTTGTCGTGGTTGTGGCCGGATACTACGACATAATGGAATGAGTTTATTTGGTAGTCCTTTCTCTTTCTCTCCTTGACCGACTGTGACTCCACCCAGCCATCGTGCGTGTATTGACAATTGTATATGCCATCTTACCGTCGGTAAGGTCCAACCGGGGAGGGAGTGAAGGACAAGTTAGCAAAAATGGTGTATGTCGATGGTGGAAAGGAAAATAATTCCAAAATTTTAGAATAAAATGTGGTTTAGTTCAATGTGGTGATGGTGGACTATAAAAATTGACTTAACCGTATGTAGCTTGATTTAACGGCTAAGATCTTTTTACTCACAATAACGGCTAAGATTTAAAATACTAACCCACGTTTATTTAACATTGTTCAAGTTAGATTTGCTTCACATTTTTAGAGTAGTTTTATTGAGAGAGTGAGAAAGTGAGGGTTTGAGGGAGGGATAAGGGCAATGCTGAAAAAAAATATCAAAAATGAGATGACGTGTAATATTTTTGGGGCGACATATAACATCCCCATTTTGAATGGACAGTTAGGATTTGAACTCTAGTCGACTACTGTGAAATGAGCGTTATATTAGATAGGCTAGCGCGCAAAATTTCCCCAAAACCAAGACAACTGCCACTCAAATCAACCTCTCAACACTCAAAAAAAGAAAAAAATGTGGAAGGGTGTAGAAGCTGTACGGTAGAAGCCCTAGAAGGTTAATTGTTCTCTCAGCTCTCAGCTCTCAGCTCTCAGCTCTCAACATTTTTCCTTGCAATGCATTTTAAAAAGAAAAATAAAAATTTCTTGCATTGGTCTTCACTCTCAAATTACTCCGGCGACCGGCGGCGACTCACCGGAAACTTCCATCTTGGGCTACTCTACAAGTCAATTTTGGAAACTTTCCCCCTTTTTTTAAGATCTTTTTTTTATTCAGCAGGTCTCCATAACTACGAGAATCAGAATAAATGCCTGAGTAACCATAACTACCTAAGGAAGATCTATTATCAATCAATACTCCAAAAATTATTTCTCGAGAGATTCAACATCCAAATGGAACCTATAATGAAGTGTCAACAGTCAATGGAAATTTTCCCAACGAATAAAGATTGGTTTATTTCTGAACACTTTCTTTCGTTACAAGTGTATGTAAACAAGGCAATCGATTTAGTTCGAGATCCTTTAAAAATACGCCACAATGTGTTCCCAGTGAGTAAGGAAGAGCCGGAATTGTGGTAGGTTGTACATGTGTTAGAAGAGGGTGACTATGTGTACTTTGAACCAGGTGACCGAGTATTTTTTATCACAATGATGAGGAGGAAGGAGATGTTGCTCCAAATTAAGGAGTTGGGTGTAAAGAGCAAAAGAAGATAAGAAAAATGAGAAAGGAAATGGATGTGGTTCCAAATGCAAAAAGCGATTCAACAAGAGAAGATTAAGATGGTAAAAATCAACGTGAAGCTAACATATTGAACAAAGCTAATAATTTTCGCATTTCTTCATCTTTTCTTCTTCCAAATTTACCAACATTTCCTCCATTTCCCGTTTCTTCCTCTCTTCTTCTTTCACCGCTCACACTGCCCAATATCAGCTTCTCTCTCTCTCCTACCCACCACCCAACACAAATGGAATTCCAAAAGCTAAACTTGGGTAAAGCACACAAATTTCGCCCTTATTAAGATAAAAATTCAAACTTTCCATAAACAATATAACATATTGAACAAACAACATTTCTTCGTTTTACCCATTTCATCAAATTCTTTGCAACCAAAATTCAGCATTTCTATCTAACAACAATCACGGATTCCATCAAATATAATAAAAAAGACAAATTCATGTATAAGACGATCTCACAGGGTGAGACGGGCCCGATCATACATTAGCCCAATAGTAATTTTTATTTTTATTTTTATTTTATAATAACAAAAAATATACAGTGACATATTTCTCTCTCATCAACGGTTTCATTCTAACCACAAACTCACCATCTCCAAAATTTTCTCACCAGATTTGGAAAAAAAATACAAATTCTCTCACCATTCCCAACTGTCCCTCTCACAAATTCAGTCGATGATTGCAAAATTCGATTTGCATGAAACGCCAAAAACGCACCTCGAGGTATATTTTTTTGGCTCTCCTCTCTCTCTCTCTCTCTCTCTCTCTCTCTCTCTCTCTCTCTCTCTCTCTCTCTCTCTCTCTCTCTCTCTCTCTCTCTCTCTCTCTCTCTCTCTCTCTCTCTCTCTCTCTCTCTCTCTCTCTCTCTCTCTCTCTCTCTCTCTCTCTCTCTCTCTCTCTCTCTCTCTCTCTCTCTCTCTCTCTCTCTCTCTCTCTCTCTCTCTCTTTGTTGATTCATGATTTGGGTTCTAGGGTTTTGTTATTTGCTCTTTGTGGTTCATGGTTTTTTTTGTGATTTGGGGTTCTTATGATGGATTATTTGATTGAAATGGAGTTGGTCATGGTTTTTCTTTTTACAACAATGAAAGGACATGGATTATTTGATGAATTTTAGATGTGTTAGCTTCTACTTAATTTATGTTGGTAACTCGGAAGTTTTAGCTATACTCTCAGAGTTCTGATGTTCCACAGCAGGTTGATGGGGGCGCTCCTCCCATTTATCCTACAGAGGCTCAGTGGATGGCTGCCCAGGAGCGGATGAGTTTGATGGAGGGTCGTCTGGAGTCCCTCCACACTGATATGCATGCGGGTTTTGCTCGTTAGGAGGGTATGATGAGGCGCATGATGCGGCATTTCCACATTGCTGAGGAGGACCCTGCGGGGGCCTCCGGTTCTTGAACGTGCTTTGCAGGTTTGGTAGTCTTTCCCTTTGCTTTCTTTGTTGGTTTTGGTACACATTAGGGACAATGTGTCGCTTAAGCATGGGGGAGATTAGCTATTGTTTGTAACATATGTAACATGATGTATTTTATTTTATTTATCGTCAAAAAGAAAACAAAAAAAAAAGAACAAAAAAGACGAAAAATGAAAAAGAGGAAAAAAGAAGAGAGAAGAAAGTCAGGATAGAGAGATGAGCGGAAAAGAAAGTAAGGAAAAGACACGTGGGAAGAAAGTAAGCCGATGAGTTTGGAAAATTTAACGAGAGGGTAGGTGAAAACCTGAAAGGGCGCCTAGGCAAAATGAGTGGAGTGTGCTACTGTTTTTGTACCGGTGTTGCATAGGAAGGGTGTGTTGAAGGTCGTGTCTGAGTAGGTCTCTCTTGGATGATATAAGGAGATTCAGATGGATTGCATAGTATAGGTGATAGTATAGAAATCCTTGTTCCCTTGGTTGTTTGGGGAAGTTGGTGGCTATTCGAGGTAGTCTTTGATCCGACGGTATTATTCCGGACCTAGGCTCATGAGGGAGTTGTCTGTGAGCGGCATTGGGACATTTACGGCATTTTAGGTCCCTTTGTTATTTGGTTTCATTGTGGTTTTGATTTGTGAAGTATAAGATAGTTTGGGACCGTTGCGTTGAGGTTACATCTGTGACGGCCCCCTAACTAGGAAGACGAAGACCATGAAAGGAGTAGAGGAGATAGGTAGAAATCTTATTCCTCCCGTGCTGCTTGCTGAAAGGCCTTGGAGACATTTTGGTGGTTGTTTGTGATACTCGAGGAAGAGTAAAGGTCTAAGCATGGGGGAATTTGATATGCTCGTGTTTGTCGCTATATTTGGCTTGTTTTTAATGCTATTTCGGGATGTATTATTTGTTTTTATGTTGTAATTTTCAGGGAATGGATTTATGTGACTTATGGGAGAAAATGGTTATTTAGAGCCGGTTGTTAGAATATGCAATCCCGAGAGTGAATGCCAAATTTGATGTGAGGTTGCTAAGTGAAGTTCGAAGATCCTTTGCAAGAGGAACAAGGCGCACCGCGGAGGAAAAGGAGCAGTCTGCGGCGAGATACGTGAATGACTGATACAAAAAAAAAATGACAACCCCAACATTGGAATTAGCAGAGCTCTAAGCTAGAGCAGACATTGCAAGTAAAGTCAAACTGCGAGTAACACCCAGAATAGAGAAAGGAACAACATGTCAACTACCTACTTGTTTTGGTAAAAAAAAACTGCTTGTCTGATTGACAGACTTACTAGTCTGGTTTTACTCGCCTAATCTACCTTCGACTTTTGTTGATATGTTATTTGACTTATAATTAAAATGCTTAAAGCGAAAGTATGTAAATAACACCAAAGATTTATACGTGGAAACCCCTATGAACAAGGGAAAAACCACGGGGAAGTCTGTGTCCCGCCTTTGAAGAGTTTCACTATGATTTTAGATGATTTCGAGTACAAGATATTGAGATGCTAATATTTTTGTGTAAGTGTTTGCCTAGAGAATCTCTCATGGAGTACAAGATATTGAGATGCTATTAATTGCGCTGAGCTTATATAATCTCTCCTGGAGCAGTTGTGGCCATCGTGCTTGCTTACCACGTTCTCCCACTGTCAACTCTCGTCCACTTCCTTATCTTTTAGGCATCATAGTCTTCGTGGCTTGGCTTATAGGGCTTGGGATGTTCGCGCATAATACCTGGGGTGTCTCCATGTCTTCTCAACCGCTTTGACCCTTCTTCTTGCTAATTCTTGAGGAGAGAAATTCTCTAGTATATAAATCAAGGAGTTAATCAACCTATTGCCAATTGGTTTTGGGATGGAACCTTCTTTGTTTATAAGGTGGGCTTTCTCTCTCCTCCTTCGGGTGTGGCCATTGCATTTTCACATAATCAAATTCATCAACTACTTCCCGGCTTTGTCGGACACCGTACAGGATTGGACTCTAGTCTGCTGGTTGAGTAAATTTTAGCCCATTCTCTTAAATGTGACATTTATTCAATACATCACATAAGACCACCCACAATAGGTGAGGCAAATGAAGTAAGGCAAGAGCAAATGATTCAATAAAAAGGAAAAATAATTTAACTTGGGGCAAAGGGGATGGCAGGGGGCAAACTTTGCCTCAACTTTAATCCGGGGCAAAGGAAGGTGAGAGGAAAGGGAGCTTTCATTTTTATGTTTATTTCCACTTTTGTTAACAATTTTCGATTTTTAACTTGCTAAAATGAAAATATAAAAAATAAAAATTACTCTAACAATTATATTATCCTCTACACATAGAGATCACATTTGATATACTTTAGACTTTAGAGCATATTTTAATTATCTCTATTTATCTCTACGATACTATTTATCTTCATGCCCCCGGGCAAAGTAAGTCACCATTGTATGTGATTTACCATGGCATAGAGGTAAGGCAAGCTAATAAACAATTGTTTTTGATAAATTGCCCTAAGGCAAATGAAGGCACCATTGTGGATAGTCTAAGCAATCAAGCCTCAAAATACATCGCCATTGTATTACATGAGAGAGATTCCAATTTTCTGGCCAATCTTTATCTAATATATATTATAAAAGCTGACTACAGCCTTTCATTGATGGAAATTTGGCCCTTCATTGAATTCATCTCACATATTCAAACCAAATGTAATGAATCAAAAGAAATGGAGGGAGTACATGCATGTTATTTAACCTGTATAGACAATTATTTTCATCAATGAACCTCATTTACAAACTTGGGAACTTATACTTTCAAATCAACATTTTTAATGTCACTGCAGCTATACTTTTTTTCAAAAGCATTACCTCAAATATTGTTACTAAACCTTTAAAAAAAAGTTATCATCTAAACACATGGTACCCTTGTGTTTCTATTTTAGATGATTTCCACATTTTCAAGTTTCTGTATACTACTCCTACCCAAACAAATTTTCCTGTTTCTTTTTGCAGTGTTGAGTTGCCATGTTGGGGACTATTTGTTGACAAAATGAAAGACCCGTTTACCTTGAAATCAAGTAGAGTTGGTTGACTACAATGCAGAATGAAATACTTACTAGTTTTTAAAGCAAGTGAACGATAAATTTGGTCAAAAATATAGCTCCCAACATGGCAACTCAAAACTGCAAAAAGAAATAGGAAAATCTCTTTGGGTAGGATGGACTAATATGCACCGTAATTTTTGCCCCTCGGAGACATATACGGGAAAAAAAATCAGAAAGTATAATCTAAAATAAAATATTCGTTCATCTTTAATTGTACAATTTTAAATTAGCACCTTCTAATAGATTAGAACTAAATTAAAGTTTTGTTCAAAAACACTATTTTAAATTAATACTGAGGAACATTCACTCGGTACCCTTGTTGTTTTATTCTCTCATGGTTTCACTTTTTAGTGTTTGTGTATATCTTTGAGGTTTCATTTCTATCATCATGTGTAATATATTTTTTCCTAGCACTAAACTCTAATTTTACATTATTGTTTTCACTATTTAAACTTCTTATTGATGCATTGATAGATAATTACTTCATAATTGGACTCTTAAGGCTAACATTTCTTATATATAAAAATTTATGGGTATAATGTTCACAAAAATGAAACAATGTGGGTACAATTTACACAAACATACATGTGAATGAAATACCTCTTAAAAGGGAGCAAAGAGATAGTAAATTTCATTTTCAACAAATTTGCTTATAATGTACTACCTTTATATATTCTAACATACGCTCCCACAAATGGCCACATGTATCTTAAATTTTTTACTCTTACATCTTATCACGTTAGATAACATTTGAATGCTAATTAAGTCTAGTACGATAGTGAATGACCAAGGAGTATATAACTACACTATCATCTAATTAAATTAATCAAAATATAAATTTGACTGCTAATATGATGAAAATAAAAACACACATGACTGATGGCCTTGGCTCATATTTATCTGTGTTGTTTTTTGTCTCCTAATCTACTTGTACAACTCTTATCCATACTAGCATATAGAACAAACATATGCTTAGTGGGTCGTTAGAACTGACTACCTTCATGCATATTATGTTCATATAATTTTAGTTTAATTATGAATCCTTGACAAATTATTGATCTATTGTTTCAATCCTTTCACCTCTATATCCACCTCTCTAATAAATTTCTTAATGTACGATTTTTATTAGAGATATTATATATTCCACTTAGTCTTGTTTCAATAATCTGGGACAACTTTTTAGTACTGTTCCATTTTTTGCCAAGATTAGAGATTGTCCCATATCGTCTAAGAAGTAAGATTACATTATTTAGGCACACAATATGTTAGGTTATTTTTGTCCCACAAGACGGTTACTAAATGACGATTCATGTTAGCCGACCCCAAATCATTTTGGGAATAAGGCTTGGTTGTTGTTGTTGTTGTTGTTGTTATTGTTGTAGTTGTTGTTGTTGTTGTTGTTGTTGTTGTTGTTGTTGAATCAGAAGATTATAGTTTTATTCTACTCGGTATTGTAATCCTAACGGGATTAGTTCTTATGTTTTTAGTCCACACATATATTTCACTTGGTCATGGTTCGTGGGATAATTTTTTAATAGAGGAATTATATAATCCACTGATCATGATTCAACAATGAGGGACGATTTTTCAATATTCTTCTTTTTTTTTTGCCAAGATTAGAGATTCTCTCACATCGTCCAAGAAGTATGATTACAATATTTTGCCACACTATATGTTAGGTTACTTTAATTTTGTCTCACATTGTTGCATCAGAATAAGATAGATTAATTACACTCGGTATTGTAATCCTAACGGGCTTAGTTCTTTGTGTTCTTAAAAAAAAGTTTATTAGTCCATACATATATTTCATTTGCTCATGTTCACAACGTGGGATAAATTTTTAGTAGAAGAATTAGTACACGCGCATGAGACTTAGTGGGGTGGAGCAATCCAGATGAAATCTGGCGATATCATGGCCAGAAATTCTATTTTTTTACGAAGTCAACTGGTCATAATTTGACAATGTGGGATGACTTTTTATTGCTCTTCTTATTTGTCAATATTGGAGAGTGTCCCACATCATCTAATAAGTAAGATTATAGTATTTTGACACACCATGCGCGGCTAGATTATTTTTATCTCACATCGTTGTATCATAAAGACATCTTATTAAAAAAATTTTTACTAAAATTATGAGGTTAATCAAAATTTTATTAGTATGTTGAATATGAATATAAAG
This sequence comes from Spergularia bocconei, assembly GCA_963457585.1. NCBI lineage: Eukaryota > Viridiplantae > Streptophyta > Magnoliopsida > Caryophyllales > Caryophyllaceae > Spergularia > Spergularia bocconei. The sequence continues at coordinate 676,344 of OY734958.1, forward strand.
GACAATGTTTAAACTTGTCAATCAATACTTTAGCAGCTTATTACAGCCAGTCGAGTATATATGATCATACTTTATGATTGTGAATGTTTATCAAGGACTTCAACTATTTATACCTAACTGATTGTTTAACTTCGATTAGGATTAGGAATACAATTGGTATATGGTACACCGGGGGTACGTAGCTCTACGTACCCCCCCTTTTACTGTCAAGGTTCGTTTCTAAAGTCCAATAGCAATTAGCAACTAGCCAACTAGAACACAAACAAAAAGAACCCCAAATTCCATTCTCTCTCCTCTCCATTCCCACTCCCCGGTCATCCCAGCCCCGCCATACCTCCGGCGAGGTGAGGTTCCCACTGCCTCCGACTAGTGCCCTGCCATTCCTTCAACAAGAGGGCGAGTGATGCATGAAGCAGCTTTGTCTAGAGGAACCACGTAGTTTGAATTCGGAACAGTCTTCTAGGCGTCTCCGCCATTTTTGGGATCTACAGCTTGGATCACCACCTCCCTCCGATGCTCCCTGAAACCTAATCTCGCCGGAAATATTTTCGATGCTAATAAACAACGGTAATCAGGCGTCGCCGATTGGGAAAGGAGACTCGCGTTCGAATTCGCATTATGAAGAGCCATTATTAATTTAGCCACCACCTACAAACATCGCACCAATGCACCATACCGCTGATTTTGGCTCCATCACTACGCCCTCCATCTCCTACTGATATCTTTGTTTCAGATTGATTTGACTTTTGTGAGATGACTATGAGCCCACGATGATTACTAACTAATAAATGGAGTACAACTTCCTAGTTATGTTTCGTTCCTCTCACTTTTTTTTATTTTTCCCATTTCCCATTGCTCACCCACTAGGATTAGTCAATTTCGTGGAAATTCGAAAATAATCAATACCGCTACATACGACTATAAAATGGTAAATAATAAGTGAAACTTGTTAAACAATGACTTAAAATAGAAAAATAATGAGTGAAAAGTGAGAACTAATGACTACCGCTAGATAAGACGATATTTGGTTAATAATGAATGAAATTTGTTAAAGAATGACTGAAAATAAATAAATAATTACTAAAAATTCAAAAATAATGAGTACAAATTGGGAATAATGATAGAAATTAAATAATGACTATAAAGTGATATATAAAGAGTGAAAAAATGAAAACTAATGAGTGAAAATTGAGAAATAATGAGTGACAATTGAGAAATAATGAGCGGAAATTTGGGTATAATGATTGAAAATTACTAATGACTATATAATGATTGAAAATTGATAACTAATGAGTGGAGAATTGAAAACTAATGAGTGAAAATTGAGAAATAATGAGTGACAATTGGGAAATAATGAGTGAAAATTGGAAATACATAATAACACGTTTTATATTTTTCACTCATTATTTACTATTTTCTAGTCATTATCTATAGTAGTCATTGTTTTCAAAATGTCTAGTCATTGTTTTCTATTTTTCAGTCATTATTTAGTATTTCCTTGTCATTGTTTTCTGATTTTCACTCATTATTTACTTTCTTTTCTAGTCATTATCTATACTAGTCATTGTTTTCAAATGTCTATTCATTGTTTTCTATTTTTCACTCATTATTTACTATTTTTTATTCATTGTTTTCTGATTTTCATACATTATATACTTTTTTCTAGTCATTATTTTCTGATTTTCAGTCATTATACACTTTTTTTCTAGTCATTATACTAATCATTATTTTCAAATGTCTAGTCATTGTTTTCTGATTTTCACTAATTATTTACTTTTTTCTAGTCATTATTTTCTGATTTTCATTCATTATTTACTTTTTTTTTTCTAGTCATTATCCATACTAGTCATTGTTTTCAAATGTCTAGTCATTGTTTTCTATATTTCACTCATTATTTACCGTAATCTAGTCATTGTTTTCAAATGTCTAGTCATTATTTTCTATTTTTCACTCATTATTTACTATTTTCTAGTCATTGTTTTCTAATTTTTACTCAATTTTTTTTTTCTAGTCATTATTTTTTTTTTTGCAAGAAATTAGTAGCTCTTTTATTCATCCATTAAAGGGAAGAAAAAAGAACAAAGCTCTTACAAAATAATAACCACTAAGGAATGAAAATCATCCTACCACTATGGAACATACATGACTAAGCCTAGGAATTTAGACAATCTATGATTTCCTCATGAAAACATGACTTTGATACAGCAAGAATTCTCACCCTAACTATATATTTAGCCTGAGTAATAATCCAATCTGCATCATGATGGACATCTGCAAATAATCGGGAGTTTCTCTCTTGCCAGATCAAATAGACTACAGTCAGGAGACTACAAATTCTCTGCTTTTCAGTCCAATGCTTCCTGCTGACTCTCGGATTTCTCCATTGTAGTTCTCTCTTAAGACTCCAGCTGTTCCTGCTTAACTTCAGCCAAACCATCATACCCTTCCAGACCATACTAGAGAAGTCACATGCAAAGAAGAGGTGTGAGTGAGATTCAGCTTGTTTACAGCAGAGACAGCACCTGTTAATTAAGACCATTCCTCTTCTGCTCAAATTGTCAACAGTAGGAAGCTTTTTCTGAGCTGCCAGTGAGGCTATAAAGGCATGCTTTGGAAGGTTAACATTATTCCAGATTGCCTTGTAGCCATTGATTTTCCTGAATTTGACTCTAAAGAACTCATAGGCTTTAGCTACACTGTATTTACCACCCTTTTCCCAACTCCTTATAAGCCTCACAGCCTCCTGGACACTGTCAACAGCATTTAGAATGTCATTCCGGACAGTGATGATGCTCCTGACTGGCTCAGAATGCTTGGAGTTTATAGCAACTTCCCAAATGTTGTCTGTGTTGCAGATGTACTTATTTATCCAAGCAGTCCAGATATTAGCTTTCCTCTGATCAATACTCCACAGCCACTTAGCTATCAATGCCTTGTTCCAAGCAAGGATCTCTTTGATGTTAAACCCACCTTCTGCCCTTGGGGCACAAGAACTCTTCCAACTTTTGAGGAATAGCTTTCTCTGACCTTCCTGCACATTCCACAAGTAGTTTCTGCATAGGCCATTGATTTGTTTGATCACACCCTTTGGAATTAAAAGGGCACCACACCAGAAATTTTCAATGCCAAAGAGTATAGAGTTTATCAGCTGAATTTTGCCAGCATATGAGAGCAGTTTTGAAGCCCAATTCTGCAAGTTATTCCTTATCCTACTGATGAGTTGATTAAACATTTGGAGTTTCAGCTTAGCAGTATTTAGGGGTATACCTAAATACCTGAAAGGAAAGCAACCTTCCTGAAAATTAGACACCAGCAGAATTTGCTCCTTCACTGCTGATGAAATGCCAGCAAAATAGATCTCTGTTTTGCTCGGATTAGCATGAAGTCCTGAGCTATCAGCAAAACCATTCAAAGTACAAACAATAGCCTCCACAGAAGGGACATCACCTCGGGTAAAGATCATGAGATCATCAGCAAAAACTAGATGAGTCAAGCCAAGCCTACTGCATTTTGGGTGCATTGAGAAATTTTTAGTGCCTGGCAGTAATCTTAACCTTCTGGATAACATTTCCATACAGAGCACAAAAAGATAGGGAGATATGGGATCTCCCTGTCTTATGCCACACTCCCCTTTGAAGAAGCCTCTATTAGCACCATTAATTTTAATAGAGTACCAAGGGCTGGTGATACAGGCAATAATCCACTCGATGAACAGCTGAGGAAAGTCCATACTCTTCAACATATCTTCAATAAAGCCCCAATCCACTGAATCAAAAGCCTTTCTAATGTCGACTTTCATAAGGCACCTTGGGGAGGTGTTTTTTTTTATTATAACCCTTCACAAGGGCTTGTGACATGGCTATATTGTCAAAAATATTCCTTCCTTTGGTGAAAGCAGCCTGCTCAGGTCCAATTAGATCAGGCAGAATCTTCTGCATTCTATTAGCTAAAACCTTGGTTATAGTTTTGTAGATGGTGGTACAGCAGGAAATAGGCCTATAATCCAATACAGAGTTGGCATTTACCTTCTTGGGAATAAGGGTGATCAAGGTTGTATTAATCTGTTTGAGCATCTTTTTTGTTTTGAAGAAATTCAGCACAGCCCTGCAAAAGTCATGCTCTATATTTTCCCAGGAATTTCTGAAAAACCCTGAAGAAAATCCATCAGGGCCCGGACTTTTGTTGGGATTGATGCTAAACAAAGCTTCTTTAATCTCCTGATTAGTGATGCTCTTGGCCAGGAAGTCCTTACTATCTTGAGACAACCTATTCCCAGAGTACAGGTGATGATCCATGGCTTTGGTGGGTTTTTTTGTACCAAGAAGTGTCTTGTAATACTGAATAAAGGCTTCAGCAATACCTTCTTGACTGTTATGAGTTATACCATTGTTGTCTTGGACACTTTCAATAATACTCTGGTGATTTCTCATGGCAATCCTATTATGGAAGTATCTAGAACTGCAATCAGCCTCATTGATATGAGTCTCTTTGGCTCTTTGGCTCAGAATGCTCATTTCAGCCTTTTTGAAGACACAATATTCCTCTCAAAGCGCAGATTCAAGAGATATCAGGTGCTGATCCAAAGGATTCCTGAGAATCCGCATTTGACATTCCTCAAGTTCCTTTTTGCAGACAGCAATCCGATCAGAGATATTAGAGAAGTAGGCCTTGTTCAGCTGTTTAAGTTTCTCCTTAGTATATTTCAGCTTAGTCACCAATTGGAACATAGGAGTACCAGTAACTTTTTTGCCCCAGACATCCTTGATAATACTATGATATTGTGGGTGATCCACCCAACAATTGAGAAACTTGAAGTTTCTCTGAATATGGAGGGTGTGTGTGACCCTAACCAGAAGGGGAGTATGATCAGAGATGCCAAAAGGAAGCAGAGAAGCCACTGAATCTGTAAGCTGATAAAGCCAATCCTGTTTAATCAAGGCCCTATCTAGCTTAGACCAGACACAGTCATCTCCTTGCTGCTTATTTGTCCAGGTAAACTCCCCATCATGGCAGTGCATTTCCATAAGCTCACAATTATCTATAAAGTCATTAAAATCCACCATTTCTCCCAGATTCACATCATGTCTACTCAGTCTTTCCTGTGGAACCCTGATGGCATTAAAATCTCCAAGTACAATCCACTTGCCTGTCATACCAGTAGAAATTCTGCCCATCTCCTCCCATAAAGCTTGTCTCTGCTCTCTCTGATTACTAGCATAGATGATAGTGATCCAAATAGTAGTTTGAGACTGCAGATGTTCAGCCTTACAGTGAATATATTGGGCATGAACCCTTTCAATACTGACTTTGAGTCTACCAGGATGCCATATAAGCCAGATTCTTCCATTAAAATGGTGAGAATAGTTAAAGGCAGCCTGATAGCTTCTAAACCTACTATTAACCACTTTGGAAGCATTATGCTCCTTAATTTTAGTCTCAAGAACACCCATAAGATCAATATTCTGCTGCAGCAGGAGATTCCTAACCTCCTGCTGTTTGAGGGGCTCATTGAGCCCTCTCACATTCCAGGTACAGATTATCATATTGAGGGAATGTCTGGTGGGACATTCTCCTCCAATAGAATTGTACATCCAGCTTCACTGAAACTTTTTTCCAAACTAGCAGTTGGCACACTATGTCTCAGAATTTGCAGTGCCCTTAATTCTTGCTTTGCTTGCTTTTTCTTCTGAAATCTGCTCAGTACCATCTTGAAACCCATTTCATCAGCCACCTCAGAGGGGGGAGGAGGGGTGGAAGGGTTTTTGGCTGGGGAATCTGGTACAGTAGGATCAGACTGCTCCTCAGTGATTATTGAGCACTCAATGTCACCAGGTGCAGGGACAACAGTTTCATCAGCATTTGCAGGCTGCTGCACTGGCTGGAATACCTGAGTCCCCACTTCTGTGTGCTTTTGAGTCTCAATAATAGTATCAACACTTACAGGCTTCTGCACTGGTTGATACTTCTCCTTCATTCTCATATCAGCTTTCTTGATATACTTACATGAGTATTCCTGATGCCCCAGTTTCTTACAATGTTTGCAGAAATAAGGGACCCATTCATACTCAACCTTCTGAATAATTTCACCATGGAATGGGGTGTTCATGGTGATAAGAGTTGGTAGCTCCTTTGAAACATCAATTTCTACCAGTACTCTTGCAAAAGAGAGTCTCTCCTGGTATGTAGTTGTATGGTCTGCATACATGGGCTTCCCAATTTTACTAGCTAACTTGCTGAGCACTGTACTAGACCAGAGAAAGGGATCTAAATCAGGGAAGAGAACCCAAACAGGTACACAAGTAAGACTGTCTAATTCTTTTGCAAAGCTTGGAGACCATTGCTTAAGAATCAGCTTATGTCCATTGACCTGCCATGGGCCACCTCTGAGTATTTCATCAATACCCTCCTGTTTTGTGAATCGGAAAATGAACCACCCTTTCATGTAATATTTCACCACAGGCTTCTCAACATGTCCCCAATTCTTATCAACAAAATTTTGCATCGTTACTAGCTTTGATTTCTCTCCAATAACATTCCCTACTAAAGTGTATTTCCACATTTCCAGTTCCTGCTTAACATCATCCTCAGTAATTGTAATCTCCTCTGAGTTTTTTGAGTCTTCACACATATGCAGAGACATACCAATTTTGTTTGATTTTGCAATTGAATTCCAGGCAGGCTTAGGTTGTTCAACACCAGTTTCATTCAAAACAGAGTCCGTACAGTTTAGGGTTTCATCAGCATTGAGATTAGTACCTGTAGGGGGGTGATTTGGGGCAGAATTTCCTTGATTCTCCTTCTCCGAGCTCCGAATACCTGATTGCCTCATCGCCGACGCCACAATTTCGCCAAACAAGGTTACCGAAGTCGCGTTTCGAACAGTTGCTGGGTCTGTGTTGCTTTCCTCCATTTCAGAACCATTACCTAATCCATCAACATCATTCGATTCCTCATCTACTCGCGCATTTTTCCTAGGTCTTCCTCGTCTAATCGGTTGTTTATTTTGTTGTTTCGTAGCCATGAATCAAGCAAAGAAAATGGCGTTTATGGGTTGCTTGGGAGAGAAGCTATTCTCCTTTTCATGACTCTAAAAATTAGGGTTAATTCCTAGTTTTCTAGTCATTATTTATACTAGTCATTGTGTTCAAATTTCTAGTCATTGTTTTCTATGTTTCACTCATTATTTACTACTAGTAAATTTTAGTCATTGTTTACTTATTTTCACTCATTATTTACCATTTTTCTAGTCATTGTTTTCTAATTTTCACTTATTATCTACTCTTTCGAGTCATCATCTATTTTAGCCATTGCTTTTACTGTAATTTTTTAGTTTTTCTAATTTCCCCTTATTATTTCTCTCTCCTCTCCCTCCCTATACACCCCTGCACCCGACCACCACCATCACCAATATATCCCACTCGAACACCACCGCTATCACCCACCACCACCACACTCACACCGGTCACCACCACCATCAACGCCGTCCTACGGTGACCCTAACCCATTACCAACGGCCCACCTTTCCCCCCTTCTTCTCCTTTCTTTTCTCTTTCTTTCACTTCCCCTACCGAACTTGACACACCTTTCCCACCGACCACAACGCGTTTTCTCTCTCCCACCACCATCGTGACTACCCAACAACACCTCTAACAGAAAATCCAGTCGCCGGCGTCAATTGGTGGCTCGTCAATGTGGGGTAGGGGTCGGGCAATGGGTTGGGTTGAGCGTAGAGAGGAGGGAGAAGAAATGGGAGCTTCGTGGAAGCGGTGGGACGCGAGGGCGCAAGAAATGGGTGGCACGGCTGGGGGACGGCTGAACGATGGCTGGTTTGGAGGGCGCGGCTGGGGGATGGTCGGACTGATGTTGGTCGGGGAGGGGGAAACGCCATACATCAGATTTGGGGTTTATTTTTATTTTTTTTGTTTGACTGGTAGTGGGTTTGTCAGAACTGGGCCTTTCCAACACAAAATAGTGGGCTTTGAATTTGGGTTCACATAACCCTCTCAGCCCTGATTTTGACCCGCGAAAAAGCAATGGACAGCACATTTGGCCGAGATTTCTTTTTCTCCTGGGCCGTGCTCGTTTGGGCCTCAATTTGACGCGGGGGGTACGATGGTTTACGTACCCCCGGGGTACCTAATAATTTGTGTTAGGAATATGATAGATCAGGATTATGGAAATATACCAAAAATCTTGCCCGATAAATTCCTCCTTTATTGATTGATATGGAGTTTCTAGAATGTTCCATTCTTATTTAACTATTTTTTACTTACCAAATCATGTACAATTCATATTAAATTGAGTTTGTAGAATGTTCCATTCTTATTTATTTATTTTTTACTTACCATATCATGCACAATTCACATTAAATCGACTTCCACAATGTTCTATTTTTATATTATTATTCTTTATTTACCATATCATATACAATTTACATTAAATTATTTGATGACTTACCATATGTAAGATTCAAATATAATTTTTTAATAAAATATATGGAAATACGGACATTCTAGAATGTTCTAATCGTTGTGGGAGTTCAAAAAAAGCCTTCTTTAATAATATCTATATCTACATATACATATATTGGTTTTCTATTTAAGTAAAAATATTTCAATATATAACTAATTATAATTTTTAATTGAAGCCTGCAAACTGCACATTAATTGACTCCTGCAAACTGCACAAGAAGCCTATCAAGATGCAGGTACCTGCTAAGCCTGTATACAGACCAAAACTAGCTGATATGAATGTTGATATCGGTTCAGAGCAGGGAAATCTGCGGAGTGTTAAAGAAGTAACTGGAGAGCAAGAAACTGTAGTCAACTTGGATGGGGATGTAGGAATTGGTGGAAAATCTCTGATGGAGCCGGACTCACCGCAGCAAAATCAGAACACTCCACCTCCTTCTCCTGAAGTAGTGGAAGATTATGGGTTTAGCTGGTGCTCAGTAAATCCCAGAAGAGAGCATCAAGGAAAAGCATGTCAGGGAATCTTACAGTAGGAAAGTGTTGGAGCAGGTGTCCTCCAACAATAATGCGTTGAATAATTAAATCTAATTAAGAATAAACCTGGGATATATTAAAAATACTAAGTCAGTTGATTAACGTAAATCGATAACGGTTGGCTGGCTAGAGTTTGACGTTATTGTCGTTTGACGGCGGTAATCAACTGATCCCTCTCGGTCACACCGGTAAAGATAGTTTCTCCAAAGAATATTATATTTGTACTTGATACCACATAAAACAAACCTTAAATTTTCAGTTAAAGAGTTAACTGATTATATAAGATGGTGTTTTATGAGTTCGGAACTCAAGTCGTATAATATTACGATTATTTGTGTAAATTGTCGATATTGACAATTTGCTGATTAAATTACAAAGAGTTGTAATTTTAGCTAAAATGATGTAATTTGTAATTATTATATGGCGATATAATAATTTACTAACACTTAAAGAAGTAAGTGTACAAATTATACCAAATTGTAACATAAGATGTTAAGGGGTATAATTAGTAAGGGTAAAATGGTAATTTGTATAACCACTAGTATATATACAAGAGTTTGATGGTCAAACATATGAGAGACATCATTTTTAAACAAACACATATTGTTTTTAGAGAGAGAAAAATAGAATTATTCCATTTCTTCTCTCTAAAAATCAGCCAACTTCCAACACCATCTAGATCAAGTTTTCTTTATTGTATGTCAATGAAAACTTGATCGAAACACCTCTCTTAACCTAGAATAACATTAGCTAAAGTGTTAGCTAATTTTATTTTGGTTTTAAGATTTAATTCACCTATTTATACTAGCTTATTTTGGATGAATTTTGGAGAGCTTCTTTGGTGGATCAAGGGAGGAGGTTTCCTGACTTGGAAACTCAAGTTTTAGGAGGAGGATCCCCATTTAATAGCAGCTCAAGAACTTTCTTTGAAGATGTGGTCAAATTTCCTCCTTATTAAGGTATAAAACTTGTTTTGTACACTTATTCATGCTTTAATCTTACATGCAACTAAAGATCCTTAGCCAAACTTAATTTAGAGTAATTAAGTACTTATTCGAGGAGTCTAATTAAGGGCTAAGTAACTTTCAGGAATAAATATGCACATATGTTCAACCTTGGTATTCCTTTGTTGGAAATAATAGGGAGTTAACACGACTTATCTTACGAATTGTTGTGGCGAGAATTGAAGTTCTCTGAACTTAAGAACGATTCCGCCCTAGCCGCAGTGCACGCTATATCTTGGGCGTCCGTCCTCCAGGTTACACAACACCAACCACGTTTGCACGAACAAAGATCGGTTGGCACAATCGATCCCGAATGCCCTCTACTTGCTCAAGATCTAGAACTTGTGTTTGATGTGTTTTTAGTGTTTTTTCTGTGTTTAGGGTTGTGTATAGGAGTGTGTTTATATAGGTTGTACAAAAGAAAAGGGAAGAAAGGGTTTTGGAAAAACCCTCAGCCGCCTTAAACGCGTAGAGCCCATTGCGCCCGCGGCGAAGCCACAGGCTACACGGCTCACTATAAAGGTGGTTAGATTGTTAGATTATATCCAACATCCTTCAGCTATCTTGGACAATGCATTTGTTGAACTGGCAAAGGAGGGTATGGGGGAGGAAATTAGGCCACCTGATAGCTCCTCTAAATGATAGCAGCAACCTGGAACATAAGAGGCCTCAATGAAGGCCTCAACCAGTGTGAGGTAAAGAACCTTACGATGTCAAGTAAGGTAGACATATGGGTATTCTGGAAACTAGGGTTAAAGAGAAGAAGTTTAATGGGATTGTTAGAAAGAGTTTTTTTTAGATTTAAAGTAGATAATAACTACTCGCACCACTATAATGGGAGAATTTGGTTACTTTGGAAGGAAGAGAATGTAAAAGTGGTCAAGGTGGAGAAGCATGATCAGTAATTTCATTGCGGGGTTGTACATTTGCAGACACTCAGCACTTTCTATCTCACTGTTATATATGGGAGCAATTCCAAGCAAGAAAGATTGAGATTGTGGCAGGAATTGGTACAGTCAGCTGGTATGGATGAACCATGGCTTGTAATGGGAGACTTTAATGTGATTAGAGCACAAGAGGAAAGGATTAGTGCCCATGTAACAAGTGCAGGGGAGATGAATGAATTCAATGACTGTATGATGACATGTGAAATGGATGATATCAGGAGCCATGGTGGGGAATTTACATGGTCAAATCACCAGGAGGGGGAGGACAGGGTATGGTCCAAACTGGACAGAGCTTTGGTAAACTCAACCTGGTTGGATAAGTTTCCAAACTCTTATGATGATATCCTCAATCCCTGTATATCTGATCATAGTCCTATAACTGTTAATATCATGCAGCAAGTTCACATTCACATAAGTTTTAAATATCTTAATTGTTGGGAGCAACATGAGGATTTTACTGTCATAGTTCAAGCTTGGGATAAGTCACTGAAAGGTACTCCAATGTACTCCCTCCGTCCCCCTTTAAACACTCCGCTCCCTTTTTTACGTGGATTAAGGTGGTGTGATTTGTTTATTATTGTTTGAAGTAATGGGTGGTTTATTTATTATTGTTGAAGATAATGAGTGGTTTGTTTATTATTTTTGGAGATAATTGGTGGTTTGTTTATTATTTTTGGAGATAATGGGAGGTTTGTTTATTGTTTTTGGAGATAGTGGAGGGTTAATGTGTGGTAAAAACTTACCCCATTTAATAAGTTTTGAAATGGGGTGTTTAAAGGGGGACACCCAAAAAAAGAAAGTGGGGTGTTTAAAGGGGGACGGAGGGAGTATAGGTTGTTTGAGAAGCTGAAGAATGTCAAGAAATCTCTGAAAGAGTTAAACAAGCGAGAATTCTCTAATCTTTCTAAGAGAGCTCGAGTCTGTAAGGAAGAACTCATGAGCTGTCAGACCTTTCTACAAAGTCAACCATGCTCTAGAGCTGATAAAGGAGGAGGAAAAACTAAGAGGAAAATACTGTCAAATTAAGAAAGCAGAACTTAGCATGTTGAGTCAGAGAGCAAAGAGTATTCATCTTAGAGAAGCTCACTGCAGTTCCAGGTATTACTACTCGAAGAATGCTGAGAGGATACATTTTAATAATATTGGAATAATCAAAGACAAGGATGGAAATGAGCATAAAGGGGATAACATTTACACAGCTTTCATCTTATACTATACAGACCTCGTGGGGAAGGAAATTGAGGTAAGTAGTTTGGATGGGCTTGATCTCAATGGTATAGTGCTAACGGAGTTTCAGAGAGGAGTTCTTGACTCTCCTTATTCAAACGATGACATCAAGAAAGCTCTATTTAGCATCGATTCCAACAAGAGCCCAGGCCCTGACGGAATCTGTGCTGGCTTTTTTAAGGCTGCTTGGAACATAATTGAAGAAGATTTTTGCAAGGCTATTCAGAATTTCTTTAGGACTGGGAACTGTTAAAGCAAACAAATGCTACTTTGGTAGCCTTAATTCCAAAGAAACCCAATGCGTCTTCAGTACTTGATTCCCGTCCCATTTCTTGCTGCACAACAATTTATAAAACAATAAGTAAATTGTTGGCAGACAAACTTATAGGGTGGTACTTCCTGACATTATTGGAGAGGAACAATCAGCATTCACTCAAGGCCGGGATTTGTTTCAGAATATTGCTCTGTCTTAAGCTCTAATCAAAGGGTATGCAAAAAAATGTCTCATAGCGATGTCTTATTAAGGTTGACATTCGTAAAGCTTTTGATACATTAAGCTGGAGTTTTATAAGCAACATGCTGGAGGTGTACAAGTTTCCTCCTAAGTTATCATGATGGATTAAAGCATGTGTCTCCTCCACCTGGTTTTCCCTGAAAATCAATGGAAATGTGAAGGGCTTCTTCCCGGGCAAGAGTGGAGTAAGGCAAGGTGACCCAATCTCCCCTTACTTGTTTGTTATGGGCATGGAAATCCTTTCTCGGCTTCTGAGAAATTTGCCAGATTATCCAAATTTCTCCTTTCATCCAAAGTGTGTGAAAATGAAGCTCACCCACTTGATCTTTGCGGATGATCTGATGATTTTTACTCGTGGAGTTGTGCCCTCAGTAAAAGCAGTGGTGGAATGTTTAGGAAAGTTTGCTGGCATTCCAGGGCTAAATGCAAACCCACCAAAGACAGAAATGTATTTTGGAGGAATGAATGAGGATTTAAAGAGAATGATATTGCAGGAATCTGGTTTCACATAGGGCTCCTTTCCTTTTAAGTACCTTGGGGTTCCTCTGATCTCGACTGGTGAGTGAAATGTACAGTTCTCTTCTGCTGAAAATGAAAACCAAAATCATGCATTGGTCTAATCAAATGATGTCGTATGCTGGTAAGTTTTGCTCGTAAACTCTGTAGTTTTCGGGCTACAGAATTTTTGGTGTTCTAGCACTCTTCTCCCCAAAGGAATTGCAAAAAAGATTAGCAGGATCTGTAAAGATTTTGTCTGGGGAATTGGCTCAGGGCAGAGGAAGATGTTGTTTAAGAGTTGGCAAAGCTACTGTGCTCCCAGGAGTGAAAGTGGATTTCATATAAAGGAAGTGTTAGGATGGAACAAAGCTCTGATCTCAAAATGGTTATGGAATATTCAGTCCAACAAGAGAAGTATCTGGTGTGATTGGATTAGATGCTACATTCTGAAATCCACAACAATTTGGAAAATTAAAGCTAAGCCTCAAAGCTCGGAATTGTGGAAAAGCATTGTTGCAGTAAAGGATGATATTTTAAAGAAAAAAGGCTCAGTTGAAAAAGCTGAAAAGGAGCTGATGTCATGGCAATGTTGAGGGAAGTTCAAAGTGGGAAAAGCCTATGAATATTTCAGAGTGAAATTCAATGAAGACAGGAAAGACAAAGTGATATGGGATGCTGTCAATGTTCCAAAACATAGTTTCATTGCCAGCCTCGCTGTCCAAAAAGCCCTAGCTACTACTGATAACATAACTAGACGAGGACTGATAATGGTGAATCGATGTTGCTTATGTAAAGCTGATGCGGAAACTCACAGCCACTTATTTTTTCAATGTGAGTTTGCCGGTGAAGTATGGAGGAACATCAGGGACTAGTTACTTCTGCAAACTGACGCATTGAGTTTGGGAGGTATCTTGAAGTGGTATGGCAGGAGGGTTAAGAGAAGACATTGGACAAGTAGGTGGGCGAGATGCAGCCTTGTCGCAACAGTTTATATGGTTTGGTTTGAAAGGAATAGTAGGTTGTTTAGGGATGAAGAACATAGCACGAGCTGGATTGTAAACATGATCAAATACTACGTTGTGTTAGGGTAAGTAGTCACCTAAATGGGTTAGAAAATGAGGAAATTTTAGATCTCCTCAATGCGTAACCTAGGAGTCTTGTTTTGTAAGCTCTTTGCATTTTTTTCCCAAGTGAATGAATAAAAAGCTAATAATCTTTGCTTGCAAAAAAAAATATAATTTTTAATTGTTTATTAATTTTTCCTTATTACTATTTTATTACTTTTTCATATCCTAGAAATCAATAATATTTTTTTAATTCCATTTATTATTTTTTTAAAAACAGTCAATAAATTATATAAAGATAATTAGGGGGCGTATCCAGTCAGAAGTAAATTTGGGTCAGAAGGTCAGAAGTAATCTGAGCCACACATCCATCCAAGATGAAGGGTCAAGATTAAAGCAAATAAACAAAAAGAAAAATACAAAACACAAAATAAAAAAAAACACCTACCCCTTCCTTTTTCTCTCTCCTCCCCCAACCCCCCCCCCCACCCCACCCGACCACCCCAGCCTCGCCGACCACCACCGTCACCGGCCCCGACCACCACCATAACCGGCCCCGACCCAGCCACCAGGATCGGCTCTCTCCCGCGACCATCCTGTCGCCCCTCCGCGCCACCATAGCCCGTTCCTTCATCCCCGATTCTTCCTCCAATCACACTAACAACTCGCGACGGTGAGGATAGGTGAGGCGTCGGCACCGTGTACGTGGTCGGGGACGACGTGCGAGGGACGGGGGACGTTTTATGGGTGGTGGCGGTCGCTTATAGGGGAAGGGGAAAGGAGTGAAAGAGGAGAGAGAAAGTGAAAAAAAGAGGACGTGGACGACGCTAGAGTTGGTGGCGTGGGGAGATGACTGCCGCCGTGGGGTCGCCGGAGTGGCGCCCATCTAACGGTGGTGGTGAGGTCACGGCAGGTGGTGGTAGGCGCATGGGGGCGGCGGTGGTCAGGTGGTGCGTGGTGGTGGCTATGGGTGGATGGAGGAGGAGAGAGAAAAAAAAGGGGGTAATTTTTCAGTTTTTTTTTTTTTTTTTTAAGTAAAGTTATCAATTTTAGTGTGTGAAGTTATTGGAGTTATTAAAGTAATCAAAGTTATTGAAGTTAAGTCGGAGTTAAGTATTTTATAGTTATTGGAGTAATTAGAGTTATTGGAGTTAAGTCGGGGTTATGTGTTTTAAATTTTAATTTTCTGTTTTTTTTAATTTTTTTTTTATTAAAATTATTGGAATTATTAAAGTTATTAGAGTTATCAAAGTTATTATAGTTAAGTCGGGGTTACGTGTTTTATAATTATTAAAGTTATTATAGTTACGTGTTGTAGTTAATAGAGTTATATTAAAAGACGTGTTTTACTCATTGAAGTTATTGGAGTTAAGTTGAAATTACGTATTTTAGTTAAATATTGTTAAGTTAGAGTTGTAAAGTTATTGGAGTTATGTGCTATAGTTACTGGAGTTACGGAGCAACTAAAGTTATCAGAGTTAGTGGATTATCAAGATGTGTGGCTGAGATTACTTCTGACCTTCTGACATAACTTTACTTCTGACCTGATTCAATTCCAAGATAATTATGTAAATTACTAAGCGAACTATGTTTCTCTTGGTAAGATGATTACGTGTCTGTAGAATTATAGGTTTCTTTGTAATCTCAACAAAGATAACAATAAAGGAATAATGCAAATAGAGTTGGAAATTAGGAGGTCAAATCAATTTCATCTATGCTCAAAGCGGGTTGGGTTATATTGAGTTCGTGTCATGTCAGGGTTGTATGAAATTGTATTTTTCATAATGTATTAAATGTGAAAGTATTTTTCGATATAAATCCAACGATGTCATTTCATTATTTCTTTTTTTTATGAATATTTATTCTTATATTTGTAAGTTAAACCCTCATCTCGATCAAATCGTCATCAATACTTATATGGAGGTGGTAGTAATCGACATTTTTATAAGGGACATCATTTACTCTTTAAACGATAGCTGACACTTATAAATTTCTAGCTAAAACAAACTATTTATTTTTCATACGTTAAATAAAGTTCAACATGTGACATTTATGTGCACAGTGTATGTAATGTTTTTGTGAAACAAGTATGATTGATACAAATAGTGAGCCCGGGCGGGGAACGGGCACGCAAACTAGTTTGAAAAAAAAGTATAAGCAAGGATATAAGTGCTCACTAGTCACCGTGAGACTTGTTTATAACGTATATTTATGTGCTATACACACTTGTTTGCCGACAGATAATAGGATAAACATTATCGATCAGTTATGATATGCTGTTGATTTATGATTATACACACTTCCCCTCTGCCTTGTGTCACAGAGTAATGCCTTTTTGAATTCTTAGCGGGGGAGCAAATCGAAGCAGAGATTTGTACTGGGAAGCTGTCCGTGAATACGGAAACATAGGACTGGAAGAAGGGCATTTCTTGGGGAGGCTCATGTGGTTCTGGGTCAGCCGTATATTTTTTTTGCAAGTGACACATTTCACGATTAAGCAAAATCAACAAAAAAATAATCAAGAAAAATCAATAAGAATCTGCTGCGATGACAAAAGAAAATCAACAGAAGATCAAGAAATCTGAACTTATTGTAACATGCTAAGTACTTCAATTAATAGAGATTAAAAATTTGTTTTCAAGGTTGAGAAAGGAGTAATATATTGCACAATGATTAAAGCCTTGTACTTGTTTTATTACAAAATTTTGTGTATTTAAATAACACTCTTTGTAGTCTTTTCATCATATGCACCACACCACTATCAAATCTCTTAATCATCAAAAATGTCACTCTGATCAGAAAACCAAAAGCAGCACATATGAAAGTAACCTCAATTCTCTGTTAGAATCAGCCATGCCCTTCATCAGAGGCGAGCTCGAGAAGGTAGATGACAAACTGCCCTCTCTGGTAGCTATACTTCGATCAGCAGGTGCTGCAGAGTGCTGGCACAAGCATGGCAACTTCCTTGAACACCTCTTTGACACCTACTGCATCCTGAAACTTTGGGGTGCTCCTGACGCTGTCAGCCTCTGTGGCCTCTTCCACTCTACTTACTCAAACTCATATGTCAACCTTGCCATCTTTGACCTCTCTGCAGGCCGGGACACTGAAAATGGTGGTTGAAGATCAACTCTTTGGTGCCTGAAAATTGTCGTGGTTAAGCACATCAAAACAGGAGAAGATGTCAAGGTTTCCAGGAGGATGGTTGCTATTTTCCTGCTGATGACTATAGCCAACTTCGGCGACCAGCTCTTTAGCTTCCAGGATGTGCTCTTTGAAAACTCCGATGGGCGACTCGACTTTAAGGGGAATAATATCCTGTCCCTGTGGCCAGGAGATGGGAAACCAGGGTTGTGGATGCATGTGGTATCAAAAATGGCAGGGGTCTACATGCTGATGGCAAGGGAGGAGGAGATGATGATGAAGGAGAGGAAGAAGGCAGGTGTTGGAGGAGAGGTGGAAGGGAGAGATGAAGAGATAGAACTGGTTATTCCACCACTGTATGAAAACAAAGATTGTGAACCCAAGTGTGAAGTGTGAAGTGTGAAGGGCGTGAAGTGTGTGTTCTAGCTAAGGTATACGATTAAATTTTGCTGGCTCTTATTATGTGGTGTTTCTCTATCTTATGCCATTCGATAATGTATACTTGAGGAAAATCTTCAAGGAATGTTGTGTGCATTTTATCGTTTTCCTCTAATCTAGATTCAAGCGTTCCACAATGAACTAAAATCTGAAAGTCCACATTTGAAGGAGAATTGAAACATGTTAACCAACGATTTATTTTTCTGATAATTCCTTGTCCATCTTTTGAAGAGGAAAAAATGAAGCCTAGCAACTAGCAATTACCTAAGACAGATTCAGATGGCTGCAGGCTGCAGCCAAGAAACCAGCCAAATCATCCATCTACAGATATTATCTCAAAACAGAAACGAGATCAATTTCAAGGGAAAACGGGACTTGCCTGATACCAATGCTGCAAGAACTCAAACCAGTAAGAATGGAATGAGTGATCCCCCATGGGGCATCGTAAAACAGTTTCAAGGAAATACAGGGTTTCTTGGGCAAGTGTCTTGTTGATGAAATCCAAAGAGAGAAGTTTGGTAGAAGTCTTAACCTACAATGTCTCATCCTAATAGAGCAGTCTGATAGGCATAATCTTGTTAATGTCCAGATGAAATACTGCACTTGACAACTGTGTTCAGTAACTTATGCCATTTAATTTTCTAGGCCATACACATGCTATGTTTTGGGTATGAGACAAAGAAGGCAGCGGAAGAACGTACCATATTTGAGAATAACAAAAGATGACCATATAATGCAATCACTGTACAAGAAAACATAACATTAGTCATTAGCAGAACCCCTAAAATTGATGACTGAATGTGTACGAGACAGTTGATCATTATGGATCCAAAATCAATAACATGTCATCAATTCATAGGTTTGAGACAGAAGGATGACTTTATTTTAGTGTTCTATTTGCATTCTCACAAACCCATAACCAATAACTAAACAGCTATACCAGTGACTTAATAACTGCAACAAACTTTACCGATTAACTTGTGATTTGCAAACAATAAACCGGGATATGTTACACTTGTGAGAACAACACCATTTTCAATTAACTTCCGTTCCACGAGATACATAAGGATGCTACAAGGAGTACAACCTAACCTCTTATCTGAGCAGCTAGCCAATTGAGGAGCAGATCCAAATGTGTTTCTCCATTGCTAATTACTGGCTTTTCCTTGTTGTATTAGCTCGCTCATCAAATTCGTCTTTCTCTAGCTTGTTTGTTGCCAATCTTCTCATTTCACTCTATTGAGAAAACAGAACAAGAGGTCAACAATAAGTTTCCATATATCGCCTTCTTTAAGTTAAGGAATATTGAAATCAATCTGAACCATTCGATTCACTTGCACCCTCCAAGATGAAAGTGAGATTAGCGAAGTTAACTGAAGAGGGGAATGTCTAGACGTGGATAACATTGTTATCGTACAGAAATCATAATTGGAAACAATTTTACATTGCATAGAGCCAGCATTATCAAAACAAGTACAAAGAAATTACATTAGTGTGGCATGGGAGTGAAACTGTGAACCAATAATTTGGTTTCGAGATTGATGTTGAACTTGAGAGTTCATCTTTCTTGATCTAACACACAGATTCCACATGATCGGATTCTTGAAGTAAACCGCGTAAATTTTGAAAAATAAAAATAAAAATCATTCACAGTGATAATGAAGTTATAAGGTGCAGCAGTATGAGAAACAATGGCCATCATCTTGGCTCTGATGTATCATATATGGTGGTCTCGAACTGTGTGCAGAATAACTTCTGTGTAACTAGGCCGGAGGTAATTGTTAAGAGAGTCCAGGAGGAGATGAGAGAGTTACCAATTCATAGGTTAGTGAAATTTGAGACATAAGGATGACTTATAATTGTTTTTACAGCCAAATCAGATAATTAAATCATTGTAACGGACTTTTTCATAAATAATGCAGCAGCTAAACGAACAACCAGGATATGTGAGACTTGTCAGACAGCACCATTTTCAATTAAACTTCCGTTCTGCAAGATACACAAGAATACTACAAGGTGTACAGCCTAACCTCTTCTGTGAGCAGCTAGCTAATTGAGGACCAAATTCAAAAATGACATTCTCCATTGCTACTTACTGGCTTCCTTTGTAGTATTAGCTCGCTCATTAAAATCATCACTATCTAGCAAGTTCAATCTTCTCATTTCACTCTATAAAGAGAAACAGAGCAATTGGACACCGATAAGTTTCCACATATCCTCTAAGGGGGTACCTTCTCAAAACTAAGAAATACTGAAAATTAAGCTCAATCATTCGATTCACTTGCGCCCTCTCCAAGAAGAACATAAGAAACTCAAAAACCAGCAAAGTTGACCGACTACGGAAATGTCCAGATGTGAAAAGCATTGTTATTGGACGGAACTTTAACTAATATTTGCAATATATAGCTCATGCACATTTGATGACCCTAAATTCAGTATCAGGAAAGGTAGAAGCAAGAACAGCACGAGATTCATGACAGACGCTTTGGAGGGCCAGTTGAACATAAGACTTATTGCATGCCGTCTCATTTACACAGAACTAGTTCTTAACCCCATTCCCTCTTAGTTATAAAGAGAAACTGAACAAGTGGTCAATGATAAGTTTCTATGAATCCTCTAAAGAGTACCTTATCAAAACTAAGAACTATTGAAATCAACCTGAACCATTCGATTCAGTTGCACCCTCCTCCAGGAAGAAAGTGAGAAACAAAAAAACCAGCGAAATTAATCGAGGAAGGGAATGTTAAGAAGTGAAAATCAATGCTTTGGAAAGCCAAACACATCTCTTATTGAAAGCCCTTAAAGATATCAATGCATCAGGCTCTTAGCTGCTCAACTAATCATCCGTATCCTCATGTGAACACTATGACCTGGTCCTGCAGATTAAAAAGTGGTTCAAAGCTGAAGAACTTGTAACTGCTGCACGCATTTATGCCCTTAATTATCTTATATGGACTATGGAGGGCGAGGAATCAAATTAGACTGCAAATGTGTATAATCATACCTCAGAGAATTGGTAATGAAGTCAGGAACATTGTTAAGACTAGAATTGCAAAATCATGCTGTAAGCTCAAGACTAATTTTATCAATTGAGCTACGAGGGTTGATTTTAGGGTTTTTTTTTTTTGTGACTTTTTTTGGAGAGTTTGATCTCCTTTCTCAGTTGTACTTGGCTTAGCTTTTTTGGGGGATTTACATACTTCTAACATGTTATCACCAAAAGAAAGAAAAGAAAAAATTGGTAAGCGTAGTTATCATATTGCGGCGTGGCAACTTAACTATCCCTAAGATGCTAAATTTATGGTTATCTAACAGTCTTACATCCAAATTTGGCATCAGGAAAGGTAGTAGCACGCACATCATGACACAAGGTTCGTGGAGCTTTTTGCATGTAAGACCTATCCTCTCAAATCTCAAAAATACAGAATTGGTACTTAAGCCCATGTAAAGCTTAGGTTATTTCCTTATCGCAATTGATAGTCAAAAATCAAAGATATTCAAAAGTAAAGACTATAAATGAATTGTTTAGATTATATGATTTCAACGCGAAATTAACAATATATCATTCCGTTATGATGAAAGAGTATGACAAGTATCCTTAAATACCTTGAATATATATCTAGTATACTAGTATAGTACAAATGCAAAAGAACACCAAGGACATTGATGACACATAACTGACAACAACTTCGCTTAGCATATCAATGATGTCACCTGCATGAGCAAAACAAGTGGAAAGGATATATAATAGTGTGGCATGGGTCTGAAATTGTGAACAGGTAATTTTGGTTTTGAGCTTAAGCTTGAGTTTGAGAGGTCATCTTTCTTGACTTAACGAACGGATTCCAAGTTTTAACATTCAAAATCTCAACTGACATCGCGTAAGTAATCAGGAGACAGTTTACATTCATCAACAACTAAATATATTTAGAGTATTCAGTTATCCATGACTAGAGAGAATGTGAGATTATGACAGCCTTCTATTAGCCTAGGTTCCTTAGCTTGTTCTTCTCTTCCAAATGCTTTTTCCAACAAGCAAACTACTACGTATGACTTGAGAAAACCTTTATACCACATATATGGAAATAACGAAAGGAGACTTCTACCGTAAAGTAAAGTTAGAGCAATATTGCCATGCATAGGGCTTTACAATCAAGCTTTAACAAAAGATAGAAAGGCTAACTAAATGCAAAATGTTGAACGCAGGCACATTTGAAAATATATATACAAAAATACCTTTTTATTCAAGCCCACAGCAGATGAGAAATCATAGAATTTGCGCATCAGCATGTCCTCCTCCACCTTGAAAACCAACAAACGAGTCACTATTGTTCGTCCAAAAAAAAAATAGCGTTCTTTTTGAGAGGATCAAAACCTATCATCATGATGTTTTAAATCATGCTTCCAACTTAGATGATACTACCTAATATATAGAATACTCCTATCATCTGTCCTTGTGTTTTGCTGCGACTATCATTTAGTCAGAAAGAATAGCATATTGTAGATTAAGATAGCACGAATTAATGATTAAAGCGATCAAATGAAATAAAATGGACCTGAAGTCTATGCAATTCGAAAGACATTTTCTTGTGAGCATCCTCAAGCAAGTCATTCTGCTTCTCCAAATGCCTACCGTCAATGCACATAGTTAATTCTAATTTTTTTTTTTCTTTTTTTAAAAGGAAAGACTAAATAAAACCAACCAAATGGAAAAAGTTAATCCAAATTCTTACTTGAGCATCTCGGCAGCATTTTTGAGATCCATGGTTCTCTAATCCAAAAGACAAAGAACCAGAGGTTAGCAGATTCAGAGGCGCCAAAGAGAAAGGGTCATTTGTCATTTGTACACCATTAAACTAAAAGCAAATATCGCCACACAGGTAGTGAACCTACATTTAGTTTGCCAAAACTAGCAGTTAATTAGAGCAAATTATCCCATAGTGGCCTTGGATGAAGACCAGCAACAATGTCAACAGCGTTGGAAACTCTGTCATAGGCATCAGTGACCAGCACTTCACAATAAAGGACTCTACTTTTGTGGGCAACATCCGAAGTACATAATCAAAATCACAAACAGCTCCTATCCAATCACCCATACGGATCTTGAAATTTCAACATAAGGACTACATTCTTCTGAATTATTCAAGATCAACAAAAAAAAAAAAAAAAAAAAAAAAAAAAAAAAGGTGCACCTCTAAGAAGTTGTAATATATCCTAATTCCTATTCTAAAGTTTGGGAAACAATCCAAAGCAGAGATAGAGAACCCGTTACATCTAAGATCACGGTACTCCCAGCAATCACGGCTCATAACAAAACTTCCAGCATCATACAACATCAACATCATTACCCCAGCGCCTCAAAGGCTCCCGCCATAAGGCTGGGTACATGTACGCAAGCTGTTAAACCACGATCGGGCCTGGGCCGCACCCGGTAGGAGGAGAGAGAGTCCACGTCAGAAACCCAAGGAGGTTCCAACCTAAAACCAATTGGCAATAGGTGGAGTAACTCCTTAGTTTATAAACATATCAACTCTTTCCTCTTTTTCCAATGTGGGACACTCACATGTGGTATTCACTTCAACACTCCCCCTCACATGTGAGTTCCCTTATACTAGCAGACTGGGCTTTAGGGGCTAGTCGGGGCTCTTCTAGCTCTCTTCGGCTCCCTCATATCTTTGCCCATCTGCGCAGACTGGACCTTCACAAGCTCACCGGGGCTCTTCTAGCTCTCTTCGGTTGCGTCAACTTGGTCCATCTGCATACGGGCCCAGTTCATCTTCTTGAGTCCCAGGTCTTCAACCATGGGCTCTGATACCATGTTAAACCACGATCGGGCCTGGGCCGCACCCGGTAGGAGGAGAGAGAGTCCACGTCATAAACCCAAGGAGGTTCCAACCTAAAACCAATTGGCAATAGGTGGAGTAACTCCTTGGTTTATAAACATATCAACTCTTTCCTCTTTTTCCAATGTGGGACACTCACACGTGGTATTCACTTCAACACAAGCCTTACCCCTATTGAAACATAGAGAGACTGCGCACGGATAACCTTCAGCATCATAAATCATGTAAACAACAAACATGTCACCAAAAGCCTGATATTCATATTCTGCGTACATAAATCATATCTGGGCTAATTGGTGGGCGTACTCGTGTAACAGTTAGCACCTACTAATATCACAACCCTAGAATCCTGATTACCAAATTATAATTACATGCTATGAGGAGGTGAATAGCCAAGATTACTAAACATAATGATTTGTAGACTTAATTATACAGTACAAGCACGATTTCACTCTGGTAAGAAAATGCCATAAATCATGATTACATACAAAGATCAATTTGCAAGAGGATCAAGAATCTGAAATTGAAATACAAGTTAAAGAAGGGAAAATTACCAACTCTAGTTCGGTTGAAATTGCGGACGCCGGTCGGAGCAGTTGGCAGAGTCCAGTTATTGTGCGTCGGAAGGCAGTAGAGGGACAAAGTGTGTGAGTTACTACTAGTGCGTTTTCACTCTTGTTTCCAAGATTCGGTTTAGTCTAGACTCGAGCGCATTTGTCACTAGGATGTTAGAATCCGAGTTTAGTCGAGAGCGTCACGAAATCACGAACAACGTAGTGTATCCATGGAAAATATTAGAATTCAAACTCTAAAATTGTTCAAATTTGCTCAAGTCTTAGTCAAAACCACCAAATACGAGTTATATATGAAGCTCAAAGATCCTATGAACTCTCGTAATATTATGAGGTGTCTTTGAAGCTCCTAGACCCTCAACAAACGCATAACGCATGGCAACGAGCCACACGTGTCAACTTCGAGCCCTAAGGTTCCAATTTGAGCACCTATGATAATATATTAATCGTATTTTTTACGAACAATCGTCATCTGTTTGATATCATTATGTAAATCAACAACAAGAATACAACCAATTTGATACAATTCATAACAATTGTAGCTTGATTGTGAGCCACATAAGTTTTTATTTTAAGCATTACAATGATAGAATATTAAAAAGAATTTGACATATGAATATCCCACATTGAAAAAGATGAGAAAATTGAGCCATATATAAATCATGTTATTCCTCCTATTATCAATTGGTTTTAGGATGTAATCTCATTGGGTTTATTATATGGACTCTCTCTCCTCCGTACGGGTGTGGCTCAGTCTAGATCGTGCCTTAACATAGAACCTACATGTTCATGTGGTTTAACCATCATCATGACCTCTATAACAAAACTCAGATATGACATCAGTCAAGATAGGCTAACAAATTGAAGTAGTTCGGAAAAAAAATGACTTGCAAGATATTTTCATCTCTTGCAAATTGTTACTCAAATATTTGAATTATTAAATCGTCATAATCGTAGTTCAACGAAACTTGTAACTACTTTGATTTAAATTTTCCTAACATATTCGAATTATCAAATCATCATAACCATTATCCAACGAAACTTGTAACTACATTGGTTTAAATTTTCCTTACATATTCGAATTGCTAAATCATAATAACCGTAGTTGAACGAAACGGAAAATGTAAATTTTCATTCCTTTTAACCAAGAGAGTCGGCCCCTCAAGGAAGCTCCAAATGAAAGACGTTGAATATAGTGTCAAATAGCAAAGGCCAAAGTTGAAAAGGATTTGAATCATAGTGCGCTCCAACGTTCGAAGTTGAATTTACCATCCTCGTGAATTTCCTTTGTCAAACGGTCACAAAAAATGTCCGTAATTCATGTGAACAAAATTAAACACACTGTTTTTCAGCTCAAAAATTGCTTCTTCTGTAGTGTGAGTAACACACTGTTTGTGAGCGCAAAAATTGCAACACCTTTTCAACTCAAATGATGAATTTTGCTTTCTGCTCTTCCACTTATAAATACCCCGACCATGACTTTTACTAATCATATATCCGCCTCATTTTTCTGATTTTCTATACCAATCTTTTCCCATCATTATACCTTCTTGTCTAAGTGAAGCCTTCCTAATTACTCTATCATTTTCAGTATGTTTTAACAGCCCATGCTTCTTCCTTTACAGCCTTTTCCCTCTCTTTTCCCTTTCTCTCCTAAACATCGATCTCTTCACTTTTCAAACTTGGCTTCTTCGCTTTGAAGCTTCCTAATTTTTAATCTAATCATTTTTTTTTTCGAATTTGGATTCTAGCCCACATTCTAAAATGCGGAATTTGAGGTGGGTTCTTCTGCAGCTCCTTGTGATTCTGTCATTCTTCAGTCAGTTGTCAGAATCACAAGGTGACGAGCCGCCGAGCTCAGTCTGCAATGCAGCTGACAGAGCTGCTCTTCTGAGCTTCAAAGCCAAGATAATCAAAGACACAACTGGCGCACTCGATTCTTGGGTGGGGACTGATTGCTGCTCCGGAGGCTGGGAAGGTGTTGAGTGTAACCCAGCTACTGGTAGGGTCACTGCATTGGAGCTGCAGAAGCCTACTGATGGTGGCGACAGCGGTGCTGGCGACGACATTTACATGGAGGGCACCCTGTCTCCTGCATTAGGTAATTTGCAATTCCTTGAAGTGCTGGTGATCAGTGGGATGAGGTACATTAGAGGAACTATTCCTGACACACTGTGTAGTTTAGGACACCTTTCTCAGCTTGTCCTTGAAGACAATTCTCTTGTAGGACCTATCCCTTCAAACATTGGTCGTCTTGCTTCTCTTAAGACCCTCTTAATAGACGGAAATCGCTTGAGGGGTCCTTTGCCCTCTAGCATAGGAAACCTCAGGGGCCTCAACCAGCTCAATGTAGCAAATAACTACCTTGTTGGTCCAGTCCCACCTACCTTTAAAAATCTTCAGGCCCTCCAGTTTCTTGATCTTAGCCACAACTTATTATCAGGGATTATCCCTGATTTCTTAGGACAGTTTCGCAACCTAACATTTATCGATGTTTCTGATAACCAGCTCTCTGGTCCTATACCCCTTTCACTTTGCAGCCTTACTGCACTTTCTGATGTTTCCCTGAGCAACAACCAGCTCACAGGAAGAATCCCTGAGCAAATCAGCAGCCTGAAATCCCTCACCAGCCTTTCACTAAGTAATAATCGCCTCACAGGTCCAATTCCAGACACTCTTGCTACATTACAGAACTTATGGTACCTCAACTTATCTAGAAATGCTTTTGCAAATCCACTGCCAAGTACCTTAGCCAAGGGCTTGCCATCTCTGCTGTCAATCGACCTGTCGTACAATAATCTTAACTTAGGGACGGTCCCTGATTGGATCAGGAATAGAGCGCTGACTGCTGTCCATTTAGCAGGCTGCAATCTTAGAGGGACACTACCAATCTTCACAAAGCCTGCCTCACTGACCTCCTTGGATTTCTCACATAACCAATTCACAGATGGCCTCGCCAATTTCTTTACAAGAATGTCTAACCTACAGTTTCTGAAGCTATCCAACAACCAGTTCAAGTACGACATTTCCAGAATTATTTTGCCAAGAGGCATCTCTTCTGTTGATCTCAGCTCAAACCAGCTCTCGGGACCTCTATCAGCACTCCTCAACACCCACACAAGCAACTTCCTAGAGGTGATAGACATCTCAAGAAACCTAATCTCAGGCACAATCCCGGAATTCAGACAAGGGCTGAGCCTGAAGGTGCTCAACCTAGGGAACAACAAGATAACAGGCCATATACCAAGCTCAATCTCAAACTTAATTGAGCTCAAAAGGTTTGACATACGCCGAAACCAAATTTCCGGGACCATTCCCCCTGGGTTAGGCCTCTTAGTGAACCTGCAATGGCTAGACCTGTCGATCAACAGCCTCAGAGGAGCAATGCCAAGCAGCTTGCTTAAGATCACAAACCTCAGGCATGCGAGTTTCAGGTCGAACAGATTGTGTGGGGAGATACCACAAGGCAGACCTTACAACATCTTCCCTGCAGCTGCTTACGCCCATAATCAATGCTTGTGTGGCAAACCTCTCACACCTTGTACGGGAAAGCGACCTCAGATGGGCCAGTAATATGCTGACCTAACAACAAACTCAATTCCACCAACATTCTCTGTACCACTGACAATGTCATTATTGTCATGGGCAGAGGCAGATAGCTTTCTTCTTTTACACATCTGTACTTCATTCTTTATATGATGATTGCCTTGCAAACATCCTTTACTGTACCACTATCAGTTACTGATAAAAAGTACCTTTACCTGTTTCTCAATTTCAAATTCCTGCTCTCATATAGCAGCTAACAAGTAACAACAACTCTTTAAGATAAAACGCAACAGAACTTGTGCTAAACATGGATATTGCGATTAGAAAGACGATAAAGATTGAAAATCATCAGCTATTAAAGCCGTTAATAATAGTACGCATTTCATTATAAAATGCCAGTGTGCATTAACATCCATGCAAGTAACAACATACGCCTTCCAAAGTGCTTCGTAAGCTACTAACTAGTACTACTATATCCTGCTACCCAAAGTTAGACCCCAAAATTTACAACTTCTCCATGTTCATCACCAAAAAAAGACTGCACCACAGCATCATCCAAGTACCCTGTCCAGTTGCTTATGCATCATCATCACACAATTCCTCAGCTTGCAGATCAGCAGCATCCTGAATAACAAATACACAGCAAAGTGTTAGAATTAAGACACTGGATAACACAGTAAGGTATTCAATCATAGACGGAAAATCCTGACTGAGAGACTATACCTCTTCTTCTTTCTGAGCATTATACGCCTCCATAGCCTTCTCATACTCGGCTTTCAGCTCTGCAACCCTGTCAGTATAAGGCTTCTTTTCCTGCATTGCACAAACCGACAAACAAATTCAGCATCACATAAAAATCATAATTGCACATCACTGCCAAATGTCACCTCACAACAGAGCAAAACAGACCTCATCAGTCATGGCTTTCCACCTAGCACCAGCTTCCTTTGCAACTTCCTTGACACCCTTAGACTCTGGATGCTCCTCCTTGTATATCTTCCTGAAATCCTCCCTGCATTCACCAAATAAAACTCGACAATCACACATATGTACCAAGCATACACTAAAGGCATATATTCAAGGAGCCAATGGGATTAACAAGTGAAAAGGAAATTACATAAAGAGGAAGTAAGCACTGAGAGGGCGCTTTGGCATGTTAGGATCCTTCACTTTGGTCAGCTTTCCTCTCTTTGAGGTTGTCCCAGACCCACTTTCAGATGACGAGGCTGCTGCTGAGGCCGATTTCTTCCTTGGTGCAGCCTTCTTTGGAGCCTCAGCTGGTTTTTCAACTTCAGTTGCTACTGCAAACAGCAAGAACCACTTGTTAAGATCATGTAATCAGAGAACACACATTGAAACAAAAGGCTGACATATTACAAGAACATATTGCTCAAAGTACGAAACGCACCCAAGCTCATTTTGATCCTAGCTTCAAGGCTGCAGCTATGCATGTCAATAAGCGCAACTGGAACACTGCTGTTGCATTCATCACTGCCAAGAAAGAAAAAAAATCAAACACTTCTTCATTACAACCAGATTTACAAAAACTGCAGACCATTAAATAATACTCAATGAACAAGAAATCACAATCCGCACTCCATTTTGCTCGCACTAGAACCAAGACAATATCACAAGACTATGAAACAAGTCATAAACAATCTGATTTATGTAGAATTAGGCATAAAAGACATGCATATTTCGGCAACTAAATAATCTAGTCGAACACATAAATTAGGTTAAACAAATTGCAAACAAGCAGCCAAAATTTGTTGCTGGCAAAAGTACATCATTAATTCCACGGGAAAGGCTACGCGTAAACGCATAAGAGTAAAATCTTCTGCAAAAAACCGTTTTCTGAACAGATTAACCAGGAAAACACCAGCACTAATCACCAATCAAACATTTACATATTGTGACAGTAATCACAGTATACAAACTCATCAGAAATCACAACGCCTCAACATACACACGCTGGTTTAGAGAAACAGTATCAAACAAGCAGAAAAGTAAGCCATACGCTAACTTCAACAGCAAATTGAGAGAACCTCTGCATAAATTAATCATAAACAACCATCGAGATATTCAACAACTAGGCAAATCAGGCGGATAACAAATTACTCGAGAAAATTCATCGTGAAACCCTAGAAACGACAAATTAACCAAAAACCGAGAAATTAAATCCTCAAAACTAACGAAACTTGCAGCACACTGAACCAAATGCTCCGAAAAACAATCGACATATGAGATACAGTCCAGATTTCAAGCGAAAAAATACAACCTAAAAATATGCGAAAATACGAAAAATGAAGAGAATCGGTAAATCAAAAATTAATCAGGAACAACACCGATATCTTCGCCAAATACACAAATTAATCGACAAAAACATCATGAAACCCTAAAAAATACAAATCCAGCAAAAACTGAGTAACTTCAACCACAAACTAACTAATATCACAAAATAATCAACAATCCGTAAAATCGAAAAAAAAAAGGTGAGTAATAAGTAAACAGTAAACGAATAAAGAGGAGAGAGAGAGAAAGAGTCGAAGTTTATACCAGCGAGCGAAGGCGCTGCCGTCTTTAGCACGCTTCAGAGAAAGAGAAGACGCGGGAGTATCAGCTTCAACTCTCTTCCTCGACTTTGGTGGATTGTTGCTCGTCGTCGCCATTTTCTCTCTCTCTCTCTTCTTTCTCTCTCTAAAAGTATAAATTTAGTGAAGATTTTTGTGTGGAAATGAAGTAATGTGAAGCGGTTGAGAGTGAGTATTTAAATGAGTTTGGGAGTAATTAGAGTGTGGAGGGAGAAATTGGGAATTGGAAGAGTCTCTCTCTTGGGTTTTTCCCCAAATTTTGAAATTTCAATTGAAAATTGAAAATTTTTGAGCTTCAAATTCCCCCGCCTATTTTTTTCATTTTCCGCGGATTGCTCACTTGGCGTCCTTTCCTACCGTTCAGATGTTGTTGTTTTTTAATCGACGGTGTAGAATCGTTTCAGTTCCCTGACTACTCATCTCCCGCTGAATACTTTTTCTTTGTTTGTTTGTTACTCGCACAGAATTAGCGGCCCAAGAAGAAAATTTCCTAGTATAGAATTAGCGGCCCAAAATTCTTTGGGTTTTGGACTGCAGCCTTTGCTCTTTTTTCTTCCTTTTTTGGTTTATTACAAAGACGGAAATCCCGATAAATTTAACTACCCTAATCAAACGGGGCCAAGCGACCACAATTGCGTCTTCCCAGATAATGGTACGAAGTTGTGCGAGAGATTTCTAAATATGAGTAACCTCGATTCATTATCTGTGTCTCGGTTTGCAACTCAATGTGCAACTCGATTAACTTCAATCTTCATGGTGTTAAGATATAAAACCAATTATTAGACCTCAACCATTAGTGTATACTTTAATTGAAACATATACGGATGATACAATATCGGATAGGCCAAAATGACAAAGCTAGAGAAAATGATATTTGTGATTGGAAGTGGATTTTAGGAAAAGCCAAAGTGGAGGAGATTATGGAAAATTCATTTGCTTCCTAATTTCTTGAGTCTAGTTTAGTTAAGTGTCTTATTTTCGTAAAAGAATAAATTTCCTTATCATATAGGAAAAGATACTGGAAGTCATGTTTCCGCATCTCATTAGGAGTGATATTTCCTTATTGCTAGTTTTGTTTTTAGGAAGTCTAGGCTATTATAAATAGCACCCCTTTGTATTGTTTTTACACACAGTTTGAGAATTAATATCGAAGAGTCGAGAGAGAGTTTCTTTCAATGGGTTCAGGCTTTGAACACAAATTGAGCTAAGTAGTGTTATTCTTACTTCGACATTATTTGCTAATCGCGTTATTAGTGAGTAGTGGATCATTACTTAGATCGGCGTCTAGGTTTGATCATAGTTTGGACAAGTTATAGGTCTAACTTGTTCATCCATATCCTTTGTTATTTCGTTTCTTAGTTTATTTTCGTTCACAAATAAACCCCAAAAATCCAAAAATAGTCCCACAGTAGTACGGAACACCAATCTGTTCTATTGTAAGTTTTAAATCCGCTGCGTACTCGTATCAACGGAGTAAAAACCAGTTATTATGCCCCAACCATCAGTCTACGCTTTTGGTTGAAATGGTTCTCTTAACATGGTATTAGAGTATGTTGAAATATTTTTAGAGTGAGTAGAAATTAGTGACTTGGTATATGGTACAATATACATTGTATTTAATAATATGAAATCGTTAAATGTTGGTAGTTGTTTTTAAGTTCCAAGGGGCTCCTCTATATATAGTAGGGGTATGTGTGTTATTAAGAAGATATAATCAATGGAAAATCCTGACAAAATGATGGAAAATCACATTCTCTTACTTGCATTACTTTTTTTTTTTTGAAGGCAAGAACGGGAGAGGGGGTCATTCATTCATGTCAAATTCCGCAAGGGTTGTGACCCCTTCCGGAAAAGTATCTACAACAAATAATTCTTGACCACCAAGGGAACCAAGCCTAGCTACATAGTGAGCTACTGTATTGCCCGCCCGTTTAACATGAGAAATAGTAAAGTCGTGGAAACTACTACCAAGGTCGTCAATGTCTTCAAGTAGGAGATCGACCACGCCGGAGCCCAACTTCTTGTTTATCAAGGTCTGCGTCATAATTTGTGAGTCACTCTCTAGAATAATGTCTCGAAACCCCGAGCGTATTGCAGTGTGAACCCCAAATCTCGCGGCAGCTACTTCAGCAATCAAAGGACTCCAACTCCGTCTTAGTCTAACGGCAGCCATTCCAACCACATGCCCCAGATCGTTCCTTGCAACAGCCCCAAGGCCTACTGACCCATCCCCAAAAATAGCTGCATCAGTGTTAATCTTGTACATACCAACAGGGGGAGGGGTCCAGGAAGAAGATGTGATTAGCCTTCGCGCGCCACATTGTGGGTGGACAAATTCAGCATATTGACGTTGCTCACGGACTAACCTGATAAATCCCTGGACCACAGTTGCAGAGTCGGGTGAGACATGATTGAAAACTCTTTCATTCCTGCACATCCATGCAGCCCACGCTGTTGCCAGGAAGTCACTAACTGTCATTGAATCCATCGTGTCCAGCGCCTGCATAACTAGTTCATCAAAGCGAGAACTGGTTGTACTACAAATGAATGACGCAAAGGGGCTGGCATTCCAAATCAGAGCAGGGGTGTCACAGCTCACCAAAGCGTGAAAAATTGTTTCCGGTTCTCTTCCACAAAGCTCACAGACGGGGTCAGGCGTGATATGTTGGAAGTGAAGGCGCTCCTTCACAGCAAGGCTTCCTGAGCAAGCCCGCCAAATGAAATGGCGGAGCTTTGGGAGAGCATCAATAGACCAGATTTTCCTCCATCGAGAATGCCCCTGAGACGCGTCGTAGAAATCCAAGACTCCATTTGAGCCGAGCAATCCTAACCAGTAACAAGAGCGAACCGAGAAGCACCCATCCCTAGTCGGCCACCACATCCGCACATCCTTTGGAAAACGCTAGCTCAACGGGATGTCTAGCACTAACCTGCCATCGTCGGGGCTAAGAAGGGCGTCAATGACCTCCTGGTCCCACTCCCCGCTAACAAAATCGATCAGCTCCTCAACACGGAGGTCAGTTGGAGCCCACAAAGAACGCGAGAGAGTCAGCTTGTTTGGAATCCAATCACCATCCCACACATTGATATCACTTCCATTCCCCACACGCCACTGCAGCCCTTCAAGCAGCAAGGATTTCGCCCCCCAGATACTTCGCCAAGTATAGCTCGGGTCAAAACCTCGTAACGCGCCCAAGACATCTCCATCCTTGAAGTAACGGGCACTCAAGACACGGAAAAGGAGGGACTGCGAGTTATTAAGTAGCCGCCAACTCTGTTTTGCTAAAAGGGCTTGGTTAAACACTTTCAAATCACGAAAACCCAGACCACCCCATTTCTTCGGTTGACAAAGAGAGTCCCAGCTACGCCAGTGAGTTTTTTGCTCCCCTTCTTTCGCACCCCACCAAAAACGTGCTATAATTGAGTGGATCTCGTCCACCAGCCCCTCCGGAAGCCGAAACACGCTCATCATATATGTAGGGATGGCTTGAGCCACCGCCTTGATAAGGACCTCCTTTCCGGGTGCAGAGAGAAATTTTTCCTTCCAACCTTGAAGTTTTTTC
Organism: Spergularia bocconei; assembly: GCA_963457585.1. Classification (NCBI taxonomy): domain Eukaryota; kingdom Viridiplantae; phylum Streptophyta; class Magnoliopsida; order Caryophyllales; family Caryophyllaceae; genus Spergularia; species Spergularia bocconei. The sequence goes on from OY734958.1 coordinate 710,300, forward strand.
CATATTCTCTCTTTAAGACCAGCAAAAACCGCTTTTTTTGACCTCCCAATGATAGTAGGCAATCCTAAGTATTTCTCATGTTTGTCAACTTCTTGAACACATAATTCTCTAAGTATCTCATTCCTCCTTGCCTCTGGTACTTTTTTGCTAAAAGAAATCTCCGACTTTGCATAGTTAATTTTCTGCCCAGATGCTCTTTCATATTGGCTGATGATGTCAGCTAAAACCGAGCACTCCTCCAGATTTGCTCTAGCAAAAAGAATACTGTCGTCAGCAAAGAACAAGTGAGACACCCGAGGTGCCCCTCTGCACACCCGTGCCCCATGGATATGACCCAACTCGACTGCCCTACTCAAAGCTGTTGAGAAAGCATCTGCACACAGAATAAAGAGGTACGGTGAGATGGGGTCACCCTGTCTCAGACCCCGAGTCGGGATGACTTTTCCACGAACCTGCCCATTAAAAGAGAAAGCAAATTTAACACTGCTTACGCAGCGCATAATCTTGTCAATCCAACCATCACTAAAACCAAACTTCCTCGTGACCATTTCTAGGAAACACCATTCTACCCGGTCGTAGGCCTTACTCATGTCAAGTTTCAGAGCAAGCGTCCCACAACGCCCTTCCCCTTTCCTTTTCATCGCATGAAACGTCTCAAAAGCCACCAAAGCGTTATCAGTGATTAATCGACCTGGGATAAAAGCACTTTGATTTTCCGATACAATATTAGACAAGAACGGTTTCATCCGATTAGCTAAGGTTTTAGAGACGATTTTGTACAAGACGTTACAAAGACTAATAGGACGAAACTGAGGAAGGGATTTGGGATCCTTACATTTCGGAATTAGGACAATTGAGGTCTGGTTGAGTGCTCCAAGGTCAGCCGTGCTTCTCCACCATTTACGAATAAAGCTCACCACATCAGCTCCCACGATATCCCAGAATTTCTGATAAAACAAAGCATGGAAACCATCAGGTCCCGGTGCCTTATTTGGGTGCATCTGGTTAAGGGCACCAAAAATTTCTTCCTCTGTTGGTTCTGCATCCAGAATAGCATTTATTTCACTGGTGATGCGGTGCGGAATCCCTTCCAGCGCTTCCTCAAATGAGTCAGGTTGCCTAGCAGTGAACATGTCTTCATAGTAAGCTGTGATCATCCTTTCCACATTGTCATCCCCCTCATGCCACACACCCTCATCGTCTGTTAGACCCTTGATTGTATTACGCTTGCGGCGCTGGTTAGCCTTATGATGGAAATACGCTATGTTGCGATCTCCGTCTCTCATTTCATTTGTACGGGCACGGATGAACCAGAAAGTCTCTTCCTTTCGGAAAAGATCGTCTAGCTCTGAAGCTAACTCTCTACAATTGGCTAAGACGTCCCCTGATGGAGGACGTGCTTGCCAGATTTTTAAATTCTTCTGGGCCTTCCGAATACGCTTCTTAATGTCACCAACATTATGGCTAGCCCAGGTTGCAAGACCAGCTGCACAAGCACAAATGCGCTCCTCAGGTGGAGTGTTTGAGGTTGACCCCCATGTATCTCGAACTACCTGAATGCACTCTGGATTTGAGAGCCACAACGGCTCAAACTTGAAACCCCTCTGACTCCCTCCCGTCTTAAGCCAGAAACCGGTCCAAGCAAGATTGGGTTGTGATCAGACTTGTACCTCGGGAGGTGCTTTACATACATATCTTGGAACAAATCACACCAATCATCACTAGCAAGGAAGCGATCGAGCCGTTCGCGAATTACAGTGTTCTCGTCCCGACCCCTCTCCCAAGTGAAAATACTCCCTGTGTAACCAAGGTCCCGTAGTTCACAAGTATCAATTGCAGCACGGAAAGCATCAATTTGACGCTCAGCCCTATTAGCTCCACCCAGCTTCTCGTGCATACCCAAAATCTCATTGAAGTCACCAAACTTACTTGCATTACTTGATTATATGATAGTGCACAATCTTATAATTAAGTGTATTGACAAACTCTTTCTCTCAAACACATTAGTATGATCGAATTAGATAAGCAGCCTAATCTAATTGAACCGTCTTTGTATCTCAAAAGTCATATCGTGTAACACAGTTGCTTCATATAGTGGGCCGATATAAAGTTTTAGGAAAGCGAATTTCTGATGTGTCTAGAAGGGATATCCGGTTACCTCTATGTTTACAATTGTTCAAACACAGTCTTAGTGACTCTCGGTGGAATCAGCAGAGTGTTTGTGCATTTATCATCCACATTCCATGATTTTAATACACGTTTCAAACCCCATGGCCATTCACGTGAGGGGGAGGGTTAAGATATAAAAACTATTTATTGGGGCTCAACCATCAATCTACACTTTTGGTTGAGTTTAGTCTAACACATGGTATGCATTCCCTATCCTAAAAACCCCATCCTCCTCGGCCGTGAAGGAGCGGCGCAGAGCTCTTGTTGTTGGTAATCGTTTGGATGGGAGTTCAATAACTACGACAATTCCTATTTCCTTGGAACTTAATTCTCATGTCAAATTTGAGGGATTTTGACTATAGGTGATTATATGTCAAACTAGTTTTTGCACCCGTGAATTCACGGGACTGCTAAAATTATGAGTGATTACTGTCTTAAGAGAAAAATAATACAATATGTATCCCATGAATTACGATTTTTTGTTTACTTCAAAATCAAAGAAAAAATGAATGAGAATTTTCGAACATGGCGATGAGACTATGAGAGTCACCGTCGATTATAATACAATTTCTGCGTAACTATCGTGTTCATTATCAATATCTTAGGGTGATTATACATGACAAACTTTCTTTAAAACAGTAGAAGAGTAACAACCATCTCTCTTTCTATATAAATGTTATCAACTAATTTCCTATATATAAACAATCTAAAGGTCTAAATTGAAGAGTGAGTATCCTTTGTCCATTATCCTAGTATCTCACTCCCTACATCTCTCCAGTCATATTTCAAAAAAATATTATTTACCTTAAAAAAATGAAAATAAGTGTTAATTAACTTAGTCGTATTAAGAATCAAAGAATAATATCACACAATGAACGACTCACCATATATAAAATCATTTTAGTTCAACTATCACTATATTAGTTATGGAGGAATAATTATAACACTCCTGAACCAATTGTAGTTGCCCCTAGTTGAACTTATGTTTGCGCTTACTTTCACTAATGAATCCCATGTCCTCTTAGTATATAGAAATCACATATATTCTCACTGCCTTTACTACCTTCCCTGTCTCCTCATACCCCACAACCATCGATATACTCTTGGCTACACGACACGTCGGACAAAGGCACCAATTTATCTCTTTGAATTCAGTTTTATTCTTTCCCTCCGTACCTATTTTTGTGTCTCCACTCAACTTTTTTTCATAGCAACCAATCTCCCACAAACCCCCACCAACACATGCATCTCCCACAACTCATCATCTTCCTCCAAAAACCGTCATCTGAGCATGTAATCCCATATAATTTTATTTTGTCTTAAATCTACACATTGTATAAGATATTTGATAAAACCAACACAATAGAGGTCTCTTTTAGTTAGCTAATTAATCAAAGTGGTTATAGGGTCAAAATAGCATAGATGAGGGAATTGTAATTTTTTTTATTTAAGATATGTTAACTTAAACATTTTTCGTTAGGCATTGAATGATTTGAAAAATCAAATAATATTATAAAATTTACAACAACAATAAATAAAATTATTACGTATTTACATCCATCGAAGTTATTGTATAAGGAAATCATTTTTAGATTTCCATATGACTTTGGCATGGTTCTTTATAATCAACTGTGAGTGATTGCATAAGTGTAAATGGAAAACCAAAGATAATTAAAATCATACCTAGCTAATCAACTACAAACAAAATAAGAACTTATCAAAACGATCAAATTCCAATATGATAGCGTCTATATATAGAATATAAACAATTGAAATTTACAATCTAAATAAGAACAAAAAAAAAATACTTTGATAGTAGTACAAATACAAACTCTATAGGAACACTATCTATATAACTCTACAAATATGTTTCGCGCTCTCAAAAATGTGTTACGCAATGCGTGTATTTGTCATCAAAATCAAGTAAATAACCAAGGTATATATACTAATCCGAATTAACATGTAAACGACAAATTTGGCAAACCAATAGCCAAGAGTCACCATGTTTAATTTTACATTAAATAAAAGACTTTCAATTTATCCATAATTTAAAGTAAACATAAATAAATAAAATTCATGTTATATGTAAGATGAATGGTCACTTTGGAATTCAACCAGTCCAATAATTCAACGTCATATTAGTGATGTATTTATTTCATATATCAATGGAGACATTTTCATGTATGTAGGATGCTTACTCACTTTTGTAGAATTAAATATTGACCTAAATTTCTCCCTCTGCGACACGTAGGATTAGCGAATTACTTATGTTAGCCTATTAATATTATTATATAGATTTGAGGGATTTTGACTATAGGTGATTCAGAATTTCTTCGAATATATGGTCGTGGGTGGAGAATTTCAAGGGATGGGACAATTTTCAAAGGTGCTGGAGGAGGTTCCCAATCAAGTTGACTAAATCATGCGATTGGGACATGCCAAGCCGCAAAACTGACCCAGACTCGAACATTCAAACTTGACCCAAATTTCAACTCTGAATTCAACACGAAAATCCGAAATGAACTCGAATGCAGTTTGACCCGACCCGATAATGCGGGAGTCAAACAATAATCCGGTTTCAAAGTAAACCCATTATAGCTCAGAGTTTTCTTTATTAACTTAGGTCAAATTCAAGACAATAAATTTGACAACTAAAGATTATTTATGACATAGTGATGTTTTGTGTAATTATATTAGAAGCACAAACCTAGGTTTTGTTTATAAGTACCTTAGTAGTTAGTATTGTGATCATTGAGTTATATGCTAGATCACAAATATAATATTGTCATTTTGGACATTAAGATGAGTGGCGATTGGGGAAAGAATAGTAAGACCATGTCCAATATAACTTAATAAACATGCATTCAAATCAAATTCAAGCAATATTATAGTGGATCACGTCAAAGTTGTTCAAATAACGATAAATGATTCGGATCTATTTTATGGTATTACGTATGCCCTCCTGGCCCCGTCCCATCTCAAACATCATACGTAAAAAATGAACTGTTATTTAGGGGGGGTGTATACACCAATCGGTTAATTAAGGTCGCCAAAAAAAAAATTAAGAATATTCTAACAAACTTGCTTTTTACTTTTATTTTTTTGGAATTTTTGATTAACCGATTGGTATACACTCTCCTCAATACGCGAGCGTATTTTGGGTATGAGGTGTTTGAGTTGGGACAAAAGAGGTAATTTGTATCTTGATTAGTTTTCAGCTAATTCAGACCAGATCGGATAAAAAAAAAGATAAAATTTGGTTAAACAGAGTATAAGGAGATAGAGCAAGATGCGGGTCAAGAGTGTGTTTGTTTCTTGTATTTCCGTACATAGTTGTAATCTAATGACCTTTTTGGTAAAGTTTTGATCATCATATGAATTTTCCAGGTAAGAGACAAAAGAAATGATGGATAGAAGGTTCCGTTTGGAGTTTCTCCTTCAAAAACTGTTATCGGGCCCCGAGTTTCCCAAAGACATGGAGTTAAACACAAAGTACAAAAAGCTCATTACTGCTAACTTCTATATCTCTCTAGAATTGTGAGACACAAGGTAGGTTAACTCAAAGGCTTGACCAATTCCTCTCAACACTCGTGCTCTCTCTTCGCATTCCTCCAAATTACAAAGCCGTTGCAGTTTTCACACTCACATTCCCTTCCTTCCTTCCTTCTAGAGAGAGAGAGGAGAGAGGGAGAAAGAGGGGACTACTTGTCTACTCCACTTTACTCTCTTCTTCTTCTTCATTCATCTTCCGAGTAAAAACAGTTTAAACTTTAAACCCCCCTTTTTAATTTTTCATCTCCACCCCCTTTGCAATTAAATTACAAAAATCAAATCAATTTTACCTCATCCGGGTTTGATAAATAAATCTTAATTAATTAAATTCTAAGGTATGCCCACTTCTTAATCTTTGCTATTTTGATTAAATTATCACTCTAATTATGTTTAAAATCACTCATGCAATGTCCTTTAATTAATGGGTATGTTTTATTGAATAGGGTTTATTTGTTTGAGATTTTGTGCATGTCAATTCTCACTTTAATTGTTATGCAAATTCGTCAAAGTTTGAATCTTGGTACGTTTCTTTGATTTTTGTGAGTGATATAATGTGATTGTTGGTTTTTAGATTTTGTTTTGAAATTGTTATTGGTATGAAACTGGTGTAATTTCTGGTGATTGTAGTGTGATTAGAGTTTGAGCATGTTTAATTTTGTTAATCTCTCTTCTTTTGTTAATTTTATTAGTCATGCACCGAGGTTTAAGCAATCTAATTAGCTGTTTAATTAAGATATTTTAGCATAGTAGTGTATCTATATAGTTAAGCCTAATTTGTGTACTAATGGGTTGTGTTCTAGTGGTAATCCTGTCAATTTAACTCGGTCGAGCTTTTATACCCTGATCTTAATGGTTTCGGTTTGATTTGCGGTTATTAAATTTTGTTGTGGTGTGGGACTCTTTGCCCATTTCCAACTATTTTTCTAAAACTTTTTAACTTGTGTTCAAAGTTCATCTGTTTTTTGCAATATTTTTTTAAACCTTTTTATTTATTTTGACGACTTTCTAAATTTCCTTTGAAAGTGTTTAAATATGTCTAAATTTCCTTTTTATTTGTTGTGGTTACTGGATGACGATTCATGTTAGCCGACCCCAAATCATTTTGGGAATAAGGCTTGGTTGTTGTTGTTGTTGTTGTTGTTGTGGGACTCTTTGCCCGGACCCTCGTCTTGTAGGGACGCCAATGTGCACCGAGCTGCCCTTTATAGTGAAGTCCGATTTTTGTGCTAATGGGTTGTGTTGTAGTGGTAATCGGGTCAAAGTAATACATCTTACACGCTGATCTTAATAGTGTATATGTTCTCAACTTGCTGCAGAGCATGGTTTGGGTTCAACTGCGTCAATGAGATTGTTCAAAATAGATGCCTGACCCTGGAGAGACTCATAATACAGGGCTTGTTGAACGATTTCGCTCTCTCTTTCGTGGATGGATATGCGGCCAAAGTTTTAAACAGTTTTTTGATCTGGTGAGATTTGGTTTTGGGTGAACTATGTGGCATTCGAGTTTGCGCATACTCTAAATGCTGTGCTCTTTTTGTTATTGCAGGTTAGCTCAGTAAAAGAACAGGCTTCGTGGCACGGTATGGAACCAATTGAGATTTCTTCGTCATTGGATATTGATTTCGATTCTTCAGATGATGAGCCGGAGGTTGGATCTACACTTGAAGAACCTCAAGCTGTGCATATACCCGAATCCTCAACTAGAAGGACGCTGCCTAATTGGCGGGAATTTCCAAGTACAAATACAAGAAATGAGCGTGAGCACTCAATATATTATTAAGTTTTTTTCCTTTCACCTTTTTGGGTTGCGTCCGATACTGTTTTTTTTAACCCATACATCCCCATAGGTATTCAAATGTAACATCTAAGGCCGCCTTCTGCTTCTGGTAGAGTATCCCATTTGTATGCTGGTCAGAATTCTCTGGCTGGATGTTCAGTTGGTTAATTTAAGCCCAAAATCATACTCATCTGGGTGCTGATTACAGTGTTCTTTTCAAAGGCGATTTGACTTAGGTCTCAATCCAAAATGGTGATGGAAATTTTTGTTTGAATAACTTCATTTGTGTCTACAAACACGATTAAATTAGTGCTTTTTATTAAATTCACTTGCCGCCTGAGTTGTTCAGGCTGCTATATTTTAACCTGTTTATAAAGTAAGTGATATAAAAGTTGTTCTCAGGCGAAATATTTGGGTTCTGTTGTGACTCTGTATTACTTTACAGGTTCCCAAACCCAAGGTTCGAAGCTACCTTCTAATTTTGGTAGAGGAAACCATTCGTACGCTGGTCACGGTTCTCAGGCTGAATCTTCTGCCAGCGCGAGCTATGGTAATATTTTAGCCCTAAATTCATAATCATTAAAGATGTGTGAAGTAGTGCTCAGCTTCTCACTCCGAAAGATGATGCATTTGTTTCTTGGAATAACTCCACATGCCTGCAATGCAGCATACATGCAAGACCCTAAGAAGAGGCTCCTTCCACCTTCTTTCCAGCCACCTGGAATGCGTTCTAAGCAAAGTAATTATCGGGATTTAAACAGTAATCGCAGTGGAAACAATGGTGGTTTCTACAATTCAGTGGAGTTGAATGCGACAAATTCTGCCACCTATGCAAAAGATAGTTTTTCCAGAGGCACCGACAATGACCCACATATGTTTGATAGTAACCGTCCTCGCATTCTTCCCCACACTTTGATTCGTGGCAAGGCTGTTTCGTCAACTCAGATTTCTAATTCTAGTGACCCTCTCCTAAATATGGGTTTTGGGGAAGAGAGGGGTTCAGGCGATGAAAGATTAATATATCAAGCAGTGCTACAGGTAATCTTCTTAATTCTCTTGTCAATCATACCCAGCGAGTTTTCCTGCTGATACTCTTATGAAATATCACATACGGAGTAGATACAATCTCTTTCCTCTTCCTTAGATTTTTGTCACTCTCTAAAGTTGTGTTGACTGTGACACAGAGTGCCAGAATGGTAAAAACTTGATTTTTTTCTGCATATTATTGGGTGGGCTGCCACAATTGGTTGTTATTTCATTCTATTATTCACGCAACATGCTTAGGTAGTGACATGGTGTATCAGTTTGCGGCGGTTCACTCATCCATGTATACTGTTGTGTTACCTTGAGCCCCTCTTTTGTTGCGTCTTGAGTTGGCCCTTGTTCTTATAAGGACTAGAGTAAATTTGTAAAAAATAGTGTGTATTTAGTATAGATGCCAATCTCTGTAATGATTATTGATCTGTGGTAATACTAATTTGATGATTTGAGCAACTTTTCAATTACGTAGTTCTGCAGTAGGCATCATTTTATCAAATAAATCAGTTGAATTTTACCCTACCTTGTTAAAAAGCAGAATTCAAAAAGATTGGGCTCTAATAAACTGTTTTGGTTGCATCTATTGACAAAGACTCCCTTTGAGTATATAGAGGCACCTACATGGTCCTCACTCCACTCTGCTAAAATTCATATCAATTGCTAGGAAAGTCTGAATTCAACAAGGCCAAGAGGCAGATGACATCACTTCTTTGATTTTAGTTGAGTTCTCCAACTCTTTGCTACTCATGGGGGAGTTGGCCTTTGCTATCTTTTTTACTCCCCCCCCCTTGATATGAACCTTCAATTTTTAAACATTGTCAAGTGTAAACCCACAGCTCTTTGCTACTCATGGGAGAGGCTGACTATTATATCTTGCTCACCTTTCCGAGGATGTACCTTTTTCCTTTATTTCTCTCCTTTTTCTTTCCCCCCCTTTGTTACAAACCTTCAATTTCTAAACATTTTCAGTCTTGATTTGATGCTATGTCTCCGCCTCTGCCATTGAGGAATGTATTGTCAGTGTACGCTGCTCGAATTGTAGAATAGTGAACTGTGATTGAATTTAGAAAATCTGTTTCAACTTTCAAGTGTTGAATTAGGCACTTAGTACTGTTTTGCATGGTGAAGGCTTCTTTTTCTATAAACAAATTATTTGCTTGATGACTGATGAGATGGTGTGCGGTGGATTTTTGATGGTGCTGTGGTATGGATCTCCAAGTGATCAAGGTTTGACAGCAAAGGGGTATTTTCATTTGTCTATAAGAACCGCTCAAGCTACATTTCAGTTTGTCTCGAAAGGTTTACATGGTTATCATGGTAGATATGATGTGGTCTCTGTATTTCAAAAGAAGGATGTATAGTTGTATACTATGAGCCTATGATTTTCTCTTGTTGAAGGCAAAAACCCGACCCGGGTGCGATGGACAACGGTTCTACGAAGTCTGCCAGGACTTGATAGCTGATACTCTGTACTTGGCTGAGCCAATGTATAAAATTAGTACTTAGTTTTGTATCTTATAGGGTCATCTTTTATTTCACCGCAGGACCTCAACCAGCCAAAAAACGAACTTGACGTGCCTGATGGTGTCTTATCTATCTCTCTGTTGAGACACCAGGTTTGTTTTGCTTATTTTATTTGAATGTGACTTCAGAATTCTGTTGCTTCAGAAATTACTAATAGTTATAATATTCAATTTTAGTTTCTGGCCTACTTTATATTAACTATCTGCACATGAAGTATACTATCTTGCTTAGGGACTCCATTTCTTTTGATTACAGAAAATCGCACTGTGTTGGATGGTTCAAAAAGAATCTACGGTGCATTGCTTGGGTGGTATTCTTGCAGACGATCAGGTCCCAGCTTCCCCATCTTTTTAAAATTCTGTATGCATGTGATTGCTCAAACTTTAACAATTCATATGAAGTATATTGCATCGATGCTTATCTGCGTTGACCTTGTCAGAGCTACCTATGATCAGCTTTCCTCGAGTGCTTGTATCACATGTATATGATGGTCTCTATGCAGTTGATTTATATGATCAGTTTTTGAAACTTTCAGGGACTGGGTAAAACTATTTCGACCATTGCTCTTATTCAAAAGCTGAGGAACTTGCAGATGAAGTTTCAGTCGAAAAAGCCTGACAATAATATTACTGAAGCATTGGATTTGGATGATGATGACGATGACAAGGGGAAGAAAGTAGATGATGCAAATTGTAAATCAGGTTGCGATGCTAAACCTGCTATCTTGAACTTGGATGATGATGAAGATGATAATGGAAGTGCCTCTATAGCTCCCATGCCCCCCAAGAAGAAGGGGCGTATTGATGGCCAAAAATGTAGCTCAATTGCAAGCTTGTCACACCAGACAGCCCCGAGGAAGAGGCATCCTGCAGGTACATTGATAGTGTGCCCGGCAACTGTTTTGAGGCAGTGGGCTAGAGAGTTGCATGACAAAGTTACTGAGGAAGGAAAACTTTCTGTTTTGTTGTACCATGGAGGCAATAGAACAAAAGACCCTTTGGAGCTGGCTCAGTATGATGTTGTGCTTACCACATACGCTATAGTCAGTAATGAGGTTCCTAAACAGCCACTGGTTGATGAGGATGATGGTGAGCAAAAATTTGGTGAACGGTTTGGGATATCACCTGAATTAAATCCCAAGAAGAGAAAGCATCCATCAACGTCAGGCAAAAAGGGGAAAAAAGGTAGGAAACTAGAAGATAGTGTACTCTGTGGTAATTTAAGTGGTGCCCTTGCCAAAGTGACTTGGTTTAGAGTGGTATTAGATGAAGCCCAAACTATCAAAAACCATAGAACACAAACAGCTAGAGCATGCTGTGGACTAAGAGCGAAAACGAGGTGGTGTTTATCTGGAACTCCGATTCAGAATTCTATTGATGAATTGTACAGCTACTTCAGATTTCTTCGACATGAGACATATTCAACTTACCCAGCCTTCTGTGAGAAATTAAAAATTCCTATATCCAGAGATCCAACAATGGGCTACAAGAAACTTCAAGCAGTACTGAAGACTTTACTTCTCCGTAGGACAAAAGGTGAGCTGTGTCTTACGGTGACTGTCTGATTATTCTCGTTTTGCAAGGCAGATATGTTCTTGTTGCTGGATACTTGTTCTAGAATGAGAGATCACATACTTTCTGTGTACTTGATTTTTACTAGGATCCGAGATACCGATTATTATTAACTGAGGAAAGTTACCGCAAGGTAAGTATATCAGTAAAAGTAAAGAAAAAATGTCGAATGAGATGAAAAAGAGGCTTGCGGTAGTTTTGAAATTCTAATATGTTCTGCGAAACATCTGTGTAACTTATATTAGTTATGCTATTCACATTTTTTAAAAGTCAATATGTGTTTTTTTTTCCCCATATGTACTGCTGTTTGTCGTATGTTGTATTTTGTTTTTGGAGTTTGTTTTTCATTCTGTTTACAAAGTTCTCTATCTTCCCCTCTTTATCCGAATCTAATGCTTACGGTCTACACTGTGCAGACACACTACTTGATGGGGAGCCTATTATAAGCTTGCCTCCCAAATTTATTAATATGAAGACAGTAAACTTCACCATTGAGGAGCGTGCCTTTTATGCGCAGCTAGAGGCTGATTCACGTTCACAATTCAAGGTGTTTGTACATTCTTATGTCTTATATGATTATATCCATTTAGTTGGTGAAGATTAGTGTGTCATTTTCCTTTATTCTGAAATGGTCAATGCCATGTTCAGTTCTTTTGAAACATATAGCTGTGGCCTGTAATGATAATGTTACAGTTGAGCTGCCTGATTGGCTGATTTCTGTATTCTGGCGATCTTTTCCCTTCTATCCAGTTACGTATTGGAAGAATGACTGCTTATCCTACCTTGTTTGCAGTTTTCTTTTTGTTATCTGTATTTATATAAAGTTCAATTTACCTATATAAAAAAAACATATCACAAGCAGAAGTTTCTTCCAAGTTGATAAATATTTATATCTTTGTGGGCTCTGATGTATGTTATTTATGATATCTCACAGGCATATGCTGACGCTGGCACGGTCAATCAGAATTATGCCAATATTCTGTTGATGATTTTGCGCCTTAGACAGGCTTGTGATCACCCACTTCTCGTCAAGGGTTTTAATGCAGAACCTGCTAGAAGAACAAGTATGGATAAGGCTAGGAAACTCCCTAGGCAGACATTGTTGCAACTGGTACACCGTTTGGAAGCGCCCTCCGCAATTTGTCGCATCTGCAGCGTATGTCCATCTACTAGCATTTACGCTTTCCATTTCTTCACTCTTATACAATCTATCAGCTGGGGGGGGGGGGGTTCTAATTTCTATTGTATTATGAATGTACTGTGGAGCGCTGGGTTGTGGAAGCCAGCCCACCAGATTCTTGATCAATACTTCCTACTTGTTGTTCTAGGCCAAAATTTCAGAGATATGATTCCATTGGGTACACCTTTCAGTCCTTGGTTAGTGGTGTGCTTTAGTTGTTCCACTTTTGTGTTTTATTCGCATAGGGCTCTCCTCTCGATCAAATCTGCCTAACATAGAAAAGTTACACGATGGATTTTGGTCAATGCCGACAATATGATTGGGAAAGGTCCTCCACAATTCAACTCACGTTACTCTTTAAGCTTCCTGCACCTTTTCCATCACGAGTTCCGTCTAGGATTCAGGCATTGTACCTGTTGCGATGCCTGGTAGTCTTTGCAGACCCTAGTCACTGAAATTTGTGTCTACAAAGTACAAACAAAGAAGTTCAGTCTCCTCTCTTTCAACTTTATTTAGGTTTGGATTCAAGTTGAGCTAATTCTGTGAGGTCTAATGCCTTTGCAGGACCCTGCTGAAGATGCTGTCATCACCATCTGTGGCCATGTTTTTTGCTATCAATGTGTGGGAGACTACCTCACTGGTGATGACACTATGTGCCCAGCTCAGAGATGCAAGGAGCAGCTGAGTGAAGATGTTCTTTTTTCAGAAGCTACCCTCAGGAGTTGTCTCTCAAGTGACTTTGATGGCCATTTGTCAAATGGTGGTAGTTCCAAGAGTTCGTCAATTCTGAGCAGTGAGTATAGCTCTTCTAAAATCAAGGCTGCAATGGAGATACTCCGTTCTCATTGTAAAACAAATAATCCCTGTATAGAGCTGGATGGGTTAGGGGACACAGATGTGGAGAATTCCTTTAGTGCGCAAGTGAGAACTGAAAATGTGGGCAATTCAACCTCACAAGGACCCATAAAAACTATTGTTTTCTCCCAGTGGACTCGTATGCTGGACTTGTTTGAGTATTCATTAAATCAGGACTGCATTCAGTATAGGAGGCTTGATGGTAGTATGACTCTGGTTGCCAGAGACAAGGCTGTCAGAGAGTTCAATTCTGATCCTGAGGTTTGTTCTCTACCACCTATTGTTCTTATTGAAATCATTGGTGTGTCTGATGTGAGTAGAAGTGTAGAATGCCACATGACGAAGTGAACTTATAAGCTCACTCTGTTCTTCAACAAAAAGATGATCAGCTGGATCTTTATGAGTTAGATGTTTGATAGAAAAACACATGTTGGTTCTGTCGAGATTCTCAGCAGTCTAGTGTCTTGGTATTTTTTTTTGAGGGGGTGTCTCAATTTTTTCAATATATGAAGTTGGAATTATATGGTTAAATGCATTTGCGGTAGATATTATTAGTGGGTGAGGTGCAGAAGCATAAATTTATGTCTTGTTTTTAGGCATGATCTACGGTTATCTTCAATGAGAAAATATTCCTTCATGTCAGCTGTACTTGTCAACTTTACACCTTTGTTTGCTCATCTTGGTATTGCCACTTTTCTTCTGATCAAACAACTTAATTTATTTCTTCACAGCTTCTTTATTCTGCTTTAAATAGTGTTCACTTTTGGTTGGTGATTCTAGGATTCCATGTCCTTGGCCCCCTTGTCTTAATCTTCCTAAAATCAGGCATCCAAACAAAAGAAATTCATGAGCTTTCTGGTATATAGAAATCAAGCACAAAATCTCATGCTCTAAATGGGGTTTTTCAGCCTCTACTTTAGCCGTGCCAATATTGTACCCCTGGGGCACCACCTCCTTTCTGAGCTTTATCCCCCTAAAATTTCAAAATATCGGATGCTTTCACCGAAAGGGGGGGGGGGGTTTACTAGTAAATATGTTATAACTGCATCTGGGGGTGGTACCGTCGGAGGTATGTTAATATTTCCCTCCTTCAGTGTACGTGGTGAGTGGGAGCAGATCGTGTAGAAAGACCGTATGTTCATATTTGTAAAATGGTTCATGCAATTCTATCTTTGTCATTTTCCCCCTTTCATTCTTTGTGTTCATGTTAGCTGACCCCAATGGTTTTTGGACTATAGCACTGTTGTCCTCTGCTCTTGCTTGAATGATTATGCAATTAAGTGGGAAGTAGAAGTTTCATTGCAATTGAATTAGACACGTTTGTCAGGCCATTAATTTACAGCTAATTTATTTTTACAGCTAATTACCATTGCTGATATGTTTGCTTACGGGCGTCACTCTTTTAGGTGTCATATTGTATATGGGAGTCACCCACTTGGAGTCCTTTTGAATATAATGATATCCTATCTTACTTATCCAAAAAAAAAAAAAAATTTACAGCTAATTACCATTGCTGATGTTTTCTTTTCGGTATGTCTCTTTGAGATAAGTCTCGGTTTTACAAGGACCTATTTTCATCAACCTGTATATTCTATAAGATCCACTCTGATGGATAATGGGACCTCATGGATTCAGCTCTGTGAGATCATGAGTCAATATAAAATCCCTCCAAACTTTGACGATCAACATAGTGGCATCAATCGTTGAGAGGTGATAAATTTTAACACTTGTCAATCCATCATATATAGGAGCCGATATTAGTATTTGAAAATCCCCAACAAATAGTTTGTAAAATATAAACTCTTCGCAAATAGGAATTTATCTGTCCTATCTCTTTGTCAATAGAATCTGTGATTTATTATATTTGCACCAAGAGTATTATAGACGAATTTAGATTTGATCTCCATGTGAACTTTTTATAAAGAAAGACCCTAGGTAATATGCTTTTGATGTATAGTTGTAGAGCTGATACATTCTTTTATCGTTTATTTCAGCCCTTAAGGGACATCTCTTGGTGTCTCTTTCCTACAATTCTAATTGCGTTGGGTGTTTTTAGGTTATTGTGATGCTGATGTCTTTGAAAGCTGGAAACCTTGGTTTGAACATGGTTGCAGCTTGCCATGTTATCCTTTTGGATCTTTGGTGGAATCCAACAACAGAAGACCAAGCTGTTGATCGAGCACATCGTATTGGCCAAACTCGGCCGGTTACAGTGTCAAGGATTACTATCAAAGATACAGTTGAGGATCGAATCTTAGCCCTTCAGGTATGCCATGATGCATGCAGTCACCTTTCTGTTGCTCTTAATCTATGATATATTTACGACAGCAAAATCAAAATTAAGCTGAAAAACCAAATATCTCAGTCTCACCCACCAAATCCCTTCATTTCTCATCTAGCTGTTTTGTTTGTTTGTTGGGGGGGGGGGGAGGTGGAATGAGTTTTTGGGGTACCTAAAATCTCAGAAACAACTTCTAGACTGTAGAGGCCATATTCTTTGCAAGAAACTTGGTATAAGAGAGGGATTCCCTTCCTAGTTCATACACTCTCTTGCGGAACACTAACATTAAGTGAGGTAACATTACACCGGATATTCCGTATAAAAAATGCCTGGAACACTGTAGTTTTCTTTGCCCTATTGGCGGAATCTCCTTGAACTTTCAAAGAGGCGTCACTATCTGTGCTTCTAAGGAATGGGAGTCACTTACTGTCATAACAAGGATGCTCTCTTCCAGTCTTGTCTCCCTTTAATTTTCTCTTTTTAATATATATTGTTCTCTTATTAGAAAGTTAGTGAATTACAACGGATGTGAAGGAAGTCCCCTAAGAGTATCAAATGCCAAATATCCTGTACATGACTAGTGGTAACCAGATTACTTTCAAACAACATTCTTGTCTGATCCTGACAAAATTTCTATTTACATGAATTCCGATTCTGGCACGAGTCTGCTCAAGCATTTGCAAAGTTTAATAAGAAATATTCTTCTTTTCCCTCGTAGTGAATTCCTGCTATGCGGCTATGGCAAATATTATAATTCATAACTTAAAAAATTCAGCCTAGACCTCAGTTTCGTATATACACTCCTCTCTTTAACCTTGGATAGGCAATTTTCAGAGTATTCAAAAAAGTTGTCAAAAACCACATTATAAAATCTCAACTTTGCAAAGAACCACCTTAAAAATAAGTTTGTCTACAACCACCTTAAAAATACATTTGGCCTTGGTAAGACCACCTTAGTTCCTTCTCCCACCACTAAACCACCCATCAGTCCATTACTACCTCAAACCATCACAAAACACCTCAACAAAATATTCAAAGTAATTCAGAAGTAAATAGTCTGAAGTATAATTTGTTAATTTTGAAATTTAACATAAATCAAAAGTAACATACTAGACTTTCAAAAGCAACTTATTATGTGGTCTCATCTGATGAGACGTTTATATGCACAGATTTCAAACCCACAACTTTTGACCTATGAGCGATAACATATGTTGTAAGTTTGTTTGAAATGTTTGAACTCACTTAATATTAGTATGAGTTCGGATGAACTTACTAATACAGGTGGCTCTGCCACCAAGGGTCAGACCACAACTTATCATCGGTCTGTGAATCAACTAAAGTTAATATGGCTATTTGATCCATACATTCTTGCAGTAATTCTGGTTTATTCTTCGTTACTCTTTGTTTGTGGGAATCTCATCTTTTCGTCACTCATCAGGATTGGTAGCTTATGTTCTTGACTTTGATCACTTTCAGTTTTGAAGTCCTGACCAGTCACCTGTATAGAATTGTTCACTATCTTGGTTAAACATGAATAACGAACGTCAGCAAAGCTTTGTGCCAGAACTTATCCATCTTTATATACAACAACATCTTTAACCCCAGTGCCTTAAAGGCTCCCGCCATAAGGCGGGGTAAGGGGGGGTCGGATGCACGCAAGCCTTACCCCTATTGAAACATAGAGAGGCTGCGCACGGATGACCCAAAATGAAAATTGCTACGAGAATCGCACCGACTGACTGCTACTTCACAAAATAAGAAGCACAGACAGTTTTATGAGCCATTTTGCTTTATTCCATTATATCCCAAAAAACAAAGAATAATTAGTCTTTGGCTCCATTGGAAATGGAATTACTTATCCATCTTTATATCAGCTAGCAAAATTTTGTTAAGAAGGCCATGTCAGTTTCGAGTAACAGTCTTATCTGGCGAGGGTTAGAGGCTGTTCCATACTTACTATAGCTCTCCTAATCATTCTTTTGGCATGCCTGCAGGAGGAGAAGAGGAAGATGGTGGCGTCTGCATTTGGTGAGGACCATGTCGGTGGTTCTAGTGCTCGTCTTACCATTGATGATCTTAAATATCTATTTCTGGGCAGTCGAGCTTTATAACACCTTCATGCGGCTAATGGTACACTTCTTTCATCGACCCCCTTCGCGCTGTGCTCCCTTTTTGTGTGTGTATGTGAATAATTAGGTAAAAATTCTTGTGAACTTGCAGTCGAGCAGGTAGTCAATTTTGTTGCTGTTATGACTAATGCTAGTCTCTTGACTCTCCTAGGTGGCAATTTTAGTTTAGGGTTTCTAACTTTTCGAACATATTTTTTGTTGGAAGCCACCGGAATGATGGGGCATGCTTATATATGTAAATATCTGATCCGAGGAAGAACTAATTTAAGTAGCAAGTTTTCCTGTATTGACTGTCTGAGTGGTAGGTACCATCTTGTAAATTTGTGTTCAACGTGTTCCGTGTCTTTGTACATTAAGCTGTTGGTTGCGTGCTTAAAATCATATGTGAACTGGTTAGGATACTATGGTCTGGTGTGAATATTGTAGAAGTTATATTGTGGTTCTTTTTTGTTCTTGTTCTTCTCTTGTACAGTTATGGCTCCTCAGTTTCCAAGATTCTTGACTGTACGTTTCTGCATTTCGAAAAGAGGTGTGGATATGTGTAGTTGGACAAAAGAGGTATGAAATGGGGAGGCTGCAATGATCTGGCAATTGTCCAGAAATATGGTTGCCTTTTTTCTTTGGGTATGTATTCAGCTGAAGTTGAGCTCATATAGCTTGCATGAAAAACTTTCATAGGACTGGTTCATATTCCATTAACTGGACCAAAAAAGAATCTCTTCCTTCTCATGCCATCACTGTAGATATGCGGAAAGACAGTAGAACCTTAAAAGGATTCAAGGTTTCGGTGAAACTTGTGAAGTTTACGCTGTTAAGTTTGTGTAAGAGAAAACGAAAGGATGTAGTAGTTAGTACTAGTTGGACTGGAATCGGAAGGTGAATGGCCTGTCCAGCACGAGTGACGTGAAAAGGCTGGATGGGGAAAGGATGTATTCACAGTAAGTAATATGGAAAAGTTGCCTCAGTCTGTAGTAACTTTGCAGAAAGTAATTTGCTTAGGAGACTGGAATAGAGAATCGAAATGTGCATGCAGCAAAGCAAGCAAAGTGACCAAATAATCACCTGCTTTCACCTCACACACTCAGTCACTGAGTCGCACAGACCAAGGATGGTGGTACCCAAACCATCATTTTCTCACCTCTATCCCAATTCCCAGGTAGTATCACTCGTCTCTCTAGATTCTTGGCATATATATATAGGCTCTTTAAGGACCAATTTGTTTTGAGCTAGAGGGTAGCCTACAAGGAAGAAGTACCGAGCCCGAGCTGTATGGGGATTGTGGCTGTATTGAGCCGTATCCACAAGGTGTACCCAACTTTTTTGTGAAGCGGCAGCTTAACCGTCTAAAGTACTCGTCCCATAGAGAATTGATGTACCCTGCCTAGAGCTGGATTGGCTAACCTGACCTGAGTGACCTGGCCAAAATTTCGACTTGACTTAACCTGATTGACAATCGTTACTATCCAAACCAGAACCGCTGAACGCGCTCATGAATGGCCTGACCCAATTGAGACTCTTTGACTATCTACATTCTTATGTGGATGATTAGTGGCTGAGCTAAAATTCCTGTATCTCGATCACTAACGATGTCTTTGTCGTCACAGACCAGAGTATTTCATCACAAGGCCACGGGTATTAGTTTCAATGAATTCAATCTTATTAGATGACAACCCTGTCCAAAATGTGAAACCACTGTAGAAATCAGAGAACTGAACAGAACTGGAGATCATTTGACAATAATATAGGCAGCAGCGTCTCGACGACCATTTCGGCAGACCATTTCGAATTGTTATCCCTTTCTCTGTGATTACTAGGATTTACTAAGTTAGTAAGTTTGTGTGCACAGATGATGATACCACTATAAAATGCATGGTTTATTTCATTATATTACAACAGTACTAAGCTAGCTATAGTAAGTACTAAGTAGTACATCAGATCAATTGAAGCCAAAATTAAGCTGCTTTACAATTTACATCGGAATTACTCTATGATACAGTACTATTATGATAACTACATAGTATGTATGTTAGCTAATCAGTGCTTCGAATTAGCAGACATTGGGGCCAAATCCCACAAAACCATTGGCACCATCAATAGATATTTGAATTCCTTCTTGCTGAATATTCCCTATAATGGACAACCCCGATGGCGAGGGCGCGAACGCGAAGCAAAACGTCCCTGTCTCGTCTACCGGGATCAAGAAGTTCCTTGCGGGCAGGGTCAGGACCGGCCCGTCCGCAAAGTAGAACGACACGGTAGGGACCCGGACCGACGAGAACCCGCTCAGGTCGTAGCAGGTGTCGAATATCGACTCCCCTGACGCCCTGGGCAAATTGGCCGTCTGAGACACAAACGCTTCCCGAAATGCCACGTAGGCGGCTGTCGGAAATCGGGTGACAGCCGTGCCCGTGTCCATGACCACGCCTCCGTCCCCAGACTCTGTAAGCCCGAAGACGCCGTCGGACACCGAGACACGAACCCCACCTACACCGAGCCCAGCGAGCCCGACGTAGTAAAAACTCGGGGCTCGTGGGTTTCGCACCAGGTTAATCCACGCCGCGCCCTGCGGCGTGGCTTCTCGCCCGAACACGAGCGAGCCGGTAGACCCGGTGCCCCGACTGACCAGACAGTAACTGAAAGCACCTCCGGTCTGGCCCCCAAGCTGGCCCACAAACGACATGGCCCCACTCCCTAGCCCCAACAAGCCAGCCGCACCAACGAACATGCCTTGATTAGTGTGCCCACACCCCATGGCCACATTCCGTACGGTGGTCCCACCAACAGTGATAGTCTCAAACGCCAAGGTTCCCTTAGTAAAGGAGCCGTCACTGTAGAGGACCTCGTACCTGCACCTCCCCGAGTGGCTGCACCCCGAGTTCTGGACTCGGTCGCAGACGGACGAGGAGCAGGACACGCCCGAAAACGAGTTGGATTGGGCCGGGTTGAATACCGGGTCGGTTTGCTGGTAACACTCGTCACAGGGCTGGCATTGGACCCACACAATGTCACTACCCGAGTCGATCACCATGTACTGCTTCCTAGGCGGACTGCCTACTCCTATGCGTATGAAGTACTCTCCACTCCCTTGCTCCATCCCCGACACCACCCCCGTCCCGAACGACGCCGCTTTGTAGTCGTATATTCCGGCCGCGGCTGTCGTTGCATTGGACACCCGCCTCACCACCGTGCCGACTCGCTTCACGTCGCGTTGTACCCGACGGGCGAGTCGGCTACGGTGATCCTCATCCTTGCTGTTGTGTGCTTGTTTGGATGACCTCAGGTTGTCCCTGTGGATGAGGTTCAGCTTGATGCTCACGTTTGACGAGTTTGACAGCTTTCCATCATCCTTATTATGATTGTCATCTTCATGGGACAGTGAAATTATGTTTTGTTGTTCATTTGTGTCAATTTTGGTCTTCTTTCTTGTGTGAGACGACGACGAGTGTTGCTTAGTAGAAGAGAGTGTTTGTCGGACGTTCAAATGTTGGTAATTTGGGTAAGTGGTCACGTGATTGGTGGTCTTGTGGGTGGCGGAGGCACGTGATAGGAGGAGGAGGAAGTATAAGACCGTCGGAACAACTGTGTGTGGAGTCATTATTATTCTTTGGTAAGCTTTTCTTTAGGGAAAGTTTATGCAAAAAAATGTGAAGGAAAAGTTGGAACTTTTGATGATTGAGCTTCTCTCTTTGGGTTGTTTATTATGCAAAACAGCTCAAAATGTTTTTGTTCGTGTTAGAGACGTAGAAGAGAGAGAATGAGGAATGGATGAATGGAGGGGTGTGGGATTTATTTGTATCGAGTTTCGAGAAATAGTGGCACATTGAAAAGCAACCACGTTTGTTACCGTGCAGATTTTTAGTCCCACTATGCATATATGTGCAATACTAATTGGGTGTTAGAATCTTAAAATATATATTTATCAAAGATTATTATATCGGTAGAGTTTGTAGATCAAACATTTGTGATTGGTGTTGTATATATATAAAACAAAATGATCGAGGTAATAAAGTAGGACAACAGATCCGCATGGGTGTTTGTTATTTGACGAGGTAATAGTAGTAGTAGTAGGGGCAAATAATAATTGACTTAGGAGCATGGGGGTCTTTTTTCATTCTCTTGTTTTGGATCTTTTATGTTGGGGGTTGTTTGGTTGGGGTTTGATTAGGAAAGGCAATGAAAGAATGAATAATGTTATGTTAGTGTGCATTTTGTGATAACCTTTATCACTATGTGGGAAATGTGGTGTATGAGATGACAAAATTGTGATGGTTTTAAGATTGCATTTGTGTTGCATTGCTTGCATTCAATCAACAACTTCACTTTCTTCCCATTCTCAATTTCTTTTTAAGTGTAGGACACCCAATCGAGCCCTCCTACTATTAGTGTAGGGTAGGTTCTATTATGAGGATTAAAAGGCGTAACCTGAAGGAGGGGGTGGGGGTAGTAAGGCGACCCTTGTATACAACAAATGAACAAATGTTAGTAATTTGAGTTGAATTAGAGAAAGTTTCAAGTCTAATTATCTACAAATTCCCCTTACTATGAATTCGTTTATGTAAAATTGAATACTTAAAATCTACTGATCTATAATTAAAGTGATATCCAAGTTAAATCAGTATCATGAGATGCTGCTTATTACGGAGTATCACCTTATTGAAAAATCATATAATCGGCTCATGGAGAGGTTAATGGTTAGTTAAACAAGTAGCGTTCCGAAGGTTAAAACAAATAAAAAAGCAGATTGAAAAGCGACCTTCAGCGACGTTACAAGCTCTTTGGGATAATGGAAGTGGAACTTGAAAAGAGAAGGGAATACAGTAATAATACTTTTAAGCAGTAGCCTTTTTTGTACTATAGTATGCATTATGCATGGCGTATATGACTAATTTAAAATTACTGTTCAACAAACAATTGTGACATTGTCCATTAAACTTTTCGGCCCTGAGAATTAATAAACTACATACGTACCTTAAAACTTAAAAGCAGAGTTTCTAGTAACTTGCCATAGCCTTTTCAGCTAATTGGGTTGTTAATTTGATCACCAATTCAACAAGAGGCGTGAATGCGTGATGCATCTCCAGCTCCTACATTAGACATTAGTCGTAACAATTACGAGTAACAAAAAATCGCCATAGCTTATGGGATCGGATGAGGGATACTTCCTAACAATTATGAGTTGTTTTTGAATATACAGAGCTCTAATCTACTCCATGTAATTCTTAATCATTGTGTAGTGCTACATCGAGGAACAAACGAGTAACCATACATGATGAGATAAACACTTGAGTACTAGACTTAATGATTTTATTAGCTAAACTAGCTGATATATGCACTGGAACTTGAACTTTGCGCGACATAATTTACAACGTGAAATGGGCCTTGAACATGGTGTTGGGTTGGAAACGAAGGCAGATGCCGTCCGGACGTGGACCGTTCTTACATTAAGGAGGAGCACATACAACCACTTCTACAACCTGCTTACTTTCTTGATTTACCTTCTTCAATTTTTGTTTTTTCGAGTCTCTTTTGATTTTTATCAGTATGCTTACTTCACAGTATGGGATGAGGATGAAATGGAGCTAAAACAGCCAATGACGGGTGTTGCAGACGGCTTACGGGTAATTTCGAATTTTAATGATGGTCAGTTTTCGGAGTCTAGTTAATTTTTAAAAATGTAATTCAAAATGGTGTACTGCAAAAGAATTAATATAGGAAAAATTATCAATTACTGTGGTACATAAGTCATATTCTAACCGATGAGAAATTGCCACTTCCGGGATTGTAATTGTTATCATATAAATTTCATGTAATTAAGCTCATTTCATCAATTTGCTTATTTACTTAACTACCCAATCATTAGTTCATTACTATTACTATGATACTGTCATCTAGAGTGTCATTTAGTTCAATTCGTTTTGATTGACATGCATTATACATACTGAGTAGTATTATTAATCAACTTAATAGGACGATACGATCTAGTCTAGATTACAAAAAAAAAGGGACTTTAAACATAATTTGAAGTGCTCTTTATTTAATCCGATATAGTATAACTTAGATTCTAGAAACTAAAGACACGATCACCATTGACAAGATAGGCTATTGCCTTGTCCATGACAACTATCAAATCTGCACCAAAGTAAATCAAAGCACAAGGATAAGATTATCGATCTCTTGATAAGACACAAATCATACGATTGGAATTAGTACACTCTCCATTTCATTAGGTTCCTTGCATTTCGTTTGAATTCCTCTCACAAATTCAAACGAAATGCAAGGAACCTAATGAAATGGAGGGAGTATGATAGAATAAAAATTATGAGTGTATCACTTTATTCTATTCGTCTGATCATAAATATGCAAGACCTCATATGAGTCTTTGTCCATGCGCTTACTTCTCCTGTGAGACCGTCTCACAGGGTGAGACGGGCCCAAAAGGATAAAAGCCCACTCCCTAGTTGTTGGTGTGAGTTCGGCTTTGGCATAGATGGGGTCTATATTCCTAACCTGCAACCAAGAAAAAAACAGTCAAGGGAGACCCGGGCTCTACCCAGGCGACGCCCCTCCGATACTTAAGTCAGTCGGGTGCGGTCGCAGTAAATGGAGGCAATAAATGAGAGAATTGCAATGAATGTTGTAATAAATGAGTTCTTAGATAACCTTGAAGGGATGAAATGAGGGGGTATTTATAGTGGAGGAGGTAACCCTAAAGGATACCATTAGAGGTCCCCCCTTCATCTTGACCCCTCATTCCCTTGGACATCCAATGGATGTGGTGCATTGGGCTTAGAAGACATCATTTGGGCTTTATCAAGGGCATTTGGGCCTCCAATTCGAAGGGTTGTGGTCCAATTACAAATGTGTACCAACACTAGTCATTTACAATAAATTAAAAAAAAATAGAAAGAGAGAGAAACGGATTATATCTTACAATTTGATGATGAACTTATCACAACTACCACTATTATATCGTAAATTTGAACTTTAATATTTTTTAGTATTTAAAAAAAAAAAAGTTTTACACGATTGTATTGAAACTGTAGTTTCTCAATTTGAATGTTTGAGTTAATAAGTTATAACCTTGAGTTTTGTAACTAAATCAAAGAGTTACAAACATTTATACAAATTACAAATGTTTGAGTTGTAAACTTAAAATCTTGAGTTCTTACTATAAAAGTTTAATAGAACTTACTTAAAACTTTGAGTTCTCAATATGAATGTTTGAGTTTAAATCTTTACAAATCTTTGAGTTTTAAATCTGTTTAAATATTTGAGTTTAGAATACAAAATTCCTAGTTCTTACGGCATAAATTTGAGTTTAGAACCTTGAAGTAATTACCGTCAAATCATGAATAATGGCTAGATAAATTTTTTTGAAAGATTAAGTCAAAAAGAAGAAAAAAAAGTAGAAGAAGAAAATGATAGATACGTAGGGAGGAGAGAAAGAAATAGAAAAAACTTAGGTATAAGAGAACTAGAGAAGTTGAGAATGTGTGGGAAGGGTTAGTTTTCTTGTTTTGTATATTGGGCCTTTTTTGTTATGAGCCTGTCTTACACTGTGAGACGGTCTCATAATGTACTGTGTACACTTCAGTGTGCCACGAATTCATTGACTCAACTAGATCAATTTATTTCGATAGAATTGCTGAATTCGGGAAATCATATTTAGTCTTTAGTCTTCACTAGATACTAAATATGATATTGTGGTCATTCTTACTAGATAGTGATGAGTTGATGACCCATAGTTAGTTCAATCAAAGAGGCACTAAACTCTTATTACTAGTAACTTCCAAACTTTGGCGCAATCGATAAAGACATACAATAATTAGCAATTACAAATGAAATTGATCATTCATGTTAAGACAGATTAGTTGGTAATCTGAAATGAAAAAGTTGGCTTTCTTTTGTTTTCTAAATGGCCTCCTTGGCCTAATAAACTAAATACATCAACTTGGAATGATTTATCATTTTTCTATTCTGTTTTTTTTTGACAATGAATAATTTCTTCAATCAAGCAGGGAATGATCGAAGAAGGTTAGCTTAAAAGTAGAACTAACGTCGGGCAAGAAAATCAACGAATTCGTTTAATTCTGAACGTTTGGTTTGACCCACTCCCACATTTTATGGTAAAACAAGGGCGTAATTATTTATTAGCCCCAAACAAGTGGCTATCTCAGATAACCAGTACTATTAGTTGATTATATAATAAAAACTTCACAATGTAGCTTTCCGATCTATCAAGAAATTTAGATTTTAGTATAGTGTCGATAAATTTTAACATCAGATCAGATATATAGTACCATTCGTTATCTTGATTTCAACACAAAATAAATGGCGAATTTTGGGATGCAAGTGACATCGGGTTAACTTGAACCCTAATAAACTTGTAGGCAATAATTGGATGTGCATGCTCTTGATTAAAACAATAATATGTAATATTGGTAGTCGAGCTAACTAAAATTTGTTGGTCGTGCCCGAAAAATTTGAACACAAAGAAGAAAAGACAATATATCAAGATTATTAGAGAACAATCGATCGATCGATTCAGCAATGCAATTAGTATAAGATAATTAGTTTAAGTGGCAAAATATGATCTCATAAAGCTAGTTGATCACGCAGCACTCGTAAACTTTCCACTAAATTTAGTTTTCCACTTCATGTTGTCATGTAATGCGAAATATAATCAATCAAACCAAGGAATTGGACTATCTGAGAGCATAGGGGGTCATTGGATTACGATTGTGAAATTAAAGAAACACCATTTTCTATTTCGTATGAAATCACGACAAGAACGTACCAAACTGATATATTATTTTATTCAATAATCTCAGGCTCAAGGATAATTATATGATCGTTTAGTATCTTAATAAAAGAAAAAGAAAGACATGACATACGAATTGTAATTCCGGGAGTACGTTTTTCAATTGTTTTAATATATATGATAAAACATTTTTTTTCCCTTTTACATTGGGCCTTGTATAGTTCAATTTATTTTTCAATGGTGATAGATAAGATCAATTAACCTTCATTCAAATTAAATCAAATATTAAGGTATAACGTTGTCGTTTGTATCTCAATCTTCAAATCACGTTCGTAGGTGAGATACTTTATTAGTATCAGAGTTTCGATGTTGAGGTATAATTAGTTTATTTGTGTTTTTTTTTGGATTGAGGAAAAAGATGTACTAGCTCTTCACATTTTATATAATGGAAGTTGGAAGTACATAAGATATGCATGAGTGTGTAATAATTGAAGCATTATTAGCACCTAAAAGTTGCTCTTATTTAAATACAATATCATCTTCGGTAACCTAAAAGCGGCTTGGAGTTCTTTTTGTTTACGCTTGATCTTGCTTTTCAATTTGTACAAAAGACGACTTCTCCTAGCTTATACCAATAGTGTAGCGAATGAAATGTTGTTCCAAACTTGTGCAAGTTTCAAACACTGATTTGAAATTTTGATGGTCATAATTCTCAAAGTTGTTAAACATGTTCTTCCAAATATTTGTTTTTTTTTTTTAAGTGGGAGATTTATGGAGATTTTAACTTTCGAGTGTCACAACTTTATTCATGGGAGGGGCTATCGGAACTCTACTGCATGCCATCTTTTAGCACTCCCACTGATCACGATAATTCGATCATTTCTGATATACATCATGAGAAGATGGGAATGCTGGAAGCTAAGATTGCGGTGGAGCTGAGAGCCGTTAGTCTTCGCCTAATTCTTCATCGGAACCGGAGTTTTGTTATTGTTACATTTTCCACCTAAAGCTTGTCTAAGTAAGCTACTACATACATTTAATTTAACTAGCCCATGATACAAATAATCGAAAACACAGGTCCTTCTCTTCTTTCTCTAGACTGAACACATGCAATAATATACACCAATAACTAGTACAATTCTTAAGCAACATGAGGAGACGATAACCTTGATAGTCGGTACAACCAGAAGCACCGTAGTAGGCAAGGCCGTCAAGGAAATTTCGGGAGCCCTGGGCGAAAGTTTAATCGGGGGCCCTAAGTTAAACTAATGTTATTATGCTCTTTCTAACAAAGTCGTGTATTTTTTGTGTCACATATTTCGATGTTCATTTTATTTTTCTTTGAGGGGAACGACCAATTAATTGAACTTACGTGGCCTTTGAATTCCATCCGGCCACGTTAACTTGACTATGCGCCTGTTTGGCCAAATTTTTCGAAATCTGTTTCTATTTTTCATAATCAGTTTCTTTAAAAACTGTTTTTTGAAAAAAATGATGAGTGTTTGGTTTAACATTTTACAAAAGCACTTTCATTTGTTACTGTAATCTTTTTTATATTTTTGTCAAATTAAAAATATCTCACAAAAGGAGTATATTTTTAGAGAAATAGAAACAGAAACACCAATTTGGTGCTTCTGCTTTTGGGGGTCAATATTTAGAAAAGTGCTTTTATTAAATAGTTTAGAACTTCTAAAAAACACTATGTTTGGCCAAGTTTATAATTTTTGGGAGTAAAAGCACTTTGAAAAACTAGGCCAAACACATACTGTATACTAGTTGCCTAGTTCTAACAATACCAAGTTCCTCTAAAAAAAAAAAAACAATACCAAGTTGATTGGTCCCAGAAAAAAAAAAAAAAGTTCAAGTGAAACACTGGCTATCTGCTGTTTTATTTTCTTGTTTCTTAGTTTATTTTTGATGGATGCTTCAGTACAGAGGCAGTGATCTACCTAAATCCTTTGACATTGAGCTTGTTCCCTACGACACATATATATGACCTATGTGCGTGGCTATGTCGTCATTGATATATATTTTTGGTAAATGGTTACCGACGACTTACCGAACCACTAATTTGTAAACATAATATGATTTCTTTGAGGCCAGGGTCACTGGCAAGGGAGACATTAATTATTAATTGTAACAATAATTACAAGGAACAAACAGAACAAAAGAAAGATAATCACATATTTATTATTAGCCACATTTTCAGTACGCATCCGTCTGAGTTCAACACCTGCAGCCTGAGTGCGAGTAGAGATGTCTTGCAAACAGAAAAACAACAATGTTTGACATACTATACACCTAATCTGATGCAATTTTTGTGCGAGTACAAATGAACTACCCTGTTCTGCCAGAATAATCCAGGCTGCTCATTTTTTTTCTTCCGAAAAACCAGCTGCTTCAGAGATTTCAGAGATGATCAATTGATCATATGTGTCTTACAAGTCACAAGTTGTGTCACAAAAAAGAAATATTCAACTGCGACGTGTATAACATGTATGGATGGTCATGTGTTTTGGTTGTCTCCGAATCTAATGATTTCCGCGAACATTTTTGTATACATAGACAAGGACCGTTATAAGGCCTGCGGTTTATCACTTTGCACATCATCTTACACGACCCTGCAAACCTAATAAGATAAATGAACTCTTTAATCAACAAAATAGAAAGATGCATTCTGCAAATCAACAACTTGAAGAGCTAAGGAAACACATATATATGTATAAGATGTACCTTGTTGTAATAATCCACCAAAAGTGTTATCTCATCACATTTTGTACAAATGGCCGAGGGGGCGGAAATGAGAGGACTAGCAGCATAGCCTCTTTGTGTATTCAACACAGGGGTAAGGTTGCGTACTATGTACATCTTACCTTGCCTTTAAGACAATGGTAGTTGAAGGGGAGTAGGACTAGTAGAGTACTAATAGCCCTCTTGCTCCAACAAGTCAATAAGTTTGAGTATATCAGTACGCATTTCCTCCTGCACATAACACGGCGTAACTTTGTCCAACAAAGTTTTACACCATAGAGGATCGGTGGTTAAATTAAGCTTCCACGACAAGTACCATTCGCATATAACAGCAGTCATCTTCATGACATACAGACCACAATCATACAAGTTGGACTGCTGAGGCGTGGTACACTCTTGATAGCAGGCCTCCTCCTCCTCCTCCTCCTCGGCGACATCAACATCAGATACATCCCATCTTGATTTACGCTTATTATTATTATTATTATTGTTATTATTAGTACGAAGCCGTTGCTTCTTGTTCTCCTCCTCGACGACATCAACATCAGATACATCCCATCTTGATTTACGCCTATTATTATTATTGTTATTATTAGCACAAAGCCGTTGCTTCTTGTTACCCTCCCTCATTCTATGGTTAGGCCCTCGTAATCCGATTAAAAGACTTGTTAAGTCATCATCATCATCACCACCATCAGGTCCATCACCATCATCATTATTGGTGTCGTTATGTTTGGTTTTTGGGACGTTAACATGATCCTTGATGGCCATGTAAAGCGTTCTAGCTTCGCATTTATTGAATCCTTTGACACTGTCATGGTGCACAAAATAGTTAACTGGCCTGTAGTACACCAGCAGACTCCAGTGCAATCCACCGCCGTTTGATTCGTCCTGGTTCCCTTCGTCGTTAATAGTGAAGAGAACTAGTTGTTTCTCGTGGATTTTAAGGGATTCTGCCGTCTCTTTTACGCCATCTGCATCAGCAGAGTTGGCTAGCCAGAATGAGACTGAAGGGGACACGAGCAGGATGTCTTCTTCCCCGTAACTCAGTTCGAGAAACCGGAAATAGAAATCGATGATCGTGTCATTCAAGAAGTTTGGCCCCTTGAGAATTTTCCTGTCGTATCTCGTTATGGTAATGCCTTTGAAGCTTATGTACTTTTCATTATTCATCATGTTTCGCACCTTTTTTTTTCCTTTACCTGCATCAAATATCAATTTAAGGCGTAATTAGTAATTAGTACTACACTACGTTACGTTACATTCGTGTCCAATTATTCCGAAATTGTAAGCATTGTAGGTATGCAGCATATGTACCAACGTAATAATAACAACGAAATCAGAATACAAATAGCTTCGTGCAAATGCATGATGATGATAGACATTATTATGGGTACCAGTCACACTCGTTATAATCGATGAATTAAACCCTATTACTTAACCTACCTAATCATATTGTAGTATTAGGGCTTTAATCAACAAACCTGTTTAAAAATTTGAAGGAACTACAATTAGAACAAAAGAAGAATTTAAACTTTGATCAACTTAAAGACTCACTATATACAATACAGATTCTAATAGTATATAATCCTAGCTGATAGATTATTACGTACTAATCTCAGAAAACAAGAACAAAACTCAACAAAAAAAAGCAACAATAATCTACCATGGAACAAATTACTAATTAACATTTAAATGGAGTTAAGTAAAACGGAAAACAGAGGAGAAGACAAATTACCGGAAACTATGAGCGCGGCTATGTGCGGTGGTCGTGGCGGTGGTGAGAGAGAAGAGAGGCAAATAAGGAAGTAGAAAAATAGGGGAAAGATTCGAGGGGAGTGGAAAAGAGTTTATTTGTTTTTTTAGGGGTTTTCCTTTTTATTTATTTCTCCGATTGTTTCTTCTCCTTTTGCAACTAGGACTTTTTTTTGGTGTGTTTTGGAAAGGACTCTAAAAATTGTTCAGGCTTTTTGGAGATACTAATGTTTAGTGTCCTTGCAATACAATGCACGAGGGGTGGGGGGTCATTCAAATCCATGTAATCAGGAGAAGTAAATAGATGGTATGAAATTTGACATAATAACTCGACTTTGCTTAACCAGATATCGAGTTCATTCCTTACCCAGGGGTTAGAGCTAACATAAAAATGACACGATAGCAGGAAATTTGTGGGACATGGTCAATGTATCACAATTGATTTTCCATGTGACCAAATAAATAACCGAATTGAATCGGGTATGGAGTTATTGACCTATTTATTAAGGGTCATGACTCATAGTCAACAGTAAGGGTGTAGGCTTACTTATACTTCGCCACGAACACAAAACCAACCACACATTTAATCATTCAAAATGCAAGTTCTATACTAATTTTTCAGAAATTGTGCTATTTAAGCTATAAACCTGTCAAAAGGGCCGCACAAATGAGTCTTGGGTTCGTGTTAATATACGGATCGGATCAGATACGGGACGGGTCAATTTCGGGATACCCCAGTGAGTGGAGGTATCACCTTGGGTACTGTACTATAGTGGCTAGTGCGATTGCATTTGCGTGAGTGTGGGTGTTTTTGCGAAGGAATTACTGTGCTATTGGATATGGCAAGCAAGCAAGCGTGACGAAATTATTCACCAAGTATATATAATCCTTGCCACATCCAAAATTTATGGACAACTCCTGAATCATCATCCCGAGTCCCGACAATACCAAAAAGCTTCTGGGTGAAAATTTTGTCTTCTGCTCTTATTTTGGTTTTATATACGCCGTATGCAAAATCATACGGTTATTCTTAAAAAAAAAAAAAAAACAAAAAAAAACAAAAACCATGTCATTGCTAGGTCGGACCTCCGACGCCATCAATCTTCAGGGAATAAGGTCGAGACCATTCAGACATTATTGCATTAGTCTACATAACATCGAAAAACAGGCTACGTGAAGAGCACGTTCTGCACACTCTCAAACCCAAAATTGCAGCCTTTGCACAGCTCCAACAGCATCAATAGTTGTTCAAATGAAGCGTCAAGTTTCCACTACTGTATACTCTCCCTTCTCAGTAGATAACAGAGGGCAGAAAGAAGCACGGATTCTGTGCACTCTGGGGGTCGGTTTGAGAGAGCAACCAAGAGTTAAATAATTAAATTTCTCGTGTGTCGTTCTTGCGCCACTACATACCTGGTTATAGAACTGTGCGACTGTGCCGAACTGGCTAACTGCCTATTCAAATATACTCCGTATTGGAATCCTGTCCACTCGTATCCTCAAACCCAAGACAATGTACTACTCCGTATTAGAATTCAGTCTCATTATTAAAATTGAACCAAACCAAGATTGATTCTGGTGTCCCTTAAGAGCATCACCAGGTTTAATTAATTAATACTCATCATCATCATCGGAATCATTGTTACCAAAGAGCCAGGAGCAATCTTCTTTCTTAGTACCCATAATTAATCTCTCGCACCTCTCAGCAGGGTGATTAACTGCATAGTGACAGTATCTGCAGCCACGAATTTTAGCTTCACCTGAAACACGAACAAATTAAAGGCAGTTGAGTCAAAATGAAGCTAGCTAGCTAGTGACAATCATCATCATCATCATCATCAGTAAAGCAAACAAATAATACACAAGTCTTTAAGGCATAAATCAATGTACTTACGCCAATGAGGAACCTCTTCAGTAGGTCCCAAGGATACACAACAATCGCAAACAGGGTAATGATTGACAATCCTGACTTGGGCAAAGAATGTCTCCACCTTTGCATCAGGGCAATCTATTGCTTTCGCTGTGAAGTTGATGTGTCTGATTGGACCAAAGCAAAAGCCTGTAACCTGGAAAGCACCTGTTTGTAGGAGCTCATACCTTTTACCCCCCTCATCCTGCCAAACTTCCTTTCAGTCAAGTGGCCGGCAAAGTACGTATCATACAACAACAACAACAACAACAACAACAACAACAACAACAACAACAACAACAATGTTGGTATCAAGCGGACACTCTAGATGGGGGTGAATAGAGTGTTTGAGGGAATTCGAGTAATTGACCCGAATTCTATAACTTTTTCGCACTTTAAAGAGGATAACGAAGGGAGAGAACAGTATAAGGAACAGTGTATGTGTGACTGTTCTCTACACAATGAAACGTGAGAGGAATGCTACACGGAACAGTGTATGTGCGACTGTTCCCTGTAAAACGAAAGTAATGCAATACGCAAATAACACAGAGATTTACCGTGGTTGGACCTTACCTCAAGGTCTACGTGCACCCTAACCTAATCTTCAATAATCCACTATTATCAAAAGAGTAATACAAGCACCAATTCACGTTCTTACCACAAGAACTAATTGACGTTCTTACCACAAGAACCTCTACCCAAATATCTACCACAGATATTGAGACTCTACCCGCAACACTCTTAAGAAAACTAAGATTACAAAAGAATAGTTATCTCGATAAGCTTCTCGAAAGCCAGGAGAGATACAATAAGCCCTAAATCAAGATGACGCACTAGGAACTTTGTTTGCCTTGATGAAATACTGTTTAAGCTCAAAAACGTTTAATCTCAAGGTGCGTGTGTGAAATGAAACAACGTGATTTGTGTTCTTCTCATAACAAAGATTAGGTCACAAAAACTGATTAAGAAAGGATATTACAAAAGATAGAGTTTCCAAGTTAAAGAAAGTATTTGGAAAAATATCTTATAAAACCATATGAAAATCTCTTTAAAAGATAAACTTGAAAGTAGGATAAAATATGAGATAATCATTTTTACCAAAATCTTTTTGAGACAAAATCACAATCTTTATAAAAGATCATTTTCTTGCTGTTGGAACATGTGTGAGCCTTGTCCCACATCGAAAGATAAGTGGGATGTTGCTAGCTATATAAACAAGTGGGTTACTCCTCCTATTTCCAATTGGTTTTAGGATGGAACCCCGATTGGGCGTATGGGCTAGGGTTTGACTCCCCCATTCGGTCTCTCCTCCCCTAACAAGTGGTATCAGAGCCCAAGGTTCGACCTGGGCTTGGGTGCAGACACCACATCGTCTGGTGGGCCCTTGTCAGATTGGGCGCCACAAACATTCTGGTGGGTCCTTATCAGATTGGACGCTACAATTTGGTGGTGGTCTGACCCAATTTGGTTCGAGGGGGAGAGAATTTGATTGGCTCACACATGAGGGGGAGATTGTTGGAACATGTGTGAGCCTTGTCACACATCGAAAGATAAGTGAGATGTTGCTAGCTATATAAACAAGTGGGTTACTCCTCCTATTGCCAATTGTTTTAGGATGGAACCCCGCTTGGGCGTATGGGCTAGGGTTTGACTCCCCCATTCGGTCTCTCCTCCCCTAACACTTGCAAACTCACGTATGACAGTTTGTAAAATCTGAATGCATAGGAACAGTGTGTGGAACAGAGACTCTGAGCTAGTCTGTGACTCTGTTCCATGCTCTGTTCCCAGCATCGTTTCTTCAAGGCAAAGTTCTTTTCCATGTGCATCAACTATGATTAATACAAGAGATCTATACCGACTAAACCAGATGTTCTTGACGTCTCTTGTAGTTGCACGACACCTGTTCTTATAAAGAACTAAACAACTTCACAAGTGTTAGATCATAAGGTTAGTTCAATGAGCACAATAACCACATTATCATCAAAACCGTAAATCCAACAAATTCCCCCTTTTTGATGATGACAAATATGTGTGACAAATTTTCACAAAAATCATTCCAAAGAGCAAGGCATAAAGACATAGTTGTAGACAATGGTTATTAGCAAACATGAAGCTCAAAGGTCAGTAGCAAACATGAAACTCAACAATTTGGTACTGAACTAAACTGCCGAAAACTCGAGAGGAACTCTAGTCATCATAAGCTAGATAGAAAGTTTGCACAAATTTTCCCCCTTTTGACACCATCAAAAAGGTCAAGACTGCACAAGAGAGTATGCGAGTCCAACACCACAAATGCGAATTGAACCAAGTCGAGTAGACAATAGAAACCAAATAGCTCAAGCAAAACTGTAATTAAGCTATGACTACCCAAAACCAGGTCACAAATCCTTGAAAACATAACAACGTTAGCATGAGAGTGTATCAAACAGTCAGTAAAAGAGAGAACAACAACAAATGTTCAAGGCTGGGTTTGTGGTGTTTAGAAGGGAGAAAGGATCAGTGATGGGTACGAATGAGTGAACAGTGGTAGGAACAAAGGTAATATTGCCAGGTGCGAATCCAACAGACTCATCACTTTTCTAGGACCAGTGGTGGGAACAGTGGCAGTGTAACATGGGAACACTGATGGAAACGAGTACGAGTTCATCATTCTCAACAAAAACTTGTCGTAGCAGTAACACCGTGAGTAGCAATAGTCAAAGTTGCAGAGAAAATTTATCTACTCATTCATTCAAGAACCCAAACACAAGTTACCTGCCCAAGTCTCCATGGATCGAGCTTGCCTCTTGGAAAGTCAGTGCAACTATGTTCCCCCTCGAAAAGAGTCTCTGACGAATCCAAAAATAATGCATTATTGAGCGAGCACCTTCTTTATGAAACTCATCAACCATATTTCGTCAATCCTATGTTCCCCCTCAAAATCATCCATCTATTCTCTTCACTCTTCAATGACATTCTATCACAATAGAATAACAACATGGGAACAGTGATGGAACCAGGAGTGGAAACAGATGCTGGAACAGTGTAAGGAACAGATGATAGATTAACAATACCCATGATTGTTGTCCTTCGTAAATAGCAGTATCAGCATCAATTGTAGTTGATGTCCCTCTGAAAATTGTCTTAGCTCCATAGAGATTTCGAGCCTTCAAATGATGTCTCTTCCAAACACATGCAAATAAAGATGTTCCCCCTGAGACCAAGCCAATATTTTCTCCTCTTTCTCATCACTAGAAGAATCATCTTGTCTTTCACAAGTTTTCACAAAAGTTTCATCAGCACTATGAGTATCTTAGTCTTCATAATTCCAGTTTGGCACAGCTTCTTCAAGTTTTGCCAGACGTTTCCTCGGCGCTAATTGATTTGAACGATGTTTAGGACCAAAGTTAGGGCCAGGTGCAGATTTGCTTCTTTTGGCTGGGCTTGTGTCAAGTAGCAGTAGCAGTTTTGTGAAGATGAAACTGCGCAACCCTTTATTCATGTAAAACGTCTTGGAGTCCGTCTACTGTTAGGAGTCTGTTTTCCCTTTTTTTTTTTTTTTTTTTTTTTTTTTTTTTTTTTTTTTTTTTTTTTTAAACAAACCCTTTCTTTGCACATAATTATTCTGACGGATCTTGTGTAAGCCTGCTCCTTGAAACTTTCCAAACCAATGCACATGGAGATCTTTTCATCACAATCCAAATTTCAGACGTATCTTCAGCAACTTTTCTTCTTGTAACCCAAGCAACCATAATCTTCTAAATATTCAATTTCCAAACCTTCACACAACAAAGATATATGTTGCAAGACCACTATTGGGAACAATTCATTGGTAGGATGAAAAGAGCTTGGGAACAGTTGAGGGAACAACAACGGGAACAAGTGAGGGAACAAGAACAACACCACAACTGAAATCACAATTACCACAAGATGTCGTATTATCAAATCCCCTTCTCTTCTTTCATTCATTCCATATCTTCTGAGTATCTTCAGAACCAAGAAATCAATATAATGAGAATCTTTTCCAAAATCATCATATATCATAAATATCTTCTAAGAATCTCCCGTGCAAATATTCTGATCTTTGTCAATATCTTGTACAATTGCTCATGAATTTTTCAACCAAATTATAGCAAAAATCTTTTCATGACATTCATTGATTATCTTTCAATCTAGAATCTTCTTCAATTGCAATCCAAGGAAACATTCACCGCAATTTTTCTAATAACTAGCAACTTGCCAAACAACAATGAATATTCCCGATTATCTTGAATATGATTTCCCATGATTATAGAAAATTTTCCACCATTTCAATTGTACGTATAATCCCAACCTTCTGCCATTGATTAGATCATCCATAAAACACATTCAGGAACAGGCGAGGGAACATTGCATATACATGTAGCCATGTGAACTGATAGGAACATGAATGGGAACAAGTGTAGGACCAAGGGATGAAAAATGGACAAGGCGTGAGTGAGAGCAAATTGGGAAGTTTAGGATCAAAAGCACAAGGGGAACAAAGGGGCCAATGTTGTTCTCAGGACTGTTCTCAACGGTGTTTCCAAGGCAACTTTGGTTAATGAATATCATAGCTTGCAAACAATTCCAGGAGTCTTTGTACATCTAAAGCATTCAACAAGAACAATCAGATGTGCATACAGATGACATTTGTGTAACTCAAGTGGTGACAACCAATTCTCGTCAATCATTGGGGGTCAAAATATGCTTACAAACATCTCAATTTAATCAACCAAAGTTTGACTCTTATTTTCTAAACTTATCACTAGGTAACAGTTTAATAAAGTAGCAGCGTATTGATTTTCAGTTAGCCACAAACAAGAGCTCAACAAAACCCCTTTTTCACATTGTCACAAAGAATGAAATACATGTCCATATGCTTTGTTCAAGAACGAATAGAGAACAGTAAAGCACACTGTAAAACTTCACACACAAGCAAAACTCAACAAATCAAATCACTAACCAAGTGTGTGAGAGACTTACCAATCTTACCTACATCAATGATAGTATTATGCTTGATGTCATCAACAGTCACACACCCTCCTTCAAAGACTCTGAGTGAGAGAAATAAATCGGATCACATGTTATGCTTCGAGCAACCACTTCACACAAACCAAAAGTTGCTCGCTCTCACCCTATCCTGCAAAAGGAACTTAGTTCTTTGATTTAGGAACCCAAACAGACTTGGGTCCCTTGGATTTAGTCATAGCATTAATCAAATCCTTTCGAATCCATACTTGCTTGACTATCTTACCATTCCGTGCACATGTTGTCCTCTGTTTTGTGCATTCATACATCTCAAGGTCATTATTACCAGACAAATAACATACAGGAATCAGGCATGCAAATATACTTACTGCGTTTGTAGCCATACAACCACCTTTTGTCTCTGGTCCGTACACTGGTCCGTGCATTGTTCCACTCATTGTTCCATCGTCTAGTGTCTTGGCTGTAGTCCTTGAAATACCTTCTGTCACTGGTCCATGCATTGTTCCATTGCCCATTCCTTCGATTGGACTGTGGAACATTGTCGTAAACATTACTCCAGTAGTTATTCATTCTCTTTCCCTGGAGGGCACGAGCATTCAATTGTGCATTGTTCCATTGATTGGCCCGTGCACTGGTCTGTGCACTGTTCCTTGGATTATTCCTGAAACTGGTCTATGCACTGTTCCTTCTTCTAGTGTGTGCACCGTTCCTTCCACTGGTCTCACGACCATCATATGGAAAATCACTATTCCACTGGTGATATCGAAAATCATTATTGCAGTGATTGTTCCTTGTCTGCACGCTATTCCTCTGGGTAGTATGTGCATTGTTCCTTGTACTGGTCTCAACACCAACATAGCCAATACCTGCCTTACCTTGTTTTCTGGATTGACTGCTTAAGAGATTGATAACTTTCTGACTAGAGAGCCACTTATCATTCTGTTGTTTAGCAATCTTTAAAGAATTCTCAAGAACTTCAATTTTACTCACAAGTTCCTTATTCTTTATTGTCAAAGACTCAATCTCAGATTTAGCAAGTTCAAAACTTTGTAAGACATTTTTATCAAGGAAAACATCATCAGAATCATGCACATGAGTGGGTTTAGACAACAGATCTTCTATTTCTTTTTCTAAGGCACGAATCTTGTTTTCACATTCTTCAAGTATGGGAACAGTGTTAGGAACAACAACGGGAATAGACTTCTCATCAAGTTTCTTTTGCATGACAGACAATTGAATACTTTTTTTTTCAAGATCTTTCAATAACAACGAATTTTCATCACATAACGTAGAACAATCATTTTCAAGTGAAGAAATTTTCTTTTCATGCAAAGTTCTATTAGTGATTTGATCTTGAAGTTGTTCTTTTAAGTCTTGACATGTGCTAGCTATATCCATAAATTCATCCATAATCGTAATGATAAATTTAGCAAGTTTATCGCTAGATAGCCTATGCAAATTAGACTTAATTGAATCGAAATTTACCTCGTCGTCATCGTCTTCATCTTCATGTCTTGCCATTAAGCACAAGTGAGGCTCGGGAGGGAACTGTTCTGTTCCCTGTTCCATGTTCAACGCCGTAGGACATAGATCTACAATGGGTGCATGTCTCTTGAGTAGCTCTGCCTTTGACCTATACTTACCCCTTCCTGCTTTCGTCATGTCACTCTTATAATTTGATGGACTCAGCGTAGGAATAGTGTTTCCCTTCATCGCCTGCTTCACAGATCCCATAGATACTCTTGGATATTAGCCTTTCGAGCAAACCTGCTCTGATACCAATTGTTGGTATCAGGCGGACACTCTAGAGGGGGGTGAATAGAGTGTTTGAGGGAATTCGAGTAATTGACCCGAATTCTATAACTTTTTCGCACTTTAAAGAGGATAACGAAGGGAGAGAACAGTATAAGGAACAGTGTATGTGTGACTGTTCTCTACACAATGAAACGTGAGAGGAATGCTACAATGAAATGTGACTGTTCATTGTTTCTTTTATGAAGTTGTTTTTAATAAGCCTTGCCGTTGACTTGGTAGTCCACGGCGGCATAACAGTCCTTAATTTTCTCTTTTAAAACTGTCGAAAATTTAGGGTTGTTACAGTCTCAGCCCTCTCTTACCTGTGAAAAAACCAAACATACTTCCATTGAGAGCAATTGAGTATGAAGGAGTTTCTACACAGGTCATCACTAAATTAACAAAATCCTGTGGAAAATTCAATGCTATCAACATTTCTCTCAGAAATTTCCACTCCACTGTATCATAGGCTTTTCTCAAGTCGATTTTCATCATACATCTTGCAGAACAACCTTTTCTATTGTACTTCCTCACCAAATCCTGGCAAATCAGAATGTTATCAACAATGTCTCTTCCCTTCACAAAAGCTCCTTGGTTCTTGCTTATGATCTTTGGCAGAACGTTTCCAAGTCTATCACAAATGATTTTTGAGATTGCTTTGTATATAGTATTGCAACAGGCAATTGGTCTGAATTCTGCCACAGATACAGGGTGTTGCACTTTTGGGATTAAGGTGAGAGTGGTGCAATTAATTTGCCTCAGCATCTTACCATTGATGAAGAACTCCATTATGGCATCAGTCACTTCCTCTCCAACAATGTCCCATGAATCTTTGTAAAACTGACTAGAATAGCCATCTGGGCCTGGACTCTTAGTACCAGGAATAGAAAACATTGCTTTCTTGACTTCATCTCTAGTTACTTTCCTCATCAGCTCATTCTTCATATTTTGTCTAATAACAGGACCATTTAGGACTGTACCCTTATGAACATGTTCAGTCTGAGTATCTTTCCCTAGCAGGTTTGACAAAAATCCAGAAAGGCTTTCTGAGTTTCTTCATCATCCTCCTGAATATGACCATGTCTATCTTTAATCTGGAATACATTGTTCCTTGACCTCCGAGCTTTAATGGAAGCATGAAAATAAGAAGTGTTCTCATCTCCTTCTTGCAGCCAGGTAATTTTGCTTTTCTGTTTCAAAAAATTATACTGAGCTTTATATAAAAATCTATATCTCTCTGCAGCTTTTTGCTCAGCTTCTTTCAAATTGATGTCCCTTGGATCCATATGTAGCTTACTTTGAATCTCCAT
This sequence comes from Spergularia bocconei, assembly GCA_963457585.1. Taxonomy (NCBI): domain Eukaryota; kingdom Viridiplantae; phylum Streptophyta; class Magnoliopsida; order Caryophyllales; family Caryophyllaceae; genus Spergularia; species Spergularia bocconei. The sequence continues at coordinate 751,645 of OY734958.1, forward strand.
AAGGTCAATCTGAGCTTTGCAAGCCTCATTCTCCACATTAGAGAACAATTGCTTATTCAGCTCTTTCAGCTTTCCTTTCAACATCTTATATTTTCTGACCACTTTAAACATAGTTGTTCCTGCAACCTGTAAATCCCAGCCTTGTTTAACAATGTATGCAAAATTTGGTGCAGAGCTCCACATGTTGAAGTATCTAAAGCTAGATTTCATTCTTTTCCTCTCTTTGTGGATATTAATCACACATTGGCTATGATCAAACATCCCCTCTGGGTGGAAATAAGCCTAACTATCTGGGAATTTATCCATCCATTCCACATTTATCAGAGCTCTATCTATCCTACTAAAGACTCTTTTCTCTCCTTCTTGCTTATTGTTCCATGTGAAGAAGGCACCTCCTGACTTCATTCATAGTCTGACTCAGTGTATTCACACTTCCTATTCTCTCATCAAAATTTAGCACATTATTAAAATCACCACACACAATCCAGGCTTCATTTATAGTCTGACTCAGTGTATCCAACTTCCTCCAAAGCACTTCTCTCTCCTTCTCTTCATTAGAGCCATATACAAAAGTAGCAAAGAAGTTGGTATTAGTGGCAACATCCTTCACTGTAGTGTAAATGTATTGTTTATCCATCCCTAATATAGAAACCTGATAACTATTAGGTTCCCACAGCAGCCAAATCCTACCTCCAGGGTGCAATGAGGTATTAGTGCAGATAGCCCAGTCCCTACAAATGTTAAGATGAATCCTGCTAAGTGAGCCAGGCTTCACCTTAGTTTCCAGAAGACTAAACAACCCAACCTTATGATGAGACATAAATTTCTTTATGTCATTCTGTTTACTTGGGCTGTTCAATCCTCTGATATTCCAAATTGCAAGACTAGCCATGGTCCACATGACCATGGTCTACACTACCAGCTTCCTTTCCACTTCTATTTTCAGCACTTCTATAAATCACCATTTCAGCATAAGAAGCACTTCTGCATTCTGATTCTTGGTTATTCTGATTTTGATTCACCAGAACTAACTGTCTCTGTGCTGGTCTGCCAGTGCTCACCACAGGAGGGATGGTGGTCTGATTTAGAGGAGTCTCAAAAACATTCCCACCATTCTTCTCTGGCTCAGCTTGCTGTACAGGTTGCACAGGCTTAGGCCTCCACACCATTTTAGTTTTCTGTTTAGGACCATGATTAGCAGGGTTGTTTTGCTTTTGCTTCTGATTTTTCCTGCACTGAATGTCCCTATGCCCAACTCCTTTACAAGTCTTACAGATTTCTGGTTTCCACACACTGATCTACCATTTGACCATTCTCATCCAAGAACTTGAGCAGATTAGGGATGTTCTGACCAACCTCCACTTCCACCATAAAAAAAAAGGGCAGCCCGGCGCACATTGGCGTCCCCGACAAGCGAGGGTCCGGAGAAGGGTCCCACCACAAGGGTGTAATGAGGGCAAGCCTTCCCTTGTCAATTTATTTGACAAGAGGCTGCTCCCAGGACTTGAACCCGTGACCTATCGATCACACGGCAACACCTTTACCGGTGTGCCAAGGCTCCCCTTCAACCTCCATTTCCACCATGATTCTAGCAAATCCTAGTTTGGTTCTATCAACAGTAGCAGCATCACAATGGATAAATTTCCCCACCAATCCAGCTATCTTCTTAACTTTGACTCTAAATGTAGCAATTTTATCCAGATTGCACCTTTTTGACCCATCCTGTACTCAATTCAAGATCTTTACTCCATGGCTGCGTAATTAAAGGCTTGTTATCAAACATATGAGATCCAGCCCTTAATACAACATCTCTTTCCTCAACTGACTTAAATCTCACCACAAAAATTCCATTTGGCAACAAAGACACTTTATCAAGAGCCTTCTTTCCCCATATTCGATTGAAAAATCCATTCATTGTGTCAATCGGGGGATTTGCTCCCAAAACATAGCAAATCAAAGCATTGTTCCAGTAATTAACGCCTTCATTAACATCATCAGCAGTCAAGGACATAAGGGGAGGAGAGGAATTGCCAGAATTTGAGTTAAAGTTTGAGTCTTTACCTTTCCCCTTTTTCCGTACAGTCTGCCACCCCTCTTCATCCGTACCATTTCCTCGATTTTCCTCCAACTCTCCATTTTCTTCATGATTATCATGTATCTCTTCATCCCCAGAATCAATATCTGACAGCTCCAAATGCGGAATTCCACAGATTTCCCCGATTGGTCTGACTTTTCTCAAATCTGAGGTGGATGGTGCAATTTTCTTAGTTTTCTTATTATTCTTGTGTTTACTACTCCTATTTGATCCCTGATGCTTCTTCGATGACCTTGATCTAGCCATGCAAAGATCAATTTCAGCTAAGAAACACACAATTTCAGCTACCGTACACTCTAATTAGGTTGATTTTTGTGTGGTTTTTCCAGAGCTTCTCTATCTTACTTTCTCTCTCTTCATTGTTGTTTTATTTTTGTAGCTCCGATATCCAAATTAATTTTGCACCCCATAAGGTTGAATAAGTTGAAATTCAACCCATATTGTTTAACATTTTTTTGAGCCCTATTCCGAAAAAAAGTTCCCCTTTTCAGATATTTATTTTTGTCAATTAATGCAACTACACATTTTTAAACAATCGGTTTGAAAAAGGTAACTAAAGTTTTTTTTAAAGAAAAATGTTATTAAAGATGTTTTGAGTTTCTTCTCCCCGTTGTTCATTACCACTACTCGTGAAATAGAGAGAATAAAAATGAATGCAAATACTTCGTTTAAAATAAGCCGCGTTGACTTTATTTTATTACTCTCTTCTCTATTTTTTTCTATTCTTCTTATCTTTTTTTTTTATCCCGATTTGTCTAGTCTATGCTTATATGGTGTCATTAGTATCGTGTGTCCCTATATCTCGCACTTCTGTGTACTTTATCAACATAGTTAACTATATGAATGGGGTTTATGCCTCAAAGGTATTGGGGGGGGGGTCGGGATATATTAGTGGAACAACCTACTAAAATCATTATCACCAACTTCAGTTCCAATTCTCACTCTCCTCTTGACTAGAAGTGTTAAAGAGAGTTGACATGTTTATAAACCAAGAAGTTATTCCACCTATTTCCAATTGGTTTTAGGATGGAACCTCATTGGGTTTAATTTATGACGTGGACTATCCCCCTCCTACCGGGTGTGGCTCAGGCCCGAGCGTGCTTAAACAAGAAGGGAATGAGAATGTTGCTCGAGTAGCGCCAGGGCACTGTGAATGAAATCGATTTTTCTGTACACACATATTTCCCATAATTCTTGTTTATATTTATCCACGATTTTCTTCATGCAATGCAAATTTAATTGTAAAGCCCAGTAGAGACTTCTATTGTCACCAACTGGAGAAACTTTTTTGCCCCTGGAGCAAAGAATAATGGCAAAGACAAGTAACCCCTATCCCCTACAACCACTAAAGTTGTAAATTTGTAACTGCACCACAGGTGTCTTTACTCAACAAGTCTAAGTCTCAGCATATAGATTATTTGTTTGACTTCAGAAATTTAAATTTAAAAAACAAACCTAAAATTCACATATTGTTCTCAAGTCTCAAACCCGTTTTGCACCACAATCAAACACCAAAAAGGCCACAATCAATTACTCCCTCCATTCATATCCAAATGTCCCATGACATCATTACACTCTTTTTAAGAAATATAATAAACAATTCAATAATAGTGCAAGTTGACAATGGTTAGAAATAAACAATTCAATTTTAAGTGCAAGTGGGCAATATTTAAGAATAAACAATTCAATTTTAGTGCAAGTTGGGATTAATTAGGGTTAAACAATTCAATAATGGTGCAAGTGGACAATATTTTATTAATATAGGGTTACTACTAAAGGGAATGGGGCATTTGGATGTGAATTTCCTAATAAGGAAATTGGGGCATTTGGATATGAATGGAGGGAGTACTTCATATGGTTTATAATGCCTTTTAGTATAGTACATAAAATAGAATATTATTTTTTTACCTGAATTGGAGTTGAACCACGTCTATGTGGTGAATTTCATCATTAACAAATTCTAGGTGGCCCTTGTCGTCCCCATCGTCCTCTCCGTATGAGTCTTAGTACCTGAAGAATACTTTTTCCCCCCCAACGCCGTGCCCGAATAAGTCATTCCCATCCTTCCTTTCTACCTTTCTCTTGTTTTTTCCCACACCCCTCCTTATCCCCTTCATCCCCCTCAACTTTTCCCATAGTCCTTCTAACCTTACTTACTATCTTTCTGACCTTCTCCTCTACTTCCACAACAGTAGTAAGGAACTGTCTATTTCCAGCAGTATCCACAATATATTCATTCTTTTCGATAATGACTCCACCAAATAATCCGATCGCAGACTTAGCCTTTTCAACCATGCGAGGGTCCTCACATGAGATATTGTCAGTCCAGTCGATTGTAAACCTCTTGATTCCATTGATTCAACATGAAATGCATCGGGAAATTATATAAGCTACATTAATAATCTGATTGAAGTAGCTACTTATCAACCTACATAAAACTGATTCCTACTCCTCAAAATTATAGCCACTTCGCAGTTAAAAACTATCACAGAATCTTAGGAAATAAGGGCATTTGTTAGGAATATACGATGTACAATCTTGCAAACATTAACAACATCCATTTATCCCCATGAAATCAAGGAACTCTTAATGGACCAAGTTCATACACATAACGTCTTGTTACTTTGTATAACACGACATAAATGGACGTAGCGTATCGATAAATGGTTTCCATTAATGATATGATTAATTTATTTTATTTCGTGATTTTAAACTTCGAAACTAACATAATCTTTTCTCATTGTGACATATATCATCTGTAAGATTTTTTTTGGTTAGGCTATTAGTATTATTACTATTTTTTTGCCCGTGGAAAGTGCACGAGAATTCTAAATGCTAATGTAAAAATACTATTATATTATGTCACTTTGAAATATTAAAAAATTCAACATTTGCAAATTTAAACCTAAATATTGACAAATATAAATTTAATATTCATCAAGATAGTAACACCGATGAGGATTCAAAACAAGACAAAAATAACAAATACGGATTTATGACCAACAATCTTTGGTTATGTATTCTCAACAATTCTGTAACTCGCATAAACCTATTAAAATTTTTTATTTTAAGTCAAGACCCATATTTTCTAATTCGGATCGATTTTTTATCCGTATTTCTTTGTCAGACCCAAATCTACCTGTAAACCCCTATTTAAAACAAAATTTGGACAATGTTAAGGGAAATAACACTTAAAGACATTAAACATAAATTAAATTAAGATAATGATCCAATAATATTTTTAGTCTTACAATTGTTTCATTAAAAAAATATTTTTCGAAGAGAAATTTTTATAGACATTCAAAGCCATAAATCTCATTGCAATACTACTATTATTATTCTACACTAAAAAATGCGGCATAATAACTATAATATTACTTTAATTATAAAAAAAGACGTGGAATGTAGTTATGACCCGTACCCCCTACGCCATTCGAACTTGTATTTGATCCGACTTAGCAACCTGACCAACATGTAACCTGATCTGACCCGTTTAACGGGTCACCTTGGGTGTCATCTAAATTTTTTTTATATGTAATTAAGTAGAATCGAAAATCTAGAAACTCTCTTACCCTTCACCATTGGACTAACATCCCAATCCCATTACCAACTTATTTGATTTTCTGCTGGACCCCTTCACCACCCGTTGACTTTTTTTTTTTTTTGTCTCTGTAACTCTTATAATGCTGATAACTTTCTTAGTTGGCCCCTCCCCGGTCAATTTTCTTAGGCATTTCACAATCCATTATTAACTCGTATATACGGTTCTCAACGTAACAACTCTCACCTACACCATGAACTTTTCTAATTGATAGCCCGACTTGAGTCAATTCCTTAGCTAACTCCTTTATGAGTCGACAACATGTTATTCGACGCCCACTCACCTTAATCAAATATTCTCGCCAACTCTTGATCTTCGAGGATTTTTTTATCTAACTTTTTTTAATCGACACTTCCACACCCGTCTCATTTTATATATGATATTCAAATTGGGGTTCAAATTGGGGTTCAAATTGGGCTGATCAACTTTAAAGGTTTGAAACGAAACGATATCTTTCTTGATCGACACTCTCACACCTGTCACAACTTTAGTATATTCTCCCTCCGTCCTCTACTGAATGCTAAAATTTCTATTTTCAACTATCCCAAAAAATCTGCAATTATTATCAAACTAGTTATTTCACCCGTGCAAATGCACGATAATTCTAAATGCTCATATGAAAATACTATTTATATTATATTATTTTTTAAATATTAAAAAATTCAAACATTACAAATTTAAACCTAAGTATTAACAATTATAAATTTAAAATTTATTGGAATTGTACACCAATGAGAATTCAAAACAACACATTAAATTACAAATAAAGATGTATGACCAACAATATTGGGTTTAAGTATTCTCTCTACACCCGCCAAAACTTATTTTGACCTACTTTTTTCAGGGCCATGACCTATTTTTCTGGCTCGGACCCGCTTGTTAACCGTATTTATTGGTTAAATCCAAGTCGACCCGTTCACCCGTATTTAAAATAAATTAGACAAATATAAGGGAATCAATTTTAGTGTAGAAAAAAAGTTTTGAAAAGAAGTTTTAATATAAAAAAAAGAAATTAAAAATCATAAATCCGATTACAATACAATTACTATTTTACATTAAAAAATGCGAGATAATAATTATAATATTACTTTAATTATAAAAAAGACGTGAAAGTGTATCTAAGACCCGTATTCGTACCCAAACGTGACTTAAACTTGCATTTGATCCGACTTTTGGCGACATGGCCAATTTTTAAATTGATCCTACCCGTTTACAGGTAAACTTGCATATGATTTAATTTGTTTTAAACAGTAAGTAAAATCTAAAATTTAGAAACCCCCCTTCACCATTTGACTCACCTCTCCCTAATCTCTTGCCAACTTATTTGAACTCTAGTTTGACCCCTTCATCACCCGTTGACTTTTGTACCCGACAACCCTTATAATGCTGACAACTTTCTTAGTTGATCTCATTCTTAGTCAATTTTTCGAGTCATTCCCACAATCCGTTGTTAACTCGTATATGCGGGCCTGTACGTAACAACTCTCACCCACACCATGAACTTTATTTCCTAATTGGTAGTCCGACTTGACCCAATTTCTTTGCTAACATCCCTAGTCCCCTACAACATGTTTTTAGACATGCACCCACTCACCCCTGATTAAATGTTTTAGCCAACCCTCAATACTCACGGACTTCTTACCTAGCTTCCTTAATCGGCACTCCCACACCAGTCACATTTTCTATACGATATTCTAATTGGGGTTCAAACTAGATTAATCAAATTTAAGTTTTAAAAAAAATGATATTTTCATTAATCGACACTCCATCACCTTAAAATTTCACCGAAAAAACAATATTTGTTTATGTACATCATGACATGATTAAAATGCAATTTAACGTGTGCAAGATCACACCACTTTTTTTGTAACGGTTTTTGGTTCTTATTCATCCACAAAGGGGGAAAACAACAACAGGATTACAAAATGGACACCCCTAATATATCCTAGGCAATGGGACAGTCATTCATATCCTCTATGTTACAATTCCTTGTCTAGAAATAAAGTCTAGCACTGACTATGAACCTAGCTTGTCTAACTATCCATTCAGGTGTATGCTCAACACCCCCAAAAAGCCTAATATTCCGTTCCTGCCATAACATGTAAATAGTGGTGATTAAGGTGCAGACAGCCCAACCATACATCCAATGTCTCTTGTGAGCTCTCTTCTTATACCAGTTCATTATGCCCTGCAATTCATTAGGCTGCTAGTTTATGCCAACCCAACACCTAACCTTATCCCAAACTTCAGCTGAGTAGTTGCAGGTGAAGAAAAGATGCTTGTGTGATTCAGCAGCATGCTTACACAAGCAGCATCGATTAACTATCAAGAAGCCTCTTCTTGCCATGTTATCCACTGTAGCCAGCCTTTTTTGCATAGGGTGGCTATAAAATTGTGCTTAGGAAGGTTGATGCTGTGCCAAACTACTTTATGCCAATTCAACACTGGATATTTTATTCTTAAGTGCTCATAAGCATTCTGAGTGCTGAACTTATTCCCTTTGCACCATTTTGACAGCAACTGATGAATATCTGTACCATCTGAGTTAGAGATGAGCTCACAATTTACCTTGACAATGCTTTTCCAAGTCTCAGAGTCAGAGTTTTTAGCAGTAATGTCTTGTAGAGGGCATTTCCTGATCTTGTAAGCTCTGATCCACCTTTCCCACACTCCATCTTTCCTGTTATGATGCCTCCAGTGCCATTTACAAATCAGGGCCTTGTTCCATGACAGCACTTCTTTGATGTTCATGCCTCCCTCGGCTTTAGGAGAGCACATACTAAGCCAGCTCTTGTACTGAATCTTTCTTTGGTCCGGGCCTATGTTCCACAAGAAATCTTTACAGATTTTGTGGATCTTTTTGATGATAACTTTAGGGATTAAAATGCTGCTGCACCAGAAATTTTCAACCCCAAATACAACTGAGTTGATTAACTGGCATTTGCCAGCATAAGACAGATTGATTGCAGTCCAATGCTTTACTGCCTTTTGAATCTTCAACAGCAATTGAGAATAGATATCAACCTTCAATCTTGCTGAATGTAAAGGAATTCCCAAATATCTAAAGGGAAAAAGGCCCTCAGAGAACCCTGTTTCAGCAAGAATGAGTTGCTTCACATCCTCCCTAACTCCCCCAAAATAGATGTCAGTTTTAGAGTTATTAGCTCTTAAACCTGAAATCTCTGCAAACTTGTTAAGGTAGCTCATAACAGCTGAAACATAAGGCAAATCACCCCTGACAAATATCATCAAATCATCTGCAAAAGTCAGGTGGGTGAGATTGATTCTAGAACACTGAGGATGATAGGAGAATTGAACTTGAGTGTTCATTTTCCTCAAATATCTGGACAAAATTTCCATACTAAGCACAAAAATGTAGGGAGAAATAGGGTCACCCTGCCTTATGCCACTCTATACCCTGAAAAAACCCTTCATAAACCCCATTTACCTTGATGGAAAACCAAGTGGTTGTGATGCATTTGCAAATCCATTCAGTAAATTTCTCTGGAAACCTCAAAGCTACAAGCATACCCTTAATGAACTTCCAACTTAATGAATCAAAGGCCTTTCTTATATCAACTTTAATGAGACACCTTGGGGAGATGTTCTTCTGAGTGTATCCTTTGACAAAAGTTTGGGATAAAACCACATTATCAAATATACTTCTCCCTGCTACAAATGCAGCTTACTCCTCCCCTATCAACCCTGATAAAACCTCCTTCAATCTGTTTGCAATAATCTTACTAATAACCTTGTAAATGGTTGAGCAACTTGCAATAGGCATGTAGTCTGTGACAGCCTCAGCATTGAGTTTCTAAGGAACAAGGGTGATCATAGTGGCATTGATCTTCTTGGGCATATACATTCCATAACAGCTTTGATAAGATCTTTCCTAACAGTGTTCCAAGACTTTTGAAAAAAGCCAGCATTAAAGCCGTCTTGCCCTGGACTCTTGTCAGGGTGGAAACTGAACAAAGCCTCTTTTGTTTCCTAAGGAGTTACAGTCTTAATCAGATTATCATGAAGATCCTCAGTGATACAATTCCCCTCCCTAATAAAATCCATGTCCAAATCACTTACTGGAGATTATGTACCCAGAAGATTCTTGTAGAAACTGATGAAGGCAGCAACAATGCTCTCAGAAGTATTCCAATCCTTCCCATATTCATCCTTAATCTTGACAATAATGCCCTGATGTTTCCTTTCTGCTATCCTGGCATAGAAATATTTAGTGCTACTGTCAGCCAGATGAATGTGGGTGATTTTTGCTCTTTGGCAAAGCATGTTGATCTCTGCCTTTTTCAGCTTGCAGTAGCTCTCTTTAATACCCTCCACCAGGCTTTGCAGATTAGAATTCCTTGGGTCCTGATTTAAAGCTGATTGAGCATCATCCAACTTTATTTTATAATCATTCACCCTATTAGTCAAACTTGAGTACGCATTTTTGTTTAACTCCATGAGAGCTTTCCTGGTTCTGCTCAGCTTCATATATAATCTGTCTACAGGCCTACCTCTACAATCAACATTCCAGGCATTGCTTACAGTGATCTGATAATCTTTGTGATCACCCCAACGGTTTAAATATTTGAAAGTCCTTTTGATTTTGTGCTCTTCCAGGATAGTGACCAATATTGGAGAGTGGTCAGAGACACCCTGAGGCAAAAATTCACCAACTAAAGTAGCAAACTGAGTGATCCAAGATTGGTTCACCAAAGCTCGATCCAGTTTGGCCCAGATTCTATCAGGTTCATCCTGATTATTGGTCCAGGTAAGTTCACATCCTCTACTCTTCAAATCCTCCAAACCACAGTCAGCTATGCAATCATTAAAATCATCTGTATCACTTCCCATTGCTTGATTCCCACCCTTTCTCTCTGTGTTGTCTCTGACTACATTAAAATCACCCATAACTATCCAAGGAAAATTGAGATCCACCCAACTCCTTAAATCTGTCCATAACTCTCTCCTCTCCTTAGCAATATTGCTAGAATAAACCATTGTGACAAGCAAATTTTTATTGGATCCAGTATATGAAAGACTTTGCAATGCATTGCTTGACTTGTAACATTGAGGATATCTATTTTTTAACAAAAGAAAGAGTATTGTTTTTTATTTTATCTTTTTTGTTGTCAAAGAATATGATATCTTTTTCGAGTATAATTTTCTTTGTTCATAAAAAGGATGATAGCATTTTTAAGATCAAAGTATGTTGACATTGTATTTTAAATGTTGGGTATCATCGATAATATAGCAACATAGAGTAATTCTAAACTTTAAAATTACATTGAAAAATAATATTTATTGTATTTATATCATGACATGCTTAAAAGTGAATTATTGTGGACTTTGCAAGATCACATCACATATGAAGAAAAGGAAAAGATATCATCTCATTTTATATTTAGTTACAAATTATCAGAAATAAAATATAAAATAGCACATCATTTTATTTTTGATCAGAAAAGATATCATACTATTTTATTTTTGGTTACAAAAGATATCTTATCATAAATATTTTATTTCGCATAATTTGCTAAGATATCATATGAATATATTGGACCAATCAAATGCTACAACTAATACACGTGTCAACTTCGTTTTAACTGCTTTCCACGTCACCTTTTTATGCACGCAATTATTAAAAATAAAATAGATGATCATAACTTTTATATAATCTTTTTATTTTGGGAATATGTTAATAACTTTTTGGAAAAATTAATGTTTTTTGGAACGGGGTATACAAATCTTTTAGTTACACTTAAAATTTTCCCTTTTCAAATTTTAACAAACATTAGAGGACGGAGGGAGTATAATACCCCGTAACAGATAATAACTTTAAAATTCCAATGAAAAACAATATGTAATGTATGTACTTCATGACATGCTTAAAATGCAACTTATTAATGAGTGCAAGATCACACCATATAATTTTATTTTTGATGACAAAATATTTACATAAAAATAGCACATCATTTTTTTTTTCTTTAGAGAAGATATGCAACTATTTGTTTAATTATAAAAGATATCATATCATAACTACTTGCTTTAACTGAAATCGGCTAAGATAGCATTGGAATATACATAAATATTTGGACCAATCAAATGTTGTATTTTGTACATTTGCCAGTTTCATTTTAATTTATGTACACGTCAGTTATTTATGCACGCAATTATTAAAAATAATAGAATAGATATTTTGAGCATACCGTAGACTTGTAGTTCGTAGTTAGAGTTTTGCACCAATAGTTATAAATTGATGTTACCTTTTTTTTTGTTTTTGGAAAATTTGTAGGAAACCACCTCTAACTTTCACCTTTTTTTGGGAAACCACCTCATTAAAATAAATTTGTGGAGAACCACCAAATATAAACAAACCCAAAGGGTAGAACCACCTCCTTACCCCAAACCACCCTCTCACCACCTCTATCGACCACTAGCCACCACCATTTTTGCCGCCTCTGCCACCACCCACCACCGACAAGGCCATGCCGACCAGCACATTCCCCCGGCTACATGTCCTCCACCCTCCACGACCATTTTCTCTCTCCCTCCATCCTCTCTTTCTTCTCGGTTTCCGGCCACTACAAGCATGGTAACCGGCGATCGACGACCATGTTGGTGGTGTCGAGGGTGGCTAAGGTGGTGGTTGGGGTTGGCGGGTGGTGATGCGTGGTGGTTAGAGGTGTTGGGTGGGTGGTTTGGATAAGGAGGTGGTTCTACCTCTTGGTTTTGTTTATATTTGGTGGTTTTCCACAAAAAAAATTTAATAAGGTGGTTCCCCAAAAAATGGTGAAAGTTGAAGGTGAATCCCCACAAATTTTCCATTTTTTTTTATTCTTAGGGTGTTTGAGTAGCTGTTCTTGATCTGTATAACAAAGACTTAAAAATCAAGTTTCTCGCATGAATCATGGTACAAACAAATGACACAAGCAGCTAATTTTTTTTTTTTTTTTTTAAACAGGTAAGACAAAAAAAGGATAAAGCTAGGTAACCCTTCTACCCAGGGTGTCACCAACCTTATCCGCATCCAAGATACAAGAGAGGGACTGGGGGATGGGAGAGGGCAATTCCTGATTATAAAGGATACAATGCCCCCAACGCGCCACCCAGTCAACTGCTTGATTAGCTTCTCTAAAAACGTGATTAATTTTACAATGCCTAATCTTACTAAACATGATTTTGATATCTTCAACTATCATGCTGATCTGCCAAGGAACTTGCCATTGCCCATTAACACAACTAATGACCACCAGATTATCGCCTTCAATATGAATGTCTTGGAGTCCCATTGAGATAGCTTGTTGGATGCCCAGTCAGAGACCAGTTGCTTTTGCGACTAAGGAATTAGTGTCACCAAGGTTAGCTGCGCCAATGTAGATAGGATCGCCCATGTCATTGCGAAGAATGTAACCTGCAGCCGTTGAGTTTCCCACTACCGACCCATCAAAGTTGATTTTAATCGTCTTCTTCTGGGGGGAGCTCCATCTAGCCGCACTTCTGTCCCTTCGTCCTGCTGTAGTAGACCTATGCTGATCTTTCCTTGAATGCTGTTGTTCTTCGTTATGCTCAGAGAGATGGTGAAAGGGGTAAGCCAATGCTTACGTGCTTGCCACTCATCGAACGTGGTCATACTCTTCAGAAGAGTATTGAGAATGTTTTTTTTTTTTTTTTTTTTTTTTTTTTGCTAAAATGTAATTGTATTGATATCAAAAATGTTACAAGAACAACGGGGCATTCCCCTGCAAAAAGAACAAGCCAATTCTCTGAGACCCATCAGAGAATCATACAGATTCATCAGCAATAGGCCATATCACCTATCTTAGCCAACTCCAGATTTTGCCATCAAAATCCTTAATTGTGCTCCTAAACCTTATTCTAGCATTCTCAATGACTAAATCACAGGCACTCCTAGGACTTATAACAACATTTTCCAATCTACACTTATTTCTGACATGCCAGACCTGGTATGTAAGGCCAAACAGAACAGCAGCTGCAGCCTGCTTTTTAATTCTCGAGTTGAATCTTTTTTGTGCACACCAGATCAAAGTGTCACTCTTTGGGAACCTGATGTCACATCTCCTGCTTAACTCCTTTAAGCACCTTCTATTGTATTCACATTTAAAGAAGAAGTGCTCATGGGACTCTGATTCTTGTTGGCATAAACAACATAAGTCATCAGTGCAGACTCCAATTCTTTTAAGTTTCTCTTTAACTTGAAGTATTTTCCTGTAAACAAGCCAAGCTATAAAGACAGTCTTGGGGATGTTATGTCTGCTCCAGAGAATCTTCCCCCAACAGACCTTCGGAACATCACCTCTAATCCACTCATAGCCTGCTGCTACTGTATATTTTCCACTCTTCCAGGCATTAGAGACAAACTGCTGATTCATTTTCTCCTTAATTTTACAAAGTTTTCTCCAATGCCAGCTGGAATCTGTAGCAGGTTGATAATCCTCCCATGCAGCACCTTTTATGTAGATGGAATGGACCCATTTGATCCAGAGGGTATCAGCCTTTTCATAGATCCAAGCAACATACTTTCCTATGCAGGCCACATTCCAATCAAATACATCTCTGATGCCCAGACCACCTGAAACTTTTGGGGTGCAAATGTCATCCCAGGAAACTAAGGGGCTTCTTTTCATATGTTCCATCCCATCCCAGAGATAATTTCTACAAATAGCACTGATTTTCCTGAGCACATCCTTGGGAAGAATGAAAATTCTAGCCCAATAGGAGTGAAGATTGCTCAGAACAGCCTGAACCATAGTGAACTTTCCTGCATAAGACAATTTTCTAGCTCCAAAAGCCCTGATTCTCTTGACAATCTTCTCAGTCAAGATGTTACAATCTAAAATGGAGATCTTGCCTGCAGTAATTGGAACACCTAAGTATCTAAAAGGTAGATTTCCATCCCTAAACCCTGACAAGTGCAGAATTTCATTCCTGGTATTTGTACTCACCCCAGCAAAGAAAATTTCAGATTTCATTATATTGGAACACAGACCTGTGGACTGAGAAAAGGTAGCAAATCCTCTTAAGAGCAGCAAAACTGACTTAGTCTCACCCTTACTGAATAATAGCAAGTCATCAGCAAAACAGAGATGAGTGAGTTTTGTTTTCTTACACATGGGGTGAAATCTGTACTCCATTTTGATTGAAACCACTCCCATTACTCTTGACAAATACTCCATACACAGAGTGAACAACAAGGGGGAGAGAGGGTCCCCTTGTCTCAAGCCTCTTTTGCCCTGAAAATAACCAAATTGAGTGCCATTCATTGAGAGAGTGTAGGCAGGAGTAGAAATGCATTCCATAATCCAGTCTCTCATTCTTTTTGGGAACTTTAGGGCTCTCATCATTTCATAAACAAATCTCCACTCCACTGTATCATATGCTTTTCTCAAATCAATCTTCATCAGGCATCTTGGGGAAATTGCTCTTCTATTGTACTTTCTCACCAAATCCTGGCAGACCATAATATTTTCCACTATGTCTCTACCCTTTATAAATTCTCCTTGGTTCTGGCTGATGATATGAGGCAGATGCTGCCCTATTCTTTCACAAAGAACCTTAGAAATGCACTTATATATAGTATTGCAGCAAGCAATAGGTCTATATTCAGCTACACTCCTTGGATGGTTAACTTTGGGAATAAGGGTAAGAATTGTATTGTTGATTTGCTTCAGGATTTTACCAGAGGTGAAGAATTCCAACACAGCTTCACAGACTTGATCTCCAATCAGGCTCCAATTATCTGTATAGAATTTGCTTGAATACCCATCGGGGCCTGGGCTCTTGTTGCCTGGAATTGAAAACATAGCATTCTTAATCTCATCTCTAGAAATGGGCCTTGTCATCACTCTAGCCATGTCTTCAGATACCACCATTCCTTTTCTCACTGTAGGCTTATGGACAGGTTTAATTTCAGCTGATTTCCCCAAAAGATCTTGGTAAAAGGATAGAAAAGCATTTTGTATTCCATTATCATCAGAATGAGTGATACCATTTAGGTCCTCAATTTGATTAACACTAATCTTTATCCTTCTGGCCTTGATAGAACGGTGAAAAAAAGCTGAATTTTCATCCCCCTCTGCTATCCATTGTGCCTTACATTTCTGTCTAAGGAAACTTTGGCTAGCTTTCTGCAGAAATGAAAACTTGGCAGCTTCTTCCTTTTCTTTCCTTCTCAGCATTTCATTTTTTGGATCCTTATTTAGCTGAGTCTGAATGTCAAACAGGTTTTGTTGAGCTTTGCAAGCAGCTGCTTCAACATCAGAAAATCTCATCTTGTTTAACTCCTTAAGAGGTTTTTTCAGGAGTTTCTGCTTCCTTACTACCTGATACATGGCAGACCCAGCAATTTTCCTACTCCAACCTTCCTCAATTAATTTCTTGTAACCTGGAGCCAAACTCCACATGTTGTAATATCTGAAACTTCTCTTACCCAAGCTTTTAGCTTTTGTAAGGGAAATTATGTAGGGGGTATGATCAAAAAGCCCCTCAGGGGAAAAACAGCACTGCTATCAGGGTAATTCACAATCCATTCTATCAATTTTGGAAAAAACTCTTTTACTATCCTCCTGCTTATTGTTCCAAGTGTAGAAACATCCATCAGCTGCAATATCATGGAGACCACAATGTTGCACACACTTTTGGAAGTCTTTAATCTCAGCCATAGTAACTTTACTTCCCACTCTTTCATCAATGTTTAAAACATTGTTGAAATCTCCCATACAAATCCATGGTTCCTTAATAGCATCATTAATATCATCAATATCCTTCCAAAGCTCCATCCTCTCCTTTCCATCATTAAATCCATAGACAAGAGTGCAGAAAAAGGATTTATTATTCCCTATTTCAGTAATCTTACTATGAATTAGTTGTGCACTTACTTTGACAATCTGGATACTATACTTACTTGGATTCCAGCACAGCCATGTTCTGCCTCCTGAATGATAGCTATTGTTTGTACATATACTCCACCCTTCACAGATCTTTAGATGAATCCTGGTAAGGGCCCCAGGCTTCACCTTTGTTTCCAGAAGCCCAAATAGTCCTACTTGCTGATTCTCCATGAATCTTTTGATATCAGCTTGTTTATTAGAACTATTTAGGCCCCTGGTGTTCCAGAATCCAATGCTAGCCATGGTCCACATGACCATGATCAGCATTACCAATTTCATTCACTATACTCAGTCCAACACCACCATTCTTCACCATGTTAGCATATGAAATACTAGAGCCAGCTCCAGCAGATGTACCTGTCATAGCCCCAGGGTTGAATAAAATCAACTGCCTTTGTGCAGGCCTTGTAATGGGTTTTGCAGTGCTAACAACTGGGTTTGTTGGCTGATCTGGAGTAGCAAAATTAGCATTCATATTCTGTTCTTTCTGCTTGGGACTTGGTGGTTTATTTGGCACCTTTTTAGGTTTCCACACCATCTTGGTTTTGGCCAGTGGTTTGTTTTCCTTGCATTGCTCCATTTCATGACCAAACCCCTTACATTTTGAGCAAACTACAGGTTTCCATTCATATTCTATCACCTGCTCTACTGTCTTTCCTTTCTCATCCAAAAACTTAAGCATATTAGGGAATTGCTGTCCAATCTCAACTTCTACCAAGACTCTAGCATATCCAAGTCTGCTCCTATCAGCAGTAGCAGCATCACTATGAATGTACCTTCCAATCAGGCCTGTAATCTTTTGAATACAAGGCCCTGACCAGAATTTAAGTTCAAGTCCCAGAAGTTTGACCCAAATCGGAACTTTTTTCACCATACCTTTGCTTAGTTCAAGCTCCTCATACCATGGTTGGACAATAAGGGGTTTATTGTCAAACAGGTGATGACCAGCTCTAAGAATGTTATCTCTATCTTCTAATTTTTTGAACCTCACCACATAACCTCCATTTGGGAGAATAGACACCTTATCCAATCCTTTTCCCCCCCATATACGATTGAAAAATCCCTGCATAACATCCAAAGGAGGGTTTGCCCCCAACACATAGCATACAACACAATGTTTCCAATAATCCAGGCCTATTTGAACATCCTCTACTGTCAAGGCTAACATAGGAGCAGAATTATCAGTAAAGTTCGAAACTTTACCTTTGCTCTGTTTCCGTACAGTTTGCCAACTCCCACCCTCATCAACAATTTCCTGTTCTGGGACTTCCAATTCTTCCTCTTCTGACTCTTCTTCATCTTCCTCAGAAGCTACATCAGACAGGTCAAGAGCAGGAATGCCTTGAATCTCTCTTATTGGTTTGAATCGCACTGCATCAAACGTACTCGGTGCCTCTTTATTCTGATTTTTTTGTTTATTATTTTTATTTTTATTACTACTATTCTTCGATCCATGATTTTTCCTTGCCGCTTTCGATCTAGCCATAGCAGGAGGAATCAACACGAAAATTCAGTGGATTTTCAGAATTTTCAGATGATTTTCGAAACCCTAAACCCCTAATTCTCAATTTCAGAGTCTCTCTCTCTAGCTTTCTCCCTCTTCATTTTTTACAAAAATCAGGTAAACATGCTTTATCGTATAATTTTATCATAGTATTGAGAATGTTGAGCTGCTCATTTCTAAAGATCACAACATTTCTACTCTTCCAAATGAACCAGAGTAGGGTAATGATATTGGGGATACTTTTATTACTAGAGAGATGACAATAGTTAAGTAACTCTTGAACTGTTGAAAAATGCTTGTCGCTTTGAAGGTTAACCCAAGTCTTGGTACGTGGGAGATTTCAGACGAGCCTGACAATTCTACAATGGAGAAATAGGTGGTCATCATTTCCATCTTCCTCATTGCAAAGAGGACAAGTAGAGGTGAAGGAATGCAGGCGAGAGGCTAATCTGTCCCTAGTGGGGAGCCCTTGTTGAAGCAATTGGCAGATAAAAATTTTAAGTTTAGGGGCTACATCACTTCCCCATATCCATCTGAAATTCCATTTTTCGTAAGAAACACTATCATAATGATGAGCCAACCAAGTTGCTGATGAAACTGTGAAGGACCCTGTGGGCGTCAGCCCCCAACAGGCCTCATCATCAATATTATGAAACGGGATAGGTATAGCCCTAATGACCTCAACGATATGGGAGGGGACTAAAGCCCTAAGTTTCTCGATATCCCAACAAAAGTTGGAGATAAAATTTGCGACTTTCACATTTGGATCATCAACACTGCTGGTCGAGATATTAAGAACATCAAGTAAGGATGTAGAGAAAGCCCAATTATCCGTCCAGAAGGAAGTGGTCATACCATTACCTATCTTCCATCTTAGGCCTTTGCGCAATAACGGCCTAGTAGCTAGGATTCGTCTCCAAATCCAAGAATCAGTGGGACTAGGCTTGACATATTTCTGACGAACAAGATTAGCCCACGTACTGTTGTGGTTCGCAAAAACTTTCCATCCTAATTTGGCAATTAATGCATCGTTGACTGGCTTCATTTTTCTAATACCAAGTCCTCCCAAGCATTTTGGGCGGCAAATTTTATTCCATGCAATCATTGGCATTCCCTTTTTTGACGAATCAATTTTCCAATAGAAATCACGATGCATAGCATCAAGTTGCTTTAATGTGGATGTAGGAATAGATGCTGAGGACATGGCAAAATTCGCCATAGACTCCAGGTTAGATTGAATAAGGACCATACGACCAGCTTTTGAAAGGAATGACGAGGCCCAATTGTTAAGGCGCTTGTCAGTGTTTGTAATAATATTGTTGAAATCACTCCCTTTGGGAAGTGTACCATTGAAAGTCAACCCTAAATAACAACCAAGATAATTTTTAGCCGTCATTCCAAACACATTAGCAACAGCTGTTTTCCTAGCCTGATCAACATGTTTGGAGAAAATAATGGAGGATTTATGAAAATTAATGAGTTGACCTGACATCTTGCAGAACTCATCTAAGATATTTTTGAGACTTTGAGAGTCAGACACTTTTGCTCTGCAAAAGATTAGGCTATCATCAGCAAAGAACAGGCACGGAATTCTGTAAATTTTAGGGGCAATTTTGATGCCAATACTAGAATTAGAATTTGTGGTATGGTTAAAGAGGGTCCTATCAAGCACTTCCATACAAATTATGAATAAATAAGGAGACATGAGATCTCCTTGACGTAATCCCCTACTAGGTGAGAAATTTTGAGTGGTATTTTGGTTGACGATAATAGAATATGAGACTGTTGTGACACAGCCTTTGATCCAAGAGATCCAGCGATTAGAAAATCCTAGGGAATGCAAGCATTGCCAGAGGAAATCTCATTCAATACGGTCATACGCCTTTTCCATATCTAATTTTAAGGCGAACCAACCAGTTTTATTTTTAGAGACATGGAATTGATTGAGGATTTCCTGAACAATCAAGATGTTATCTTGTATAATTCTGTGTTTCACAAAAGCACTTTGGAAAGGACTAATGATTTTGAATAAGATTCGCCGCAGACGATTTACCAAAATCTTAGCGATGATTTTATAAATAGTTGTACATAAGCTTATGGGTCGGAATTGGTTAGCACGTTCCGGATTGTCCACTTTCGGAATAAGTTGTATAAGCGTGTGATTTAGCTGACGAAGGATTTTACCATTCCAGAAGAAGGATTTAATAGCACCACAAACTTCTTCTTTAATAATCGACCAGTAAGACTGGAAGAATTCGGGGCCAAACCCATCAGAACCAGGGGCTTTGAAGGGGCACATTTGCTTAATCGCATCCCAAATTTCATCGTCATTAACATCCGCGGTTAAGATTTTATTATCATCTGCCGTGACTACATCAGGGAGACAATAAAAAATAAGATGCCTAGCGCTTTGAATATTAGATTGGAAGCGTTTGAGGTATTCCGTTTCCAGTAATTTTTCAATGTCTTTCTGATCAGAAACCCAAATATCCAGGTCATTTTTTAAACGGGTAATCCCATTAAAAAATTTTGCCCTTTGAAAATTGCATGAAAAAATTTAGAGTTATTGTCTCCTTGTGTGAGCCATACCTTCCTATGATATCGACCCCATAATTTCTGGTTAAAAGAAATAAAGTAGACACAAGCAGCCAGCTTGTTTTGGGTGGAGTCGTTGGACATACGTAAGTGTGGATATTGAAGTCAATTTTATTGGCAAATTTTTTGAACTATTCCTTTATTTCTTTTCATGTGGTACCCTTATGTTTTGCCAATTAGCATGTGGTACCCAATGTTTGCAAAATTGTACAAAATACCCTCGAGATTTTACTGTTGGCACACGGTACCCTAAACTTAACCCTCCCATGAACACCGTCAACTTTAAAAAAAAAAAAAAGAGTTAATTCATGTGGTACCCTCGTGTTTTACCAATTTGCATGTGGTACCAAATGTTTTGCAAATTTGTACCAAATACCGTCAAGATATGACTGTTTTTACCCTTACCTTTAAAATTCCGTAAACGCAGTTAATCGGGAAAAAAATTAAACAATCTTGATTTTCTCCTTTATCACCATATTCAATCTTCCCCACCACCGTCATCAACATCTTCTTCCTTTTCAACCACCACCATAATTTTCACCCATAATAAACACCATAACCACCATTTTTCCTTCTCCATTGCAACCAACTTTTAGACGGCGTTAACGGAATTTTAAAGGTAAGGGTATCATGTAAAAACAGTCAAATATTCAGGAGATATGGTACAAACTTGCAACACTGGGTACCACATGCAAATCGGCAAAACACGAGGGTACCTCATGAAAAATCGACAAAACACGAGGTTACCACGTGAACTACCCTATTTTATTAAAAACAAAAGTCAACGGTGTTAATGAGAGGGTTAAGTTTTGGGTACCGTGTGCAAAAAGTCAAATATCGAGGGTATTTTGTACAAATTTGCAAAACATTGAGTACCACATGCACATCGGCAAAACACGAGGGTACCACGTGAATTAACTTTTTTTTTTTTTTTTAACAATGTATCGCACTTTTCGACCAGCTCATCAAACCTCCCAATCTCCCATAGCTGTAGTCCAAAACTTCACCAAAGAGCAACATCAACTAACTACTAATTAGTCGATCGATAAGCAAAATTAGTCGAGTCGAAAATAAAGCCAGTAAGTCAGTAACGATCAACAATAACGTAAACAAGCAACACCTGCACAAATCTTAAACCAAGATATATATATTAAATGAAATTGTCCGATATATCTTTAGTGTCATCATCCGTTGTATCTTCTTCAGCATCCTCATCAATAATCCATCTAATATGCTGTTAGTAATGCAGTTGCAAGAATGTTTTCGGGTGTGTGACTTGGGGAGCTCGTACTTCTGGTTAAAGACAGATAGTTTGTCATCGATCACTACTGAATAATACAGTACAGTACAAGGCAAGCTATTCGAATGCCTGTAAATCATAGTAATCCTTTTGCCATCACTACTAGTTGAAATATGTATGTACAGTTTTGCGGTTAAATACCTGAATGATATGTTAGGTGCATCAGAGAGAGCACAGACGAATTCCTGCTTCGCCCTTCAAAGACACGCTATCAGGCCTTTTATTATTCTCGTTGGTCGACTGATTAGAATCAGGCCATTGGAATACATTCCAAGGCGTTAGCTGAAGTCGATTTTTTTTGTTGAGTCGAAAATATAGAAAAGAGTTTGCTTTACTGCTTTAGTTCTAAAGTTAATCGGAAACTCTGAAGGATGTTTTCCGATTTGCTAACCAATTGTGTTTTCCATACAATTCAGCCATTCTCATCAATTACAAAGCACAATATTGTAGCCCTTCACTATGTTATTTCATTTCTTTTCCATGTCACCAACTTAGTAAATTCTCGGTTTCAAAAAAAAAAAAAAAAGGCGAAAACCTATCACTCGATCATTTTATTCAAGCTCGTTCATGTTTGTCTTACTCATATTTTATTTTTCTAATTCATTCTATTGATTATTGATTCCATTGTTTTTTTCATGCTTGTTCTCTTGTGTAATACGATAGCTCACGAACTAGCCCATGTAAGAAGTTCATTTGGATGATTTTTGAGAAACATATTTTGTCAACTCAAGAACACTCCTGGAAAGTACAACTGCGCTTTGAGAATTGAATAAATATGACCGCCCAACGTTACACTACAATGACTACTTCAACATTTACATGATTAACTGAAAAAGAATCAGAAAAAAATAATTTTTTTTTTTTTATAAAAACTCAAGTTCACTCTAATGTTATCTTGTAAAGTCATACCCCAACTTATTATCTTTTTTTTTTCTACTTTTGAGAGCAGCGGTACCACGCAGCCAAGCATTTCCGGTAAATCGGCTTCCACATGCCGAATTAATGCACAGACCTGAGTCACGGATCGGTTAGTGAAGATTGATATGGTTGTCCAATTACAAATGTGGACAGTCCGGTAAATGCATGGAGAACTCTGGCAAAGGTAGAAAGCTCAGCGCATGACGGACTCTTTTACCAATGTTCGGCCACCTGATCTGCAAGAGAAGAACATTGAAAACGTGAATCCAAACCCAGAAATTCTGTACAAACATCCATGAGAAACATCTCCAATGCATGTAGAACTTACGCATATTCAAAATGAATATTCATAAACCGCCGGTTCTCCTTGCTTTGCGTAAGAGTTACAGATCCCTCAATGACTTGATCTTGCTCAACTTCTATAGGCTCATAGAAATAAATCAACGTCTGCACAGGTCACAGGAAACTGTCAACTGACACGAAATGTCTACTATCAGGAAACGGAGGCTACAGTGCTGAGCATAAATCTAAAATTGAGTCAATGTTCAGGCACACTAGACAGATAAAAGCTGCTATCCAAATTGTCAAGTGTGAGCCTCTGAGGTGTTCTTTTCAGTTCCACCCCAAATGTACAGTTCAACAACTTATCTGCCCTAACAACAAGTAAATACATTTGCCTAAACCTTAATGCGAAAGTCTATTCTTCAACAAAGGACTATTAAATCAGCAGAAACAAAGACAGAGCTCACTTAGGTGTAAGGGTAAACACAGAGTAGGCTAATATTGGATATTGTCACCTATACAAAAGTATATGACCCTAATAGAGTCTTTGACCTCATCCAAATTCCGTTCGTAGACAGAAGAGAGCGCAAATCAAAACTTAACAGAATCATAGACTGTTGAGTTGTTAATAAGAAGACGCGCAACCAACATCACACACTTGGTAAACTGGAGAGGATGTAAAGAGAGTTGCTCAAACTACCACGAAATTGCTGGTCTAAAGAGGGAGATTTAGGGCTTAGAGCAAATGGTGCCAGTCCCGTTCTTATATGCAGTCATATGCAGTAGAATAGGAGACATGTTAGACAAAACCCACAAAAAAGAGTACCTGTTGCCAATGTGTTGGTGGACCCTCAGGGGCTGTAGAAAGAACAAGTTTTTCACTAGGATCTGTACGCCTCTTTTTTTGTCCACCATTCTCGCAGTTGTCAAAAAATTTATCAGAAGATGCAGCTCCATTGTTGGTATGTAAAGAAGCAGGTCCTCCAAATTCAACATCAAACCAGAACGCAAAACCATGGAGTGGAGCTGGATTCAAAGGGAAAAAAAAGAAAAAAAAAAAAAAAACCATGCAGGGTTAGTAGCTATATCCACAAATTTCAATCTTAGAGAAAGTATAGTCAAATTTAAATGAAATCACATAGGTTCGGTCAATTAGGAGCTTTCTGATTTATGTTCTCTAATAAATGACAAATTTTAGAAGCCAAGTTACTTCGAATATGAGAACATGCGTCCATGCATCGTCTCCCTTCAAATAAAAACAAAGTAAACTAGTAAACTACTACTTTGACCCGGAAAGCTTGTATAGTGGTTTGTATGTCTAGGACCCAATATTTAGTTTCCTTGTCCCAAGCCCCTTCCCCTGAGAAGAGAGAAGAATTATTCTAAAGGAAAGAAGTGGATATCATCTTTTTTTTTTTTTTTGGGGGGGGGGGGGGGTAGAAAAGAAAAGGGAATCATTCAGGAAGAAAGATGTTTTGACACGAGAAGAAAAGTTGGATTGTGCCCAACTTTCCAGGGTCCACAGGACTACTTATCACTTTAAGCTTAGTTACAGATCATGTAATCAAATGATGCCCGAAGATTTGTATCGTATCCTTTGTCTGAGATGGCGTTTTTGCAAATTAGTTCCTTGATGACACGACCATCACGACTGTCAAGGCGTCTTTATAATTGCAAGGACAATGCAACTTCATGTTAAGCCACATGCAGCACGCGCTGGATCCAAAAATACTACACCAAAGAACGGATCTCACCATAAAATGGACATCACATCAAGCATCATATGTTGCTGGGAAGTCATCTGTAGCTAGATCATAGATTATTGGAAGCAAGTAAGCCTAATCAAAGAGATGGACTATTAGGTGCTTATAAGGATAAGCATGGCCATAAATGCAATTAGAATACAACAATGTTGAATTCCTGCATATCACCACGGACAACACCAACGACAAAGAGCCACTTGGCATTAACAATTGTATGTGTCAAACTACTCAATTAAAGACATCTATGGTAAGGAATGTCGAGAAGATTTGAGTATTATTGTTTCTGAGATGTCCCTATTAAATGTCGATGTACAGAGAAATTGCATTTTACCACTAAATATTTGATGCGTTCGTTGATTTTCATTGCCAGTGGTTACCACCATCATAAAGTGTAATAGTTGGTAATGAAAATGGATGAACTCTACCAAGGGAATCTTAAGGGAGTATTCAACTACACTTATGCACAGTGCGCCATTGACAATCCTTAGATTTATGACCTCATACTAAACAGATAGCTAGGCGCTCTTCCACATCTAGAGCATTGTCATACGGGAGTGTTCAGACAACTGTACCCCAGAGTGGCTGAGTTAGTACCAATCAATATATCAAAAGCCTTTACTGAAAGCACTAATATTTATTTCTTCGTGTTAATATTTATTTATTAACTACCCCCCTCTCTTCCAGCGGATTCACTACATTAGGTAAAATATGTGAGGTGGAATTTAAAAAACTGGGGTAGATCAGCTAGAACAGAGGGAGTAGGAAACAAATTCGGCGAGCTACTTTAGTAAAGTCATAGTGGCTGAATCCTGAGCTTTGGTTTGCCCTAGGGTGGTCAAACTTTAGCTCTTTAACGTGGGTGTGGTTCCTACGTATATGCATCCCAAACTAGTTCAAACTTCCCCCATAATGCTAATGGCTTTTTAGGGCTTTGGTTTACTTTGAGGCACTCTTCAATTTCACCCCTTTCTGCTAAATGAAAGGGAAAAAGGTCTTACTGTACCGCATGGACATGAGCAAGCTGCCTTGAAGGTGCAGTTTAATTTCTAATTCTTAAGTGAATCACATGAAATTTCCCCTTTTGCGTAAATAAGTAAATGAATTTCTAGTGAAAAGACATAGGCTGGTATGATAGCACTCCCAGCATAGCATACCTCGCATCATGGACGACAGTTTAAACTTTGCTGCAACGATTTCAAGCTCTGCTGCAGTAACTGTATAGCAATCCACACCCTTCACCTGCAACAAGAATGAGAAATAAGATTTAAATTACTACTTGGGCAATTCAGTTCACCAGATAAACTGGATGTTATCAACTGATTAAATTCAAGATTGATGAAGCAGACTAGCAGAGTAGCAATCTAATTATGCAATGCCGTCTTTTTGTATTTATTTCCTTTATTATTATGATAATGTTAAGCCCGTTTTTACAGAAGATCAAAAAGTGCATGCAGTAGAGGCTCAGAAGAGTGCCATTAGTTCTCCACTTTGCTTAAGCAGAAGGTAGAGAAAAAAAAAACGGAAATAGAAAACAAAGCTGCCCAGGACATAGTACAAAAACAACAACAACAACCAAGCCTTATTCCCAAAATGATTTGGGGTCGGCTAACATGAGCCCATGACATAGTAAGTGATTAAATAACCACCATGAATCTGACAGCCTCTAGAAACTCAAGGAATCTCCAGATCTGCCTCACTAAACTTATGTGATTGTAGTAGCACAAATGGCTGAATTACATCTTAATATGTCCAACAAGTGCATGAACACTAGGTATATCAAGCTAAATTATCTCAAAAAAGGAGAGGAAGCAAATGGCCCAGTAAAACTTTTCGCAAATGATATAGACTTGCATGAGGAGCCTGGTGGTAGCAATCCCATCTTCTGACCTATGGTTTGAGTCTCACCACCCCCATGGTTGAGGACGTCCATACCTCCTCCTCCCCATAAGAGCTTATCAAACTAAAAGAAAAGTCAAAATTCCTACCATAAGATGCAACTAGACCTAAACTATATTTTCCAGATATAGGCAAGTTTTATAAAACTAAACCTTACCTACAACTATCCTTGCAAAAAACAAAAAGGCCAGCCCGGCGCACATTGGCGTCCCTGCTAAGCGAGGGTCCGGGGAAGGGTCCCACCACAAGGGTGTAATAAGGGCAAGCCTTCCCTTGTCAATTTATTTCACAAGAGGCTGGGAGCAGGACTTGAACCCGTGACCTATCGATCACACGGCAACACCTTTACCGGTGTGCCAAGGCTCCCCTTCTGCAAAAAAAAAAAAAAAAAAAAAAAAAAAAAAAAAAAAAAAAAAAAAAAAGAAAAAAAAGAAAAGGAAACCTTTGCCTACAACTAGAAATAAGACATTTCAAGAGCCTCAGGGACCACAGATGAAGGAAAAAGGTACCCAACAGCTAAACTAAAATCTACTAACAGTGATTCTGAGGTGACAAAACAGGGAGGGGAGGGCTGGAAAAGTGGGGACTCACCACATGAGGCCACGTCAAGACATTCTCAGCAGATATAATCTCCACACTTGGCTCTTCAAAAGCACATTGTTTGGCTAATGGCACCATAGCGGACACTGCAAGGCAGAAATGCTAAACAATGAATCGAGAAGTGCAAAAAATTTATGAGGAGAATGATGCAAGATATTTCATGCTGCAGTGATAATTTTTGAGTAATCAAAGTATTATTCTTCTCAACACTCACGAAAATATAAGATGCCGGCTCATTCCAAACTGTACAAATTACCAATAATTGACAGGGGCATCCAACAAAATGACAAATCATTGGAATTTGTAAACTACATACTAAGTTTCTTAATAAGAAAAACCTTGCACATCCTTTCAAATGATTGTTGATAATAAATAATCCGGACAAAAGCACAATGAGACCAAATCATTTTAGTGCTAATCACTTCAGTCACTTAAAAACTACAAAATGCTTTCCAACAACTCTATTTCTTCGATGCTTCTATGGTGATTGTCAGTTTTTACGAATTACAATAACTTAACTTTGGGTGATGTTCAAAAACTATAAAATATATCCAAGATCTTTAAATGAACTTTAATTTGATATCTTCCCTAATAATTATAACAATATAAAATAAACTGAACTTATCCAATTACACAAATAATCACCCCCTTCTGAGAGATCTAGTTAAATTGTACCTACCATGTCACATATCATTCCCCTTTCTTTCCTTTTTTTCTCATTTTCAACCATTTGATTCATCACCGTCATCATTCATCAGCTTAATCATCCCCATTTAAAACAAAACAAAAGCATCCTAATTAACTTGTACCTGCATTGTCATATCATTCCTTATTTATTTCCTTATAATCATCATCAACATCATCATTTTGATTCATCACCATCATCATTCATTCGCTACAAGCGGGCAAAGAAGCACATTGATGACGGTAATGACCAGGAGAGGATAAGTGTTTCAAATTTCTGTAGTAATTGGCTTATTGTAGAAACTATAGATCAAGGCACCCATTAATAAAGAAAAACAAGTAGCATAAAGGCACCCAGTTGGTACACTGATAAACAAGACTCATAATCAGTGATTCTGCTATCATATTCTGCATACAGTAATTTCAATTGACTATTACGGCATTATTACAAGCATAGTGAACTCATTTTCCACCTATAATAAAGTCAAATATACTTAACAAAATTACAGTGGATAGAATTTCATTAACTAGAAACATAATCTTTTTATAAAGTAAATTAATGTTATATAATGTAATTGTGTGGGGCAAGGGTCTATTATAAACTTTTTTTAAGCCGTGGTGAACAAATTTAAATGGCCTTTACCTACTCAATGTGAATTAACGGTCCTGATTACACTTCCTATCATAATTGTCAAAAACTGACATCACCCCAGAATATTTGCTATTTGTGATTTCTGATGTTTAGCTAAAAAATCTTAACAAAGGTAAAGTCAAAGTCTAATTCCTTTTTTACCTTTTGCATTTTCTGTAAAAATGAACTACAAGGATGTTGTTTGCTTAGCAGAAATACTAGATAATGAGAACTTTCCAAGTAAATGCAAACCCTTTCACACGTCCATCACCAATAAACTAAAATTATTAAAACACTGCAAGTGAAGTTCTGGTCAACAACAGCAGAGCCTTAAACCCAGAATGAGCTGAGATCAGCTAACATGAACCGTCTTATAAAACCATCTGGATTCTGAACCATGAATATATCATCCAGGTCTCAAGGGTCAAGAATACGGAGAAAACAGACAGTACCGTGACAAAGCCTGCATTGGCCATAAGCTGACAATTCTTAAAAAAAAGGACAATGAACTCACTGTCAATTCCATACACGCTACGCCAGAAATCAATGCTATGACTATATCTATCAGGATTTGTAACAGGTGCCAAGTACAGCTGCAAGAGATTAAACATTGCCAAGAGGATGTTAACTTCATTATTCGCAACAGAATCAAAGAGATACTCCTACAGAATGATAATTAGGTTATATGATCTGAAGGAAAATTAGAGAACACACAGTTGCATGTGATGGAAGAATAAGACCTCCAGGCTTCAGCCAGCGATCTCGAGCAGTAATAACACTTCCCAGCATGCTCTACAGAATGAAATAATTCAAAGCAAGATTGTTCAGCTGATGCAAAATCAACAACATTGAGGTGAAGCATCCAAAATCTCTATATGACATAACAAACCAATAATGTACGCATCTATTCTCCACAAAGTTGGGAGTCCTTTTAAAAAAAAAAAAAAAACAAAAAAAAGTTGAAGGGGTCTAAAGAGAACTTGCAACATCAAGCTTCTCATGAAGTGATGAACCCATCTATAATTTCCATTTCTGGGAATAATTAGTCACACAATTGCCTGACTGATCAAGGGTCAAAGGTAAACAACCTCTTCTTTGCCTTAGGCTCAACAGCACAAGGGCTTCTTCCGAATTGTACGAGTTGTTACTATTTGAATCCCATCTAGACAAGAGTGTAAGGGAGAGAGCACAATTCTATAATAGATGCAAGAAAAACAGCATTAAATAGATCATTACCTCATAAAAAAGCATGTAACCCATCCACTCAGAAATTATAACATCAACCTCTTCATCAATATGCACATCCTGCGGTTACATTCACAGCATAAGGAATTGTATGAGAAGGACAGAATAGTGACAGGATAAAAGAAACTAAAGAAGCTTTCCAGAACAAGTTAAAATAAAAAATAGATTTACTGAACTAATTGTTTGGTCCTAGATGTTTATTATAAAATCAATGGACCTAGTCTTCGTTATAAGAACTGCAAAGCTTTCTTTCTAATTCTTTCCCCATATCATTCGTTTCCAAGAAACCTTAGCGAACTTGTCTGATTGTTTTCCAATAAGGAAACATAATTCTTTCACCATACAATCTTTTGCCCCGGGCTTTTATTTGTTCTGACACTTCACACTTGCACAAAACCAGATTAAGTTACAGGAATGAAGCTCATTTTCTGGTTTAAGTTTTTTCTAACCATTCGTTACTTGGTTTAATTTGCAGCTTTTAACTAAGTTTTGGCGGAGAACTCAGTGTCTTGGGGACAACAGTTTGTCACATACCAAGGCAGAAGGCAGGTAAAGCCGAATTGTCGTGACCATGAACAAGGTGGCATCCCCTCAGTCTGACCAAACTCAAAAAATAAAGCCAGACCAAATTATAATTGGACAATCTAACCTGATAATCCTAAAAACTTTTTAAAAAAAAAAAACTGCCCAATCATTCATCTAATCCGCATGTCAATTTGATTCATTCACAAATAGACCTGCAAATTTGATTCTGTTTATTAGGGGAAAGCAAATTTTTATAAATTTTAGAAACTCCTTCAACAATCTACACAACTTGATATGGTTTGTGAGTTATTGAGAAATCGCATTGGGTTCATATCAAAAGATGTTGATCAATTCAAACCGTTTAATGTATACGGAAAT
This sequence comes from Spergularia bocconei, assembly GCA_963457585.1. Classification (NCBI taxonomy): domain Eukaryota; kingdom Viridiplantae; phylum Streptophyta; class Magnoliopsida; order Caryophyllales; family Caryophyllaceae; genus Spergularia; species Spergularia bocconei. Next base: position 782,569 of record OY734958.1, read on the forward strand.
ATGATTAAATGGGTTGAGATGCTCGATCCCACAGTCCCCTGTTTTCATGTCAATTTAGGCTCTAAGACAACACAACTATTCAAACAAAGTTCCTTATCATGTTACAAGTGAGTGACCAGACTCAAGAATGACATGAGAAAATAGAGGAGCTGCCTTGTGCGAGCGCCCTACATCCTTACCTCGACTCTTCCATGCAATACTTTGACAATGTCTGACAGGTTATTGGCTTTGATCACTTCATTTGCCTGCATCAAAAGTATCACCCATGAGCAGATAATACATACTTCCTCAGTTTCAAAGTGACTGTCTTGATTGACTTTGCACAATATTAAGGCCTCTCACTGGTACAAGTACAGCTAAGCGTGAACCAAGATGTATTTATAGACACACTCAATCTGGGATACACTAAAAGACAGGATGGAAGTCAGGGTGTAGTATAAAGAGTTGAGGAAACTTGGAAACATATCCACTAGAGAAAATTCCAAACTTGGCCATAATGTAAGAAAGAACTAAGTTGTCATAGCCTCAATAAAATGAAAAGAAATTCTGTCAACAGTAGCTCCATTAGAACCTGCGGTATTCACACTAACTCTAAAGTTGTGAGATCAAGTCAGTATCATATGCAAGAAAAGACAATAGTTGACAAGCACTTTTCACATTGTATCTAAGCAATCTTTCATCATAAGAAGTTGCCAAAGCCACAAGAATATTAAGAAAAACACCCTCCGGCTTCTACCTAGTCTTAAGGATGGCTAGCCCTCACCAATCCTAGTGAGTATAGTGCTGTCGTTGGTAGTACCAGTACCTCTCAATCGCTATGGAAAAATTCACCACAAAACCCCCGGTACTGTCTACAGAAACAACAACATTACCCTAGTGCCTAAAAAGCTCCCGCTATAAGGTATGGTAGGGGGGAGTCGGATGGCAACACCAATGGCAACACCGCGTCGAGCCGGCAACCCAGGTAAATGTACCAATTTTTTTTCCCAATATCGGACATGACCAATTTTTCTCGCCAATATCGGAAAATATCGGCCGACACCGTTACGTATCGGTGATATCGGCCGATTTTCACCCTTTTTAAATCTACCCGAGATATCGGGGCAATTCTCGTATCGGCGGCCACCGAGTCCGATATATATCGGCCGATACGAGATATCTCGGCTGAGATTTTGCACCCTGCACATAACTGAACCCCTTAATTACAGAATGTGTTTTTGTCACAGTGATACATGGGAGCTATGGGTCAAAGCTTATAGTGGAAGTTCAAGACTATCACGTCACCTTCCAGTCTCAATATCTTCTGAAGTACTCAATATTTCTAAGAGGAGTCAATTGCAAATTAGTCTTAGTCGAGTATTCTTGAGAGGATTCTAGGCTAATTCATATCCTTTATTTTCTATTTTATTCCACTGTGTTATAAACTCAAAAATACATTAAAATTAGAGTAAGTTTTACATCACATATAATCAAACAATTCCTCAATCACTATCCCCCCTGCAAAGTCACTGTATCTAAAACAGCTAGGGAGCCTAGAAGCTCTCCACATCTAACTCATATGGAACTCTGCACAACCTTAGATTCTAAGAATTGTGATTCCTCGTTAGAGCTAGAAAGCTAAAATTGTAGGGCTGTGGAGTTCAGGGAGCAATATGATGGGAAAAAAAGACATTGTCTTTCCAAACATTTTTCCAGAATCTTAAAGGTCACCAAAGATTACAGCGGTGAAAATTTTGGAATATGAGATGCATATAATGCAGCAAACTCTGCCCAGGAGATCCAACCACCCTCACTAAGACCATACCTGCTACGAGAGGATGGTTAATATGAAAAGCTAAACCATTCACCACCCAACAAAGCCACAAGGGCCCTTATGATTGAACAAATGACGCCCTACAGCTTTTGGTCCACATAAAACATTCCAACCAATAAGATCTCTTAATCTTGTTCGCCCCCTGATCAAAGGAAATCTGTCATCCACTTAGGTAATTCAGCCGGGACCCGGGAGTTTAGATAGTGAAAGTTTGTGAAGAGACAGAAAACAGAGAGAGGAACTAGTCAAGGTAATACCACACGCCCTTTAAAAAAAAAAAAAAAAAAAAAAAAAAAAAAAAAAAGAATTATCCAACCGGCTTTTGACACAAATAAGTGGGAGACTACTCACAAATTACGGGGACATATATAGTTGACCAGTAATACAGATTGTTATCTTTTCCATCTTTCATATTAAAGGACAAGCGTTCAACACGGAATGAGAAGAAAGCATAAAAATCCTTATAAAACCAACTCTAAGAACCAAACATTGATGATCATCAAAATGCAAGCACACAACCAGAAATATCCCACATTCCCACCCCAACAAACAATTTCTTTTTGAAGTAACAGGCCGGAGTATATTTTCCATCAGTGTGCAGTAAAACCATTTTAGAAATTTATTATATTCCCTGGAGCCAGTATTTCGGTCTGAGTAAAAGATCCAGCTTGGCACCTGACATGGACCAATATTCGACATATTTTCCCGTGTACATGCAAGTCAGCTGACCCACGATGGTGAGCAGACTAGTAACCATCTCTTGTGTGCCATCCTCAAGAGCAATCATGGAACTCCACTGTCACTGCAAGCCTGGAAGTGGCATATTGCTTCTGACAATGAGTTGTAAGTTCATCCTCTTTAAACATTGGACACATTGGCAATAATCCCTCTAATTTTTTCCTGGCGATAAATCCTCTTCATCAGATTAACAATTGATCATCCTCTCTATACATTTGGCTTTTTCTTGAACAGACTGTGAGGCATTAAATACTCCTTTGAGTTTTAATGACTACAATTGCCTGATCAAGTACCACTCCTCATAAACACTAGCCAAATTCTAAAAGACTGGAACCTTTTAAGCCTGAACCACTTTAGCTACATAGATAATCTCACAGATTTCTAAATACTCCATGCTACTGTCCAACTTTCCCCTTTGGAAGAAGGATCACGGAAATAAATAACGAGATATAAAAATTCATACACACAAGTGACTGAAGGGCTCAAGTACCATTTATGCATATCAAGATTCAAGGGAGAAAAGTAACACTCACAAGAGTATTGTATCATAGCATAGTCGGAAACAAGTCTTTCCAAGAATCATGTAGCCTAGCCTTCGTTAAACAGAGTACCAGACTTCTGTTTAATTGTCTACCCACAACATCTGTCTTCTTCTGTCTCCATCGTCAATGACAGACTTGTCTTCTTTTTAAACGAGCTTCAACAAGGAAAAAATATTTTCCCATGCAATAAGTACCCCTTTTACAAATACTAAAGTGCCACTGGTCAGGTACCCACCTAGGGTGGGGCACAACTTAAGAGGCCCCTCAGAATCAGCCTCCACATTGCAAAGAATCAGACTGCAACATGAGTTACATATTCTAAAGAGAACATATTGCTACTTCTAGAAAACTCCGCTGTTTTATATTATGTTCTACACCATAGGCGTCAAACAAAAATCAGAAAAGCAAGGACTCGAAACAAACTGATAAGCAAAGTAACAGAGAAAGACCCTAAACAATTATGTCATCAAATCTTAATAACAGAAAAGAAGTTTCGTCTCAACAAGGTACCTGAACAGCAATGCCACTGGCGTCAACTGCATAGACCTGGAGAAAATGACATGAGAAAAACAGCGGTGTAAGAATCCAAAAAAGGAGAAATAGAAAAGGAAAAGATAATCGTTTAAGAAACAGAGAATAAATTCATTTCAAACTTGCATATATAAGTACTGAGAGTGTATGTGCCAATCTTCTTTCATATGAAGGGGCAAATGGCGTAATACTCAGACGCAACAGAAAGCTCCAGAATAAGCAAACTTTAGATAGCTCTACATATTTGCTTGAAAATTAATTGGGAGCCACTTGTATAGCTACTTTTGCAATCACAAAAAGGCTTCCATATATTTAACATAATTGAATACAGCATGATAAGGTTGTTAGAAAGCCCTCTAAGAGCAATAGTAAAACTAGCTTGGGTCATGGCATAAACCAAAGGTAGTTGAACCACATAGTTTAACCTTGCTGGGAAACAGACTGCCTGAGTTGAACAAACTCTCCTCTCAATTCTCAAGAGTCCAGGTCATGCATTCGCATTGCTGGATGTTACTAGAACTTGGATAGAAGGATCTGACAAGGGTTGTCCAAGTGCCAAACTAGGCCACTTGATGATAATTCCTTGTGCTTGGCTTAAACTAAAGTGCCCAAGTGTCATATCAAGTCTGCATGTAGAGTAATATGACGAGTATGAAATACCATAGATAATCCAACTATTCTTTATTATGCTACCAGCTTATATTCAACATTTTCAGTTGGTACCCAAAAGCCCGCAAAATAGAGAGCACCAAAGGGCATTATAAATAAAAGAGGTTCAGTTGATGACCCTCGTGTTTGATCACCTACAAGGAGAGCTAAATGTCATTCTCAAAACATTTTGTCCAGAAATCTTATCCTTAGAAGCTCCGAAGCACAAAGAATGAAAGAAAGCTTAACTAGAGAGGACTTTCAGATCTACAACCCCGGGGTATAATAGGAGCACCCTCCAAAAGAATGTCATACAACTTGTTACAGAAAGTCAGAGAACCTGTTTATGCCACTTCCCCGAAACTCTCTCAAATCTCGAAGAGAAGGCTTTAGCAAGAATCTTAAGAAGAAGATTAGAAGCTTCAAGTTGATGATATTTGTCCAGCACTTATAATATATCAAATATGCAGTGGTAATCCAATTCGTAAAAGTACCTTTTTGACCTTTTTTACAAGTTGCTAAACACTTTGGGGAGTCGTACTAAAATAACCAACCCTGACCTTTTAGTTATACTATATGCTAATTACATCGCAACTACAGGCGTGACAAAAGTTACCTAATTATTTGATAGACAGAATAGTTGCTTGACAAACAAGTCTCATAAAACCTAAAATTGCCTTAAATGGAGTAATCATCAATTGTATCATCCACATTGACCAACTAGACAACAAAAATCAGTCCTATTGTTGTCTGTACAGTTAAACCATCGATGGCACAATTGCCCACCATGCCAAAATTGAGTAAAATAGTAAGTCAACCATGAAATGGAAATAATAAGTACTCCCTCCATCCCTCATTAAACACGCCGCTTTCCAAATTAGGGCGTCCCCCACTAAACACCGGGGTAAGATTTTTAACACACTCTTCATTTAACAGTCTCTCCTACTTTTAACATCCACTATCTTTAAAAACAATAAATAAATTACCCACTATCTCCAAAACAGTAAACCAAACACTTGCCTTATTCCTTGTGCAAATACCAATGGGGTGTATAAAGGGGGACAGAGGGAGTAGCCACGTATACTGTCATAAGGAACGGTACTAGATGTGTGTAAAAAACAGGGATGAAAGAGACAAGAAAACAAAAATTAAGGGAGAATCAAAGGAGCAAATAAACAAGTCTGGAATGAGAACGTGAAAATAATATCCCAGTGGCACATAAAACAGCCTAAAACACACCAATTCTGAAAGAGATAAAGATATAGCGAGACAAAAGAGAGAATCAAAGGTAAAGAGAAAGAAAGTACAGTGAAATGAGAAAACAATATTCACTGGAGCGCAACACAAACTGAAACACACTAAAACATAGTCCTTTGCACAAGTCGGTCCCCGCTCGGCCCTAATCGGCGCCACATAAACATCAAAAACCAATACCACCCTTATCAAAGTCTTCTTATGCCTTCATGCTACCCCTCAAAATCGCAAATTTTTCCCATCTTTGATCTTGTACCCATCACTTGGTCCCATTTTCCCATGGCCAAACCACTGTAGTGTATCTTCCTAATCATATCTTCAATGGATGCAACTCTTACAAAATATGTTTGCCAACAAAATTATCAGGCACATTGACCTAGACAAGATTGAACTTCCTCCAACACTTAAGTGATGTGGTGAACAGGTTTTTTATGCAATTCTATCTACGTCAAAAACTGCTCTTATACCTTGCAAACAGTAGAAACCCCATATTAAAATCAAGATATCCTAACACATCTGGTCTTCTTTTTTTACCTCTATAGGAGAAGTAGATGTTCATTGCCAAAATGGCACTAGAAGTATCGATAACATTACGAATCTTGACTACATGTTCACTAGGGCATGTGGACCTCAACCTCTAAGTTCTAACAATACAAGCTTTAACTCGAAAGCCCTTAAGCACACACATGCAGACCCAGCATGACAATAAGGCACGCCAGTTCTCACTTAACCAATCGATCTAGCAATCACCCTTGTATCAGACCACCACCTCATTCAACCCCACTCACCTGACACCATCAGGCAAAATTATTGTCAATATTCCATAACAAACTCCTCCACCTAACTTTATCTAAGGGAGACCATATTGAACATCTTTCTTTGCTTCAACTTTCTTATTTATCAACGGCCAGAAATCAGCCAACACATAGACTTCACAAATTCTGAAATCCAAGATATGCAAACGTGGCAACATGAAAAATCTGATGACAATGCAGACGTTCACAGTTTTAGAAAGTGCACAGCATGACTACAGGATATTTGCAAATTGCAACAAAACATAAATTCAACTTGAGAACAGGGATGCTTAAGGTTTCACTCAAGTCACTGCTATGCTCCAAAAAAATCTAACAATATTTTATTTTTTTAAAACGACAACTGAAGAAGATTCCATTTATTCCAAGCTTTATAACAAACGATTATGAATCTATAAAGGTTGATAGCATCAGATTTAAAAAAGCTGTTCATAATCTGCCATCTACTAATAGACAGATAAGCTAGAAGAGTACACCAGTTTGATCAATCCCAAGCCAGGAGGCATCCAACCCAATAATATATAAGAAATAGGAGGTTAACCTTTACTTCCGTTATCCTACATATCAGCCGATTCTCATCACTAGGAAAACGGTTAGTATGAGACAGGTACAATTGTGCGAGAAGTTTCTATCGATCCTACTCCAACATTTACCATACATGACATAAGGATGAAGATATCCAGTCCTATGACTCTTCGATCTTCCACAGTTCAACCATGACAAATTTGAATAACTACGTGTTACAGTGCAAAAGTACTTCAAGAAAGGTTAAGAATGGAAACTGGGTGAAAATCGAACTGTCTGCCTCTAACTTATGAATCTTGGACAAAAACTCTATGTAGCTGAGATCCCTAGGTAGCAGGCATAGCAGGTACAATGGACAGAGTTAAATTATTAGCATATATATGAAATATTACCCTTTTGGCCCCAGCTTGCGCACAAAATATAGAAAGAATGCCTGTCCCGCAGCCAACATCCACGACCACCTATACAGATTGTCCAACAAATACTGTTAGCAGGATAACATGCAGAAATCTTTTTTCCAGTCGAACTTTGTAGCACATGGTAACTTCCAGACAACACTTGCACATGGGACTACAGGTTATAGTGTCCATTATATACTTTTTATCTCAGTACATCACTGTCTAGTACTCTAGTGATATGACAACAATCACGATACCATGATTAACCCAAGGGTGAATTTGAACATAGAAGTTTAGCAATTGTTGTTATAATTACAGTCCCCATAAATCTTTGAAACTGAATTATATATCATGACTATCCAGTATCTCGTGTTTAGAGAAAAACAGATTTTTGAAGCCTTACTTTGCCTGCAATCAGGTCTTGGTACTTGAAGATTGCTTTCCGATAAGTGTCTGTCCTCACATGGTCCTGCAACCAGATAATGTAAAATGTTTAGGCCACACATAATATAGCACTCCCAAGTCCAATTTTGGTCTTCCGTTATTCCAGAACTGACTACTTTGTTTAGTCAAATTTTTGTGCATAATTAATTTATACGGAGTAAGTCCCTAACTACTAACAGGTATTAGAAATACAGTTTTACTGAAAGATATATAGTTTAAGCTTTCTAAAAGAATTACACGATCCACATATAATTTCTTTATGGCAACTTGGCAAGCCATCCATGCACCACACTTTTAGCTTCCATCGAACAAACAAAAAAAGTATTAACTATTAATATAAATTGTATACAGAAACAAAAATGCAGATTTGGAAGGAACTTGGAAGACAGTTAAGGTAAGCAGATTACTCATAATTAAGTAACACTGACAGGAAAAGAAATTGCATGTCAACTCTGAATGGTGGCGCGGGGCACAATCATATCTAGGTCGGCTCATGTTTTAAGAACCATCAACAGAAAAGATAAGCATGGTAATAGGGCAAAGGAGGGCTCAGTCAAATGAAAAATAAAACAGAAAGTGGTTTTAGAAAGAGTACATGCTATACTGGCATTACTATGTATCTAAGGACATGATTGGTGAAGAGGAAGTAATGTTATCGCCATTTCCATCCATTTAGCACAAGAATAAAAGAGAGTGAGAGGATTTGGATGTAATCCTCCTCATAGTGTAATGAGATATCAATTAAGTAAAATAATTGTTTTTGTTCGACTTCTTTCTATTATATCGTAATTTTTACCCTCCAATGGTCCAACCACACATGACCTCAATGGCTCAATGTCCAACCCAGAGCATTAAATTCTCGAGACAACTTAATTCAGTAGTGTACTTTTGTGAACCTCCCAATACCATTGTCTTGTTTGGATAAGCATGTGGCTCATTTACATTCTTTGTAATTTTCTAACGAGTTTTATTTCTTGCCTTGTGTCTCTCGAATCTCTCCTCAAAATTATTAACTTATAATAATGTTTGCTATCCTTTGATTTCGTCAACATTTAGTTTCTTTTCAATGATGCTAAAGGACTTACTATCATCGACTTTGGAATATAATGGAGTGTAACAAAAATGGCTTCCCAAATCGTCCATGCTTCATACATTATATCAAACAACTCTCAACTCTCGGGGTAAACTAGCTCCCTAAAGCCTAAACTGGTTTACTCGAAGCTCCCTCCTCTCTCTCTCTCCCTTACATTCTCTAGTTTAATCGTCAAAGGAATGTCGATCGTCGAACCCCCGTAATTCCACACTTGCTCCACCCCCTCCATTTCTCTAACTCAATGAACTAAAGATATATAAACTTAACCTAAAGAGAATTAATTAACAAGTTCAAGTACTACATAACATCCCAATTAAACAAAGAACAAACATCTAAACTACTTTTCCAGGAGAGCAAAGAGTATAAACTGATAATTAGGGGAAAATCGAGCAGCCACATTATAACAAATTATAAATTGTAATTAGAATTTGATAACAAACAGTAAAAAAAAAAGTGAGATTAAAAAGACCTTAATCATCTCTTCGTGAATGCCTAAGTGAGAGTAAGAGTGAAAGTAGGCCACGTCAAAGTCCGTACACGGAGGAGTTGCTGTCCCTCCGTCGGCGCCGCCATTCTCCGTCGTCGAGACGGCGTCGTGCGACATGAAACGCGACTTCCGCTGCCTATCCCTGTGACTCAGACCGGAATACGCCGTCACCGTCGCCGGCAGCTGGTTGTTGTTGGTCGCAGTGTGGCCGTTGCTGTTAGTGTCGCCGGCGTTTGTAATTGGGAACATATTTTCTTCTGCGGAGTTTTTGGTTTAGGCCTTAGGGGTTAACCAACTTTCCTCCGTTGAGTGTCTTTCAAGTTGTAAGTGGAGTGAAATTTTTTGCCCTTTTGCGAGTCTCAACGATTTTTACTTTTACCATCCCTTTAAAAGGAAAGTGAAGAAACCTACTCCGTGTACTCCAGATTTTTTACTCGTATTTTAGAAACGAAGGTATATTGAATATTGATTCCATCCATTTAAAAATTTCTAAACATAATTAAAGCTTAAAATTTTGATATGCGTAATATTGTTTGATCTATTTGATTTGATGTAAAATGAGTCGAATTTGTCTGAATTAGACCATTCAAAATGAATTCGGCTAATTTTCGATGATTCTAATGAATCAAATTCTATTGAGAATAGTATCTCGTTGATATTGACCCCAAATTAGCAAACGGATCTCATAAATCTTTGCGACTTTTATCAGCAGATGGCACATATTGTATAATTTAACGAGTGAAGGACAGAGGATAACAGAGGATAATAAGAAACGATAATTAAAACCAAATTCATTAAAGTATACCTGATGTAAAACTCACTCTATTTTTTTGTGTTTTTGAGTTTATAACGCAGCGGAATTAAAACAGAAAATAAAGGATATGAATTAGCCTAGAATCCTCGCAAGAACACTCGACTAAGACTAATTTATGCTAAGATCACAAAGAAACAAAGCACAAACAAAGGCAAGCACCAAGATCACAAAGAAACAAGGCACGAACCAAAAGAACACATAACCTCGCAAGGCCAGATTTTTGAAGGAAACTCCCTTCGACTCTTCGATATTAATGCTCAACTCGTTTTTAAAAAACAATACAATAAGACTCTCTATTTATACTATCTTAAGACTCCTAAACTTACCTAAAGTCAAGTTAAGAACCAGTTTTAGGTCTTCCCTTAAACCGACTTCAAGCTTATTACTGAAACTTTCCTAAACTATTCTCGAACAACTTGGAAACCTTCTAAGGCTCCTTTATTCCACAAAATACTGTAAATAAGACACTTTCCTAAACTTAAGCAAAGACATAAATAATAATAAGTATTATATCTACTAAGAACTTCCTTGGACGTGCATGCCTTGGGGAATATAGCAGTTTCGGCCATTCTCGTGTACCCGCGTAGAAACTGGACAGCTCAACTTAAAACAGGCATATCTCCTTCGTTACTTAACCAATTAAGGCATATGACCACTTTTCGGAAAGCTTAGATCATGAACTTTACTATCCAATTGACTCCTCTTCGAAATATTGACTACTTCAGAAGATATTGAGACTGGAAGGTGACGTGATAGTCTTGAACTTCCACTATAAGCTTTGACCCATAGCTCCCATGTATCAATACCAGTATGCAAAATACTACTAGGGGAACATCAAAGATCAAGAGATCTCGCAATTGAGTCAAATTAACGTCACAATGGATCTAATTATAACCTAACAAGAAATCGAATTGATACTAACTATGAGAATTGGAGTCAGGTCTCGTTGCTTTGGTTCAACGCATTCAGCGGTACTCTAGGACGCAGGACATTGGTGCACAGGCGGCGGCACATATTCTTACTCGTATTGGTTTCTCTATACCCAAGGGTGTGGGGGCCCAGATTGTTTCGCGGCTCCCAACCAATCTAATACTATCTAATACTATATATTAAAACCTGAAACCAAGTCTTTCATAGGTTGACACTTGGCGTACATTAATTGGATAGAACATAAAAATAGCATTAATTACTATTATCGGTTAAGATATGGTAATAAATTATCATACATTAATTGGATAGAACATAAAAATAGCATTCAATACAATTATCGTTAGGATATGGTAATAACTTATTATAGAGTAGTATAATATTAACTAATTTATGGAAAATAATCATTATATTGATTTATTAGAAAAAAGATAAGGCAATATTTTTTTATAAAACGAGTATAAACAAAATAAAAATATATAACTCGGGCGTGACACGGGCATGCAAACTAGTTTTCTTGTAATTTATCTATATAATAATATTAATAGGCTAACATAAAAAGTTCACTAATCCACTACAAGAAAATCTTCATTTAAAGACGGATTTTTTAGTTCCGTCTCTAAATTAGAGATGGAAAAGTCAGATTCCGTCTCTAATTTTCATCAGAGACGGATGTTATAATTTCATCTCAAATTTGAGACGAATGCCATTAATCCGTCCCTAATTTGAGACGGTTTGTATTTTCATCTCTAAACTGAGACGGATCACTATCTACCACTGTTTTTTTCATTAATCTGTACTCTCTTTTTCATATTTTCTTACTTCCTTTGGCTTCCTTCTTTCGTTCTTTCCTCATCTACTCCCTTCTCCTTCTTTCCTCCTGGGTTATCTCTCCATCTTCATATCCCTCTCCCTCTCCCTCTCCCTCTCTCTCCTATGAGAATTTCTCAATTAGCAGGTTCATCTCTGACCGAACATTTTAATAAGTCAATTCCCAATTAATCCCCCTTTTCTGTCTCCTTCTCTCTCATCTCGAAACCCTTATTCTCTCTCTCCTCTGTTCAAGATCTCAGATCCCCCATGGAAGATGACAATAAATTCTTGTCTCAGATCCATCGTCCGACGATTTGAAATTAGCTGTAGAAGGTATTTTTCTCTCTCCTCCATTTTTTCATTTCATTTGTAAAAATCTGGGATTTTTTTTCTAGGGTTTTGATTTTTTCTGGGTTGCTTCGTTTCCTTTCTACGAATATGTGATTTGTAATTATAGGGTTTAATTTTTTTTTTCTGGGTATTTGTTGTTTGGGTTTTGCTGATTAAAGGTTTGGGTTGGGTTTGAAGTGCAAGCGAATGGCCCTCATAAACAAGCTTCGGAAAGCAGTAAGCATTTCTTCTATTCCACTCTATTTTTTGTCGAATCCTGTGATTCAGTTGTGTGTAATTCTTTTTTTTTTTTAGGTTTGAGATTAAGTCTGGTTGAGACTTGTATTGGATTGGCATGTGTGTATGTTTATTGTTTGGTCACGTGATAATGGGTTATTGATGGGATCAAATCCCCATTTCTAGGATTGTTATTACTGTTATAAAACTGTAAGAAATCCCTATTGATTGCGAGTAAATCTGTGATTTTTTGTTTTGCAGTATTGGTTGTGATGAAAAGATATATTGTTGATCTTCATTCTTTAGTTGAAACACTGCCCCACATAGTTATAAAGGAAACATGTTTACATTTGGAAATTGGAATTGATGTGTTAAGTGAGGATTGGAATAGTTTATTTGGTTGTCAACCTTGTTCGATTTTGTTCTGCGCATTGATTCTCACACAAGTGTTTTGAGAATTTTTTGATTGGGTAAATTTGTAGTTGATGTTATTATTGTTAGATGATGTCAAAGGGAAGTAATTGGTGTTGAAATGAAGAGATACTTGTATGCATAGGAGAAGAGATCAGATTTTTTTTTTCTCATCAAAGTTATTTGTAAATTAGAATGAGATTGTCTTTAGAGAAGCTGTAGGTGGATGTATTATTGCCTATTGGGGTTCTTCTATTTTTGCTTACTTAAGATAACGAATCTCATGGTCTGACACTAGTATTAGAGTTACAGAACCCTCTGAATTGTCTTGGTTCTGTTAATTCCACTATCATCGATTTAAAGTTGTGATTTTTGTTTAGACTTGCAAGAAATTTTTGACTCCTCTGTTGGCTTAGAAATTTGTAAGTGTATAGATTTGGCAAAGGTTTGGATACATTCTTTTGTGGTCATCTCTTTGTATGAAGGTTTTCATGAACAAGGAGTCGTACTACACACGTTCCAAAATTACTGTTTCCATGATGATATCGTGTACCGGAGATGATGAGCTTGATGATGATAAGACTCGTGAAGATTACTTTGGTCTTGATTGTCTAGAAACGCTCCACGTACTTATGTTCTATGTCGATTGCTTTGAGTCAATAGTTGCCAATGGATTTTAAGACCTTAGAAATGTTTTAATGAACGCTTCATGTAAAAGTTTACGCCCCTATATGGATTGATCTGTACATTGTGTAACCAAAAAAAAAAAAAAAATTTGATCTGTACATTGTGTTGTGAGTTTCAACCGTTGAAGTGATGGTGGCTACGTTCTGTTAAAATAAAACATAATCTGTATATTTTTTTTTTATAGTTAGAGATTCTGCCTTGTATAATGGTTATGTTGCAATGGGAAATGTGTGTATGTTCACACTTGAGACTTGAGTGTTGTTTACGGGAGTGATGATCACAAGCATGCCTATATGCCGTTTGTTGTTTGCCTTGCTGCTTCTGTTGCCGTTTTTTTATTATCATTGCCCGTGTTCTAAACATTTTTTTGTTGCTGTTTCTGCTCTGCTGTACTGTTTTGTTCTGTAAATGTTGCTGTTCAGTTTCTGCAGCTGTTGTTCTCTTGTTGTTGCTGATAATGCTGATGGTGCTGTTGTAATTTCATGCTCGTGCTGCTGTTAATTTTATGCTCTTGTTGGTGTTAATTTCATGCTCTTGTTGGTGTTAATTTCATCCTCCTGCTGCAATTAATTTCCTGTGTTGTTAATTTCTGCTGCTCCTGCTGTTCTTTTTGTTTTTTTTTCTTCTTTTTGCTGCTGTTGCTGTTGCTGTTGTTTTTATGCTGATGTAGTGTTGTTCTTTTGTTGAAATCGTCCATATGTTTTCCAAAATTGTGATAAATGTTTTTATTCTCATATCAATTAGCCAAGGGTCGCTACATGGAACATGTTACCCCATACATGAAGATTGAGAAACACTAGCAGCTTAGAGAAAGATGAAATTTAAGTGTAAGGCTTTACATTTTTCACTTTATACTATCATGGTTGTAAGTATATTGTTGAGATTGCGATCCTTTAGAGGCTATTAGCTCAAGGTGGAAGAGCATGTGCATTCGCACAAAGATGTGGGTTCAAATCCCATATAGCCTATGTAAAAAACAAAACACCGTGAAAGGGAATACGACTAATTTGTGAAACTCTTATTTCTAGTTTGAGATGGATGTTAGGAAATGTCGTCTCTAATTTGAGACGGGGATAGATGATCGTCTCAAAATTTTGAGACGGAAAGTTCTTTATTCCATCTCTAATTTGAGACGGAAGTTCAAATCCGTCTCTAAGACATTTGAGACGGATATACAATTCCGTCTCAAATTAGAGACGGATGATAAATCCGTCTCTAATAAATTTGAGACGAGTCTTTTAGAGACGGAACGGATTTCGTCTCAAATCCGTCTCTAATGGCCGTTTGAGACGGATTTCCTTCACAAAATTCCGTCTCTATTTAGCTTATTTCTTGTAGTGATCCTACGTGTCGCGGTGGGGAGAATTTAGGTTAATTTTTAATTCTAAAAAGTCATGTAAGCACCCTAAGTACATGAAAGATTTTCATTGATATATGAAATAAATACATCATAAAAATGACAATGAATACAGGAATGGTGAATTCCAGAGTGACCTTTCATCTTACTATCGACATAAGTTTTATATATTTATGTTTACTTTAAATTAAGGATAAATTGAAGGTCTTTTATTTCATATAGTATTAAACACTCTTGGCTATTGGTTTGCCAAATTTGTCGGTTACATGTTAATTACTTAATTTGCATTACTATATATACCTTCGTTGTTTGCTTGATTTTGATGACAAACACATGCATTGCGCAATATGTTTTTGAGAGCGAGAAACATAAATAGGGGAAGAAAGATCTTTATTGAGTTGTAGAAATAGTGTTCCTATAGAGTTTGTATTTCTACTACTATCAAAGTATATATTAGTTCTCATTTAGACTATAAATTTCAATTGTTTATATTCTAGAAACGCTATTATTTTGGAATTTGATCATTTTGGTCACTTCTTATTTTGTTTGTAGTTGATTAGCTACGTGTGATTTTAACATTTTTTTGGTTTGCAATTTACAATAATGCAATCGCTCACAGTTGATTATAAATAACCATGACAAAGTCAAATGGAAATCTGCAGATGATTTCCTTATACACCAACTTTGATAGATTTATTTTTGTTGTTACTTTTCAACAATGTTTGATTTTTCATTCAATGACTAACGACAAATGTTTAAGTTGACATATATTAAATATAAAAAAATTACAATTTCCGCCATCTCGCTATTTTACTCTATAACCATGATTAATTAACACTACGAAGACTTCTACTGTGTTAGGTTTATCATATATCTTATATCATGTGTAGATTTAAGACAAATGAAAATAATTAGGTATCACATACTCACGGTTTTTGGAGAAAGATGATGAGTTGTGGGAGCTGTATGTGTTGGTGGGGGTTTTGTGGGAGGTTGGTTGCTATGAGGGAAAGTGGAGTTCAGACACAAAAATAAGTATGGAGGAGAAAAAAAAAATCATTGGGGAAAGAATTGAACTGGATTCAAAAGAGATGGTTAGTGGCTTTGTCCGACACCTCCCGTAGCCAAGACTCAAGAGTACATCGGTAGGTGTGCAATATGGGAAGAGAAGAGGGGTAGTAAAGGCAATGAGAATATATGTGATTTCTATATACTAAGAAAACAGTTGATTCATATGGGGAATAGATATTGTACACTAAAGAATGAAAATCAGACTTCCAAACAAATAGAGTATGATAAAGACTTTATGCCTTACAAAAAAAATGATGGCCCCCAAATATAATTTTAAATAGGGGTAAATGCAATTGGTTCATGAGGGTTATATAGAGATAGTTGAACTAAAATGATATCATATATGATGAGTCGTTCATTATGTGATATTATTTATTTATTTTTTGTAAGAAATTAGTTTTATTCCTCCACATTGGGGAAAAAATAACGGTATCTTACAAAAATAGGGTGCCTCAAACTAACTAGCTAAATTATCGATTACATGACTAGGTGTTTCTTTTCCAAACCAATTATAAAGTCGAACACAAGTGATGTATTTAATCTGATAAACGATCCATGGTTCCGAATGCTCCTCTTCTCTGAAAATGCGCGCATTTCTTTCATACCAGAGCATATATACTGTAGCTCCAATAGCACACTTAAACCATTTGGTGGTCCAATGCTTCCTCCTTCGTCTACTTTCAATCCAATTTAGCTCTCTTCTAAAGTTCCAATCCCTCTTTGTAATGCCTAACCAGTTGAGTATTGAGTGCCATACATTGGAGGAGAAATGACATTTGAAAAACAGATGATCATGATCCTCCTCCTTGAATTTACACAGAATACATCGGTTAACAATAGGCATACCTCTGTTCTTAATGCTGTCAATAGTTGGCAAGCAATTGTGGGCAGCCATGTTAGCTGTGTAGTTGTGCCTTGGCATTACTACACCATCCCAAATTGCTCTGCACCACCTCCTCTTTATGTACATGTGATATTATTTTTTGATTCTTAATACGACTAAGTTAATTAACACTTATTTTCTAAATAAAAAGAGCACTCCATATTTGGTCATGTAGGATAATAAAACACGCAAAATACACTTATATTTCGGAATTGGACCTTTAGATTGTTTATATATAGGAAATTGGTTGAAAACATTTATATTGAAAGAGAGATGGTTGTTATTCTTCTGCTGTTTTAAAGAAAGTTTGTCATGGATAATCACCCTGAGATATTGATAATGAACACGATAGTTACGCACAAACTGTATTATAATCGACTGCGCCTCTCATCGTCATTTTCGAAAATTCTCATTCATTTTTTCTTTAATTTTGGTGTAAAAATAAATATAATTCGACGAATACGTATTATATTATTTTTGTCCTCAGACGCTAATCACTCATCATTTTTAGCAGTCCCGTGAATTCACGGGAAAAAAAACTAGTTATTTATAATTAATATATCAATATATGACTAAGGCCCTGTGCGATTGGACTGCATTTTTCTGATCTGATTTGATTTGATTTGATTTGAACTGATCTGATTTGATTTGATTTGAATAAATTTGATTTGATTTGATCTGAACTGAATTAACTGATTAATTAACTGCAAGTAGACGAATTAATAACTAAAAATAGACTACATTCATTGATTGTTATTTGGATAATTCTGATCTGATTTGATTTGATTTGAATAAAGCTGATCTGATTTGATTTGATTTGAATAAATCTGATCTGATTTGAAAACACCGTTGAATAAGTTGAATCGCACCGGGCCTAACTAATGGATAAAACTTTATTATACACCGAAATGGAAACCATGGATACATACAACAAATCAGTGGGATGTACCATCGGCCTAGATGAACAGTTGGCTAAACTGAAATAAAAAGAATTAAAGATGCATTTTTGGTCTCTTTTTCTTATAAACGTGTATAAGTACGTATTTATAAAAAGAGTAGTTTGTTTAATTAAGGGTAGTGTACTAGTGTTAACACTTTACATACTTTCCTACCTCAATTGCATTTCAAGTAAAAGTCCTCATTGATATTAAACATGGACGGAAATTACTCCAAAACATTTCAATGCCTCACAAGTGAAATATGTCCATCGTATACACCGGATTCAATGAACGACAACTACAATATAGTCGAGCACTACTAAAATTCAATTTTACACGCCACTTAATCAAAGCAAGCATCATTCAAATCGAACCACATTAATCCTTACTACAATTAGCGCTTATCTAATGGTTTGAAAAATCTATCTTATCACAAAAATTGTCTATCTCTTCAAATCCCCATTTTCCCACCCTCGTACACTCGAAATAGCGTTGTCATAATAAAATGATATTCCCACAAAACCGAAACATAACAATTTGAGATCGACTAAGACGAGTACCAAAGACACAAAAACACACATGTGTGGCTTCCACTAGTATCCCAGCGAGAAGTAAAAAAAAGAAAAAAGAATGGCGACGAACACAGAGACAGATGGAAGTGAACTAATATGCACATACTGCGGAGTACAAGGTTGCCACTTCTCCGAGGAAGACTGCGTTTACTACTGCGGCAACTGCAACTCCCAAATCGACGACATCATCGACACCGGTGTCGGCGACGAGGATTTCGTCGACAAGGGCGGCGGCGCCACCGCAGCCTACAACCAAGCCTACACCCGATACACCCCCCTCGTTAAACCCGAACCCTACGATGCGGACGACCACATGGGCCCCAGGGAGCCCGCCGACTTCGGTGATGTTCCCAAAGGTGTCACCTTTGACGAACATGATTATTGTAGGAGTGTTCGTACCAGGTATATTCTGGGTGTTCAACTACTGATTCAGTACCAATGTGAGAAGCTTGTCGAGGAATTTAATGTTAATCCCATTGTTTGTGGGATTGCTGGTGAGGTTTGGTTGAGGTTTGTCGCCGCCAAAAGGGTTTTTGCTGATCAATGGGCTTATGATGCTATTAAGGATTCTGAGAATCAAGGTATAAATTAGATTAAAATGTTTTTATTTATTTATTTATGCTTTGATTATTAGTGAATCTTAATTACTGGAAATAATGAATCATTTTTGGTTTCTTTTGTTTAATTGGATGAGTTGGGAGCATGAATGTTTCTGTTCGGAAATGAAAGATGTATTTTTTTTTTTGGGAGCATAGGGGTAAAACTTAGGTCCATTCGATTCATCCTTACCTCGCCATAGACGGGAGCCTTTCTGACTTGGGGCAATTGTTGTTGGAATTGTATAAAGATTCAATCTTTGATGAATTTAAGGTTTGTTTTTGTGGAATTGGAGGATTTTTCATAGTGTTTGGAAATGAAATCTTTGATTTCGTTTGGATGGCCTATGGTAGATTATGAGACTGATTGGAATGTTTGTTGGTTGGACTGTCTTCTTTCGCAATCTTCGATTGCATAAGGTTTGTTTTGCTTGATTGGAAGAGTTGTATAAAATTTTGTGCCTGTGTTAGAAAATGAAACTGCAGTGCAATTCAATGAGGAATTCTCATGGGAATCGACAATGTACTTGAACTCTTGAAGTAGTGTAATGTTGCTGTTTAGAAGACTACCCTCTCTATTGGAACATTGAGAGATGGTCTCGGTAGTCTTAGAAAGAAACAATGTGAAGAACTGAAGAAGTATGAGGGGTTTAAACCTTCCAACAATGTGTAGAAGATGAGGGGAAGAGTTTAAGTATGAAAATTTGTGTTTTGTGTTGAGGAATGAGAGTGCAGTCTACTAAAAGGATGGAATATGTACTTACGTAGTGCAATTGAATGAGGATTTTTGTAAGGAATCGATAATGTACCAGAAGCATTATGAGTATGCTTTTCAGAAAATCTTCTCTACTGGAACATTGAGAGGTGCTCATGGTAGTCTTAGAAACAATTAAAAATGTGTACAAGTTTCTTTTTAGAGGGGGAAAAAAATCTCTGTAGCAATTTTATCTTATTTGTCTCTTGCCATGGCATTTCCATCCTCGGTTTTGTGCTGGGCTTAAAGTTCTGGGACCTTCCGCCTGCATTCTACCACCACCTCATATTATTTTGGAGGTCTTACAGCCGGGCTGTGGTGGGAAACCAATCCCCATTGAAACTTTAGCTTTTTTCCTAGAGGTCTCGGGTCTTAGCTTTCCTAAGCGGACTAAGCCAACTCTAGTGTATTCTAGGAAAAAGAAGAAGTCCACTATCTGAAAGCCACTTTTAGTTATGATGGTGGCTTGAAGAGGGGCTTTTTAGCTAGGGGGTGTTGGTCCATTTTGTGGGTTGTGGTTGGGCTTCTGCCCTCAATGTTTTGTTGTGTTCGTCTTCCTCTTTATTTATATAATTTATTTTACCTATCAAAAAAAAAATGTTAGGTTCACTCTGAAACCATCACATGAATTTAAATATTGTTCTGAATAAAGTATTTTGTTGCAGACCAGATGCATGTTGAAGGTATGACCGAACTCATATAATTCAGCTCATTCCTCATCCTTCCTTCATATACCGAACGACATCAAATCAATTCGCCTTAGTTACAAACTAATCCCCAAAAATCCAGCTGAGAATTACCGCAATGTAATCATCAACTGAGAATCCAGCTCAGTGCTTGGGGCCTGGGATTGAATTTTGGGAATAAATTCGAACTCACATTGGATTGCTTATGCTGCTCATATAGACAGGGATTACGAATATTCCGATGCTATAGAGGATGTACATGAACTTCTTGAGTTCGAGTAATTTGTGGGTATAACAATGGAGGAGAGAGGAAGTAGATAGAAAGAGAGGAGTAAAAGTTTGGTTTTTGTATTGAATGAATTGTAAATTTTACAATCTGTTTTATACTACTTGGCTCATAGCACTAATTTGCCAGAAAACTTTTTATTTCTATAGCTATAACAGCTACTTATCCCATGTCAGACACACTGACTCTTGAAATTTTGTTAGAACAGTATCCAACAATAGACTAGTTAAGCGGGAGTCCAGGCATCATCCTATTGTAATAGAACAGCTCACCCTTGGAAGGGCAGATGAGTCACCATATAGTTGCTTGGGGCTCACTTCAATACTAGTTATATATAGGGAGTCTCTAGGAGAAATAGTTATGCAATAAGATATCATCGTATCAGTTTATTGTCTAGTTTTACATTTAAGAGTGTGAGGCCACTCGAACGTCCTCTACTATTGTTATTATGGCGTTTTCGTCACCTATCTACCACCGTGACTATTCTACTGTATCGTCTCCTCTGTCTACCTATGTGAGTTCATCACACCTATGCAGCTTTATAAACATAGAGATTACGTAGGGATGTATGACTGCCATTCAGTAGTCTTTTCGGCCTTGTCAAGTGTCAATGACTACTATTATGTGTTTCTCAATAGCTCTATGGCGAATGTGACTGCTAGACAATTGAAGAATAGTTTTTTTTTTTTTTTTTTTTTTTAAAATTTCACGAAAACTAATAATAGACCCGATACGGATACCTTTGACAAAATCTCTTCTCTTCTGCCAAGAGAAATCAGCTCTTTTTTTTTGGGTGGAAGAAATCAGTTCTCTGCTATGTTTATGGATTGTTTATTTTTCCAACAACAGTTTTTGTTTGTTGTCAACAATGCGCTGATATCTTTGAAGGCCACTTTCTTACCTACACTTGTTTGTTTGTTTGTCTGTTTACAGAGAAGAAAGGATGCCGAGTAGGAAGCTATGCAAACAAAAACGAGCCTCGAAATATTTATAGGGAACGTGTTTCAATAATTTGGTGCAAGTCGTTGAAAAAGATGATACCCTTATCATCTTCATTAGCCATTTCATATTTGGCCTGTCATATTGCTAGGGAAGCAGTGCTTCCTAGTGACATAATGAGGTGGGCTATTGAAGGCAAGCTTCCCTATTTTGGTGCTTTCCCTAAGATTGAGAAATCAATTAAAGAGATTGAGAGAAGCTATCAACGTCCTTCCATCATATGCCCATTGAAATCAAATTATATGTTTAGGCCACTCCAAGCTATCTCCTTACAGAAGTTAGAGGCAATGTCAGCATCCATAGCTCACACTATTGGCGTGAATTTGCCTCCAGTAAACTTTTATCCGATAGCCTCCCGTTTTTTGAAGCAGCTGTCACTTCCTGTTGAGAAGATACTTCCATATGCATGTCGCATACAGGAGTGGGCGATGCCCCCTGAATTATGTTTGTCAGCAAATGAGTTGAGGCCTCCTACTCGTGTTTGTGTGATGTCAGTACTGATTGTGGCTATAAGGATTCTTTACAATATAAATGGGTTTGGCAAGTGGGAAATGAGCCTATCTGCTCCAACTGCTGTGGATGACTGTACAGCAGGTTCCAATGAATATAATGCCAAGGATGATTCAGAAGCAATGTCTACCTCTCCTACTATGGAGGTAGATCCTGAAGAAACCTCGTCTTCTGCTCACATATTTGAGTCTGATTGTGCTGAGCTTTTACGAAACCTCGAGAAGAAATATGATGAACTAAATAATAGATTTGGTAATTTATTGAGATTCCCCCCCCCCTTCAATTAGCTAATATCTATTGGGAATAGGCTTTGTAGAAGCAATATAGTTAGTCGTTGTTCGTATTAGTGTAAATGGCTGGACCCCATTTTCGCTAATTATTTTTCTACTTTTCTATTTGACAGAGTATTCCAAGGATCTTCCTACATATCTTCAGTATTGCAAGGATGTGGTGTTTGCTGGATTAGAGCCACTGTACAAGGATCCTGATCTTATAGAGGAGCTATGGGAATTCTATCAGAAGAATAGAGAGGTAAAGTAGCCTATATCATAGCCTGTTTCAAATGTTTAGCCAAACAACCTTGCGATTGCAGTTTTAAAGCACCCGAGTATACTTGTTTATTGGCCTTCAGATGTCTAGTGTGTTAATTAAGAATGACCTAACACGATGGCAGCTTTCATAGTAGTCGTACTTGGAGACCTACAGGTTGTCTGGATACAAAGAAACTGAGGGGAGGGGAAAGTAGCTAGGGAACGGGAGGGGAGGCTAGGGGGAGACCAAATCCCTTGTTTAAGCAAGGTGATTTAGCAATGAAATAGGTTAAACATTAAGAATCCATAAATTTTTGGTGGTAAAACAAAGCTCAAATACCGACTTCGCTTTCAAGGATTATCTCATCTGATATGATGCGCTAGAGCGATGAGGTAGGTTAAACATAGATCGAATTTGATATGTTCCAAAGAATGCATTTGAGCTTCTGCTTCCTGTGCTTTCGGTGGAATCTCTCGTTTTCAGCTTCTTCATCATTAATGTGATCTTATACTCTAGAGCAAAACTACGGTTATGTTGAAACATATGTGGTTTAGATATCAGGATTACAGCCTCAAAGTTGGCTGGTTTTCTCCTCGCTGAACTTATGCAATCTGTTCCATGTTTGTAATTATCATGCATGATCAAACAATAGCAAAAGTGATGTTTGAGCAAGTTTAGTTGATTTCAACCCAAGGTATGCTGCCAATATGGATTGCGGCCAGAAATATGCATTGGAATGAGTATGCCTCTGATCTGAACTAGACACCCAACCAAATTTTGCGCAAGCCCCGAACCTGTTTGATAGCAGGTCTTTCATCATGCCTATGAATTCTCATAGAGGGTTAAGAAGACTTTTCCCTGAAATGCATAAACGGATCATTTTGTTGCGTCACTTGCGGGTAGCACAATAATATTGATGCGGAAAATGCCCTGGATTACAGAGCACCCTCTTTGCAAGTTAGCTTGGTATTTAGTTTTCCTCAAAGGGTGGGGCTACCTACCTTGTCACTGTGCTAGAGATTTTGTAGCAGCTAATCTGTTCCTGGATTCAGCATCATGCCTATTTATCTAGATTTTACAAGTTTTACCAGTAGTTGTTTGGACTGATTGGGTGGACTTGTGGAGATCCAAGCTGCAAAGTCTGATGTAGTAACTTGGAAAGTCTATTGAAGTAAAGCATGTACTTTGGCTAATACGACTTACAAACGACCCACTGTTGGTCCTTAGTCACGTAGTGACATATCCTCTCTATCCTTACGGGCTCAAGATCGTGTACACTCCTCTCCTCTACCTTACTTGAGCAGGAGCCTCAGTGAAGGCTTGGGGATAATGCTGGTGACCTGAAGTTTGCTTCTGATGTGAGTTTGTTTTGTGCAGGGTGTAGAAACATTTGAGGAGTTGGAAGCTGGCTTGCATGAGAAAAGGTTAAGGGATGAAGACGAACAATACGGCAGATCAAAGAAAAGCAACAACCACAGTGCTGAAGAACCTGCGGCCTCTCTATCTGCCAATAGCATTGGATCTATGTTCCGCGACGCGGTCTCTCTATCTGCCAATAGCATTGGATCTATGTTCCAAGATGGTAGCCCTGAGTGCAGACAAACCAGCGATAGCACTCTTGGAGACTCACAAGCACATAATACTTCAGCAATTAAGGAGAAAGTAGAATCATCTCACAGTTTGAGAGACACAGCCGTCCAACATATGAAAATCAACATGGAAGAGCATCAATTCTGTTACATCCCGCCTAGAGTAAAGATTAAGCGACAGGGCTATCTACAGTACCAACGCAAGGCTGCTGACGGTTTGTACACTTATGTAGCCCATGCTGATTATTACATTCTGCTTCGAGCCTGTGCAAAAGTTGCACAAGTTGATGCCCGTGTTATGCATCATAGTGTGTTGTGTCTGGAGAGGAGATTGAGCTCTATAGAGAATAAGATTGATGCCTATGTTCAGTGCTTCAAAAGTCCTACCGAAGCTAATACTACACCAAATCAAAAATCATGAGGGCGGAATTATCAATGGCTGCCATTGATGTAACAGTGCCAATGACGCTAAAGGAGAAAAAAACGTAAACCTGCTATTTTGCCCACAACAAGTTATCATGATCCATCATCATCATCTCACCACCTCCACCCTCCATCCCAGATCCGCATGAAATCGAGCAGAGGGAGCACGGAGACGAGCTAGGGTGCCATCCAAATTCGGGTATGTCTTGCTCACTGGAAAACCCACCGGAAAAGGGTTGAGGGTTCCACTTTCTGGCGCTGGGAAGCGGAACCCTCAACCCTTTTCCGGCCACCTTTCATAATTTTTTTTTTTAACTTTTTTGGGCCTACATAGGGTGTCTTTTAAGCCGTCGAAAAATCTGTGTTCATTCATTGTTTCCGGCGATATATATTGACCAATTAATTTGATTATTAATTTGTTATCTTAAAATACGTATCATAATTCGTAAATAACTTTACATTTCGTCCCAATAACTTGGTAAAATAGGACAAGTCCATAAAAAGAGTTCACAAATTGCAGCAACACGCAAACTATCAGTCTATCACCTTAAACCATAAAACAATAGTAAACCTTGTCATATTAGACTCCGCCTAATTTAGATACATCTTTTAGGGTTTAGTCATTAGAATTTTATTGTTCTTTCCGATTATACGTTTGTTAGATTGGGCAATTGGGGTGAAAGCTTAACGAAAATTTGCTGAAATTAGTTCCAACTTTAACAAAACTCATGTTAACGAGTACAAATACGAAGTAATGATTTGTTACAGTTACGACCTCACTCTTGGCTGATGAGAGTGTACATCACACACCATACCACACAATGCAAGCAGATATAAGCCTCTAGTAAGAAAAAAGCAAAGCGATGTCTGATCTGCATCTTCTTTCGACACCAAAGATCGACCTATTCCACCATGAACAAGTTCCTTGCGCCTTTTGCAGATGATTTCTGAGAAACAGAACAGTAAAAGAAGAGCAAGGGTCAGTAATCATTTGGCTAAGTTAAAAGAGACGTACAATCTGAAAATCGGAAATTTACAGAGAAACTTCAGCCCTTATCAACATCTTGTCAAAGAGTTTAATGAAGCATTAAACTTCTGCTGCCTAAGAATTAACTGAAAGCATGCTAACTAATACAAATACTGCTCCCTGATCATGGGCTTATAGCAAGAGACAAAGCAATACAAAGAGCAGTGAAAGCATGTATTTGACCAAGTCATGCCAATTGTCAACTGATTTATTTCAAGTTTCAACATGAAGATAGGTGCACACAAACAAGCATTCATTATAAACGATCAAATGCTAACCAAATGTTATGCAGTATACGTCAACAACACACTATCTTATTTGTATGTAAGAAAGAAAAGAACTAGTTGCTAAATCTGAAGTTCAGTTTGAGTAGTTGATACTATCATCCAGTTCCTTACTATTAATCATTCCTCCCCCTACATTGTTCAGCTCGCCTTATGTACTAATTACGCTTGCTGCCTTATGCTGCGAATTGAGGTTACTCTATTAATAATTAGCAATCTAAGTCCAACAGAAAACAGCTGATATACTCTAATACCGAATAGAAACAATTATCCTCTGTCTTTTGTTTAAGTCTCCTATCACCTACTTACTTATTCTACAAGCATTTCGGGTCAAATGCTAGGGAGAGTACAGTATATTAACTATCAGCATATTGCTCACAATTGAACACAGAAGAAAGAAAAACAGATCACTGTCACAATTTATCATTCTTTTGGTTCCAACACCAAGTAGAGAGACAGTGTCTTCCTACGATACAACAGTGACCACCACATGACTCATTCACCAAACGTAAATGTATCTATGCGTAAATTAGAAGCTGGAACTTGCAATAAATAACACAAAACAGACAATATCAGTTACTAAACGAATTTTTAACCAACGCATAAAAGAGCCAGATGTATACGACGGTCCATGAACTTTTGGCTAAGTGTCTAAGTTATCATATTCGTACTGCAAATTCCGAAATTTACAGAGAAAGTTTTACCCTTTCATTTATAATCAGCAAAAAAACGAAGTACGAGCATTGTACTAGTGTAATAAAAAAGAATGATCAAGCAATTCAAGACAGGTGCGCCCTCGTATCCTTTCATCAACCATTAAAAAGTGCATCAGTTGTTAAAGTTTACATCTAAGCAAAGACTGAGACATGAAATAGAAATAGAAATAGAAAACTTCAGTGACAATTTAACAAGTTGATTATTTCATCCTCATTTCTAAGACAATATAATCGATGCAACAAATGTATACGACGGTCCATGAACCTCATTTCTTTAAGATTGCTAATAAGGATGAGGATGTAGGGTTGTTCGATCAATACCTTGACATCAGAATAGATATTCATCTTGCATGCATTGACTTCAACGACAAGGCAACTTGTGAATCTTCTGTGCATCCTTTCAGATCACCAAGGTATTCCCTGACCATTGCTCGCAATGCATACCCTTGAATGCAACTGTGACTTATCTTCAAGGCTTGAGTACAATCAACTTCTGCCTCAAAGAAGCTACTGACCTTAAAGTACGCCTTTGCTCGGTTTATGTAAGTCTCAGGACTCACAGCACTAGGAAACAGATCAATGCTCTTTGTGTAGCATTCTATGGCTTCCTTATAATTTTTATTCTTTAAGCACACATTGCCTTCTTCCTTTGCATACATAGCATCTGCAACAGCCACACACACTACTTTTAGGCTAACTAGTGAAGCTATGGTTTAAACTTTAAACACACAACACAAAACCCGAGGAATAACTAGGAATGAGGTTCCAACACGTCACAATTAGAGAGTTTTAGAAGTGTGACAACAAACACATACAGCACGCAATAATACACATCATCACCAAATAATTGCGTAAAAAGTGAATAAAAGTGCGATCGAGTATCTTACACAAGCGTGGAGGGATTGAAATCGGCCAACGCGGGAGGACAACCGGTATACACTCTGGTACCCATTGATTTAACAAAGCACAACCCTGTACGGTTTTAGTCCGAAAATCGAAGGAGAATATAGTTCGCTCAGCACAAAGAACCACAGAATCAAGCTCATAAGGAGGGTGTCGACTCAAAATCCTCATCTGATTAAAATCCAAAACACCAAATCCCAAATCATTCGGAACATCACCACGAGAAAGCGTATACAACAAGCTCCATTCCGAAACAGGAAGCCTATAGTCCTCAATCCTCCAACACTTGAACCAAGAATCACCCTCCGCAAACACCTCCACATACTGAATACTCCTTCCTCCACTTACACCAATAAAGCTCCTCGTCACCACCATTCTGATCGTGGTTATCGGTCTCTCTCGGCCTTTAGGGACCGGAATAAGCCGACATTTCGCCCACGCAGTAGTCTCAGCCTCCTCAAAGATGTCCCCACCTTTAACATCCCAAGTGATCAACCCAACACCATAATCAACCCAAAACAACCTCCCGTCGAACTCGAACCCCCAATACGGTTGAAACCCGCGTTGCTTCAGTGGTCCATACTCGGCATCTTTAACGACCCATTTACCTGTATCCGAACTAAAACACTGCAACTGCGCGGTTTTTGTTTCCTCCATATAATGACAAACAACCACCAAGAACTTATCCAAATACCCGTATTCCGGGTCAACCCGAGTAATAAACCCAAAGTTGACAATCCTATCAAATAAGTGGAATGGGGGGTTGGGTATCTGGGCCCACTCTCTAGTAACCGGGTTACAAACAAACAAGAAGGTGCCTCTGTGAAGCAACGTTGCACGAAACACTGAACGAACCGGGACTTGCTCAACTTCAAAACAACATAGTAACAACCCGTTACTCGACCCGATTACTTTACCCGGGTTTTCGCGTAATACGTCTCGATTCTTGGCTACCAGAGCCGGGTTTATAATCAATGTGGTTATACCGGGTCGTGGACTCAACTCGAGCCGTTTAATCGCCACCTCATCAGTACAAGTAGAACCCGACCCGCCAACGTTGGAGCCTGACTCGGTGAACTGGATGGTCCGGTCCAAGATGAACCATGGCGGATTTGCGCGGGAAATGTAGAGTTTGATGAAGCTGGGTTGGGAGATGACGGAGTTCCAACCTTTCGAAACGGATTTCGAGATGCAAACTTCTTTAGTTGTTAAACGCGTCAGAATATCAGCTGTTATTCCTTCTGGGAGAAGATTCCAATTTACGCCACCGTTTTCCGCCATCTTCTTTTGTTGGAGATGTAAATGAAGCGTATAGAGGAAGATTTAATTTGCAGAAGAGAAACAAGGAGGAAAGAAGAGTGAAGAAGAAGAACACAATGCAAGGAGAGAGCTTAATTTGTTGTAGTAACAGAAAAGTGTAAAGAAAAATAACAGAATTGTTGAGGAGAAAGTTAGTTATTATTCTCATGATTGTAAAAACTGAGTCTATTTATACCAATAGACTTTGGGAGACTAAATTGTCGATACTACCCTTTCAGAGAGAGCACTCACCCGCTAACAGCCTAACAGCAGTCTGGTACTCTGGTTACATGGAAGGGTAGATAAGTCATTATGCTGACAATATGAAAATTCGCGCAACGGCGCGGTAACTTTGGGTGATACTAAACATCTAAACGGTGACGGATCATATAGAAGCGAGATCAACTTCTTATGAGAATTGAGATTAACATTTTCTCATGAAAACGAATTTCGACAATGTACTCAAAAGACATTAGGATAATGATAGATGTAGTTGGACGACATGGTTTTGCCAAGAAACTTAAGGATCCCCATATTGAGGTCATCTGCGTTGTTTACACTCCAAGTAGTGTCTGCCCCATCAGCTTTAAGTTCGAGGGGTTTTGGGAAAACTCCCTTTGTAGAACTTTTGATAGCACCAGAAACTCTGTCCCAATTCCTCTCTAATATAATCACCTTTTCATCAGGATTAACAAATCCATCGGGATAACTCCCGACGACCATGTTCTCTATGTACTTGAATCGGGTTGCTTCCGACACCACTTGAACGGCAACAAGCATAAATGTAGCCTCATTTTGAACTATACGCGCTTTCCCGATTGTTTTGGTGAAAAACAGTGGATTCAATGCTGTTCTGTAACATTCTTTTGCTGCTTGCTGGTCGCCACGGACACAGACGACACCCCATAGGGATGGCACCTTGATACACTGATGGTAGGTAGATGGAACTGCTTTGATGTTGTGAATCCAGGGCCTGCCTAAGATAAGATTGTATGGTGAAGCACAATCTATAACAATGAAGTTTTCATAAGAGTTTACCCCACTGATTTGAGTTGGTAGTTTGATTTCTCCGAGGGACATTTTGGTTTCTCCGCTGAATCCTACCAGTGGCACTGCCTTCTTGAGTATATGCTTCTCTTGAATCCCCATTTCTTGTAATGCATGCAGCATTGCGATGTTGACCGAGCTGCCACCATCTACCAGTGCCCTCTTTACCATACAGGGCCCAACATTCAGTGTGATAACCAAAGAGTCGTGGTGTTCTTTATCAACTTCTTGAGCATCGGATTCGTCAAAGCTTATGGCTGGAACGTCTTTGGATCTCAATTTGTTCACCATCGGCCTTACACTGGATACCTTAGCATTTCGTTTCGCTGCAGAGTAGGTTAGGCCGCAAATTTCAGATCCACCAGAAATAACATTGATTACCTTGGATCCCGTGAACAGGTCTGTCGCTGGGCTATCTGTTGCGGCCGACCCTGTATTGACGCCTCGCTTCAAGATGTCCTGACAGTATCCTGATCTTTTGAGTCGAGCTGCTTCTCTCATCAGGGCGACGCACTCTTCATTATTGTGCCCAGTGTCTCCGTGGAAATCGCACCATCTGGTCTGGTCGCGCTTGGGATTGGGTGGATTCTTCCTGGGCCACCTTACTGGATCTCCCAGCGCCTTGAAATATTCCACCAACTCTGCGCATGTCACCGTGAATCCTTGCTCCTGGATTGATGGTTCATTCTTCCAGTCCGGCTTCCTGACAGCATTGACATCTGGTCTGTGATATGGTGTTGACCTCTGTGTCGGAGTCCGACTTGTTTGATTGCGTTTTGGGCTGGACTGGTAGGTCTGTCTGCTTGATTTGTCCTCTTCCAGTCGGATTTGTGCTAGAGCTTTTGCCTGTGCGTCTTCGAAAGCAGAGCAGGGATATTTGGTTAATTCATTATACAAGTCGGTGTCTCTTACCAGCCCCTGCCTGAATGCTTCTATTACTGTTGGTGCGTCACAGTTTGGGATTGAGATCTTCTCATTGTTGAATCTTGAAAGGAAGTTCCTCAAAGATTCTCCGGTCTTCTGGATCACCCTATACAGGTCGCTGGTTCTCTTCATCATCTTCCGACTGCTAGCAAATTGCTGATGGAACAGATCTACCAGTTCTGCCCAACTGCCAATTCTGCCGTTTGGCAAGTTGCTGTACCAAGTTAGTGCCGGACCCCTAAGAGTCTGACCGAAAGCCTTACAGAGTGTAGCTTCCCTTGCTGCTGCTTGGATCGGGACCATCTCCATGGAAGTCTTGTATCTCCTGATGTGCTCTTCTGGGTCGGTCATCCCCTCATATATGTCCTTCTCTTGTGGGCGAGGAACTTTTGAGATGGGACGAATCGCCAAGTGCCTCTCGAACGGTGATTCTACATAGGCGCTCTGGGCAGTCGGTTCGATGGGAGGGGCTACTCCGGGGACTTTGACTATTTGTTGGTGCATGTTGAATATGTCCTTCTTCATAGCTGCAAACATTGGGTTGATTTCAGACATTATATTTGAAAGAAAGTTAGTACTGTTTTCGGGATTGTTCATGCGTAGTTGCTCCTCATACGAGGCTGAGTGCAGTATTCTTCCTCCAGAATTCTGCCCTGAATTGTTGTGTTCAGGCTCAAAGTTTCTATTCTGGGTTCCGCCTGGTGGTTGGTTGTTCAGAGGACCGCCTCCGGTAAGTGGTGTTTCTTCAACCTCATCCAAATTCATCATGTGGATGGTCTCTCGCCTTCCTTGTTCTGGTGCTCTGGATCCTCCTGCACCGGATCTACCAGATTCCAACACTGCTCTCATGTTGGCCAGTTCTGCTTCCAACTGCTCTGCCCGGGCTTTCTGTTGTGAGCATTTGGTACGTGCCCGCTTCAACTGAGCCACAACTTCGCTAATCGGGCCGGTGGAGCCATTCGAACCGCCTTCGGTGTTGAGCATGAATCCTTGGTTTTCAGGTGTGCGTGGAGAGCCGGATCCTGATCCTGACATGGTGATTTTTCTTCGGGAAAAGAAGGATGTTTTAGGCAAATAGCCCCACGGTGGGCGCCAAATTGTTTTGGTGAAAAACAGTCGGTCCGACGTGCAGACCTTTAAGTCTGTGTTGGGGGTCAAACAGGACCTACCCTGGTTCTTCCCCCTGCCTAGTCCTAGCTAAGAAGACTAGACCAAATGGAGCTAGGAAAGCCACCTGCCAAAGAGGGTTAGGCCATATCTCCTAGAAAGCTGGTACGGACCCTGCCAGCTTGACCCTGCCAGCTCGACCCTGCCAGCAGCTGGTACGGACCCGGCCAGCTGACCAGGTCCAGACCCCGTAGGGTCAACATTCCAGGACACCTCCCTGAGGTGGACCCCATTTCTGTAAACTGATGACGTGGCCAAATGACGTCCACACACGTGCATCATTTACAACCACAAAACTGAGGCAAGTTAGTATAAATACCACATACTCAAAGGTATGAGACAACAAGTTTCTCTCTCCACTCCTTACACAAATACTATCTAAAAGCTGACTTAGGCATCGGAGGGGGCTTCCTCGGTGACCCCCCCGAGGCTAGTAACGTTTCTCTATGCAGGAGCAGGTCCGGAGGCTGGTCTGCACCTCCTCAAGGGCGTCCCAAAGGCGTCTTCCCAACTTCATTACAAATCTTGATTGTCCAGTAAAAGAGGGGCAGCTTTGTCCATTTTTACCCGGAACAATTTGGCGCCGTCTGTGGGGAAGACATATAGCCATACATACATTTTCAACTCCCATAGAGATTCGAAGGTTTCGAAAGATCGGTGTTTGGAGAGACCGAAGAAACACATCTTTCTTCCACTTCAATCCTCATCTTTTTTCACAAGTTGTCAGTATACTCGCACATGTCCGATTGTAGACTCCGAAACTCTCACAAATCGGAGCTGCCCAGCACGCACGACGGAGTACGACAACATGCAAGCTTTTCACCAACCGTGGTAGGAGCCGGACGCGAGAATGAAGCTAGAGCTGGCATCCTTTGCTGATACACCTTCCCCCATGGCATGGGAACGGTACAGTAAGGGGCACGCCCCACGCTCATCAAGTCGTCAACACCTCACAAGTAGGAGAAGATCCACAAAGCAAGCTGCCGAGATGTCATAGAGAACACGAATATCCATCTCTTGCAAAGCTAAGTGTTCCTACTTATTTGTTTAAACTCAATCAGTCAACTGTTTTCGAAAAAGTTTTGCTAAAACTTCAAACAGTCGTAACTTTTGATTGGAATGTCCGATTGAGACATACTTTTGAAGGGGATTTGCGAAATTCTTGAGCTGCCAAAACCTCTCTAAAGCAGAGTTTGGGGAGCTTAAAGATTTAACGGCCCTAAAGGCGGATTCTGTTTCTGTTAACATGGTACGGACAGCTCCAGCTAAACACCACCCCTTGTCAGAAGGCTAAGACCAGCTCTAGTTGGCACCTTCTACAAGCGAGGTACGGTAAGCAAGAGCTGTACACCTACGCCATTAACGGATCTTGTGTCTGTCCTCTCTCTTATCTGCTAGATAAATAAATCTAAACAAGAGATTAAAATATTGCACCACATCTCCTTCATATTGTGCTTAGATGTCACATTTTTGGGTGATCATGTGCTCACCTCGATTCACATTGTGTTTTCCTACAAGGTACAAACCCGGGCTAAGGGGCAGCTTCCTAGTGACAAGAATCACTTCTCTGCCCCGGGAAGTCGTGAGGGATCAAGCGTAGGGGGCAGACATACCTGTCCCCCGAGCGCTCGCAGACGTGCCCAGAGGGCTGCCAGACCTACTTCAAAGGAGTTGGCAGATGAGTTTCCTCCAAGGAGCTGGCAGATGAGCCTCGAAAGAGCTGATAAATCTGCCAAGCCCCAGAGAGCTTGCAAACCTGCCTCCAAGGATCTGGCAGACCCACCTCCAAGGATCTGGAAGACCTGCCTCACAGGGGCTGGCAGACCTACCTCCAAGGATCTGGAAGACCTGCCTCACAGGGGCTGGCAGACCTACCTCACAGGGGCTGGCAGACCTCCAAGGAGCTGGCAGATGAGCCTCGAAAGAGCTGATGAATCTGCCCAGCCCAGGGGGCTTACTACTGGGGAAAATTCCAGCTCATTCTGGACTCTCCCCTCAGTAAGACCCACGCCAGCCAGAGCTGTACAGGTCCAACCCAGCCGCCTGGTAGAGAAGCTAATGGATCCGTCTCCAAGAAGCTGTCCCGGAACAGAGATAGCAAAGCCGCCCTCTCCTGCAGCCTCCTCCAATTATCCGGAGAGGTCACGAGGGCTGTCGAAAAGGTTTCCCAAGTCTCCCAGCAACCGAATGAAGAACCATAAAGGGCGAGACAGCTTCCTTCGACAAACATCCGGAACCGCGCTAAGCTTCCGGATAAGTCAGGACAGGTCCTACATGGAAGGTACCCTGAATCTTATACTCCTTTATCATCGCACACGATAACAAAGGAGTAAGGGGCAGGAGATACCGGGAACATCACGGCAAATCACGAAGAGTTAGCTCCCGAGAGCTGGAGTTAGGACGCAAGGAGCTGGAGCGGAAGTGCTATACTAGAACAAAATCAATACACTTGTTCCTAAATAAGCATACCCACAAATTAGCCACAAAAAACCTTGCTACCGTCCTACCTACCATACTTCTCACTTCGAGTGATGCTTGAAATCACAAAAGGCATTACGACGAAAATGGAAGAAGTTACCGGGTAGCACACTACAGTTAGCCCACCAAAATTATTTCACCGCGATATGATCCAAAGAGTGAACACCTCAAGTGGATGGTGTCTGACAGCTAGGCAGGCCAGGTCGACCCCTGCCAGTAAGAAAGTCAGACCAGCCTGCCTCCAATGGGAAGATCAGGTCAGCCCCTACTGCAACAAGACCAAGTCAGACTGAGCCTGCATCTTCACCAGTATCAAGACCAAGGCAGCCCATGCTGTCACATAGTCTCATGGCAAGCTGCCAAGTGACAAGAGAAGTCACTGGACAAGCCAGCAGACCCATGGCAAGCTGCCAGGTGACAACAGAAGTCACTTGACAAGCCAACAAACTCATGGAAAGCTGCCAAGTGGTAAAAACAAACCACCTGGCAGGCCATCAAACTCATGACAAGCAGCCAGGTGGTATGAGCAAGCTACCTGGCCAAGTCAACCCCGCCATAAGGCCAAAGCTGCCAGGCAACAAACCAGCACACCCGTATGCATCAATACGGGCACACGACTGGTGCTCAACAATCTTTACATAGCTCGCTAAGACACATGCAGCTATCACAAGAAAGAGCGTACCCTACCTAAGCCGTCTGCGCAGCACACATAGCTACACCCTCACCAAGGGCAAACAACTATCCACCCTGCCGGACCTTAGCGGGACCCAAAAGAGAACAGAAAACTCAGAAAAACATGCCTAGTCTGGCTTGAAGGTCCGTTGTAATTAACGATACCCGGCAACATGCGACTAATGGCAAAAGGGACAGAGGACTAACTCTCTCCCTAAAGGAACTAGGTGTATAGGTTAGGCATGGGAAGGCCGATGAGCCAACACACACCTAGCCCGGGCTGCTATCCAAAGCTGCTCCATACATGAGTCGTTTTACACACTATAAGAGCCCACGCAGATGGTAGACGCGAGGGGGAAAGGAATACAGTTAGACAGGTTCCTGCTGATAACAAAACCCCGAAACGGCCAAGGGCCAGCTGCCATCGCTTGTGATCAGGGAGACCTGGTAGCAGACAAACCCTAGAAAATGCTACCTGTGTCGATCAAGCTGGTAGGAGAAAATGGCTAGGCCAGGTGTAGTTCCTTGCTCCCTGGTCACTTAATCCTGGACCACTTAGGACAGCTGAAAAGCATACTCCTAAAAAGCCACCAGTAGCAAGATGGAAAGCATGAAGAGCATTCAATACTTGCAAAGGCAGACAGGAGAAGAATGCGGAAAAGCGGAAGAGCTGAAGACACTAACCAGGCAACAAGGGCAGCTCAAGGCGACCCTCTTAATACAAAAAGGGAAAGCCACTTCAGATAAGCTAGTAGCCGACAGCCGCGGAGCAACTCCAAGTGATAGCTGCTCTTGGAGATGGTTGATAGCTAAAGAAGGACCTCCTCTCAAACCTAAGGCAAGAAGCCAACTGTACGAGGCAAAAGCTAAAGGGAAAGCAAGACTTCATAAGAGGAAGACGATCTGTCAGAAGGCTAAGACCAGACCTAAGCTGGCACCTTCTACAAATAAGGTACGGCCAGCTCCGGCTACACGCCTACACCTGCCAGGAGGCTAAGACCAGCTCCTAGCTGGCACCTCCTACAATCAAGGTATGGTAAGCAAGAGCTGCTCACCTACACCATCAACATGGTACGGTCAGCTCCACCTATACACCATCACCTGCTAGAAGGCTAAGACCAGCTCTAAGCTGGCACCTTCTACAAATAAGGTATGGCCAGCTCCGGCTACACGCCTACACCTGCCAGGAGGGTAAGACCAGCTCCTAGCTGGCACCTCCTACAGTCAAGGTATGGTAAGCAAGGGCTGCTCACCTAAACCATTAACATGGTACGGTCAGCTCCAGCTAGACACCATCACCTGCTAGAAGGCTAAGACCAGCTCTAAGCTGGCACCTTCTACAAATAAGGTACGGCCATCTCCGGCTACACGCCTACACCTGGCAAGAGGTTAAGACCAGCTCCTAGCTGGCACCTCCTACAATCAAGGTATGATAAGCAAGGGCTGCTCACCTACACCATTAACATGGTACGGTCAGCTCCAGCTATACACCATCACCTGCTAGAAGGCTAAGACCAGCTCCAACCTGGCACCTTCTACAATCGAGGTACGGTAAGCAAGAGCTGTACACCTACACCATTAACATGGTAAGGACAGCTCAAGCTACACGCCTACACCTGCCAAGAGGCTAAGACCAGCTCCTAGCTGGCACCTCCTACAATCAAGGTATGGTAAGCAAGGGCTGCTCACCTACACCATTAACATGGTACGATCAGCTCCAGCTATACACCATCACCTGCTAGAAGGCTATAAGACCAGCCCCGACCTGGCACCTTCTACAATCGAGGTACGGTAAGCAAGAGCTGTACACCTACACCATTTACATGGTTAGGACAGCTCAAGCTATACACCTGCACCTACCCGAATGCTATAAGACCAGCCCTAAGCTGGCACCTTCTAAATATAAGGTATGGTAAGCAAGAGCTGCTCACCTACACCATTAACATGGTACGGTCAGCTCCAGCTATACACCATCACCAGCTAGAAGGTTAAGACCAGCTCTAAGCTGGCACCTTCTACAAATAAGGTACGGCCAGCTCCGACTACACGCCATCACCTGCCAGGAGGCTAAGACCAGCTCCTAGCTGGCACCTCCTACAATCAAGGTATGGTAAGCAAGAGCTACTCACCTACACCATCAACATGGTACGGTCAGCTCCAGCTATACACCATCGCCTGTCAGAAGGCTAAGACCAGCTCCTAGTTGGCATCTTCTACAAATAAGGTACGGCCAGCTCCGGCTATACGCCTACACCTGCCAGGAGGCTAAGACCAGCTCTAAGCTGGCACCTTCTACAAATAAGGTACGGCCAGCTCCGGCTACACGCCATCACCTGCCAGGAGGCTAAGACCAGCTCCTAGCTGGCACCTCCTACAATCAAGGTATGGTAAGCAAGAGCTACTCACCTACACCATCAACATGGTACGGTCAGCTCCAGCTATACACCATCATCTGTCAGAAGGCTAAGACCAGCTCCTAGCTGACACCTTCTACAATCAAGGTACGGCCAGCTCCGGCTACACGCCTACACCTGCCCGAAGGCTAAGTCCAGCTCTAGCTAGCACCTTCTACAATCGTGATACGGTAAGCAAGAGCTGTGCACCTACACCATTAACATGGTAAGGACAGCTCAAGCTACACACCTGCCCCTGCCAGAAGGCTAAGACCAGCTCCAACCTGGCACCTTCTACAATCAAGGTACGGTAAGCAAGAGCTGTACACCTACACCATTAACATGGTAAGGACAGCTCAAGCTACACACCTGCACCTGCCCGAAGGCTAAGTCCAGCTCCAACCTGGCACCTTCCACAGTCATGGCACGGTGAGCAAGAGCTGTACACCTACACCATTAACATGGTACGGACAGCTCAAGCTACACCAGCACCTTCCAAAAGGCTAAGACCAGTTCTAGCTGACACGTTCTACAAAAAGGCAGGCAGAGCTTTGCAACCACGCCATCAGAATGGTCCGGGCAGCTCAAGATATACGCCAGCAACTATAAGAAGACTGGACTAGCTCAATCTAGCATCATTTTCGCTGGTCAAAAGCTCGACCGGTAAGCTGGTGTCACTCTCATTAACAAGGTAGATCCTTAACGTCAAGTCTACATGAATGGTTCTGAAGAATAGATGAGGAAGGATAAGGAGCAAGTACTCTCAAACGGCTCATGTGACTTTCATCCGAGCTAGTAGAAGTTTCCTTTGATTCTAATCTGGTCTACCACAAGAGCTCGTTAGCAAAAGTGGTCTCAAAGCGGCAAGCTCGGGGCTCGGGGCTCATGTATCCTTTAAAAGTAGCACAACTTTAAAAGGATAATCCCGTGTCTCCAGACAGCTTCCAAAGAATGCGCGCTATCCAAGCAAGAAGATTCTTCCAAGGAATACCTATCGACGAGGGCAGGATGACTGAGCGGGCGGATAAGTCTGAACAGCTCCCTTCGACGAAAATCCGAAGCCATATATAGAGCTTCCGGATAAGTCTGGGCAGCGCCATTCGACCACATCCAGATCCTCATCTACCATCCAGGTGAATCAAGACAGCTCCCTTCGACGAAGATCCGAAGCCACATATAGAGCTTCCGGATAAGTCTGGGCAGCACCATTCGACCACACGCAGCCTCCTAGAAAGTCAATACAACATATTCCGACAATACCAATACTCACACCGAACATCCGCGTGAGTCAAGATAGCATCCTTCGACTAGAATCCGAAGTCACGAGGAGCTTACGGAAAAATATGGACAGCTACATACAAGGAACAAAGCGTAGATGTACCTCCGTAGATATTGAACGGAGTCGTATACAAGTACACAACTCCGCTCGGGGCTATTGTTGGGGGTCAAACAGGACCTACCCTGGTTCTTCCCCCTGCCTAGTCCTAGCTAAAAAGACTAGACCAAATGGAGCTAGGAAAGCCACCTGCCAAAGAGGGTTAGGCCATATCTCCTAGAAAGCTGGTACGGACCCTGCCAGTTTGACCCTGCCAGCTCGACCCTGCCAGCAGCTGGTACGGACCCGGCCAGCTGACCAGGTCCAGACCTCGTAGGGTCAACATTCCAGGACACCTCCCTGAGGTGGACCCCATTTCTGTAAACTGATGACGTGGCCAAATGACGTCCACACACGTGCATCATTTACAACCACAAAACTGAGGCAAGTTAGTATAAATACCACATACTCAAAGGTATGAGACAACAAGTTTCTCTCTCCACTCCTTACACAAATACTATCTAAAAGCTGACTTAGGCATCGGAGGGGGCTTCCTCGGTGACCCCCCCGAGGCTAGTAACGTTTCTCTATGCAGGAGCAGGTCCGGAGGCTGGTCTGCACCTCCTCAAGGGCGTCCCAAAGGCGTCTTCCCAACTTCATTACAAATCTTGATTGTCCAGTAAAAGAGGGGCAGCTTTGTCCATTTTTACCCGGAACAGTCTGGTTCTACTTGCCTAGATGCCTTCGATGAACTATTTTGTGATTAGCTTAAACTGAAAGTAAATGCAGAATGTAAATGCGAATAATAACAACAAAGTTTTTGTACGTGGAAAACCCTAGGAATAAGGGAAAAACCACGGGGGGAATCTGTGTCCCGCCTCCTCAATGCTTCACTATGATTTTCTGGTGATATGAATACAAGGAAATTAGGTTGTCGCTAGGGAATTTTGGGAGTATTTTTCTAAGTAAAAGATGATGTCCTTCTCTTGTGAAATGCTCAGCTATATATATTGATTTCCGGCAGTTTAAAGGAGGTGGAATCGTGTGTTCCGTCCACTTCTCGTCAACTTCCCTCCACTCTCCTCTTTCTTCGCTCCATTGCCATCGTGTGTCCAATAATGGGCTTTTATGAAGTGTAGAAGCAAGGAGAATTTGGGTACGTCTAGTGCTAAGTAGCTCGCAAGTACGAGATGAAGCCCATTACTGTAGAAGTAGGTGAAGTCCAAACAAAATCCTGTAAATGGATTTGGCATCTTGTATAAATCACATGGGTAGATATATGTCATTATATATACAGTCTAGTTTGTACAGGTCCTTCAATTATTGAGAAATAGAAAACCTTACATCCAATTCTCGCAAAACTCACAAGCAATTGCTCACTGTTTTCTTCATACAAATCCTGACAACTTGGTGATGAGGATGCACAATCATATGAAACTCAACATGGTATCAGAGCGATCGTGCTCCTGATTACCAGAGTTGTCATATCCCTAAGCTTGTAAGCTGTTAATTCTTACTTTAAATTTCTTTTTGTTTCCGTTAATTAGAAAGCATAGAACTTTCGTCAGATTTATTTTACAAGAAAGCATAGAACTTTCCTGAAACTTTGAGTGAATAGCATAGTTCTATTCTATCTTGTCCTTCAGCAAAGCACAGATTTTTGCTGTTATTGTGCAAACTTTGATTGAATAGCATAGTCTGATTGGGATTGATTGAAGTAATTAATTATTAAAGACCCTATCTTTGGAGATATCGTGTGGAAGATTGGAACTTTGTGAAATTGGTGTTGTGTGGCACTCTGTCTATTGTTGCGTTGCTATTTGTGTGAAAATAGTATAGATGGCTGAACAAGGAGGAGATAATGTCCATAATGATGGAAATATGATTATGAGAGGCAAACAAATCAAGCCTGCTCTAATGACCAAGAATAAGGCTATTGAGCTGGTGTGTGTGCACTGTCCACACTTGAAGAATCACAAAACTGAGTATTGCTGGAAAGTTGTCGATTTTCCACCTAATCATCCCAAGATGAGAGAAATGAATCAGGCTGCAGCCTCAAGGAACAACGAAAATCATTGGGGTCAACGAAACTACCAAAGGGGGTTTCAAGGAGGCTGTGATCCTGGAGGTGAAAAGTGGAAGAACAACCACTCAAACCAAAACAAAACAAAGTATTATGGAGGTCAGTCGGCAGCAAATCTGCACAGTGAGCCTGACCAACATGACTTCGCATCAACCTTAGCATCCATGAACCGGAAAATTCAACAATTGATGAAACTTACTTCGAGTAGCAGCGGCAACAATGGAGCCGATGATGCAATTGCTGGCAACACTGCAGGTATGATCTTTAGTTGCAATGTTCAAACAACTAAATATGAATGGATCATAGACTCAGGGGCGTCAGATCATATGGCCGCTAGCCCTGACATGCTCGAAAATTTGAAAAAGATTGATAGCAAACCG
Organism: Spergularia bocconei; assembly: GCA_963457585.1. NCBI lineage: Eukaryota > Viridiplantae > Streptophyta > Magnoliopsida > Caryophyllales > Caryophyllaceae > Spergularia > Spergularia bocconei. The sequence goes on from OY734958.1 coordinate 823,956, forward strand.
AAAGTAAACCTGCCTAATGGGAAGACATCCTTTGTTACTCACAAGGGAGAACTCACTCTCTCTAATGGTTTGAAATTGAAAAGTGTTCTCTATGTGCCCGAATTTAGGCAAAATTTGTTGTCAGTGCAGAAACTTGCTAAAGATAATCACTGCAAGGTAATATTTTGTGACACCCATTGTGATGTGGAAGATTGTGTAACTCATGAGGTCAAGGAAATAGGAAGAGCATACAATGGTCTTTATTATCTAAACAACAACCACAAAAAGAAGCAAATCAACTCCCAAGTGCTCAAGCCAAGAAATCAAGCTTTTGTTTCATCTAGTACACTGTCTTTGGGTGAAAATTGTAATCCTAAGAATGACTACTGTAGTGCCAAGCCAACAGTTGGTGTTTTACCCAAATGCATCGACATTTCTGGCTTAAATGCCAAATCTGATCCCTCTGTCTATAATATTTGGCACAACAGGCTTGGGCATGCTCCCCTCAGCAAACTTAAACACATAAAATCATTGAATTTAACTAAAACAAATGAGCCAGATGGTATTTGCTTGTCTTGTCCTATGGCCAAACACACTAAATCACCTTATCCAACTAGTATGACCACTGTGGCCCATCCCTTTGACCTTATACATATTGATATATGGGGTGCTTACAGAGTAGCATACAAAGGAAAGTATAGATACTTCTTGACTATTGTTGATGATCTGTCTCGAGCTACATGGGTGTATTTGCTTGAATTCAAGTCACAGGCCTTCGATACCTTGAAGTCCTTTTGCAGATATGCTGAAAATCAGTTTGGAAATAGAGTCAAGGTTGTGAGATCTGACAATGCACTTGAATTTGATGACAAGAACTGTATAGAGTTCTTTGACAGTAAAGGGATTGTTCATCAAACTTCTATAGTAAGAAGACAACAGCAAAACGGAGTTGTCGAGAGGAAACATAGACATGTGCTTGAAATAAGTCGAGCACTCAGGTTTCAAGCAGGTCTACCGTTGAGCTACTGGGGAGATTGTGTTTTGACAGCAGCATATCTAGTCAATCGACTACCTTCCTCTGTAATCCAAAACAAAACGCCATATGAAGTGATATACGGAAATGAACCAAGCTACAAGGGCATTAAATCTTTTGGATGCCTTGTCATGGCCTATAATCCAGAAGAAAGCAAGGATAAGTTTCAACCTAGAGGAGTGGCATGTGTATTCTTGGGTTATCCAACAGTTCAGAAAGGTTACAAGGTTCAAGACCTGGTAACTAAGAGAAGATTTGTTACAAGGGATGTGACCTTCCATGAAAATGTGTTCCCGTTCTTGAAGCAGACCAAAAGGGTATTTATGCACCCCATTCCCTCACAATTCAGCCAAGAATCTATGGACATTCCAATCTTTGAGAATGAAAATTATGAGAAAGTTACAGTTGAATTTGAGACAAGAGAACATGACGAGACACACAACACTGCAAATTCAAATGAAGAGTGCGACTCTGTTCAAGAAGCCGATTCAAGTGAGGGGGAGTTGATGACAACTCTACCAAGGAGATCAGACAGGGAAAAGAAGGAACCTGTGTGGATGAAAGATTTTATTGTGAATTTCAAAGGCAAAAACAGCAAAGAGGAAACAGCTAAGGTTGTACCTGTTGCGGAAACAGAGGTAAATGTTGTGTTCGCTAACATGGTCAAACAGATATCTGAACACCATGAACCCTATTTTTACGAAGAAGCTGTCAAGGACAGAAACTGGGTCAGTGCAATGAATAAGGAGCTTGACGCTCTTGAACTTAATCATACATGGGAAATTACGAACCTACCACCTGGTAGGAAGGCCATAGGGTGTAGATGGCTATACAAACTGAAGTTTAAGCCAGACGGAACACTGGAAAGACACAAAGCAAGGCTTGTTATACAAGGTTGTAGACAAAGAGAAGGAGTAGACTACTCTGAAACTTTCGCTCCCGTTGCCAGAATGACCACTGTAAGGGCACTTCTAGCTACCGCATCCATGTTAGGCTGGAAAACCTGTCAAATGGATGTCACAAATGCTTTTCTACATGGTGAATTGAAGGAGGAGGTCTACATGAAGCTACCAAAGGGGTACACTGGCATAGGGAGTAGAGTGAGTGTGGGAGCTCAGTCATCAATTTTAAGTCACGAACAGAAAGTTTGCAGGCTCGTCAAGTCTCTTTACGGCCTAAAACAGGCTCCAAGGCAATGGTTTGCCAAACTATCTCATGCTTTGATCAGGTTTGGGTACTCACAATCCAGTGCTGATCCATCTTTGTTCATTAAGAGTCAAAACAAAAACATTACTACAATCTTGGTATACGTTGATGACATGGTAATTGCTGGCAATGACTCGGCTGAAATCAAGCAACTCAAAAGCTTGATGCATGGTGAATTTCACATGAAGGATTTAGGTGAGCTGTCTTACTTCCTGGGATTGGAAATAGCCCACACTCCTCAAGGAATATTTGTTTCACAGAAGAAATACACAACTGATATATTACAAGAGTTTGGCATAAAGAAAGAAAGAGCTCTGAAAATCCCCTTGGATGCTAATGAAAAACTCGAGCCAGACAAAGGTACTCCTCTACCTTGTCCTGATATTTATAGGAGACTCATTGGTAAACTCATCTATCTCACTATCTCGAGGCCAGACATATCTTTCTCTGTTCAATTGTTGAGTCAATTTATGCAAAACCCAACTTCTGATCATTGGCAAGCAGCAAGACGAGTGTTGAGATATCTTAAAGGATCCCCTGGTCAAGGCATACTACTTGCTAATTCTTCATCTGCCAAGCTTACTGCGTATTGCGACTCCGATTGGGCCTCGTGCCCCTACTCAAGGAGATCTACAACAGGGTTTTGTATTCTCCTTGGCAACTCTCCCATCTCATGGAAATCTAAGAAGCAAGGAGTGGTTGCCAGGTCATCTGCTGAAGCAGAATATAGGGCTATGGCTCTGACTACGTGTGAAATAACGTGGATACTGTCACTACTCAAAGAACTTGGTCTTAAACATCTCACCTCTGCTATCCTGAAGTGTGACAATCAAGCAGCACTATCTATTGCTGCTAATCCCGTTCTACATGAAAGAACGAAGCACATAGAGATAGACTGTCATTTTATTCGAGACAAGGTCTCCCAAGGCACGGTTATACCCTCATATGTCCCTTCCAGACACCAAATTGCTGATGTGCTCACTAAAACGCTCACTGTGTCACAGCACAGACGACTACTTAGCAAGATGGGAGTTCAGGATTCCCCTCACTCTCATCTTGAGGGGGAGTGTAGAAGCAAGGAGAATTTGGGTACGTCTAGTGCTAAGTAGCTCGCAAGTACGAGATGAAGCCCATTACTGTAGAAGTAGGTGAAGTCCAAACAAAATCCTGTAAATGGATTTGGCATCTTGTATAAATCACATGGGTAGATATATGTCATTATATATACAGTCTAGTTTGTACAGGTCCTTCAATTATTGAGAAATAGAAAACCTTACATCCAATTCTCGCAAAACTCACAAGCAATTGCTCACTGTTTTCTTCATACAAATCCTGACAACTTGGTGATGAGGATGCACAATCATATGAAACTCAACATGAAGTTATGGACTGGTGCGCAAATATCTCCATCATTATCTTAACTGCTGCAACTTCCCTAGTAAGCTGAAATCTCGGACTTGACTCATTCAAAGTGATGCGAGTTTATCTGGAAGCTAACTGCTTTCTGACTCTGCCGGTTGACATACTGGATTGGGCTCTGGTCTGCTGGTCAGGTGGATTTCAGCCCATAACACCGATCACTTCTCTCATGTACTTCTTCAAATTCCCAATCCCGACTCCTGCTTTCTTTCTTGTTGTTTTAGCTGCAGTTTCTAGGCTCGCGTAACTCTCTTCATACTCTGTAATTTTCTGTTGATTTGCAGCACCCTTTGCCTCACTGAAGACCTTGTCCAGATTAGCCGAAGTAATTTGGGTACTGAAGTAATATGCACGAAATTTCTGTTTGTCATTCTTGGCCATGTACGCCACGACGTACAAGTCGCTACGCTTCAGACAAAGTGAGATGGTATTCCCTGTTGAAAGTTGGAGATTGATCCTGAGATGCATGTTTGTAGTCGAAGGAGCCCCGATCACGGGTAAATTAGTACCACCGTATATGATTTTTGGATCCGCCACATTTTTGCGGATATTGGCCAGAAACGTTGAGTATGTGCTCCCGGCACTGTTTGAGAGGTCCACTGTGATTTCATCCACAGCCCAACCCGGTTCGAGGATTGCGACCCATATTGATACTCCCAGCATTACGCACCACTTCATCTTTATTTTGCTTCACCTGTGTGTGTCCATTGTATTTCATCAGTATCAGATCAACATTTAGTCGTCTCCATTTCATAATTAATACTATATCATGACTTGTGTCACTGCACCATGTCCACCAATAAGCTAAGCTTAAGCTATTCAGTAACAAAAAAAACCTAAATAATCATTATAATTTCTTTTTAACTTTTATGTCATCGATTTGTGATTTTCAGTGGTCGTTTGGTTCATGTAGGAATTAAATTCCTACATGAAGTTACATATCACATGAATTTAATTCCTGTGTACAATTCATGTGAATTCGTTTTAATTTGTTTGGTAGACATCGAGGAATTTGGATTTCACATGAATTAAATTCCAACATCTTGTTTGGTTGCATCCATCCAATTCCCTTATTTTTATTTTTTAATTACTATTATATCCCTTAATAATAGTGTCTATCTAATTATTTGGGGGCAAATTTGTAATTTTTGAAGAAAGATGATGGGGGAATTCAGAATTACCGAGGGGGGGAGTTGGTAAGCAAATTCCACCATTATGTGGGAATTTCATTTTCCCATGGAATTTCCAATTCCCCCACTTTTTAAAATTATGGGCAACCAAACAACCCGGAGAATATGTAATTCATGTGATTTTGGAATTCCTGTGTTTTAAAAGGGCAACCAAACGACCACTCAAAGTATGACACTAATACAGAAACGGTAAGGAATTAACAAAAATGCGTATCTTGGTACGAAAATGTTAATAATCAAGGTAATTTAATACTTTGTTTTCTAACAAGGCAAATAATATGCTTTTAGGCCCTCCTTGTTACGGAGTACAACTTAATAAACTGTCTAATTAATTCATTTGGAGTATCTTGATAAATGAATTTATTCCATACTAGTATCTTGATGATATTAATTCGTCGAATTTTAGATTAATATTCGACAAATTCAAATGAGATTAAATCATCTCAAATTCATTCAAATCAAATCAGGTTAAGATCATTATCAAATTAACCTATGGCCTTAATGTGTGACTTGGGGCACATAATGGAAAAAAGGGTTTTAGAAGGCCAATTGTATAAATAAATATTATCACAAGACCAATTACTTTCTTATAATTCCTTTTCTATTGATCACAATATTTTTTCGCTCCCTAGAAAGTTTATACGGCTACCCAACTTTCGTAATCGATCGAGCATATTTTCACTTCCAAATAAGCGAAGGTTTCTAGTTATTTATTTGAGTATTATGTAGTATAGTAATTCTATGGTGAGACCGTCTCATCGTAAGAGACCAATAAATTAGTTACTTTGATAAATTAGCATGTTACTTTTAAAATAGTTTTGGCTTTGAAAAGTAATAGTTACTTTTGAAATGTGTGAGAGGTCTTATCGTATGAGACCGTCTCACGGTAGAATTTGCATATATAGTAGCTCACTTTCTCTTCTTAAATTAATTATTTGTCTCGAAACCGCTTCATCTCCCTTTAAGCTGAAAATTTGGAGGCTGTTGAAGGCGACTGTAAGTGAAGAAATTCTCAAAGCACACTAACAACAAAGAAATGCATCGCGAGAGTCCAATATTTGTAAATGAATATGCAATTATTTAGTGATTTAGGTACATAAGAAGATATCTTAACTAACAAATATAATATTAGTTATCATGATTTATATATTTAGAGTTTAACTAATGAATAGATAACAATATGACAAAGTAACCCTTGCAGCACACCGGCGTCTTTCCACCTAGTCGAATTTATATGTTATATTGATAGTTAGATAATAAATAGTGGAATTATAATTATATATATAGGGGGCGTATCCGGTCAGGAGTAGATTTATGTCAGAAGGTCAGAAATAATCTGAGCCACACATCCATCCAAGATGAAGGGCCAAGATTAAAGCAAATAAACAAAAATAAAATACAAAACACAAAATAAAAAAAACACCTACCCTTTCCTTTTTCTCTCTCCTCCTCCACCCCCCCCACCCCACCCGACCACCCCAGCCTCGCTGACCACCACCGTCACCGGCCCCGACCACCACCATAACGGGCCGCGACCCAGCCACCAGGATCGACTCCCTCCCGCGACCATCCCGTCGCCCTTCCGCGCCACCGTAGCCAATTCCTTCATCCCCGATTCTTCCTCCAATCACGCTCACAACCCGCGACGGTGAGGATAGGTGAGGCGGCGGCACCGTGTACGAGGTCGGGGACGACGTGCGAGGGACGGGGGACGTTTTATGGGTGGTGGCGGTCGCTTATAGGGGAAGGGGAAAGGAGTGAAAGAGGAGAGAGAAAGTGAAAAAAAGAGGACGTGGAGGACGCTAGAGTTGGTGGCGTGGGGAGATGACCGTCGCCGTGGGGTCGCCGGAGTAGCGCCCATCTAACGGTAGTGGTGGGGTCACGGCAGGTGGTGGTCGGCGCATGGAGGCGGCGGTGGTCAGGTGGTGCGTGGTGGTGGCTATGGTTGGATGTAGGAGGAGAAAGAAAAAAAAAGGGGGGTTCATTTTTCAGGTTTTTTTTTTTTTTTTTTTTTTTTTTTTTTTTTTTTTTTGTAAATAAAGTTATCAATTTTAGTGTGTGAAGTTATTAAAGTTATCAAAGTTATTGAAATTAAGTCGGAGTTACGTATTTTATAGTTATTGGAGTTATTAGAGTTATTAGAGTTAAGTCGGGATTACGTGTTTTAAATTTTAATTTTCTGTTTTTTTTTTTTAATTTTTTTTTTATTAAAATTATTGGAATTATTAAAGTTATTGGAGTTATCAAAGTTATTAGAGTTAAGTCGGGGTTACGTGTTTTATAGTTATTAGAGTTATTATAGTTACGTGTTGTAGTTAATAGAGTTATATTAAAAGACGTGTTTTAGTTATTGAAGTTATCGTAGTTTAGTTGAAATTACGTATTTTAGTTAAATATTGTTAAGTTAGAGTTGTAAAGTTATCGGAGTTATGTGTTATAGTTACTGGAGTTATGGAGTAACTAAAGTTATGAAAGTTAGTGGATTATCAAGATGTGTGGCTGAGATTACTTCTGACCTTCTGACATAACTTTACTTCTGACCTGATTCAATTCCTATATAATTATTATTAAGAAATTATGAGAATATTATAAGAAATTAGTAAGGAGTCGCGGAACAATGTGTACCCTCACACTCTTGTGAATTAGAAACCTAAACATAATGATCACACACAAAGAAACAGGAATTAACCAATGCATGCTTTATTCTAAGGAATAAAAATGTAACATATATATCCTGTACAAAAAGAAAAAGAATAATGTAGCATTCGCTCTCCTAAATTCTACTGTAATAGTTGTTGGAGTAATCTCCAAACAATGGTGACTTCGTGTGTAAAGCTCATCCATGAGCTTGGAGGAGCGGCCATAGGTCAGAGGCAAATGTGCCAGTCTTTGATGCTGTGAGTTTGCCGCGGGCGTCGCTGGTCCACCGCGGGCGCGGGAGATAGGCAGTGGCCTATGCTGGTTCCGTGCCGCGGGCGCGGCTAAGCGTTTTTTGATGCGGCCGCATAACTTCCTAAACCCTTCTTCTCCTCTTTTCTTCATACTACCTATATATATACTTCCTCCTAAACACAACCGGAGACACAGAGAGAAATACATAGACATAAACACAATACCTAAACACATTAAACACAAGGGTCATGTATTTGAGCAAGTCTAGGGCATTCGGGATCGACTGTACCAGCCGATCTTCGTTCGTGCAAACGAGGTTGGTGTTGTGTAACCTGGAGGACGGACGCCCAAGATATAGCGTGCACTGCGGCTAGGGCGGAATCGTTCTTAAGTTCAGAGAACTTCAATTCTCGCCACAACAATCTTGTCCTTCGGTCCGATGGTCAGATAAGTGTCAAAGTCTAATTAACTCTCCATACTTCCAACAATCTTAAGAACGATTTTTTGTAGTTAATTATAGACTGTAATGATAGCCCTAATTTGCATGTTGCGTTGAATACTTATATATGTATTCTGCTTCGTGAATTTAGGCATAATCATAATTTCTTATCTATGGGCTGGACGTGCAAGTCCGTGTAATTGGTTGAAGTAAATGTTTGAAAACGTATGTTAATTATACGAGTTTTTGTGTCTCGTGGCTGCTTAAGTTTGTGTGATCAAATTTATGTGAGAATGCCACCTAGATGTATGCTCATGAAACGTTTACGCTGCTGCTTGCTTTGGTTAATCCAATAATATTGGCTGTAATTCGAGTTGCAGGTTAATTTTTCTACGTGCTTTTGATGTGTGGCCATGTGCTTTTGATAAGTATAGAACTGAATGATCAATCTATGACCATAATCAGAGGCTCCTGTGACCCCTCTCCTTCGATCAAATCATTGATCATTTTGCTTGATTGTTATTTGATGTTTGCTGCGTATCTTAGTTGACTGATCTGTGGTTATTTGATGTTTGCTGCGTATCTTAGTTGACTGATCTGTGGGTTCAACAACCCAAGAATGTCACACATGCGGGATTTAAGGTGCTCTGTCACGTTTCTCCGAACGCTACGTATGTACTTGGTGCAGAAAGCGATTTTGTGTTTCATAATATGATAATCTCGTTTAAGGGAAGTTGGTACTGGTTAGCAATGTGAACCAATATAGGTACCGAACTGTAATCTAATACTTGTGTTTCTTGATCCTTGTGAGGTGTGATATGCGTAACTCGCATAATAGTACAAGTATACTTTGCGAGATAAAGTTCGAGAGAAACTAGCGGTATATGAGACGAGGAAAGAAGGGGATGAGGGATTGAAAATCCGATGGTGGCGGACCGTGACAGAGGTCTAGCTGAGAACAAGCATGAATAGTCTGCGGACCGCGAGAGAAACAACTTGGTTGTTTCATGAGACAGTTATGTCCCCTGTAACCCTCTTGTCTCAGTTAAAGTTAATTTAACATAGACTAATTGATTGTTAGTAAATCGACTTGTGCTTATGATGTATAAGATATAATTGAAGTGGTTATCTAACAATTGTGTTAATTGTTGTTCGAGCTAATATAAAATCGAAGCATCGTGCAATGTTGGAAAGTACGAGAAAAGAGCTCGATTGTGAATTCAACTCATAGATCATCCGAAAAATGATTGAGTTAAATCTCGAACGGTTAACAGATAAGTCCACTTCATGTACTGTCGATTTAAAGCATGAGTAGCTGTAAATAGACTTGAATGCATGTTTAGTTTGGTAAAACTTGCATGAATATCTTGGTATTGTTTGAGTACATTTAATTCCAAGTTAGAGTAAGATCATAGACTTGTTTCCCGTTGATTGATAATTACCGTTTTGATACTTTCTGTAGTAAGCATGTATCTGGTAGTTAATCCTAAGGTTATTTGCATGTAATGGTTAAGGTAATTAATTTGTGAAAAGTTAGTCTAGAGTAGACGGGTATGTGACTTACTTGTAATGACTAGACTTGGGAACTTGTTTGAGTGTAACTTACTCTAAGAGTGTTTGTTGTGTTCCGAGTGACTCTTTTTGTTGATTGGCAGTTGTTGTGACTTACATGTGTATGTGCGTGGTAGAGAGTTGGACACAAAGGTGTTAACTCTTACATTTGTTCTTTAAATAGTAGGATTGAATGAAAATCTAGTTAGAACAGTTTTCACATGTTTTAGTTCAGTATTTGAATTCACCTTTGCTGCTCTATTTGAGTCTGAACACAAATTGTTCGTAGTACATAGATGTAGTCTTATTGACGTGGTTAATTAATCTATGTGTCGTTTTTCTGGACTTAGACTTCGGTGTAGGGGGAATGCTTGTAGCCTTATGTTGGTTAAAGTGCCCTTGATACCTTGGTCAGTAAAACCTAGTAAGTTGTAGATTTGCACCTGTTTGTTGTTACTTGGTGACTGTGGGGGTTGTCTGCTTATAAAAGTTGAATCGAGTCAACTGTATGTAAATTTATCAGATATATGTAAGCTATCTTGCTCAATGGAGTCAAGGTAAACTTGTAACGTATTTCCACGTGTATGCTTTTAGTAGCATTTTTCTGATTCTATGCGAACCCCGTGTCTATAGATGACCAAGTGTTTGGTTTGACCAAGATCAAAGAATACTAGTAAAACGTCGGAAAGTAAAACCTGTGCTAGGTTGTATCGTTTTACTAGTTCAGCTAGAGACCCTTAATTGTTTTGGGGTAAAACTTACACTTTTGAGTGATGAAACTAGTTAATTAAGCTAGTTGTAAAGTCCATGGAATGAAATGAGTTACAAGTGTTATGTGACTTGTTGTAATCCTAAGACTTGTGTGTGCTGAACTTGTTATGTGAACGCATCCTTGAGCAGGATCCTTGTATATGAATGTGCCAAATAAGCTGTCGAGTCAATTGATGTGATGTGGACATTCATAGATTTGTACATTCTTTGAGAATGCTATTTGTTGCACAGCCTTTGATAGAGGCTGTAACCGTAAAGATGTATTAGGATCTTTAATCAGATGTGTGAAGTTGTGATACACAAGTTGTGTAGAGACAAGGGTGGTAGGATGAGTAGTCTTGCCTTTACTCTTTGACTAAGTTTGCAGAAGCTGTGGTAATGTTAGCCTAGAAGCTGTATTTGTATGGGTAATGCATTGTTGAATGTGGAAACCTTTTGAGCCATGTGTGAGCCTTGATGTGCAAACTTATAGAGACCCTGCGTGATAGCATAAGATTGTTCTGTGTTAGAACTTGTCTGTGACCGTAGTAGCTGGTTTCAGTCTAGAGTAATCGAGTATCTGCAGCACTCATACTAAGACTGATCGTTGATACTTTATGGTTTTGTGTGCTTGTATGCGAATCGTTGATCAATAGATCATTGTGTGATTGATATGTCGATAGTTGAATTAAACATTAGTTTCAATCTAATTGAATGGTAAAGTTTCTAAGATCTAAGGTGAGATAACTCTTGTTGAGTGGATGATCTGAGGCTTTAAGTCAAGATCATGTAGTTATCAATGTTGTTGGTACTTGTTTTCTTCTCACTGTACACTAGATGCTTGGAAGGCGTAGACCGCGTACCATTCGGTGTGCCTTCTCTATTTATTGAGAAGTAAGATCATTTCTTCCTAAAAATTAGGATTATAGTGTTGTTCGCGTGGAACTTTACACATCCTAATTTGCATGTTCTATATAGACTTGTACACATATTTCTTGTAAACATTGTTTCTTGAATGACCTTGAGGGGTTGCTTAGATAGTGGTGTCACTGACTTGAGATTGACTTTTGTCACTGGGTGATTCCTTGGTAAGTGTATAATCTCAAGTTTAATCTAATAAGCTATGTGTACATGATAGTCTAGTATAGATTTTTTACGATCTAATCGTAATTTGTAAAAGAAGGAAAAAAGATCTAAGTCTAAGAGGACTTTAAACAAGTTAGTCTTAGACTCGGCATAAGTAATAAAGGATGAGTGTAAATTCTTAATGAATCTATATCCCTGTTGTTGGGTGGTTCATGCTGATGGACTTGATGGATTCACTGTGCTATTATTATGCTTCTGGAGCTATTCAGTGCTCTTGAGTAAAAAGATTGTAAGTTTAAGACTGAGCAATCTGTATAGTATTACCCATTGTGGGGGTACATTAATCCGCAGTGTAGTGACAAGTTTGATCACTACCAATATATTCTTTATACTCAGTGAAGTTGCAAAGAATATGAATACCTTAACGTTAAATGATATATATGGCCAGTATATGTTGAGTAGAGCGGATCTACTGTAAAATGGAGCTGAGATCACTAAAATGATTAGTAGTGATGGATTCCCACTGTACGTTGTATAGTTCAAGGGATACAATTATTACTTTTCACGAGCACAAAAAAAAGTTTCTCCATTACTTTATTTGTTAAAAGTGCAATATCTACCAAATGTTTTAGGTTGAGCTACTAGCTCTTAATAGACCCATGACCATTGTGTTGAAGAAACGTTTTCTCCTCACTATTTGGCGGTGTGTGGTAGCACACTTGATGGGATCTACCTAGTTGGAGGTGGAAACATATGTAGAATAGGATGTGGTCCTCTACATATGGCGATGGAGACCGAGTCTCCTAGCATGGCCGATTCCTATGAGAGTGATGGTGATAACTCTCTAGAGCCCCCAACGAACTCCAGGTACGACGTAAGGCCTCATCAATATATGCGTCAAGTAAATTCGTCGTGGTGCGCCATGACAATCGCGGTACAGTAAATCCTTTGTAGGATGGATAGTTGTGAGTTAGGTGATGCATGCTTTCACAATCACCTTAGTTTGGTTCAAAATATAAGTTACCAACAAAGGCGTGATAGCTAGCCTTACACTTTACGGTGTGTTGATTCAAGTCTCAAGACATCAATACATGCACTTGAAGTCCTTCGAGTGTCATAGATTTGCTCAAGTCTGTTTTTTGTTTTTTGTTTGAAGATTAGTGGGGGATTGTTGGAGTAATCTCCAAACAATGGTGACTTCGTGTGTAAAGCTCATCCATGAGCTTGGAGGAGCGGCCATAGGTCAGAGGCAAATGTGCCAGTCTTTGATGCTGTGAGTTTGCCGCGGGCGTCGCTGGTCCACCGCGGGCGCGGGAGATAGGCAGTGGCCTATGCTGGTTCCGTGCCGCGGGCGCGGTTGCCTAGCCGCGGGCGCGGCTAAGCGTTTTTTGATGCGGCCGCATAACTTCCTAAACCCTTCTTCTCCTCTTTTCTTCATACTACCTATATATATACTTCCTCCTAAACACAACCGGAGACACAGAGAGAAATACATAGACATAAACACAATACCTAAACACATTAAACACAAGGGTCATGTATTTGAGCAAGTCTAGGGCATTCGGGATCGACTGTACCAGCCGATCTTCGTTCGTGCAAACGAGGTTGGTGTTGTGTAACCTGGAGGACGGACGCCCAAGATATAGCGTGCACTGCGGCTAGGGCGGAATCGTTCTTAAGTTCAGAGAACTTCAATTCTCGCCACAACAATCTTGTCCTTCGATCCGATGGTCAGATAAGTGTCAAAGTCTAATTAACTCTCCATACTTCCAACAATAGTTTACATGGTAAAATACGGACTTAATTTTACATATTATGGACCAGTCAGATCATAAGTAAATTGAATGAAAATGTACGTAAGCTGCCGTAGCTTTTAACTTTAAGGACTACTCCGTATTATATTGCTTTTGCTTGAGGTAAAACAAAAATTAAAAAGATAATATAGAGTAGTGATTTCACCTGCTGCTTAATTACTTGCTAAACACTTGACTTTGGGATAAGCTAAGGAAGGTGTGTTTGAAAATTTGTGATGTGAGGGATCGGTGATGTTTTGTGAAGAGAAGCCTCATGCAGCTCATCCCTTATATACTACACATTGAGCTTCCCTCGAGTAGCGCATTTGGCATACAGGTCAGATGATAAGGCCAGGCTAACTGCCAACCTTAATTTATTTCTGTCATTGTTAAGTATAATCATTTTGCATAAAAAATAAATTAAAAAATTAAGTAGGATCCTTTATTAGTCACATGATTAATTGGATTGATGCTAATCCGGTCAAAAAGAGTTTTGGACATTTTTAAATTCAAGCGACACGATGTCTCGATCTCATATACACTCTTCCTGTTTTTCTTTAAACACGCATATCGGTTGATTTTGTTGGAAAATATAGGTTGGTTATTGTAAGGGGCGGAATTAATAAGAGAATAGAATTTGTAATCGCTGTGTCATGATCGGTGATCATTGAATGAGAAACGAAATTCGCCCCGACCACGGCACAATCGCATGGACGTCGTTCTCAAGGCCACACAGCACTCCCCTAGGTTATGTGCTCAATCATGGGGAGTTGGAACTCTCAAGGGCATGCTCAGAATGTGAGAGAAACATAGAGGAGAGATATGAGATATATGTAATGTTTCTCCCACACCCACTTATATAACCCAAACAATTAGGGGTTTCGAGATAAAACCTCCCCTACTAATGGCTAAATAATGGTGTTAATGGGGTGATATAATGGCATATTAATAGGATTAATGGAGGGAATCCTATGAGGAAATAAGTGACCTCTTAATCACTTATAACCCCCCACTAACCTTTAACATACCCTAATAATCAACCACCTATTAACTTAGCATTATTTCCAACAATCCCCCACTAATGCTAAGTTAGCAACCAATTCTGAGCATGTAGGAAAGGCTTGACACTTAAGTGTGGGTATCTTTCGATTTGAACCCCCACGTAGTGACACGGAACGATTCTTTCATCTAGTGAGTGAACTAGGTCTTGAACTCCTAGAATCCAGGGTAAATTCCGGACACATGTCTTACCTTAGACCCCTTTTGAGTTCCGCGAAAATCCTTCATCCACAAGGACCTGAAGCTATCAAGCAAATTAGGCACATTGTGACCTTCTCATGAGTGCTACTAGAAAAACCGCCCAAGTCTTTCATAGTTGGATGCCAACCCTTCTCACTCACGTAGGTGATTCCGTCAAGTCTATCTGCACATAGACCATCCACATAGGACAACAGAATCATTAAGAGCAAAAGCTCAACCTCACAAAATTAAAGCGGTGAGTCCAAGTCCATCTCAATATAGGACCATCCAACATATGGATATAAACTCATTAAGAGATAAATCTCAACCTCCACATACATACGATGATCTCATCAAGTCCGTCTCAATAGGACCACCCAAATCAGGGATATAAGATCATTAAGAACATACAATGTTCAACCTCACACAATATACCGGTGAATCTATCAAGTCCGTCTCAAAAGGACCACCCAACAAATAGGGGGTGTAAACGAACCAAGCTTACTCGCCAAGCCCTCGGGCTTGGTTCGGTCAAAGCTCGGCTCGTACTCGGATTGACCGAGCCCAAGCCCGAGCCCGAGCCGAGCTCGCACTAAAACGAGTCGAGCCCGAGCACCTTGGTGCTCGGCTCGCTAAAGCTCGAAAGCTCGTTTTTTCCAAAAATAGCTAATTTTTACTATTAATATTTTCTAATTTAGACAGTTATACTCAAATTTTGCAAGTTCATACGTTAAACTTATTGTAATGTGTCTACGTTGTATGATTTAGTGTAGTATATAGAAAATACGTTGCATTTTTGTTGCGCACACAACTACGGAACCGAGCTAGGGACCGAGCTCGAGCGAGCCCGAGCTCTAGCGAGCCCAAGCCCGAGCTTGGGTTTTGCGAGCTCGCCGAGCTCCGAGCCGAGCCCGAGCCCCAAAATGACAGTACCGAGCCGAGCCCAAACATACGATGCTCGGGCTTGGTTCGGCTCGTTTACACCCCTAAATAGGGCTATAGATTCATTAAGAGCAACAGCTCAACCTTCACATACACTGTCATAGGAATGGGTAATGTGTATGAAATATGAGTCTTTCCACAGCTTCGTTTGACCACTAGACCTTGGAAGTACAAGATCACGGGGATCCACCGTGAATTCCTCAACCAATGGGCTTTAACCCCATTCCCCTCGACAATACAAGAACAAGCCTCTAGCTATACTTGAAAGGATCAACAAATTCCTCTCAGCGTTCTTAATAAAAGCACAAGAGTGTCCATATATTCTCAACCAACAAACTCAATTAATTATGCACAATGCATAAACCCATTATTCCCACATGAATAATGATTTGAGAAAATCATGGTAATAGAGAAAAAGGCAAAAACTAGTTTGTATATACCACCACAATGGTGTACAAGCTAGCAAATTTCTCATCTATTTACTTACCCATTTTATCTTTGCCACCCAAAACTTAGAGTGATAATGAGTAACACAACACCACTCTCAAAGTGGATACAAAATCACTTGTGTATTACTTTATGGTTACCCTCAGAAAGCGAACCCCCACAACACATGACTTTAACCAATATTACCCTAGGTTAACTCATCAAGCCAATGTATAAGAGCGTCTCAATAGCTCAGCGTTAAAGTCCAAAAATCACAAAATAAGGGTTCTAGATAAACCATTGAATTACACTCATATAATTAGGCAAAATTACACTCATATAATTAGGCAAAGTATAACAAAGGTATATATAATTGAATTACCATAAATTCTCGAAATGAGAATATTTATCTACACCATAAGATTGAGAAAAATCGAAATCACTAATATTTCGAACAACTCAAGCGTATAAGAAATTTCTCGCATTCACAAAATAAGTGTATATGACAAACCATTAGTTATTTCATCTACCTCAAGTAGAATAGCATTCCAAAACATAGTAAGGCTCATATACACAAAAGGGCATTTATCAATAGACATAACTTCTTACACCACGACTAGAGTTCTACTAGTCATTTAGACTCTACACCGAACACATCTAGTTCACAAAGTTTGTCTAAATAAATCAAATTTTACTAAGTATTGGTCACTCATATGACTTTAATACATAGACACGAACAAGCCCATATGAGAAATACACAAAAGTGACAACTTATAAGCAATAAAAATTGAGCTCTAGTGATAAGGCCGACAACACTCTATCACTTGAAAACACACTAGTGTAACCGTCACTTTCCCCCACATTTTCAAGTTATTTAATGTAGCATTAAGGAAAGATAATTGATGGAGTATTAAACGACTCACAGAATATAAGAGCTCAACAAAACTAACTCTTTGACTTCCAAACACAAAAGTGTGTGAATAGATGTGGCCTTATTACTAGCTACTGGCACATTAAGATTAAAAAGTAAGGAAACGTAACTCACGTAGTAGTCAAACCACAGCTCACAACTACCATACTAAGAGCCTGTTTGGCCAAATTTTTCGAAATCTGTTTCTATTTTTCATAATCAGTTTCTTTAAAAACTGTTTTTTGAAAAAATGATGAGTGTTTGGTTCAACATTCTACAAAAGCACTTTTATTTGTTACTGTAAACTTTTTAATATTTTTTCAAATTAAAAATATCTCACAAAAGGAGTATTTTTAGAGAAATAGAAACAGAAACACCAATTTGGTGCTTCTGCTTTTGGGGGTCAGTATTTAGAAAAGTGCTTTTATTAAATAGTTTAGAACTTTTAAAAAACACTATGTTTGGCCAAGTTTATAATTTTTGGGAGTAAAAACACTTTGAAAAACTAGGCCAAACACATACTAACTTTTCCTTTTAATTTCAATCAGTTAATCGCCATCAAATGGGCTGATACCACAACGCATAAAGACGCGCAACCAAAACCGAGCATATACAGGAGGTAAACACAACAATATGCTAATCAGATCGGCTTTCCGTTTTATGAGACCAACAATTGTGGGATCAAGACAATCTACCCCAAAACCAAAACTACACTGGTCACAAGTTAATGTGCCAACCCGCAACATTACACAACATGAACAACTCATCACTTAATATCGCATATACCCGTAAACATGAAGCGATCTCATCAATTACATTCTCGAAACTAGTATTGAAATAATGCACACAATACATATGCTAATACACTAACAAATAGATTTTAATCAATAATAGAGTCCCACAAAATAACACAAACTCTAAAAAGTTAGCATATCACACAAGCATATTGCCCCATAACATGTCTATACTTCATACTTAAAAATTAATATAGACAAAGTTGGGTAACGTACCTCGACTCGCGACATAGGACATACCTCATATAAATAAACAAATATATTGCATGATTAAATAATGCTCCATATGATAAGTTACCGCACACACTTTCCAAGAGCAATCTAGAAGATCGAAAACGCTCTCCAAGATAATCTGATACCTTCAAATCTTCAATAGTAGATATAAGAAGAAAGGTCTACGTCCAGAATGCCGAGCATATATGCGTAATTGTTCGGGGTCTTTTTCCCGAGGTGCTGTTGGGACATCAGGGCCTTCCGTGGATCCGGGCTGCTCGCTTGGTGAGGACCTGCACAAGGAAAGGGCAGTCCAGGACCCAGGGGGAGCCCCCCCGGGGCGGACCCTCCGACGCTCAAGTCAGGGTCCTGCCAAATAGTATTACTAGAGTGTTTAAGAGAGATGGAGAGTTTAGAGAGGTTTACTGATTATTGTAGAAGAGAGTAGAAAATTATTCCAAAAAAGCTTGTTTCCTTCCATAAATGAGGGGGTATTTATAATACTCCTCCAAGTAGGGTTAGCTTGTAATAGGGGTCCCCCTGCCAAGTGTAAGGTTGTCCTTACTCCCTTGGGGAAGGGGTAACCACTTATCAACGGCCATGATCTTTTCTCATTAAAAGGACTACTTTACCCTTCATTTAGTTTTTCTTGTGGGCTTTTACTCTTTTCTTATTTGTGGGCTTTTGTATATCTGACCCATCGATATTTTTGGCCCCAACAGTAATAAACTTAAGCACAATAATATGAACGGCCACTCGGAATAGCCCACAACACCATTAATAATAATGTACGCCGCAGACGATTCCTTGTTTCATCACGCTGGAACCTTTTCTCGAATTACATACACCCTCCGCAATCGACATATTTATGTTCTCTCGTACTAGAATTCATAAAAAGATACAATAACCCAATTTCGTTTCTCAATTGTTGGAAAATATAGGTTGGTTATTGTAAGGGGCGGAATTAATAAGAGAATAGAATTTGTAATCGCTGTGTCATGATCGGTGATCATTGAATGAGAAACGAAATTCGCCCCGACCACGGCACAATCGCATGGACGTCGTTCTCAAGGCCACACAACACTCCCCTAGGTTATGTGCTCAATCATGGGGAGTTGGAACTCTCAAGGGCATGCTCAGAATGTGAGAGAAACATAGAGGAGAGATATGAGATATATGTAATGTTTCTCCCACACCCACTTATATAGCCCAAACAATTAGGGGTTTCGAGATAAAACCTCCCCTACTAATGGCTAAATAATGGTGTTAATGGGGTGATATAATGGCATATTAATAGGATTAATGGAGGGAATCCTATGAGGAAATAAGTGACCTCTTAATCACTTATAACCCCCCACTAACCTTTAACATACCCTAATAATCAACCACCTATTAACTTAGCATTATTTCCAACAATCCCCCACTAATTCTAAGTTAGCAACCAATTCTGAGCATGTAGGAAAGGCTTGACACTTAAGTGTGGGTATCTTTCGATTTGAACCCTCACATAGTGACACGGAACGATTCTTTCATCTAGTGAGTGAACTAGGTCTTGAACTCCTAGAATCCAGGGTAAATTCCGGACACATGTCTTACCTTAGACCCCTTTTGAGTTCCGCGAAAATCCTTCATCCACAAGGACCTGAAGCTATCAAGCAAATTAGGCACATTGTGACCTTCTCATGAGTGCTACTAGAAAAACCGCCCAAGTCTTTCATAGTTGGATGCCAACCCTTCTCACTCACGTAGGTGATTCCGTCAAGTCTATCTGCACATAGACCATCCACATAGGACAACAGAATCATTAAGAGCAAAAGCTCAACCTCACAAAATTAAAGCGGTGAGTCCAAGTCCATCTCAATATAGGACCATCCAACATATGGATATAAACTCATTAAGAGATAAATCTCAACCTCCACATACATACGATGATCTCATCAAGTCCGTCTCAATAGGACCACCCAAATCAGGGATATAAGATCATTAAGAACATACAATGTTCAACCTCACACAATATACCGGTGAATCTATCAAGTCCGTCTCAAAAGGACCACCCAACAAATAGGGCTATAGATTCATTAAGAGCAACAGCTCAACCTTCACATACACTGTCATAGGAATGGGTAATGTGTATGAAATATGAGTCTTTCCACAGCTTCGTTTGACCACTAGACCTTGGAAGTACAAGATCACGGGGATCCACCGTGAATTTCTCAACCAATGGGCTTTAACCCCATTCCCCTCGACAATACAAGAACAAGCCTCTAGCTATACTTGAAAGGATCAAAAAATTCCTCTCAGCGTTCTTAATAAAAGCACAAGAGTGTCCATATATTCTCAACCAACAAACTCAATTAATTATGCACAATGCATAAACCCATTATTCCCACATGAATAATGATTTGAGAAAATCATGGTAATAGAGAAAAAGGCAAAAACTAGTTTGTATATACCACCACAATGGTGTACAAGCTAGCAAATTTCTCATCTATTTACTTACCCATTTTATCTTTGCCACCCAAAACTTAGAGTGATAATGAGTAACACAACACCACTCTCAAAGTGGATACAAAATCACTTGTGTATTACTTTATGGTTACCCTCAGAAAACGAACCCCCACAACACATGACTTTAACCAATATTACCCTAGGTTAACTCATCAAGCCAATGTATAAGAGCGTCTCAATAGCTCAGCGTTAAAGTCCAAAAATCACAAAATAAGGGTTCTAGATAAACCATTGAATTACACTCATATAATTAGGCAAAATTACACTCATATAATTAGGCAAAGTATAACAAAGGTATATATAATTGAATTACCATAAATTCTCGAAATGAAAATATTTATCTACATCATAAGATTGAGAAAAATCGAAATCACTAATATTTCGAACAACTCAAGCGTATAAGAAATTTCTCGCATTCACAAAATAAGTGTATATGAAAAACCATTAGTTATTTCATCTACCTCAAGTAGAATAGCATTCCAAAACATAGTAAGGCTCATATACACAAAAGGGCATTTATCAATAGACATAACTTCTTACACCACGACTAGAGTTCTACTAGTCATTTAGACTCTACACCGAACACATCTAGTTCAAAAAGTTTGTCTAAATAAATCAAATTTTACTAAGTATTGGTCACTCATATGACTTTAATACATAGACACGAACAAGCCCATATGAGAAATACACAAAAGTGACAACTTATAAGCAACATAAATTGAGCTCTAGTGATAAGGCCGACAACACTCTATCACTTGAAAACACACTAGTGTAACCGTCACTTTCCCCCACATTTTCAAGTTATTTAATGTAGCATTAAGGAAAGATAATTGATGGAGTATTAAACGACTCACAGAATATAAGAGTTCAACAAAACTAACTCTTTGACTTCCAAACACAAAAGTGTGTGAATAGATGTGGCCTTATTACTAGCTACTGGCACATTAAGATTAAAAAGTAAGGAAACGTAACTCACGTAGTAGTCAAACCACAGCTCACAACTACCATACTTTTCCTTTTAATTTCAATCAGTTAATCGCCATCAAATGGGCTGATACCACAACGCATAAGACGCGTAACCAAAACCGAGCATATACAGGAGGTAAACACAACAATATGCTAATCAGATCGGCTTTCCGTTTTATGAGACCAACAATTGTGGGATCAAGACAATCTACCCCAAAACCAAAACTACACTGGTCACAAGTTAATGTGCCAACCCGCAACATTACACAACATGAACAACTCATCACTTAATATCGCATATACCCGTAAACATGAAGCGATCTCATCAATTACATTCTCGAAACTAGTATTGAAATAATGCACACAATACATATGCTAATACACTAACAAATAGATTTTAATCAATAATAGAGTCCCACAAAATAACACAAACTCTAAAAAGTTAGCATATCACACAAGCATATTGCCCCATAACATGTCTATACTTCATACTTAAAAATTAATATAGACAAAGTTGGGTAACGTACCTCGACTCGCGACATAGGACAAACCTCATATAAATAAACATATATATTGCATGATTAAATAATGCTCCATATGATAAGTTACCGCACACACTTTCCAAGAGCAATCTAGAAGATCGAAAATGCTCTCCAAGATAATCTGATACCTTTAAATCTTCAATAGTAGATATAAGAAGAAAGGTCTACGTCCAGAATGCCGAGCATATATGCGTAATAAACTTAAGCACAATAATATGAACGGCCACTCGGAATAGCCCACAACACCATTAATAATAATGTACGCCGCGGACGATTCCTTGTTTCATCACGCTGGAACCTTTTCTCGAATTACATACACCCTCCGCAATCGACATATTTATGTTCTCTCGTACTAGAATTCATAAAAAGATACAATAACCCAATTTCGTTTCTCAATTGTTGGAAAATATAGGTTGGTTATTGTAAGGGGCGGAATTAATAAGAGAATAGAATTTGTAATCGCTGTGTCATGATCGGTGATCATTGAATGAGAAACGAAATTCGCCCCGACCACGGCACAATCGCATGGACGTCGTTCTCAAGGCCACACAGCACTCCCCTAGGTTATGTGCTCAATCATGGGGAGTTGGAACTCTAAAGGGCATGCTCAGAATGTGAGAGAAACATAGAGGAGAGATATGAGATATATGTAATGTTTCTCCCACACCCACTTATATAGCCCAAACAATTAGGGGTTTCGAGATAAAACCTCCCCTACTAATGGCTAAATAATGGTGTTAATGGGGTGATATAATGGCATATTAATAGGATTAATGGAGGGAATCCTATGAGGAAATAAGTGACCTCTTAATCACTTATAACCCCCCACTAACCTTTAACATACCCTAATAATCAACCACCTATTAACTTAGCATTATTTCCAACAGATTGAAGTTTCAAAAAAAAATTGCATGTAATTTTGCTAAAGTTCTTATCTAATTAACGCCATATGTAGTTTTTCTGAAACTTTGATTAACCGATTATGGTGTACACGGCTCACCCTACTCAAGTGTTAGAATAGAGACATATTGGGTATGAGATGTTTAAAAGACGAAGTCGAATATAACAATTATATCATACAATAGTTAGCTATTTACCAAATTTGGTAGCCACTGTAAATGTTTGATCAATCCTTTTTTTCTTCCTAAAAATCATTAAATTGAATCATAATAATCCGTACATTCTTTGGAAATAAAGGATGCATTGATTCCCTCCAAAAAGAAAAAGAAAAAGATACTCGCTCCATTTTTTTTGTTCTTTATGTTTAATTTGAATATGTGATAGGATTTCAAACCAAACGTAAAAAATAATCATAGTGAAGGAAGTACTCTATGATTATGTTTACAGATTGGCTATACATGACTATCAGACTATGAACGTATGAACCTATGAATAGCTCTCGACATGTGTAACAAACAATATATTAGTGCATTATCAGTAGTACGTAATACATTATTAATTTATTATCCACTATAATTGTTGGTATCAGGTGGACACTCTAGAGGGGGGGTGAATAGAGGGTTTGAGGGAATTTGAGTAATTGACCCGAATTTTACAACTTTTTCGCAGTTTGGAGTTGATAGACAAGGGAACAATAAGTGAGAACAACGTATGGAACAGTGTATGTGTAACTGTTCCCAAGACGATGGAGCGATAAGATGAAGTCACACGGAACAGTGTATGTGAGACTGTTCCCTGTGATACGGAAATAATGCAGTACGCAGATAACACCAAGATTTACTGGTTCGACCTTACCTCAAGGTCTACGTCCACCCTAACCTAATCTTCAATAATCCACTATTATCAAAAGAGTAATACAAGCACCAATTCACGTTCTTACCACAAGAACTAACTGACGTTCTTACCACAAGAACCTCTACCCAAATATCTACCACAGATATTGAGACTCTACCCGCAACACTCTTAAGAAAATAAAGATTACAAAAGAATAGCTATCTCGATAAGCTTCTCGAAAGCCAGGAGAGATACAATAAGCCCTAAATCAAGATGACGCACTAGGAACTTTGTTTGCCTTGATGAAATATTGTTTAAGCTCAAAACGTTTTTAATCTCAAGGTGCGTGCAAGTGCGTAAATAAAACAACGTTTGTGTTCTTCTTATAAGAAAGATTAGGTCTCAAAAACTGATTAAGAAAGGATATTCCAAAAGATAGAATTTCCAACTTAAAGAAAGTATTTTGGAAAAATATCTTATAAAACCATATGAAAATCTCTTTAAAAGATAAACCCGAAAATAGGATAAAATATGAGATAATCATTTTTGCCAAAATCTTTTTGAGACAAAATCACAATCTTTATAAAGAATCAATTTCTTGCAAACTCACGTATAACAGTCTGTAAAATCTGAATGCATAGGAACAGTGTATGGAACAGAGACTATGAGCTAGTCTGTGACTCTGTTCCATGCTCTGTTCCCAGCATCGTTTCTTCAAGGCAAAGTTCGTTCCCCTGTGAATCAAACAAGATTAATACAAGAGATCTATACCGACTAAATCATATGTTCTTGACGTCTCTTGTAGTTGCATCACACTTGTAGTTGTTCCATTGAAACCAAACTCACCATCGTTGGTGAAACCTGTTCTTATAGAGAACCAAACAACTCGACAAGTTTAAGGTTAGCTCCATAAGCACATCCATCAAACTATTAACCTTAATTATGCAACAATATTTGTTATCATCAAAACCGGAAACCCAACAAATTCCCCCTTTTTGATGATGACAAATATGTGTGTCAAACTTTTACAAAAATCATTCCAATGAGCAAGGCATAAAGACAGAGTTGTAGACAATGGTCATTAGCAAACATGAAGCTCAAAGGTCATCAATAAACATGAAACTCAACAATTTGGTACTAAACTAAACTGCCGAATTGAACTAATGTTATTATATGATTTATGTAACAAATAAAAAGCTCAAAATAAAAAAGTCATGAACCAGGTGAGCTTCACCTAGCTTGACACTCACGCAAGCTCTTTCATGGCGGGAGGAGGACGAGGCCGGGGACGGCCACCCAAACCAAAGGCACCACAACGACCAGCACAATGTAACGATGATTCTGATATAGAAATCGAGGCAATCGGCAATGTACCCACTGAGAATTCTCAAACCCAGACGGAGAAACAACCGCGGTCGCCGGTTAGTCTGAACCAGTTTATTGATCAATTGATTAAGTCTCCGGTGATTAGCACTAAAGAGAAGGATAGTACTGAAAATGTGAATGTTGTTCTGAATGATTTCCCGCCCCTAATTGGAAAATCAATTGAAAATGGAAATGGAAAACCCCAGAATGCTAACCCTGAAAGACGCAGAAAACAGCTCCGCCGAAAACTTGGGCAAAAATTACTCAGCCTAAGCCTGGTATGAGTCTGTTTTACTGTGAGGAGAGTACACACTTTGAGGAAGTTACTATTGTTGAGGAAGATGTTGAGGAGGAATTGCGTAGATGGAAGTTTACTCTGGTGGGAAATGTAATAGGGGGAAAACCAACATTGCAGCAAATGCAGGAGTTTGTGAATAAGAATTGGGAGGGGGGAAAATTGTCAGTCCAATACTATAAGAAGGGTTGGTTTGCCTTTCGATTTAGTTCGCAGGAAGATGTTGATGAGGTTATGAACAGGGGGCCATGGATGGTGGGTGGGAAATCTTTGATCTTAAAACAATGGGATCCGCTGATAGCACAAAACCTAGACAGGATTACCACTATCCCAATCTGGGTCCTATTTCCTGATCTTGATCCGTTTTTCTGGTCTGCACCTGCTCTGAGCAAAATTGCAAGTAAAATTGGAAAGCCTCTATATGCGGACAAAACCACAACTCATAAAACCAGACTTTCCTTTGCTCGAGTCTTGGTTGAAGCTGATATCTCTGATGACCTTCCTCACTATGTGTCCCTGAACACTCCTTATGGAAAAATTGATCAGAGAATAGAGTATGAATGGGTCCCATACTTCTGTAAGGGATGCCACAAGATGGGTCATGAAATCTCTAAATGTAGGCATAACAAACCCAAAAACACTGAGCCTCCAAAGAAAGTTTATAAACCTGTAACCAAAGAGGTTCAGAATGAACCAGAAAGGCTGCAAGTTCAGCAAACACAGCAGGTTATTGAAACTGACTTTGAAGAGAAAGCTGCAGAGACTCCTTCCCCAAAAGCAAATGAAGTAGATGATCAAGGATTTAAAACTGTTGTGAGGAAAAGTAAGCAGAAGAAAAATGGAAGTCCTGCTGCTGTGGTTTGTAATAAATTTGCTAACCTGAGTCAGGGCATCTTGAGCATCAGTCTTGAAAGGGGTTTTGCTGCCCTGCAAACTGAGTCTACTGAGGCAGATAATATGCTGTTGGAGAATGTTGTTGGTGAGGATATTCCTCCTGACATCTCATCTCAATGAAAATCTCCTCCTGGAACATTAGAGGGCTAAATTTAGCCCTTAAGCAGCAGGAAATCAAACATTTCCTGTGGAGTAATAAGGTGGACATTTTGGGTATACTTGAAACTAAGATCAAAGTAAATAAAATGGAGAGGATCACTAAAGGCATTTTTAAGCATCTGTCAAGTGAAAATAACTACAATTCAAACCCTAGTGGAAGAATTTGGATTGTCTGGAACCCACAAACTGTTGATTTTGTGAAGTTACAGGAATCAGAGCAGCATATTTATGGGAAATTGACGGATCTTCAAGCACATCAGGAGGTTTTTCTTACCTTTGTTTATGCAAAAAATGAGGCTTCTTCCAGAAGGGGCTTATGGAATGATCTTACCAATCTCAAGACTAGTCTCCCTTGGCTAGTTTTGGGGGATTTCAATATAGTGAGATCAGACATAGAGAGAGTTGGGAAACATCCCCCAAATACTCTTGACATGGCAGATTTTAATTTATGTCTGATGGATAGTGGTTTAGATGACTTAAAAGGGTATGGTTGTGATTATACTTGGACAAACAAACAAGGTGGGAATGACAGATTATGGGAAAAATTGGATAGAGTTCTTGCAAACCAAGCATGGATGAGCTCTTTCCCATCATCCTATGGTGATTTTCTACCCTCGGGCATCTCAGATCATTCACCCATTGTGGTAAACTTTGGAGTTCAAAATGCAGTAAAAAGGACGTTCAAATTCCTTAATTGTTGGACTGAACATCCCAACTATGATGGGATTGTTGCTGAGGCTTGGAGTAACTCTGTTAATGGATCTCCACTGCATAGAGTTTTTCTCAAGCTCAAGAAGGTGAGGCAAGCTCTCTCAGGGTTGAATAAAGAACAGTACTCAAACCTGGCTGAGAGAGTTAAGAAATGTAGAGCATATCTGATCAACTGTCAGATGGAAATACAGGCTGACCCAAGAGATGCTTCTCTCTTAGAGAAGGAGAAAAGCTTGCTGGAAAAGTACTGCTGTATAAAGAGAGCAGAGATGAGTATGCTCCAACAGAGAGCAAAGATGACTGACTTGAAGCTTTCAGACTGCAATACTAGCTATTTCTATGCAAAAATTGATGTCAGAAAACACCATAACCTTATCAATAAGGTAGTAGGCATGGATGGGAAAACATACTCTGATCAGGCTGGCATTGCACAGGCCTTCATCACATACTACGAAAGTTTATTGGGGACTGAGAAAAATGTTGAACCCTTGGACATGCAGTTCATCAGCTCTGGTGCATGTGTATCAGATACATGGCATAGTACTTTGATAGCACCAGTCACAGAGAAAGATATCACTGATGCCCTAAAGACTATTCACTCTAACAAGAGTCCAGGGCATGATGGATTCTCAGCAGGCTTTTTCAAACACTCCTGGGGAGTTATTGCTAAAGATATCACCAAAGCAGTCCAACACTACTTTCAGACTGGTAAAATGGATAAGCAGACTAATACCACAGTTATTGCTCTCATTCCTAAGAAAAATAATGCTGCAAATGTTACTGAGTACAGGCCCATTGCCTGCTGCACAACTTTATACAAGTTGATTAGCAAAATCCTTGCTAACAAGCTGCAAATGGTGCTCCCTGAGCTTGTGGGGAATGAACAAACTGCATTTGTGAAGAATAGATGCATTTTTGACAACATATTGGTCTCACAAGCCCTTATTAAGGGTTATAGTAGAAAGCACATCTCCCCCAGATGTTTGATGAAAGTGGATATAAGGAAGGCATTTGATTCTGTGAATTGGAGTTTTGTGAAGAATATGTTGTTGGCTTTGAGGTTTCCTAAAGAGTTTATAAGATGGATTATGGGATGTATAACAAGCACCTGGTTTACATTGAAAATTAATGGCTCTAACCAAGGATTTTTCAAAGGTAAATGTGGTGTAAGACAGGGTGATCCACTGTCACCTTATCTGTTTGTACTGTGTATGGAGATTTTCTCCAGATACATGAGAATCATTCCCAAGCTGCAGAACTTTTCATTTCACCCAAAGTGCTCCAGAATTAAGCTAACTCATATGAGCTTTGCTGATGATCTCATGCTATTCACAAGAGGGGATTCTCCTTCTGTAGCTGCTGCAACAGAGTGTTTAGACCTTTTTGCCAATATTTCAGGTCTTGAGGCAAATCCTGCAAAAACGGAGATTTACTTTGGAGGTGTTGATCCCACAGTGAAGAAACTGATTCTGGAAAACACTGGTTTCACAGAGGGGACCCTTCCTTTCAGGTACTTGGGTATACCTCTCAACTCAAGCAGAGTGCTCTCGAGTATGTATACTTCTCTCATAAGCAAAATAAGGAATGGAATTCATCACTGGTCGAACAATATGCTTTCATATGCTGGCAAGATAGAACTTATCAATTCCATCATCTTTGGTATTGAAAATTTCTGGTGCTCGAGCTTTCTTCTTCCCAAGCATATAATTCACCAGATTGATAAAAGTTGCAAAGACTTTCTTTGGAGCATTGATGAGGGTAAAAGGAAACTTGTATTTAAGAGCTGGAAATCCTCTTGTTCTCCAAAAAAGGAAGGAGGTTTTGGAGTTAAGGAACTGTTATCTTGGAATAAAGCAGCTTTGTCAAGATGGATTTGGAGGTTACGCAATAAGAAGGAAGGCTTATGGTATGATTGGACTACAGCTTACAAGATCAAAAGAGACAATATCTGGAATGTGAAAAAGGATGTGAACGATTCAGAAAGCTGGAAAGGGATTTTGAGTGTAAGGGATGAGATTCTAGAAATGGCAGGAAATGCTATGGCTGCTGAAAGTGCTGTTAACTCATGGACTAAGAGAGGTAAATATAGTCTGCAGCTAGCCTATGACAGCTTCAGAACTCAGTATAGTAGGTTTAAGGAGGAAAGAGTAATATGGAACAAAGCTAGTCTGCCCAGATACAGTTTTCTGTGCATAATGGCCACTCAAAAAGCTCTCCCAACTGTTGATAACCTGATAAAAAGAGGAATGGTTATTGTGAACAGATGTGTGCTTTGTAAAGCAAATGCTGAAACTCACCACCATCTCTTCTTTGGTTGTGAATTTGCAAAGTCTGTTTGGCAAAGTGTTCTGTTTTGGAATGGACTGAAGAGAAACGCATGGAGCTTAAAAAGAGAACTGCAATGGGGAGTGCAGAGGAAGCACACTAAGCATTGGCGTTTCAAGTGGTACTGTGCAAGCCTTACAGCTACAATTGCAATGCTCTGGTACGAGAGAAATGCTAGGATCTTCAGAGACCAAACTCATAGCAGGGATTGGCTTATAAATCAAACTAAGTATGTAGTTAGTGTTCGTCTGTTAGCTGCTACATCTCATCAGTTTCATGACGAAATAGTCGAAAGCCTGAATGTTGTTTAGGAGCTTTTCTGCTCTTAGCGGTTTTCATTTTTGTAAAATCATCTTGCTCTTATTTTTCTGCCCCTTGTGGATGAATAAAAGCTACCATTTTACAAAAAAAAAAAAAAAAAAAAAAAACTAAACTGCCGAAAACTCAAGAGGAACTCTAGTCATCATAAGGTAGATAGAAAGTTTGCACAAATTTTCCCCCTTTTGACACCATCAAAAAGGTCAAGACTGCACAAGATAGTATGCGAATCCAACACCACAAATGCGAATTGAACTAAGTCGAGTAGACATTTATAGCTCAAGCAAAACTGTAATTAAGCTATGTCTACCCAAAACCAGGTCACAAATCCTTAGAAACATAACAGCGTTAGCATGAGAGTGTATCAAACAGTCAGCAAAAGAGAGAACAACAGCAAGTGTTCAAGGCTGGGTTTGTGGTATTGAAAAGGGAGAAATGATCAGTGATGGGAACAAATGAGGGAACAGTGTTGGGAACAAAGGTAATATTACCAGGTGCATAATGAGCCAACGCATCAATTTCAAGGGACAAGTGGCGGAAGCAATGGCAGTGTAACATAGGAATAGTGCTGGGAACAGGTACACGTGACCGGTTCTCAACAAGAACATGTCGCATAAATATTAGAACGCCATGAATAGCAGTAGCCACCATCAACACATTAGTTATCTGCCAAGCTTGCACCAACTGAATCATCAACTCATTCATCGAAGAGATCAAAACCAATCACCTGCTCTTCCAAACCTTTCGAGAATCAAGCTTGCCTCCCCGATAATCAATGCAAAGATGTTCCCCCTCAAAAGAATCATTGATGAATGTATCATTGAGCAATCACCTAATCTCTGAAATTTATCAACCATATTCCCCCTCAAGATTGTCAAACATGTTCCCCCTCAAAACCATCCGTATATTCTTCATAATCAATTAAGAACTTGGAAACAGTGATAGGACCAGGAGCAAGAACACATGCTGGAACAGTGTAAGGAACAGATGACGGAACAATGGTCTTAGCATCAACATTCACTATTGTTGTCCGTCGTGGGTAGTAGCACCAGCTATCCAGAATACAAATCTCCTCCCTTTGTCAGATTCCCCCTGAGTTGCAGCCACTAATTCTCGATTATCCTTGTTCACTTAACGATCATGTGGACCCGTTTTATTGGTAAAGGTTTCTAGTACCTCGACACTTTCAACCATCACAACAGTAGGTTGAGCTTGCCCTACCTTTTCCTCCATGAGCTGGCCGTTAATCGATTTTAACGACATTTGGGACCAGTGCTAGGGCCAGTTACAGATTTGGTGGTTCTTTTAGCAGAGCTTTTCTTCTTTGTAATGTGTGGTTTGATGACCTTTTCCTCACGAATGATCAAACGCAACATGGTTACTCTGAGAAATTGAAGAGAACAGAGTGAGAGTGACTTTGCAATTTGCTCCGGAGTGTGGGAACTTGAAACGGCGCAGCCTTCTTTTGCAAGAGAGAATTCTTGGAGTTCTTTTGTTGGGACTCTGCTTTCCATTTTTTTTTTTTTTTTTTTTTTTAGGAAAACAGCTCCATTTGGTAATACCTTCCTTGCAAATATTCTGATCTTTGTTGATATCTTGTACAATTTCTCCATGAATTTTCCAACCAAATTATAGCAAAAATCTTTTCATGACATTCATTGATTATCTTCAATTTCCAGAATTTTCTTCAATTGGAGTCCAAGGAAACATTCACCACGATTTTTCCAATAACTAGCAACTTGCTAAACAATGAATATTCCCGATTATCTTGAATATGATTTCCCATGATTATAGAAAATTTTCCACCATTGCAATTGTACGTAAAATCTCAACCTCCTGCCTTTGATTAGACGATTCACAAAACAACTTAGGAACAGGCGAGGGAACAGTGCATATACGTGCCATGTGAACCGTTAGAAACATGAATGGGAACAGGTGTCGGACCAAAGGATGAAAAACGGACAAGGTGTGAGTGAGAGCAAATTGGGAAGTTTAGGATCAAAAGCACAAAGGGAACAAGGGGGCCAATGCTGTTCTCAGGACTGTTCTCAACGCTGTTTCCAAGGCAACTTAGGTTAATGGATATCATAGCTTGCAAACAATTTCACGAGTCTTTGTATGTCTAAAGCATTCAACAAGATCAATCAGATGTGCATACTGATGACATTTGTGTAACTCAAGTGGAGACAACCAACTCTCGTCAATCATTGGGGGTCGAAGTATGCTTACAAACATCTCAATTTAATCAACCAAAGTTCGACTCATATTTTCTTAAACCTATCACTAGGTAACAATTTAATAAAGTACCAGCAAGTTGATTTTCAGTTAGCCACACATAAGAACTCATCAAAACCCCTTTTTCACATTGTCATAAAGAATGAGATACATGTCCATATGTTTTGTTCAAGAACGAATAGAGAACAGTAGAGCACATTGTAAAACTTGACATGCGGAGCAAACTAAACAATTCAAATCACTAACGAGTGTGTGAAAGACTTACCAATCTTACCTACATCACCACGTTTGATGTCATCAACAATCACACACCCTCCTTCAAAGGCTCTGAGTGAGAGAAATAAATCGGATCACATGTCATATGCTTCGAGCAACCACTTCACACATACCAAAAGTTGATCGCTCTCACCCTAACCTACAAAAGGAACCTAGTTCTTTGATTTAGGAAACCAAACAGACTTGGGTCCCTTGGAGTTAGTCATAACATTAATCAAATCCTTACGAATCCATACTTGCTTGACCACCTTACCGTTCCTTGAGAATATTTTCCTCTGATTCGTGCATTCATACATCTCAAGATCATTAGACAAGTAATACGCAGTCGAATCAGGCATGTAAAGATACTTACCATACTTGTAATCATAAGACCACCTTTTGTCATTGGTCCGTACACTGTTCCATTGACTATTCGATCTTCTAGTCTGTCTGTAACCACTGGAACATCTTTTGTCACTTGTCGTGCATGGTTCCATTGCTCGTTTCTTCGATTAGTCGCTGGACCATCATTACCGTAAACATTTCCCCAGTGGTTATTCATTCTCTTTCTCTGGAGGGCACGAGCATTGTTCTGAGCATTGTTCCATTGATTGGTCCGTTCACTGGTCTGTGCACTGTTCCTTGGATTATTTCGGGAACTGGTCTGTGCAATGTTCCTTCTGCTGGTGTGTGTACTGTTCCGTCCACTGGTCTTAGGGCTAGCATGTCTGAAACCATTATTCCAGTGATTGAATCGAAAATCATTATTCCACTGATTGTTCCTTGTCTGCACGCTCCTCTTGGTAGTATGTGCATTGTTCCTTCTACTGGCCTCAACAACAACATAGCCAGCCAATACCTGCCTTACCTTGTTTTCTGGATTGACTGCTCAAGAGATTGATAGCTTTCTGACTAGAGAGCCACTTATCATTCTGTTGTTTAGCAATCTTTAAAGAATTCTCAAAAACTTCAATTTTACTCACAAGTTCCTTGTTCTTTAATGTCAAAGACTCAATCTCAGATTTAGCAAGTTCAAAACTTTGTAAGACATTTTCATCAAGCAAAACAGAATCATCGGAATTATGCACATGAGTAGGTTTTGACATGAGATCTGCTATTTCCTGTTCTAACAAACGAATTTTATTTTCACATTCTTCAAACATGGGAACAGTGTTAGGAACAACAGCGGGAATAGACTCTTCATCAAGTTTCTTTTGCATAATAGACAATTGAACACTCTTTTCTTCAAGATCTTTCAATAACAAAGAATTTTCATCACATAAAGCTAAGCAATCATTTTCAAGTGAAGAAATTTTCTTTTCATGCAAAGTTCTATAATTAGTGAATTGATCTTGAAGTTGTTCTTTTAAATCTTAACGATAAATTTAGCAAGTTTATCTCTAGATAGCCTATGCAAATTAGACTTAATTGAATCAAAATTTACCTCGTCGTCATCGTCTTCATCTTCATGTCTTGTCATAAAGCACAAGTGAGGCTCTGCAGGGAACTGTTCCCTACGTTGTTCCATGATCAAGGAAGTAAGACATGTACTTGAAAGATGCGTCTGCTGCTCAGATTGTTCCTTCTTTGGATACATAGTATTTCCCTTCGCAGCCTGCTTCACAGATCCCATAGACATACTCTAGGATATTAACCTTTCGAGCAAACCTGCTCTGATACCAATTGTTGATATCAGGCGGACACTCTAGAAGGGGGTGAATAGAGTATTTGAGGGAATTTGAGTAATTGACCCGAAATTTACAACTTTTTCGCAGTTTGGAGTTGATAGACAAGGGAACAATAAGTGAGAACAACGTATGGAACAGTGTATGTGTAACTGTTCCCAAGACGATGGAGCGATAAGATGAAGTCACACGGAACAGTGTATGTGAGACTGTTCCCTGTGATACGGAAATAATGCAGTACGCAGATAATACCAAGATTTACTGGTTCGACCTTACCTCAAGGTCTACGTCCACCCTAACCTAATCTTCAATAATCCACTATTATCAAAAGAGTAATACAAGCACCAATTCACGTTCTTACCACAAGAACTAACTGACGTTCTTACCACAAGAACCTCTACCCAAATATCTACCACAGATATTGAGACTCTACCCGCAACACTCTTAAGAAAATAAAGAGTACAAAAGAATAGCTATCTCGATAAGCTTCTCGAAAGCCAGGAGAGATACAATAAGCCCTAAATCAAGATGACGCACTAGGAACTTTGTTTGCCTTGATGAAATACTGTTTAAGCTCAAAACGTTTTTAATCTCAAGGTGCGTGCAAGTGCGTAAATAAAACAACGTGATTTGTGTTCTTCTTATAAGAAAGATTAGGTCTCAAAAACTGATTAAGAAAGGATATTCCAAAAGATAGAGTTTCCAACTTAAAGAAAGTATTTTGGAAAAATATCTTATAAAACCATATGAAAATCTCTTTAAAAGATAAACCCGAAAATAGGATAAAATATGAGATAATCATTTTTACCAAAATCTTTTTGAGACAAAATCACAATCTTTATAAAGAATCAATTTCTTGCAAACTCACGTATAACAGTCTGTAAAATCTGAATGCATGGGAACAGTATATGGAACAGAGACTATGAGCTAGTCTGTGACTCTGTTCCATGCTCTGTTCCCAGCATCGTTTCTTCAAGGCAAAGTTCGTTCCCCTGTGAATCAAACAAGATTAATACAAGAGATCTATACCGACTAAATCATATGTTCTTGACGTCTCTTGTAGTTGCATCACACTTGTAGTTGTTCCATTGAAACCAAACTCACCATCGTTGGTGAAACCTTTTCTATAGAGAACCAAACAACTCGACAAGTTTAAGGTTAGCTCAATAAGCACATCCATCAAACTACTAACCTTAATTATGCAACAATATTTGTTATCATCCAAACCGGAAACCGAACAATAATAACAAAGAAAATGTAGTAGATTATAGATTAAGATAACAAAATTTCTAGGGTGGAGTGATTCTAGATTAGTTGTCATGTAAGGATTATATAGCTACCAAACGGAACAAGAAAATCTTTTTAAATCGGAGGAACGAAACATCTATAAACCCAAGAATTCAAAATAAGCTAGGTATGCAATAGCCAATTAATTTTATTATTAATTTGTTATATTAAACAAAAATACTAGGAGTCTATATGTAGACAAGTGAAAAAAGTGTCTACGGCTAATTTGTAGTAAAAATAATTAAAAATGCAGTAACTTTTATTGAGATATTTGGCAAATGGTGGATTATAAGGAAAGAGAGACAATCAAGAGTCATTGCTTTTGGAAATTAATCAATGCAAATTTCTTTCTATAGTTAGATTCGTAACAATGTTGATTATTTTACTACCAATGTTATAAATTTACTGCAAATAATTTACTACACAACCATATATTTTATTGCATGCCATCTTTAATATACTACACTTGTTTATGTTATAGACAATTTTGGTATTGTCTACATATAGACCCCTAGGATCATCCTTAAACAAAATATGAAGAATTTACGCATTGCACCAACATACAAACTATCGGTTTATTATCTTAGACAATGTACAACGGTGAAACGCATCCTCCGTGAAAAGTTAACCCTCCAACTCACACTCTCTCCTAGGAGAATCAAAACCTTATTTCACCACTACAGTGCTATCACTCTCCCTCCAAACTCTCCAATATTTGTACGTCGATACGGACTTCTGGTGATAAGCCTTTTTGCCAAGTTTTAGCGCAACCAGCTATTATTCTAGAATCACTCTGAGAAATGATATTGAAAAATGGATTAATTGAAGTAGATCAACCAATGCAAATATTACTCGTCATGGATAAATTGAAAACTAAGGGTCTGTTAGGTATCGTTTTTTTTTTTTTTAACAAAAGGCCTGTTTTTTAAAACTAGAAAAAGTGGTTTTCAGTTGTCAGTTTTCATTTTCAGTATGTCTATTATAGCAATATACAATTAAAATTTATTTTTGCAACTTATTTAGCTTAATTTTTTACACAAAAAAACCAAACACTGATAACGGCAGTGATATCGAACGGACCCTAAATGAGTGAAAACCCCATCGATGATAAAGAAATCAATTTTCACAAATGAGCCAAACTAACGTCACAACTGATCCAATAACAATAACGATTACAAATAAGTATTGAAGTAATTATTTGTTACAATTACGACCTTACTCTGTGCTTAGGAGAGTGTAGATCACACGCCATCGACCATACGTCCATATCACACATCATTCAATGGCGTTATTTAATTTCGGTCACCACCATTGAATGTAATTAAACTGTGACTCACATAAGTACGAGTAATTTACGAGATAATTAAAGAGAGCACATTGAGAACTCAGAAGGCAGCAGTGGCCAGATAATGATAGATATAGTCGGACGACAAGGTTTTGCCGAGATACTTAAGGATCCCCATATCCAGCTGAGTTGCGTTATTCACACTCCAAGTAGTGCTTGCTCCATCAGCTTTAAGTTCGAGAGCTTTTGGGAAAACTCCCTTCTTAGTGTTAAGATTATTGTGATATCTTGACATATCTCCTAATTATGTTAGGTTATCGTAATAATATCATTGTAATATTATAGTGTTTAATTAAGGTAGGATAGCCCTATAATTACGGTTAGATTGATTCTCCTTTCCTTTTGTCCTTGTATGTATATTGGTATATATACCTCTTGTACGAGTCCTATGAAATACACACAATAATACATATGCTATTCTTCTCTTTATTCTCCTAGAAACCTTTAACATGGTATCAGAGCCTCATCAATCCTGAGGTCTCGAGTTCAAATCCTGGTAGCCCTTTCACCACTCAAGTGGACTCTCAAGCACATGGTATGGGTGGGCCTGTGCATTATCTCCACGCTTCAAGCCCAAAGGGCATTTGCGTGAGGGGGCGTGTTAAGGTATAAAACCAATTATTGAGCCTCAACCATCAGTCTAGACTTTTGGTTGAGATGGTTCTCTACATGGTATCAGGCTATGTCCCCCACTACATGTTTTTTCAATTACAATTTCAATGAGAAAACAAGGCTTTGACTTATTCCACATACGTGGTACTCTATCCTACCAACCATATTTTACAATTTTCCACATAGTGGGGGTACTCTTCCTCATCTGATCCTCGCGATTTACTCATCACAAATTCTGGGATTTTCTTGCTTCCGCACTGATTGACGGCGACGTTAGAGCTTTTCCGGCGGTGTTCGACTAATTTGCTGCCCTTTGCTCGATTATAAGTGATTTTAATTCACTGTTTTGTCCCGTTCGTTGTTGGCTTTTGCCCAATCACACTCTGATTTACCAGAGTCTATTTTCAACCTCTCACAGGTGTGTTCTTTCTATTATTTGATTAATTCATCACATTTAATTCATTCCTTGCGTTGCTATTATGGAGAAGGTGGATGTTATTCAGCCTATTAAGACTATCTTAGATGGCACCAATTATGTGTTTTGGGCTCAAGAAATGCGTAGTTTTTTGAAAGGTCGTAGATTGTGGCGTTATTGTACTGGTGACGTCACTATACCTGTTCAGCAAAAGACTGAAGACGCTGCTTCCTATGCTGATAAACTAGAACTATGGGATAGTAAGAATCATCAAATTTTGACATGGTTTCGGAACACTACTATTAGGCCTATTAAAGCTCAGTTTGGTCGTTTTGAGACTGCCAAGGAAGTTTGGGATTTGTTGTCTATGCGCTATTCTACTACTGATATTGCTCATCAGTACCAACTGCTTGAGAGTCTCCAAAATATGAAACAAACTAAAGGTCAGTCTATCAATGAATTTCTTGCCCAAATGCATTCTGTCTGGGATCAATTGGCCCTATCTGAACCGCAATTCGAAAATGTTTCGGATAGTGCAAAGTTTTGTAACTATCGTGATAAATTACGCCTTATGCAATTTATCATGGCGTTACATGATGATTACGAAGGCGTACGTGGTCCTCTTCTTCATCGAGAAAAGTTCCCGACTCTAGAGAGTGCCGTTGCCGAGTTAATTTCCGAGGAGACGCGCCTTGGGTTATTGAAACCTAAAATTGAGCCCATCCTTCCTGATATTGTCGTGGCAGCATCGACTGAGACCTACTTGTCGCTATTGCAAGCATCCTGGTCATTCAATCAAGGAATGTCGCAAGCTCATAGCCAAAAACAAGGCCAAACAGTACAATAGACAGTTTCAGCCTCGATTTCACACCTCTGGTGCTGTGGTTGATTCTCCGCCCACGTCCATTACCTTGAATGATTTACAGGAATTCATAAGTCAGATGAGTGCAAATACATCCACATCTGCGTTATCAGCCACTCCAGGTACATCACACTCTTGGTTTTTTGACTCTGGTTGTTGCAATCATATGACTTCTAATACTGGTGACGTGATAAACAAACATCGTTCATTATTCTCACCAACTATTAGAACGGCCAATAACTCTGCTATGCAAATTACATGTAGTGGTGATGTGTCCACTCCCAATTTCTCATTACGTGATGCCTTCCTTGTTCTTGACCTTGCTTTAAATCTTATCTCTGTGGGTCAACTCTGTGAAAATGGATTGGAAGTACATTTTTCGAACGGTGGTTGTTATGTGCAGGATCCTGAGAGTGGCCAAATACTAGGAAAAGGACGTAGAGTTGGACGTTTATTCGAAGCCATTTCTCTGAAATTACCCCATAACGGGTCTGGTTCCTATGTTGCTTCAGTGTCTCACGGAATCTGGCATTCAAGATTGGGTCATGTCTCCCAATCTAGATTAAATTCTTTGATTTCTAGTGGTGTCTTAGGCTCTGTTAAACAAGAAAAATTAGATTGTGTTCCTTGTCAG
The DNA here is from genome assembly GCA_963457585.1 of Spergularia bocconei. Lineage (NCBI taxonomy): Eukaryota > Viridiplantae > Streptophyta > Magnoliopsida > Caryophyllales > Caryophyllaceae > Spergularia > Spergularia bocconei. Next base: position 862,965 of record OY734958.1, read on the forward strand.
CTTGCAAAGCACCATGCCTTGCCTTTTAATAATAATGATTCTATTTCCATTGCTCCGTTTGATCTTGTGCATTCAGACATATGGGGTCCTTCTCCAAATATTGCATACGACGGATCACGATACTTTGTTATTTTTGTTGATGACTACTCACGATACACTTGGCTTTATCTTCTTAAGAATCGTTCTGAACTCCAACAACTCTACTACAACTTTGCTGCTATGGTACACACCCAATTTGATTGCAAGATAAAAACATTTCGTGCTGACAACGCAATGGAGTACAAGGAGAAGAATTTTCTGTCTTTTCTTGCTAGCCAAGGGACACATTTGCAGCATTCTTGTCCTGGTACTTCTCAGCAGAATGGGCGTGCAGAGCGCAAGCACCGTCATATTTTGGACACTGTTCGAGCATTGCTTATTTCGGCGTCATGTCCAGAATACTTTTGGGGGGAGGCTGCCCTTACTGCAGTGTACAATATAAATCGGCTTCCCTCCTCTGTGGTCGGTCACAAGTCTCCCTATGAACGACTGTATGACAGAGTTCCAAATTATGATTTTCTTCGTGTCTTTGGATGTGTGAGTTTTGTGCTTCTCCAATCTCATGAGTATACAAAACTGGAACCACGCGCGAGATTATGTTGTTTTCTTGGGTACAGCACTGCACACAAAGGATACAAGTGTTGGGATCCTATAGCAAGGCGGATACGAATTTCTCGACATGTAGTGTTCTGGGAACACAAGATGTTTACCTCTGTTTCAAGCTTTCACTCTTCTGAGCCTACTATACCATATTTCACTAATGCTGATCTTGATTTGTTTCCTGATGATATTGATAGCAACAATGATGTTAACATCAATGTTGGTGATTCTCCGGTTGCTGATTCATCTTTGACCATTGAAAGCCCTCTTAACGGTGAATCTTTGTCCTCTTTGGGTGATAACAATGACTCTCATGCATTATCTGATTCTCCTTCTCCAGCATTCAGCGATGATGCCGATACACCTGAATCTCTTCCACTAACAGAAGAGAGGATCATCTCGGATACCCTTCAGCCAAGGAAATCCTCTAGAGTGAGTCGTCCTCCTGAATGGCATAAAGACTACCAGCGTCACAGTTGTTATGCTGCTATTGAGTCACTTTATGAGCCTACAACTTATCGACAAGCGAGTAGTGATCCTTTATGGCAACAAGCAATGAAGGAAGAGTTGGACGCCTTACTTAAAGCCAATACATGGGAGTTGGTTGACTTGCCTTCTAACAAATCACTGGTAGGGTGCAGATGGATATACAAAATTAAAACTCGGTCTGATGGTTCTATTGAACGTTATAAGGCTCGTCTAGTTGCTCAAGGCTTTAAACAAGAATATGGCATTGACTACGAAGAAACGTTTGCTCCTGTAGCACGTCTCACATCTGTTCGAAGCATTCTTGCTGTTGCCGCTAGTAAGAAGTGGGACCTTTTCCAAATGGATGTGAAGAATGCTTTCCTTAACGGTGATCTCAGTGAAGAAGTTTATATGCGACCCCCTCAAGGTTATGATCATCCTCCCAACAAAGTCTGTCGTCTTCGACGAGCATTATACGGGTTAAAACAAGCTCCACGAGCTTGGTTTGCTAAGTTCAGCTCCACTATTTCTCGCCTCAGCTTCACCTCAAGTGCATACGATCATGCTCTTTTTATAAAACGTACGGAGAAAGGTTGTATTCTCTTACTACTTTGCGTAGATGACATGATTATAACTGGTGATGATTTAGATGGCATTCGGGAACTGAAATTATTTCTGAACCAAAATTTTGAAATGAAAGACCTTGGTCATCTAAGCTACTTTCTTGGCTTAGAAGTTTCGACAGATCAAAATGGCTATCATCTCACCCAAGCCAAATATGCAAGTGAACTTCTGGCGAAAGCAGGTCTTGATGACACCAAGATAGAGCCTACTCCTATTGAAGCAAACGTGAAATTCACACCGACAGATGGTATTGCTTTGCCAGAACCTATGTTGTACAGACAACTTGTTGGAAGTCTTATATATTTGACTGTTACTCGTCCGGATATTGCGTATGCAGTTCACATTGTGAGTCAATTTATGTCGGCACCCCGCACGACACACTATGCTGCTGTACTCCGGATTCTCCGTTATGTAAAGGGTACGATGTTTCATGGCCTTCATTTTCTTTTTGATTCACCCCTTATATTACAAGCGTACTCTGATTCTGACTGGGCTGGTAATCCCACTGATCGACGATCTACTACTGGTAACTGCTTCTTCCTGGGGAGCTCTCTTATTTCGTGGAGAAGTAAAAAAGCAAACTGTGGTCTCACGTTCTAGCACATAAGCGGAATATCGAGCTTTGGCTGAAACCACTTCTGAACTTTTATGGCTTCGGTGGCTTTTAGCTGATATGGGAGCTTGTCAATCAACACCCACAGATCTTCATTGTGATAACCAAAGTGCTATTCAGATTGCTCACAATGACGTCTTTCATGGAAGGACGAAACATATTGAAGTCGACTGTCATTTTATTCGGCAACATCTGTTACAACATGATCTCAGTCTGGTTCCAGTCTCTTCCGAAAGCCAAACGGCTGACGTCTTTACTAAGGCGCTTCTTCCGGGACGTTTCAATGAATTGGTGTCCAAGCTCAAAATGGGTTCCATGCATCCGCCTTGAGCTTGAGGGGGGGTGTTAAGATTATTGTGATATCTTGACATATCTCCTAATTATGTTAGGTTATCGTAATAATATCATTGTAATATTATAGTGTTTAATTAAGGTAGGATAGCCCTATAATTACGGTTAGATTGATTCTCCTTTCCTTTTGTCCTTGTATGTATATTGGTATATATACCTCTTGTACGAGTCCTATGAAATACACACAATAATACATATGCTATTCTTCTCTTTATTCTCCTAGAAACCTTTAACACTTAGAACTTTTTATTGCACCAGAAACTCTATCCCAGTTCCTCTCTAATATTATCACCTTGTCATCAGGATTCACAAATCCATTGGGATAACTATCGACCACCATGTTCTCTATATACCCGAATCGTGTGGCCTCCGACACCATTTGCACGGCAACGAGCACAAATGTAGCCTCATCTTGAACTTTACGCGCCTCCCCGATCACAGCTTTTACGTACTTCTTCAGATTCCCAATCCCGACCCCTGCTTTGAATCGTGTTGTTTTAGCTGCCTTTTCTAGACTCGCGTAGTTTTCTTCATACTCTGTAATTTTCTGTTGATTTGCAGCACCCTTTGCCTCACTGAAAACCTTGTCCAAATTAGCCGACGTAATTTGGGAGCTGAAGTAGTAAGCCCGAAATTTCTGTTTGTCATTCTTAGCCATATACGCCACGACGTACAAGTCATCACGCTTCAGACCGAGTGAGATGGTATTTCCTGCTGAAAGTTGGAGATTGATCCTGAGATACGTGTTCGCAGGTGCTCCCATTACGGGTAGATCAGTACCACCGTATTTGATTTTCGGATCCTCGACATTTGCGCGGATGTTGTTAAGAAACGTTGAGTATGAGCTCCCGGCACTGCTTGAGAGGTCCAGTGTGATTTCATCCACTGCCCGACCCGGTTCCAGGATGGCGACCCATATCGACAGTCCCAACATTGTTACGCACCACTTCATTTTCATTTTGCTTCACCTGTTCGTACGTATTTCATCAACATTTAGTCGTCTAAATTTCATATTCAGATAGCCTCGACTCGATTTGTTTACACTCTACCACTCGTACATGCAGTCCTATATATTGTCAAGTGATGGCTATTCTGAAAAAAAGAAACCTCACTAATCTAATGTAGTCATTAATCATTACTCTCATATAATCGATTTGTGATTCTTCTACTAAATTACATGAAGAAAAACCCCGTTAAAGTACGTAAAAGCAAAGTCGGCAGTATAACATCATGGCTCGAAAACACTTCATCTCCTTAAAAATTGAATCTATTTTATATTGACAAAATTTACTTACTCTGTATCTATTTCATTCGGGTTGAGATCCTCTAGAGTTAGAGTTTGTAGAGTTTACTATTATTGGTAATAAAACAAAATATGGTGCTTACTTCAATGCACAAATAAAGTATTCGATATTTAATTTTTTCCTTACTTGGTAAACTCTATCATATAGAGTTTGTTTTGAACTCTAAAGGATCCACACCCATTTCATTAGAACCGTACATCTAAACATAATAATTTATTTCAAACAAGTAGTCCCTTGGAGGAAGTAAAAGGAATAACAGAGAATCCCCTAGGTAGACAAGTGGAGAATGAAGGCTTGTCCTTCCACAAAAGCGACCACGGTTCAATTCTCATCCCACACGAGGAGGAATCCCCTTACCTCTCCCATGTTTTTAATGGGCTGGGCCTGATCCGCACTTGGGCTAATTCTTGATAGTAGGAAGCCCAAGCTATGGTACCTTGCTCACAATTAAAATAATATAAAATAAAGAAATAATGACCCACTCTATACACTAACATGAATAATGTAGTATACTCTTCCCTAAATTTCAGTCATACTAAACATGGGTTAGTTACCGCGGTTTTAGCTTTTAACTATAATAAGAATAAGGGTTATTATTACTTTTGCATGAGGTTAAACAAAAATTTAATAAAATAAAGAATGATTTCACCTGCTGCTGCTTTACTTGCTGTTTTAGCTGTTTTGTGAAGAGAAGCCTTGTGCAGCTCACCCCTTATATAGCACAACATTGAGCATCCCTCGTGCTATGCATTTGGCATACAGATGATAATTAAGGCCGCCTCACCACCAAGCTAAGGCACCAACCTTGACATTGTCAAATACAATAATTTTGCATAAAAACAAAAAACTTCTACATCATTTTACATCACTAATCAAATTGATGGTAATCACAATTAGAGAGAGTTTAGTTTTGGACATTTTTAATTCAAACGACTCACATCATTAAACTTCTGTATCGTTATGTTTGATTGGTTCGTACATGATATTCTCTATATGGGTATAGAACGATTTAGCGTAACTAGTATGTAAATGGCAAAAAGTCATAGATCAATCATTTTCTTTATGCAAGGGACGGTCCCTATACACAGTTTCTCAACATTTAAAAAAAAATAGAAACGTTCACTTAGTGTCCCTCAGTTACGTGAAAATGTGGGTGGCCAGCCAGGTGCCCCCACTCTTCAAACTATTATATCAGTAATATCACTATATCATGGTATGCTGTTGAAGTGAATACCACATGTGAGTGTCGCACATTAAAAAAAGATGAGAGAGTTGTCATGTAAATAAACCAAGGAGCTACTCCACTTATTGCCAATTGGTTTTAGGATGGAACCTCGTTGGGTTTATGACGTGGACACTCTCTCCTCCTACCGGGTGGGCCCCAAGCCCGATCGTCGTTTAACATGATATCAGAGCCCATGGTTGAAGACCTGGGACTCAAGAAGATGAACTGGGCCCGTATGCAGATGGACCAAGTTGACGCAACCAAAGAGAGCTAGGAGAGCCCCGGTTTGCGATGCTACCCTACCGAAGAGAGCTAGGAGAGCCCCGGTTTGCGATGCTACCCTACCGAAGAGAGCCAGAAGAGCTCCGGTGAGCCTGTGAAGGTCCAGTCTGCGCAGATGGTCCACTCTGCGCAGATGGGCAAAGGTATGAGGGAGTCGAAGAGAGCTAGAAGAGTCCGGCTAACCCCTAAAGCCTAGTCTGCTAGTATAAGAGAACTCACATGTGAGGGGGAGTGTTGAAGTGAATACCACATGTGAGTGTCCCACATTGGAAAAAGATGAGAGAGTTGTCATGTATATAAACTAAGGAGCTACTCCACCTATTGCCAATTAATTTTAGGATGGAACCTCCTTGGGTTTATGACGTGGACACTCTCTCCTCCTATCGGGTGCGACCCAGGCCTGATCGTGGTTTAACATGTCCCTAAAGTATATAATCAACATCGATCTACCACAATGTAATCAGTGATCTCTACATTGACTACTCCCTTCATACCAGCTCAAACACCCCGACCCGATTTTGTAGTGGAATAAGAAAAATTAAAAGTAGGAGAGATAATGTGAAGGAAGATGTGATAATTTAATAAAGTAGGAGAGAGAAATATGTTCCAAAATAGATGGGGTGTTTGAGGTGGGACGTCACGAAATGAAATATGGGGTGTTTGAGCTAGGACGGAGGGAGTATATCATATATGGCTGAATCCTCATTAAAAATTTGATTACTATATGCTAGCTCAATGATCATACGGTAAGACGATGGCTCGCTCGAGTGCTCGACAACAACCACATCACTAATTAATTGAACAAGGACATATATAGAGACAAATTAAAAACATTTTAGCGTGGCCTTTTGACCATTATTGACTAACGATATTAATTACTTTTAACAGGTAAAACATGGCCTTATTTCACCTATAGTCTGTGTGACCTATCCTTTTGACCATTGTTAATTACGCTCACGGTTTAATTAGCTGATGGAATTGTCAATTTCGTCATTTGGTAAGAGCTTAATTACTGTGTTCTAGTTTGATTTGGGAAAATATAGAGTATGTAGGAACGTGAGTACGTAGTTTTTTTTTTTTTTTTTTTTTTTTTTTTGAGCAAGTGAGTACGTAGTTAGAGATAGTGCAAAATAAGTTTACGTCGTCCACTGCTTGTCAAGGACGACCCCTAGGCCATCCGCAATAATGTATTAAATTTGTCCGTTTGTATGTCCTTGTTCAATTAATTTGTGATGTGTTATTGTCGAGCCATCGTCTTACCGTATGATCATTGAGCATACAGTATTCTAATTTCTAATGAGGATTATATTCAGCCATATAGAGATCACTGATCACATCGTGGTAGATCGATGTTGAAGAAAGTGACTTGATGATCATAAGAGTACCATTGCCAAGAGAGTACATATAGACCACATGCATGATGTTCATATATATATATAGTGGAAATCTATCAAATGAGAAGTATTAGTTTCGTGAGAAATGAGAAGTAATCTCATCCCTTCATCTTACCTTGATCTAGTGGTCTAAATTAAAACTGAAATAAAAATAAAATAAAAATAAAATCCCATCCTCCTTCATTTTTCTCTCTCCTCCCCCAACCCCCCCCAACCCGAGACCACCGCTGCCCGCCGTGGCCGTCGCCGGCCACCCCCATTAGCCGCCCCGACCCAGCCAACATGGTCGGCCGGCCACCCCAAGATCCTCTCCGCCGTCCCCACAAGCCGCTGCCCCTTCCCTCTCCCCCATTTCCTTTTTTTCCAACTTCGAAAATTGGGGGGGAGGGTGACGAAGGTCGGGGGAGGGGCGGCGAACGTCGGGGGGAGGGCGGCGAATGGCGGGGAGGGGCGGCTAACTTCGAGTAGGGCGTTGGATCATCGGGTGGGCGGAATTCGTGGTGGTTAGAGAGGAGTTTGAAGAGAGAGAATGGGTCGATTTGGGCTCGTGAGTTGTCGACGGTGGCCGGGACCACCACCGGTGTGCTGGCGTCAGGAGGGCGGTCAAGGTGGTGGTGGCCAGATGGGTTGTGGTGGTGGTTGGTGCGGGTGGCTGGTGGTTGGACGGAGGTGCGGGGTGGTGGTGGTGGGTGGGTATGGGAGGAGAGAAAAAAAAATGTGGTTCATTTTCTGTTTACTTTTTTTTTAGTTAAAGTTACGTGTTTTAGTTAATGAAGTTAAGTTGGAGTTACGTGTTTTAATTGGTGGAGTTAAGTTGGAGTTACGTGATTTGGTTAGTGGAGTTAAGTTGAAGTTACGTGTTTTAATTTATGAAATTAATTAAGTTGGAGTTACGTGTTTTAGTTTATGAAATTAAGTTGGAGTTACGTGTTTTAGTTGGTAGAGTTAAGTTGGAGTTACGTGTTTTATTTAGTGGAGTTACGTTAGAGTTACGTGTTTTAGTTAGTGGAGTTAAGTTGGAGTTACGTGTTTTAGTTTGTGGAGTTAAATTGGAGTTACGTGTTTTAGTTTGCGGAGTTACGTTAGAGTTAATTAATTTTCTTTGAATTTGGTGGAGTTACTAATAATATTGGAGTTAAACAATTTACTTTATGGAGTTAACTCTCACTAGAGTTATGCAGTTTAGTTACTGCAGTTATCACTTCTCATTTCTCACCAAATTATCACTTCTCACTGGATGTGAGCCCTGTATATGGTGGCGATGTTGACGAAAGTGATCGTATGGCTCAATCCTACAATATTGTTGTGGTGGTACCTAGTATCGAACACCCGACTTATAGTTGAAGGTAAACCTTTTAACCAATAGACCCGATGTAAGTTGGTTCAATCCTACAATAGTGGAGTAGTACTCTTGCGAAATACCAAGGGATTATTGGCTCAATTTACCCCTCCGGAGTCTCGATACAGTCTCCTTGATAATTTGAGCAGTACGGAATTCTTTTTTCTTTTTTCCTTTTATGATTGCTGGGGCTGTACGGATCCTCTCCATTTGCAACAAAGAACTGGACGATCCAGTTACTTTGATAAAGAGATGACGCGTGGCCTCATCAATTATGAAGGGGCCAGATTGCTTTGAAATAGTCAAACCAGCCATTTTCTCTACAATCTCTCTCCTCAACAATATTCTCACTTGTATCCTCTCACCAACCACCACAACTCCACCGCAGGCCGGTCACCAACCGACAACCACTGACTAGGCCTGGGCAACGGGGCAGGCCCCCGTTTAAAGCCCACGAACGACCCTCAAGAGGGTCAAAGCCCGGCCTCTTACCAACGGGACGGGTCGATAAAGGGTCAGGCCCGTTAAGAAACGACGTGGGCCTGACCCTCTTGAAAAAAAAAAGATACGGGCCGATCACAAAGCCAACCAACCCAAATTCATCACACGCTATACATTTCGGATGGTCACAACATTTCCCCAAATTCATCACAAACAAACCCTAATTGCAATCTCCAAATTGAACAATTTCCCCACAGATCCTTCTTCTCCACTGAATCTTCTTCTCCTCTGTTGCTGCGCTGCTGCTGCTACTACTATACTTCTATTGAATCCGTATTAGAAAAACTTCAGGAAGAGGATAAAGTTGCTAACTTTGTTATTGAAGATGTCATTTTAATTGAAATTTTTAATCATTTCAATTAAAATTTTTAATCTTTGAACTTTATTATGCCTTCCGCGCACGCGCCTCCTCCGCCTTGGAGTTCACTCCCATCTTGTTCGCCATCTTTGCTTGATTACGATTACTCCAATTTTAATTTTAATTTGATTTTTTTTTCTCCTGAGTGTGAGAATTGGGAAGTTTATGGAAGATTGAGTTATAATTTGGGGGAATAGTGCTCAAGAAGACACATAGAAGAAGAAAACTCAAAAAGTGAATATTTCTCATGGGCCGGACCGGGCCGGGCTAAAACAGACCCGTGACCCGCCTCGCCCCGTTTCAAAGATGTATGAACCTTGACCCGCCCCGCCCCGCCCCGTTTATTGTGACCTGGGCCCGCCTCGTTGCCCAGGCCTACCACTGACCCACGGACGACGCAGGCAGGCACCGGTGAGAGACACCCACCACCGGACAACCCCGTCTACAGTCATCAAACACCGGCGACGTGAGAATTACGTGCCGGACAAGATGTCCGGTGACTTTCCCGGAGCTCTGGGGGGGGGGGGGGGGGTCATTATTGTTGTGGTGAGGGATGCCATAGTCGGTCACCGGAGTTGAAGGGCTCGCTAGAGTTCACGAATGAGCATTATATTATTAATTATTTTACTTTTTAATTGATTTACTTTTTTGTTGGCAAGTTGATCTGAGCCCTTCATTTTTCTCCTAAGTTGATCTGAGTCGTTTAGGGGAACTAGAGAGGATCGAAATTCGTAATAATGTAGTACTTTGGATTTACGTTTCAAATAAAAAACTATAATTATCTTTTAAGAATGAAAAATTTGTGGGAAATCACCTAATATTTTCCACAAATTTTGGAGAACCACCTCATAATTTTTTTTTTGGGAACCACCAAATAAGACATTTTATTTATGGTAGAACCACCTCTCTCTGATCTCCTCTCTTTCTCTAACGGAAATATCCTACATGTACCATCGGAATGCCATGTCATACGCTGACTCATTAAAAAAAAAAAAACTTACCAAAATAGATCAGCCGTGAATACTGATTCTACCCACCAAAAAAAAAAGAGATGTGTTATTTGTCGCCCGGTGTTTTACTAATATTGCCCGCCATATTCCCATTGTACCCGTACTAAAACTACATATCTACTTTGTGATCTACTTCCCGAGTCCCGACTCCCGACCATCAACTAAACCCTTTCCATTTCACTTACCCATTCCCATTCCCATTCCCCCAAGACATCAACTGACTCCATTTCAGTTTGTAAAAAAAACTCACTCAATTCCTCTGCTCATTTCCGACGACTCACGCCAAATTGCCGAACACCACCTGAAAGTAGCAAGGCACGTTAACGCCGACATTACGCCGATAGTACGCGATAGTAACAGTGCGGCGATGACGTTATTTAGGTAGTGAGTTGGTCATCTTATTCTGGATTCAATAGAATCTCGTTATTTGGTAAGTTTTTGCTAATTAAGTCGAATTTTGTTTTCGAATTTCGCAAAATAAGTTGAATTTCCTCATTCTGGTTGTTGATTTGTGATGGTTGAATGTGTTTATAACAATAATTGATTTTCTGAGAATAAGTTGAATTTCGTCATTTGGATATTTTTGATTGATGCAATTTTACGAGGTTAATCCATCATCCATATCCCCATTTTCGTTCAAATTTAGTTTTAAATATGAATTGTTCTTCGATTCTCTTATCTGGGGATTGTATGGTGTCTACAATTTCGGCAATCCTGTGTTCTCCACTAGATGTATGCATGTTATGTTCGTCTGGAGTTGTTTTGTTGAATCAGTCAGATTAGATGACCTAATGCCTAATCTTTTAGTGAAAACAGGTGTGTTGCTTTCTTCTAGTACACAATCAACTAGTGAAGAAGATATGTCACAATGCTAATGTGAGTGCTAACCTTACTGAAGTTTGATACGATTGAGACTACTACTGTACTAAACTAGTAACATGTGTTATATGAGTAACATAGTAAGTCACTAGATCATCACTGATCAACAAGATTCAACTTCTACGAAGTGGTATGATAGCTACTCGTGAATAACCCGAAAATTTTCAGGCAAGGTAAAATAAGCTCATCGAAAATAAATTGAACTGAACATGAAAGCTAGCCGGTGTTGCTTTATGTGACTATGAGAACAATGTTGTCTAAACTCGACCTAGAAATAGATCGTTTTTTTTTTTTGTTCAGTTTTTCTGTTTTAGGGCAAATGGGTTGATACTTGATACTGATCATGAAATGTAAAGTTAAGTTGTTATTGAAAGTGGGAAGTTAAATGCTTGGGAACTGAAGATTGACCATTTGATTTTGGCCTAGAATTAGGCAGAATCTCATATGGTTGTCAAGTTGAATTTTTGACAAATGAGTATGCTCTTTGCATACGCTTGCGAAAGTACTACGTCATGTCTCTTTGCAGTATTTTGGTTCATTGTTGACTTTTGGTTTTTGTGAGTTTGCTTTCCTGTGCTTGATTGTGGGGAACATTCTTTTGATATTGGTAAGGAAATGCTACCATTTTGAATGAATATAGTAGCTATATTACCCTAGCCGATAACCCTTTAGTGACACAATTGGTCTCTTGAGAATGTCAATGAGATATGAAGTGACTCATAGTTAGAAAAATTGTGCAGTGGGAATTTTAAGCTTGAGATGAAAATGTCTTACATGATGGTGACATATGACCTCATAATTGGCCTCTAACCTGATCATATTTTTATCAGATGATTCGGAATCATATAATGCCTTATCATGGATGATGCAAGCTAACATCTTGATTGGTGAATATATGCATAAATGGAAGGGTCAACTAGACTACTCCGAGGTCTTTCATAAGCGAGCCCTACAGGCCCTTCTACGGAGACTGATTTGCAGATTTATTCTGACGATTCGGACAAGTATAGTGGGGATGATGAGTCTGGATCAGACGAGATTCCCGAAAAGAAACAAGGCAAAAGGAAGAAGAGGGAGAGAGATCGATAATGGATTCTTACTAAACCAGCTCCGGGTGGACCTGTAAAACCTCATGTGATCCCGAGTTTTGGAGGCCACATTGCTGCCGTAGTTTGGAGTGATCCGAACTTTGTAAGTGTTATTAAACTTTAACGAAATTTAACTTTTTATCATATCATTATATCCCCGTGTGCTAATGTGGGATGGTGGGCGTCCAGGATCGAAGACTGACATTGATCGTCTTAAGTATTATCGTGTAGTGTTAGATCGACTAACTGTTGACCAGGTTAGAAATGTACTATTCTGTTATGCAGTTATTCTCTTTTCTATTTTTGTTTATGTAAATAACACATTGTATTTTCGCGAAAACTCGTGGTGATTATTTGTGGTTTCAAATTAGGTTACATGGTTGCCTTACGTGAAAGACCCAGCTGCTCAAGTACCACGTAGTGTATTCTACGGATGCATTCATTTTATTGATGTGATTGAGCCTTATCAGCCAGATCGGTGTTTGCGACAATTTGGATTCAAACAAGTGATCCCAACTCCTATTATGTCTCCAGATGAGGTTAATAGGCCTGCAAAACCGATTTTGTACGAAGTGAAGTATCCCAAGTGGACAGATAATTTGTGGACAAATTGGAGTATGCACGTGGTCAACCTTGCGAGTGTATCTACTTCAGTAGATGCACCAGCCGATGCCGTATCCGATGATTATGTGCAATGGTGGTATGTGGTGTCTCATCCGATGATTGTCAACCCAACTTTGTCCACGAGTGGACACATACGGGAGTTAAGACCAGCCATTGATAGTGCCCGTGAGATGGCTGCAGTGAACATAGCTCGAAAGCTTGCTCCAATTTTATTGATTCCGCCGGATCAGAGATTGTCAAGTATGGAGAACCTATGGAAAGTGGCTGATGAATTGGAGCCTCTTTTAAGACAATTCCAAGATAAGTAGTGGAACTATTAGCTCATTGTTCACCTTGTATTCTAGTATGTTATTTACACAGTAGTTCGTCTATGTGACATTTCTACGTCAGTGAAACCGAAATTTACTTTAGTTTGAAGTTTCCTTCTATGGATTTGTGCCTTTATCAACCGATTTTTTGAGTTTCCGTTGAGTTTCCACTTCAAAGAAGCAAAATTCTCGTTTCACTGAAATTTACTTTAGTTTGAAGCTTCCTTCTATGGATTTGTGCCTTTATCAACCGATTTTTTGAGTTTCCGTTGAGTTTCCACTTCAAAGAAGCAAAATTCTCGTTCTAGCTTGTAGCTTTTTCAGTCTACCACGCACAACAATAGCTATCCAATGGTACTACGCACAACAAACGTGGGGCGCGGCAACGCAGTGTGATCATGGCGTTCGACTAGCCTAGCTTGGCCAACATTTAGGCTGTTCCACTGCCGAGTCATCTTATTAGATGGTCCATTAATTCATGAAAAGCTTTGCATTTTATAAGTCAAGTATCTTCACATCAGTTTAGTTGGTCCGATGTGGGACTTACCTACTACTCTTTTTAGAAATTTTGCTTTTCATAAGTAAATTATATGAAGAATGAAAAATAATTATGAAGGATGTTGGTGCTACGTGACGTATTGCTAAATTTTGACACCCAACATTTGTATATGAAGGAAACATAGAAGCGTTCTTAGATTGGAGTACGTACATTCTTTCACAACGTTAAGGAAACATAGAAGCGTTCTTAGAGTAGAGTATATTCTCACGCAACGAATGCAATATGTGGAGTATATTTTTGTACTCGTATGGTGTATGTTGGTGTGATGTCCACTACTCTCTCCATTCATATCCAAATGCCCTATCGAGTTTTCAGTTTTGACTTAACATAACATATCGACCGAATGAATGACTTGTTAGTTTGACTTACCATAACATATCGACCAAATGAGTGACTTGTTTGCCTTAGGGGATTGGGATACCGCATTGCAGAATAAAGTAATTTGACCAAGAGGTGTGTCCAAATGGAGGGAGTATTTGCCAAGAGCTATATTGTGTAAGTCACTAGTACACTACTACAATGTTATATACTATTATACAAGCTAAGTGAACAAAGGAACCTTATTTATAACCTAAGCAACCTTAACAACCTTAATTTAACCAATTTCATCTGATTCTTTATTACATACGAATCTAGCTAGCCTACAAGTACAATTTAAGGCAGAGACTAGACAATATCTAAAGAGTTGTCATAACTTGTAAGTAAATTCAGTACCTACTTTTAATCCGATACCTACTAGCTCGTGCTCCGAATATATTAGAGACCTCCAAACGTATATATGCTCGAAAAGCTGCACCTACTTAATTGTTATAAGCTGACGACACCTAGATTAGAAGCTTAACAAGTCTAATGAGATTCCTTGATTAGTATTTGCTCATTTCAACAAGTTTGCGTCTTTAGTATGTTTATTATCGTGTACACATTTGAATTTATTTTATATGTTACTCTTTTGTATGTGCTACAACTAGACCTGGCAAAAGTGACCCGAGACCCGAAACCCGACCCGAAAATTTTGACCCGAAACCCGAAATTCACCCGAATTGAAATCACCCGTATTTGGCCCAAACCCGATTACACCCGACCCGAACCCGAATATCACCCGAAGTCAACTAACCCGAAGATGACCCGAACCCGTAATGACCCGAACCGAACTAACCCGGCCCGATTATCACCCGAACCCGAATAGACCCGTTCTAATATGACTAGAACTTTTAAATTTCCCTATACCATATGTCTAACCTTTGGTTAAGTGATACGAACATTCCGCGCAAATCAACTTCATATCGTATAAAGTGAGTATATTATATGACATAATATTTCTATTCTTTCACTTCTTCACATGAAAGACTACTTAAACAAGTTGATTGAATGTTTTCCCTCTATATTTGGTCAATCGATCGAAAATAAATGTAAATAATACAAATCTAATAATGATTCGTCACGATTTTCAACAAGACCCGAATTAACCCGACCCGAATTGGCCCGCCCGAATGAACCCGACCCGAACTAACCCGAATAATTTGACCCGTACTCGAAATTAACCCGAAAAGTGGTAGACCCGAAGTGGCCCGAACCCGCCCATACCCGACCCAACCCGAAGTGGCCCGAAATTTACAATGTACCCGAATTGACCCGACCCGAACTGACCCGACCCAAACCCGACCCGAATGACCCGTTTGCCAGGTCTAGCTACAACTACAACAAAAACAACAAAATCAAAATGTATGAATTTTTGCACTAGCTACGTTACAACAAAAGGAGAGAAATAAAAACAAAACAAGTTTGGCAGTGGAAATAGTCCCACATCGACCAAAGCAAATGATGTGTGCAGCTCCTTGGGTATTTAATGGTGGCAGGAATGCCCCATTGTTTAGATGGGCCCTTCAGCCTTGCCATTTTGCTCCAAGCTCCATTGAGCCGTGTCTTGGCTTGGCTATATGGGTCGTATTTCGGCTTGGTTCGATGAATCCATCACTTCAAAACTTTTTGGGTAAGTACTGAATTGCTATAAAACTGCCAAAACAACTATATCATGGCCAAAAAAAAAACTATATCATGACCAAGTAACATACTAACATAGTGTATTCGCAAACAGAACCCGTCCTAGCTAATTATAATTGTACAATTAGTGGGGATACATTCAAAGAAAACAGTACATTTCTGCAGAACCTTGAAGTTGTTCTTGGAAATCTGACTACTTCAGCCTCAACATTGGAACTTAGCTTCTCTAACACCAGTTTCGGGCAAGCTAAAAACTTTGAAGAAAATATATGATACAACAGATATTTTGAGGTGTGGCTTAGCTTGTCGAGGACAATGTTCACCTTACAGTAACTATCAGAGTCGCCGTGGGCCAATGTCGGCCCCCTCGTGGAAGACAAGCTCATAAACTGGTGGGGTTCCATCCTAAAACCAATTGGCAATAGGAGGAGTAACCCACCACCTTATAAACTAGTCCCCAGTCTTCTATTTCTCCAATGTGGGATATTATCCACAACTCACATGTGGGTCGTTGTCACTCCAACAGTAACCTCTTAGGAAACTCAAAATTTCTCCAACATCAAATAGCAGGGGCAGGGGTAGTGAAATAGATGGTCTGAATTTTTTTTTAAACTAACTGGTTGAACATTGCAATGCAAAAAACACTCTAATTCAAAGAAAACATACGGTAAAGTTATAATGAAACAACAAAAAGGTTTTGAATATTGTAAAAGAACATCTAAGTCTACTGAGTAAATATTGTAAAGCTAATCTAAGCTGCAAACAATGCATACCACGTCCTGTTTCAGCAAAAGGACGTGTGGTCTACACGTCTTTTCAGTAGACGTTTAGTCAATACGTCTCATATGAGACGTGGACATCTGATTTACACGTCTGCTCTCTTTTCAGGGTACAGACGCGAAAATCGTTAACGGCGGCGGCACCTACAGTTCTTTTACTGTATTACATTAATAGCGAGATTCAATTTTCGAACTATACCGATTGAGAATCAACAGAAATTGATAGATCCATTGCGATTTTGATTCCGGCTTGAGAAGTATGCGAACAACTGTGGTGGTGGTGGTGGTGGTGGTAGAAAAAGTGGTGGTGATTGGTATAGTTGTCCTGTGTACGTAGAACTTCAAAGATAGGTTTTTTTTTTTTTTTTTTTTTGTTAAAGTTTAAAGGAATATTAAATGTGTTTCCTATAACTGTTTTGAGGGAATGGGAAAGGGAGAGGAATGAAAAATTGTATATGGGATAAAAGGGTATATTTGGAAAATGTTGAAAAAACTTGGGCGATAATAGTAAAACTAGGGCGACGAATAGCATTTCACAAAAAAAAACCATTACTCCATTCTCACCCACCAAAATCAGAGGATTTGCTTCCATTATAACGCTATCTTCTTAAACTTCCTTGCTAATTCTCGCGAAATAGGTAAGTTTCTTTATGCTGTAAATCGTCAATTGGGTATAGAGCTAGAAATCCCAATATTTGAATTTGGTTGAATCTCCAATTGATTTTTGATTAAACACTTGTTCAGACCATGATTATCATTATCGACCTGTGTATTTATTAATGGAATCTTTGTTCAATTTTCATTCGTTTTCTGTGTATTAGAATGTCGACTTGCGTGCGTGCGTGAGGAGTGCTTGGTCCAGGAAGGAATTTGGTGGGTGAGAATGGAGTAATGGCGTTTCCCCCTAATTTTCATGGGTGCAAATATTAGTTGAAGCTTTGGGATTGATGCAATTTGAATTGTACGGAATATTGTATGCCATTCAACATCAATAAAAGCGTTTCTCTGCCAATTTTTGTCGCTCGCCTCCATATGAAATCCATTACCATGTGATGTGGGTGGAGATTACGTTTGATTGAGTGATGGTGATCGACATTAATGGAGATTACGTTTTATGCTTGACCTATTTTTTCTAATTGAGGATTTTTGGTGGTAATTTAGGGTTACTGTTGCCAAGGCAAAATTAAGTTATTTCCTACTTTGCCCTCCCATAAAATTACTGTGAAATTGGAGTACAATGTGATACAGTTTGGGAAATAGGAGAGAGAAGGTGAAATTGGAAGGAGAAATTGGAGGGAAAACGAAAAAAATCGAAGGAAATCGCGCCAATTTGGAGGGTCAATGCCGGAAAATAGAGTCAAACCCGCCGGAGTAGAAGTTTTGGTAGGAGTTTGAGAAAAAAATGTTTTATAAGGTAGGAATTGGAAACTTTTTAAAAATAATGTAGGATTTTGGAAGTTTTGGTATGTAAAAGGTAGGAGTTAGAAATTTTTCTTTTTTACTATGTGTCTCCGATCAGTGCATTAACACTGTATTTCTCTACCATCTCATCCCCCTCCCCGAAGCATCCCAACACCTGCCATGCCCATCACCGCCACACCTCTGCCCTAACTTCCACTAACACACCACCACAGGGCCGACGTCGGCAGTCGTCCTTAACCTCGATTGCCGGTAAACTTCGAAAAGAATTGTAAAATTTTGAGATTCCCAAATTCTAGGGTTAAATCAATCAATCGATAAAAATTGATTCTTTAAATTTGTACAGCGCAATAGTCATAAAGAGGAATTAATTGATTCTTCAAATAAGATCAACGCAATGGTCGTGAACAGAATGGGCTGAGCTTTTGGTCGCCGCCGCCGCAGGGTAGTGGATCAAGATCTGCCACTAAATTAGAGTTCAATAAAATCGAGGCAGCAGAGAGGTCGCGAGCAGCTTCGAGGAACAAAACGGGAGCACGTGGTAATTGCCGGCGAGGGGTGGAAGAAGAGTCAGGAAGGATAGAAAGCCGGGGGAGGGGGGGGCACATGCGAGGGGAAAGGTATTTGGGTTGATAAATATTACAGTCTGTAGTTCTCCGTTGAAGATTTTTGTTAATTTCTAATAATTAATTTATTAATTAAAGGGTAAAGTAGGAAATCACTTAATTTTGCCTTGGCAACTGTAATTGTTGCCTTGGCAAAATCAGCACCCTTTAGGGGAAGGGGAGATAGGATTCACGACTGATTTATTTTGGCAAGATTTTTTTTTTTTTAATGAGACAACGTGTGACTTGGCATTCCGATGATACACATAGGATAATTCCGGTAGAGAAAGAGAGGAGATCGGGGATAGGTGGTTCTATCATAGATAAAATGTCTTATTTGGTGGTTCCCCAAAAATTTGTGGAAAATATTGGGTGGTTTCCCACGAATTTTTCTTTAAGAAAAGAAGAAGATATTCCCTCCATTCATTCATTTGTTTACGGTGGACCTTAGTTTCCCTCACAAAACTCAGTACGACGTAAACATGGACTATTATTATTCAAGTCACAAACACGCTATTTTAGAATCGTGATGTGCCCATGTTTTATGACCAGACTATGACCCATATTATTCCGAATCCTTTTCGATCCACATATCTTTGCTTGTAATTTTCGGGGCATGAACCCTCTAGTTCTAGGTCATGACTCATGACCTATATTATCTTGACCCCATTTTTTTGGTAAAACCTCGTCAAATTCGTAGACCAAATTCAGCCGGAAATAAGGCAAAGAATAAAGTCTCACAAAATTCATTTGTTTACGGTGGACCTTGGTTCCTCTCACAAAACTCAGCACGACGTAAACAAATGAATGGAAGGGAGGGACTATTATTATTCAGTCACAAACATGCTATTTTGGAATTGTGATGTGCCCGTGTTTTATGACCAGACTATGACCCATATTATTCCGAATCCTTTTCGATCCACATATCTTTGCTTGTAATTTTCGAAGCATGAACCCGCTGGTTCTAGGTCATAACTCATGTAACCTATATTGTCTTGACCCCATTTGACACGCATAGTTTTTAAACCTCGTCAAATTCGTAGACCAAATTCAGCCGGAAATAAGGCAAAAAATAAAGTCTCACGATGACATACTCATGTGTAGAGCTGGCAATCGGGCGGGTCGGGTCGGTTTCGGGTCGGGTCGAGGCGGGTCGGGTCATATCGGGTTCGGGTCTTGGCGGGTCGAGATGAACTTTCGGGTCGGGTCGGTTTTGACTCGGGTCGCTTTCGGTTCGGGTCATATCGGGTAAATTTTGTGTCGGGTCGGGTCGGTTTTGGGTCGGGTCATAATCGGGTTTAGTTACTGATGGTTATTAATCTGCGTCATTTCAAGTTTTGGTAAATATTTTTTCGTTTTTTGGCATAATTAGGTAACTTTATTTAGTTAGTATGTTAAAACCATCAATATGCATACTAAATTGTTCTAATTTGGATCATTATTAAGCTTAATTATTATCGGGTCATCAAACGGGTCGGGTCATAGTCGGATAACGGGTCACTACGGGTCGGTTCGGGTCATTGTCGGGTTGGACATTATCGGGTTGTATCGGGTCATGGGTCGTTATCGGGTCGGGTCGAGTCGGGTTCGGCTGATCACAATTTCGGGTCCAAACGGGTCGGGTTTTCGGGTGAGTCGGGTCGGGTCTCTCGGGTCGGGTCAAGGTTGCCAGCTCTACTCATGTGCCTCTCTCCATTTCCTCGTCATTTCAACAACAAAGTGAAATGTGATCAGGAGTGATTAATTAATTAATACTAAAACTGGGCTCTCTTATAATTTTCGTCATTTCTCTCTCTCCGTTTCTGTTCTTCATATTCCTGAAAGGTACCCTTTTTCTTCTTCTTCTTCCTGTGATTAAATTGCTCTTTAAAACTGCACTTTGTTTCTGTAATCACTCACCTGCTCCTGATCGTGAGAATTCCTTACTTCATTTGTTTTTCTAAACCTTGTTGAATTCCAAGTTGACTTGTCTTCTCTTTGATCATTTGCTAAAAAATAAATAATAAAAAAATGCTGATTAATTTGACTGAATCTGTTTGCAGCAATGGCGCTCTCGCTTCAACGTTACACTTGGTCTGATTTTGACAGCGGTTTAAATCTGTTCTTGAAACAAAGGTATCTTCTTTCTTTGTTTATGTAATTAACTTTTATGTTTGCTGTTAAAATCTCTTTTCTGGGATTTTCATGTTACTTTGATATACTACTAGAAAATATTGTTAATTGATTGCGATTTTTAAACCCAAATTAGTCTGATTGCCTTTCTGGGTATGAACTAGATTATGATGACTAGTAATATTGTTCCATTAATTTATAGGAATTATCAAATTAGTAATTTGTTTGATGACATTTTCTGGGTATGAACTATGAAGTAGATGGTAAATTATGATGCAACTGAAAACAAAATAAAAAGAATATTAATAGGAATTACTTACTGACTAATTTTTGTTGGTGCGTACTGAGTAGTTACTCACTGACTGAGTTTAAGTTTTGAATTGGTATTGTTATTGTGATTGTGTAGAAGCAAAAAGGAATTGGAAAGATCGATGCTAATTTCGATTGCGATAAAGAATGGGGATCGATTGCCTGAAAATCTGATGATTGAGATACTGTCATGGTTGCCTGTGAAAGAGCTGTTACAATACAAGAGTGTCTGCAAAGCATGGTATGCTATTATTTCGAGTCCTCAATTCATATCCAAGCATCTGAAAAATAATCGCAAGATCAGTGAAAACTGTCTGCTTGCTCAATATTATGTTAGTCATGCTGAGCTTCAGTTGTTTGAGTTGCTGGTTGATGAAGCGCCTCGGGTTTTAGCCTATGAGGTGCTCTATAGTATGCCCATGTATGGATCTTATGTCTGTGGTCCTTGTGATGGATTGTATTATCTATACGAGTATGACTTTAGTGGCCGTGCTTTGTGGAATCCAACCATCAATGAGCTCAGGACCTTGCCTCCCATTATTAGTAAGCCCGATCCTCCTACTAATACCACTTATGCTAAGAATGAGGTTTACGGGTTTGGGGTAGACCCACTAACAGGAGATTACAAGGTAGTGGTTATGAAAGGTTATTGGAGTACTAATGATGAAGACATCAGCTATCCTCTGACGGTCCTCGTTTACTCCTTGAAGACTAATTCTTGGAAATACTGTGGGGATTTGGCTCGGGATTACGACTTGGAGAACAATAAATGTTACATTTTTGTGAAGGGGTGTTGTTTTTGGCTGGGATCAATCTCTGAGGATGATGAGAAATCCTGCGAGGTGGTCATTTCTTTTGACATGGCTACTGATTCGTTTCAAGAGATACCTGTTCCGAACTATCAGCAGCCGGCTGCTAACAGTCTTGGAGTGTATGATGATTCTCTTGCCTTCTTTAGTGTCCATGAGGATGAGAAGCAGCTGGATATATGGACCTTAGATCAGGGGATATGGACTAAGAAAATTAGTGTAGGACCTTTTCCGGATGCTCAGAATCCTGTTGGGCATTGGAAAGATAATAAGGTTTTATTGGAATGTGGAGGTGGTAAATTAGTCTTAGTTGATCCAAATACACAGGATATGAAGGATCTTGAATTTCAAAGAGATTTGTCGTGTCAAGGAATGTTTGCTTACATGGAAAGCCTTGTTTCAATCAAGGACAGGTACGAGTCCAAGCAAGATGATGAAGTGGACGCAGATGCTGGTGAGGCTTAAGCCATTCATCGTTCCTCTTTGACAGTTCAATGGTTTTAGTAGAAGTTGTGTAACAAGCAGCGGTCAGTAACTGAGTGTAGATTTCACTCAGAAGTTGGATCCCGAAATCATAGATCGCCTGCTAGTGTGAAGCCATATTTTTGTTTTTCCTTTCTTGAAATTTCTGAATTTTAAGCAGTGAGTTTCAGTTTCAGTTTGATGTATCTGTTCTTTGTATGCCAGGATATTTTTGTAAACTTGTAATAACAAAAACGTTTTGTACTAATGTACTATCTTTCTTCCAACATATCCGAAGAAAATAAATAAACGATGTTCTGTTTCTGCGCAATCTGTGTATGATTGTTTTGAATAACAGCACCTTTGAAAATGTCTTTGTCCAAGCATTATTGGATTGCTTAATTTTGATTTTGACATCGCTGCTATGCCTGCTAGTATGTCCGATCAGAACCTGAACGATTTAAGTGCACGAGTAGAGTGCAGGCAGGCGCTGGTAGCAATTGTTTGCCTACCTGGAAGACTTGGATTCTCGATTTTATACGTGATGAAACTGATCGACTTCTACAATTGAAGGTGTTGACTTTGCTTTTACGTGTCTAATGACGTCTAGTGATTATATTAACGATATTTCCGTCTTCTATCACAAAATACATCTTTAAATTTTTTTACAAGTGTAATACGTATTGTCTTCTAATGACAATTAGATAAGTACTGAATCAGATTATACTTTTGTGGATCAGATGTGAGCGTATGATCGTCCTTTTACATATACATGAAGAAAAATTACAAAAATGGAGACAAGATCCAACGTACACATACAGGTTACGAAGGTACTATGTTTTTGATTTGTTGAAATATATAAAACAATGGTATAGATTAGATTATTAGAATGTGTTCATCTACTAATAATTGGTATGCGTGGTCCATCTCTTTAGAAAACAAATAGTCTAGCTTGATTACAAGCAAGGGCGAATATCCTGAACAGTTGGTCTAATAATATGCCAATTCTTTTCCAATAAAAACGAATTCACAGTACAATGATTGAAACTATCTTATTCAACAAATTAACTTGGGACTCCTAGTTGCATTTTTCTAGTGTGATGAAGACTTTTAGTAGTTGGACATCCTGAGTAACGTCTACAAGGGAGGCGTATTATTATGGTACAAGATGGGTGACCATATGCGGAGTATCGGTGGATTATGACTTCTAATTTCTTCGTAAACCTACCCTCGAGATATTTTTTCAAGTATGAAATCATTAGGAGTAAAACCATCGGTTTAGATCACTATATGCTTTAGAAATGCTTATGTTGGAATATGTGCCTTGAACGTCTTTTACCAATTTGGGTATGTCGTAGTGGTAATCGGGGAAGGAGCTCGGGACGTGATTCTACGACGTACGGGTGTTTGATTGTGCCTCATAGTATATGGGTAGTATGGAGGACTTGGGCGAAAGATGACATTCGGAGGATTCGCGATAGAAGATCGAGGGCGGAGCGCGCATGGGAAAGCCGCGCTCCGCGGCTGCTCTTCTCGGCAAAACTCGACAGGAACAGTAGCAATGGCGCGGTCCGCGGGGGGTCCGCGGCCAGGGACGCGCGGTCCGCGGCCAGGAACGTGCGGTCCGCGGCTTGGAACGCGCGGTCCGCGGGAAGCACGAGCTTTGGGCTTTTTTCTGTTCCGCGGGTGTTTCGTGTTTTCGTTATTACGGTTTCTTTTGCCAAATTAGGTATTCTTATGAGGGGCTATAAATACACCCTAACCCCCTCATAGTCTCCTGCTGCTGCAGTTGTGGCTGCGAAGCCAACTTGTAAGGTTGAAAGACCTGAAGACCGAAGACACAAGATGGAGTGATTCTCTACCTATTATGGGTACACTGAGTCATGATAGGGGGTTTTCTCTATGACGGTGGCTTCATTGGTTGGTGAGATTAGAGAGCGTTTGTTAGGTTTTTAGTTGATCGCAAGAACGTTTAGCTCACTAGATCTCGTTCGTATTTGGTGAGTTCTTTTCAGGTTGAACTCACAACTTTGTATTGACACTATTTCTCCACATAGTGAAATTGGTTTCTCCTCTGTTGGGTGGACGTAGCCAGCAAATTGCTGGTGAACCACGTTAAATTCGGTGTCTTTTCTTTACGTTCATATTGTTGTGTTATTATTTAATATCACGTTGTTCATCTTCTTGCACCTATCGAACAAGCATTGTTGGGACTGGACGCCTCTGCCCCAACAATTGGCATCAGAGCAGGTTAGATCCGTTGCTTCCGCTATGTTTGGTTTAGGCGTATTATTTGTTTCTTTGGCTTGTTGCGGTTTTTTGGTGAGAAGATGTATTTGTTGAACGTTTTGAAGATTGACATATTGTTCACTGGAGAAAATAGTCGTTTGCTATGGCGGTTAATTATTTTGGCGAATATGGTAAATTCATTAGTAGCAAAAGGTGCAGCAGAGGAGATCTTGGAGGAGAATTTTCTTTTGTTGGTCTTTGTGCGTTTTACTGGTGATTTTGTTAGTACTGTTGTCGCTGATTTTGTAACTGCTGTGGATTTGTGGGATGTCCGGCTTGGGACGTTATTCTTTGAGTCGAATATCTTTTGGTTGGGAAGTTCTAAGGTTGAGGATGAGAGTGTTGATGGCGAGGTGGAGTTTTCCTTCTGCGCAGGTCAAGCTTCAAGGTCAACTAGAAGAGCTACCAACGTTTGCTTTCGGTTTTGTGCCTCAGTGAGGCGTTTGGCGTCCCAGTGGCGCGATTTGGGCTTTGCTAGATCCGTTTGTATTTGAGCTTTTGATAGAACTGCTGTTTTTGGTGTTTCGGATAGAGCCGTTTGTTTTGAGTTTCGTGGAGATGTTGTTTCGGATTTTATGAATCTATTAATTTAGGTTTCGTGGAATCAATTTGGGGTTCGTGGAGCTATTGGTTTGGGTTCTAGGTGGAGCTGCTGATTTGGGTTCTAATTGAAGCCGTTGGATTTGGGTTCTAGCTGAAGCCGTTTGTGCCTCGAAAGGGGCAATTTGGATCCTTGTAGGGTCTTCGTATTTGTGCTGCGAAAGTGGCAATTTGGAGCTCTAGGTGGAGCTCGTTTGTGTCTCGTAAGGGGCAATTTGGGACTCTAACGAGTCTGTTTCGGTTTCAGAAGAGACCGTTTGGATTCCTTTTGGAGTCATTTGAATTTGAATTTGTTTTGGTGTTCCTTGGAGCAATTTGGTTGGACTTTGGTCTAACGTTTGTACCTCTCACTCAGTGGGGTAATTTGGCTCTTTGGGATGTTTGGTTCGGTCTTGAGTGTTTGGCTTGGTATAAGCAATTTGGTGTTCGCGACACGTTTGGTTACTCAAGAGGGACAGTTTGTATTTGTTTTGGCCATTTGTGTCTTTAATTAGACTTTTGGGTACTTCGGTACAATCGGCCGTTTGTGAGGAGAAACGTTTGGTATTTGGTAGCTTGTGCACGTTTGTTATACCGTTTGGTTGTGACGTTTGGTACTTCATTCACTGGGTTTGTGACGATGGTGGTGTTCTACTATTTGGTGTTGTGGTGCGACGGCATTGCGATACATTTGGTATCTTAGGGTACGTTTGGGTAGATGCTACATTGATCAATTTTGGTAATGGTGGTACGTTTGGTCACGTTTGGTGCATTTGGTACATTTGTTTTGGTTTTGCTTTGGGTGTAAGAGAGTTCAAGTCAAGGTGGAGATTGTTGGAATATGTGCCTTGAACGTCTTTTACCAATTTGGGTATGTCGTAGTGGTAATCGGGGAAGGAGCTCGAGACGTGATTCTACGACGTACGGGTGTTTGATTGTGCCTCATACTATATGGGTAGTATGGAGGACTTGGGCGAAAGATGACATTCGGAGGATTCGCGATAGAAGATCGAGGGCGGAGCGCGCATGGGAAAGCCGCGCTCCGCGGCTGCTCTTCTCGGCAAAACTCGACAGGAACAGTAGCAATGGCGCGGTCCGCGGGGGGTCCGCGGCCAGGGACGCGCGGTCCGCGGCCAGGAACGCGCGGTCCGCGGCTTGGAACGCGCGGTCCGCGGGAAGCACGAGCTTTGGGCTTTTTTCTGTTCCGCGGGTGTTTCGTGTTTTCGTTATTACGGTTTCTTTTGCCAAATTAGGTATTCTTATGAGGGGCTATAAATACACCCTAACCCCCTCATAGTCTCCTGCTGCTGCAGTTGTGGCTGCGAAGCCAACTTGTAAGGTTGAAAGACCTGAAGACCGAAGACACAAGATGGAGTGATTCTCTACCTATTATGGGTACACTGAGTCATGATAGGGGGTTTTCTCTATGACGGTGGCTTCATTGGTTGGTGAGATTAGAGAGCGTTTGTTAGGTTTTTAGTTGATCGCAAGAACGTTTGGCTCACTAGATCTCGTTCGTATTTGGTGAGTTCTTTTCAGGTTGAACTCACAACTTTGTATTGACACTATTTCTCCACATAGTGAAATTGGTTTCTCCTCTGTTGGGTGGACGTAGCCAGCAAATTGCTGGTGAACCACGTTAAATTCGGTGTCTTTTCTTTACGTTCATATTGTTGTGTTATTATTTAATATCACGTTGTTCATCTTCTCGCACCTATCGAACAAGCATTGTTGGGACTGGACGCCTCTGCCCCAACAGCTTATACTATACTGTCGGGAGTTTGAGTAGCATGTTGGTCTTTCTCATAATAGAGAAATAGGAACCATACTTAAAATGATTTTTCATTTTTTTAATTCATGATCCTTAGACCCTTATCGTGAGAAGAGCCACATGCTACCAGTGGCGAAGCCAGGATTAGGGGGGGGACAAAATTTTGAACCAAAACATAAGTTGCATATTCGAGAGTCTTTTAACAAGAAATAAAGAAAGAGAGCCAAAGTAACAGTCACCAGACTCGTATACTCGAGTACTCCGCAACCTGAAATGGGCCAAAATCCACTAGTGTATCATAATTTATATGCATATGGAGGACATAAATAACATATTAACTGACATATTTCAGAGAGAATAGGGGTGCATATGCCCCCGTGAACCCCCTGGCTACGCCACTGCATGCTACTCATGCTTGCGGGAGCATGGTATAATATTGTAGACCCATGGCCATCATGCACATTATAGTGAAAATGTGTGTTTATAAACCAATATTTCGGGGAGAGACTATCTAGTGGCCAAAAGTAGGGTCGATCATCTGTCCAAGACTGAATCGAACTAAAAACTAGATGCTGAAATTTTGTTCACTGAGGATGAGAATGAGACCAATCAAGATCGATCTTCTGGTGCAATCCATTCTTGGGTCGGTAACGAATAATGCTCAGCCCTAGTCAGAAGTCAGTAGTAGTCGTACTGTAAACTTTGATTAGGGAAAAAGGCTAAAAATAAAGGTGTTACATACTAATAAGCATGAAATATCATATCTTGGATAGTTGGATAGATGCATTGTATAAAACGTGGGTTTTTAAATTTTGTTAGGACGGAATGAATCGAACGGATAAGACAACTACGTAGTGTTAAAATTGTAAATTACTACCCAGGCAAGCAGATGAGGCAGGTTAGACTTGCTTGCTGGAGTAGAATTTCTGGATAGTACGTACTGGTTTATTTCTTATCCACTCTAATCAGAAAGGGGGCAACTTAGCCTTGATCAACTCATAGTTTTTATTTCTATTGAAGATAAGCTCTAATTCTATTTATGTTTTTTTTTCCGCCTTCTTTAACTACATACGACAGTAGGCGATGACATTTGATTTATATATTTGTACGTTATATGTTGTATGTGTGGTTCGTAACATTATCGAATTTGTTGTCCAATTTCATTTTTCGCCACATCTTTATTATATATATGAGTATGACAGATGGTCCAAAATGACCATCTAGAATGTGATGGAGTAGTCGATTATGACTCTTGAACTGCTGGCCATATAAAACTGATTTAAGGTGGAGTGCTTAGCAATAGATTTAGATTGATTGAGGATTCAGACAATTTGTCAATTTCGACCATAATAATAGATTAATTAAAGCAACAAACAAATAAAAATAGATTAATTAAGCAAATAAGTAAGACTTAGTCGTCGAATAGAACGAACTAGCACAAGCTATATATACAAGAGGAAGAACGAAGTTGCATATAAGACAATTACTACAAGTCATAGTCTTTCTAAGCTCAAGTCTTCTTCCTACAACCACCTCGTACTAACTTCATTTGGTAAATAAACCATACCTTTCATCTCTCTTTAATCTTCAATTTAATGCTATACTCCGTTTTTGTTAGCAACCATTCTTTTACGATGTTATACTGCAGTTTATGAACGCATAGTCCGAGCTCGATCTCTTATATCTTGTTCTCGAAAATGTAACTGTCACAATTTATAAATTAAAGTAACGTTGTCACGTTAGTTGCAATTGATTCACAATCATGCATGCAATGCATATCTGTTTATTATCATTATTACTTTTGATTCTTGATGATGGCATAAGACTCATAACAGCGTAGACAACAAGTTTGTTTTTTTCTGTTTTGTTAGTTGTTACATCCCTCATATATTTCGGAATATTTAGAACCTTACTATGGTACTATTTTTTGACAGGTGATTGAATTAGAAATTGAGTAAAACAAAGATAACATAATGAGGAGTTATCAGGGTGCGCTAATAATGATTTGGTGGACTGTCACCATGATTATTGCTGCTCCTACGCTGGTGAAGTCGTCAGAGACAGTTGAGGGCCAACTACTTGCTTACAGCACAGTAACCTTAAACCTCGAAAATCCGACGACTGCCGGGTACTCAACCTTCATGACATCCCTAAGAAATCAACTGAAAAGCAGCGAAGTGACATGTAACCTCCCAATGACCAAGAAGTCTCCCAAAGACACTGAACGATTTGTGTTAGCTGACCTCAAAGTCAGCTCAACCATTTCTGTTAAGCTTGCAATTGACGTCTCAAACTTGTACGTGGTAGCCTATGGTGACAGGTTCGACAACAAGGACCGCGCCAATTTCCTTAAGGACGCTCCAAAAGTTGCTAAAGACAATCTTTTCAAAGGAGCTACTGTTAGAAACCTTGGTTTTGGTGGGAGGTATCAAGATTTCGAGTCAGCAGCAGGACAAAGCAGAGACCAAGTTCAGCTAGGACTCGAGAGCCTGAAATACGCGGCCAAGGCCGTGTATGGCCAAAAAAAGGTGGATCAAAAAGTGGAGGGGAAGTTCTTTATTATCGCAGTCCAAATGATATCAGAAGCAGCCCGTTTCAAGTACATTGAGCAGGTGACAGTAAACAAGAAGCCTTCTGATTACTTCAAAGCTGACCCTAAAGTCCTCAAGTTGGAGAACAGTTGGGATCCGATCTCTGCGGCCATAATCGCCACTAAACCAAAATGCGGCGATCTTAAAACCGCACTTAAACTCAAGAATGCCGATAACACTGACTGGACTGTCACAAAAGTGTCGCAAATTTCTCCAGACATGGGTCTTCTTAAAACCGGTGGCTCCAAATTACAGGCCTTTGTCAGTGATCTCTTCACACAGATGTGGATGATGCACGACAATGCATGATGATTAACGACGTTGAATTATAATCTTAGCTTGCATTATTATTTCTAAGTCAAATTCGGCAATTTGACATAATAAATCAATTGTTAAAGACTTTGAATTATGCATCTGCACCTAAATAATTGCAACTCGCATTTAATTTCTAATTTGTTGCTGAAGAGTCGTGTCGCGAGATTTACTCAAGAGGGGGGTGAATTGAGTATAGACTTTAGTTGGTACTTTTTCATTTTACTCGAGTAATGTGTGTGTAAAGCAGCGGAAGAGACAGACTAGTGACTGTACCACAAACTAGAGATTGTAGTTTGTGATGGTACAGTGCACAGATCTGTACTATCAAATAAAGCACGAAACAATAAATAAAGTACACACAAGATTTACGTGGTTCGACCCCAACCCAAGGTCTACGTCCACAAAATCCACTAGAATTTTCTTCTCTACTAGCTCAACCCAAGACAAGTAGAGGAACCCCACAATCAACCCAATTGTGATTCCTACTCTCTCAACCCAAGACAATAGGAAACTCGAGTACAACCCCGTACCCCAAATACCTTACTCTAGAAGAGAAAAGTACAAAGTAATCACCTCTCTACGATGCTTCTTA
Organism: Spergularia bocconei; assembly: GCA_963457585.1. Lineage (NCBI taxonomy): Eukaryota > Viridiplantae > Streptophyta > Magnoliopsida > Caryophyllales > Caryophyllaceae > Spergularia > Spergularia bocconei. The sequence continues at coordinate 893,164 of OY734958.1, forward strand.
GTCAAGCAAATAGAGGTAACAAATTCGACCTATGATGAGAATTGTGTGTAATATCAGTGGAGGGTACAGTATGCTGTACTGTACTGCCTGGACGTTTCCTTTGGAAAATTAAGCTCAAAACTCTTTGTGTGGGAAACGTCTAACTTCTTAGAAAAACAAAGGCCTCCTTTTATGCAGGAAAAGAGTCCTTGTTTATTAGGAAAACATTTGGAAGATCAATTCTTTGCTAAGCAATATGAAAGAATAAAATCTAATAAGGATAGAATATGTAATTCTACCTCAATTGAAATTTCTTAAAATATATCCTCCAACCAACTAAGATTTTATCCAAAACCAAACATGATTATTTCTGAATCAAGAAGCCAAAATATCTTCACAAATATTTAGGACAATCAAAAGATATATTTTCAATAAAATCTTTTCCAAATTTCCTAAAACAAGATTATCACACATGAATATCCATTCTTATAAAAGAAGTAATATATTTCTAAGATGTGTGAATCAAATATAAGATCCTTGAGATATTTGGCATTTGATAAAAATCATTTGCAAAGCATACGTTTCCCTTTTAAATCATTTCGAAATCTCAAGTGCATTAGTACAGAGTACAGTACTAGGTACTGTTCCCTGTAAAAACAGTTTGTAAAACAAACAATCCAAGCACAAGACATGAGACAGATTGCCGATCTGTCTCTTGTACCATTTAGCACTTCCACACACGTCAATCAAACACACAAACTCATCTTACAACAAGACTATAAGAAAGTTTAAACCTTCTAATCTAGTCTTCAATGTCTCACACCTTGTAGCTCCATTGGTATAACCGTATACTCGTAGATCAATTCAACCATCCTGAAATATTAGCTTACCAAAACTAAACAAGGTGTTAGCTCATAGCAAGGGAGCAATCAACATATAAATCATATCATCTTGTCATCATCAAAACATATGTTCACTACATGGTTCAACAATTTCCCCCTTTTTGACGATGACAACTAGATGACATCAAAACATAATTCCCCCTTAGCCAATGCATGCTTTCGACACCATAATCAACATACAAATGCACCACGAAAGCATATATGAAGAGGAGAGTAAACATAGAACACATTATCACTTGTCAACATCAAAACCATACAAGCTCAACATTATTCCCCCTTTTTGATGGTGACAAGCAACCAAAGTTCCCCCTCAACACAAGCATACCATAAACCAAGCATTCGAACAAATTCACTTATCAAGAGATCAATCATCATTAGAGCATATCATGTCAAGAACAACATCTCATCATAAAACCAAATCTACGCAACCTACCAAAGATGTAAAAGAGAAATAAGGTTCTTGACAAGGTTTAATATCAAGCAAGTAGGTGTATCTATGTTATTTTTCCCCCTCTTGGCATCATCGAAAAGGGATAGAGTGGGAGAGAACCAAACTCGTGAAAGTCACGCAAATTGTCCAAAAGAGAGCTCAAGTATCTCAAGCCTAATATCAAACTAGCTACATCAAGAAAAGACCAGGTCACAGTCCTAGCTAGAGAGAATTAGCAATAGTGTTATCATCTATAGTCCATAGAGAAAAGAGCGGAATCAGTGCAAAATATATCACCCAACGAATTGATCAACAACAGCAGTACAGATAGGCGATCTGTACCAATCAGTCATGCCATAATTAATTTCACCGGCCTTAAGACCAACATGACGCACCAATCCTCCAAATGCACGAGGTGAAAAATATACTGCCCATGGGTGATGCAGTAAGGCCAGTAACAACAATAATCAATCCTCATCATCAAAAACCAACTTGAACAATAGTATGACGTGACTTGCTCATCTCTTCATCCAACGAATCAAGCAACAAAAATTCTGCCTTGAAAATTACTTTTGTTCCCCCTTAAAATCATACTGCCACATATAATAATCATAATGGGGGACAACACCATCTCCATGTCACATGCTCTCAAATTAGCAAGTATATCAGTTGACCCTTGATCACGAATCAAACAAGCAGAGGTGTACCAACTTTGAATTAGCATCCATCAAATTATGAACAATTGAAATATGATACTCAACTTTGTACCTCGTAAGCATAAACCTTTCTCTTAGCAAATTGGAGTAGCAGGAATGGCCCAATTGACGACATGAATCGTACATTTAACTTAATTCAACAATCATCATCACGCGCGAAACAGAACAAGGATTAGCACTTCGGGGCAGCGTCGACTTAAGGTGACAATAATGTTATAGCCAACCAAGAAGTTATCATGTTGGAGCTGAAGATGACGAAACAGTAGGCGAATATCATGGTGGCTGTGGATGGTGAGCGAAGATTTGGGAAAAAATTGATTTGGGAATTTTGAGGAAACCAAGCTTCTGGGTTCCTGGAGAATAATAAACGTGTTTTACCAAGCCATTATTTGAAATTTTTTTTTTATCGTTTTTTTTTATTGTTTTTTGTTTTTTGTTTTTTTTTTTTTTTTTTTTTTTTTTTTTTTTGGCTTGGAAAACACTTACATGTAAAACATTACCTCAGAATATCAACAAAAATGTTTCCGCAATTTCTTGGAATGGATCTTTGCCCATAAATCAAAATAAACCCACAATCTTTCCATATCCAAATTGTACCATACGATTTTGATTTACCATGAGATGCCCCTTAGTGCAGTAGACTTTTCCATGCTTGAATATACAAAGTCCCTTGTAATTGCTACTGCCTCTGATTTTATGGCTCTTTTCACAAATTAACAATAATGATGATAGTACAGATATCCCAACTGTACCATGAGCCAAATTCTGATGAACGAACTACACCACATTCTATTGCAACCCCACATATTTCACTATAGCAGACCACCATATGAATTCGATCAAATAACACACTGATTCTTGAATTGGACTATAGATAACTCGACTAAAACTTCAACTCAAAGCTAGGGCCAACTTAGGAACAATTTCATAGATGTAGCTAAGAGAGAAAAGGCGAGTCCTATTGCTATTAAAGATATGGACATGAGATGCGATAAACGGGTCCACCGCAAGCACAATATCTAGTATTAAACACCTTTACTAGCCAATCATCGAGAAAATCACAACAAACAGCGGCCTAAATGCAATTAGTTATACCAATTTTCAAACGAAATTTCTCAAGTATTTCTCTAGCATTGGCTTTGTAAGAAATGGCCAATTCGTCATCAACGTTGTAAAATTCAAGACAAACAATGCTCACATCAACATGATCTCTAACAAGGTGAAAATTCAATGCAAGTAGTTCATGTAGCATACGAGATTTTTGGAAATATTAAAACCACTTTTGGTGATACACAATATAGGCACACACAAAAGACAACACCATAATCCCGAAACATGAACTTACCATGAAGCAACAAGGAGCAACAACATAAACATATGCATAACACGAAATACCTTGCTCCCTGGATGAGACAGTACCAGATTCTGTCTCTTGCTTAGATACTGACTTGAGGAACACTGATGGTACAGAACAGAGTTCTGTTCTGTCTAATAATGTGACGTTCCCCCTGAGTTCAAGATGTCTTATAATGAACTCGTCCATGAGCAAGTGGCTTTCATGACAGCCCTATATTCATCTCTTGCATCATCCACCTGCACATCTTGAGAAGTAGTACACAAAAAGCATACACATGTATTTTTACTACTTCTTTTACTTCTTACCTTCATTTAATCACAAGGATTAATGTGTCCAACACTAAGGATTGAGAAGTGCTTACCAACTTACTTACCACAGCTTATTAATGGAATGTGTGTGAAATTTACCATACTTACCAATTAACACGTCACACATCCATCTTGTAGGCTCTATGTGAAAGGATGATGAGAATCTTCAATTAGCACATGAGCAACGATAAGTTGGTTAATCGTCGCCCTTACTCCCTCTCACTTTTAGCCTGCAAAAACAATCATTCCTTGGACTTGGGCACCCAAATAAATTTGGGTCCCTTTTGGTTAGTCAATCTAGCACACAAGTCCTTTCGTACCCACACTTTCTTAACCACTTTGTGACTCCTTTCAAGTTCAATCTTTTCTGCATCACAAAGGTTAGACACACAACCATACGTACCATAATAATTATGAGTCAAGGACTCACGAAATCTAGCACCTTTTCTTTTACGAAAAACATGTTTATTATGGTTAGGTCTTTCAAGGGTACAGTCTGCCAATCTGTACTGTCTAATAGTAGTATGTCTTAAACCTCTTTTTCGAAAATCATGCAAACGTTTAGAGGAATGTTGTAAGACATCACTACTGTCATTATTCCACCTATTAGACATATTTTGAATCTCAACAAGTTTTGAATCAAACACGCTAATTGATTTCAAGAGCTTTTCGTTTTGCACTCTTAATATTTCAAAACCTTCACTTAATTTAGCATGCTCATCATGTAACTTAGAATCAAAATAAACATCAAGAGGAACAACATTTCTACACTCTTTTAACTCAACTAATTCCTTAGACAAAGAGTCAATTCGTTTTAAAAGAGTAGAATTTTCACTTTCAAGAACAGCACATGGAACAGAATGGCAATCTGTACTCTCAGCAGAAACCTTAATCAACTTTGTCTTTAACTCATCATTATCACGAAAAAGACTTTCAATTTGACTCGTTAGACCATTAGAAAGAAATTTCAAATCTTCATTATCAGATCTAAGCCTAGAACAATCTTTTTCAAGACAAGCAATTCGATCAAGACTAGTAGACAATTCATCATCAACACGTTTCTTACTCTTATTCAATTCATCACAAGTAACAAGTTCTTTACCTAGAATTTCAACAAGTTTCTTTCTAGAGTAAGAATGTAACTTTTTCTTAATGATAGAAAGAGAATCATCATGACTTACTTGTAAAATCGTCGTCGGATTCAGAATCGGCGTGACTTGAACTAAATGCCATAAGACATAAGTTTGATCCTCCAACGATTTGTCTACCAACAGCTTTTCTCTTCTTCCATAAAGGGCACTCCTTCATGTAATGGCCAGATTTGTTGCACTTGAAACACTTGCCATCTTCAACCTTCGATTTGCGCGACATCTTTGGGATCTTTACTCTAGGTGTTAGCCGATCAAGAGCACGAGGCTCTGATACCAATTGAAGAGTCGTGTCGCGAGATTTACTCAAGAGGGGGGTGAATTGAGTATAGACTTTAGTTGGTACTTTTTCATTTTACTCGAGTAATGTGTGTGTAAAGCAGCGGAAGAGACAGACTAGTGACTGTACCACAAACTAGAGATTGTAGTTTGTGATGGTACAGTGCACAGATCTGTACTATCAAATAAAGCACGAAACAATAAATAAAGTACACACAAGATTTACGTGGTTCGACCCCAACCCAAGGTCTACGTCCACAAAATCCACTAGAATTTTCTTCTCTACTAGCTCAACCCAAGACAAGTAGAGGAACCCCACAATCAACCCAATTGTGATTCCTACTCTCTCAACCCAAGACAATAGGAAACTCGAGTACAACCCCGTACCCCAAATACCTTACTCTAGAAGAGAAAAGTACAAAGTAATCACCTCTCTACGATGCTTCTTAGTCAAGCAAATAGAGGTAACAAATTCGACCTATGATGAGAATTGTGTGTAATATCAGTGGAGGGTACAGTATGCTGTACTGTACTGCCTGGACGTTTCCTTTGGAAAATTAAGCTCAAAACTCTTTGTGTGGGAAACGTCTAACTTCTTAGAAAAACAAAGGCCTCCTTTTATGCAGGAAAAGAGTCCTTGTTTATTAGGAAAACATTTGGAAGATCAATTCTTTGCTAAGCAATATGAAAGAATAAAATCTAATAAGGATAGAATATGTAATTCTACCTCAATTGAAATTTCTTAAAATATATCCTCCAACCAACTAAGATTTTATCCAAAACCAAACATGATTATTTCTGAATCAAGAAGCCAAAATATCTTCACAAATATTTAGGACAATCAAAAGATATATTTTCAATAAAATCTTTTCCAAATTTCCTAAAACAAGATTATCACACATGAATATCCATTCTTATAAAAGAAGTAATATATTTCTAAGATGTGTGAATCAAATATAAGATCCTTGAGATATTTGGCATTTGATAAAAATCATTTGCAAAGCATACGTTTCCCTTTTAAATCATTTCGAAATCTCAAGTGCATTAGTACAGAGTACAGTACTAGGTACTGTTCCCTGTAAAAACAGTTTGTAAAACAAACAATCCAAGCACAAGACATGAGACAGATTGCCGATCTGTCTCTTGTACCATTTAGCACTTCCACACACGTCAATCAAACACACAAACTCATCTTACAACAAGACTATAAGAAAGTTTAAACCTTCTAATCTAGTCTTCAATGTCTCACACCTTGTAGCTCCATTGGTATAACCGTATACTCGTAGATCAATTCAACCATCCTGAAATATTAGCTTACCAAAACTAAACAAGGTGTTAGCTCATAGCAAGGGAGCAATCAACATATAAATCATATCATCTTGTCATCATCAAAACATATGTTCACTACATGGTTCAACAGTTGCCATCAATTGTACTACGGAGTAATAGTTACGGCATGAATAAATATCATCTTTGGCTTAGCTTGTTCACATTTTCTCTCCTCGGCTATTGTCAAAATGGAGAAAAGTCAAATTTGAACCAATGGTCCTCTTATCGTTTATAATAATAACTGCACATGTTATTAGTGCTAACGTTAACTAACCCAGGGTGTACGATCAGATCGACCATTTTTATCTGTCTTTTTGTGCGCAGAAATCCAACGCCGTTATGAGTGGCTGGTTGTAACATTTCTGACCGTGGGTTTTCTTCAGGGCGAAGTGTCGCAATAGCTTGTGCATGATGTTAAACTTTTCTTTTTGTGGCTCCTGTCAGATGGGCGGGGAAAAGGTCTGTGAATGAAATTTAAGGTTTGTTTGACTTTGTGTTGTATATATTTCTCCACTGATACCAACTTCTCACCTACATCTTCCTCCTACAAATCCTTTGATTAAATTTAAGGCCTTGTTTCCTTCATTCCAAGTTGAATTATCTTGCCTCGGATTTTTCTTCCTGAATCTATAGTTTGCAGCAATGGCACTCTCACTCCAGCGTTACACATGCTCATCAGATATCGACAGTCGTTTATATCGCTTCTTGAAAGCAAGGTAACATCGTCTTTCCATTCTCTAGCTCACTATATGACGCTATGATTATTAATTTTCGTGTTTGTATCATATGTTATTATGTTTAATACTTCGATAATAGGCTTTAAGGGTTTGTACTTACTAAACTTGTTTTAGCTTTGTTCTGCTTCGCCATTGTGATTCTTTAGATGTGAAAAAGAACGGAAAATTTCAACGCGAATTTCAGTTGCAACTGAAAATGGAAATCGGTTGCCTGAAAATCTGATAACTGAGATTCTGTCATGGTTACCTGTGAAAGAGCTGTTGCAATATAAGACTGTCTGCAAAGCATGGCACGCTATCATTTCAAGCCCTCATTTTGCATCCAAACATCTGAAAAATACCCGTAAAACCAATGATAATTGTCTCCTCGCTCAATACTATACGAGCAACCCTTTTGAGCTTCAACTGTTTGAGTTGCTTGTAGATGACGCTCCTCGAGTTTTAGCATATGAGGTGCTGTATAGCATGCCTATGTATGGAACTCATATTTGTGGCCCCTGTGACGGATTATACTATCTATATGAGCTCAGGGCCTTGCCTCCGATGATCAGTAAGCCCGATCCTCCTACTAATACCACTTATGCTAACAGTGAAGACTACGGTTTTGGATTAGATCCGGTAACCGGAGATTACAAGGTGGTCGTTATCAAAGGTTACCGGAGTAACAATCATAAAGATGTCGAATGTCCTAAGTCGGTCTTTGTTTACTCTTTAAGGACCGATTCTTGGAAATATTGTGGTAATTTGTCTAAAAACTACATCTTGGCCAAAAATACAAGCTACATTTTCGCAAAGGGTTGTTGTTTCTGGCTGGGAACAATATCCTGTGGTGACGGTTATGACGATGTGATCATTTCTTTTGACATGGCCACCGATTCATTTGAAGAGATACATGTACCAGACTACATGTATCAGAAGCCGGGTTATAGGAGTCTCGGAATATATGATGATTCCCTTGCTTACTTCACCGTTTTTATGCACGAGTTTGAGATATGGACATTGAATAAGCAGAGGATATGGAGCAATAAATTTCCTACACAAGATTTCGGAGCGATTCATCATGTGGTTGGTTACTGGAAAGATGACAAACTTATAGTCGAAACCCAAAGTGGTAAATTAGTGTTATATGATGTTGCAACAAAAAATGTACAGGATCTTTACTTCAAGAGAGATGGTCAGTGGTGTCAAGGAATGTTTGCGTACATGGAAAGCCTTGTTTCAATCAAGGATAAGAAGAAATAAATTATGTTATAAGTTTATTGTAAAAGCTCAAACATAATTGATAATTATAAATAGTTATTGCGATTCTCTAGATTTACGAGGATTGCTGCCCCCAGGTCAGACACTTTGGTCACTTAGAATTGGTTTTTGTGTTCTGAATCCACAAAGGTGTAAGCCGTGGTCAGTATTCCCTCCTTTGAGTTGTCCTTTATCGCTTTACTAATCTCTGCCCAATTATCTTCCAATACCAACATTTTTCCAGGAGGTGAAAACCCGTGTGGAAAATTCTGCGTTACAAGTTTCTCTATGAAGCTGAATCGTGCCGCCTCTGAAATCATTTGGATGGAAGCAAGCAGAAATTTTGCTTCGTTATCGATCTGAAACGGCTTCATGTAGATGTTTGTGAGGTAAATATCGAGCTTAGTAGCTCCTAAACCAAGTTCTGTTCTGCTCCTTACTTTGGCGCTTTGAATGATTGCTTTATAGCCTTCCGCGTAACCAATTTTTCGCTGTTTTTCGGAACCCTTTGCCTCTGGAAATAGTCTGTCCAAGTCACTTGAATCTATTTGTTCTTTGAAGAAATGAGCCTCCAATTTCCCTTGAGCAGTCTTAGAGAGATATGAGATCACGTACAGGGTACGCTTTGAGATTCCGATTCCAACTGTTCCGGCATTTCCTACAATATCAATCCTTAAAAACTGATTGGCGGAAGCTGCAGACATGACTGGTATCGCATACTGGCCGGTACCACCGTACGTCAGAGTTGGATCCTTGACCTTGTTTCTCAGAGCAGCAAGAAAGTTTGAATACTCGGTTTTTGAAGGATTTTTCACATCCAGGGTCAAGTCAGCTGCCCAACCTTGCTCTTCAAGTGTTAGTAATGTCACCCAACATATCAATAGTTTTCTTTTTTTTTTTTTTTTTTTTTTTTTTTTTTTTTTTTTTTGGTACAAAGGAGCAGCATTAGCTGCGGGGGTGGGGGTATGAGAATTTGAACCCGAGACAACCCACAGACAGGTTGAGTTCCTAACCGCTAGGCCAACCTTGATCCTAACCCAACAGGCCAACATATCAATAGTGTCACTACAAAGGAGCAAGCCTTGGTCATTTCCGATCTCACGTACAGCTCAAGAATCACCTGTCAACAAATAACAACAACAAACAACATCTAAGTACGCATGTTGCTAGCTAGCTAATTAATTTAACTTTATGCAATCGATCGGATTCTCGATATTCAAATACTTGACCAACGACAAGAACGAAGCAAGTACCTTCGTGCGTGCCGAAATTTGCAATGAAAGAAGAGCGCGGACATTGATCATTGGTAAGTCCGGCCTTTATATAGCGAGGGAGAGCCAAGCTTAGTGGTAACAATGTGTGATCACACTCACATGCTGGTATACCTCAAACTGGAATCATTACCTCCTAATTAGTATGGCTTTGAGATTTAAGTATGCACTGGTGGAGAAAACACGCTTTCCGTAACTGTATGTATGATATAATTGAGCTTAAATTCGCACTAATGAGGTTTGCATTGAGTGTAAGGAATCCACACAATTGCGCAATATCCCACAAATAGATATGAAAGGGAAGAAGATAGATCAGAAACTGAGAAGCAGGCCACAAAATTTAGGAATAATCTAATGCGGTGTGAGTGATGACATTTTCTGCTCAAATGCGCACTAATGAGGTTTGCAATGAGTATAAGCAATCGCCAAAAATGTTGACAATATTAAACAAGGCTTCAAGTAGATATGAATGGAAAAAAGATTAGACGAGAAACGTAGCTTATTTGGTGTAATTTCTGTAAATAATACTTGTCTAAGAAATTAAGCAACTACCTCCACCACCAGAGATCAGTGAAGAGGAACATGACTGTACTGTATACCCAAATCAAGTAATTGGAATTATCTTATCAATGTTCCATCCCCAACAATGATTTTGACATTTTTTATTTATTTATCAGAAGGACGAACCTCGGTGATAAGACCCTGTCACAGGACTAGCAGTAGGCAAACCAAAGTATGTGGACATTGTTTCTACGATCAAAGCTACTAATGGAGTGGAGTTGCAATGTTGCATGAACAGAGCACCAGTAGTACAGTTACAGTGCGTAGTCATCACTTACAGCAATATCACTTAGCCAACCCTACTTAACATTAATCTACTTTTTCTTGTAATTTTGGATTTAATTGTCACCTCTAGTTTTGGGTGAAATTCCCGTATCTTTGTTTTCAACAACATATACAAGCTGCATTGTACGAAATGGTTCAAACATACATAGCTCAATCCAGTAATTCTTGAAAGAGAAAGGCTTAATGTATATGGATATACATTACGAACATATACCTTACTCATACAGTCATACACAATGTGTAGACCACAATTTCTCTGTAATATATATGTAAAATAAGCATGACTAAGAAAACATGTCTCAGTAGTCTTAGAAAGGTTTGTGACACAGAATACAGGTTCACCTGCACTTGACTATATCTGGCTTCCATATGTGACAGTCTTTAAGTATCCAAAAAGAAAAAAGGGCACTCAACTACATCGTCAAATTTTGATTCATCAGGCTTAGCTTTGAGTTTGATTGGAACGAGGCTCTCCATGTATGCAAACACTGCTGAAATGCGGTCATAAGACTGATTGCAACGATAACCAAGATCCTTTATCTCACGGCTCTGAGGAAGACATAAGAGCAGTCTATTATTCCCGGATAACAGTATCAACTTATTATCCTTCCAATGACCAAGAGGTTTACGAACATCTGGAAACGGTCCTAAGGAAATCTTCTTGCTCCATTTACCCTCATTTAATGTCCATATATCGAAATTCTTCTCATTCTCATGGACGCTGAAAAAAGCAAGAGAGTTATCATATACTCCAAGACACTTTTCAGCGGGCTGATCATAGCTTGGTACTTGTATCTCATGAAAAGCATCAACAGCCATGCTGAAAGAAATTATCACTTCACCAGAAATGATCAATTCACCAGAAATTTCATCCTCGTGACTAATACAGCCCAACCAATAACAAGATCCGTTCACAAATACGTAGCAACTATTCTCTTTCAGTTCATATTTTTGAGCCAAATCTCCGCAATACTTCCAAGAATCAGTCCTTAGTGAATACACAATGACTGATAACGGCTCTATAGTAAAACTATACCCGTTGATGACGACCACCTTGTAATCAAAACTTACTGGATCAAATCCAAAACCACAAGCCTCATCACGTTCTGCGTAAGTGTGATTCAGTGGAGAATTGCACTCATCAGTTACAATTGGAGGTAAGGTTCTGACCTGGTTGATGGCAGGGTTCCACAAAATTTTACGATTCCCATAGTTGGTAAGGTAATACAGTCCATCACAAGGACCGTAGACATAAGAATTATACAAGGGTATGTCCCTGAGCGTCTCATGTGCTAGAACTCGTAGTGTTTCGTCTAACAACAACTCTCTTAACACAACTTCACCATAGCCCACCCAACAGTGAGCAAGGAGGCAACCATGCCAATCATCATTGTTGCTATAGTAGTTACAGATATGCTTTGATATAAATTGAGGGCTTGATATAAGAGCATACCATGATTTGCAAACACTCTTGTATTGCAACAACTCTTTCACCCGCAACCGCGACAAAATCTCAATAATCAGACTTTCAGGCAAATAAACGTCTTTATTATTCTTTGTTGTAGTACAAATTAGCCTTGATCTTTCTCGTTCTTTTCGACTTCTATAGAATCACAACAACCACAACCAACTTACAACAAAATCTAAAATCACTAACTCGTATTAAATTAGTCAGAACTAAACCATAATCTAGCCGAAAAATCAGACACAGAAGCTGAATTGTCCGATCGTTCGAAGACAGAATCGCAATTGTAAGACACAAAAAGAAAAACTTCAATTCAATTGAGAAAAAATAAATTCAGGTAATCTATCTCCATTTCTTAGGCAACAGCCAAGCCTTATTCCAAAATGATTTGGGGTCCGCTAACATACAATCTGATCCCAACCACAAAAAGCCCACTAAACAGATATTAAACCGAAACAATAAAAAAAATGCGAAAGATGTGACCTTTCTTTCAGATAGAGATGGACATCGGTGTCGGAATCCTGCGGGGGTCGGGTGTAACGTTCTAGAGAATGAGCCATGATTTGCTGAAGAATATTGAAATCAATCAGACTTTAGACATTTTGAGAGCCGATCATGATCAAAATCTTAAAATTAAGTGAAATGGAAAATATGAACAACACAAAGGAAAAGGTTACACCTTTGCTATGAATATATACTCCGTATATTCTCGCTCCGATCAGGGCCGGCCCAATAATAGGGCAGCCGGGTGCATAGGCTAGGGCCCAAGGTGAAAAGGTGCCCAAGACAAAAATCTTACCCATTAGTCCATTACTAAGTTAAGATTATAAAAAAAAAAAAAAAAAAAAAAGAAGTGAAAATTCAACTCATGAAGTCACGGGTAGGGTAGGGGATCATCTTTTCCATAATTCTTCTTTTCCTTATTTTGACTTGTGCCTAATTCCTAAATTAAATCAAACTTTATTCCATAATCAACTATAATTATGGAATTAATCATGCATTTTAATTTCACTACTCAAAATAAAAAATTTAAGGGTATGAAATGAAGGACAAACGAAATATACATTTAAAAAAAGATTGCAAGAGATTGGGAGTAGATTTTAAGGTATGATTTTCATCATTGCTTTTTTGTTAGTTTGCTTCAACTCTTTCGTTGCTCTTTAAACAACTGTACAATTTTGATTTTTATGAAATTCAAGCTAATTAATTACCAATTTTTACCCTAAGTCTAATCCAATAATTCTATTTTGTAGTGATAACAAAATTGAATTTGGGGAACTAGAGTTGTTCTTGAGTATATAAGGCCATAATTTATTCATAGTCCAGGTAATTTTGTTCCTTTCTTAAGCTATTCTAGATCATGTTGATGCTGAATTGTTGATACTATTAATTTTGCTTCAAGAATGCATGGAGAAGTTGAAAACTATGATTTTGTACTTCAGATCATGAGTAGCGTAATTTATTTAATTGTTTTCTTTCATTAATTTGCAAAAACCAAAACTTTTTTTTATCGTATTTTAATGTAATAATAGTAGCGGAGTTTTTTTGAACTCAAAACTAAAAAGCAGCGACGATTTTTGAGTTTTTATTGCTAAATCATTTCATTTTTATAAATTTGCTATGTTAAGGTTTGGGGGCCCTATATTTGGTTTTCGCACTAGGGCCTCCGAAATGCTAGGAACGGCCCTGGCTCCGATTACGGTTTATATGAACGAAAGAGTTGTACCAAAATGGGTTTTAAAGATGTTGTGCTGGAAAGTGATGCTATAGGTAGACCTGTAAAACGGGTCGGGCGGGCGGGTTTTGGGTTCGGGTAGTTTCGGGTTCGGGTCAATACGGGTTCGGGTCGGGTTACGGGTTGACCAACGGGTCGAAAATACATATTCGCGCATTTTTGATCGATAAATTTTAACAAGTAAAATATTATTTTATTTTTATTTTCCAAATTTTTTTATATATTATATTATATAGGGGCTACATCCACCATCATAACCGACTCTCTCTTCTCTCTCGCCCCTAAACCCTAGGCGAGAAAGTTAGAGCCCCCCCTAATCTCAACCTGAGATCGCTTACTGCTCGATTACTTGGGTCTTCCTACGTTCATATGGCGGATGATCTAATCAATAAGTGCTCAATCTTGAGCATTAATGATGAGAATGAGGATGATGTCCAGGATCTTGGTGAGATTGCGGATGACGTTGATGAGAATGAAAAGCAGACTATGTTGATCGGGAAAATTCATTCCGTCAGATCGTACAACTTTGAAGCGATGAGGCTGACTCTGGCGGAGGCATGGGGTCTACCAAAAAAGGTAACATTCGATCCTATCGAAAATGGTTTCTTCATCGTTCGATTTCTGAATAGTCGAGATAGAAATAGAGTGATGGATCTTGGTCCGTGGAATTTCAATAATAAACTGGCGTTGCTTTTGAACTTTGATGAGACTCTCCAACCGAGTGAGGCAAGAATTACCCATTGCCCTTTCTGGATTAGGCTTTATAACCTACCCTTTAATTGTCGATCGGAGAGGGTTGTGGGGGCCATTGCGGCCAGGGTGGGACAAGTAGTGGAGGTCGAAGAACAGAAAGTAGCATGGGAGAATTCTAGGAGGGTTAGAGTGTTATTGGATGTTAATAAACCCCTGAAAATACAATTGAAAGCGATTGATTCGAAACGAGAGGAATGTCTAATTGGAATCAAATATGAGCGGTTGCCGGCTTTTTGCTTTGTGTGTGGCTGTCTTGATCATACAGAGAAAGACTGTCAGGCTGTTGGGGAAGACGAAACATCGGGGGCACGTAATTGGGGGAGTTGGCTTAAGGCTTCGCCAAGAAAAGGAAGGGTAAAGCGATGGAGGATTATGCTGCGTTCTCGAAGGCGAAGAGTCGCTCAAATCTCGGTCCGGGGAAAAAGCTGAACTTTGAGGAGAGGGGGGATGGGGAATCGGCGATAAAGGGGGCTGTTATAGTTCCACACATGGCAGAGACCTCGCGGGAGGAGGATATGCGACCTAGAGTGGGGGATATGAGGAAGGAGGGTAGGGAGGGAAACGTGTTACCTCAACTTCGAGGTGGAGAGAAGGGTGAACAACAACGATCAGAGAAGAAGGTGGGGGAAGCGGAAGGGGAAAAACAGGAGCTTTTTGGGGTTGGGGAAGATCGACAAGGTGAGAGTGGGGGTGAGGGAAGCCAGGAGGTGGGGAGTGAGTCTCTATTTTCTGGGGAAATTCAGTTTGTGGAGGGAAAATCGGATTCGAGCAAGGTTCCCCGTAAATTTCGTCGGGTGGCGAGGAGGGGGGGTAAAACTGGGACCAATTTGGAGGCAAGGGAGGAGAGGAAGAGGAAGGAAGCTGATATGGACATCGATGAGGATTTGGAAAGCAAGCGGGTTCGTGCAGTAGCTGGTTTGGATATGAATGTGATTTCTTCAGTAGCGGAGTCTGGCGATGCCCAGCTCCGCGAACAACAATGAGTCTTCTAAGTTACAATTGCCGGGGTTTGGGCAGCACCCTGGCAGTTGTTAGCTTGAGGAAGCTGCTACGGAGAGAGAGACCGGATGTCGTGGTGTTGGTTGAGACAAAGCTTAGTTCTACGGAGATGGTGGGGGTGACAAATAATTTGGGTGACTTTGAGGGGGTTTACGTGGATTCGGTGGGGAGGAGTGGGGGCATAGCGGTATTGTGGCGGGATGATATAAAAGTACAGGTGTTGGGGACATCAGATCATCACCTTGATGTTCAATTGTTAGGCTTGTTTAGTGGGTCGCCATGGAGACTCACCGCTTTCTATGGATGGGCTAGGAGGGAGGAGAAGTGGAAGTCGTGGGAACTAATGAGAGATATCAAACATGTGTCTGATCTTCCGTGGCTTGCCGTGGGGGATTTCAATCAGATAATATTCCAAGAAGAAAAGATGGGAGGGCCGCCGAGATTGCAAGGTGAGTTGGACGCGTTCCGTGAGGCGATCGATGATTGTGAGCTAAAAGATCTTGGCTTCAACGGAAACCCGTTCACGTGGTGGAACAAGAGGGCCGAGCCCGAGGAGGTCTTTGAAAGACTTGATCGTGCGCTGGGGTCGATTGGGTGGATTGAATTACATCCTGCTGTGACCGTGTATCATCTTGAGCGCGAACGGTCTGACCATTGTCCAATTACTCTAAAACAGTATGTGGGAGAGATGAGAAGGAAGAAGCAATTCAGATTTGAAGACGTATGGCTGACTTCACAGAGGTGTTCAGAGGTGATTGAGGAGGCATGGGGCAGTGGGGGGGAGCTGGAGAGTCCGAGGGGTGTTCTGAGCAAACTAAAGAAGGTGAGTGATGAACTCTGGACGGAGGTGGAGTAAGGTGGAATTTGGTGACATTGGTAGGCAGATTGAGGAGCACAGAAACAGATTGACGTTTCTCAATGAATGCCGCCCAACTGAAGATATTGTGGCAGAAAGGAAAGGGGTGTGTGAGAAATTAGACGATTTGCTGATGAAGGAGGAAATTTACTGGCGTCAACGGTCGAGGGTGCAAAATTTCGTCGAAGGGGACCGAAACACTAAATTTTTCCATCTCAAAGCATCTTTTCAAAGAAGGCGAAATGAGATTACGAGACTCAGGGACGCGAATGGAGAGTGGGTGGAGGGACACGGAAATGTGAGTAGGGTGGCAGTGGATTACTTTGAGGACCTTTTCTCACCTTCTGCCATCAGTGGAGTCTAGGAGGCGTTAGAGGGGGTGAAGTTGCGCGTAACGGAGGCTATGAATACAAACCTCACAGCACCGGTCACGAATGCGGAGGTCTGGGAGGCTGTGAGACAGATGGGGGCCAGTAAAGCTAAGTTTTACCAGAAACATTGGAGTGTAGTTGGTGATGAAGTAAGCCATTATGTTGCTGTTATTGTAGAGGGTGAGTGTCCGATGTCGGACATAAACAGAACAAATATAGTCCTCATCCTGAAGGTGAATAAACCGGAGAGCATGATGGAGTTTAGACCGATAAGCCTTTGCAATGTGATATATAAGATGGCTTCGAAGGTGTTGGCTAATCGGCTTAAGGTCTTTCTACCACTCATTGTATCAAACTCCCAGAGCGCTTTTACTCCGGGTAGATTGATCACCGATAACGCTTTGATCGCTTTCGAAATTTTCCACTTTATGAGAACACGTTCGAGTGGGGGACCTGGGTATGTGGGTTATAAGCTCGACATGAGTAAGGCGTATGACCGGGTTGAGTGGGAGTTTTTGAGAGCTGTGATGGAAAAGTTGGGGTTTTGTAGTCGGTGGAGGGCGATGGTTTTACGGTGTCTGTCAACCGTGGAGTCGGCCGTGCTTGTGAATGGCGTGCCGTCCATGACTTTTCGCCCTCGTCGAGGGCTTAGACAGGGGGATCCGATATCCCCCTATCTTTTTATTATATATGCTGAGGCTCTGTCGGGTTTGATTGAAAAGGCGATTGGTAGGAAGGCGTTGTATGGATTGCGTATATGTAGGCGTGCACCTTTCGTTTCGCATTTGTTGTTTGCAGACGACACTATTGTCTTTTGTAGGGCTCGGGAGGAGGATGTTCGGTGTGTTAGGGGAGTTATTGAGAAGTATGAGTTAGCTTCGGGTCAAAGAGTGAATCTCCAGAAATCCGAAGTTAATTTTAGTTCTAATGTGAGGGAGGAGGTTAGAGTGAGGCTGACGGGGCTATTAGGAGCTAAGAGAGTAGAGGAGCACTACCGTTATCTTGGGCTGCCAGGAGTGGTGGGGCGTAACAAACGGTATGCGTTTAATTCGATCAAGGAGCGGGTGTGGAAGAAGTTAAAAGGATGGAAACGGAAGCTGGTGTCCTTTGCAGGTAGAGAGATCTTAATTAAGGCCGTGGCCCAAGCGATCCCTACTTATCATTTGGGACTCTTCAAGATTCCGTCAAGTCTTTGCGACGAGATCAATTCGCTCATTGCTCGATTTTGGTGGGGTGCGAAGGATGGCGAACGTAAAATCCATTGGGTGGCCTGGGAGAAGCTATGTCGAGTGAAGAAGGAAGGGGGTATGGGGTTTAAACACCTCCAAGCGTTCAACGATGCGATGTTGATGAAACAAGCGTGGAGAATTCTAAAAAATCCGGATACGCTGGCTAGTCAGGTTTTGAAAGCTCGCTATTATGCGAGGTGTTCTTTTGTGGAAGCTGTGGTGGGGTCCCAACCGAGCTATGTCTGGAGGAGCGTGGTAGGGGCTAAAGAGCTTTTGTTGGAGGGGTGTCGATGGAAAGTTGGAGATGGTAGAAGGGTGAGAGCGTGGAGCGATAGGTGGACGATGAGGAGCCCATCTTTTAAGCTAATCTCACCGAGGGGAAGTAGTGATGATGTGTTGCTGGAAACTTGGATTGATAAGGAGAGGAGATGCTGGCGAAGTGAGATCGTAAGGGAGCGGCTTCTCCCTTTCGAAGCTGAAGAAGTACTTGCAATTCCAATTGCGGAGGTCGAAAGACAAGATGAACTCGTGTGGCATTATTGTACAAAAGGTGAGTACACAGTCAAAACTGGGTACCACTTTGTGCATAATAGGTGCTTGATAGCTGAGGGTGGGGTGGGGAGTAGCTCAGGAGAGGCGGTGGAGGACGTGTGGGCGAGAATCTGGCGCCTGGAAGTTCCACCGAAGGTTAGGAATTTTGTGTGGCGACTGTGTAGGGGAGCTCTACCTACAAAGGCGAATATCCAACGTCGAATTAGTGAAGCTGACATCTTGTGCCTGCGGTGTAGGGTGGCTGGAGAGAATGATGTCCACGCAATTGTGCTCTGTCCGGCGATTGCGGGGGTGTGGGAGGATGTTGGGATTGACAGTGGGATGTGGGAGGGCTGCCGTACGAGAAGAGAGCTGGTTGACAGATAGGTCTTAGGGGAGAAGGAGGGCGAGTACACGGGTGGTCTGGAGTTGATTGGAGTAGTAGCATGGGCGGTGTGGAACGCGAGGAATGAGGCCGCCCACAGTGGGGAGGTAGCCGAGACTGGTCTTGTTACGTCTCGAGCACTTAATTTCTACCAATCTTTCAATCAAGCAAGAGAGGCGAGGGAAAATGGGAGGGGTGGGTTAAAGTTAATGTGGATGGGGTAGGAATGACAATGGGTAGGATCTGGGCAGGATCCACTGAGATCCATATCCTTGATCTCTTATATAGATCCATATCCACAGGGTCTAAAATTTTAGGACCCATAACCGACCCTACAAAAATCCTGTGGATCTGGGCAGGATCTGGATCCTCGGAGCGTCCTATATCATATAAGGGCCATGGATTGTGAATTCGTGATATTTTACGACTTACATTGTAATTACTATATTTAATGCATCAACACAATGATAATATAAAGATTTCACCATGTGCATGATCCAAACCATGCTAAAATACTACAATCACCATATCGATAGAGGTTAATGATGAGCAAAGGCTCATCTGATTGACGAGAGGTAGAGGTGGCAAACGCACATTGAATTACACTAGACATTGCTTGATGGAAACAAACTTATTGACATGAGTTGGTGCATTTACACATGTTAGTATGTACGGAGTAGTTATTAAGTGCGGTCAGCCCGTACTAGTGTTAGTGAGAGGAGATTAAGGTACAATAAAGTCGATCTATTTGTTAAAGAGCTCGATGTTCTTCATAGCTAACTCATAGTTAACAAATAAAAAATATATAAGCATGAAATATTTACACTTGTATCGTAATTTTTTGATTTTTTTATTTATTTATATATATTCACAGGATCCATGGGCAGGATCTGAGTTTTGAACCTAGGATCCATATCCGACCCTTCTCGCTAATAGATGGATCTGGATCCGACCCATATCCGTAGGGTCCAAAAAAACAGGACCCATATCCTACCCTACAGGGTCCGATCCAAAGGATCTGGGCAGGATCCTCGATCCATTGCCATCCCTGATGGGGCGACGTTAGGTGAAAGAGGATCGGGGATGGGAGCAGTAGCTAGGGGTAGCGAAGGGGAGGTGAAATGGGTGGCGTGTAGGCAAGCTGTTGAGAGATGGGAGCCGTGTGTGGTGGAGGCGAAATCGGCGCTGCTAGGATTACAGATGGCGTGGCAACAAGGTGATGCAAATGTGATCTTGGAGTCCGATTCTTTGCAACTCGTCTCCGCCTTAAATGCTGGTGTTGATATTGCTAGTTACTTTGGTATGTGTGTTTCGGACATTTTAAGTTTCTCTAGGAGGTTTAATTCGTGTTCTTTTAGTCATGTGCGTCGAGGGGGAAATAAAGTAACTCATGTTATGGCACATTGGCGCCCGGTTGAATACTCAACTAGAGTGTGGGTAGACACCGGCCCTAGTGATGTAATTGATATTGCTGCCTCGGACTTTATTGCCGGAGCAACGTAATAATATTCAATGATCCGTTTATCTCAAAAAAAAAAAAAATACAGGGGCTACATCCGGTTAGAAGTAGATTTATGTCAGAAGGTCAGAAGTTATCTGAGCCACACATCTATCCAATATCAATGGTCAAAATTAAACCAAATAAACAAAACAAAAAAAAAAACAAAAAAAAGCAAAAAACCCACCCTACACATCTATCCAATATCAAAGGTCTCATGAACCGAATTAAAAAGCCAATTGCAGATAGTAGCGTTGTTGGCTTTCCATGCAAGAAATTCAGGACTCTTTGTATCATGAGGACAAGCGGGAGGACAACGTCTGTTTGTTTTGAGGAGGACAATGATTAGTAGGACTGGAATTTGAAGAAATACGGAAGCAATGGAGAGGACTAGGATCGATTAACCTAGCTCTGATACCATGATAAAAACTAAGACTATACGAGATTTTGAGGAGGGAATATTTCTGTGTGTTATTGCATAAACATGAGGACAATATACATACAATCCGATGACTTGACGGCCAAGCTAACAACCCTAGAGAATTTGCCAACAACTATGGGAAATTTACATAATGTACGAAGAAGCATATATTTAAGTTTCTAATTTCAACACGGCGAACGTAGGGGGAGGGGTGGCGGTCGCGGATAGTGTTGGATGTGAGTTCTTCAAAGGACAGTTGCTCGGCTCGACTCGCGAGGTACCTGCACAAAAGGGAGCCCGGTTTTCACCAGGCGTCGCCCCTCCGAAGCTCAAGTCAGTCAAAGGGCTCGAGAAGGGGTGGCAAATAAGACAAAGAAAGCCTTTATTGCACAAATCAAGAGAATAATCAGAGAATGGAATGTCAGAATTTTGGGAATGTGTGTAAGAACCTGATTTTGATTGCTCATAAAGGGGGTATTTATAATGATAGAGGGGGACCTAGGAATAATCCTAGGTTTCCCCACTCCATCTTGACCCTTTATTCCCCTTCCATCTAAGGGCTGTCCTTGAAGGAGGCTTTTTGCATGACATGGGCCTTTACTAAGGTTTACTTTACTAAGGGCTATGGCCCAACCACAAAGTGGTACCAACAAAGCCCCTCGAATCTTGGTCGCGCCCCTCGCTGTCAGCAAAAGCGGACTCATCGGGGTTGACCAGGGTACGACCCCTGGCCGCCCTTTATCAAGGTGTACATTGTGGACCTTGGTAAAGCCATGTCATGCAGTCGTGCCCCTTCAAGGCGCTGCTTTCTTCTCTGATATAACGTCCCTTTGCGAGGGGGTGACGACTCGAACGGATAACTTGCTCGAAAATTTCACCCTTTTCGAGTCGTCGATCCCTCGGCTGGGAGAGCTCGAAAATTTCACCCTTCCCGAGGGAGTGATGGCTCGAACCAAGAACTTGATTCGAAAATTTCACCCTTTTCGAGTCCTCGATCCCTCGCCTGGGAGAGCTCGAAAATTTCACCCTTTCCGAGGGAGTGATGGCTCGAACCAAGAACTTGTTCGAAAATTTCACCCTTTTCGAGTCCTCGATCCCTCGCCTGGGAGAGCTCGAAAATTTCACCCTCTCCGAGGGGATGATGACTCGAACGAAGAACTTGTTCGAAAATTTCACCCTTTTCGAGTCCTCGATCCCTCGCCTGGGAGAGCTCGAAAATTTCACCCTTTCTGAGGGGATGATGGCTCGAACTAAGAACTTGCTCGAAAATTTCACCCTTTTCGAGTCCTCGATCCCTCGCCTTGGAGAGCTCAAAAATTTCACCCTTTCCGAGGGAGTGATGGCTCAAACCAAGAACTTGTTCGAAAATTTCACCCTTTTCGAGTCCTCGATCCCTCGCCTGGGAGAGCTCGAAAATTTCACCCCTTCCGAGGGGATGGGTCGGTCGCAACATTCCGAGCCCCTGGCTCGCTGTTCGTAATCTTTATTTCCCGAATTATCGTTGCTAATTAAATTTTGAATTTAACGAAACTTGAATTTCGAAAATTTCAAAATTTAAATGTTGCAATTATTATTCTCGGGAGTTGGTAGAAATTTGAACAGTTTTCTATGCCAACCGTCCCTAGATTCCCGCAAAAGCAACCTCGGGAACACGCGAAAACTTTTCGTCTCCTGTGCCGTAATGATGACTTACGGCGTTTGGGAAGTTGTGTAAAAATACGCGTTTTTACCAATTTGCCCCCGGCTTCACCCCCCTATAAATAGAGGGTTTCACTTCAATCACTTTCCCTTTCATTTCCAATTTCACTCACTTTCCAAAACTTTTTCTTCGTAAGTCGCCACAACACCGAGCCGTGTTCCGAGCCACTTGCGAGCCGTTCCCGAGTCGAAGATCCTCCTTTTTCGCTACTCCGACTACATTTCCGGTAAGTTCTTCTACTCCGCTTTGTTTTTGCACTTCTTTCCGGTTAGTTTTCATTGTCGCCGTTGTCGTTTTACTTGTCCGGTGACGGTTTCGGGTTGTCGGTCCCGCTCCGGCGGCAGAAGATGCCAGCCGAGCGTCCTGGGATTGGGAACCCAGTTAACACCCAACCGATCCGCTCGGTTTCGAGGTCGGCGATTGAGAAGCGGTCCCTCCTTCGCACCGATTCGCTTCTCTCGCATCGATCCTTCGATTTTTTTCGACTTTTGTCGACCCGTTCGGGTCGGGTGTTGCATATCCGTCATCGGAGTTAGTGAGAGGTAACGGTTCGCACAAAGCGAGTCCATAACTACCTTCTCTCTTTTTCTCAGATGGCGCGGACCAAGCAGACGCTTCGGGTTTACTCGGGGGGTATGACCGACCCGAGGATGGCTCGAAATGCCTACATGCCTAACTCGTTTGTTTACCCCTCGCAGGATCCGCCCGAAGATATGCCTCCCCGACCGGCCGTCCGAGTGACAAACAACACCTTCACCACCTCGGTAATCGACCCGGTCTGGCGTCAATCTCAGACGCCTGAAGTAGTTCGGGCTTTTTGTGAGGCGAACCATATTCAAGATCCGCTCGTGCTGGTCGTCCCGGACGAGGGCTCTGTTTGCTCCGACCCGCCGAGGAATTGCCTCGCGGTGTACGCACAGGCCTTCGCCTACGGGTTTCGGGTGCCCTTTAACCCTTTCTTAGAAAAATTGTACAACCACTATGGTATCTGCCCATCCGAGCTCACCATCAACGCCCACATTACCCTTTCGGGTTTTGTGATGACCTGTTGGTGCGCTCGGATACCGATATCTCTCAACCTGTTCCGTTACCTTCACAACATCTCCAACGACCAATGGGGATTTAAGAACTTCGCCGTTCGCGGCCATACCGGTGCATACAGCATAGTGACTCACCCTCCGAAGCCTGGGAAGGGGCCTGAGTGGAAAAATAGGTTCTATTGGCTGACCACCGCCAACGGCTCGAAGCTCAGCGACAGGACCGGAGTGCCTCTTCGGTCCTCTGGTTCTCGCCAGGTGAACAATGCCCTTCCTCGGCTCAGTGACGCGGAAGAGGACTATGCTGCATACTTCTACCAAAAACTGAACCCAGAGCTCGAGGACCTCACCTGGGTCCCGAGTGAGGAAATGCTGAACCAATACCTGTGGCTCGCGCACTCGGGTTTAATCCTTCCCGCAACGAGAGAGGAGGAGTGTACGTCTCGTGTAGCGTCCGTCTCGCTTCTTACCTTGTTGCTTCGAATTATTAATCATGCTTTCTTTCTTGCAGTGCGTCTCAGTGACCAAGTGTCGAGGCAGCTTCACTACTGGCATAAAAGCATGCCGAACCTCAACCGACTGATGGCTCAGAGGGCTCGGAGGCAGAGTTCGCGCAGCCAGCGCGAGGCGGCTCAAGCAGCAACTGCTCAGCCTCCTCCTCGGGACGAGCGGGTCCGATCGACTGGGGGTCGCTCAGCTGGTGAGCGAGCGACTCAGTCGCCTCGTCCTCCGCCTGCCGGCTCGGCACCTCCTCGCACTCCCCAAGGGACGCCATCCCGTACTTCAACGGAGCCGCCTCTGCGAGCGACTCCAGTCAGCGTGCATGCACCGGTTGGGACCGGTTCGACGACCGTTCCGAGGCAGAGGGCCTCGGGTGTCGTCATTCGAGAGCCGACCTCTGCTGGCTTCGAGGCGGTTACCCTTTCGTCGTCTGAAGGCGAGGAGGCTGAGGTAACTTCTCTTTCTTTTGGTATTCCGAACATATCTTAATAATGTCTAACCAACGTGCTTCTTTCAGGCTCGGCGTCAAGGGAAAAGGCCTCTTGACGAGGGTGAGACCTCGGCTGCTAAGAGGCTGGATGTCGGTGGCTCGGCTACCCAAACCTGTAAGACTCTAGAGGAGTTCGAACAGCAATTAATAGAATCCGAACGGGACCTTTCTAACTTTGGGTTACTTGCTGATGTAGTGGCTCAACTCGAGGCGTTAACAGCGCCTCTCCTTCCTGGCCTGTCGAGGGTCGCAGCGGCGGTGCATGACACGGCTCGGGACTTTCCTTTCTGCCCTGACTGGGCTCGGCGAGCGGTCTCGTAGATGATGCAGGTATCCCCTGACCTCGCTCGGCCTATTCCTTCTTTTCTTTCTTGCTTTATTTTCTAACTTTTTTTTTTTTTCCTTAGGCGACTGTCCTTATGTGCCAAGGCGAGCTGCATCTCGCCCAGCAAAATGAGGGAGGGTCCTGGAGGGAGAAGTGCCTCGCGGCCGAGGCAAAGCTGAAAGAGGCCGAAGCGGCGAGGGGGGAGCTCGAACAGGAGCTGGCCGAGGCCAAGAACAATGTGGCCGACTGCCATGAGCAAAACGAGAAGGCCGTTGCTGCGATGTCCGCGGCGGATGCCAAGGCGACCTCGCTTGCATCCGAGCTGGAGAGGGCGAAGGCCGATGCGGACCAGCTAAGTCTTAAGCTGGTCAACGCATCCAGCCATGCCTCTCTATGGGCGAAGCGAGCCTGTTCAGCGGTCTCGACCTTCCTGTCTTCCAAGGGCTATCAATATCTTAGCAATTTGGACAAGGCAGCTGCGAAGTAGGAGGGGATCGAGCTAGGTCTGCAGCTGGGTTGGTCGGCGCTGGTGAAGATCGTCGAAGGCAGAGATGACTTCGAGCTTGACCGGAAGGAGTTCGAGGACTCCTACCGCTCGGAGCTCGACAAACACAACGAGGCCGAAACCGATGCGTCTGCCGAGGAAGGTGAGCTCAATGAGGAGGAGGACATCGAGGCGCTCGAGGCGGCTGCAGCAGCTGAGGAGGCGAACGCAAAGAAGGAGCTGTTCGAGCTGCCTGAGGCCTTCGACTTCACCGCTCCTGCCGAGGGACCTGCCAACAACACCAATACCTGATAATTTTAATCTTAATTGGGCTGTTTAGCCTTGTAATCATACAATCTTTAATTTCTGTTTGTTTTCCGTTACAACAATCTCGTTCGGAGCCGCCCATTTTTCAGGGTGTTTGGCTCCGAGCGCTCTATTTTAATTAATGCGTCTTTTCCATACAACTTGTATATTGTTTTACTGTTCACTTTAGTCATTCACGAGTGGTCTCGCCCTCGAGGCGAATGCCTCCTCGGAGTTTAGGGCTCGCTACCCTAACGGCGAAGGCATTCGACTCCTCTCATGGATGACGCGTTTTTCGGCTAAGTCGCCTTATCCGGGTGTCCCGCTTCTGCGCGAGAAGCGAGCGCGGCACTCGGTCGAAGCCTTTTGGTGTTCGGCCTTCGAGGGGAGGCTTCGCCCAAGCCTCCTTACCCGAGTTGAAGTTTAAGGTGCTACGGGATCTCATCCTTCGTAGCCGAATATGTTCTCAGCTGAACTGTTATTCGACGCGAGCCCTAGCTGGGAAAGCGTGTCGCTACCAAGGTGGGGCAACTTCAACCCACTCCGAGCGGTTGTTATATCTAACAATGCTTTCGACCTTGGTAGGGCAATTTATAGACTCTTGTCTTCGACAAAAAATGCCTTGAGCGACTTCTTGTATGGGCAACTACACTCGGCTCGCCTCGTTTCGAGGGGCTACAATGCGCGCATTTCAAGTGCATTCCCATATGAGCGATTGCGCTCTTGTCTCGCGTTTTTAACGCGCTTCGAGTGTCTTTCCTTTTTGGGACTGTACTCGGATTGCCTTGTATTCTGTCGAGGCGGTTGTCTCGTCTCCTAGCTGTCGATCTGTCGCCGACTTCGGCAATTAGGGGTTGGGGGTTTTTGACACTTAGTTTTTTTTTTGTACTAACACTGTGGCGCTCGGCCTTTCATTGATTGATACTTGAAATAAATACAACACTTGGCGCTCGGCCACTGATAAACAGAAATATATGAAAACGCTTCGCAACATGCGAGCCCCCAACTTGGGATAACAAAACGACACTAAGGATAGTACTTTTTGAGGTTGTAGAGGTTCCAGGCCTCTTCACCATCTCTCCTTCCAAGGTGCTCAGTCGGAAAGTACCCTCTTTTACCTGCTCGACCACCAGGTATGGGCCTTCCCACTTATCCTTCAGCTTCCCTCCAGGGATCTTTTTGCCTGTAGCCTTTGCATTTCGAAGGACCATATCTCCTACCTCCAACTTCCTTGGTCGAACCATGCGGTTGAATGCTTTGGCCATCTGTTGCTTCTGCCTTTCGGCTCTCAGGAGTGCATTCCCTCGGCACTCGGGGAGAAGGTCAATCACGGCTCGCAGCTCGACTTCGTTTTCCTCGGGCTCATAGGAACTTATGCGAACAGACTTGGTCTCGCATTCGATGGGTAATACGACATCCGAACCGTACACTAGCTGGAAGGGGGTCTCACCAGTGGCTCGCTTCGTTGTGGTGCGAAGCGCCCATAGGACCCCTGGTAACTCCTCAACCCAGTTTCCTTTCTTCCCTTCGACCATGGTTCGTAACCCATGCAAGATTATCTTGTTCGAGGACTCAGTTTGTCCGTTCGCCTGTGGGTATGCGACCGAGGTGTAGCAAGTCTGGATGCTGTATTCTGCGCAATAGTCCTTGAAATCATCACTGTCAAATTGCGACCCGTTGTCAAATGTGAACATTCGAGGGACCCCAAATTTGGTAATGATGTTCCTCCATACGAAATTCATTACATCCCGGTCGGTGATCCTCTCCAGTGGCTCGGCCTCGACCCAATTGGTGAAGTAGTCGACGGCCACAATGATAAACTTCTTCCGAGAGAAGGTCTTTGGGAATGGCCTGAGGATGTCCAAGCCCCATCTTGCGAAAGGTAGTGGGGTCGAGATAGGTTTGAGCTGGGTGGGAGGCCTCTTGCTGATCGGCTCGAACCGTTGGGATTTGTGGCAATGCTTGATAAGTTCGGCCGCATCAGTCTGCATGGTCGGCCAGAAGAATCCGGCTCGCAACGCTTTCGAAGCCGTTGCTCGAGCCCCTATGTGGCCCCCACACTCTCCAAAGTGGATTTCATTTAAGAGATACTTCCCCTCGACCGGATCGACACATTTTAGGTATGGGTGGACATACCCCTTCTTGTACAGCTCGCCGCCGACCAGTGTGAACCACTCGGCCCTCTTCTCTACCTTCTTTGCCTCTTTCGGATCGCTCGGAAGCTCCCCGTCCTTCAGATAGGCCAGCAGCGGTTTCATCCATTCAGGACTCCGATCGAGGACCAGCAGAGTAGCGGTCCGATCAATGCTTCTAAACGGCAACAGTTCCCACTTAACAACCCTTGGTCGGTCGCTGAGCGAGGAACTGGCCAGTCGAGCCAAGGCGTCTGCCTGCTGGTTCTCGGACCGAGGTATTTGCTCGATTTCAAAGTGATCAAGCTTCTTGATAAGGTCTCGGACCTTGTCCCTGTACTCGGCCATGTGGTCCTTCGCCTCGAATTTGTCATTAATCTGGTTCACCACTATAGCCGAGTCGGAGAATGCCTTCACATCGGTGGCCCCCGCCGCCTGGCACATTTGAATCCCTGCGACCAGGGCTTCGTACTCAGCCTCGTTGTTGGTTGCCTCGAAACCGAAGCGGAGCGCGTATTCCATCCTCTCCCCACCGGGGAGTATGACGATCATACCAGCTCCGCTTCCAGCTGAATTCGACGAGCCGTCCACATACAATGTCCACTGCTCCTTCACCGGTCCTTCGGGCTCGTTGAAGGCGGCCTCGACTACGAAGTCGGACAATGCCTGCCCTGCGAGGCGGCGTCTCGGCTCGTACTCGATGTCGTGGCTCTTCAGCTCACATGCCCATCGAGGCAACCTGCCATTTCCATCCAGGTGGTTCAAAATCTTCTCCAAGGGAAAATTGGTTCGCACAATGACTTTGTGACTCTGAAAATAGGGTCGGAGGCGGCGGGTCGCTATGAGCAAGGCCAGAGCGAGTTTTTCGAGCGGGGGGTATCGCAGCTCGGCCCCTGCGAGGGCATGGCTCACATAATACACAGGGCTCTGGATCTTCTCGCGCTCAACCACCAACACTGCTCCGACAGCCTGCTCGTTCGCCAATAGGTACAAGTACAAGTCCTCCTTTTCTCGAGGTACAGATATCTTCGGAATATTGACGAGATACTGTTTAGCTCCTGGAATGACTTCTCGGCCTGCTCATCCCACTCGAAATTCTTCTTCTTTTTGAGCGCGGCGAAGAACGGGAGGCATCGGTCGGCCGACTTCGCAATGAAGCGTCCAAGGGCTGCTACGCACCCCGTTAACCGTTGCACATCCTTCACGTTCTTTGGAGAAGGCATATCCATGATAGCTTTGATTTTCTCAGGGTTCGCATCAATGCCCCTTTGGCTCACGAGGAACCCGAGACATTTCCCTGTTGTCACCCCGAAGGCACACTTCTTCCACTACAAGAAATTCTCCATTTAAAGACGGATTTTGTAATTTCGTCTCTAAATTAGAGTCGGAAAAGTTACATTCCATCTCAAATTCCCATCAGAGACGGATGTCACATTAATATCTCTAATTAGAGACGGAACTAATTAAGCCGTCTCAAATTTGAGACGGACTTGCATTTCATCTCTAAATAGAGACGAATTATTATAATCCGTCTCTGATTCAGAGACGAAATCAAATAGCCGTATCTAATTCAGATATTTTTTTCTTTATTATTTTAAACCCTCTCTCCTCCTTCCTCCTGCTCTCCCGTTCTATCAGTTCCTCATTTTCATGTCTTGTTCCTCTCTTTATATCTCTCTCTCTCTCTCTCTCTCTATTTCATTGAGTATCTTCTTCGACCTGCTAACCTAATCTCGTCTCCGTCACTCCATTTTCATCTCCGATCGAGTCGGATCTCTTTTTTCCGTCAATTCCAAATAAAGCCCCTCTTTTCTATGTTCCCCTCTTTCCTCTTGAACCCTTTTCTCCTTCCCCGTTCCAGGTCTGAGATCCGCCATGGAAGATAACGAGAAAATCTAGTAATACATGTGCATCACACGATTCACACGGAAGCGAAGAACAACAACAATTAGTAGAAGAAAACCAGAGATTTGGAATAGGGTTTTTGTTGTTTGAGTTATAATTTGTTGATTGAAGGTTTGAGAGGGGTAAGAAGCGCGAGCCAATCGCACTCATCAATAAGCTTTGGAAAGCTGTAAGTTTTCCTTCTTTTTCATTCTATCATTGTTGAATTCTTTGCTCGAATGTTGGGGTGTACTTTTATGGCATGAAATCCCCTTTTTTAAGATTATTACTAGTGTAAATCTGTTAATACTCCCTTGTTAATTACCAGTTCATCTATCGTTTAATGTATGGCCGAATTGGTTTTGATTTGTATATTTGTTGGTCATCTACTTGTAACAGTTTGAACGTTGTCGAATGTAGCTGGAATGGAAGCGTCATTTGGAATTGATTTGTTAAGTGAGGAAATTGGAATGGGTTATTTGTTTGTGAACGTGATTCGGGTTTATTTGGCATATTGATTGATTCTTACATATGTGTTAAGCATCATATGAGTTTTTGTTTATCGTGTTAATTTGAAGTTGATGGTAACTGCCCTGGCTCTAGTTTTGGTAGATTTATTTCCTGGTTCCTATATTGTGTTAATTTTTTTTAGTTTGGAAACTCTTATGTGTTGTACTCCCACGAACTTTGATTTATGTTTTTGTTGATTGCTTGAAATGTCAATTTCACTTGCTTGTTTGCGATGTCATTAGATGTCGTGTTGATTTTGTTTATTGTTTCATGTTGTTCCTTTTGTGTCCTAAGTGGCTCTATTAGTTGGTATGTATTCTTTTGCCCAAGTTTACTGATATTTTGTTCTTTCTTTTGTTCCAGTTTTGATAAACATTAGTCTTTCTTTTGCCTAGATTAATATGTTGCTTGCATTAATATGTCTATTGTTTTCTTCTTAGGCGTTTACTTTCTTTTGTTTTGGTTAGGGTTTGGTTGTTGGATCTTCGATATGGGTCGGGGTTTTGTCAAGAACATGTGTTAGTATCATGTACTGGCTGGGCGTGGAGGCTTAGCAATTATACCCTTTATTCCTGCACTTTAGACTGCACTTATCTGAACTCTTTGGCTCATGTGATTGTTTTGTTAATTATTTCGAACAAAGTAGCAATCAGACTTCAAAATGCCCAACTTTGCTTGTTGATTCCTGATAATTGTTCTGGTAGCTCATGTATTTCTCTGCCCCACTCATTCTAAAGATGTTATTAGCTCTCATATTGCTATTCTTCCTACTCTTGATTGCATCTTCTATATTATAGGAGACGAGCTGGTGGTGTGTGCGCGTTGAGTGTGTTTGGATGCTTATTGTATTAGTATCTTAGTATATACGGAGAGGTCGAAAGACAATTACGATTTTGGGGACTTAATGCCTTACAGATGATTACCTTGTGTTTCTTGA
Organism: Spergularia bocconei; assembly: GCA_963457585.1. NCBI lineage: Eukaryota > Viridiplantae > Streptophyta > Magnoliopsida > Caryophyllales > Caryophyllaceae > Spergularia > Spergularia bocconei. Next base: position 924,253 of record OY734958.1, read on the forward strand.
GGAAAATTTGAATCTAACAAATGATCGCCATTTGGGGTATTGTCCTTAATTGAGTATTCATGGCTCCATGTACATGTTTTGTAGAGTCTTGATATAAAGCTAGAGAGGACAAGAAATTCTCTCACCAAAAAGTCACAGATGTTCCCATTTCATATAGAGGAGGGTCATAGGGATCCTTTCAAAACCACTGTGGGCAAACTTATTTCCAACTTGAGAAATGATCTACTGAAATATTGGGCATCGTACGTATTATGAAAAAGAGAAATAATTTCTTGTAAAGACTTGGAGGTGAGAGACTGACTAACAAAGTTACTTGTATATGTTATGCCCCGTCACTTGTAACTATCTATCAACATTAGTATCTGTTCATATATACACAGCTTTGGTCCATGACCATGATTGATACTCTGATTCGAATGCCATATGTTCTTGTACTTTTCTTTTGGCTGAATCAGCTTTGCCTATGTGCCTGATGATCAGAGAATAAGCTCAGAAGAGACTTTGTGTTGTCTCTAACAAAAGAGGTACTTGGTTTTGCCTGCGGAATAGGGGGCATAAGCATGAATATGGTTGAAGGTAGTCTCTGTTTCCTAAAATGGAACTTTTTTTTTTTTTTTTTTTTTTTGGTTACATTCCTAAAATATGGTATGACAAGGTACCAAGGGAAGTGCTTTGGTGGGCTCTAACTAAGAAAGGAGTTCCGCAAAAATATATTGACATCATTAAGGACATGTATGAGGGAGCTAGCACGAGAGTGCGGACTAGTGTAGGGAAGTCAGAAGAGTTCCCTATTACCATTGGAGTGCACCAAGGGTCCGCACTTAGCCCGTTTCTCTTTGCTATAGTCATGGATGAATTGACGAGGTCAATCCAGGATGATATACCATGGTGCATGATGTTTGCAGATGATATAGTGTTGATCTCAGAAACGAAAGAGGATTTGGAGAGAAGGTTGGAGCTATGGAGGGACACGTTGGAGTCTCGAGGGTTTCGGTTGAGTCGGAGCAAGACCGAGTATTTGGAGTGTAAGTTCAGCGGCATTAGGCAAACGGAGACGGGGACGATCATGTTGGATGGAAAGATTGTTCAGGGATCAGATTTTTTCCGATATTTAGGATCGATTCTTCAAAAGGATGGAGAATTGGATGGAGATGTGGCTCATAGGATCAAATCAGGTTGGTTGAAGTGGAAGAATGCCACAGGACTTCTGTGTGATCGAGGATTGCCCAATAAGTTGAAGGGTAAGTTTTATCGTACGACAATTAGGCCGGCACTGTTATATGGCACGGAATGTTGGGCCGTGAAGCAGTGTCACGTTCATAAGATGAGTGTGGCGGAGATGCGCATGTTACGGTGGATGTGTGGACATACAAGACGTGATCGGTTGAGAAATGAAGTTATTAGGGAGAAAGTAGGGGTTGCACCCATAGGGGATAAGATGATGGAGAACCGACTGAGGTGGTATGGGCACGTGAGGAGGAGGCCTAGTGAGGCGCCGGTTAGAAGAGTAGAAGGGTGGAGAAATGATAATATTAGTAGGGGTCGAGGAAGACCCAAGATGACTTGGACGAAGGTGATTAGAAGTGATATGAGCTCCCTAGGGCTTGAAGAGAGTATGGTGTTGGATAGGGCAGGGTGGCGAGACTCCATCCATGTGGAGGACTTTTTCTGACCCCTTTTGATTTATTTGTTTGGTTTTTCCAACTATTTTTCTAAAACTTTTTAACTTGTGTTCAAAGTTCATCTGTTTTTTGCAATATTTTTTTTAAACCTTTTTATTTATTTTGACGACTTTCTAAATTTCCTTTGAAATTGTTTAAATATTTCTAACATGTTTACAACGTTTTCGAAATTTCTTGGCGTACACAAGACGGTTACTGGATGACGATTCATGTTAGCCGACCCCAAATCATTTTGGGAATAAGGCTTGGTTGTTGTTGTTGGTTGTTGGTTGTTGTATTCCTAAAATGGAACTTTGAATGTACGTATTTTCTTGTTCCTCTTGTACTAAAGTCAAATCTTAAATTTTAACGTCTGAGTAGAGAACATGTTTTGTTTTTTCATATAAGCCGCTTATGTTTAATTAGTTTTATCGTGATTGTTTGTTAGATGGGATAATATTGTTGAGATTGTCATTCTTTTGAGGCTATTAGCTCAAGGTGGAAGAGCATGTGCATTTGCACAATGATATGGGTTCAAATCCCATATAGCCTATGAAACAAAATGACGTTACATGATATTACGGAGTAATATATAGTGAACGAGACTAATGTGTAGTATGGCTAATTCGTTAATTTTCGACTTCTAGATTGAGATGGATGTTCGCAAATGTCGTCTCTAATTTGAGACGGAAAAATTATTTATTCCATCTCTAATTTGAGATGGAAATTTGAAGTCCGTCTCTAACCTATTTGAGACGGATCTACAATTCCGTCTCAAATTTGAGACGGATCCGAAATCAGTCTCAAATAAATTTGAGACGAGGCTTTTAGAGACGGATCGTATTCCGTCTCTAATCCGTCTCTAATCACAGTCTAATCCGTCTCTAATCACAAAAATCCGTCTCTGTTTAGCTTTTTTCTTGTAGTGTTCGGGTTCAGCTTCATCCCATACTTCCTTAACGTCTCAAAGGTCTCTCTCAGATCTTTGTGGTGATCGCCGGTTCGGACGCTCTTAACAATCAGATCATCAACATAGGCCTCCATGTTCCTTCCAATCTGTTCCTTGAACAATTGGTTTACCAGCCTCTGGAACGTGGCGCCGGCGTTTTTCAGTCCGAACGGCATCACTCGATACATATACACCCCGAGTGGTGTGATGAAAGCAGTCTTGGGTCGGTCCTCCTCGGCCATCGGGACCTGATGGTATCCCGCATATACATCCATGAAGCTCAGGAGTTCGTGCCCCGAAGTGGAATCTACCAACTGATCCATTCGAGGCAACGGCTGACAGTCCTTCGGGCATGCCTTGTTCAGATTTGTGAAATCGACGCACATTCTCCACGACCCGTTCGGCTTCTTCACCAACACCACGTTAGAAAGCCAAACCGGGTACGTGCATTTCTCGATGTATCGAGCCCCGAGCAGTCGGTCGACCTCCTCCTTAATTGCATTGGCCCGCTCCGAGCCGAAATGCCTCTGCTTCTGGTGAACAGGCTTCTTCGATAGATCAGCGTTCAGCTTGTGTGTAATGACTGCGGGGTCGAGCCCCGGCATCTCCTCCACAACGAACGCGAACACATCCTTGAACTCGCTCAACAGGGACACGAGAGGGGCCTTAACCTCTGGTTCGAGGGCCTTGCCCACTCGAACCGTTCGGTCGGCTCGGTCCTCTTCCAGTGCCACATCCTCGGTTTCTTCAAAGGGTTGGGTGGGTCCTTCGAGGCCATGCCTCGCATCAATGGTCTCAATACACAAATTTTCAGCCACGGCCTTCGCCGGGCTCTCTTCGTTCTTTCTCTTCTTCGTGGGGGGTTCGCTCTCCTCGAGTGCTTCGCTGGGGTTCACCATGGGTGGCCTGAGTCCGGCGTGATAGCATTCGCGAGCGACCTTTTGGTCGGCTCGGACAATAGCGGCTCGGCCATCATCTGTGACGTATAACATCAACAGGCCAAATGGAAAAACTAACCCCGCAATATCATTCAGTAGGGGCCTCCCCACCACAATGTTGTAGGCGCATGGTATGTCAATGATGACGAATTCAACATGGGCTCGACTCATGTCAGCTCCTTCGCCAATAGCGTCTGGGAGGCGAATTGTCCCCATCGGGTAGATGGTTTGCCCTCCGAAGGCTACTATTGGCTCGCGAAGGGGCGTGATGTCCTTCGCCGTGTACTTCAACTTCCGGAGACACTCAAAAGTCCTAATGTCTACTGACGAGCCCGTGTCCACCAAGGACCTCCTCACTTGTTTGTTGGCCACCTGCATGGTGATCACCACCGGATCATCATGAGGAGACCGAACGTTCTTCACATCTGATTGCTTAACTGTCATGGTTGGGATTTTGATTTCGGGAAGCACCGTCGCGACTGAGTTGACGAAGAGCCTCCAATTGGTCTTTCGACCACGGCGGCTCGGTCCTCCGCTAGCGAAGCCTCCCGAGATTGTATTGATAACGCCAGGGCTCCGAGCCCTGGCTCCATTTCCTGCCTGGCCGCCACCGCGAGCGCCTCTTTGATTGTTCTGCTTGTATCGATCCCTTTGGCCCCTCAGGCGCTTCAGGTATCGGTTAAGCAGTCCATTGTCAGCCAGTCTATCGAGCGCCTCCTCGAGGTCTTTACAGCTTACTGTGGCATGGCCATTCTCCATATGATATTCACAAAATGCTCCCATATTTCTCCGATCGTCCTGTGTCATGGGTCGAGGAGCCCTTAACTGGTCCGACTCCTTGATCGCCATGAACACAGTCCTGAGCGAAGTGTTGAACCGGTACGGTTTCTTGTTGTGCACTGGGGGTCCGAGTCGATCCTGGGGTCGGACCCGAGAGGGTGAGGGCTCGCCATATCCCGACCGGTTCACAAGGGCGGCATTGATGTGAGCGGCCGCTCGCTTGTACGCCTGCTCGAGTGTCTTGGCCTCTCACTTTACCAAGTCGTACTTGCATTTCCCCTCGGCCATGCCGTGCACCAGTGCACTTACGCCCATCTCATCAGTTAGGTTGGCAATGTGCGTGGCCGTCGAGCGGAACCTCTGAATGTAATCATCAAGGGACTCCTTGTCTCCTTGCTTTACCGCCGTCAAGTGGATTGGCGTCTTCTTCCTCGTCTTACTGGTCACGAAGTGCCCAGTAAACTTCTTCTTTAACCCGGACAACGAACGGATGCTGCCCGGTGGCAACTTATCGAACCACCGTTGAGCAATGCCCGTCAGCGTGGTCAGGAACAGCCGGCAAATAGTTGCCTCATCTTCAGTCATATATCCAATGTTGTGCATGTACGAAGAGATATGGTCCAACGGGTCCTCGACCCCATTGTACTCTGTCATCTTGGGCTTCTTCACCCCAGGTACCCGTTCGGCCTCCAAAATCCACCTCGCGAAAGGGGAGTCAGCAGTGAACGTCCTCTTGGTTCGGTGCGACCTGTGGGAGTGGTGCCTCGAACTGGCCTCGCTTTCCGAAGCAGACTCCGATTCATCGCTCGAACTGTCCGAGTCGATTTCTCGGGTCGCGCTTCTGGAAGGCTTAGGCGCATCCTGGCACTTCCTCGGGGCTGCTCTTCGTGGGTCTTGGCTCGCCCTCGAGTGGGCTCTTCCTCAACCAAGACTCCCTTGCCCTTGTCTCTCGCACCGACCTCCTGGTGCTTCCTTCGCGAGGCCTGGGTCGCCTCTACCTCTTCTCTTCTTCGCTTAAGGGTGTTAATTGTATCTCTCAACTCTGTTCTGGGGGGATGATGATTGTCATAGATCGCTTTGATCTTCTGGACGGCCGCCGCTGTTCGCTGAGAAGGCGTCTTCCGAGGACCACGCTTGTGTTTGCTCGATGCGGGTACCGCCTCGGCAGCAGTCGTCACAACCTGAGCGGCCATTCGCTTCTCTAGCTCAGCCATGCGCTCGCTCATTTGGTTTTGCCTCTCGGCCTGCTCTTTCAGCTTGGCTCGGGCTTCCAGTAGCTCCTTCATCATGGCTACCTCCTGGGGGCGCGCCCTGCTTTCCATCACTTCCTCCTCATACTCCTCGTCGTATATCTCTACATTCCCCTCGGGGAGCGGCTGTGCTCCTCCTCGGGGTGCTGACCGCTCATCCTCGAGCGCCCTTGACATGCCCTCGCCGGGGGCGCCAAGACGCGAGGGATTAGGGTTAACATGTCCCAGGATAGGAGTCTCGCTCGCTACAGCCCCTCTCGATCGCGCGGGTCGGCCTCTCGGTGCCATCTCTTCTCGGCTTACTACTGGCTCGGGTACTCTCGAACGATTCGACCTGCGAACTGTCCCCACAGACGGCGCCACTTGTTGGATGTGAGTTCTTCAAAGGACAGTTGCTCGGCTCGACTCGCGAGGTACCTGCACAAAAGGGAGCCCGGTTTTCACCAGGCGTCGCCCCTCCGACGCTCAAGTCAGTCAAAGGGCTCGAGAAGGGGTGGCAAATAAGACAAAGAAAGCCTTTATTGCACAAATCAAGAGAATAATCAGAGAATGGAATGTCAGAATTTTAGGAATGTGTGTAAGAACCTGATTTTGATGGGTCATAAAGGGGGTATTTATAATGATAGAGGGGGACTTAGGAATAATCCTAGGTTTCCCCACTCCATCTTGACCCTTTATTCCCCTTCCATCTAAGGGCTGTCCTTGAAGGAGGCTTTTTGCATGACATGGGCCTTTACTAAGGTTTACTTTACTAAGGGCTATGGCCCAACCACAAAGTGCTACCAACAGATAGGGGCTGGGGAAGGGAGTGGGAGAGGATGAATAATCTTGATGGAAACAGAAGATTGTCTCGATGGGCATGTGAGCTGAAAAGCCACGGCATCGAATACGAGCCGAGACGCCGCCTCGCGGGGCAGGCATTGTCCGACTTTGTAGTCGAGGCCGCCTTCAACGAGCCGGAGGGTCCGATGAAGGAGCAGTGGGAGCTATGCCGCCATGGGGTCGCCTCACCGGCGCGACTCCGGTGGTGGTGGTGGGGTCGAGTGGGGTGGTGGACGGTGCAAGGGGCGGCGGTGGTGTGGTGGTGCGTGGTGGTGGCTGTAGGTGGGTGGAGGAGGAGAGAGAAAAAAAATGTGAAGTTATCAAAGTTATGAATTTTAGTGTGTGAAGTTATTGGAGTTATTAAAGTTATCAAAGTTATTGGAGTTAAGTTGGGGTTACGTGTTTATAGTTATTAGAGTTATTATAGTTACGTGTTGTAGTTAATGGAGTTATATTAAAAGACGTGTTTTAGTTATTGAAATTATTGGAGTTGAGTTGAAGTTACATATTTTAGTTAAATATTATTAAGTTAGAGTTGTAAAGTTATCGGAGTTATGTGCTATAGTTATTGGATTTACGGATCTACTAAAGTTATGAGAGTTAGTGAATTATCAAGATGTGTGGCTGAAATTACTTCTGACCTTCTGACATAACTTTACTTCTGACCTGATTGAATTCCTATATAATAATAATGGTTGCATCATATGTATGCTTTATATGTCTCAAAACAAAATTTTAATTAATATTTTATTAATATTAATTGTTTTATATCATTTTTTATTATTATAATATTTTTTTACTAAATATGTTTGACCCAACGGGTTGACCCACTCGGGTCGGGTCTTGACCCTGACATTTCTCGTCATTTCGGGTTTCAGGTGTTTTTCAGGTTCGGGTTGAAAAAGTCCGAGTTTTTCGGGTTATTTTCGGGTCGGGTCTCAGGCGGTTTTTTGGGTCGGGTCAGAAACTTACAGGTCTAGCTATAGGTATGAATAGAATGTATGAATAATTGTGTGTCCCTTAAGAGTGTTCTTCTCCTCCTCCTCCTTTCTCAAAAACCCTACCTTCTAAATCTCAATCTAGGGGCTACTAGCCATCAATTAGATGGTGGTAAGCCCCAATTTTCTTATTGTTCACCGCAATTAATTAGTTTCACTAGTTATTATTAATAATAACTCGTTTCCACCTCTTCGAGAGGGTATCTCTACCACCATATAGGTGGGTTTATACTGAGATTCGCGAGATATCTACGAAGATCTGACGTTCATTGGTTTTGTCATGGCGGTGTGGATGCTGAAATTGGGATCAAATACCATTAACTACTTTGGTTGCCTTTTATTTTCCGAATTACATAGATCTCTGATGCCGATGAAAGACGCAAAGATGTCGACGTGCAAGGGATCAATTTTGTTAATTACGGAAGAATTGTGTCAATTAGATTTAGTTGATAATATTTGTATCGTTAGAATTCTTCTTGATGTGAATGCCGTTTGGCGGCAATATTAATGAATTTCAATTTATTTTAAGAAAAATAGGTATGAATAGAGCTGGCCATTTGGCACTAGAAGCCCAGACCCGCCCTGGTCAAGGCCCGGCCCGGCCCAGGCACTGGAAAGCCCGTCTAAACCCGGGCTAGTGCTAGTGCTCGGTTTTTCAGGCACTAGCCCGGTCAAAGCCCTGGTCAAGCACTGGTCAAGCTCTGGTTAAAACCCTGGTAAAAGCACTGGTTCAAGCCCTGGTCAAGGCACTAGCCCGCCCTAGCCCTCCCCAACTCGGGTCCTAGAAACGGCTAGTTTACCCACTTCATCCATCTCAATTTTCCACACAATTATTCTCTCTATTCTACATTTCTTCTACAATTACTACAAGTCTATGGCAAGTTATATTTGGTTGCACTTTGACAAATTGCCCGTCGAAGATCAATTAAGACACTTCAAACTTGTTTGTCGATTATGCAAATCTAACAACATTACTTGTGAATTTCGATGGAAAACGGGTTGGGGAACCGGCACTCAAGCTCGACACTTAGTACTAACACATGGCATACATTACCCATTTACCCTAAATTGAGTGGTGTCGGTGAAGGTGAATCAAGCAAAGATGTCGGTGAAGGTGAATCAAGCAATGGTGGTGCTGCTGAAGGTGAACCAAGCTATGGTTGATCAAAGGTTAACTCGGTCACCTCGAATATTAGTATGATTCGGTTGGAATATCAAATTAAGCAATTATTTCAATTGACAAATTAAGTCGAACTTATCAAATTGTTATGTTATTTATTTAAAATAAAATGAAATGATGTATTGCAATAATAATCTTTATTTGACAAAGGATAAACAAGCTAATTGGTGATCATATTTGCTAGTTTAGTTGTTATACTCACTAAATAGTTAATGATAAGTAACGATTGTAGATCATACATTTAGGTACTTAAGTACAATATTATAGTATCACATTCAATATTAGATATTATACACTATAAACTATAAAGTATAGATATAAATTATAAACATAATATCACATCAGGTGTTATATACTATAGCGTATATCACATTCACTCTTATATACTACACACTCGATCGTTTGATCTTTACCCGACTTTAAACAACTAAATCAACTACACAACGTTGTTTAAATTAGTTATAATAGAACTTGTTATGACTTGACTCAATCACTAATGCACCTAATTTATATGTACAAGTTTACACAACTGAGCTATAGGAGTATATACTAATTGAAATTCGATGTATTCAAATTTAATATAAGCCATATTATACTATCATAGACTCATAGGATCACATTTAGTCCTATATACTTTTACTAAATCTCAACCGACATGCAAATACCGAATTTGATTTTTATATTAAACATATAATATAAATTTGAATTAAACCGCCATATATAAATTTTGTTATACATACGTTTTACCCTCGATCAAACAAGTGAAAACACACCTCTTAATCCGGTTCACAACTAAATAAAATTCACAACGAATCATAACCCTCAATTTAATCCAATCAATGGTTCACACTCCTCCTTACCCCCTCACACGGATAACTCTCCACGGCCGTCGGATTATTCACATTTCATTCCCCTATTTTTTGGAATATCAATTCCTTTTTTTTTTTTGCGGCTGAGGTAGTGCTCGAGCACTGGCCCGCCCGGCACTAGCCCGGGTCAAAGCCCGGTCAAAGCACTGCGGGCTAGTGCTAGTGCCCCAAAAGTCGAGCACTGGCAGTAGCCCGAGTTCCTAGGGCTAGTATTGCAGGCATTCCACAACAAAATGGTCGAGTGGAACGCAAGCACAGACACTTACTCGATACAGCTAGAGGTATTAGATTTCAGGCTAATTTGCCTAAAAAGTTTTGGGGTGAAATGATTCTGGCAGCAACTCATCTGATAAACATGATGCCATCTTCTGTTTTGAATTGGAAAGTACCATCTGAAGTGTTGTTTAAGAAAGATGTAGATTACTCACCTTTACAAGTGATTGGGTGCCTGTGCTATGCTGCAGTAAATCATGGAGATAAATTTGAGCCTAGGGCCAGGAGAGCCATACTAGTTGGATATCCCTTTAGGCAAAAAGGATATAAATTGTATGACTTGGACAGCCATCAACTTTTCACAAGCAGAGATGTGATTTTTGAGGAACAAGTTTTCCCTTACAAAGATTCATCTAAAGCCATTCCACAAAATCCTCTGTTACCTACTTCATATAGTTCTGAGAATGATGAATTCAATGACATGCTGATTCTGACAACTTCAGACAGAATTTCACCAGCTGCACCCACTACGTCAATTTTGGGCTTCCAGAACCAGCTTAAGAGAACAGAATTTTGAAAAACCGATCTCTTATATATAAGAGAACGGTTGCGCTAATAACAGTTCTAAAAGATCATTTTCAGAAAAAAGGAAAAAAAAAACATACCTACGAGAACGGTTCTGTTGAAAACCGTTCTGAAAGGGTGGGTTAAAAGAAAACCTAAAGCTTTTAGAACGGTTCTTAGAAAAACCGTTCTAATAGTCTCATTCAAAAAAAAAAAAAATATTCCATCTTCTCGTTCTTTCCGCCCCCTGATAATAACTCTTTCTACTCTTCTTCCCTCTTAATTAACTCGTACTTCTCTCTTCTTCCTTCAGAAAAACTTAACTCTCTCTCCTCTCAGTCTCTCACAATTTAATTTCACGAATTACATTCATTTTATTTTTCCTTATATATTGAATTAATTTTAATTACGAATTTAAATTTCAACGATTTTGATTTTGATTTGGGTATCAGATCGAACAATCGTTGATTTTGGCATTCGTTTTTCTTGTATTCAAGCTCAACAACAATGTAGACCCACCAGCCCGAAGCGACTCAAGCTAAGCCGACTTCAATCGGATCCTCCGGCGACCTCTTCAATGGGAAATGAAGAAAACTACTGGTAAAATTGTTGTGATAATTTTTGGGTTTTTTTCGATATAATTTCAGAGCTCATTTTTGTGAAAATTGCACCCGTGATCTTTTTGTGTAAAACTAGATCTCATTTTAAGATTTCGTTTTTAGATCTAATAATCTTCGTGATTTTTTTTTTCTATTTAGATTTCTCTATTTGTTATAATTCACTAATTCTGATGCGATTTGTTTATTTGTGGTTAGCTCTAAAGTACGGAGAAGATGAACAAGTAAAACGATGGCGACAAGATTCACAAGAGTAATATTGTTAGGTTGTATGTTTGGTTAGTTTTTTTTTCTTTTTAATTTTTGTTTTTTCTTTATTTTTTTTTTTTGTGTTCTAGTCGGGCTCTATGTGCCCAATTTGATCTTTAGATCTCGGAATTTTATGGGTTTAAATCTACTTCCCTTTTTGAGGGATTTTTAAGGGAGTTTTGTTGTTGTTGTTGTTGTTGTTGTTGTTGTTGTTGTTGTTGTTGTTGTTGTTGTTGTTGTTGTTGTTGTTGTTGATGTTGCCGATGTTGTTGTTGTTGCTGCGGGTTGGAGGTCGTCGTGGGTAGGGGTTGTTGGGAAAGCAAAAATTAAAAAAAAAAAATTTTTTTTAAATAACGGGTCTTTAAGAACGGTTTTTACCAAAACCGTTCTTAAAGATAAGCAGGCTAAGAGAACGGTTTTGGTAAAAACCGTTCTAAAAGGTCTTTTAGAACGGTTTTCTCCAGAACCGTTCTTATACCCTTTTAGAACGGGTGCAACCGTTCTCTTAGGCTTTAAGTACCGTCGTCTAGAGAACGGTTCAACAACCGTTCTGCTTAGCTTTAGGGGAACCGTTCTTGAAGGTCATTTTTGACGTAGCAACCAGGTCTTGCAGGAGATGACAGACTGTTGGAAATAGGACATCATCTGCAAAATGAAGTTATCTCACCTGCTGACAGCCCTACAGCATCAGATAATGCCATTCCACAGGCTGAAAATGCACGAAGATCAACCAGAAACAGACAACCATCTGTCAAATTAAATCAGTTTGTCTGCAAAGGGGTCCCTTCATCTGTCATTCCTGGATCAGAAGCTCATGCATCTATCAGCACTGACCTTCTTTCTCTCATTGATTACACTGCTTATTCTGATGACTATATAGCATCCCTTAATATGGTTCACACTGAGCCGTCCACGTATTCACAAGCTAAACAAGACCCTAAGTGGATAGAAGCTATGGAGAAAGAGTTACAAGCTTTATTTGGAGCAGAATCATACTTGGGACATTGTTTCTCTACCACCAGGAAAGAAGGCTATAGGAGCAAAATGGGTCTACAAGATAAAGTTTAGGGCAGATGGATCAGTTGAGAGGTACAAAGCTAGGTTAGTTGCAAAGGGCTACAATCAGGTTGAAGGGAAAGATTACAAACACACATTCAGCCCAGTAGCTAAACATACCATAGTGCGTGCTCTGATTGCAGATGCAGCAGCTAGAGGTTGGTTTTTACACCAAATTGATGTTAACAACGCATTTCTTCATGGTTTTTTAGATGAAGAAGTATATATGAAGCTTCCGGAGGATTATGGTAAAGGCAAACCAGGAGAAGTTTGTCACTTGAAAAGGTCATTATATGGCCTGAAACAGGCTTCTCGACAATGGAATGTGGAGTTGTCAAAGTTCCTCATCAGACAAGGATACATACAGTCCAAATCAGATTACTCCTTATTTACAAAGAGTTCATTGAATGGTGACTTCATAGCTGTATTAGTCTATGTTGATGATTTGTTGATCACTGGCAACAACATTTCAGAAATTACTCATTTGAAATCTACTCTGTAGAAGGCATTGACCATCAAAGATCTCGGAGATATGAGATACTTCCTTGGTATTGAAGTTTGCAGAACAAAAGCTGGTATAACCTTGCACCAAAGGAAGTACATAATTGACATTCTCAAGCAGAATCACATGGAAAACTGCAAACTAGCAGCATTTCCATTACCAACTGGTCTGAGGCTTTCAACTGAAGATGGTGAGGAACTTGCGGATCCTGAGATTTACAGGAGATTAGTGGGAAAATTGTTGTATCTGAATTTAAGTAGACCGGACATTTCCTACTCAGTTCAACAACTGAGTCAATTTCTACAAGTTCCTCGTTTACCACATTTGCAAGCAGCATTATATCTGGTCCGATATTTGAAAGGAACAATGAACACAGGGTTGTTTTACTCAGCAGATTCAGATCTGACAATGTCTGCATATTGTGATGCTGATTGGGGATCATGTGCCTTTACAGGCAAATCATTGACAGGTTTTGTGTTTTTCTCGGGAAGTCACTGATATCGTGGAAGACGAAGAAACAGAAAACAGTGAGTAAATCAAGTGCTGAAGCTGAATACAAGAGTATGAGCCAGACAGCAGCTGAACTTGTTTCGTTGGAAACTATGGTCAAGGATTTCAGAGTTCAAGTACCTCTGCCAATCAAGTTACATTGTGTCAATAAATCAGCACAGTATATAGCGGCTAATCATGTGTTTCACGAGAGGACGAAACACATAAGATTAGACTGCCATTACATCAGGGAAAAGATACAAGAAGGTCTAATACAAACACAACATGTCTCCACCAATTTACAGCTTGCAGATGTAATGACAAAAGCTTTAGGAGCTGTACAACACAAGTTCTTGACAGAACAATTAGGACTCGTATCTTCTTCTCCAAGTTTCACTTGAGGGGGGGATGAAGAGACTCATGAAGAGACTCGTCCTTCATATCCAGCTCCGGTCATCCAGCTCCGGTCAGCAGATGCTCCGGTCCAAGCCAGCCTACCAGCTAGACCTGGCAAAACAGACCCAGACCCGAACATCCGACCCGAAATACTTGACCCGAACATCCGAATTTGACCCGAATTTGTAATTTGAGTTCAACCCGAAACCCGAAATGACCCGACCCGAACCCAAAATTAACCCGAATACTGTTTGACCCGATATTGACCCGACCCGAAACAGACCCGAACTGAAATGACTCAGACCCGAATAATCAAACATTTAAAAGAATCTATTGAACAAAAGGGACTTGGATAGTTATATCATATCTTCAAACACTCCAATTAGCAATAAAATTTCAACTTAAGATAATATGAGACAAAATTTGATATTAATATGTTTAAATTTGAACATTTTAGAATGATTTGACCCGAATCCGACCCGACCCGAATACGACCCGACCCGATTTTGACCCGTAGTTGAAACACCCGAACTGGACCCGACCCAAACCGAACCCGACCCGAACCGAAATAGACCCGAAATATATGACCCGAATAGTGACCCGACCCGAATAGACCGGACCCAGACCCGACCCGATTGACCCGTTTGCCAGGTCTACTACCAGCTAAGCATAGTCAACTAATAGGAATCAGTTGTAAAGTAGGAAGTTAGAGTCAAAGTTTGTTGTAAAAGTCAAAGTTTGCCCGCCAGGCCCGTGGCCGGCTCTAGGTATGAAGGTATGATCTTAGCTCTACAAAATGTTTCGAGAGGTCGAGTCGTTGAGGGGTTGTGGACCTCCTTCTTGACCACATTTGCTCTATTATGCCTTTTTTGTAAACGGGTTGGAACCACCGTATCTCATCTTGCTTGTTGCTAGTCTGTTTCATGATAATGGGTGTGAACAAACGCTTGTAACCAATTCGCCGCAGGGTGTATGATCCGGTTATCCCTTGCGGAGCTTGATTTGAATGCTTAACGACTGTTTCATATAAACAAAAAAACAAAAAAAAGTGGCGTGGACTTATGATAAACATGGTTGGACCCAAAGTAAGCGGCTAAACATGGTTGGTGTGGATATCGAACGATCTAGTTAAATACGGATTCGGATCATTACCGGTCCAAGTTAAAAACGGGTCAGGTAAATACTATCGGATTACGCGTCAAATGAGAGTTCATTTTATTATTGTTAAAATAATGTTTTAATTACTAATTTAAATCTAATAATTATATTTTAATAAGTATTTAGGGATATTTATATGTCAATTCTAAAATGGCTACTAAGGCTTCGTAGCTATTGTAAAGCGCTGTGCGATTCAACTAATTATTCAATAGTGTTTTCACATCAGATCAGATTTATTCAATTCAAATCAAATCAGATCAGAATTATCCAAATAACAATCAATGAATCTAGTCTATTTCTAGTTTTTACATATAATTTATCAATTAATTCAGTTCAGATCAAATCAAATCAAGTTTATTCAAATTAAATCAAATCAGATCAGCTCAAATCAAATCAGAAAAATGCAATCCAATCGCACAGAGCCTAAGAGGAGTAATAATAACCATTGATCTTCATTAGATAAATCATATCCATCTACTGGTTTGACCATATAATTATTAAAAGTAATTACTTAAATTAAATATTTTTTTGAGGGAAAAATATATCAAATATTAAACAAAACCCAATTTCTCTCGTCCTCCTCCCCACCCCAGCAACCAGCGCCGGCTCACGCCAACTACGGCCAAACTGCTGCCCAAGCCCAGTAACCTTACGATCGCCGGCTACACGTGCCTTACCCGGCCTTTGCGCAACCAACGACCTTCGCCCCACCTCTAGTTTCAATTTCTCATCTCGTTTGCCTTGAGATGCGAGGATTGACAGGGGTTCCCCGGCGACATGTCCGGCGATGGCCCTTGCGGGTTTGCCTTCGTTCGCTGGCCGGAGTTGGTGTTATTAAGTGCGTTGGTGGTGGTGGGTGTGATCATATGTGGCGGCGCTGAGAAAGGGTAGGGGGGGAGAGGCGAGAGAAAAAATGGGGGCTGGGTGTTTTGTCATGGATTATTATTTTATTTTTACTTCTTTTTTTATTATTCATCTAAAAAAATTTTGAAGTCAAATTTATAGTGGCTACCATACCTTGGTAGCCATTGTAGAATCATATTGATTATGATATGATTCCGTTTTATTTCAAATAAAATAAAATACTTGTGTGATAATAATTTTTTGTCCCACTAAGGCTCCGTTTGATAGGACTGCATCAATCTGAACTGATCTTATTTGATCTGATATGAATGACTCTGAACTGATCTGATTTGATCTGAATGTGTTGAAATTTTGATTGAATTTCAACGAATTAGTATCATTTATGAACCAAATACATTGATAAACATTTGAATATTTCTGATCAGATCTGATATGATTTGAATGACTTTGATCTGATCTGATCTGAATGATTCTGAACTGATCTGAATACTACTGCAAATAAGTCCTATCAAACAGTATTATCATATCAGATCAGATTTATTCAAATCAAATCAAATCAAATCAGTTTTATTCAAATCAAATTTGATCAAAATTATCCAAAATCAATGAATCTAGTCTACTTTTAGTTATTAATTCGTCTAATTGCAGTTGATTTATCAATTAATTCAGTTCATATCAAATCAAATCAAGTTTATCAAATCAAATCAAATCAAATCAAATCAAATCAGACCAGTTTAATTCAAATCAAATCAAATTAGATCAGAACAATGCAGTCCAATCGCAAAGGGCCTAAATAGGCAAAGTTTGAATAAAAATGTAATTTGGGTCCTTCCATATGCAAGATACCCACATCTAATCGACAACTCGTACTTGCTTTCTGAACCCAAAAAAAAAAACAAATGGATAAACACTAAGAAAATGTCTATAATTCAATCGATATACATCAAGTATATAATAAACTAAATTCGATAGATAGTAATTAAATTCGTTGTGCGAGAAATTTAGAAAATTTGTAGTAAAATTATTAGTGACGGTAAATCATACGGAGTCGTTGTTCAATGGAAACAAAATATAATTTGATTTGTTTCCAAAATCACAATCGTTAATTTTCTCCATATCGTTAATACTACATAATAATTATTTCCAAATTTGTCCTAAGAAAATTTATCGTACATTACATTTTTATACTACAAACTCAATATAGACACTTTCTAATTTGTCTACGTATAGACTCCTAATATTTTCCAAAAAAGAAAGGGACAAGGAAGTAGCAACATGGGTTTATTTTTGCAAGCAAATTAGGAGCTTTATTCTTCCACAATAATGGGGAAAAAAGCAAAATAGCTTACAAAAGGAAAACCACTAGAAATCAAGCATTGCGAAAGTCAATGATTTCCTCATTTACATCATTATTATAACTATTGTATTATAATATCAGAAATCACTAAAAATCAATAATAAGTTACAAGTAGTTGGTGGGGAGTCGAGATACGATCTGAGCCCCCACACCCTTTGCTATGGAAAAACAAATCCTAGTAAAAATATGAGCTGCAGCCTGCGCACCGATATCCTGCGTCCTGGAGAACTGCTCGATCCGCTTAAACAGAGCAACAACTGTAGGCTCCAACTCCCCCAAAGAGGAGAAAGAGAAAGGAAGTAAGCCGTAACCCAAAGCAGCGCACCTAGTCTTATACTTAGCACGCTTACGATCGGCCGCTTCCCGCATGATACAAAATCGTGATCTGATAGTACAGTACTGAAATCTGTTCTGTCAATTAGTAGAAACAGTCTACAGAGGAGACAGAATGGCGATCTGTACCATGCTGCTAAAAGATGATGTTTTGGACGTTTATGGTAGTTTTAGGAGGACTTGACTATCAAGTTAGGATCATCATCAGTAGGATATTAGCCATAATAGATTATTTACTACTTTCCTATTGTTTAGAATAAGTTTAAGGTTAAATTACTACTTTCCTTAATATTATGGGAGTCTTAGGAATATTATAGAGTTGTTGTTAGTATATATAGGATACTATGTAATAGTTTAGAATACAGAGATTGGAGTTGAGAAAATTAATAAAAGAGTCGAGGGGAGTTTCCTTCATATTCTTTTGTGTTTGCTTGCGGGCGACAAACTCTTGCGGGAGTTCTTAAATCCTTTGCGGAGGATCGAATTAAGGGTTGTGGCTCTTTGAATTCGGCTAGGTTCAATTACTTGCGGGCGTTGAATCATATCTTTAGTTTATTGTTCTTTAATATTCGTTTCATATAAACCACAAAAACCCCAAAAAGATTGTATTTTTCGTTTTCAGAGAGTACAGAACCTAGTTCTGTTCTATAACTATCAGTTTTGTTAATCAGACAGTACAGATCCGAGTTCTGTACCATCAGCACGCTTCCGCACTCGCATCACCGCACCACCTTACCTGGTTCGAAATCGGTCAATCACGTCTGAGTTAAGGGCGACGACCCAGTCAAATCGACGCAAACGTCGCTCCCTCTGTACCAAGAATAAAACAACATGTCTGCTGGGCGGAGAGGTCGGCCATCAGCACCAATCATACCAATATCAACCTCCTTTCCAGGTGAGATCCCTGACCGATAACAGATATCAACCAGCGTGTCACGAACAACATTAAGCCGATGCTTGACGCCAACCAATCCTGTACACGAAACAGCATGATCCCCAAATATATCACCCACAAAAACCCGCGAGCAAGCAGAGCACGGGCGATCCATGGTGAATAAAGGCACCCCCAAACGGTAGCAAAGCACACAACGATAAGTGCGACCATTCATAGTCTGACCCAACCCTGAAATAGGGACTACTCTAAGCCAATCAGAACTGTGCGCACCCTGCTGAGAACTCCACAAAGCCAATTGACGCGGTGTCAAGGAATAAGTAGAAGCAGCATCCCTAGCGACCCGAGCGAAATACATATCTGCCAATCTTTTCATAAGTCTGGGGGCAGTGATCTCACCAGGATTACCCAAGATATCAACCTCTAAAGTCCGATTAAAAACACCAACAGCATCGGCGAACGCAGACCCCAAAGAGACGACACCAGCATGACGAAGAAGCTTAGACTGCAGGTTAGCAGACTGAAAGTCGCGACGCTAAAAACGCATAATGAACAGCATCCCCGGCCGTATAGACACCAAGCCCTCCGAGCGAAAAAGGCAAGGTAGCGAGCCTCCACTGCCAGTCACCAAATCCAAGACCAGAAGCAACGACGATGCGCTCTAAGGAAGACCGCAGAGCCGCATCAAAAGCTACCCGGGCCGACTCAAAAATACGCGGCGCACAAGTACGCAGGGCGAAATATAGCTTAGAGACCCCAGTGCAAGCCGGAAGAAGTAACAACTCGCTCTGAGGATCGTTAAGCTTCGCAACCGCATCCATGAGTGCAATGGTTTTAGCCACCCTCTGCATAACCAAAGAACTAGAAAACTCAAAATCGACACTGACTGGCCCGCCTAATAACTTGACCCCAAGGAGGGGCCTAGAAATATTAGGGGGAAAGACACCAACAAGCCGGCTCCGCGGATCCTCCATAGGCCAAAAAACCTCAGTTTTATCAACATTAAGGTGAAGACCCAAACGAGGACCCTTTGCTTGAATCAGCTCCAAGACCTGACCCACAACCAAGGTATCACCGACGACAGTGCTATCATCCAAATACCAAGCCTGCAAACACAAGTCAAAAGAGTCTCTAATCTTACACGCCAAAGGGTGCAACACTAGAGCAAAAAGCAGCGGACCTACGGGGTCACCCTGCTGTACCCCCTGACACGACAAAAGAGTGTGGTCGCCATAATACAATCGAGCGGGGCAGCGAAGACGAACCTCCTGAAGCATAACGGTGCGATCCACCATATTAAAGGTATTCCGAAAGTCGACCAATAACATCGAAAGACCCACCTCATCTCCACGACCCTCAACCAAGCGGTTAACAGCATGTAAGATCGCCTCACCACCCCTTGACACACCCACACCAAACTGAAGGTCCGCGAAATAATCACTCAAAGAAGGACCCAATAAAGAGGCCCCCACCTTGGAGACCAAACGCCGCCACACTGCAAACTTAGAATTCTAACACTGACAAAGAACCTGATCTTGAAATAGAGCCAATCTAAGCTATGCTCTTTTTCTCTAAACAACCTACTATTCCTCTCATACCATACCATATAGACAATGGCGTTGAAGCTGCACTTCACCCAATTACTTTTCCTGTGCTTCCTTTTGGTGTGCTTTCCTATCCATTTTGCAATGCCACTAAGGCTGCTGGCATCCATGCTTATATTCAACCAATTTTTAACCCTGCACCAGAGCTACTCAGAGAAAGGGCAGTCAAAGTACAGATGTTGGGGACTCTCTGCGTTGCATTTGCAGAGACAGCACTTGTTAACAATGATCAGACATCTTCTATTCAGATTGTCAGTAGTTGGCAAAGCTTTCTAAACTGCTAAATTTGCAGTAAAACTATGCTTTGGAACACTTGCTGCATTCAAAATGACCTTATATAGCTTTCTCCTCTTGCATTTTGTCCTGAAAGCTTCATAAGCTTTACGAACATGGAAATTATGTCATGTGCTCCATGAAGCTAAAACTTTGGTTGCCTGACATTTAGAACCAGCAGAGAGAAGTATTTCATCCCTGACACTGATGATGCTTTTCCAAAGCTCAGAGTCATGAGGTTTGGCTCTGACATCCCACACAGTTTTCCCTTTCAGCACATAATTCCTGATCCAATTACACCATAAGCTGCTCTGATCAGTCTGCAAGTACCATAGCCATTCTCATAGCTAGAAGATAGAGATGAATGGAAAACTTGTCTCTGCCATTCTCATTGATGAGTATATATATACAATTTACAATATAATCAAATCCTAAATTGGAGCCACTTTACTAGGTAAATACAAATCATTTACAAGGAGGGAAAATATACAACAAATAAATTACATGTGAACATGATTAATTAAGAGCATAAATGCTGAAGCACAATTACTGAGAAGATGATCACGTGGGATCATTTTCCGTGACAATTATTGAAGTACAGGGGTAAATATAAGATGGGTCTTTCTAAAAAGTGCCCATGGGCACTTGATAAGGCAACACTTCCCAATAAAAAAAAATTAATGTTCACATAATAAAATAGTAAGAATATTTATTACTTTCTTTCCTCCTAACAACGAAAGTATTTTCATCATCTCGTTTAAGACGCCCACAACTACGCAATGTTCCCTTCCAACAACATTAACGCCGATAACAAAATTTCTTGCAACAACTTTTCCGCTGGCTTCGCCCTCGGAATCTATAGACACCCTAAAAATCAATTACTAAACCCTTTTTGGATGTGATTAAAAATGAGAAATTGATTTAAGGTTGCCGAAAAAGGGTTTAAGGTTGGCTTTCCCGGCGCCGGGAAAGCCAACCCTAAACCCTTTTTCCGGTGATGGAGTTTTTTTTTTTATTGAACACAAGTGACTATATTAAATAAATAAAAAATAGCATTAATTTTATATTGAAAATAGGAAAAACTAGTGACATTTATTATTATTTTTGAAAAAATGCAATATAAATCATTGTTATCAAGTGCCCATGGGCACTTTTTAGAAAATCCCATATAAGATACAACGACAAAACATCATCAACAACAGAAAAGCAGGACAAGAGCACAAAACAATGTTGATTGTTGAACTACGAGACTTGAACCCTGGGGGGAACATGGTTGAGGATGCCCATATCAGCAGAAATATCGAGAACCCTAGTGATAATCCACTTGTTGTTATGGGCATCAATGAGTTCAATTGGCTTCACAAGATCGACGCAGTTGCGCGACCCAATAATAGCTTCCGAGATCGGACCCCATTTATTCTCCAACCTCAGCACTTTGGAATTTGGCAAGACGGATTCATATGGCTGGATTCTGAGAATCTCTTTGGTAATGTACTTGAATCGTGCTGCTTCTGATACCATTTGTACGGCAATGATTAAAAACTTAGCCACGTCCTTGCGTATGGGTTTTTGTACACCATGCACGGCCTTGGCCGCGGCTTTTAGGCTATAAAGACCTAGGGGTAGTGAGTTTCTATCGCCACCACCCTGTCCCTCCAGGTCTCCATAACTCCCCTTAAACGGAAGGCGCCAAACCAGTGATCCTCGAAACAGGTGTGTCACAGCAACCTCAGGAGCGTCGCTCAAGAAATTGGCGCGGTAAACAGCACCCACTTTGTCTTGATAAGCCACCACATATAAATTGAGGACATCGATTGCAAGAGTCACTTCCATGGTAGGCGTGATCTTTAGCTTTACTAACACGAATCGGTCTTCCGGTCTTGCTGTCCCACGTAACATGGGCAAGCCGCAGGCGAGGTTTTCGGCTCTCAGGACAGTTCGGAGTTCTAGCAGGAGGCTGCGATAATTTTCCGGGGTCGGATCGTCGAGGTCCAAGGTTATTTCGTGGAATCTGAGTTGATGGTTTGATAATTCATCAGGTTGTTCTTGTAAGATCATTGATGGTTTCGTCACTGCTGAAACATTCATGACACACCACCATACGGTCCAAAACCATATTGCTATTCCTACTAGTAAGCCCTTCATTTCTTTCTTAATTTATCACCTTCAAAATGATCATACAAAAGATTATCAATAACAAGTCAATCTGAAAATAAGAATCATTATTCATCACCTTACACTAAGGCACAAATTAAGCGCTAATTGTCACATATATATGGATGCAAGTGTCTCCCCATCATTTCACTATAGTCAAAAGTTTGTTATTATTTTAGATAATCACATCTTATGAAAATGGTATTCTATCTTTTCCGATACATATTTAACTATATGAAACGAATTTAATGAAACGAATGGAGTATTACACTAGCTTCATAAATAACACCATAAACTCAATGAACTAAATAATGTAGCACGACATACGATACGATGACAAAGGGATTTACATACCTACGATTTTGATGATCAAAAATGTACTAGGAAAAGAGAAGTATGAAGATGAGAAGTTGTCTAAGAAGTAGAGATGTAGAGTTCTTTGATAGCGCAGCTGCTATATAAAGAAAGCAAAATGAGAGCATATTTTACTACTTAATTAGCCGCCACCCACTTGAATTGCATTGTTCCACATTATCTCCAACTTAGTTTATAATTCAATTATTCTTTACCGGAAAAAATATTGAGGAAAATTTAAACTCGAGACGCCCTTGAGGACATAAAAAGGTTCACTTTTTAACCATTAGACCAACCGTATAAATCCAGTCCATTTCACATTTGTAACATACATCCTTATCCAGGCTACTCCCTCCGTCCCAGCTCAAACACCCCGAGCTATTTTTGTAGTGAATAAGAAAAATTGATATAGTATGTTGAGTGGGGTAATATTAGGAAAAAGGAGGAGAGAGAATATGGAGATTAATAAAAGTAAGAGAGATAATGTGAGAGATGATGTAATAATTTAATAAAAGTAGGAGAGAGAAATATGTCCCAAAATAGATGGGGTGTTTGAGGTGGGACGTCCCGAAATGGAATATGGGGTGTTTGAGCTGGGACGGAGGGAGTATATTGCTTTTGCGGTACCTTAGCTTGCAGCATATCTCAACTAGAGTGAAAGCATATCCTTAATTATATAATGAAGAGTATCAGAGTCGTACTTTGTTGTGTTGATCCATTTGTTTTCTTCACTGATGGCTACATAATACTAGCATCGATCAATATCTATTGCACAAGTGGTTATTCTTTTTCTTTTCTTTGTAATTCTACATTATATAATATTGGGGACAAGATGCGACCCATAAAAATAAAAGAGAATATAATCGACATCGTACCATCATAGACGGTGAGTATTACATGTAATATATGCTTAGCCGCCATCAATCATTTGCTAAATTGTAGACTAATTGGCTTTTTCGTCTAAAGTTTGACAATGTCTTCTTCCTTTCGAATTATCTGTTTGTACTGTGTTTCAGTATTTGAGCCAACTCAGGTTATAAATTATACGTATGTACATTAGTATTGCACCACTATAAATCTATAATTTCGTCTGATCAACGAACCCAGGCCAATGCTTTAAACTTTTAATCGATTAATAACTGATGTGAATAAACTTTGTTTTAACTTGTTCCAATCGACCAACCGAACATGCATGAACACAAAATAATTACCAACGAAAAATTAGCGGAATCTAAAAAAAACGTTGATTTATTGGTATTACTTGCAGGGGCGGGCGCCCTGGGCCCATGGTAAGAAAGAGCCCAACGTGGTGAATCTCTAACTATGGATTTGAGTATGTTCGATTTCCTTCCCCTTGCTAATCTTTCTATTTTAACAACAAATGAGCAACTATTCAAGGCATATTTATGTTGGATTGACTTGGATGGAGTCCCTAATTTCTCTTAGGTGTTGTTTGGATACCCACCAAATCTATGAGAATTTTATTTTCCTAGGAATTGAAATATCATGAGTTGTTTGGTTATCCTAAAGTGTAGGAATTGGAAATTCCTAGGCATTTCTAATTCCTCCAAAGTGTAGGAATTTAATTACCTAGGGGGGCTAGGTAAGTAGAAATTCCCATGGGAATTGAATTCCCTTGTTCATCCAAACAAATTTCCCCAATTCCCATACTTTCTAAATTCCTAGGATTTGCAAGTTCATGGGAATTCTGACTTCCCGAGTACATCCAAACGACACCTTAGTCAAATTAAATAAGGGAGTTTTCTTTTACTTTATTCACCAAACCAGTGAAATCACATATTTCATTTCTAACTTAAAAATAATGCAATTTCGATTCATGCTAGTAGGTAATAACAATTATCCGAACAAGAAAATATGTAGCAAGCTCCATCAAGGAAATTGGGTTGAATTCAGTTTTGTAGTCTCTAATTCGTGAACAACTATCAATTTCTAAAGATTAGAATTTAAACTCTCTATGCCAATTGCATATGTTAATCTAAATTACAATCAGATCTTCATGCAATTTGCGTAGGTTTCCTCAATTTCGTTACATACTGGTAATAACTAATTACCTATATTGTAGCTAGTTTCTAATTGATTATCGGGCCTAATAATATTATTTATGAACATTTTTTGTATCTTTCTAAGGGGCCCAAAATTTTGTATTCGCCCTAGGCCCTTCAAAATGCCAGGAACGGCCCTGATTACTTGGATATGCAAATCACTATAATATCTCATGACAAACTAGCGAAAAATCACAACAATTTTTCGTTGATTCATTTCATAGAAAATGGGTAGCGAGAATTTCAACAACTCCCGGTAGATTTTTGATAGATTTCTTAAAAGGACAATGTTAGAGGTCTACAATGTAGACACTTGAAAGTGTCTACTATTAGCATTAATTTTACTACACTAGCAAAATTTTACTACTCACACAAATAATTTTACTGCATGATTTTTTCACACAAATTAATTTTACTACTCCAATCTCAATTTTACTACTATTGACTTAATTTTACATTGTAGACAAATTAATTATGTCTACACCGTAGACGTTTAACAATATGCTTCTTAAAAATGGTTACTTGATGGTTAAGGGGAATCACACGACTTCATTTCAATAAAGTTAGTTTTGGTTTTTTTCCAACTTCAAAGTTGGTGACATTTTGAGGAAAAATTACAAACATTATTAAAGAAAGTTCTGCGGAGACCACTACAATATAGGCAGGATTTATTTACATAATTTCTTTTTACACCATTAAAGGTGCACAACATTATTGTATTTCCCCTCTTACCCCTGGATAAAAACCCCCCAATAACCCACCCTCACTTGTTACTGTTCATGTCTCATTTGCTTCCATCCTCTTGCTCTTGCTCTTTCTCTCTCATCTCTTCATCTCTTCATCCTATTACATTGGTTAGTCCGTCTTCTCCTCAACCTCACCATAGCCATTCACGTCTCCGGCGACCTTTCCCTTTCCGCCTCCGTTCGATTCTCTGGCAGACCCTCCTCTTCCTCGTACCGTTTTCACCTTCTCCGTTGACGACTACGGTGATGACTTTCCTTCTTTGGTTTTGTTTCTCTCCAGCGACCAATTACAGATCCGAAGTTCAAACTCAAGATTCAGTTTGTAAAAAAATCTAGGTTTTGATTCATGGTTTTTTTGGTTTGACTGACATAGAGGTGAAATTTTAGGTATAAATTGCAATAGAGAAAAGTCATGAGAAGAATCAATCATTGTAGAACCGTTCTATAATTCGATTGTTCTAGAAATGTACCATAAACTTGAAAATTTGATAAATTTTTGTAACCAAGATGATAGATATTCTATTAAACAAATTCAATTCAGGCAAGCTGTAGGTTACTTCAGAATACAGTGTTTGTGGTTGTAATATTAGACCACTATACATTAGTAGATGTTGGTTTGGACCATAAAATACGTCAACTTTGGATGTAATAATGGTGCAAATGTGCAATATTAGAACTAGAGAAGTAAATAATTTTGCCTATTCATAAATGCAAATAATTGTTTAGATTTAGAACTACGAGTGCAACAATTGTGCATTTCCATAAAATTTGTTTCATGTATTTTGTCAAATTACACTCCAAACCGGAAGCTAGTACACTTACAACCATTGTATGAAGAATCTCATACAATGCCCAATGAGGAGCTGCCACCTAAGATTAATGAAAAAAAATGAGGGAGGGAAAATCAGATGTTTTTGGCGCAAAAAAAATTTGAGGAAGGCGCAATTCCTTCCTGCTGTTGGAGGGAAGCTTTAGGCGGGATTTTAAGCGCCTAATGAAAATCATGGGCAACGAAAATTTCCCCCCAATTTTATCATTTACTCTTCATCTTCTCTCTTAATTTCTATCATCAAAATATTCCCCAATTTTTTTTTCTGGAACACCATGAACTTCATCCTCAAAGACAAAAGCCATTGTTGAGTTCTTAAAAACTTCAATTTCACTCATCAATAAATACTGCAAATCTTTCATTTTTCATCGAGCCATCATAGACGCTAATGCAAACAAACTTTTAATTGAGGGAGCGTTCATCGATAATCTAGGATTTCATTTTTTCTTTCGATTGACAAGAGCGTAATTGGTCTTTTAAGACCATCGTTGCTTGATTCAAGACTTAGAGGTAATTAATTTCAATTGTATGTTCATTCTTGGTTATTATATATGTTAATTTTGGAGATGATTAATTGTCCATTCAAATCCCCAATTTTCCCCTTTTTCTTCAATCCGTGCTTGAACCTGCATTTCGATCCATTTTTACGAATGAAAATGATTTTCATAGTGTTTGTGTATACAACGTAACCATGATATTTAATTAATATCCACTTAACTTATTTTGTTTTTTTATTCATGAAATAGATTATACTTTATGTATCCTGTGCTTAAATAAATGTTTAGGACCACACCGGGTATTAATGTATCCTGTGTTTAATAATTGTTTTGTAATTGTGTCCAGGTTAAGACATGGATGACCTACTAGATCTGAATGAAAGTGTTCTCCCACATGAAGCTGATGGTGTTGAAGACGATGGTGCTCCAGCGGAAGGCATGTGTTTTCCAACATGAGAAGAATTTGCGGACCTAAAACTGTATTACATGGTTAACACAAAATATGAGTAGGCGTTACATTATAAACTAAATAGACCCATGATCACGACGTTTTCTCAGTTGTCTCCCCACTAGTGTAATCTTATCGCGTAACTTGGTTGACCTTTTTGACAGGATGATAATTGTAAATACTGGTACGTTATAAAGCGCATAGATACAAAGAATGCTTAGTTACTACATAACAAGGTATTTCGACTGAAATGTAACTTGGAAAATTCTTGTGACTTTTCGTCTACCAAACAATAAATTACTGCAAAACAATTTTCAAAGCTATTAAATAAATTTTAATTCTTTATTGAAACCATAAGTAATTTACCTTTCCAAGATAATTAATAATTAACGCGTCTTATTTATTAATTTTTTTTTACTCTTTCACATAATTATCCTACTCTTATTTTTTAACGAATGGATATTGCTCTTGAAGATATCGTGGTTCACTCCCCTGGATACGAATAGTGTCATATGGTTACCCATTTTTGTTGTGGTGTTATTTAAGATCCAGTCATAGAGTAATCCCGAACATTGGCAACGTAGAGTTAAGCCCACCGATCCTTATACGACGCCAGGGATCCAAAAACGACTGAAGCGACTCATTATTGAAATTGTTGCGTTCTTGTAATTATTGAAATTATTGAAAAAATGAGTAAATATAATTTTGCAGAATATAATTTTGCACAATGTTCAAATTCTTGTACTATAGCATATTTAGACGAAATTGATATGTTTATTGAAATTAATAAGATATTTCCGATAATGGAATAACATTTGTGGTATAGGGTTATAAATCTTGATTCACCTTCCTACGTGATGTCATGATATCATCTCACTTAGGATTACAACAATAGTAAGTGAACCAATGGTTCCAAGCACCACAAACATCTTTAATATCATCCTTCTCCCATTCAAAGTCCCATCCCATAACCCTTGAAAAGATATTCATCCATCAACTGACGGCAATGGAATGATAATTATATTTTATTAATGAATTTGTTCTTCGAAGAATAGCAAAACTGTGGATCCTGTCAGATAGTCTTGTATCGTATGGGTACTATTGATAACCATTTATTGATTCATTAATAAACGATTTTCAGCAAAAGACAAGGCATTGCTTTATGCATTATCATAATCCTGAGATAAGAGGCGCTTTTCATCGACCTAGCCTGGACATCACTAGCACGGACAAGTCCTCTTCTGCCTTCAAAGTCGCATCGGGCCGTGAAATAATTGACGAGCAGATTTTTCCAAGGATTACCGGTGAAAGAGCATGTAATACCGTTTTTTTGCAAAGTTTGGGCACACTGGCGAGAATATTCATGTTGTAATCCAAAGTGGGATGAAGTCATGGAAGATGTTTGAAATATCATGAAAATTTCAACTGTTAGAAAGATCTCTTCTTGTAATATTTCAAGACCTATTATGTATCTTGAATTCGTGTTCAGTTGCTTATAACATCCTTTTAATTTATAAAATGTGTCCATTTGCTGTTTCAACAAAAAAATTATTGTGATAAACATCAATCATTTAAAGTTTCTAGTAAATGCCTAAATCATATCTGAATTGTTACTTTTGTATTCCCTCTGCTCATAAAGTATCCCATTGCATGTCGAGAACGTGTATGAAAAACCACTAGTTTGAATAGATGTCATGATCATGTGATTGTTGTTCACATCAACTTTTTTCCTAATAAATGTCATGATCATGACGTTTCACCCATCTTTTGATTATTCCAAGATGACCACTTCCGTTTTAACAGTGTCATTTTAGTATCGCATATAATATTTTTGTTCAGTGCCTTTGAATGGTGCATATGTTGTTAACAACATATTCAATCGTCAACTTATTACGCCACACATTTCGTTAAAACAGCACTCATAGTACTATAATTCGATACAAACCAATAACTTTGGTTAATAAGATAGCCTATATCTTACTACTTGTAATGCTTAAGGTTTATTACGGTAGTGTCTACGATGATTTGGGTTATTATGGTTCTTAGGGTTATTGGGGTTACTAGCAAGTGTTAATTGGGTTTCAATGGTTGATATCGGTTCCATGGTGACTTAATTATTAGTTGGAACTATTATTATAAGAAACTAGTTAACATTATGTGATGGCAACCACATTACAATAATAATGTGTGGTTTATATATCTAATTTGTATCAGTGATATATTTATTGTTTCTTTAATACTTAACCTTTTCATGAAAAATGAAGCATGAGAAAGAGACAATTGAGTGAAAGAAGGTATTTTTGTCTGCATTAATGAGGAAAACCTACAGATTTGGACCAGAAACGAATAGTAATTAATTGTATCGTATAATATAATATTGTATCAAAGCGGGGACAACTATTCATCTTCTTATTCGTGTTCATCTTCAAGCTGTTCATCTTCAAGTTGTTCATCTTCATATGCATTTTAATATTCAACATTTTTCTTATCTTCAGATGTCTGAATCTAGATTCATTTGCATACAATCAAAATTAAAATTAAACTAACTACTCACATGTAAATTAAACTGAAACTAACAAGTCTTCATATAAATTTAAGCAAAAATCAATATTTTCTTCATCTTTTTAACCTTCATCTTCTTCACCTCATATTCATCCTAACCTTGAACTTCAATCTTCGTATAAAACCTAATTCAACCCAGATTCAATGCAATACCAAATACAATTATAGTAAATTAATTCCTTGGTTATCAATGACTAATTTCAACTCATAAATAAAGATGTTAACAATTATTCAACATGTAGAAGTTTCATGTGGGTGTTGTGGATTGAAATTTTAATTTCGTAGTTGATCGATCTACGGCGGGCTCGGTGTCTCCGGTAATGGCACGTCGTCGGTAGAGTGGTCGCCGGTGGTCATCTTACCGATGCCGGCGTCTATGCTCATCTTGGATGAAGGTGAAGAGAAGAAGTAGAGAGAATATTATAGAAGAGAGAGGTTTGATAAAAAAAAAAAATGAGGTAGAGAGAGAAAGTAAAACAAAAATTTAGGGTTTTGTTCATCCAACAATAAAAGAAAAAGGAAAAAGAAATTTGAATTTGAATTTAAACAATCTGAAAATTTTGAATGAAAAATTAAAATTTGGGAATATGCTTTTTTTGAAATGGACCAATGAGAAGCTGCCACAACCCATTGTATGAGATTCTTCATACAATGGTTGTAAGTGTAGCCTTTTCCCTCCAAACCGATGTATTTTATGGTCTCGAGCAGCCACGCTTGATGTAATTTGTCTAATATTATAACCACCCCTTGTACATTCTATGGTTACCAACATTCCCTCTTAATGTAATGTACTCAAAACTACATCCGTGTTTGTTGTAGCCTTAGCAATAGGTTTGCTGAAATAATTAAACTGGATAGAAGGTGTGACACAATGAACAAAGGAGAATTGGACAATTGGTACAACAAAAACCAACAACCGCAATTAAGGGTCCGATTATAAGGAATTTGCTAAACCCAGAAAAAAAGAAAAACACTCCCCACTCACAAGTATTTGCCTGAAAATTAGGACAACAATTGATGAACATGAATGAAATCTAGGTAAACTACCGAGATGGACAAAAAAAAATGAGTACCAAGAACTTTACCGCCTTCATCAAGAGGTATACTCCCCGAAAAAGAACAAAAACATGGGTTTATCACCCATGACTTGATGAGCCCATGAATGACCCATATCTTAAGAAATTTGAAAAATAAGTTTGAACCAATTTTTTCAATGATAATAAAAGGCTACTCAATGAAAATCAATATAATCAAAACTACAATAATATGAATCAAAAAGTGTTGGAAAATCGATGTTAGAGGAAGCATGAGTAAGATTAGAGGAGAAAACTCAGCTCTAGCATGGGTGAGGAAAGATAGAGGAGGGAGAAAGGAATAAAGGATGAGAGAGCCAGAGAAGAGAGAGAAAGGAAGGGAGGCGTTTAATTGTGTGAACAGTGATAGGTCATTGTTTGGGGAGTAGGTCTTTCTGCAGGGGTAAAACAAGGATTTCATTAAATGGTGCATACTTTATTTAATGCATTTCCTAAAACATACTCCACATAGGAGGAATTACTACAACGAATAATGAAAGTTTAGAGATAATTTAAATGCATTAGTGATAATTTCTTTTATTTTTATATTTTGATAAGGTCAAATTTAGTGAGGAATTTCCCATCGAAAACAAAGTATAATGGCTCGTTCGGTATCGGTTTTTTATTGTTTGTTTTATTAAATCATTTTTTTTAAAAAAAAAACTAGTAAAAGTGGCGCAGATTATACCGTAGTCCCGGGACCACAGGCTCATCGTGGTACGAGCCACGTGTCTACATATAACTGGCAGGGAGAAATTAAAAGAGAAAAAAAACAAAGATATCAATTTCACACTTCTCTTGTTTCTTCACGTAATTCTGAGCATTTTCACTCTCCTCTTTTCTCCCATCACTCTCATAGTCTCATTTATTCTTCCTCCCCTCCGTCGCTCCTCCATCTCCGTCGCTCTACCACCTCCGCCGTCGTCGACTTCGCCGGCGCTAACGTCCCCTCCTCCTCCGTGGATTTTAAGGTGGTAAATTATGGATCTATACAGTTTGTATCATGGACCTCGATCAATTTTGGGCTTACATCTATGAAAATCAACTATAAAAACCATATATGAAAGTCACAAGATCCAAGTGCTCTAATCAGAATATCCATGAACTTCTCATATTATATCCATGAGGTTTAAATTTGAATCATCTTTTTTTTTTTGATGGTTTTTCTTTTGAAAATAAAAAAAAATTGAATTCGAATTGACCTTCAATTTAATTGCTAGTTCTATAAGTGACGTAGGAGTTGGCGACGTTCGCAGTCACCGGAAATGGAAGTTCGATTGACGGAAGTAGTGGTAGCGAAATTTGGTAAATTGATTTTAGTTTTTTTTTTATTAAATCTATGGACTTGAATTTAAATATCCATATAACACCATCATAATATCCATGACTAATCCCTGTCCGATTTCATGTAGTTCTCGATATAATCATTTAATTTTTTTAATTTATAAAACTTGGTGAGAAGAGAGA
Source organism: Spergularia bocconei (assembly GCA_963457585.1). NCBI lineage: Eukaryota > Viridiplantae > Streptophyta > Magnoliopsida > Caryophyllales > Caryophyllaceae > Spergularia > Spergularia bocconei. Next base: position 956,460 of record OY734958.1, read on the forward strand.
AATATAATGGAGAACAAGCGTCGGAGATGGTGGCCGGTGAAGTGACGGCGGTTCTGGTCGTGGCCGGAGTGGCTGTGATGGGGTGGGTCGGTGGTGGTGGACGAGCTGGCAGGGTAACCGAGGTCGGGTTGGGTTGGGAAATGAGGAGAGAGAATTGAATTTGGTAAAGTTTCAGTTTTTCCCTCTAGGCTAATCAAACGTGTCACGGACCACAATGCTTCCTATGCTCCCCGGACCATGACATAACAACTGTAAAATTGGTTTTCACTTTTTAGTTGTCAGTGTTTGACTCGGGGCCTTCCCATCATAACGTCCGATGATGAGATGGATAGTGGACACCTGTGAAAGATTTTGGTTAGCATCACATTCAACTCCATAGTTTTGACCCAAATACACATAGGCCTAATGTTGGGCTCATTTGGCTTTAATGGCCTATTGTCGATCACTTAGCTTGGTAGTTTGCATTTCAGCCAGTTGACTATTAAATCTCTCCTACTTTGCCAATTAATTATTTCAGCCAAATTTCCAGTTATTTACCATGCTCCATGTAATGCATCATTTGGAGACCATTTCGGCAACTGTTTGGCAACTCCAATAAGTTTACTTGGCGTTAATTTGGTCTCTCCTCACCATTTTTTTTTTATCATTATCTTTATCAACTAACAATTAGCTAATAAATTTTGATAATTGGGAAATAATTATTACAAAATCGTGTGCTGATAGTACAATACTTAGAACTGTTCGGTCAATTGCTAGAAACAGTCTAAAGAGGAGACCGAATAGGAGTATGGCCATGTTGTTGAAGGATGATATTTGAACGTTTATGGTAGTTGTTTTACGACGACTTGGCCATCAAATTAGGACATCATCAGTAGGGAATTAGTTATAATAATTTAATTATAGTTTGAAATAAGTCTAAGGTAAAGTACCAGTTTCCTTAGCGTCTTAAGACTCTAGTTTAACCATATCGTATTAGGAGGAGTTAAGGTCGAAATCAGGACCTGAACTCTCCACTTTTGCTGAAATCAGGACCTCGTACCTTTTTTGATCGAAATCAGGACCTCAATCCAATTAGGCGTCAAATTGTTAACATAGTTTGTTGATGTGGCGGAGTATTTAATGCAAAGTGGGTCTCTGACCCAATATAAACTAATTAAAAAAAAACTTGCAAGTGGATGGAGTTTACTGATGAAGATGGAGTGGGCCCATATATCAACAACATTTATTCTTCAATGGTGGAGCATTCTCCAGAAAACTCCACCCATAAAAAAAAAAACCATCATCAAAATAACAAGCTCTCGAATTTCTCCGATCATATTTCCGACAAACATCTTCATCAAAAAAAAAATCCTCATCTAAAATATCTTATAATCAAGAAAAATAGAACAAACAAAACATGATGCACCAAAATTTCAAACAAAAAAGCAGTGTAAGATTCCAAAAAAAATAAACAAATCATGAACAACAACAAAAATCTGGGAGGAAATCTGAGCATTAGAAATGTTTCATAGGTATTCTGTAATAAAACTTTACACTTAGAAAACCAGCAACAAATTTAATTTAACATGCAATACAAGGTTGATTCAAGCAAATGAAATCGTGATATTTGAGGAATCTAAAAATGGGAAACAAATTCTGGGAAAGTCGGAATTACATTGTTTGACCAGAAAAGAGGGACTGGAGCTGGACCCAAGTCGCAAGCCCTTTGATTATGCCGTCTTTGATTTAGTCGACAGCGGCAAAAGACGGTGTTTGCGGCAACTGCGAGGATTCAGAGGAGGGAGATGCATAGTACTGGGATTTTGAGGTTGTGGTCGAAGATGAGGTGGTCAGTGGTGGTTGGTCGGAGATGAGGTCGAAAATCTTGCATGTTGTGTGGCGACCTTTGTCGAAGGGATTTCACAAAGTCGTGACAAATCATTTAAATTATCAAAGACATTTGATGATTGATTTGAGGGGAATCCATTACATTATTTTGGTGAAATAATTTCTGGGTTGAAGGTTGAAGGTGGATCATTGAGTATGGAGGAGAGAGGAGAGAGGAGAGAGAAAAATAAATTAAGGTGAGACTGATGAGGGAAACTGAAGTTGTCGGTGTCAGTTTGGCTGGAAAGCAAAGTAAAGGTCTTCCTTCGCCACGTCATCACACTCTGTTAGTAATCTAACACCCAATTGAAATGAGGTCCTGATTTCAACCAAAATAGTTCAGAGGTCCTGATTTCAGCAAAAGTGGAGAGTTGAGGTCCTGATTTCGACCTCAACTCTATTAGGAGGAGTTTATGGAGTTTTCAAGATTTCGTATTAGTATTTAAGCAATACAACAACAAAAACAACAACAACCAACTCTGATTCCGAAAATGATTTGGGGTCGGCTAACATGAATCGTCATCCAGTAACCGTCTTGTGTATGGCATAAATTTTCAAAAACGTTGTCAACCATTAATAAATATTGAAACACTTTTAAAAGGTGTTTTATAAAGTCATCAAAATAATAAAAAGTTTGAAAAATAGTGAAGAACATAAGAGCTTTGAACACATAGGAAGGGAAAGTTTTGGGAAAAAAAAGTTAGGAAAACCAAATAAGGAAACAAAAAAGAGTCAAATTAAGTCTTACGCATGGATAAAGTCTCTCCACACCACCCTATCCAACACCATAATCTCTTCAAACCCTAAGAAGCTCAAATAGTATTTAAGCAATGTTTTGTAATAATTTAAAGATACAAAGATTTGACTTAAGACAATTAATGAAAGAGTCGAGAGAGTGTCCTTCATATTCTTTTGTGTTTGATTGCGGGCGGCAAACTCTTGCGGGAGTTCTAAAATCCTTTGCAAAGGATCGAACGAAGGGTTGTGCGTCTTTGAATTCGGGTAGGTTCAATTATTTGTGGGTGTTTAATCATATGTTTACTGTTTTGTTCTTTTATTTTCGTTTCTTATAAACCACAAAAAAAAACCCATAAAGAGTGTACTTTTTGTTTTTAGAGAGTACGAAACCTAATTTGTTCTATAATTGTCGACTTTGTGAGTGAGATAGTATAGAATCGTGCGTTGTACCTTAAGTACGCTTCCGCACTCGTATCATCTTGTATTAGAGCTTCGGCTCAAGCTATATTGAGGATCCTTGGCTAGATACTATGGCAAAAGATGATGAGTTTAATCCTTACACGAAATCCGTGGAGGAAAAGTTCGATGTTTTGCTCGACAGAGTAGGATCAATCGACAAGGGGCAGAAGGAAGAAAGCCAACTTCAAAGGGTTGAAATTCAGCGTCAAAATGAGCAAATGGACAAGCTAGTCACACGCATGGACAAGTTGAGCGATTCTCTTGGAACGCCATATGCACATCGCAGCCTAAACCACTTAGGTTTATTGAAAGATTTGAGGGTACAGAGGCCAACTTACGTACACAAGTTGAAGATAGGGGCTTAAAGTTCGAAATTCCGGAGTTCAAGGGTGATTGGGATCCAGAAATATTTTTGATTGGTTACGGTGTAACGAGCCCATCTTTGAGTATAAGGATTATGATGAGCACAAGAAATATAGGTTGGCTACCCTAAAGCTTGTCAAACATGATTTCTTTAGGTCTGGGAACTTGAATAATAAGAGGAGCCGAGAAGGCCAAGGAAAGATCCAAACTTGGAATAAATTGAAGAAACAACTTAAGAAACGTTTCTTTCCACTGACTTCGATCAAGAAATTTTTTTAAAGTTAGCTTTTATGCATCAAGGTGGATTTTTATATTATATTCAAGAATTTGAGAGGTTTCCTATGGTTTGTGAATAGTAGGAACGTGAAGAGTTTCAAATTACATGTTCCATTAAGGGGCTACATTCATCACTAGTGGAGAAAGTTGAGGCACAGTCTTATCTTACTTTTGATGATGTTTGCTAATTAACTCTAAAATTTGAGAAGTTAGACAAGGCTAAGAGGTCAGTAGCGTCATCTTTCAAGTATGAGGCGATTTTCCTTGCAGAAGAAACTAAGGACACGCCCAAGGTGATTAATGATATACGGTTCATTTGCCCCCTTTTCTTGTGTGATTTATGGTGGTCTCGTCTTCCACTATTGGTGTTTTCGCGTTGCTTTTCCGCTCTTTTAATGTTTATGTTGGACTTGACTCGTTTTGATGTCATTTTTGCAAATCATATGCATTTTTCCTACTTTTGTGTGGAATCAGGTTCTGCGGTCTATTTTGGCTTTTGTAGGTACTCTACGGAGCACATTGGAGCGAAACCCGATGCATTGGAAGTGTCAAGGAGCGGAACTGACTCTTGGAACGGGACCCGAAGCGCAAGAAACGAGAAAAAGGGAGCAAAGGAGGAGAAGGAGGCCTAAACTCGGCGACCCACTCGCCGAGTGGACCGCCGAGTGCACAAGCATCAGGATGCACCTCGCCGAGTCTATGTCCACGTGGCCGAGTGCAAGGCTCCACACGCCGAGTGGATATATTCACTCGGCGAGCGACTGGCCGAGTGGATGGCCAGTTTTCGCTTTTAGACACGTTTTCTCGTTTGTCTTTTTGTACAACTATATAAGGCCACCTACCTTAATTGTGTAGTCACTTTTCATTATTCTAGATATTTTTAGGTTGATTTCAAAAAGGGGGATTTAAAACTCTCTCTCTCCTAGTTTGGTAACTTTGGTTTCTCCACAATTTTCAATTTGTTCAAGATTTTGTCAACAATTTTCAATTTCTATTTATAATATAATTCAAGTTTTATTTCACTCATCTCACCTCTTAATTACTTTATTTGGATAACTAATCTCTCTCTCTTTTATTTATTACAATTTATTTTGTTTCAGTTGTTGTTAATTCATGCTTATTAGTCAATTAATTATATTTGTCTTCCAAGTTTGCATCCTTACCTAGTTTTCATGTTTAGTATCATGTTTAGGGTTATGTTAATTGTGATTAGTGTTAGTTTAAGCATGTGTGAGTAATTTCCATAGCTAAGGGCGAGGTTAATGGGTTAAAGTTGTGAACTTTATGTTTAGAGGGGTTGTCTAATGGTTATTATTTGAAAAGCATGCTACTTTATCACCTTGTTTAATGTTTTAATGATTTGATAAATATAGATGACGATCTATTTTACTTATTATTGTGTTTTAATCAACATGTGAGACTTGAGATTGAAATTGGCTAATTAGACTTTGGATTATTGATTAATTGCATGAGAATGAATTAATTAGTAATTAGGCATTGATTAGTTGCTTGAGAAAGAATTAACACTTCTCTTTGGCCTTGATAACTTGTTAGTGTGCATGTTTAGGCTCAATTCAACCCCCCCTAAACTAAAGGCATCAACTTTATACCCGTGAATCTCTTTAACCCCCAGCGTTTGTCAATTAGCGTCTAAATTTGCGTGTTAGTTTAATTAGCTACTAGTTTGTGTGTTTAAATCGTTGATTAGTAGAAATTAGATAATAGATTAGACCATACCTTTAATTCTCGATTTGATTGGACTAAAATTAGGACACTATTGATAGACAATTACCCTCCGTCCTCGTGGATTCGACCCTAGACTATGCTAGGATAATTAGCCATGCTTGAAACTTGTTTTAGGCGTGTCAATTGATACCCCATCTACTACAAAGGAACCCAATCTAAAAGATAGGCGTCGTTTCAAGTGTCAAGGATATGGGCACATTGCATCAGAATGTCCTAACCGACGAGCCTTAACTACCAAAGAGAAGGAAGAACTTCTAAGATTGCCAATGGAATCGAAGAAGAAGAACACATGACAAGGAGGATGATGTAGTGTACGTATATGAGACCCAAGTCTATTGGCAGGGAAGCAAGCATTTGAGAGGGTTGATCCTGCCGAAGAGCAAAGATTGATGCATATTCAACGTTTTCTCATCTAGATAAGCAAGTTTAGTGCATAAATGTCGAAGACAAGATTGATTTTGAGGCTTGACCAACTAAGAGTGTATATAAATCACCATTACAAGTAAGACTACCTTAACAAGCAAATCAGTGGAGCTCATCTTGAAAAGATAAATTAGTGGCAATTTGTGGAACAAGACACTAATGCTAGAACTACTCAAAGGGGACAAAGTCACACCTTGATTAAATTATTCGTTGTCTTCGTCGTGTTGTTATTGAGTATTGTTTATACTGTTGCTAATACTATCTGTAACACTACGTGATTTGAAAGTGGTATATGCTAATTGGTTTGTCCCACATTGGGAAATTAAGACTCATAAAATCAATTTATAATAGATTTCTACCATCATCATACTACCCAACAATGCCTTCCACTTTTAAAGCGACGACAGGATATTTGGTGATACGTATAATACTAGGGGTTTCTAATGATTTGCAAGAATAATTTTTCTCAAGAAAAGTTAAACATAAAACAAGAATAATAAACTGTAAATGAAGCTGAAAATAGGCTAAAATTGGATAGATGATGGTGCAAATCACACCCAAACCAAGCCACGAAGGCTTAAAATTCGAACCACGAAGGCTCAGCCACAAAGGCTCAACAAAACCACATAGGCTAAGCTGTTTGAGAGAAAATCTCTTCAAAATTCATTCATCAAAATCTAGGTTTTCATTACAGCTTTGCACTCTTTATATAGAGGCAGGACTTAAATTTAAACCCTCCATCAAGCATCTAATGGCTCAGATAATTTCATACAAAGACAAAAGCAGAAAAGCAGAAATTAAATGATGAAAACGACATGAATTAATTCTATTGGCTAGTACAGAGATAGGTTGCCGTCTTCTTGTGCATGTGACTGGAGAAAAACTCCTTGGCAGTGCTAGAGGAGCTGTTTCGGATTCAAAAGTTGATAGCAGCTTTGCAGGTTCACTCCACGTCCCCATTAGCTGTTACATGTGATAGAGTTTTCCATTTCTGGAAAGATTTGCTTATAGGGTGATGAGGTGGTTTGCTGGCTGATTTAAACCTTCTTTGTACCTTTACCTTATTATCCTAGGATAGTTTGAGGCTCAGTTTTTCAGACCATCATATGCAATCAAGGATAAACCTTGACTCAGACCCTGATTTAAGGCATTCTTGGCTGCAAACCGGACCCCGTGGCTTGGATAGGAGAAAATGCTCTTGTTGTTGGCTGACTCAGCTATCTGAAACATACCCATACCCCTTACTCTCGTATCAACCTCCCTTTCTTGAAAAGAGCTTGTCCTCAAGCTTGCATCAGCCGTTTCTTCATCCTTTCCATAATCTGGATTTAATTCTCTCACATTGAAGTTACTATGCAGCCCATAGTCTCCCTGCAACTTAAATCCGTGCGCGTCACCGATGTTCTTAGCCACTTCGAATGTCACCTCAGCTCTAGGCATAAGTTTTCTTTTCCTTGCTGCTGGAAACCTCCCCTTGCTCAAGTGTATCCACATCAATTCACCATGCTGGAACTCAAGACTGTGTACAGGTTGCTTAGCATTCTTCCTTGCAGAGTCAGTTGCCTTTTCAATTTGTGGTCGGGCCTGTTCATGAAACTTCACAACCTGCTCTACTCTGTTCTTGGCATCAAAAGTGATATATACTCTAGTTACAACAACCTGATCAACAAGAACTATCGGGTTAAGGCCATACAACTTATGCTTCTTGAGTGCCTCCAAGACTTGTCTTAGGTATTCAATGTAGTCTTGTTTTGGTACACGGTAGATAAGAGTGTCATCAAAGTATTCCACCACAAATTTACCCAAGTAAGGCCTCAAAATTTCTGTCATTGATCTCATGAATATGCTGGGTGTATCTGACAATTGACAAGGCACAACAAACCACTTATACAGCCCATGCTCATCTTTGAAGTCAGTCTTCCACTCACCTCCTTCATTTATCCTCACTTGGTGACACTACGTCAAAAATAGGCAAAGAGAACGGTTAATCTAAAGCTAAGCAGAACGGTTGAAGAACCGTTCTCTAGGCGACGGTACTTAAAGGCTAAGAGAACGGTTGCAACCGTTCGGAAAGGCTATAAGAACGGTTGTAACGAAAACAGTTCTCAAAGACCTTTAATAACGGTTCCTGAGAAAAACGTTCTCTTTTATATGCAACCTTTAAGAACAGTTTTATGTAAAACCGTTCTGGAAGGTACAAATATTTTTCAAAAAAAAAAAAAAATTCAATTCGTCATTTCCGAACCCCAACGTATGACCGTCAACCCAAAACCCAAATTACTTCAACAACAACAACAACAACAACAACAACAACAACAACACACAAAGAAACAAAACAAAATTAACTCCATTGAAATAATATACGGTCGTGTTGATACAAAATCAGTACAAACAATATACACGGCAAAATCTTCAAAATCTGCAGAAAAAAAAAAAATACTAACCAACATATAAACCTAACACTACTTTTCTAGTAAATCTAGTTCATCGATCTTCTTCACTTGACGTGTTTTTGCTCATCGATCTTCTTCTTACTTTAGATCTGGGTTTTTATTCATCGATCAAAACACAAGAAAAAACCCACTGATAAAAGTATAAAATTAAGAACGAAAAAAACAATAGAAAGAAAAATAAAATTAGCCGATGCAATTTTAAAAATCGACGAAAAAAAACCCACCTGAGAAACACGGTTACACTCCTCAACTCCTCCCAACCGAACCTCCAATTCGAATCTGGAAAAGAAAAACAGAAATTAGATAAAAAGTAGATCTGAAAACCAAACATGATTTCTCTAGTACCACCCAACGCAAAATCACGATACATAAAACTTTTAAGAAACTGAACAAAAAAAATCAGATTATATTATTACCGAACAACGCCGACGGTGTCGTGGCCGAAAATCGGTCGTCCGAAAGGCGTTAAAGAGGACGAAATCGGCACCCACAGGAGAAACCATCGGCGAAAAGAAGTGGTCGGCGATAGAGAAATTGATAGGGTTGATGATGGTGATGAGCAGAGAGAAAAAAATGGTATGAGGACTTGAGGAGATGAGATCAAGAGATGGAGAATAATAGAGAAGAGGAGAGAGGGGGTTAGGATGAGATATGAGGAGAGAGAGGGTTAGGATGAGAAATGAATGTGGCTGGCGGAGATGACGAGGTAGGGGTTTTTTATTTATTTTTTGTTTATTTTTTGTTTTCCAGAGGTCATTATTAAAACGGTTATGTATTGGAACCGTTTTCCTAGGTGGCCTAAGAGAACGGTTTTATAGAGACCCGTTCTCTTTTTGTTGGTTCTTATTTTAACAAGACCTAAGAGAACGGTTTTATATAGAACCGTTCTCTTATGTCTAATTTTCTTTTTACCTTTTTTTCGAAAAATACATTTAAGATCTGTTTTGAGCACAACCGTTCTCTTATCATTTAAGAGAACGTATTTAAGGAAAACCATTCTCTTATGGAGGTTATCGAAGCTTGTTTTTGACGTAGTGTGATAGTCTTGCCCTAAATTGACTTTTGAGGACATCACAGCTCCATTAAGCTCACCCAACATGTCTTTAAGCTCAGAGATTGGAAATCTTTACTCAATGGTGATGTTGTTGATAGCCCTGCCGTCAATATGCATCCTCCAACTCTCATATTTCTTAGGAACAAGCAGGGTTGGTGCAGCACATGGATTCACAAATTCAATCACAAACCCCTTGCCCATCAGCTTTGCAACTTGAATGTACAACTCTTTGGTAGTAGTAGGGTACTTCCTGTATGCTGGATTGTTAAGTAGCACAGCACCTCGTATCAGGCCTTTATGATGCTCCACACCCCTTAAAGGATGTATCCCTGATGATAACTTCTCATGAGGGACCTGAATACATTCACCAATCAATTTCTGGACCAAGATTGGTTCTTTTTGCTGTTGTGGCTCAATTCCCTTGGCATACATCACCCATACAGGTTCCTCCTCATCAATACACCTTGTCATTTCAGTCCCACTCAGAAATAGATTTTCTTTAACAGCATCACTCATGCTTGGTGTACTAGTACACCTCAAACTTGGTGGTAATGGTGTAAGAACAATCTCATTCTCTCGAAACTTGAAGGTGTATGTATTAGCCCTGCTTTTTCTATTGATATCCTTGTCAAATTCCCAAGGTCGACCAAGCAAAAGATGGCAGACATCCATAGGAAGCACATCACAACAAATTTCATCACAATAATCTTGGCCAATGGAGAAATTCACCATACATTGCCTTTTGATTTTCACAACACTTCCCTGATTCAACCAACTCAGCTTATAGGGATTTGGGTGGGTTGTAGTTGGGAGATTAAGCTTCTGAACCATGGTGGTTGAAGCAACATTAGTACAGCTACCCCCATCAATGATTAAGTTGCATACCCTTCCCTTAAGAGTACACCTAGACTGAAAAATCAGGCTCCTTTGATCATTTTCCAGGATTTCTGATTGTGAGTGAATCACCCTCCATAAGACCAAGGCCTGACCTGATTCAGGTGGTACATATAAAGACCCTTGCTTCTCCTGATCAATTCACTCCCCTCATCTTTCTCATGTACTTCTAGCTCCACCAATCCTTCTTTCTCCATATGTTTTATTTCCAAAACTAACAGAGCTTTCTTTGTTGGACATTCCCAATTAAAATGCGCGCCCATATCCCTCACATTGATAACATTTAATTTCTTCCTCGAGTCTCCCACAACTGATTTCCTTTGTCCTCTAATGGTCACCCCTAAGTTACTCTCCTTAGAAGCTACTGCCTTAACTTCTTTTGGAAAGCTGTTGATTTCAGGTTTACTCATTGTTGGGGATTTGGGAATTAAGCTTTTTGACCAGGGTTCCGCAACATTCATTCTTGATTTCCCCATCTTTTCCACCTTAAATGACAGCCTAACAACATGCTCAAAAGACCACAGAGGTTGTAACCTAACCTTATCAGCAATTTTCTCATCTAACCCTTGCAAAAACCTAGCAATCCTATGCTCAGGTTTCTCATTAATCTCACATTGCAGAGTTAACTGCTCAAATTCACGCAAGTATTCCTCAACAGACTTTTCACCTTGCTTAAGTTGTGTAAGTTTAAGAAACAGGTCTTAGGTGTAATCAGTGGGTATAAACTTATCCATAAGCTTCTTCCTCAATTTAATCCATGATTTAATGGCAGGTTTTCCTTCTCTAAGCCTTTGAGATTTCAGAGTTTCATACCACAAAGAAGCATAGCCCTTAAATTTCAAGATTATTGCAGCTTTAAACATTTTAGCATCATCATACCCTATATTTTCGAACACAAGCTCTACAGTTCTAAGCCAATCTAAACAGTCATCAGGATTTAAAGTGCCAAGAAAATCAGGACTTTCTACCTTTAGATGATTGTCGACTTCATCCTGATGTTGGACTCTTCTTTCCTCCTCTGAATCAGACCCATTCCCGTTCCTTTGCCCTCTTCTCATCCTCCTTGTATGAACCAAATCTTCAGGATAACGGGTGAGGTGATTCAATGTTGTCATCATCAAGTTCATGTGACCAGTGAGTGTTTCTAAGTTAGTTTCAAGCCTTGCTAACCTGTCTTCACTCATTTTCAGGTTTTGTTGCTGGTTTGATGTAGGATGGAGATGAAGATTTTTTGTGGTTTTTGAGTTAAAGTTGAGAACTTTGATGAATGAAATCCAACCAAAGCTCTGATAACCAATTTAATACGTAATACTAGAGTTTTCTAATGATTTGCAAGAAGAAATTTCCTCAAGAAAAGTTAAACATAAACAGGAATAATAAACTGTAAATGAAGCTGAAAATAGGCTAAAATTGACTAGATGGTGGTGCAAATCACACCCAAACTAAGCTACGAAGGCTTAAAATTCGAACCACGAAGGCTCAGCCACAAAGGCTCAACAAAACCACATAGGCTAAGCTGTTTGAGAGAAAATCTCTTCAAAATTCATTCATCAAAATCTAGGTTTTCATTACAGCTTTGCACTCTTTATATAGAGGCAGGACTTAAATTTAAACCCTCCATCAAGCATTTAATGGCTCAGATAATTTCATACAAAGACAAAAGCAGAAAAAGCAGAAAAGCAGAAATGTAATGATAAAACGACAGGAATTAATTCTATTGGCTAGTACAGAGATAGGTGGCCGTCTTCTTGTGCATGTGAATGGAGAAAAACTCCTTGGCAGCGCTAGAGGAGCTGTTTCAGATTCAAAATTTGACAGCAGCTTTGCAGGACCACTCCACGTCCCCATTAGCTGTTACATGTGATAGAGTTTTCCATTTCTGGAAAGATTTGCTTATAGGGTGATGAGGTGGTTTTGCTGGCTGATTTAAACCTTCTTTGTACCTTTGCCTTATTATCCTAAGATAGTTTGAGACTCAGTTTTTCAGACCATCATATGCAATCAAGGATAAACCCTGACTCACACCCTAATTTAAGGCATTCTTGGCTGCAAATCAAACCTCGTGGCTTGATAGGAGAAAATGCTCTTGTTGTTGACTGGCTCAGCTATTTGGAACATACCCCTACCCCTTACTCCCGTATCATTCGGATTAAAAGGTGACTTCTCATCTTATTGTGTTGTATGTGTTACGACGTATGATGGATCGAGTTGTTACATTTTCAATGCTCGAGACAGATTGGGAAGGTGTACCATACTGCTGAAGGATGATGTTTGAACGTTTATGGTAGTTGTTTTAGGACGACTTGACCTTCAAATTAGGATCATCATCAGTAGTAAATTAGTTATAATAAATTATTGTTTGGAATAAGTTTAAGGTAAAGTATCATTTTCCTTAACGTCTTAAGAGTCTTGTTTTTCCATATCGTATTAGGAGGAGTTTAATGAGTTTTCTAGAGTTCCTATTGTTATTTAATTTATGCTTTAATATAATTTGTATAGCTTAGAGATACAGATATTTGAGTTAAGAGAATTAATGAAAGAGTCTAGCGGGGTTTCCTTCATATTCTTTTGTGTTTGTTTACGGGCGACACTCTTGCGGGAGTTCTAAATTATTTTGCAGAATGTTGAATTAAGGCTTGTGGCTCATTGAATTCGCGTAGGTTCAATTACTTGCTGGTGTTGAATCATATCTCTACTACTTTGTTTCTTGAGAGTACAAAACCTAGTTCTATTCTACATTTATCAATTTTGTGAGCGAGGTTATACGGAACTGAGTTCTGCTTTACAATTACCAGTTTTGTCATTTGTTTGGTTTGCATTTTGTAATCGTTGATGCACTTGTGTACTAGTAATCTAGTTGCCTATTGCTAATGAACTAACTCAACCAAAAATGTAGACTAGACTGATGGTTAAAGCTTATGAAATGATTAATAACTTCTACACCCTTCTTCCTCCCTGTGCCATCACAATGTCCTTTGCTCATTGCTGCACATTACATCTTCATAAACTTCAACCTCATACACTCATACTTCTACTACGTAACATTCATATACTACATCGTCCTTTACAGTAGCATACACTAAAAAGCGAGTGAAGATATGATCGCGAAAAGATAGATTACCCTTCATCTAATCAACACATATGTCGCATAAACCACTAACCTCAACAGCACTAATCTCCTAATAACTGATCATGTATTGTCTACGCCAAAAGCACGAGAATGACTACTATCCAGAGTCCCAGACCCACTACTCCAAAGCGAATCTTGGAAGCCCCCGAAGCCCCCCACACCTTCACATCATCCAACACAGGGCCACACAGAGAGCTCATGTGATCACTTCTGGTGTTGTAGTACACACTATAGAAGGCGATCCTGGTACGCTCAGCCTTGGCAGTGAAGTTGAGATCAACGCGATGAAAGGTGGAGTTTGAGTCGGCCAAGTAGTGGAAGTTTTGGGCCTGATCACCTGCAAAGGCCATGATTGCAAGAGGCTCCCTGCATTTGTCTCCTCCCTGCCCTATTGAGAAAGTTAAGGTGTATTCTTTTTTCGGTGTGGTCTCGACCATTTGGGATATAATGCCTTCCTTTCCTGAGAGCAGCTCTATTGCTCTCTTTCCTTGCGGCACATCAAAATGGTTCGAATCTACATATCGAACTGCCCTGTTTGATTCGACAATCCAGCCAGGTAATGGAGTAGTTTCGACATCAAGGTTAGTAGGAAGGAGAACACCTAAGGACTCATTCTTGTACACAAATGGGCCTTCTTCAAAATCACCATTCAGCACTGCATTATCTGTATCCAAAGTGAGGAAACTCGATTTATTAGTATGAGAATCTAATTAATTCGACTATCAGGGGGAAGAGGAACAATTAGAAATCTGATGGTTCATACCTTTGGGCTTATCTGGGACAAACATCTTCTTAATAGCAACATCATCAATGATGGGCCCACAAGTGGGGTCCTCTTCCATGCCAGGATTCATCAACCTCAACTTCACACCCCCTGCATCATCACCCTCAAAGGCCCAAGCATAAGAGTCCCACCCTTGATCTGTGTACACCGTCTGCAGATCGACGGTGGAGGATGCTTGGTTGGGGCCAACGGACACATTTAGCGACTCAAGCTGTGCACATGTGCGCGCAGCACTGAAGGTGACAGCATAGACTGTCCCCTTCTCGACCGTCAGATCTTGGGTGATCTGAGCATCATTGCCTAATCGGACAGCATGAGTTCCCCCTGGGATGATCAGGATCATTGCACCTTGCTTCTGGCCTGCTGAAACTAGCTCCACTGTGCCATTTATTTGCCACCCTGGGATCGTTGTGGGCCCATCCCCTATCCCGTCATTCGAGCTGGAAAACCCTCCTGATGGTGGGGTCTCAAAGTCCCCATTTACCAGTAGCCCTAGCTCAATTAAATCAAACATACATGACATGAGATACAATTGCACAACCAAAGTTTGAGGTCTATGCAAATCAAAAGTATTAAGCAGTACATTAAACTTAGGCAAGGTACAACAACCAGAATAACAAACATTCCGTGTTAAAATGATTTGAGATCGTCTACCAAGAACCTAACGATGTGAAATGGTAAAACAAGGCAGTTGATGTATAATCAAAGTAATTGGTTTGTAATGTCACATTATCGTGACATGCGTGGGGACCGATCAGGGATTCTACTTCCAACTTGGATCCCCTTTATAGAGCTAAAGAACCTAAAGCCTCCTAGTACAAACATTTCTTGTCTCATCTCTTTGTTATGTTGATGACTGTGAAAGATTATTGGGCTCTACTAACTTTGGCGGGAATCGCAGATTCCGGTGGCTTATGCCTTTTTTTATTTACATTGTTTCCCTACAGCTTTGGCCCTACCTTTGAAGATGGATCCCAAGTTCCTTTCTTGAGCATGCTCTAAAGTCTAAAGAAAAAGGGACTACAAAGTAAAGACCTTGATTCCTTCATCATTCCAGACAAAGACAAATGCGCGAACCTTGATTAAAAGTAATCTATGTATTGCAAATTAGGCATTAGATATTGAATATAATTGAACAAAGTTCAGCAGGATATGTGATCCAAGTAAAAAGAGGGCAGCTACATAAGTACATAATTTCTCTACATTAAAAAGGCACGTTGGGACAGTGGGAGACGTAAATTGTGAGAGATAACATATGAATGAACTGCTGGCATAGTCCAAATACAAGTGTTACAAGTTTCTTAAGAGTCTCGATACACCTTTCTGCAACAAGATAAAAGACCTACCAAATAGTCTATTGCCAATTAGAAAGTAGCAATGACCTACTGGCATAGTTCAACGGCCTTCATTCATACGAGTTTCCAATTGTAGAGAAAACTCGGAACCATTTACCATATTATGATCTACTGTTTACTGGTCCCCTAAGGCCGAATGGCGAAAGATGACCATCTACCAAAGATTTCTACAACTACCTACCAGCTAAGGACGTACTAGTGCAGTGATAGTGTCATGTGTTTGAATAGATCACAATATGATCACTCTTTCACCGAAATTAACATAATATGACTTGCTGCTTCCAATTGCCCAAAATTTGCTAAAATTGATGATGCAAACGAAATATGAACCTCTACATTACTGGTACCACCCTCAAAGAACATACTAAGCTAGCGAACATCTACCCAAATCGTTACAAGTTGCCCGGTTTGGAAGAATCTCTTTGCTAAGGTATACATTACATAAAAGGTAAAGTAATCCATTTGTTCATCAACTTGTTTTGGATGATGTTACACTCAATAGTCAATACTCATACAGCAAATGGTCGATATCCTACATCATCTATACTCTACAGATCTTAGCGAAACCGAGTACATAAAAGGAAATTAACCACATGGTTCATGAAAATGATACATTAGAGATTCTCTCAACTATGCAATTAATCACTCGTAATACTAGTATCATAAGTTGATACCGAGTACTAGTAACATAATTCAAAAAAAAAAAAAAAAAATCGACAAGGGAAGGCTTGCCCCTATACACCCTTGTGGTGGGACTCTTGCTTAGCGGGAACCGCGTACGCCAATGTGCACCGGGCTGCCCTCTAATACTAGTAATAACACAGAGTTTTTTTTCTTCCCCCAAACAAAGCGTACATTGTATAAAACTCCACATACGACAGTAGCTGCCTAGGCTAAAAACCTAAACTTCCGAGAGTGGACATTATTGCAAAGGAGTAAAGAAGAAAGAATCAAACTTGATTAAAAGCCAAAAAGTATCAAAGACATTGAGTAAGCCTCAAAGCAATCCAATATTTAATAGTCATTGCTTGCTATAGACTAGACATTGGGTTATTTGGGTGCTGGTGACCATGATTAAGGTTCTAAACTCGTCTGTATTACTATTATTATATTCTAAACAAAACAACAAAACCAAAATCCAATCTAATTAGTCATAGGTTCGAACACCCGAAATAGCAACATTTTGAAAACATTTTTTCCATGACAATGTTACTAGTTCGAACACGCCAAGCTTAAGAACAGTGTAACTTCAATGGCAGTAATAAATCATGATAATAGCATAATAATAACAGATTTGGTGCAATGAAAAAGTAGAGAAAATGTGTAGAAAAATAAAGAGGAGAAAAGTGTGGAGTACCGTCATCAAGAGCAGAAGCCAAAAGGGAAGTAAAAAGGAGGAGTAAAGAAACAGATGCAGCGCCCAATTTGGTACAGCAGCTTGTTGGAGAAGTATTCCCGATGCCCATGCCCGCAGGAGAAGAAGCTGAACACTCAAAGAGTGAGTGAGACTGAGAGTGAAATGGAAGTGAAAGTGAAAGTGAAAGGGAGGAGAGAAAATAAGTGGGCAAGTAAGAGAGGCCAAGTTTATATACACACTCTCACTCTCACTTGCTTTGTTTCATTAGATTCCATTCTTTACAAGTTTACTAGCTGTATTCACTTGTTTATATTGTGGGGTTGGACCTCTTTTTAACTTTTTCCTTTCTAATTAATGTACTCGTATAGTCGTATACTACAACAATAATGGTACTCCTTAGTAAAATTGGATAAGTATGAAACTATTCTAGCAGTGTACACTCTTTAAAACTCTCGAGTATCATTAGCAATTAGACGTTTGGCTCCAAGTTATTCTTAACATCACACATTCGAGCAGAGTACGTCGATCGAATGTCCCGTAATTAAAATTATTTTTCTTCGAGAATTTAGATAGTTTAAAGACCGTGAGTCTCCAATCTCCATTATTTTGGGATTATCGAGTTGATAATGAAAACAAAGGAAAAGTCTAATGAAATTTGAAGTGAAGAAGTCAAAAAAAAAGTGGGAAACACGACTGTTGGTGTTCCCGCTTTCACTCCAGTAACTCGCAAGTGAGGATTCCGGTGAAATATTTAATTTTAAAAGGACGCAATGCAAGTCTCCGTGTTTTCAGAATTCACACCAATTAATGGGACCCACCTGTGGTCTTATCTGGGTCCCACCACTGTAATTTTCGCAGTCTGCTGCTATCAATCAATATCTTTCAGATTCTGCTCCCGCTACCTTACAAATCTAAACTCAACAAACATTGCTACTCTCGTACTAGCTTAGTGTCGTACCTGAGTTGCGTGACTAAAGTTTACAACTTGTGTCCACAAATATCCTTACTTTTTTTTTTTTGGAAAGATCCTTACTTTGTAGTTTGTACATTTCTCCTGCAATGCGCATTTGATCTCAAGGAATCGACTCTCCTCGTATCGTTTTCAAATTCGGAAGCTGTAATATGTGCCCCAACAAATCGTGCAATGACGATTGGCAATTATGGCATGGAGAAAGGCTTTAATAGTTCCGATAAATAAAACATTGTCAAATATTCATGGTGACTAGACAAAATGTGCAAAACATAATCAGACCTAGCATTTTGGTTGTGACTAAGTGAGTCCAACAATGTAGCCCTGATTTAGCCAAAAGCAAGCAAAAAGATTAACAGTTCGGTGTTGGCACCTTTCATTTGAATGTCATCAGCTGCAGGTGCGCAACAATCATTTGAATGTCATCAGCTGCAGGTGCGCAACAATGGAAACTAGTTCAGAATACTTCTAATTTGATTTAGAAGCCCCTTAGTTGAACTTATCATCGTTTTCTCGTGTACTACATCTCTCTATGAACAAACCGTGTAACTAACGCCTTGCAGGCAAAGACAAAAGCGAAAAGATGAAAGTTTTCAAGTTTCATCCTCAATGTTAGGTCATGGATTAGAAGCTCCTCCTAACTCAGCCTGAGATTCACAATTTTGCAAAATCAAGGGGTGCCATTGGACGTCAGAGAACTTACTTCCAAGAGTCGCTGTACATATAACGCTAGTCCAAGAAAGCAAAGCAACCACATCAGACTTCGCACAAGAAGAACACGGCTCATAATCACTTTAGCATCCTCTTTTCACTAACTCTACACACTCCATCCAAATCAGTAAATGGCAGTTAAAGGCTCTCTTGAGAAAGAAAACTCTTCCACTTCTGGTGTAATCCTACATATACAAGTAACAAAGCATTATAATAAGAAACTGGATCAAACATACACCAGTAAGAGAGCTCTGACATTTCTGGACATAGGTGGAATACCTAATGGAAATCTAACGCAGCTCATCATGATAGTCATAATCATCTTCTTCGTCACTGAATACAGTACTATAGAATACATAGGGATTCTCAATCATCTCTACGAGGGAAAGGCGCCCATCTTTATCTGTATCAGCCTGAAAAACAGAGAGCATACATTCTGTTATAAACTGTTAAGAAAATGTCGTTCCACTTCATAAAACACACGATGAAAAGAACTTCCTTGCTTATGCTATTAACTCTACCACATATACTCATGCTTGGGCCTGCATTCCAGGGTGAAGGATATCAAGTAACAGTATCAACTAGACAACTACAATAGACAACCTTTTACGTAAGAAGATGAAAAATGCTAGCCAACACTGGTTAGCCACGGAGCAGTATACTTTGTAATATGGAGTATTCAGTAACCACGAAAAAGAGTATGCATCACTGCTTGCTTAGGTGCATTTAAGGACTAGGAATTTCCTTTAAACTTATGTCTGTTATCTATTTCACTAAGCAAATACCAATAACCAGCACTCCGGTGCCCCCCAGTCCACTGTGTGACTCACTAGTATACTTGAATAATTAATACAGAAACTTAGTTCTAACCACTATAAATTGTTGTATGGAAGATATTCAGGTGTAAACTGAGGCGGAGCTTTAAGTAAACCAAGCATACCCCCCCCCCCCCACCTCTCCCCCTTCCCCCTAGCAAAAATCGTAACCATTTCACGGACTCTGAAATTAAGCAAAATTATAGAGCTGCCACTCTGCTAAATAACTAAGGGTTCACCAAGCTAATGCAAATGACCAATTGATTTTTGAGAATCTCCAAGTTATCTATTACAAAAAAAAAAAAAAAAAAAAAAAGAGATAACTGTGCCAGTAGAAGAAGCCAAAAGTTTTAATAAAAGATGCAACTTCCAGGACCTATAGAACTCTTCAAGGGCATCCAATTACCCAAAAGCATGACTTGACTAAATCTCAGTAACATAGTTTGAGCACAAGTTCTGCCCCTCATTAAAAAGGAGAGGGAGGGCAGGACATGCATTCAATTTTCAATTGCTATAGGCCTATAGTTATCATGTCTATTCGGGACCGAAGAGATAAAGAAAAAAAAAAGAAATTTTTTTTTTTAAGAGAACCTCAAATGGTGCCATCAAAGTAAAGAATTCTACATTTGGATGAAAGTTTTTTTTGCCCTTGTATTAGACACATGCAGTGTAAGTTTAACCCGAGCCCTTATCCTGTGGAAATTTTCATTACCATGTTGCATGGTAACACGGTCCTAGGGAACCCCTGAATACCCCTGCGGCCCTAACCTTCTTTGCAGCCCCATTCATCTCTCTCTGTCCCTTCACTCTGTGTACTGTCTCCTCACTTAGCCATAGCCATGACAAAACTGTCTTTTTCAAAAAACAAAAGATCCACGCCCTACGTACTCTCATTCAACCATTGGGCCGTTCACTCTAATTTTATCATCATCTAACCGCAACACAAACAGGATTATGGTGACTGCAATTTGCTCTGTTAGGAAACACTAAGGGGCAGCTAGTCAAGTCGTAATTGTGTAATCAACTGAGTGTTGCCTTCCACTCCTCATTACAGCCCACCCATACCCGTCAGCCAGGTCATGTGGTAACGAACCATATGTTCTTTATGTCCATCGTGAAGGAATGACAGTCAGGTGGCGTTGTGCCCTAACAAAGGCAACAGTTTAGGGCTGTTTAACCCTGACATTGAACATCCAAACCATTCCCTGTCAGCCCCAACATGCTGGTGGACCTTTCCCATTGACAGTATGGGTGTCTCATGTGGATGTATATTCTTCCACTGACTAGGGCAAGGGTGTTGCCAATCCATTAAACAACCCGTCAGATTTGCATATTTAAGGAGGAAGAATGCTTTCCTTTTGATTAGGTGGAAGGCATCTAACTAAAAGAAGCTAAATAGGCAATTGCTAGGAATGCAGGCGAGTTATGCAGTAACACATTTCATTTATTAGTATTTGGGAGTCAGTAGGTCCACTCAAAAGTCCTCCGCTATCGTTTTCAGTATCACAAGCTCGTACTGTTAAATAAAGCTCGATAAATATAGGGGGGTAAGTGAGATCTTGAACCTCCTTTGATCCTTCTTTCATTCACTATTTTACGGCAAACATCCTCAGCTACTAGGTTTATTAAGGGGATTTTGGGACAATAATGAATAATCCTTAGCATATCCCTAGGATTATGATAGGATGACACAGCTTCTCTTGTTTCCTTTTTCTTTGAATGCAGGAGGCAGGTTTGGTCACTTTGGTGTCCAGTTTTCATGACCAACTACAGAAAGGACGCAGCTTACTCGTGGAAGGAAAGTATTACATAGAGGCCTCCTAAAACAAACTAGAGTAACTGGAGCTGAACATTTCTCAAGCAGTCATCTACACATTGCCCTGTTACATTTTAAGCTTCTCGATTTCTAAAGGAAGGAACTGAAACAATTTGGAGCTACAAAGATAGTTATAAATTTGTTAGCATTGCATAAAAACATTCCTCCAAGAGTATGCTTTTACAATTCGATCCGATCTATCCCTTCAAGTTAGGGAGACTGACCACAATTGCAGGATCAGGTTGACTTTCTTTCATTTTGGTCATAGCAAGTAGCTAGAACTAACCAGGACTATTCAACAGTGGGGAACTCATGCAAAGAGGTTTTAATTGATCTCATACGATGAGATGCTCTCACACAAAAACTTCTGAATAGTATTTTCTCCCACAATCTGCTGGAGTGCTAGATAGGCCTAAATCGAGGATTTAATTGATCTCATACGATGAGATGCTCTCACACAAAAACTACTGAATGGTATTTTCTCCCACAATCTGCTAGAGTGCTAGATAGGCCTAAATCAGGGTCATTAGCAGGCATTAGGCTTCGCTACAGAAGCCATGTCTATATCTCATCCGTTTTTGGAGGACAACGGTTTTCCTTACTCGAGGTTTAAGGGCAGTTCTCATGTTCGCGAACATGTCTTCAGTTTTGCTTTGTCACCGGGACATCAACTTCCAAAACGTTCTCACCCAAGATTCTCCAGCTAAATGTTACTATTCTCTTGTTGATTACAAGGGGATGATGGGAAAGCATAGAAATTGGGCCAAAAATTCAGCCGCACGCATGAATTGCAAGTGAAGCTCGTCAACTGCCCCAACACTATGGCCATACTTCTAAATAAAATGCGACAAAAGGTTTGCATTTCAAAGGAAAACGCCACATTATCTACTACCAAAAGATATTCTAGACTCCTAGGAGTGTTAAGTCCAAACTACTTTGGGTCTAAAGACTTGATCCTATATTGCCAAATGATCCTTTTCTCGCCTCCAACCTAATACGTTCCTCATTAAATGCTCCATATAATCAGCAAATGCAACATGAATCGTCAAACAAATACAAAAAACATAAAAAATACAAAGGTTCATACGGGCACATTTAAAGAATTATGCTCCTTTGAAACCGACCAACCGTTTGGTGAACCTAGAAATCAAGGGCTACCGACATGTCAGGCAGCAGGGAGTACTGCCTAGTAATACTAGAGTCTAGAGGCCAACGTGGAGCTCCACTCCCAGACAAACCAGCAATGTCGTATAGTATGCAGGTCAAATTGCCGAACCAAATTACCAGGAATTCCACACCTTTTCATATCAAACTTAATTTTACGAATAAGCTTTAGTACATTTACAATTACAAACATATTTAAAATATCTGTTGAAAATACTTTGAATACCTTTTATTAAGCATTATTTGAATATGACAACACATGCTTTTAATTGTTAATGAATGTCTGCTGAACTCTAGTACATGTACTTCTAGGAGGCTCTAGAATTAGTTTAGTCCTAATAGGGACCTTGAGTTGTGTTGAGATATAGCAGTAAGCAGTAGCCCCAACCAAGAGTGAGTGTTGTGTAAGCTTCTCCATCTAAGATCCTTAGAGGGTGTACTCGGGCTCTTAGGTCAGTATACTTCTCTGAGGGTTGTCAAATATCCTTTTACTTGCGCTTGTGAGACTCTTTTATATTAGAGTTGTGTTGTGGATTAGACTTACGCCAAATCACTGAAACTGTTCACTAATTTTCTCAAACAGTGTCAAACATCATCAGCAAGAAACTGTTCCACCAGTTCATCGAAGATGTGAGATCTGAAACTTAGACCTTCTACAAGTCTAGCATCAACGCTAGCACATCTGCCACCATAAAGAGTAGAAAGGTAAAACCAATCTCTAGTCACGCCACTAATGAGCACTGAAAAGTATGCGGAGCGGAAACAGCCTCCAATCCACTTATATGACAGCTCCTCGAGAACTTTTCTCAAAAGAATATTTCCAAAAAGAACCCAGATAATGAGATCGTAAACCTTTACAGTCAAGATTACATGGATTCAATTTAAACACCGTCTCGTCTAGCCACATCTCGTGCTTTATTTGCAATAAAGGCAGCACCAATTATTCGATGATCTTTCATAAAAGCACTCTGCAAACATGTAACTGCAGTTGATAATACCTCCCTAAGTCTAAGAGAGAGGACCTTATAACTTTGACACTAGAAGTCTAACAGGCATGGATCAGTCTTTCACAGGGACGAGGGCAAAAAATCATGACACCAGAGCTATGGAATTCTGTGAAAACATGGACAAGATCATCTTTGATGACATCCTAACAATCTTGGGTAGAAAGCCGTAGTAAAACCTCGATCCAGGAAATTTCTCTCTTCATGCCAGAAACCACATATTTAATTTATGTGATATAAAAGTGTATCTCCAAACATTGGTGTGACTAAGAAGAGATAGGGTCTCAATCCAGAAATCCAGACCCAATAGAGCTCTAAATTACACAAGGGGACTCTTAAATTCCAGCTTTCCCCACCCCCAAAAAGGAAAGAGATAAAAAGAAGAGACTACAGGGGCTACAGAAGCATTGCACAAACAATAGAACCAACAAGGCAACAACGATTCTACTTAGTTAACAACCTAACCACAGAAGTTTTTTAGGCAATATGTATACGGATATAAATTATTCTAACAAGCTCTCAGTTTTATCCGAAATAAAATTAGAAGCAAGATGAAAGAGATAATATTATGAAGGGTGTGATATCAAAAAAAAAAAAAAAGACTCCTAGGTAATATAAATGCTAATGACCATGAGGAGATCATAGTGTGTCTCAATGGCTAATTAGTGGTTCTGTTTTTTTTGTAAGATTTGCTTTTTTTCCCCACAATGGGATGAATAAAAGCTCTAAAAAAAAAAAAAAAAAAAAAAAAAAAAAAAAGAAAAAGAGAGAGAGAGAAGGGATTCCCACTCTAAGATAGGCTTTTCCTCTTCATTGCCTTAAGGAGATGCGAGGGATCGCTAGAAGGTTCTCTTTATTCAAGATCTTGGCCGACAGACTCAAAATGCAATGGATGTGCAACTGAAGCCTGAGGTTGCCCTTGAGATGGTTAGTTGTTTCAGGGAAGCTATTAACAAGGCCAATCATCAGATATTAAAAGGGAATTACTAGTATACTGTATTGTTATCTGGCATATTTAATCAAGATGGATAGACGAGTACAATTGGACTGTCAGTGGTAGAGCAGGTTACTGATAGACAAAACAAGCAACTAGCTCAGAACAACCTGCCAACACCGTCTATAGGATGTGATCTCAGGATTCGATGTAGATGGGACTAGAATCAATATACAGCAAGCTGATTCTCCGGATAATAGAAAAGACGGATGAGCCGATATCAAGAAAGCTCAGATGATGACTGAAGCATATACGAGGAAGGTGGGTACTTCTTAGGTTATACTCATCGTCTTCAAAAATGAGATGAGGATGTTACATCTCATGAATGACACTTTGCGAGTGAATCTATGTCCGGAAACACCGTACTTTTTAGATACACATTAATATTGAAAATTTGAAATAAGAAACACATTACAATAACAGTGACAAGAAGTCCTTCATTAAGCCATTAAAACTAAAACTATCATAACTTAACCAGTAAGACTTCCTTTCAAAAAAAAAAAAAACAGTAAGACTTGCGTAGACTTCTTGGTCATAGTTAATTCGCTTCCTTGCTCCAAGTGGATCACCAATTAGTTTTGCCTCACTATGTGAAACCAACAGCTTGTTTAAAATCATAGCCTCGTCCTTAGATCTTTTTGAAATTTGGAAGGGTATCATACCACCTCCATTCACTTTATTTCAGACATATAATACCTCAACACCTTTAGTTGGTGATCACCAGAGTCATCATCAAACAAATTCAAATCATACAGCTTGTGAGGCCGTCTTTTGAGCGAAGATTGGCCAAAAGGGCCAAAAAGAGGCCTTCCTTCCTGAATTCCTCTTGCCCAGCATATAATCATCACTTTCCTTATCAATGACCAATCAAACTACCCATCTTCCTCCAGCCTTCTGTCTTCTAATTGCATCTAGAGAGGAATTGTATAAAGCACCAGATACCTCACATGAAGAACTGCCCACCTCCCTAAGAACCAGAGAATTAATAGTATGGTTTTCAATCTGCACGCCATCCACCCTCTCATCCTTCTTAACACCAGAACCTTCGCCCTTATTATCAGTGTTCAAAACAAAATCTGTTTCTCCACATGTTCAGTTGAAGTTATGTTGGAAAGAAAATGCGTGACTCTTGGAAGTATCTTTCACCTTGGTCAATAGATGGAAGAATCAACTCTATCCTTCTTTGGGAGTACTTGGGTTTAACTGGCAAGGGCTAAAGATGTTGGTGGTTAGCAAAACGAGGTCAGGAAAGTCTGCTGATCGCAAAAGGCTGAAAGAGACAGTCTTGGCTATTTGGTGATACATCTGAAAGAAGAGGAACCGGTAAAACATTGAAGCTAGACCGTATGATTTATGACTTGCAAATAATGGTATCAACTATTGCATTTAGGCCAAATACTTGCCCATTTTGATTTCTAGACAAAGTTCTACATTACAGTCAGAGCTATGACTGTTTGTGCTTTCAACCCTCTTTTTGTATATGGGTCACAAGCGGACCCTTTTTGTGTATTTCTAATTAAGTTGATGCTATTTGTTAAATAGTAGAACCATTCATCAGAGAGTTTTGGTGGAAGGGTGAACCAAGTTTACATAGCACATCCTTTTTCTTCTTTTTGGGAAAGGGACTTTATTTTTTAATCGATTTTCTAATCCTTTTATTCTTTTCAGTTATTACCCTGCAAACAGTCCAAAGGACTGTTTAACCTCGATTGAATGTCCAATCTAATGAGGAAGTTAGAACTTTCCTACGGACTGGGAATAGGGCGAGGAGAGTGTGCCAAACCAAACTTAAAGTGTGAGATACCCGCATGAACAGCAAGAGGGAGGGTGACTTTATGATTAGCAAGGCTTTCCACCAAAAGCCCCAACGTTTGGTAGATGCCGTTATGCGGTCTTGGCAAACGTACTTATTTCACAACACAACATGATAAAAAAAACACCTTATCAGAAAACTTTTATTGTCTCAAAGGAACTGCAAGTGTTTATAACTTAACAACTTCAAGAACTAATTGTACTCTGATGCTCTGGTAACTGTAATAGCTGATATCTTGGAGGATTTACTTGTCCTCTGATTCTTTGGTGAATTTAAAGTAGTTGATGTTCTATAAAAAAAAAAAAAAAAAAAAAAAAAAAAAAAAAAAAAAAAGATTATCTAGGGGGAAATTAACATTCTAAGACACGCTACAGATCATCTTCTGTGTCAACAAAAAGAAAACGATGCAGATTGCAAAGATCTTGTCAATAGAAATTAAGATTACAGCCGCAAGCCAGGACATAACTCAATTTCAGAAATGCGTGTAATACAGCCACAAGCCCAGAATATAACTCAATTTCAGAAATGCGTGTAATCACATCCAAAAGAGATTTCAAGCCTACAAAGTTAGCAGATAGAGTCAACGGAATACCTGCGACAAGATGTAATCCGCTTGCTGTTTAGCATAGTAGCCTTCGGGGGGATGAAGTTTACCAATAATAGGTAACAACTCTGCATCCGTCAACAACCTGTGAGCAACAAATACATTCATGGCGTCATGTTACATGGCATTGGCCACACATCATCAACTACAATGACTTGTAATTTATCTGGTGGGAATGAAAAACAAATGCCCGAAAATAGATTCCAAAATGTTTTGGTCAGTACCCATCACCATCTTTGTCAAGCTGATTGAACAACTTCTTTGCTGCAGGAGTATCTGTATCATCTGAATGGTGCGAAGAATTGTAACCTACATCCTCGTAGTTTCTCACCAAGTCAAAAAGCCCATGAAAGAATTCCTTAAAGTCGACCATGCCATCTTTATCAGTGTCCCTTTCCCTGAGGGTGGGGGCAGACGTAGAAAGAATATTATCATTAATAACAATCGCCAAGATTGATGCGCATGTTAAGAATCCAGAGGCAACACTTATACCATAGAAAACATGGATGAAAGAATCCCACTCCAAGACAAGGTGAGCTTCACAGTATACAGTTGATTTCTATCATGAAATTTTAACAACAATGTCCCACACAACCTGTTCTGCCATGATACAATCTCCACCAATAATTTACACACACAAACACACGTTTCCTTCAATTTTATTGAGGGTTCTCAAAGACGAAATTAGGTATATAGAGTAATATCAAAATGAAGAACATAGCTATACATTAATCTTGTGTTATATAGACTCCGTTTTACCGCCAC
Source organism: Spergularia bocconei (assembly GCA_963457585.1). Lineage (NCBI taxonomy): Eukaryota > Viridiplantae > Streptophyta > Magnoliopsida > Caryophyllales > Caryophyllaceae > Spergularia > Spergularia bocconei. Next base: position 984,014 of record OY734958.1, read on the forward strand.
ATCCAACCCTTCAAGGATCAAGCTAGTATCCTTTTATATATGATGACAAAGTGTATGACAAAAAGCACTCAGCTCGCAAAATGGCTAAGTCAAACATCAGGTCAACACTGTATCTAAGGCAGTAACTAGATGCTAGAGAACCACCATTCAAGAATTTGAACTTCTAGGTACTCGAAAAACCAACAAAGGCAAAGACAATAATGACTTGACCCGTACAAAAAGAACAGAAAATTAGAGAAATCCAAATTGTAGAAGACAACACAAATTGAAAAAAGAAAGTTACTTGCACGTGTGACTGATGAAAATTGTTCAGCATACCGTATTTCCTCCTTGCAAAGCCACTGAAGCAGCTTTGGGTTCTTGGTGTCAGCAGGGTGTAAAAAGCTATAAAAAAAAAAAAAAAAGAGTTTGTCACTGAATTAGGGCTGTTCTAATAGATGAAAAATGATAAACATGAAACTTTCTGCATATGGAGCTTACTCGTTGAACTCTGTGATATTCAGAAGACCATCTCCATTGATGTCAGAAGCATTAAAGTGTTCCTCTTTCCACCAACCCATATCATATCCAAAGGAACTATTATCTGCAGATTCAAATTAGAATTATTAACAAAGACACAATAATAACATACATAGAAACACAGTAGTTGGTTCAGGACTGTATTACTCTGTCTATTGGTGACCATGTTGACCCAACTCCACATAATTCATCACTTTCTCCCTTACAAACAATATCACTTTGTGACTGAATTTAAATTTTCATCCTTAATTGGTGAACCAACTAGCCCGCAACTACTAAATAATCATTCTAGTACCTTTTCTTTTGACGGCTTTTTCAAACTCTTGTTAAACATGTTTCAATACTATTAAAACTGCTCAAATTGATCTTTAAATTTTATGACCTACACAAGACGGTTACATATGGCGATTCATGATAGCCAACCCCAAATCACTTTGGGTATAAGGCTTGTTGTTGCTGAGGATGATGTGATCGGTTAAGTACTAAACGAAAATCCAAAACAAATGAGGATATCCAAGAAAAGCAAAGTGCAAAGCGTGAAGAGAATAAACCAATAAAAAAAAATCGCAAAACTTAACAAGTTACAAAGAGACTTATAGGAGTCAGTTATAAAAAAATCAAGGGGGAAAGAGCTACGTCTATATAAAAAACGCTGCCATACACCCACAGGACAACACCAAATTTTACTACTAACAACCCTCTTTACCACCCTTGTCCTATACTCCCGATAATATCTTACATACTACATTGATTTAGGGTAGGCATAAATCCACGGCATGAATCAACTGATCCACGCTCTTTTGTGCCTAGCAAGTCATAGACCCCAGCGATTTAATGAATTTCCAGGCACAAAATAACGTGGATCAGTTGATTCTAGCGTGGTGTTATCATTACCCTTGATTTATTTGGTAGGTTTTGGATCAAATGTTAATGAGAACTTGATCTAAACACTTATCTAAGCATAGTATATCATTAGCTAATTTGTTGGCTAATTATATACAAGGCTTTATGGTTAAAATCTCATTGAAAACTAATCCTTTTTGTGAGATTTTTGGAGACCTTCTTTGGTGGCTCAAAGGAGAAGATTTCCTACTTTGGAAATTCAAGTTAAGGAGGAGGATCACCATATATAAGCAGCTTGAAAACCTTCTTTGAAGATGTGCTCAATGCCAATTTTAATTAAGGTATAAAAACTTGTCTTATACACTTTTTATTGCTTTAAATTTTACATGCAACCAAGATCCTTAGCTAAACTTAACTTAGTTAGAAGTAATAAGTACTAATTAGAGGAGTCTAATTAGAGGCTAAATAAAGATGAAGTGTCTTATAGTTGTGACATTGATTGAAGGTAGTTTCAAAATTTATTTGACGTTGAGTAATGTGGTAAATTGGAAAGTATAGAAATTGATGTTGTAATTCTAATCTAGTTGCATTCTGATGTCATTTTCCGAATAGCGGTGTCATGTTATGTAAAACATTGGTGTGGTTGTCTTCCTTTTCTGTCCTACTCATTTTTTGAAATCTACCCCTCTCCCCCCCCCCCCAACACACACACAAAGGAGAGAAGATAGAGCCCACAAATTTCTAGATCTACCGACCACTGGATCCTAAGTTGCAAAGATAAAAGGATTCCGGCCCCCAAAAAGAAGACCCAAGTAAATGATTGGCTCCCCTCAAAATAAAATCAAATAATAGTAAGTAATTGACGAATGGAAAACATGATAGCCAATTGACCCTACTAACTTAATTTCAATGTCCAGATATAACATCTCGGCATGAATCTACTATTTAATCATTAGCGTGTCCGTACTTTTGAATTACTTGTCATCATACCTCATTCTTTTCTACCACTCTATCCCCATGTATTTATCCCTATATTCCTTGTCTCTGCTTCATATGTCTCAAACCAAGTAAATTTGGATACCATGTGGCATGCATAAGTTGTTAATCTATCACAATGAAGTATGAACCCATAACTCGGCCAACAATAACAGTCAATAGCAAATTTCTGGGTTGTACTAGAGGAAAACTTAAAGGTCTATGACTTGCATACACCTTGCAGCTTGCGCACCCCTAAGCTGGCAGCATAGAACTCTTGAGGCTCACACAATGCACTTAAAGCTCACTTGAGGTGCATCAAGCGCACACTCGCACAATGATGCTGTCCAGAAACTCTTTCCTACATTTCTTAATTCTATTTTTTCACTTGTCCATTACTCTACTTCTTGCTTTCTAGACATAAAACGATATGTTAGCATAAAAGTCAAACCAAGCTGAATGAAAAACAAAGAAAATGTGGGCATAGTGACCAGGAAATAAGTGTAAAAAAGTATAAGTATCTCTATTGGCCAAATGAATAATAAAAGGACCAGATTGTGTGAGCAAATTATCACTCAAAATGGGGCTAAGAAAAGAATAATGGAGATGAATAATCTTGAGCACTAAAAGAGGAGATGAATGATGGGGCTACAAAAGAAGGAGGCATTCACATTAAAGAAGTTTTGGCTGGGAACAAAGCCTTGCTAGCTAATGAGTTAGGCGGTTAGGCCCGTTCCGTCTACGGAGTTATCTGGCATCCGTTGCACCTGGACCATGTACATGTAGGCACCTTTACTATCTCGAGTTGACCATAGCACTCTCAGCATAGAAAGGGTATCGTGAGTGTCTGAGATGATCTTATTTCCCTCATTTGGCTCCATAGATGCTGGCTCTTTTGTGCTGGCTACATGGACTAAAGGGCAGCTTTTCAAGGCAAGGCGGCAAGCAAAGCATATGATTCCATCAGAATTAAGTACGGCAAAAAGCAGAAATGTAAGGTTATTTGGCATCCCGCAAATGACCAAAAGGACAGTTTCATTGCAAACTTAGCTAGTCAAAGGGCTTCGAGTAGTGTGGACAACTTATGCAAAATGGGAATGATGATTGTAAAAAGTGCTGTCTGTGCTTGCAGGCTTCTGAAGATCATAAGCATCTAAATTTCTATTGATCTCATGCGAGGGCCATCTGGGATGACATTCTCAGATGGCTAAATGCCTAAATCTCCCTCGTTCTAAAAGAATAAGGGTTCTCAATTTTGTGAATGGGAGTGTACATGAGGAGGTAGTTGATTTCCTCAATGCTTAGCTCCTTAGTGTGTTCTTTTAGGTAAGTACCTTTGCCTTTTATTCCCTCTTTGAATAAATAAAATGCTCTTAATTGCTTGCAGAAAAAAAATAATAAAGAAGGCCATCAGTGATGGCATGTTAGTTTTGCTCTATCCGAATTGCAGGAATCACAGTAAATTGCCAAGCTCAGCTATGCAGCTCCATTCCGGAGTATGAATATCAAAGATGACAAGAAAGAAAGCCCACAGATCCCAGCCATCGCTTACTGCTTACTTTGTCTAAAAGGCAATACTAAGCCACAGAGTTATCTATCTTTCACCCAGAGAAGAAAGAGCACTTGAGTACTTCAAAAAGAACCAAAATAAGCTACTCAAGCAGATATTCAAAGCTCTTTAGGAATATGTTCTCTTGATCCTACACTTAACAACAGCCTAAAGATTTTTTCATCTTAGCTCTAGTTACACCCAATGCAGACTGTTGATACTTCCAAACCACAGCTAATTCCACTTAGATGAAGCACACTGACATCATTATATGTTCAAAATGTAGTATTTGACAGCATGTCCTGAATAATTCACTTGATCTTAAATCAGAACTTTTAAATCTCGGTCCCAAAATCAACATATTGGCAATATCATACACCAGATAAGCCACCAATGTCCCTGCCATCAAGATTGAATCACAAAAGTAACACACAGTTGATGGCTAGAACAAAACTACTCAAGCCACAGTCTCACACTCATTTAATATAGTACGGAGTATAAGATACTAAAAACTTCCTAGCCCTAATTAGTTTCACAAAAGACCACCCTATTCAGATAAGATCAGAACTTGTGACGGAAATTAAAATTCCACAAAGTCATACAAAGTACAAGTTGAAACAATTCAGTTAGCAAATCACTAGAGTCCAAATACATCAAGATGCAATCACAATTGAGCAAAAACCAACATCCTCTTGACCAACAAATCATCAAGATCCAGTCGCTCAACACCATTAATACTCCCTTGATCCTAAATTTGGCTTATATTCCTGAGCCATTCATCTCAATCAATCTCGACAAGAACGCATTGCCAAAACAAAAGCCAACAGAAAGAAACCACCAATATCCTGATCCTAGTAAATCAAGCTAACATCAGAATTCACCAATCTTCCCCACGCTGATCCTAGTAAGTCAAGCTAACATCAGAACTCACCAATATCCATCCCCCTGATCCTAATAAGTCAAGCTAACTTCCTCCGCGCATCAAGATTCTTCTAACCATTACTTAGATAACTTAAACGTTTCCTTAATCGGCCAATAAGTTATCTTTTGTGATCATTTCTTAACTAATAAACGAATATCTCTAAAATCAGCGAAAATAGAACAATCCCTGAATCAATAACAGCTCTAAACACTGCAAAATCCTAATTACTAATTAGTTATCAGTCTCAGTAACACTCATAACACTACAACAATTCAACTAAACCGGCATAAATAAGAAACGAAACCGAAAGCGAGAGCAAGAAATGTCGAAAGAGAGGGGTCAGGACACAAATTACCGTTGCTCTTGACCCAGCTAGGAGGATCATACTCGAAGAAGGAGACGAATCCATCTTTGTTCTTATCATGAAGCTCCATCTCCCTGTGGGCCCGATGAAGGACCTCACGCAAAGCCTGCTGCACGTGCCAGTCAACAAGCTCGTTTTCCGAGACGAAGCCGTCGGCGGGGTCCACATCGATCTTAGGGAAGAGCAACACCAGCCTGTTTGTGACGTTGAACTTCTCCTCATCGTTCAAGTAATCCTCGGCGTCCATGAAGTCCTCCCACTCCGGCTGGTGCTCGTACCCCGGCGCATGCTCCACCGCTTCCTCAGCCGCGTCACGGCGGAGTGCGGTGTCGGCGGCGCGTGCGATTTCAGCGATGTCCTTGTGTTGCTCGTCGAAGTACATGCGCTCCCACTGCTTGTCTTCACGGTTACGCTCGATTTCGGCGACGACGGGGTCGAAGGGGATGGGGTCGTGGTGTTGGCCGTGGCGGAACTCGAGGTGGGGATCGGGGCGGTCGAGGTGGTCCTGTGAGGTGAAGGTGAAGTTTGATTTCACTCTGAGGCGGCGGTGACCGTGACCGTGCCGCCGTATACGATGGTGCTGAGAAGAGGGATCACCTCCACCTCCTCCGCCGCCGTGGTGGGGTTTGGGGGAGCGGGAGAGGAAGAAGAGAAGGGTGACTCCGATTGTGATGTAGAGGATGACAGAGAGCCTCCCCATCGCATCGAAGAGAGAGAGAGAGAATTGCGGGTGAGTTTGACAAATTGAAGTGCGTGGGAAATGATGGTGATGATCAAGTCTTGAGGTGCAAATGACTGACTGACTGACTGGCTGAGTTGAGTGTTTAAGACTTTTCCTGGGTTTGATACTTCATTTATTCAACTGAGAACTGCTGCGGGGTTTAATTCCACAACATGAGATCTTAATTTTCCCAATTAGATCTCCGTTGGCATTCATCAAAACAAGACCTGCATTCGAATAATTTTCCCAACTTAATTGGCATAAAAATGATGAAGGATATTGATGATATGGCTTTGATATAACATAATGATTGGATTACGTTGATGGATGATGATTTGGGGAATTTTTTTTTCTTTCTATGTTCCTTATTTATATAATTATTATTATCATCTTCTTCTTCACATACTGGCAGTCATTATTATGACGGATTTTATAATTGTTACCAAGTTTAGATAGCCATTGTAAGAGGAGGAAATCTAACTATTAAATTTTAGATAATTAATCATAACTGTATGCTTCATTGATTGACCAAGTACTAAAAATATATAAATGAACATAAAATTTATCTAAGCCTAACGTCATCTTCTTCCCCAACCCTAGCCCTACCACCGCCCTAGCCAACGTTGTCCTACACCCAACACCACCGACATACCGGAAAACACAAACTCCGGCATGCGACTCAACGGCGATCCCGCCTGAACCATCACCGGCCCCGTTGTCTCGTCCGTCGTCATCCACGCGCGATTCTCTCTCCAATAATCACTTCTCTTTCCACGCCTCTCACCCATTGATTCATGGGCCCTACCTCACGAAACCTCGTCCCGCCCCTCCCTATACCACCTAGTTGCAACGCCCCTTTATAATCATCGCCGCTAAAGGAAATGGAGGAAGTAGAGAGAAATTGGGGGTGGGGGAGGGCGTCGATGATGCCATGGATGGGGGCGCATGGTAGCCGGTGACCGTTGCTCCCGCTAGTGGTGATGGGCGACGGTTTGGAAGTGGTTGGGTTGCGTCGGCAGGCGACAGTGCTTAACAGGGTGGGGAGCGAGGTGGAGGTTAGTAGGGAGGGGAGAGAAATTGAGATTTTGTAATAATTTTAATATCTATAATCTATAATCTATAATCTATAATCTATTAATAGTCTAGCCTTCCGCGCCTACGTGGCTTGCATTTGTTTAACTGTTAGAGAAAAAAAGCCACGTGTCAATAATCCCACCATTCTCATCCTTCCTCCCCCTACCTAACCTTCTGAGAAATTGAATTGGACGTTTTCCTGCTTTTATGATGTCATTAAACTCCCGTAAAAAAAAAAAAAAAAAAAAAAGCCTCCTTCAACCTCTCGGCTTCCTTCAACCTCCTTCAACTTTTTGGCTTCCGATTTTTATGATTTCATTAACATTGAATCCGTTTAGGCATCTCATCCACCTTTCGTCTTCCCCTCCGGTGGCCTACTTATAGCTAATTTCCTTGACAATCAACTGTTTTTGGTCAGACCGGCGGGAGCTTATTTCATTCCTTGGCTACACGCACAATCATTTCAGGTGCATTCCTCCATTTCTTTATGTACTTTTATTCTTCAACTGTAAATTTCCCCTGATTTTATATTGATTTGATTGATCTGTTGTTGTTGTTGTTGTTGTTGTTTTTTTTTTTTTTTTTTGAGACACTATTACGGTTTTGAATTACAACTCTTTGTATTGCTGATCATGCTTAGATTCGGTTTGTCCATGCATTTTTCCGGAGTTTTGGTCAATTTTCTGAATTTGTTTAGAGGTTAAGTTGTTTGATTGACATGAGTTGTTTTCTTCTCTGATCGTTTCCTGATTGCAGAGAAACTTTGCAACCTCTACTCTGGAAAGTTGGAAAAATGATATCGTTAATGTATTGATTGTCAAATCCCAGGCTGGATTTGCTGCAGTGCTACTAGGAAGACTGGATTACGACAAAGGTGGAGAGAACAATTGGTTTGTTACACTGGTACAGGTTGCAGTTTTCCAGCACTGTTTTCACTGTACAAACTCATAGGCAAAGGAAAAGACCCACACTTACACACCTGCAAACCAGGTTTCTCCCTTTAAGTCTGCATCAATTTACATTTACGTTGACTATTTCTGGCACCAATGTGTATGCTTTAATCAATAGACTGTAAATACACGCCATTCTCTACATTTTTTCTTATATGCGCTTTCCAACTGGCCTTCACTGCCTTTCTAATAAACTTCCAACCATCTCAACTACCCTGCTTTGCTTGAACGTTGGCTCTTCCCTCCCCAAAGTGTGTATCAATAAAGGCAATATGTGTTTGGCTAAATTGGTTCTAATACTATTGCCAGTTTAGCAGGTTACGGCCTATTATTCATGGAAAATAAGAAACAAGATAGGAAACAGAGTTATAACAAATTTGCGGATTATACAAGAGTTTGCGAATGAGGGTAGGAAAAACACAAGGAACAGGGGAGGGAACAGAGTAGGGAACAGGGGAGGGAACAATTAACATAAAACACAGATATGGACTTGCTGAGTTACTGATTCTCTCAGTTCTTACGCAATAACTAGGAAACTCTACCTAGAATAAACTCACGTAGATTGATTCTCCCTTTGATTAATTATTTAGGAAATTATGAGAGGGTATAATGTATCTATCTTTTGACTAATGTTTACGTAAGTTGTGTATCTATCTATGCGAGGTTGGTATATTCTGATGAGTACTCTATTATAGTACGTAGTCCTCTAATCATTATTTCTTTAATCAATGTTCCTAATAAATGATAGACTATGATCTTCATTTTTTTGAGGATTCAGCATGAAACATTGAAACAAGAATCACCGACCCGAGGCCGTGCATGATGAGTCAAGAACTTGTATGAATGAATCACATTATCCATTAAACTGGCAAATTATTGTGGATTTCTGTTACTATATTCCTTGACGCAGATCAAACAAGTATAACAACATCGAGTAAAGCGAGATGATATAGAAAGAAAAAAAGTCTGTAACCTGGCCATGGGCATGAGACCGTCACGCTGTAGCCAGCCATGTTCGAGGCGGTACAGTTCCCAGCATGCCGATTTCACATTCCAACTTTACTTTAGACGGTGCTCTTTCGTGCGTGACACTATCAGCGGCTCAGTAAAACAGTTTTGAAGTTCGATCTATGTTTCTGTACGGGTAGATCAACCTCATTTACCATGTTTGTACGATAATTACAGCACCTCAGTACCTCACGTTAGCATTACAGTAGTATTACGGCACCTCACGGTAGAGCATTACAGGTTTACAACAGCATTCCAGCAATATTCCAATATTTAGCAATGTTACAGTATCTAAATTTGCAATGTTGCGAGATGATTTAAATTTCGACGTGTCTCCTATTTAATTATCACTTCAGTTCCAGTATCTTTTGATACTCCATAATTTAAGCCTAATGTAGTTATCACTTCAGTTCCAGTATCTTTTGAAGTTTTGTTTTTTGCGATGTAACAAGTTTGAAGAGTATATATCAATATATATTATGTTACTTATGTATATAAAATCTATGTGGTTTAATTGTTGATGTTGTTTTTTGACTTTGTAATGTTAGATTAGACCAAGAAAAATCATCAAAGTCGAATTAACAAACAAACTACAAATTAGAAAACAAATCGAGTTCATAATCAATCAAAATTTTCGAGTTAACAAAAGAACACAAATCCATGAACAGCAAAATTAATAATGAGAAGATTAATAGATTCCAGTATTTGTAACCTTGAGCGTGATTGAAGATATTGATTTAGATGAGAGAAAAATGAAGGAAGAATGAAGGGGGAAGAAGACATCGGTAGAAAGAGGTTGAAGAAAAAAGAAGCAGAAGGAAGAAAGTGGTTACGACTTACGAGGGGTTTGGTGGGCTAGGGGTTATCAAATCGAAAATGGTAGAGCATACTAGCATAGAACGAAATCCATTTTGCATAGAAACCCAAAAAGTATTAGCAGGTTTCGATGGGTTTTTAAGTAGGCGTTTTTTCAAGGTAATCGTATCGGACGCGGTGTCGATTAGTGAACGGGTTTGTAGAACTACAATTGTATTATTAGAATTGAAGTACTAATGAATGTTCAACGAGTTAAGTAACATCACTCATACTTACAATTTTTTTTAACTTTTTATTCACTACTCTAAAACATATCCGCTACGAATAACAATGTATAAACTCCGGCACGAGTTGTTGGATGTATTAATGTCCTATTCCCACAAGTAAAATAGGACGAGTTATTAACGAATATGTTACATGGTACTATAATAGCAATAAATAACAATCAGGTAATGAACAGTGTTAGATCAATATGGTTCATAACATTGAAAATAGCGGGTGACTGGCTATAGAAAATGGTTCGTTCTCAAGGCAAAATGCGAATCAAGGATCATAATGATCACTTAGAATCTTTTAAGAGATTTAATATTGTTCTCCTATTCCCGTTTTTTAAACTTATGACTAAATTAAAATAGTACTATCATGTAAGTTTATATTTGTACATTCAATTATTTGGTGTAAAATAGAGTTAAAAAGGTAATATGATATAACAATCATTTTCGAATAGATCAATTGATACAACTTTAATTTAAAGATTAATAGAATCCAAAATTGTGCACAATGAATTATTAGACTCAATACACTAAGCATATTGCCACTTTACTTCCAAGGTAAATTGTCACAAGAGTATAATATAAAATTAAACATGAATTTCAATTCACTTTTTTTTTTGGCTTAATTTCGTGTCATCTTTTTAAACACGATTTATTATTATTATTATTATTATTATTATTATTATTATTATTTTATTATTATTATTATTATTATTATTATTATTATTATATTATTATTATATGAAGGTTCAAAAATAGTTTACAAGAAATTGGTGGGGAGCCGAGATACTATCTGAGCCCCCACACCTTTCGCTATTATTTTTTTATTATTATTATTATTATTATTATTATTATTATATTATTATTATTATTATTATTATATTATTATTATTATTATTATTATTATTATTATTATTATTATTATTATTATTATTATTATTATTATTATTATTATTATTATTATTAATCATCGTGTGATCATTTCGCATTATTTACAAGTGAGTTTAGGGGGAACGAATCTAATGAGGTTTTACCAAAAGATATGCATGTCAAAGGGGATTGGACAATATGGGTCATGACCTAGAACTAGCGGGTTCATGACCCAAAACAATGGATCCACGGGTCAACTCAATTTGACCCAAAGATATCTTTGTAAAACCAAATTCAAAATAATATGGCATGGGTATCATCTTAGTATTACTTCCACCGTTCAACTCAAATACCCATATGACTTTTTACGGGCTCGAGACACAACTTTAACCATTATCTTTTACATTAACTGAAAATTCCATTACTTTTATGAAAGACGTCAATCCTTTGCTAAATCATAATATTCCAACATATCATGTACGAGATAAAAATAAATTACAGAATAAAATCTATAAAACCGCAAATTTTGATGCATGTTTAGGTTAAATCATCTTAATTTTACTTGGTGAATGGTCAACCGCGCCAGGTTTAACCCAAAAATATGCGGACTGAAATGGGTTCAAGTCAATATGGGATACGAGTCATAAAAAATATGTTTATTACCCCGAAATGGGTTGGATTCCAACAAGATACCATATGAGTTGAATTTTGACAGATCTAACAATTTTTGTTTTTTTTTTTTTTTTTTACATTTTCTACACATCTATTAACCTGACCAATAAAAATACATATATAATCAAATATTGGAGTATAAAAGGAATTTTCTACCTATATCATATAACAGCCCGTGACCACTCCATATTTGTTTATTCGGGATGAGACCACACATTTAAATCTAAATATAGAAAAATATTTTGACCTTTAGATTGTTATGAGCCAATTGATCAAGAACAATTCAATTGAAGGGAGAGGATTGTAACTTTTTTTTAATGATTTAGAGGCAATTTTAAAAAGTAAAATCAATATAAGATTTTATTCTGAACACAATGACACACTATTAAATCCTAATTGTTCACCTCTAAAGCATTATTCTATCTCTTGCTCAGTAGTGTACAAATAGTTGTTCTCATGAGGTACATACTCTATTGCATTGTACTGAAGGCTTAATCACTTTTGCAATAACAAAAAATTTAAAACAGACCCGTGAATGCACGGGTACAAAAACTAGTTATCTATTAATAGGTTAGCATCCGCGCTGATGTGGCAGCTAATGGAGATATTCTTAGCAAAAAAAAAAAAGCCACGTCAGACACGACGTGTCGGCCTACTGTTAAGTCTGTTCTTTTTCCTCCACGTCATTCACGGAGTATTAACTTGGTGGGCCAAAAACAGAAAATAAGTCGGTCAAACGACTTCAACTTCAATACAACTTTCTTCTCCCCCGGCATCTGTTCTTGACTATACGAATTCTTGATTTTAATGGCAATCTTTATTATCAGTTTATGGCGATGTTTATTATCAGCGGCGCTTATGAAGTCAGAGTGTCGTTCCGTGCTTCCATATCATTTTATTTACAATGGTTTTTCGCCTCTGTGTCGCCGTTTGTTAAATTTGTTTTGTAAAGCCTTCTTTTTGATCTGCTTCTCTCCTCGCATACGGAACCACTTTCACTCTCTACAAGCCGAAAAATGGAAGTCTTCGACACCGACGCCGGAGGCATGGACTTCGGCGATGCAGCAGCAAATTATGATGGGCGGCGGAGGCATGAACTTCGGCGACCTCGATGCCGATGCCAAACCCGAGCAGAAAGTCGGCGTAGAACATAGGCGATCAAGGCTTATTGAAGAAGCTTCTCAAGGAAGGTGAAGGGTTGGACACTCCTGAGATTGGCGATGAAGTCGAAGGTTTTTCTCCCTCTCTCTCCTGTCAAATTTTTTTCTAACTTTTGAATTAAATTTTAATTGGTTAATTCATTTGTTGATTCTTCAATCACAAATTAAAAAAGTTTATTCCACTCATTTTCTCACTCTCGCATTGACTCTACTTACAAGTGAATCAATCCACAAGTGTAAGTGCACTCTCTTTCTATTTCAATTGTGTGTTTTTTTTTTTAATAAAATTGACATTTCGGACCATGATCCTCAATTATTCTTAGATTATCTTAGATTTTAGCTTGTGTTTTCATATGGGTATTTGATAATTGTGTAATTAAGAGTGTAATTATGCTGATTTATGCATAAATTTGCACTTTTTACACTGGTTTTGGAGATTATGGTATGTGGGGTTTTCATGGGGTTTGTGTATGAAGAGAAATGTGGGAGTATGATGAATATATTAAGGACAAAGACTGTAATTTTTAAGTAGTAGTAGTAGTAGTGGGAGAAAGTGTGTGTAATACGTATGTTGTTTTGCAGGTTTGGTGAATGGGGAAAAAGGTGAAGCTGAGGATACTGATGGTGTCTGATTTCTTCTATCCGAATTTCGGGGGCGTGGAGAGTCACATCTGTTATTTATCACAATGTTTGATTAAGCTTGGTCACAACTCACAAGGTAATTGAAGCATTTTCGTCCAAATTCAGTCTTTAAAATGTGATGAAAGTTTATGTAAGTCAGTACATAATCTGTTGAGATTGATTGCGAATTATGTCATGATTGGTGCTGTATTCTCAAGTTGGCTGGGAGTTTGTATTGTTTTTGTTGTAATAAATCTAGGGACTTGCTATATGTCGCCCTAAAAATTGCTAATCGTCGCCCTGTATTCGTATAATTACCTCGTATTTTCATTTAGGCCCTTACTTAGTGTTGCTAATCATTTTTTCCCTCCTTAATCATCACCCCTCCTTTATTTTCCCTCCTTTTTTTCCTCCTTCACTGTTTCTTCTACCCTCTTCGAAATCTCCCAATTGCAAAACAAAATCACGAGCTACAACTCAAACAAATTCGAGAGCTAAATTCCGGAGTTTGCATACCTAACAAATTCCTGAGCTTAATAAATTCCTGAGCTGCAATTCAAACAAATTCCCAAACTCCATCATCATCCTGAGCTATGAAATACGTGTTGTAGAAGATTTGAAGAATGCAAAAATGAGTTCAAATGAGAATGTAAGTTATTTTGGAATTCTTGTAATTGAATGTATTTCATCATTCATTGTATTATCTTTGAGTACATTTTGATGATTTACGCCATTTATTTGAGCTGAGAAGACGTTTACATCATCATTGCATTATTTAGAGTAAATTTCGTTCACTTATGGCATGAAAATTGAGCCCAGAATTGTCCTTGGCCGTGTAGAAAACACGGCCCGCACCATGGTCGAGCCGTGTGAAAAACACGGCCCGACCATGGTCGAGCCGTCTTTTTCACACGGCTCTACCATGGTGCGAGCCGTGTTTTCTACACGGTCGTGCATGGTAGTGGCCCACATTTGCTTAAGTAAACATTGAGCCTCGTGTCCAAAAGCTGGCAGTAATATTCGTTATCGAATACGTCATGTCGATGAAAAATATTGTTTCTGAATGAATAAACAGTCTTTTACAATGAATAAATCAATGAATGGGTGTAAATGAGAGTCTGAATCAATGATTTAAAATTTCAATGATCATGTAAAGCAAAATATGTTATTTTTGTCCTTGTTTTCTATTGACCTCGTCAATGACACTCTGAATGAATATAAGTGTATAAAATGAATAATTCAACTATTTTTCACTAAATTTAACTGTTGAATTTAAATTAGATTTACAATATATTGATTTGATGTATATGTAACGTAGGTGAATACACGAGATTACGGTGGAGACAAAGTGAATTATAATCATTTGTTCGTGACGGATAAAAAATTCCCGTCTTTCGACGAAGCCTTCGTTTGGGCGAATGAAATTGCAAAGAGCAAGGGTTTTTTCTTGGTAAAATCTTCATATAAAAGAAACAAGAACAAATACAAGCCTAATTTATGGAGGCAGTACCTACATTGCGAGAACGGCCCTAGAAAACGGAGTGGAGAGGCATCGGTTGATAATCCGAGAAACACTACGACTCATAAGTTAGGTTGTACTTTTGCGCTTAAAGTTGTAGAGACGGAGGACTCGAGTTGGCAATTATGTCTTATGGGCGACGAAAGGGGTCTTCATAACCATGCTTTGGAGGCGTACCCAGAGGGTCATCGACAGAGAGTTAAATTCACCGATCAGGATAAAGCAACGATTCGGATATTGGACGCCGCAAACGTTCGGGTGATACATATGAAACAGATAATCAATGACTCGAAAGAGAGTGGTTGCCACAACTCGAAACAGTTTCACAATGAGAAACAGAAGATTAGACGTGAAGCTATGGGAGATATGGACGTCATCCAATATCTATTTCATCTCGCCGAAAAACACAAGTACATTACCTTTTGTAAGAGCGACGTCGAAACGGGCGAGATGACGCATTGCTTCATGGCACATCCCACGCATGTTCTAATGTTGCAAGTGTACTATGAAGTGATATTAATCGATGCTACGTATAACACTAACAAGTACATATTTCCTCTTGTTGAGATTGTTGGTTTAACCCCCGTGAACTCGAATTTCACGATAGCGTATTGTATGATGCGCGACGAAACATCTGAATCATACTCGTGGGTGTTGGAGCAATTGAAGATTTTGTTGTCTGAATCAAGGGTGCCAACGTGTATCTGCACCGACAAGGAAGCGTCACTCATTAAGCCTATAGCGACTATATTTCCTCAATCGAGACATTTGTTGTGTAGGTGGCATGTCGATAACAATGTTAGGGCAAAGGCGAAGTTGATATTTGGCACCGAGGCATTAGCGAACGCAATCGTGAACGGCTCTTGGAAGAAGGTTGTGGAGGCTCCGACAGTGGTTAGGCTTGAATCAGCATTACAGAACCTAATGTCAACATGGGCTAGGGGTGGCCCGTTTCGGGATTATATAATTGAGGAGTGGATTCCACACCTCGAGAAGTTTGCGTTTGCACATACGAACGAAGTACGACATTACGGGAACAGTTGTACGAGCCGTGTGGAAAGTGCTCATGCGGCTTTGAAGATATGGTTATCGACATGTACGGGGTCTGTCGATTCCGTCTTTCGGAAAATCCACAGTCACCATCGCGCCCAAATTGGACAGATTAAGAGGTTGCTTGAAGATTCTCGTAACAAGGTTCGCTCAACCGGGCTTGGTCGTCCTTTTAGGTTATTGTGTTGTCATATATCTCTATATTCCATTAGTTTGTTGGAAGAGGAGAAGAAGCGGTACGAGAGCCTCGGGTCGACTGTTGTGGAAAACTGCGGTTGTGTATTGCCTCGGACTCACAGCCTTCCGTGTGCTTGTATGATTCACAATGCAATCCAGGAGGGGTACGAGTTCTACCCGTACCATGTATCTCAATTTTGGTCAAGGCTTGTCTTTGAGGAAGGTTCGATAAACGATCATCCTCGTGACGCCCGGACAGCAGAGTTAGATGAGTTTGAGATGTTGGTGAACCAGGGCCGCAACGCACAACCTGCCACGGTACGAGCCCTGAACATTAAAATCAATAGTTTACTCCATCCCGAAGAGGAAGGTATGAAGGAGCCGCAAAGGAAAGAGAATCCAAGGGGTAGGCCTCGTAAAAAGAGCACGAGGGCAGACCCGTCTTGGTTTGAACATGTTGGTCGTATGCCGGACCGCAATTCCGGTTCTAAGCGAAGCAAAAGTCGGAGCAGTCGTAGGCAGTCTCAACCCAGGACAAGCAGTACAGGTGAAAAAAATAACTTTTTTTTAATTTTTTTTTTACTTTAATATATTTAAATTGATTTATTTGAGAGTAAAAATGAATTTATTTGAACTGTTTTTTGTTGACTTTTTTAAAATGAATTTACGAAAATGAATTTTCTTCAGTTTAATAAATGAATTTATTTAAAATAATTTTATTGAGTTTATAAATGAATTTGGGATGAATTTAGGTAAATTAAATTAGGTCATTTGGTAATTTGTATTTCAAAAGATTTATAAATAAAATTAGCTAAATAAAATTAATTTTAGA
The DNA here is from genome assembly GCA_963457585.1 of Spergularia bocconei. Classification (NCBI taxonomy): domain Eukaryota; kingdom Viridiplantae; phylum Streptophyta; class Magnoliopsida; order Caryophyllales; family Caryophyllaceae; genus Spergularia; species Spergularia bocconei. Next base: position 1,000,928 of record OY734958.1, read on the forward strand.
ACTTCCGAAATATAATTCGATAATTAATTATCGTAAATTGCTAATTAAATTGTATTGTCGTACTTGTATGTAGTTCCCGTTGTTCCCGGAGCACCTTTGATGAGAAATTATTGCATTGATGTCGATGTCTTCCCATACAAGCGTCAACTCCCACCGGGAATATTTGATTATCTCATCGGGTGGTTCAATCCTACTGGAGATGGGCATTGCGGTTTCCGGTGTATATCTCACGCCCTTCGTGGAGAGGATGATCATTTTGTACAAATGCGTGTATCCCTCATAGACGAAATTGGGAAACCAATTTATAATGAGATTTACGGCGGTGCAGAAAGTAGAGGTCGTGCAACGAATCGCATTCGTTGGGAAAACAATGGACCGTGCGGAAGGGAAAACTGGATGAGTTGTCCTAATGATGGATACGGTTTCTCTTCGATGCACAACTGGACAGTTGTGGTGTATTATTCTCGTTACCAAGATGACGTGCTTGTTGAGCAGTCGGGGTACACCATTTTACCGATGCGTACTCCTATTGGCACTTCCGAACCTGCCGGAATATTAGTTTTGTTGAACACGGGTAACCATTGGGTTCGCTTGTTTCCTAAAGAAACATTTCCAATGCCACGTGTTGAACCTCAGTGGTCCTATTTGTGTGACCGTGAGCTTATCTCGCGATGGGCAAATCTATATGGAGCACATCACGCCTTGTGGGAGTCGATCATTAGTTCTTCATAGTTAAGTGATAAATCTCAATGTAATAGGGGTTGATTTTGGTGAAAGGCCCTTTGTAGTTGTTCATAATTATGAGATAAACTGAATGTAATAGGGGTTGATTTTGGTGATGAAATACATGAAAGGTCATTCTTCGGTGTATTACATTTGAGTGGCTTGTCGCATTTTCAGTGACTCCTGGATCATCGTACTGAGTTGAGTGAGTCCTCAAATTTGTAGTTGACATGAGTATGGTATGTCGATATGGTGAGCAAATAAACCGGAATACATGTATTGGAAAAGAGATGAAAATAGTACACGAGTTCCGGTAGTGTTCTGAGTACTACTACTACTTACATACACGCCTAAGCTAAGGCCGAGGCAGTGGTGCGTTGGTGCCTGGTACCATTGTTTTTTACAATTAACCGCAATTGACGCTACTAAGGTGTTCAGCGTCCAAGCGGTAGTTGCGATCACATGTGTCAACCTGATCTTAATTTACATAGCATGATCAGGAAGTTGACGCACACACAACCAAAATATAGTGTAGTGTAGTTTGTTTGTTACAGTCATCCAACAGAAATAAATCAGATAATTTCATCCAACAGAACATGACCCACGTCCTCTTCTGCTGTTCTTCTTCTCCATTGCCTTACTCCTAGCCAGCTCCATGAGATTGACCGCTGACTCATTGTTCTCGTCACGACATAGCAGTGCCATGAACACTGGCCGACAGTGCTTAAAGTAACATGAAACCTGCACACATTGGATTACATAGTTACAAAGTTGTTACGGTGAGATTACAGCTTAGTTATCGAACAATAGGCCGAAATCAATTCATTATGAATTAGACGGGAGAAGTATGACATTATAACAACTTGAACAGAATGTCATGGTAATGGTGCCTATTATCAGCGGCAGCAGCATCAATAATACCCAGCTAGTAACATACACTACCACAACAATAACGCCAACGAAAATCTCAAAGAATAAAGTTGAAGTCACCAGGGCTTCAAAATTATCTATATTCCTCACACATTAAACTATAAAATCTACCATTATAATGACGGACAGATCGAAAATATACAAACACAACACCGGCAACCTTTACAAACTATTACATCTACTGTTACGCATTTAAATCACACAAGTAAAACAGAATTACACTAACTACATGCACGTAATGAACCCACAAATTAGCTCATGATCAAGTTACAACTCGATGCTTAATTAGCAGAATCAATTAGTGGTGATTATAACACATTTTGACAAGTACTTCTGTTTCAACGCAGTTTTGAGTGTTAGTATTCGTACCTCTGCAGTATTTGGAACTCCTCTGTCCCATAGGTATATGGCAAGAAGCATCATTATTCCGCAGCTACTTCTGGAACAAAGAACAAAAGCATAAATTTGTAGACTTATATATGATTGAACAACTGACCAAATAAAGGAAATAAGGCAATGACTAGTTTTCTTACGTGTCACGCTGATTAGGAATGCGAGTCAAGTCCGTACGCCAGCTTCGAACCCTATCCCCGTATCCATCTCCTCCAAGTGAATTTAGCAATGCCGCGAACAAGGAGATCTATGTGAGAGTACAATATGTCCCGGTTACATAAGGGAATACTATTATATGGTAATATATAAGGAAATCACATTAGGATTTAGCAATTGTGCTCACCATTTGGCCTTTAATAACTGGGGTATGGTATATAGTGTCCACTGCATGTATCGAGTCCAGCAAAGTAATAGTTTCTTCACCGGCGTCAAAGACGTAACAAAACCAGTGGCTCTCCCATAAAATAGGGAAGAAGAACTGCAACACATTGTGAAATATGAGTGTAAGGGTACATGGTTTTGGTAATAGAGCAGTTGAAGGAGTAGCAGGGTGAATATTTTTACCACTTTGCATACGTCCATGTCAAGATGAGCAGCAGACGATCGAAGCTTTGCAAATGAGTCCTGGAACGTCGCATGATTAGTGCTAAACACCTTCTTGTCCTCTAAATTATACACAAATGCAGAGTCCTACACAATAAGTTTGTACAAATTAAGTACGAGCATTTCATAAAAGTGCATTATGAAAATTATGAAACCGTAAGCCATAGTATGGGTGTAGAGCGCAAACCATGTGGTCCGGGTTGAACATGTATCGCTGTCCAGCCCATTTCTTGTTGTAGAGGACGGTGACGGTCCGAACAAGATCAGTCCGAGCTCGTTGTCTTGGGGCGAAGTTGTCACGTACGTCGTGTACATACAAAAACATCCCATCAACGAGTACGACGTCCAATTTTGGGGAGTCATCTACGACAGCAGGAGCAGCTCCCCGGGTGGCCCTACTATACACAAAACTGGTGAAGTCAGATTTGTTAATACATTAAAATCATAAAAACTGCAAAACAAATTAAAGATCTAACCAATAACATCCTTTAGGCAGTTGAATCGGAGTGTTAGCAAACTTACCCAATCCGAGGATGGTCTTTGTAAGTCGTTATGAAAGCAATCAGTTCTTCAATGTCTTCAGTAGGTTTCCACCCAACCAACGTCCCGCCCGGTGCTATTGCTTGTGACTCGCTAGTGTAGGCAGCGATACGTTGCAACGTGTCATTCACCATCTGCTCAATAGGTGTGGTTGTTGGTGTCCTTGGTGGTCTGTATGAAGGGTGACCCATATCAGTCATTAATCTGGCATTCAACTTCGTAATGTCTACGAAGTCATCCCACCTGATCAGCTCATCGTAGTTCCCCATGGTCTCCTCACGCCTTTGAAGGTCATTCTGTGACCTTTCAGGGGAGTGTATCTCGTCATCAGGTTGTGAGCTGGCCGGGTGTTTGCCCTCTGTCTGGGCCCTCACCATCTCGTCAGCCAATTTCTCGGCCTCAATCTCTAAGGCTATAAGATGTGCAGCCTTCAAGTCCGCTGCCTCGGCCGCCTGCACCGTCTCTATAAGCTTCTTTCCAAGGTCCAGAGATCTCTTAGCAGACGCGATGGCTGCAGCCTTGTCCTTCTCATGCTTTTCCTTCTGAGCCTTCTCCTTCTCAGCCTTTTCGGTTTCGGCTTTTTCCTTCTCGGCTCTCTCTTTCTCGGCTGCAACCCTGACTCTCTCGGCCACAATCTCAGCTGCCCTCCGATTCACCTGTTCCTCAATTGAACCCTTTGCTGGACCACTGATACTTGTTATCACCTCCTCACTGTCAGTTTCTTTGTAACGGGCCCTCTTATTAAGAGCCCTTGTTTGAGCTTCCCTTTCACTTTGTCTCATTAACACCCTCTGCAAATGCAGATTGTACTGATATCGACCACGTACGTCAATGTCATCCTCATTGTCAAACCCATCCCCAACAATGTAAACATCCTCCTCTGCCTCACTATTTTTGTCGGAAACATGACCCGACGTATGACCTTCTCCCAACTTTTTTGTGTTGGAGCACTCACCAACGACCATTTTTCTTTTAGATGGCCGCTGCTTATGAAGATCAAATGCCGAAATACCAACGACAACCGGTCGACGACCGGTTTCCTTCTTCTTCAACACAGCAGGCCTGGAAGATGTAGGCTGTTCAGGTTCACATGGTCGTTTTGGCGCATTGCGTCCAATCTCAACAGCGCCCTGTAATCGCTTACGAGGCAGCCTACCACTAGGAAGGTCGCTCAGCGTGGCGTCCCTTGCACTAGTGTGTGAGAGGAGGACTCTCATACGATTATCACCATAAGGCATGTGGAGCTGCTCGGTTGGGTGACCACTTCCATAAGGGACCATGTGAACAAACTGCAAACATAAGCGAAGCGTAGAATGAGTTAAGAATTCAATATAGGTTACGACTTAAATTTGGTTCACAAAATCAAATATTGGAATCCAACTTACCTTCATGGCTCCGTATTCTCCCCTTCCTTTGGAATCTCTCACAATGCTGGCGGTGAGCGTCGCTTCGTTCCAAGCTAGGATTCTAGGAGACCGATACCAGTCCACTCGATTTGGCAAAGGCTTGTTGTCAAGGTATAGTATCTGCACAAGTGTTATTAATTTCAGCTTTAGGTTAGAAATCCGTGAAAGATGAAAAGTAAAATGAGTGTTGAAAATGTAAGTTACGACTTATTAAAAACATAACTTACTTACCATCAATACTAGTGCACATCCGCCGGCACCGTTGACAACACCAACCTTTTGCGTAGTCGGTCTGATCTTGGTGAATTGGTCATGGAAACGACGACCGGCTTCAGCCAACCAGTCGTACACAAACTGCGACCACGCAAAATCCTTGAAGTTTCTGAACGTGCCTATGGAGGCACAGAGTAGTTGAGAAGATATTCTCTGTGCTTGCGTAGGGCATAACACAGTCCCTAGCACATAGTGTAGAAAGACGAGACGAAATTCATCGTCACTCAGATTTCCATTCACCAACGCCTCAATCAAAACAGCCGGCAGAATACCATAGTTCCACTTGTACTTGATGTTAAACTTATCATACATTTTATGCTGATCCGCGGAGAGCAACTGATCGACACTTGTTGGCACAACACGACCATCCCTCGGCAATCCAAGGATTGTACTTACGTGGTTTGGACGAACCCGCAACTCTGTCCCGTCCTCAAACACCAACGAGTTTTGACTCGGATCCCAGTGCTTATACAACCACATGCAGAATCGGCGATCCAAAGTCCCCAACACTTTCAACTCCACAAACACACCAAGTCCCATCTCCCTGATAAGGTCAAGACGTTGTGGTGGAAGAAGTACGAGCATCTTGTACAACATCGTAAGCCGTGTGTTAACCAAATTTTTATCATCAGAAGGGATTTCTTCTTCTTCTTCTTCGACTTGTACATTTGGTTGATGTTGAGGATGGATAGGAATATTTGAAATGTGTTCCTCAGAATCTGATTCTCCATTTTCTTCTTCCTCTTCCGAATCAGGAATGTGTAGAAATGGTTGTGGTTGTTGTTGAACAAAACGTGTCCTTCTTTTTGAATGTGGCCCCTTTTTTGCAACAGACTTAACCGGCATTATGGCTTCCTGCGATAATGAAAATTGATTAATCGTTTATTCATAAATTAAAGATCACCAATAAACACCACATTGTATCAAATAAAAATCAATCAAAATCATCACAAAATCGAAAGCGTACCCAAATTTATACAACCGTAGCTATATGGGAATAAAAATCAATCAAATTCATCACAAAATCAAAACCGTACCCAAATTTATACAACCCTAGCTATATGGGAGTAAAAATCAATCAAAATCATCACAAAATCGAAAGCGTACCCAAATTTATACAACCCTAGCTATATGGGAGTAAAAATCAATCAAATTCATCACAAAATCAAAACCGTACACAAATTTATTCAACCCTAGCTATATGGGAGTAAAAATCAATCAAAATCATCACCGAAATCGAAAGCGTACCCAAATTTATACAACCGTAGCTATATGGGAGTAAAAATCAATCAAAATCATCACAAAATCGAAACCGTACCCAAATTTATTCAACCCTAGCTATATGGGAGTAAAAATCAATCAAAATCATCACCGAAATCGAAAGCGTACCCAAATTTATACAACCCTAGCTATATGGGAGTAAAAATCAATCAAAATCATCACAAAATCGAAACCGTACACAAATTTATTCAACCCTAGCTATATGGGAGTAAAAATCAATCAAAAACATCACCGAAATCGAAAGCGTACCCAAATTTATACAACCGTAGCTATATGGGAGTAAAAATCAATCAAAATCATCACAAAATCGAAACCGTACCCAAATTTATACAACCCTAGCTATATGGGAGTAAAAATCAATCAAAATCATCACAAAATCGAAACCGTACACAAATTTATTCAACCCTAGCTATATGGGAGTAAAAATCAATCAAAATCATCGCTATATGGGAATAAAAATCAATCAAAATCATCACAAAATCGAATACCGTACACAAATCGAATACCGTACACAAATTTTTACAACCCTATAGGTACATGCAAATGAAAATCAATGAAATTCATCTCAAATCCAACACTGTACACAAATTTCTACAACCCTATAGCTACATGCAAATGAAAATCAATGAAATTGATCGCAAATTCATTACCATTCCCAAATTTTAACAACCCTAGGTACATGCAACTCAAAATGAATGAAATTCATCCGAAAATCAATACGATACCCAAATTTATTCAACGCTAGGAGCATGCAATTCAAAATCAATGAAATTCATCCCAAAATCAAGATCATTCCCAGTTTTATTATACAACCCTAGGTACATGCAATTTAAAATGAATCAAATTCATCCCAAAAACAATACGAAACCGAAATTTATACAACTCTAGGCACATGCAAACCAAAATCATTGAAATTAATCGGGAAAATTAATTGCATACCCAATTTTATAGATCGAACCCTAACTAAGTAAGACACAAAATCAGTTAATAAAGATGACGATGCGATATAAAGAGCAATCGGGTTCATTTGAACTCACCTTAGAGCTGCAGTGAACTAAGGGAAGACGACAAATCGATCTCCGATCCCTTTAACGGCGGCTTGGGCTGGAAAAAGGCGTTATTCCGGCAAGTTTTTTTGGATTGAAATGAAAATTTTAAGTGGAAAGAATATTTGGAGAGAGAGTGGTTTTTGAAGTTAATTGGTGGGAGTAGATATTGTTAGAGAGACGGTGGTAGGGAGTTATTTGAGAGAGAGAGAGAGAGAGGAGAGAGAGAGAGAGAGAGAGAGAGAGAGAGAGAGAGAGGAGAGAGAGAGAGAGAGAGGCAGACTTTGTTGGTTTGAGTGTTGGGGAAGTGATATCGGTGTGCGTCATGGAGGTAGAGTAGGGAACTCGATGGGACATTACAGGAAAAGTGTTCTGCAGAGGAGAGAGGGTGAGTTAATATTTCAAGTTTTCCCACCAAAATTCAAAACACGCAACCGTTATATATAAAAAACATAGGAATAAATGGTGATCTCAATCAAATTTTAAACATACAGATGAATAATCTTGGTGTTTAGTATATCAATCGTAAATTGACTACTGAATGAATATTATGTATTTACAATGAGTTTGTAACGGTAAGTGTATGATGGAGGAATGATTTTTTATTCAAGAATTGATTAACAATTGTCGAAGGACTTACAAAATTGATTAACAATTTAACACCCGAGACGACGTAACGTAACTCCACCGACCCGTGCCACATGTACCTAATACTAATATCACTCTATCTGATATGAACCGATCCTACAATTGAGAAATCGACTTGATATAACCCGATGAAACACAATAATTGGTATCACAAATAATGCCGGAATTAATGACCCAAGACCTTTTTAATCAAACATATATTAAATTTTAGTTTAAATATATTGTTTTATTTTAAATAACGTGATTTATAATTTCATGAATGACAAGATGACAAAATTTATTAACAAAATTAAATTTAAAATAAATCAATGTGTAAACCTTATGTGTAAGAATGTGCGTATTCAAGATAAGTAAATGTAGCCGTACGAGATTCAATAGCATTCATTATACTTGAAAGTTAAAACGAGTTCAGTCATTATGATAATATAGATCGACTCATACTTAATGAAGAGGGCTTATTTGATTTGTGTAATTGAAGAATGGTTCTCCAACAACTACCCGAAATTTAACACCTGAATAATGAACAGTGTCGTAAAGTCGTAAATATAGTACGAGTAAAACACAGATGCTAATGGACGAAAATTTACAAACGTAAAACTTTTGAATTGTCTGTTTAATTTAATACATAATTGTATGTTACACTTACTATAAGAAGTATAATCTACTGCACTGATTTCATATTTTTGTTAGTTTCGTTCATACTTTTCACAATTGAAATAGGAGGTGTGTTGCCTGTTTTCTCCATTTTGGTTGATTTATAGGTGAAAAGTGTGAAAGTGTGGTTGTGGGCTCATTCTTGGAAAATAGAAATCACTTGGTCGGTTAGTAAATATTTGATATATTTTTATTCCATTCCATTTTCCAAGAATGAGCCCACAACCACACTTTCACACTTTTCACCTATAAATCAACCACAACAGAGAAAACAAGCAACACACCTCCTATTGCAATCGTCAAAAGTAAGAACAAAAGTAAGATAAATATTAAATCAATATAGTATATTCTACCCCCTATAGTAAGTGTAACATACAATTAAGTATTAAATTAAACAAACACTTCAAAAGTTTTACCTTTGTAAATTATCGTCAACGAGCATCCATTTAAAATCAATTATGTTTGGTTGCTCAACTTGAGAAATAAGTGATATTGGGTAATAGTTTCCACGGCAGAGAGAGATCAGATAGAGAGGGATAGGGGAAATGAGACAGAAAGCCACGACATGTAGTAATGTGATAAACCAAGGTTTTATATTAATAGGGAGTTACAAAAATTATTTCTCTTGTGCGAAGGTATCTAGTCAATTGGGTTATGAATTGGGACAATTAATTCACTAATAAAAGAGGGGGGATGCACAATTAAGTAAAGGAATTATGGGTGATTATACAACTAATGAGTTACTTCTTAAACCAAATTCACTGTTGATGTCATAATTTAACAATAAATATACATTAAATTATGGTAATAAATTAGATTGGAATTTAACTAAACATAACAATCATCCTTATTAACGTATGACCCATTAATCCTAATTGATAATATATGGTCATACGGGGATACATTAATCATAATAATTGCACTATATAATATAATTTGAACAGTGACATACATATTTGTACAATGTATAAACATGAAATCATTCAACACAAAATCATTTACGATTTTTAATAAATTATGTACATCGTCGTACAAGCGACATCATATAACCCTATCATAGCCAAGGTAATCCGAAATGATACATGTCACGTTAATATATATCATGAACAGAATAGATCAACCAATATATATCATGAACGGAATGCTCAGCCAATGTATATATATCTTATCATTTTGCTTAACAAAGGCATCGGTTAAACCCAAATGAATTACATTACATATGTGGAGATAATAGTTTTGGGTACCTTGTATATATGATTCAACGGTTTACAGGTATAGGTATGTAGGAGGGAACGCTTAGTTTTGGCTACCTTGTATATGTAAAGTATATAACGGTTTACAAATAAAAACAAATAGGAATGAACGCATAGTTTTGGCTACCTTGAATATGTAAAGTATATATGATTGAACAGTATACATGTGTAGGTATATAGGAGTGGACGATTAGTTTTGGCTACCTTGTATAGTATTCGGTCATCTTGATTTGGGTGTCGGGTCAGAATAGGTGGGTTCATTACTTAGTGAAAATCATTCATGCTATATAGGATACTAGACGGAAATCATATTGTTTATTTTCATTATAACTATTTTATGACCTAAATTGCTCCTACCGTCATCGGTTATGAACAAAGCTCATGAATTAACTAATGACTTTGATTACGTTGGGAGATGTACAAACTAATCGGTTAATCAAAAGTTCATGATTATATATGCAATGTCAATCAATTATATATGCAATGTCAATCAATATTATGAAAGCTAAATGAAAACACTACCTTTTTTCATATTGATCCATTATATATAGTGACCAATTAAAGCTTCAGTCAGTTATTCATTCATCACAAAATGTCCTCCATGAAAAAGTCGTTCTCCGGGAATACTTGTGGCTCATCATCATCATTCTCAACTGATATCAAATGCTATCACGGTTTGTTTGCTAAACCTGAAACCGTGAAAAAGGCCAACGAGAATTTGGGGAGGATATTCTATGGTTGTCCGAAGTTCAAAGTAAGTTTAATTTACATTGTTTATTAACAAATGAAAGTATATGGATTCTTGTTTTGGCAATAATTTTGGGAAACACTTTTTGCTTGTTGTTTTAGAAGGATAATTGTGATTTCTTCGTCTGGGAGGATGAATATTTAAACGAGATAAGCTCTTCCAACAATATTCCAGCTAATGAGGTGAAAAGAGTAGAGGATTTACTAGTACAAGTCCAACATTTGGAGGAACGCATCTCAAAGACTAAAATGAAAGCAAAGAAGAAGGATGAAATCATTACTTCTCTAACAAAAGAAAACCAGATCTTGAGGACTCAAGTGGCGAAGCATTCAAAAGGTGAATCGTACGCCAGGGTTGCATTGGTGATTTCCTTGGTCATAATTTGCATTATCTACCTGCAGAAGATTTAGTCATCTGAATGAATGAATTTGTAATAGACTTTTTAGTTCTGAATTCGAGTTCTTTAAACGTTATCTTTGTATTGATTGACAATGCATGTCATTTCAGTAATGTTAATCAAAAGTCGTTAGACTAAATGACAGTTTGTGTTTTGAAATGATCCTTCTACGGTTTTCATTGTCAATGAAAAAGAAGGTTACTAAATGACCAACGTATATGAGTACACGTTTTGAACGTTAATCGTCAACCTCAAATGTTGGACTTGTACATCAACGATACTAACTAAGGCCCAACCACACAAACAACACTCTCAACTCTTTATCCTTACACCTTATATAAAAATAAGTTCAATTATAAACAAATTCTTTTCCCATCAAACTCATACAGGATAGTAACTGACCACCAAATTGCCGAAATTCTACCCAAATTCCTTCCAGGTAATGTTCATGTCGATGTCAATGTTTATACCGTATATTCAACCATGTTTATATTACTCATCTTTGTTACTAATGTTAATGTCCATGTTCCGAATTCATATGTAGATGGAGAATGTAGACATGAGTGCTATGTCGGATGTCTTAGTGGAAAGAAGTATTGAAGAAAATTTGTTGACTAAAGTTCTAAAATCTCGTAACCAATCCTTGCTTAGATCTCACCAACTTTCATGCATTGCTCGTTCTCGGTTCAACGGTGTCGAAGGAATTTATTATCATCCAGATTTTCCATTTGCTCATCCTTTTAAAATGGGTTCGGTTTCAAGGTTTCGTAAAGAAGCTTATTGTTTCATGTTTTACTTGGTTGACTTATACACCATTGTTGTTAGTTTTCACCTTCAACATTTGCATAAGACATTGGGTAGGTGCTTGGAATTACCACATGAGTATCGTTATATAAGAAAGTTGTTCGAATTGTTTGGTAGCATTGAGGAATGGCAAGCTAAATGCGCGGGTGTAATGAATGGTAACGCGGATCGTACTTATGGGTTGATGTTGTTGAGAAGACGGTTCCATGATGTTGCGCATGGTAGTGTTGCAAGGGTATTCGAATGGTTGAACTTTTTTAGTTCATTTGATTTGTATTATGAGTTCACCAGAAACTCTACTTACGCTCAAATGTATTCTAATCTCAAGTCAGTCGTTTTTGCTCATAATGGGTATATAGTGAGCAAGTACGTTGACATTATCAATGGCGGTCGTATGACACCAGATTCGTACCCTACCTATTATCGAGATCAAGTGGACCACGCAGATGACCTGTTCACCGAGAGAGTTCGTATCCGTAGGAGACGTGGTTCTTCCCAAGAGCCTGACTCGGATTGGGAAGATGAAGAGTATTGTACGTCGAACATGTCCTCCGGTGATTCAGACATCAATGGATTTGATGAACATGCAGTTTGGTCACCTGGATCAACAGATTCTGTTGGTTTGCTTAGTTCGAGTGGTGGTGAGAGTGACTAGAGATGTGTAATATTATTATATTTTGTAACTGCGTATTGTGAATCAAAATACTTTGTTCGGAATGACATTATGTGTAATAAGTTGGAATCAAAAATATTGATCGCAATAAAAAAACATACATCTCAATCAAAATGTGTGTAATAATATGGAATCATACTACAATCATCAGAATGAAATTGATGAATTTGTTGGAGTAGTTAAGGATCATATATATGGTTTTCCGATTCACAAACAAAATCCAACAATCCCGGACTTTGAAATAACAAAGTAACAATAAGATGAACCGACAAATGGTGAAAATACAACACTTATTGTACGATTTTCTACACGGCCTTGCTCATCGGTACTTTTTGACATGAATAATCGAGAGTTCACGCAATTGCTCCATGCTAATCCAAGAGACGGACACACCTGACGGCCCGAAGTACTTAATTCCTTCTCATTTCCTACCCTTATATGGTTTTTCTTGTAAACAACATCAGCAACATGGTTGGTCGTAACCACGACTAAATTATATCTTGCAGCAATTCTTCTAAGAATGGCAGATAACTTGAAAAACAAACATGATCGTTTCAACATTTCACCTCCATTATGTTTGAATTCCGATGCAAATGGTGATGCAATTGAATCAACAACTATTACCTTTATGGGGAATAATGCTCTCGATCGAACCCTAACCAACTCTTCCAAACTATCGACAATGTTGAGTAGTTCCGCAGATGTTGTTAGGGACTTTGCAAATATGAAATCGAGGGGATTATGGCCATCGCATTGGAGCCTTACGCGTGGAGAGCCTTTCACCGAAGTAAATCCGCAAGCCATCTCATGTAGACGCTTGCTTGGGAAGTATCCCTCCGTATACAAATACATGGAACTTCCTTCTAGGCCTCCCACATGAGTCGGTAATTGAGCCGCAAGCATAAGTTGCAAACACATTTGTGTCTTCCCGACACCACTTTCACCGACTAATTCAGTTATCATCCCACACGGTACTCCACTACCAAAACAATCGTCTAATATTTGACAATTGAACGTGCATTTAGAGGTCACTTTTGGTGTTCCGTCTTCTAAACATAGTGTTGAGGGGGTAGGTATGAAATTTATGTGAGGATCTAAATTTGCATTCTCCATTTTTCTAGAAAAAGGGTTGTGTCGAAGTGTTAGGAATGTTGTGAATTATATATCATTTAATAGATTTCAAAGGTTGTGTGTGTTAGGTACAACACATTTATGATAAGTAACTAAACAACAATCCTTGTTTGTTAAAAAATGCAACTAAATCAAAATTTTGAATTGATAATGAACAAATTGTGCAAGTGAATTAGGATATAAAAACGACATGTCAAAATGTGCAAGTGCAAGTGCAAGTAAACATTAACAAACCACTTCACACCTTACATAACAGCTCCGCACATCACACCGACAACAAATTAAAGGGTTTCTTACATACTCCGAGAATTCAAATAAATATAAACATACGTCCACATAATTATAGTTCAAATTAAACAATACTTAATGTAATGGAAACAAACTTTCTAACTCAAAGACGGTGGCTGATTCTCCTTGTCATGCATGGCCTCATACTTCATTTCCTCAATTAGCATGTCTAGTGTAATAGTCGTCCTCTTCATCTTCATTGGGATGTTTTCTTCTTCAACATCGATCGCATCAATCTCTTCTTCGAGAGTCCAAACCTTCTCCATGCTCTCGTAAATCATTAATAAGGATGAAGTCCGATATCCACTTAAATCAATTCTCACCTACAACAAAACATACTTTCTCTCAAACATTTACGATTATCACTTAACAATGTGTACGTTTAATAAATTACATACAAAAACAATGACAACGGAAATTCTAACCTTTGTTGACCCATTTAGTTCACGTAGCTTGTGCAAGAAACACTCCAACTCAACCCTTAATGCATCACTTTGATGGAGTATGGACGGGAGTATGGATGTCCAACTACGACCACGTTCAAATTGTCTAGTGATCACAGAAGTTCCACCATCCAGGAACAAAGAGTATAGTAGCGGAGTTTTTCCGGTACATAGCATACAATCCAAGAGTTTGTCGGGTTGTACACCTAAACTGCCTTTCAAAACACGTAGAAGTTGAAGATACTCTTGTTCATACACTAACATGTGGTGAACTTTAACTTTGCAGGCGGTGGAGGCGTCGATGTCATCTAAAAACGTAGTAACAAAAATGAATTACAACATAAATCGACTATAAAATAATTAATGTATATTCTACGCTTACCACGGTTCGTCTTCGACTCGTCGTCGCCATCGAAAATTATGCTATTCCTAAAGACCATAATTTTTTTTTTACTTAGAGTTTTAATATCAATATTGATTGTACCAGCTCATACAATCCCTTTATACACTAACACTAACCATCACCTAACTTAACTAGCAATTAATTTTCGAAGGGTAGGTGATTTTATTCATTTTATCGACAAGTAAAAAAACTTTATAAGCATTTTCATCGATGTCCTCATTTTGTCAAACATGCATGTCGCCCTTTTGATTTACATTTCCGGTTTTTCATTCAGATTGCAAAAATTTATCTATAATTGAAATTTAGTTTACATTTGGAAATTGTTTTCATTTACCTTTCGAGTTATTAATTCACATTGCAAATAATTTACAATATACTTGGAAGTAATATTAGTTATGTGTTATCGATCATCAGCGTCTCCGATCTAACCGCATCGGAAAATAAATATGTTTATCATATCAACCGCCGTAAAACATACCTAAAACAATAAATTATATTAGGAGTACAGGTATATCGGAATCAACGCTTACCTTTTCTTATATATCTTAGATATACTATATTGTATTTAACGGTTTAGGAGTACACGTATATAAGATTCATTGTCTATAACCTTTGCCTATCTTATATATACTATATCGGATTAAAAGGTTTAAAAGTACTCGTATATCGGATTCAACGTTTAACTTTACATATCTTATATATACAATATCGGATTTAACGGTTTACAGGTACTGATATATTCTTTACTTTACATAATGTGATTTATAACTTTTTTTTTCTTTTTTCGTTACAACTATTTTATGACCTAAATTGCTAATAATCAACCGTGATCGGTTATGAAGAGAGCTCATGAATTAACTTATCGCTTTGCTCACATTCGGATGTACACGGTAAATCAAAAGTTTCGAATTCGAGTGCTTTGTACCTTATTTTTGTGTAATGTCAATGAAACTTCAATGTCAATAAAAATGTTAATATATTAATTAATTTCTTAGGTAGGTCATTTATATTATAATTTTAATATATTCATTTTGCCTTGAATTGCATACAAAACGGATTCAAATTGTGAAAATTAAATTGCATACACAACGAAAAGTGCGGCAAATAATAAGAAATAAACATATAAGAGTTAAAATGAGTTGCGTCATTATGATAATCAATGTTTAAGAGGAGTACAAAATGTGATTTATAATTTCATGAATGACAAGATGACAAAATTTATTAACAAAATTAAATATAAAATAAATCAATGTGTACACCTTATGTGTAAGAATGTGCGTATTCAAGACAAGTAAATGTAGCCGTACGAGATTCAATAGTATTCATTATACTTGAAAGTTAAAACGAGTTCAGTCATTATGATAATATAGATCCACACATACTTAATGAAGAGGGCTTATTTGATTTGTGTAATTGAAGAATGGTTATCCAACGACTACCCGAAATTTAACACATGAATAATGAACAGTGTCGTAAAGTCGTAAATATAGTACGAGTAAAACACATATCGTTATATTTACAAACAATATATGAAAATTATAGGGCCTAAAAAAGTATATTACCTTTTCGTAAGCTCGATTGGTTAGACGTACGTAATTTAATCCAATATCACTAATTTCCCAAGTTGGAGCATCCAAACATCCAAACATCCATTTAAGTTGCTATATGTTTGGCTGCTCAACTTGAGAAATAAGTGATATTGAGTAATAGTTTCCAGGGCAGAGAGAGATCAGATAGAGAGCGATAGGGGAAATGAGACAGAGACAGGTAGTAATGTGATAAACCAAGGTTTATATTTATAGGGAGTTAGAAAAATGATTTCTCTTCTGAGAAGTTATCTAGTAAATTGGGTTATAAATTGGGACAAGTAATTCACTAATAAAAGAGGGGGGATGCACAATTAAGTAAAGGGATTATGGGTGATTATACAACTAATGAGTTATTTCTTAAACCAAATTCACTTGATGTCATAATTTAACAATAAATATACATTAAATTATGAAATCATTTAAATTAGATTGGAATTTAACTAAACATACATATTTGTACAATGTATAAACATGAAATCATTCAACACAAAATCATTTACGATTTTAAATAAATTATGTACACCGTCGTACAAGGGCCATCATATAACCCTATCATAGCCAAGGTAATCCGAAATGATACATGTCACGTTAATATAACTATTTTATGACCTAAATTGCTCATAATCAACCGTGATCGGTTATGAAGAGAGCTCATGAATTAACTTATCGCTTTGCTCACATTCGGATGTACACGGTAAATCAAAAGTATTTGCAATGACAATGAATGTTTAGGCATGTCAATTAATGAATTGTACAAGATATTTGCAATGTCAATGAATAGTTTGGAATATCAATGAATGAATTGTAATACACATTTATATTCGAATTCGAGTGCTTTGTACCTTATTTTTGTGTAATGTCAATGTAACTTCAATCTTAATAAAAATATTAATATATCAATTAATTTCTTAGGTATATTATAATTTAGGACAAGAGGTAGAACTTTTGAAGCAATTTCTTCGATGTCTTCATTTTTTCAAACATGCATGTCGTCTTTTTGATTTAACTTTCAAATTTTTGATTCAGATTGCCAAAATATTTTAGTATCTTTACAAAGAATATGAAAATCATATCAACCGCCGTAAAAAACAAACATAAATTTGCGAACATTGTATTGCGAAAAATGTCTCCTTTGTATTCCACTAATGTATTGTGTACTCAATAAAAACAACCATGTCAATGAATATTCTAAAGTCTGAACTAAATATGTTATCTAAATGAAAATTTTAAAACTACACCTGAATGTATACATCACCATCTCAATGAAATGATCTTTCGAAATAAAAGTCTAAACGAACAAACAAACACATCTCTTCTCAATATTTTCATTTGGGCCGACATAAACAATCTTCCAATTGGGCCGCCGAAGTGCATTGGGCCTGAAACAGAACAAAGCCTAATCGACTCCATCACTTCGGGGCGACTTTGTTTGGCCCATCTCGCTTGTACGCAACATACAAAGGCCGAACATCTTCATCAAGTATCCTCATATACTCATCAAATTTGGCCGATCTTTCAGAACCCGATGCCTCAAGCAATGGACTCAGTCTTCGAATAATCTCCCTAGCTTGCTACAAGTTAAATTACTCAAACAAATAAGTTACAATTCAAAAACAAACTATAATCGAATACAATGGGCTAGTATATATAAGAGTTTGACATTGATTAGTAGCTTACCGAGTTAGAGTCATCAAATTTATCTTTCCCTTTAGGCATCGACGAGGAGGATCTTGCCGCCGGGTTCACAATAACCGGGTGAGAGACATTAAGGTACCAACGAACGTAGTCGTCTTCCGCGGAATGCATAGGCTCTGCCGCCTTTGAAATAGCATCTAACGACATCATATGACACTCTAGCCTACCCCACAACTCATCAACAACTCCGGATAACTCACCTCGTACCCTACCCCAGACGCTGGACGGTAAGCACTACTAGGGGGGGTGGGGGATTTGGGTATAACCTGTACATACCCAAACTGTCTAAGGCTTCGAGTTGGGTCATAACATTCACCAACATCCCCAAAGCGAATAATTCCACTGAATAAGGAACGTGGCACCCTTTTGCCAGGCCCCTTACCGTATGGAAGCCACATAACCTCAGTGGGTTTCAAATTATCCAAAACAAACCTGTAGTGCCTTAGGCGTTCACCGCTTTGAAGGGCAGGTACACCCCGAGTGTCCCACAGGAGTGAGCGTGGATCATCGTCGCCGACCGACCGAACCTCGCATCTAGTGGGTCGTAAAGTAGGGAAGTACTCGTAAACCCACGCTTGCAATAGTGTAAGACAACCTGATATGCCCTTCGCATTAGCTCGCGATGCTATACCAAGCTGCCTGTACAAATATGCAAGCGTCCCAGCACCCCAAGCATACTTCTTAACTTGCTCATAGTCCTTCAAGAAAAAGTTCACGGCAGCCCGCACACGGTCTCCGCTTTTATCAACAAACAATGTTGAACCGAGCAAATAAAGCAAGTACCCCTGCACCTCAACCTCGGGATCACGACCCTTCCTCAACATAGCCATCATATACTCCACGAGAACACCCCCAGACTTGTACCAAGGAGCCTTCTTCCGGCTGTCTTTATCCACAGGCTCTTTCAACTCATCAGGCATCCTACCAAGAAGGTCACACATGTCAGCCTTGTACTGATCTGACGATGCACTGCCCCTAAGTACATCACCCTCAACAGGAATGCGAAGGATATAGTAAACATCGTGCAAGAGTATGCTCATCTCTCCAAAAGGCATGTGGAAGGTGTTGGTGTCAGGCTGCCATCGCTCAACAAAAGCTGATATCAAAGGAATGTCCAAATGGCGTATCATGCAACTTTGCAAGTGAGAAAAACCACAAGCAGACACCTTCTCCTTTGCAACCTTATGGAAAAAATCATACTGACGAAGCAACTCTAGATGTCTCTCACGGGTGTAGCAAAGAATAACACCGCGGTCTTTGCAAGTCTCATTCCAAATATGATGAGCAACATGACACCCAAAGCTAGGGATCACATTCACTTGCATTGGACCTCCGGCGGCACTTTCACGTAGCACCCATGACATATCTTTATCCTTCCTTTTTCTCTTCCTAGGTAATGCTAAAGAGTCTGATGATTCTTCACCTCTAGTAAAACGACCACGAGCTCCCCGTGCAAGGTTAACACGAGAAGACGCAGTCGAAGAACCTCCTTCACCAACTGTACTTCTAATTCTGTCACTATCAGACTCATCCTCACCCTCACTTGACTCACTATATTCCTCCGACGACGTAGCATCTTCCTCCTCAGCTGCACGCCTACTAAACTTATGACCACCTAAATCCTTGGTCAATCCATGACCACGACCATTACCTCGACCATTTCCTCGACAATTTACTCGACCATTACCTCGACCATTGCCTCGACCATTCCCTCGACCACCACCACGACCACCACCTCCCCCACCAAGACAAATATAAACATCGCCTACCATCTACAACAATTCAAACAAATTCACTAAACAAAACACCAATTTCCACTTTCCTAATCTTAAACAACTACATCTACCAATACCATCTACAACAATTCAAATTCGACAGTACACAAATCACCAATTTCCAATTTTCCTAATCAAAACACACAATTCACCAATTCACAATTTTCGCCACAGTTATTACCATCTAAATATTTCGATATTCCTAATCAAAACACACAATCCACCACCAATTCACGATTTTGGCCACAATTTCTCCACTCAATTCAATTATCAATACAATTAAAATTAATAATTCAAAACCTTGCCATATTATTAATTAAATTTGAAACATACCTTTTCTATCTGCAGAGATGTGGATTTCGAATTGAAATTTATCGAACCAATTGCAAAAAAAAACCCGAGCTACCAGATTATGCCCAGATTTCCAGAATTTTCAGAATGATAAAACCCAAATTTCTCGAAATAAAAGTTATGGGAGATATGAGGGACAAAATTTGGGGATTTTTGGGGAAAATCGTGTTTGGCAAAATTTGGGGAAAAGTGTTTGGTAAAATTTGGGGAAAATTGTGTTTGGCAAAATTTGGGCAAAATCGGGTTTGGCAAAATTTCACACCCGACCAACAATATACAACGAAAACGAAAAGGAGTAGTGGAGAAATGAGGTTCGAGAAGGAGAAATGGTGGTGGAGTTGCTGGTGGAGTTGGGTAGCACGAGTGAGGGAGTAATGAGGAAGAAAGAGATGTAGAAGTTGCTGGTAGAGTTGGGTAGCAGGAGTGAGGGAGTAATGAGGGAGAGAGAGATGTAGAATACGTAGAAAAATACTAGGGAGGGTGTAGAATAATTAGTGAAGGTGATTAGGGAGACTAATTAAAATACGGGGCGACTAATCTAGGGCGACAAAAAGCAATCGGGTAAATCTAACTGTAGATGCTACATGACTAGCATTTACATGAAATATAGTTGGCTCATATCACTGATTTTTGTCGACAATTTTGATATTTAATAGATGGTTGTACTCTCACTGTGTAGGTCATAAGCAGTTGTCCCGTACAATGCTCCATCATGTTTTGTGCTTTTGCAAAGAAATACAAACTACGACATCTGACAATGTTGTGGGTGCAATCTATATTACCACTAAAAAACCTTGAAAGGAGGACAAACTACATGTGACTTTTTTTGTTCTCGAAAACACGTTGAGTTAACCATTTTTACCACGCTTTCTTCAGTTTGTAGAACTGATGTGTAATGCATCTCTTCATAGGGCAATGAATCAGGAAAAGTTCAAATAGTAGGTGCCTTTCAAAAGTTACCTATGGTGATGCCATCCGGTGATATTCTTGGTTCTGCTTTGTGGAGAACAAAGATTGTTTCGCCTACAAAGGGTAATTGTTTATATAACTGGGGCTCTTCCTTCCGAATTTGTAACAAAATATTATAAAGTTCACTTTTTTCAAAATAAACGAAAATTATTAACTTCCTATTGGCTTATGTGACAGGCATTATTGTGAATATTGTAAAGCGTGAAAGGAACAGAAGTGCTAAGCAACTTGATGTCTTGATGAAAGTATGCTCTTCGATGTTCACCATCATTTTTCTCATTATGTGTTTGACTTCTAAATTTGCAAGATGCTTATAATTTGATCACATTCAGGAGTTGGCAGTTCCTCTTAGAACTTGTTCAGAGAACTTTCCTAACAAAAGATACTTGCATCCTTACAAGAGATCCCTTATTGAATTGACTCTTGGAGATGGGCACTATGAACAGGTGACTACAAGTCTACAATATTATTTCACTTCTTTATATTTTCCAATTTCTCTAAACATCGGTCACTTTAACTGTCCATTACTTTTTAGGTTTAGATGGAAATTTGTGTATACAAAGTCTTTAGTTTGCTATTATTTCAATGCTACTTCCAAAATATTGTAAATTTTCGTGATTTAAGAATGTATTCTTTGTGGGAGATTGTGCAGATGGTAATAGAGGAGAGAGAATTGAGGGAAGGTTGAGAAAATGGTGGACAAGGATTTGGCTTACATTGCGATAGAGTGGCAGGTTGGTGGTCATTACTCAAGCTACAATTGAAAAACAAGTATGTTTTATTTAAGAACATCAGATGTTATAATGAAGTTTGTTGTTTGATTTCTAATTTGAGTGATTAATTAATAAAATATCCTCAAAAAACTGGGTGCATGAAGTTGCCGACAACTCAGAACTCGGTGTTAGACGCAGACAAGATAAGGGGCTTGACGAAGACACCTCCCGGTGTTCAATATGCCGATTCAAATTCTTCTCATTGGAGGTATGCCCTTTTTATCCACCTTCCTTCATTCTACTTCCCATTTCTCTGCTATTTTAAATAGGAGTTCATGTTTCGTTCCCTGAGAATTACGGGAAAACACACCTTTCTTTTGATGTAATTTCTTCAGCTATTTTCGATGCGTTATACCCTCATACCCTTATACATATAATAAAGAAAACTCTTGATTTATTTCATAATCATTCGGCCTCCCCTCTCCCTCTCTCTCCTTTTCGTAGTCTCTACCCGCAGAAAATTCCCAACACCATTGTGTCCACTTCAAACGCACACAACTCCCACGTACGAACTCTTATAAGGACGTGGTTGGTGGCGTTGGAACCTTGGCTTCGGTACAAATCCATATACATATAGATCGTGCCAAGATTCCATCAGTTGCTCCCTGTGGAGGTGTTTTAGTGGAGCTGTGTCTACCTACCCGAAAACTATTTCGCTTACTCGGTATCTTGATGATTCCCGTTGACTCATAAAGTATTTTGAGACGAGATTTTGTGGAGATGTTCCTAACTCTAATTTTAACTACAAATCCAAAATTGGTAAGACCTATATTTTTATATCAAAAGTTATATCTTAATTCGGGGGTAAACCCTAATTCATGTTTATGGTTCAGTGTGAGATTGATTCCCGTTGATCCGCTTGGAGTTTGTGGACGAAATTTTGATGAGAGGTTCCTGATATTATCCTTTATGACATACTAAAATTTGGTAATCAACCCATTCCTCAAAGGTTAGTTATACCTATTTCTTTGCTACTGCCCTGATTTGGGTTCTTATTCAATTAGCGTCATTCGTGATTGTATAATTTGTAATTAGGCTTGATGGAGTAAAAGACTACAATTTATGGCTTAAGATATTGGGTATGATTTATTATGGAAGAGATGATGTTAGAGTAAAAATGAGAAATGGATTAGCGTTTAAGGTAAGAACGTTGACCCTCTAAAGTTGAGCATGTTTGTGCTGTTCAATCTCATGAGCTTTGTCATTCGTTTCATCTCTTGTTGCCTACTCATTGTTGTTCGCTCATAATTCTTGAGATTCTTGCTTGTATCTTCCGTTCTCTTGAGTTATACCTTTCATTCATCCATTATTGTGTTCGTTACATCTCTTGTTCATCATTCTTGAAATCCATGATATCTTGTTATATGGCTATGCCATTATCCACTGTTGATTCGAATGTTGTTGTTTCCGGCTACGGCCGTCTATAAATTGAAAAGCGCAAGCACAAATAATGTACCTTAAATATCGAAAGTGAAAGTTGAAATAACTTGTGAAACTCGTCTAAAGAACGGCCTTTGTGTTGTTGTGTTCGCCATGTTATAAGCTCTGACGAGAGGCTTTGTGTTAAAGGGTTGGAGATCAGCTACCGAACCCCCTAATAGGCTTCCTCCTACGGACTTGTACGTCTTACCGTCCCCCTAGCGAGGGGTTTGCACACTCGGGTCATTAGGATTACGTTACTTGTTTACTCTAGATGTGGTAGTCTTGGGGTAGGACCCTTGGCTCGTTTAGGGACCTCACGGAGGTTCTCGAATAATATACAAATGAATAAGAATTCAAAGGAAGATATTAATCGAGCTCAAGCCTTTTTCGGCCGTTTTGTACAGTTTCTGACCTGTGCACCAGACGTGCACGAGCCGTGCCAGTGTTCCGTTGTCCTTTGTTGCTTGGCGTAGCTTGTTCAGTTCTTTGTAGCTACACGCCATTTTAAGGCGTGTATCTTATCTTCTTTTGTTGCTCTCTCTTTTCTTACTCAACCAGTGCTGACGTTCTTTGTTTTTGGTTGTGTCCCTACCCTCTAGGGCCTGTGTCATCCTTTTGGTGGCGCAGTTGACATGTTTACGGATTGAGATGCATTGTATGGTTGAAGCGTCATTGCATGTTGGGCATTTTGATGAGTCGTCGGATATTTACATTGGGGACAATTTCTAGTTTATCTTTAGGTTTAATTTCTGATTTATAGATTTAGCCAGAAGTCTTCCGCTGTTATTTGTTCGTCTTGTTTGAAATTAGCATTGCCGTTGACTTGGTAGTCAATGGCGGCATAACAGTCCTTTATTTTTGTATTTAAAGATAGCGAAAATTTAGGGTTGTTACATTTGCTATCTCTCTCTCTTCCACGTCACTTAGTAATTCAATAAAAAATATGGGTTTTTTGCGAAACCCTACCTTTAAAAGCCCCAATTTTGCGAAACCCTACCTTTTATAACTTTTTTTGCGAAACACTACCTTAAAAAAAAATTCTTTGCAAAACACTACCTAACCTCCCAATTCCGTCTAATCTAACGGATCCTTGTACTTTGACTGTTTGTTGACAATTTTTTCCCTCCACACCAAATATAAATTTCACTACATTTTCCAAAAAAAAAAAAAAAAAAAAATTAAAAATTAAATAAAAAAAAAACGAAAAAAAAGAAATTTCTATCAGGAATGCACGACATTCCTTCACCAAACTCCTTTTAGCGGGACTGATTATGTATTCAAACACAATAGGCTACATATGTCTTAGTACCTATATTAGTTGTATGTATCTATCGTAGTGTTACTTTTAAAAGTATACAAGTATATTTTACTATCAAATTATGATCGATGTCAATTTATTATTATAATTTTTAAATAGGAAATGTACTTAAACTGCTATAATAAAATACAACTAGATTTTGGTCCCGTGAAATCACGGGATCGTTTTATTTTATTCTTAAAAATGTTGTAACATGTTAACCATGTTAAAGTTTATTTACCAAAACCTTTATTTAAGACGCGCTCACAATTTCCCCCTTGCTAACCTTTTTTTTTTTTTTTTTTTTCTGTGATTCCTCTTTTGTCATCCATTTTCTCTCCAACGTTTTCATCATTCTCATTTTAAACCATTTATCCTATACCCAAACAATAGTCTCTTACCCCCCACCCCCCCTCAAAAAAAGAAACCCTTAAATCAACCATTGACATTCTCGACATTTCGACAACACTTCCGTAAACGTTATGTCAACCATGAAACCATTGATATTCCCACCATCTTGAAAACTGGACCCCCTAACCTTCTACTCCCTCCATTTCAATGAATTCTTTACGTATTCCGTTTTCGGCAATTTCAGTCAATTCTTTACGTTTCTATTTTGAGACAAATTAACCCACTTGAATTTCCTTTTATACCCTTACTAATCCCCCTTAACCCTTACTTAGTTGACCATTAAATCTTGAAACCTAATAAAACGTAATAATAAACACAGTTAAACCTACCAATCTCCCCCAAATATTAATCCACCAATCTCAATCAAATCTTACCCAACGTGCCCACCCTCACCTACCTAACTCCTCACATTCATCTGGGTTCTTCAATAATATCTTAGAAATCCATGGACTTCGATGAGGGCATTGCTCAAAAAGATGGATCGAATTTTCTGGGTTTGATTGTCATAAAACCCAGAAATAAGTTATGGAAATTTTTGAAGGTTGAAGAAAAAGTGGGATAGATGAATTGGTGGTGATCCACGATTAAGTGGTTCGGGAGCTATGAAATCATGTGCTTGATTTTGTGTTTGATTTCCAACAAAGTGAACGCTCTCCATTTCAATTGTGTGATAATTTGCAGAAACTTTGGGACGGGTTCCTGGGTTCATTGAGGGAAATTTTGGGGCGAATTTTGGGATTAATCGGGGATAATTTGGGTTGAATTTATGGGTTGTTTCTGAACAATTGGGGCTGGGAAAGAAAAGTAGAAGGGTTGATTTGGAGAACAATGGAGAAGGAGTGAGAAGGAGTGAGAAACGAGAAAGTAGCAGGGAAAGAGGAGTAGAATGATTAGAGCATTAGTAATATCTTAGGAAGTAATTAGACTAATTACACTCCCTCTCTTGGTTTTTGTGCAAAAGGTAACGTAAAGAATGCATCGAAATGGAGGGAGTACTATTTCTCCCATATTCTTTATAGATTCACAATTGTTTGAACGGTTCAACTTATACCATATGCATGATCTAATATTGGTTTAAATGACTCGAATGTGATCAATTATATCAAATGACAAAGCAAACGAAATGAGAACACTGAGTTGCTTGATGATAATATATAACACAATATAACTACTTCGTATTAAAAATTATAATTCATTTGAAACTCATGACAATAATAATTTGGGAGTACAAAAACATACTATACGAAGTCTACCTATGATTAATAGAAGAAACACTAAAAGATACGATTGTTATATGAGAAAACCATTTACGCCAATTAATCTATATATAGCTCTTCTCCAAGTCGGATTTCTGTATTTGAAAAGGTTGTACATGTTTGGGATGCATATTTTTCTTACAAAATCCAATAAAGTTCAAAGGTATATATACTAACATAAGTAATGTGTAACCTACAAATTTGGCAAACGGATAGCCAAGAGACATGGTGTTTTTAATATCATCATTAAGATATATAATGATGATAATAATAGAAAATTAAGATAAATTATGATGATAATAATGAAAATTTAAGAAAATTTATGTATAAGAATGTGAAGTGATTTATAACGTCTAAATGGGCAACTCAAAAGATTGATAGTAAATTCGCCACGTAATCCGTCTATGTTAGCCTATTAAAGTTATTATATAGATTATGCAATAAACAACATTTGCCACATCAAATAGCCACATAATGCTGACATGGTAGACACTTCAATACTACATGACATGTGGCTTTTTTTTCCTCTAATGCTATCGTAAATTCGCCACGTAATCCGTCTATGTTAGCCTATTAAAGGTATTATATAGATAGTCATGGTAATGTATATTTTCGATTTTGTGATTCACAAGTTCATTTTAATGTTTATCTTTGGTTTTCAATTTTCAACATTGTAAAAACTCAACATATAAAGTACATACAATAAAAAAAATCCGCTCAAGGCATTCTTTAAAAAAATATAGATCACAATATTTGGTTTGTGATTCATAATACTATGCGAACAAAAAAAAAAAAATTAAAATTTTATATACTCAACTTAATTCTCCAAATAAATCAAAATTTGTCTCGTGGTTTCAATAAAATTTTCAATAGGTCTTTAATTTTCCTTCTAAAATAATTTATTACCATTATAATATGTTACTTGGAAAGCATTTTATTAAATAATGATATTAACTATTAAGATAGTGTCTTTTGGCTATTGATTTATAGACTCTTTTTTTTTTGTAAGAAAAATGATTTATTCTTCCACAAATCGGGGAAAAATAGGAGAATTCTTACAAAATAACCATCCTCAAACTAAGAACAATCTAGCTAATGAGGCTTTCAATGACATTTCTAGGAGGAGTTAACTATACCAAAGGGGTATAATGTTTACAACTTTTTATCAAATGGGGTATGAGACGTTTTTGTTTATCTAATGGGGATTGAGATGGAAGTCGTCAGTTAACTGCTGACGTGGCACGAATTATAATAACAATAAAAAAAAAACAAATGGAAAAAAAATACTTGCAGAGTTTCAGTTTACTTTTCCCCTCTCCAGTTTTTTCTCTCTCCTTATTCACCTTCTATTCCATTTCTCTCTCCACCCTCCGACACACACTGGGCACCGCCGCCGATGCCACCAGGCCTACCACCACCCAAATCCACCACTAAGGCATGCTCAAGAATTCAAGGCCCTCTTCCATACCGACACCTAGAAAAACCGACACCCGAAACCCATATAAAAAATCAATCGACAATAGGTAAACGGTGGTGGTGGATTTTTCCCCACATATTGATCAATCAACAAACAAGAAGCGACGGTGATGGATTTCTCTGTCAAATTCCATGACGGCGGATACGGTGGCTGCATGCGTTCGTTGTCGTTGCCGGAGTAATTGAGTTGGGACTTTGATCCCCGAGGGTATGATGAGTTTGATCGGCGATCCATGACGGTGATTTGGGGAAAAATTGTCATTTTGAGTTCGAGTCGGTTGAAGCCATTAATGGTTTCTGTGATTTCTGGAGCAAGCCTTTGTGATGGGTGGTGGATTTATTACGTGGTGATGGCCATTATTGGGGATTTGGGGTTTGTGTCGAAGAGGGAGAAATCATGGCTCACACCATGTAGAAATAGATAAGGAATGACAAATGAGAGTGGAGTGAGCAGAGTGAAATAAAAATGGAAAAAGTTAAGGTAAATAGATTTTTTGCATTATTTTTTTCAGTTAAAAGTGTCACGTCAACCGTTAACTAACGGCATCCATCTCAATCCCCATTTGATAAATAAAAACGTCTCATACCCCATTTGATAAAAAGTTGTAAACGTTATACCACTTTGGTATAGTTAACTCTTTCTAGGAGCATCCTTCCCAAACCAGTTATACAATCTAACACAAGTGAGAAATTTAATCTGTCTTACTACCCATTCCACTATATGCTTCTCATTTCTGAAAATTCGTGCGTTCCTCTCGTACCAAATCAAATAGACTGTTGCCCCGAGAGAGCATTTAGTCCATTTCGTGGTCTAATGCTTCTTCTTTCTGTCTTCATTGATCCATTCCAACTCTCTTTTCAGACTCCAATCCCTTCTATTGATACCAAACCGATCCAAAATAGAGTGCCAAATGTTTTTGGAGAAGCTGCATTTGAAGCACTGATGCTCATGGCTTTCCTCATTAGCTTCTCAAAGAGCACATCTGTTAGCTAGAATCATTCCCCGTTTCTTCATATTATCAACAGTAGGTAGGCAACATTGAGCAGCCAGATTAACTGTAAAGCTGTGTTTTGGCATCACCACAACATCCCAAACTGCCTTGCACCACATTTTCTTTGCATATTTCCTTCTGAACTGATTATAGGCCATTGAGACATGAAACTTGCCTCCTTTTCCCCATGTCTTAACTAATTCTCCTCCTGCCTCAGAGCTGCCACTGCTCTGCAGAATCCCATCCCTGACATTCATAATACCTCTGCAACACTCTGAGCTGTTTGGAGTTGTCTTTGTATTCCAACAGTCTTTTCCTTTCATGGTGTAAGGCTTGATCCACTTTAACCACAACCCTCCCTTGTTCTCACTAATTTTCCAATTCTATTTTAGCAACATGGCTTTATTCCAAGGCAGTACCTCCTTATTACCCACCCCAGCTTCTTCTCTAGGTGCACAAAAGTTGTCCTAGCTTTTATAAATCATTTTCCTCTGGCCATCATTTATCCCCCAAAGGAAATTCTTGCAAAGCCTTTTGATTTTCTTAAGAATACCCACTGGAATGAGCAGGTTGGCACTCCAAAAATTATCAAGACCAAAGACCACTGAGTTGATAAGTTGGATTTTTCCAACATAAGAAAGGAAATGGGTTGACTAGTGCTGGATATATAGAAGCTTCTAGCTTTCTCAAAAGCATATGGTAAATGTCTGAGCTCAGCTTTTTGGTGAGCAAAGGAATACCAAGATACTTAAAAGGAAACCGACCGTCAATGAATCCCGTTTCCTTCAAAATGAGCTCTCTGACCCTATCTTTGACCCCTTCAAAATATATGTCTGTCTTAGAAGGGTAGTAGCTAAACCAGACATCCCAGCAAATTTATGAAGGCATCCCAAGACTGCCTTAACTAATGGAAGATCAGATCACCTCTAGTGTATATCATCAGGTTATTTGCAAAGGTGAGGTGAGTAAGCCTCACTTTAGCACATTTAGGATGCAATGAGAAGTTTTCTTGACTAGGCATCTGTCTCAGCAACCTTGAAAGTACCTCCATACTCAGGACAAAAATATATAGGGAGAGAGGGTCTCCATGCCTTAAACCACACTTCCCAGCAAAGAAACCTTCATAGTTTCCATTAATCTTCAAGTGAAAACCATGGGTTGATGCAGGCCATGATCCAATCCACAAACAGATTATGAAAACTCAAACCTTCTAACATGCTTCTCACAAAGTTTCAGCTTAAGGAATCAAATGCTTGATGTCCACCTTTATCAGGCATCGAGGTGAAACATTCTTTTGCTTGTAGCCTTTAACTAAAGCTTGTGAGAGCATAATGTTATCACAAATGCATCTGCCCTTGATGAAGGCAGCTTGCTCTTCTCCTATGAGTTTAGGCAGAATATCATGAAGCCTATTTGCAAGCAGCTTAGTCACTGTTTTGCAGAGTGTTGAGCAGCAAGAAATAGGTCTAAACTCTTTAACACTGCAGCATTCTCTTTTTTTGGAATCAGTGAGATGAGAGTACTATTAGCCTGCCTAGGCATCTTTTTTGTGTTGAAAAACTCCAAGATTGCTTCAGTAAAATCATCCTGTACCATGCTCCAATTTACCTTAATGAAACTAGCAGAATAACCATCTTGTCCTGGGCTTTTGTTTGAATCAATGTCAAACAAAGCTTTTCTAATTTCCTCCCTGGTAACAGGTTTTGTGATGTTCTTGTTGTCTTCATTGTTAACCTTTGGACCCTTGCTAAAAACTTCATCACCGATTCCATCTACAGGGTCATCTGTTCCCAAGAGATTTTTATAATAGTCAATGAAAGAAGCAATAATAACAGCTTGATTAGTATATGTAACTTCATTCATATCAGTGATCTTCCCAATCAAACTTTGATGCCCCCTCTCACCTATTTTTGCATAAAAATATCTTGAGCTACAATCCCCCTCCTTAATGTGCTGCAGTTTTGCTCTTAGGCTAAGAATACTCATTTCAGCTTTTTTGAGCTTTTGATATCTCTCTTTTAATTCCTCAGCTTCCCTGTATAGCTCAGCAGTCATTCCCTTTTGCATTCTCTCTTGCTTCTCTAATAAATCCTTTCTGCAACTTTCTACTCTCTCTAATAGCTTAGAGAAATGGCATTTATTCATATCTGTCAGAGCCCGGCCCTCTTGACATTCTTGGGTTTATGAAAAAAAATTTGCATTCTATTACCACTCACTCCACAATTCCAGGCTTGCTCCACTATCTGCTTATAATCCACATGATTTTCCCAGCAATTTAGGTATTTAAAGCTTATCCTTATTCTAAGAGGTTCAAGAACTCTCACCAGAACAGGTGAGTGATCAGAAACTCCTGATGGTAAGAAGTCTGCATATGAATTTGAAAGTCATTCACCCAGCTTGCATTGACTATAGCTCGGTCAAGCTTACACCAGTTTCTAGCTAATCCATCTTGGTTGTTAGTCCAAGTGAAATAGCATTCATGTCCTCTGATATCATCCAGGCCACATTGATTTAAACACAAGTTAAAATCAGTCATGTCTAATCACATTAAAGTCTCCTAGAATAATCCAAGGCAAATTATCAGGATTAATTGAGACTAGCTCCTTCCACAAATGTTTCCTGTCCTCAGCATCATTACTGGCATACACTACTGTCACCTGAAACTCCTTCTCTAAGTAGTCCGTACACCGTCCGTACAACTTGATCATATCAAAGGAGCAGCGAGGTAGATGACGGCCCCAGAAACAAAGCAGATTTGTCGGAATTTGAGCAAGAGAATGGTACTAGCATCGGAAAAGATGGAGAACCAGAGGCAGAGAAATCAACCTTGAACAAGCTTCTTGAGGAAGCTTTCACCAAATCGGGTATGAGTACTAAATCAAAGCATAATTTTGTTGTTAATTCTCAAATTAATAGCAATAATTCTGGAACAATTGAAGGAATTGTGCCCCAAATCCCAGTAGAAGTGAATGTTGGAAATCAGGGTAAGGAGAAACTGGGTATTAAGGATTGTGATAAAAATGGGGGAAATGAAGAAAATCAAACTAAAACATGGAGTAAGGTGGTGAAATCTAAGCCTAAAAGAGGGATGAATCTTCATTATTATGGGGATAACTTGGATGCGGAGGAAATTGTGATAGAAATGAAGGATATTAGGGATGAGCTAAATTACTGGGAAAACACCCTAATTAATAATCTCATAGGATCAAAACCTACAATTAAGATGATGAAGGATTATGTTGGGACGAATTGGCAGAGTTTGAGGTTCCTGATGTCAAATACTTCAAGAAGGGTTGGTTTAGCTTCAGGTTCAGCTTAATGGAGGAAATGAGTAATGTTCTCAAGGGAGGACCATGGAGAATGGGTACTAATACACTTATTCTGAAACAATGGGAGCCTGGAATTGCACAAGAGCATGATAGGATCAGTACTGTGCCGGTCTGGGTCATGTTCCCGGAGTTGGAACCATGGTGTTGGTCGGAGGCTGCTCTTAGCAAGATTGCTAGCAAATTTGGCAAACTAGTGTATGCTAATTACATGACAACATACAAGGAAAAGCTATCATATCCTCATGTCATGATAGTGATTGATGTTTCAAAGGAGTTACCAAGTGAAATACTGATCACCACCATACTATGGCAAGCAAATGCAGACAGTCATGTATGAATGGGTGCCATTCTACTGTAAAGGGTGCAATAAACTAGGCCATGAAATACAGAACTGCAAATTACAGAAGGTAAAGAAAGCCAAATTCCAGGAAAAAGTTTATCAGCCAGTGAACAAGAGTAAGGATAAGAAAGATGGAATTGGAATCTCTGAGAAAGCTACACAGGCAGCAGTAGCACCTGAACCTAGTGTAGCTGAAACTCAGCAGCTAGTAATCCTGGATGACCTGAATCACAAGGAAGGAGAATCACCAGGAGGTTTAACACCTAAGAATAAGGGTACTTCAGCTGAAGTTAATAAGGAAAAGGGTCATCAAAGGATTATTAATAGAGATCAAAATCTGGAACTGATGACAAATCTCTCCTATGCAGATGACCATAGTTCCCCAGCTACTGACCAGGAGTTGGGATTCACAATCCAAACCAGAAAACAGTCCAAGAGGAAAAGTAAGACACAACAACAGATTATTTCTACCCAAACTGGAAATAGGTTTGCCAGTTTGATCAATGAAGGCAGAAGTGCAAGTCTGAGCATATTGGGTGATAACATTGATTTTTTAGGGGAAGAGGATCCACCTGACTCTTTAACTTAATGTTAATCTTAACTTGGAATATTAGAGAGCTAAATCAAGCCCTCAAGCAACAAGTTTCTTGTCGAAACAGAAACTAGATATATTGGGAATTCTAGAAACATGGGTGAAGGAATGCTAGTAGTATAATAAGGACTAAGGAGGCAGCTTTCTAGCTGCAGAGCTTACACTAATTATAATTTCCATAGGAATGGAAGAATCTGGATATTATGGAAGCCTCAGCAAATAAGAGTGACTATTATACATGGCCATGCACAATTTGTGCACTGTAAAGTAGTACACATAACTACTAATAAGGAGTTTATTGATTTATAGATTGCTAGTTTGATATAACTATATTGTATTCTAATTAGTATCATGGAAAACGATCGTCGTGGTTATGAGCGAATTTTACAATTGTCGGTTATTTATGTACATTTTGGATTTTGAATTTAATGAGTATATTGTACTTTTAATTTTTTTTTTTGGTATTATGTTTTCAATATCGTAAGAACCTTTAAACATTTCAATTTTTACAAATTCATCCAACAAAAATATTAATCATGAAGTTTAAAAGATTTAAACTCCGAATTTTCTAAATTTTTATCAAGGAAATAATTTTTCATTTTTAAATAGATTATTCGTTTGTAATGAATCAAAAATAGGACCCGTGATTTCACGAGAACAAAAACTAGTTTGGTTTTATTCATAATGTCAAACCAATTAAAGGTCGGGAATTATTAAGGCTATAAATCTTCCTTTTGCAATGGCTAGGTAGCTATTGTAGAATTGTTACATTATTATTAGTATTATAAATTTTATTTATGTATCTTTTGTTTATAACCTATTTTTATTATAATTATGTAAAATTAAAATTATTGTTATGAGTATTATTATTGATTCCTTTGTGTATTGGCCAGCTGAATAAAATAGGGGTAGGAATTTGCCTACAATCTGACTTTTTGTTAGGGCAAAATTGTAGTATCTTAGTTTTAAAAACAATACAAAATCCGTTTTAAAATGATATCAGTAAGTCAACCCAAACCACTTTTTCAGTGGTACCCTCGAGGTTTTCGAAATATCCATGGTACCCTTGAGCTTTGTATTTTCTCAAATAATATAAAGGAACGTTAACTCCGTCTAAGGTCAATGTAATTTGACTTTACTTGATTAACCCTATAAACAAACATAAATCAAATCAAATTAGAAAAAGAAACTCCCTTATCTCTTTCCTCCCCCCTCACCCACCCTCCACCTTGTCAACCACTTATTCCCGGCTGAAACCCCCACCCACTCATATGGGTCAGGTTGAAAAATGAACCTTAGTTATATAGGAACTCTAGGAACCATTATCTATATCTATATCTATATCTATATTCTATATCTATATAATAATATTAATAGGCTAACATTTACAAATTCGCTAATCCTACGTGTCATCCCTATGTGCATTTGAGTAAGTTTTCAGGGGTAAAAACCAAGCAATGAAGATATTAAATCAACTTATTTATTTGAATTAATTATAAAGAATTTTTCATCTTCCACAATACATCTAAAAAGTTTTAATTGAATTTTATGATTAGTTTGAAAGTTTTTCATTGATAATAATCAATGTAGTGACTTTTGGCCGTTGGTTTTCCAAGTTTTTTGTAACATGCTAATTCGACTAACTATATATAATTTGGTCTTTGCTTTATTTAGCATACAAAAAATATGTGTTTCACCGTTTGTTATTTTAAAAGTTGTCAAAATAATGAAAGCTTTGGTGGAGAAGAAAAGTGTTGCGGAAAAGGGATTCTCATATGCTACAATATAGGAGGGTGTTAGTTTATATCAATTTTATGTACTCATTATCATTATTTGTAGTCTCATATTATAAGGTTCCAAATCATAGTTATATCTTATTACAGTATAACTATTATAATGGATTGGAATTGATCGATTTGGTCATTTGTTTTTACGATTTGCAAGTGTAAGTAATAAAATTTAAATATAGTAAGATTGTTCCATGCATCAACTATGAGATTATCGAAGGGTGAAAGTGACAATTTACCCATACGCTTATGATCAATGGTGCAATCTAACTTCTAAATGTGCAATCTAACACCATATGTTTTTATCATAAGCAATTTACCTCCTATGTTATTTTAAGATTATTTTTTGTGATATAAGAATTTTCTTAATACCTCAAAATTTGAAATGCAATAATTAATACACTAAATACTTTGTACTCAACTTTTGATGTAAATTTAGGTGTACATGAGTCAAAAATGTCGACAAAGGAAAAATTGTTGAAACGAGTTCAAAAGAGATCAAAAGTATGTTCATCCACATGCTAGATTTGTAAACTGGTAGCGATAGAGTGTTGAGAATACTTATCGGCAGTACTATTGTCCTCAATATGTAAATCACACATTAACTAATAAGAATAACAATTTGAATTTGGTTAGGTTCGCTAAGGGGTACTCCAAATGATATGATTATATGATGATTGAAAGTTTTTTAAAAAAATTGACAGTGGTAATGGCCGTTAGGCTAAACCCTAAAAAAATCCGAAACGCAAACCTCTGAAG
The DNA here is from genome assembly GCA_963457585.1 of Spergularia bocconei. Classification (NCBI taxonomy): domain Eukaryota; kingdom Viridiplantae; phylum Streptophyta; class Magnoliopsida; order Caryophyllales; family Caryophyllaceae; genus Spergularia; species Spergularia bocconei. The sequence goes on from OY734958.1 coordinate 1,036,378, forward strand.
CATTTTTGAATTGCGGAAACCTTGGCGGTGTATCAGCAAAAGTTGGAAACTACATGGGTATTCTGAAAATATCACTTTAAGATTTAGAATTGTTATATAATTGTTGTGGTTGATCTAGGGATCGATTATTTGGCCTGTTCAACAATGATTGGACCAAGTTCAGTTAGAGTTTGTATTCTAACAGGTTAAGTTCAGTCATTAAAAGGAAAAAAATTATAATACACGAATTAGTTTTGTCCAAATAAACTTACAGGGAAAAAACTGGTAATAAACATTGACGATCAATTGAAATTGAGGTATCTCATATATATCAACAGCATGTTTGGTAGAAAAGAATTGCACGAAAAGAATTGGAAGGAAGAGAAAGGAACGGAAAAGAAAAGAAGAGAAAGGAAAGGAACTACGATTTCCTTTGTTTGTTTCACATTTTCGAATTTGAGAGGAATTGGAAGGAAAGTGGGTGTTTTTATGTTGTAAATTGGCTTTCCGTCCAATTCCGCCCGTTTTGGAAGGAAAAAAAAATGACAGTTTAATAAATGATCATTTTCTTCCATTTCCTTTTTTTCCCTTCCACTTCCCATGTATCTTCATAAACTAAACGTAAGAAAGTTGTAAAATCTATTTCCTTTCCTTTCCTTTCCGTCCAATTCCTCTCTACCAAACATGCTGTTAAATTCAACCAAGGAAAAGAGGTATACAAGATATGTATAACAGTCCCGTGATTGTCACGGGCGCAAAAACTAGTTATATCTTTAATATGCTAACATCCAAGATGATGTGGCGGAATGTTAGAGCATTGCTAGAAAAACAAGCCACATCACCGCTGATTTGTCCTCTCTTAAAACACTCTCATTTGTTCTTAATTATCCACGTCATTTTCATAACCTCTTTATTCATTCGTCTTCCCCCTTCATAAACTAACTCTTCATTTTCCTTTCCTCTATTACTATGTTCACCTTCCACCTTCTTCCTACTCTAAGTGTCTCTCCGCCTTCTTGACCTTCCACCTTCTTAATAAGAAACGATTAACTCTTCTTTCATAAGTCCGTTCACTTTCCACCTTAAGAGTTATCAAACCCTTAATTTGCCATTAAAACGTTATAAAACACTTCATATTCTTATGAATTAAGTTTCCATTATTATCTTCATTATTTAAATTAATGATAATATTAAGTATTGTCTCTTAGCTTTTCGTTTTCCAATTATGTCAGTTACACATTAGTTTAAGCTAGTATATATACCTTTGTCCTTACTTGATTTTAGGAAGAAAAAAACAATTTGCATGCACGTACACATATACAACGAAAATTGTTTCAAACGAAAGAAATCCAATTGAGAGGAGAGTCTGAAAATGGTGGAGAGAGGCTTCTCATACAACGAATGTATCTTTTAGAGTTTTAGTGTTAGTTTTGTTTTTCAATCTTAGAAATACTTTGTATAGTGTGAGGTTGTACTCCCAATTTATTATGTTTAGTTTAAATTTGATATTGTAATTGTAAAAAGTTATTTGGAATTCAAATTGTATATATAATGGAACTTAATCGTTCGGTCATCGAATTTTTATTTTATTTTACAATTGAATAGATTATTTGGAGTTTTACCTAAATCAAAACTATAAATACTAAATTATCAGTCGTATTAAACTACAATAATAGTTTTATTTTCTCTATATGATTTCCTCTCACCAGATTTCCTCCCCCACCCATTCTCCGGATTTCCTCACTCCTCTCTATCATGTCTTTTCGAACCCCAACTACCACCTCTCTTTTCTTCACTCCCGACCATTACCTAGCACCACCGTCTTCTCTACTGCCGCCAACCCCACCATTAAGTGTGCACTATACCGTCAACTCCGACCCGTCCATCACCATCCTCCGCCTCCTCGTCTCCCTTCGCGCGGCGCGATTTTCGTTCAACCATAGGTTTTCATGTTCATCATGTTGGAGTAGGTGTCCTCCGACAATTATGCGTTGAGTAATTAAATCTAATTAGGAATAAACCTGAGATATATTATATATATTAAGTCAGTTGATTAACGTAAATCGATAACGGTTGGCTAGCTAGAGTTTGACGTTATTGTCGTTTAACGGCGGTAATCAACTAATCCCTCTCGGTCACACCGGTAAAGATAGTTTCTCCAAAGGATATTATATTTGTATTTAATATAATAAAATATAAACCCTAATATATCAGTTAAACAGTTAACTGATTATGTCGGATAGTGTTTTACGAGTTCTGAACTCTAGTCGTATAAATTACGATTTTTGTGTGAATTGTCAATATAGACAATTAGCTAATTAAATTACAAATAGTTGTAATTTAGCTAAAATGATGTAATTAGTAATTATTACTCCGTATATAATGATATAATAATTACTAACACTTAAAGAAATAAGTGTACAAATTATACCCAAATTGTAACATAAGATTTTTTTTTTTTTTTTTTTTTTGGTAAGGGGTATATTTAGTAAGGGCAAAATAGTCATTTGCCACCACCACTATATATAATGTGTTTTCTTCATTGCATGTCAATGAAAACTTGATCAAAATACTTTACTAAACCTAGAATAACATTAGCTAAAGTGTTAGCTAATTTTATTTTAGGGTTAAAATCTCATAAAAACTAGTCTTTTAGTGAGATTTTTTGGAAAGCTTCTTTGGTGGATCAAGAGAGGAGGTTTCCTAACTTGGAAACTCAAGATTAAGGAGGAGGATCCCCATAAATTAGCAGCTCAAGATCCTTCATTTGAATGAAGGTCAAAATTCCTCTTGATTAAGGTATAAAAATATGTTTATTACCTTATTTATGCTTTAATCTTACATGCAACAAAAGATCTTAGCTAAACTTAATTAGGGGTAATTAAGTATTAATTATAGGAGTCTAATTAGGGGCTAAATAACTTTCATGTGGTATCAGAGCATCGGTTTAAGTAGCATGTTAATTTTAAGCTTTAATTAGGTTAATTGGTAACTTAATTAATTTTTAATGATAAAAAATTGGTTTTATCATACAAACTAAAGTTGCATGTGATTTTTTGGGCATGTGGATGCTCCAACCGAAATTATGGTATTTTAGGAATTTATTTGCTAATTTTGCTTGTTTTTGGTTGTTTTTACAAGATTTATGCTATTTTCTAATTAATTGGTAATTAGATTAACATGCATGTTGATTTTGTTAATTTAAGAAATATATAATTTTTCCAGAATTATAATGAGTATAATTTCCAGAAATTATTTCATAATTTTATTGGCCATTTGTTATTAATTAGTTATAATATAAATGGTGGAAAATTGATTTCTTAAGAGAAAATGACCAAAATAATTTTGCATATGTTTTTCCTTAATTAGCTACTGGTTGTGAGCTTAAATCACATAATGAAATAATTTCTATTTTTTTTTTCATAATTAGTTATGATTTATTTAGATATTTTCGGGTTTATTATGTGTTTTTTGGACAAATAGTTAGTAAATATAATCAAATTAAATTAATTAATTCAATTTTAGTGGAGACTAAATATTGAAAAACTATTTTATTGGTGGTTAGTTTAAACTTAAAAGGTGTTTTAAGTGTTGATTATTGATTCTGATAAGTTAGAATCGAAAATTCCTAAATTTATCGGGTTGCTTGTCCTGTAAAGTTGAAAATCTGATTTTCGATCTTATTTGCATGATTCTAAGTATAGTATGGCCATAGAGTACTATAGTATCGGTACTGTACCGAAATGTAAGGACGATATCTGATTGGTTTGTAATAATTGCGATCTCGTATCGCCGGTTTGTAATAATATTTAATTTCCTTATTTTTCAAAAATGTATAATAGGATAGTTCATATGTACATTTGTTTATATTGAAGACAGGCGCTTTTCACGGAGCCAATAGTTGGCGAGTCGAGATCGAATTGAAGATGGAGCCTTTGAAGCTTTTGAAGCCTAATTTAGGTTTAATTGCTTTTATTAGGTTCTAGTCTTATGGCCATACTAGGACTTGGATTTATTTGATGCATGCTTGGTTTAATTTCCGCACAATTATAACCAAACGTAAATCACACATTGTCATATCCATTATCCGCGACTCGCTAGAATTAGTTCACTTAAAAGCGATAGATAAAATATGACAAGATCTCTCACAAAAATTTTAAAATTGAGATTTAGTCCTTCCACAATTCACACCTATGCAACCCTTGTTCATTAGGGGCACGCGATTATTATGAGTGAATTTTGGTTTAATCTTGACGCGATTTGCAATACAAGTCTTGCAATCCGGGACTAAAGGATTGATTTAGTTGAAATCGATCAACCGAGAGTTCTAAGTGTATAATCAATCATGAGTTGGCTCACCGAAATTACATAAATTTAGGATGTATTGCCCACCGCGTGCCTAAATTTATATAAGATCGGATCTCGGAATCATTTATATAATTTAGAGAGATCATGATATAAATGCCTAAATTCACAAATAGTTATTTTAATGTGAATTTGACGATGAATTTAATCGATTGTTTTTCCCACGTTGTAGTTTAGAGTCGCAAATGGCTCAAACGTCCAATTCAGTAATATTCAAAGACTCCTGACTTCGTAATTTTATGGAAAAGAATAAACTAAAGGAGGATGGAAGCAATTTTACTGATTGGGAGTTAAACCTGCGATTAACTCTTCATACGAACCCCCGATTCCCGCTCCAGGCCACCCCTGAAATGATACAAATGTATGAAGAGTACAAGCATAAATCTGACCAGATTAATAATGTATTGATTTTTGCTATGCACCCGCGTTTAAAGAAACGCATGATTGATTTCAGTACGTATTAAATATTCGCTCGGCTCACGACTAGTTTCTCGCAAAAGCCGCGAATACTTCAACACGAAGCAGCTTCGAGTTTCTTTGAGACTAAGCTCTCAAAGGACCAACCAGTTGGTCTTCATATTCTCAAATTTATTAAGAATGTTGAAACTCTAGAAAAGTTAGGTTGCCCAATTTTTGAAAATTTTGCGGTATACCGTCTGCTTAATTCTTTGCCTGCAACATTCGATTCTTTTAGGACGAATTACAACATGAATGATTCAAAGAAAAATCTTCATGAATTGCATGTCATGCTTGTACAACATGAGAGGGATTTGGTGTCAAGTGGGAGCACGAATAGAAGAGATGTTTTATGTAATACCCCAGATTTCAGAGGAAATTACTAAGAGATTAAGGGCTCATATGATATGCTTAAAAGGATTGATAGCGCTACTCATACCAACAAAGTCGACTTTCTTTTTAGGAATCTCATCTGATAAGAACTCCAAAGTTAAGCGTGCTTGACTGGGAGCAATTTTAGGATGGGTGACCTCCTGGGAAGTTTCCCAGGGTGCGCATGAGTGAGGTCAAAATGCGCCGAAAGAACCCGTGTTGGTCTGTGAGGTCAGCCCACAGCATGGCGAGCTGCCATAGGTGACTAGTTCCGACTCAGTAGATGAGTCGGTGTGTTACATTTTATCCATGGCGGTAAAACAAAAGGGGAAGTTCAAGAAGGGTGCGAGGAAGGGTAAGAAACCCGCGCGTGGCAAAGGAAAAGGAAAAGTTGCTTCGGGCAACAATTCTATTGCTAAGAAAGGCGCGACTCCTGAACAAAAATGCTTCCATTGTAGAAATTTCGGCCATTGGAAGCGAAATTGCCCACAGTACCTGGAGGAGAAGAAGTCGAAACCAAGTATATATATGATAGACATTAATTATGCAAGTACCACGTCCTGGGTATTGGACACTGGATGTGGATCTCACCTTTGTAATCACTTGCAGGGGCTGACGAAGGCACGTCGGCTGGCAAAAGGTGAAGTTGACCTCCGTGTCGGGAATGGAGCTAAAGTAGCCGCCGTATCAGTAGGAACGTATATTCTGTCACTGGCCTCAGGGCTAGAGTTGTATCTAAATAACTGCTATTTTGTACCAACTCTAAGTAAGAATATAATTTCGGTTCCTGTTTTAGACGCTGAAGGTTTTAAATTTTCACTACGAAACAACAATTGTACCTTCTCGTTTAATTATATGGTGAATGGAACAGCTAAATTTATCAACGGTATTTACATTTTATATTTGACAAATGAGGTCTATCATGTAACAAATAAAAAGCTCAAAATAGGAGATCCCGATTAATCCTACCTTTGGCATTGTCGTATAGGGCATATAAACGAAAAACGCATTGAGAAACTCGTAGCCAATGGAGTTCTCAAACCATTTGATTTTGGATCATATGGAACATGCGAATCTTGTCTTTTAACCAAGATGACTCGAGCACCTTTTTCAGGAAAAGGGGTACGAGCCAGTGATTTATTGGCCCTCATTCATGCAGATGTTTGCGGTCCAATGACAATCCCTGCTAGAGGAGGTTATGACTACTTTGTCACTTTTACAGATGTAGTAGATATGGCTACATCTACCTAATTAAATATAAAAGTGAGGTACTTGAGAAATTTATAGAATTTTAAAAGGAAGTAGAAAACCAATTAGGAAAGAAGATCAAGGCCTTACGATCAGATCGGGGAGGTGAATATCTCAGTAATGACTTTGATATTCATATGAAAGACTGTGGAATTATATCACAGCTTACACCTAGCCTCCTGGTACACCACAATTAAATGGTGTAGCCGAAAGAAGAAACCGTACCCTGTTGGATATGGTTAGATCAATGATGAGTTAGACTAAGCTTCCTGATTCATTCTGGGGTTTTGCTCTCCAAACTGTCATTTTAACACTCAATAGATGCCCGACTAAATCAGCTCCGAAAACTCCATATGAGTTATGAAGAGGAAAAGTTCCGAACCTCTCATTTATCAAGATCTGGGGTTGTGAAACATATGTCAAAAAATAAGACTGACAATAAGCTTGCACAAAGATCTGATAAATGTCTCTTTGTAGGTTATCCTTGTACCGACTCGAGGATATTACTTCTACAATCGTCTAGAGAACAAAGTATTTGTGTCTCGAGATGCTGTCTTTTTAGAAAAGGAATATATTTCTAAAAGATAGAGTGGGAGAAAATTTGAACTTAGTGAACTTCAGGAGCCACAAATGAAAAATGAGGCTCAGGATGTTTTGCCAGAAGATATTCCTGAATCGTCTAACTTTGTGGTTCCATTTTCCACTCCTAGAAGGTCAGGCAGATCAAGCCACCCACCAGATCGATACCTAGGTGTGATTGAGGATGGTGGTGATCATTTTTTGCTTCTAGAAAGCAATGAGCCTGCAACCTACAGAGCAGCCATGACTGGACCGAATTCTGCTAAATGGCTTGAGGCAATGAAATTCGAGATAGATTCTATGTACGAGAATCAAGTATGGACTTGGTTAACTTACCTGAAGGAACCGAGGTTCTTCAGTGCAAATGGATCTTTAAGATCAAGACTGACATGGATGGAAATCAAGATATTTTCAAAGCTCGATTGGTAGCTAAAGGTTTCACACAAGTTCATGGTTTAAACTATGACGAGACCTTTGCGCCAGTTGAAATGCTTAGATCTATTCGGATAATATTAGCGATTGCTGCTTTTCATGATTATGGGATATGGCAGATGGATGTTAAAACCGACTTCCTGAATGGGTTTCTGGAAGAGGAAGTGTATATGACACAACCTGAGGGTTTTATTGATCCAAACAATCGTAAGAAAGTTTACAAACTTAAGAGATCCAGTTATGGTCTTAAGCAAGCATCTCGGAGTTGGAACCATCGGTTCAACCATGTGATAAACAAAATGGTTTCACCCAAAGTGTCGAGGAACCTTGTTGATACATGAAATTTAGTGGGAGTAAAGTAACTCTCCTAATCCTATATGTAGATGACATATTACTCATTGAGAATGATATCCCCATGCTTAACTCCGTTAAGGACTGGCTCGGGAAACATTTCCTAATGAAGGATTTATGAGAAGCGCAACGCATCCTAGGTATTCGGATATATAGAGATAGATAAAAAAGAATACTAGTGTTAAGTCAAGAAACTTATATTGATAAGATTGTTGAATGTTCAATATGAAAGACTCTATAAGAGGATTTTTACCGATGGGAAGTGGGATAACTTTAATTTGAGTAAATCTCAATGTCCAACTGAACGTGAGGATATTGAACGCATGATGTCGAAACCTTACGCTTCCGCAATCGGTTCGATCATGTATGCTATGATGTGTACGCGTCCAGACGTGTCATATGCTTTGAGTATGACAAATTGTTACCAAGCCAATCCAGGCGAGAGCCACTGGATAGCCGTTAAGAACGTCCTTAAATACCTAAGAAGGACTAAGGACACGTTCTTAGTTTATAGAGGGGATTCTGAGTTTCGTGTAAAGGGTTATGCGGATGCTAGTTTCCAAACAGATCGAGATGATTCAAAATCTCAATCAGCATATTTTTTCCTACTGAATGGTGGAGCCATATGCTGGAAGAGCACCAAACAATCGGTGACTGCGGATTCTACAACGGAAGCTGAGTATCTGGCAGCATCAGAAGCTGCAAAAGAGGCAGTTTGGATCCGGCAGTTTCTGGAAGGATTAAATATAGTCCCTACAGCAGTGGATCCTGTTGCAGTCTACTGCGACAATAGTGGAGCAATAGTTCAGGCTAAAGAGCCTAAATCTAGTAATAAATCTAGACATGTACTCAGGAAGTTCCATGTAATTAGAGACTTTGTGGAACGAGAAGATATATCGATTTGTAAGGTTAGGAGAGACGATAATATCGCTGATCCTTTAACCAAGCCATTATCACAGGTTAAATACAATGGTCATATTGCCTCGATGGGTTTGAGGCGTATGCCTGGCTTGTGTTACATTATATGTTGTAATAGTTAATAAGTGTATTACCTTTTACATATATGATAATTAAATTCATCATTTTAATTTTTATTAAACTCTTTTATTAATTCATTTTTAATAAAATGTTGAATATATATATGCTCTGTTGATTTCTAATAGGTCGTGGAGACGATTTGAACCCTATTAAGTGAACATGATTAACAGTGTATTTTGTCTCTAGTCATAAAATGAGGTGACGTCTCAATTGACTAGATTGTAAGTCGGTTGATGACTAGTTCAATAATCATGGGTTCATAGAGATGAAAAACCGATTACATAGACAGGCTGTAGAAGACACCCTGTCAGACATTTGACCAATTATAGAATCTTTGTGTCTGGTCGTGACAAGGTAATCTATATTATTCTTATTAGTCGATTCTTTCGACCTGAGATTGTTTGTCTGAGTTTATGCAGCAGGCGGTGACTTTGATTTATGTCCTAAGTCGTGGCGTAAAAGGAGGCTAAAATGGCATCTATTGGGTCATTACCGACTGTATGAAACAAAGAAAATAAGTCAAGAAGAGATTGTCCACCCATGTCAGGGTATATTATCTTTGGGCCACTCGAGGAATTGTGACTAGAAATGCGTGGCCACGCTCGGAAGAGATCTATGATAGATATTCCGGTCAGACAGTCATAATCCAGATCAAGAAAACCACTTTTGATAAAGATCCAATGCAAGTTCGACCTGAAAGATACTTCGCATTGAGTGGGAGATATAACGGACAAGAGAATTGGTAACGCATGACTTGTCTTAGACAAGTGGGAGATTGTTGGAGTAGGTGTCCTCCGACAATAATGCGTTGACTAATTAAATCTAATTAGAAATAAACCTGAGATATATTATATATATTAAGTCAGTTGATTAACGTAAATCGATAACGGTTGGCTGGCTAGAGTTTGACGTTATTGTCGTTTGACGGCGGTAATCAACTGATCCCTCTCTGTCACACCGGTAAAGATAGTTTCTCCAAACGATATTATATTTGTATTTAATACAATATAATATAAACCCTAATAGAGTTAACTGATTATGTCGGATAGTGTTTTACGAGTTCTGAACTCTAGTCGTATAAATTATGATTTTTGTGTGAATTGTCAATATAGACAATTAGCTAATTAAATTACAAAGAGTTGTAATTTAGCTAAAATGATGTAATTAGTAATTATTATATAGTGATATAATAATTAACTAACACTTAAAGAAATAAGTGTACAAATTATACCCAAATTGTAACATAAGGTGTTAAGGGGTATATTTAGTAAGGGCAAAATATTCATTTGCCACCACCACTATATATAATGTGTTTTATGGTCAAAACACACAACTTACATCATTTTTCACAAATACAACTTGTTTTAGAGAGAGGATTTGAGAGAAAAACCTTCATTTTCTCTAAAAAAATCAGCCAACTTACTCTTCCCTTAAAAACAAGTTTTCTTCATTGCATGTCAATGAAAATTTGATCAAAACACTTTACTAAACCTAGAATAACATTAGCTAAAGTGTTAGCTAATTTTATTTTGGTTTTAGGGTTAAAAATCTCATAAAAACTAGTCTTTTAGTGAGATTTTTTGGAGAGCTTCTTTTGTGGATCAAGAGAGGAGGTTTCCTAACTTGGAAACTCAAGATTAAGGAGGAGGATCCCCATAAATTAGCAGCTCAAGATCCTTTATTTGAATGAAGGTCAAAATTCCTCTTGATTAAGGTATAAAAATATGTTTTATTACCTTATTTATGCTTTAATCTTACATGCAACAAAAGATCTTAGCTAAACTTAATTAGGGGTAATCTATACTTATCTATTAATAGGCTAACATCTGCGCTGACGTGGCGTAATGTAAAAGACTATGAAGAAATAAAAGCCAGGTAAGCGCTGATTTGTCATGCCTATATTTGACTTCCATTTTCTTAATCCGCCTGTTCACTCCACCTTCCCACTTCATCTTCCTCTTTCACAGTTTCAATTCTTTCAAACGATTGTCTCCTCAGTTCTCACTCCCATTAAACGCCTGAAAATGAACGGCTTCTAATACGAGGCTTACGGATGTCTGGCCTTCCGTTGACTGCTCATTTGATGCTTTGTCCCGCGTGCGTTGCAACTTCTTCGACTTCTCCGTCTTTATGCCGATGATGGGAAATAATATGGTAGTAAGAAGTCACAGTTGAAGTCGAGAGCAATTTCGAGAAGCTTGCTAAAGACGATTACCTCTTCTGCATCAATTTCCCAGAATGCATCGGTCCGTAGTTTCTCAATTTCTTCATTTCGATTAATTTGGCAATATTGTTACTGTTTACTTAAAGTAATTATGCAATAGATTAAATTGATTAAAGTTGATGAGTAAAATTTTGTCGGCAAAAATAGGAATGAAAGATTCGAAGGCGTTCGCGTTGGGAATGTTTGATGCGTTAATCAGAAAGAGGGAGATTGAAGGTGGAGGCAAAGATGAATTATACCAGTATTGGTCTCTGATTACCAATCAAAGTTTCGTTTCTCGGCTCCAGCTGTTCTTCTTCGACATATGAGTAGTCGTAATAATATCTATCTCACCCATTTTTTTCTATTTTTTTTTTATAATTTTATAATGATTTGATTGACGTTTGTTGTTGTTGACGCTGATTTAACTATTTCTATTGCTGATCATGCTTCGTTTCGTCTCTTTTCCAGAATTTTTGTCAATTTAGAGATTTTGTTTAGAGATTAAGTTGATTAACATCTGTTGTTTTTTCTCATTGATTAATTTCTGATTGCACAGTAACTTTGCAACCCTACTCTCTCAAAGAAGTAAAATTTCAAGGTTTGTTTTATGTTCTTACTACAATTTCGATTTTTCGCACTTTCTGCCTTTGAATCCCATACTATGCAACCAGCTTAATTAAGGAGCCATGAATGATGAATTGCAGATTAAGATTCTTAATAACGTGTTTAGAGGATGTAGAAGTATATTTACTCTTTCTTTTACCGAGGATGTGAAAATGTCAAAGTGGTATCATTCAACATTTTTAGATGCCTAACCATTGTACCCAATACTATATCATCATTCCAATTTTCTTCTAAAGAAACAATCTTTCTAAACCCACCCCTTTAAATTTCCTTTTATTTTCATCTTGGGGTTTCTGGGTGTGTAAAAAAAATCAGAAAAGCGATGCAGAGATCTGAGATAGACAGGAAGAAAGAATAGCATAGGATCAAACTGAGAATTTATACTTGGGAATTGGGTCTCAAGTGTAATGGTTGATCGAAGACAAATTCTTGCTGGCTTTCTTACTGCTACTACGAGCCTGTTTGGCCAAATTTTTCGAAATCTGTTTCTGTTTTTTATAATCACTTTCTTTAAAAACTGTTTTTTGAAAAAATGAGGAGTGTTTGGTTCAACATTCTACAAAAGCACTTTTATTTGTTACCGTAATCTTTTTTATATTTTTGTCAATTAAAAATATCTCACAAAAGGAGTATTTTTAGAGAAATAAAAACAGAAACACCAATTTGGTGCTTCTGCTTTTGGGGGTCAATATTTAGAAAAATGCTTTTATTAAATAGTTTAGAACTTCTAAAAAACACTATGTTTGGCCAAGTTTATAATTTTTGGGAGTAAAATTACTTTGAAAAACTAGGCCAAACGCATACTACGTTTGTTATGCTTGCTCATATGATTAGAAAAGAATATTCTGTCTCTAATTCTGAGGTGGGTTTCATTTTTTTTTATATCATGGGTATTACTCTTATTTGCTTTTACTTCATTTTTTTCAGGTTGTGTTATGACTATTCCTGATATTTTGTTAATTTGATTGTGCTTTTTGTTGCGATTTTGCATAGGAGTTCATCTGTATGTGTTGCTAATCATGGTTTGTTTCAGCCTGTATCAGATTTTACTCAAAGTTTTTTATTGAATTTGTTGAAACTTTCATGAATTGAAGTTGTGATTGATCTTTGTTGCTGTTGTTTCACTTAGTAAAATTTGTACAGATTATAGTAGTTTCTACTGAATTGCTTTTGCTCTGACTATATATCTGTAAGACATTGAAAGGTAAGTGGTTGGGTGTGTGGAAATTAAACTAATTAGTTTGAAGGTACTGTGAGAAATTAAAAAGACTCATTGCTATGTTATGTTGAGGAATCAAATAGTATTCACTGAACAAGTATGAAGCATTCAGCTAAAAGTTTGTTTCAGTTTATTTTTCTTTTTGTTCTCTTTTTCCGTTTTCATGATTGATTTTTCAAAGTTACTCAAAATTGGATGCCCAAACAGCCAAATAAGTAAAAAACATGGCATGATTGTAAAGCTTCATTACTTGGGGATCTTACCCATGTGAATTTAAGGGGGTATTTGATTGTAGGGCTTAAATTCGTAGGGTGATTTTCCAAGATTAAAGTGAAGAAGCAGCTACTTGAATTGAGCAATGAATTCGCATCCAACCTCTTTTGGTTCTCCCAGTGAACGTGTTAGAAGCCGCAGGAATGATGCTAATCTGAGTCATGCTGATAGGAAGCATTATGAGCTTAACCTTGAACGTATTCTGCGGGGTGATGACAACCGAACCACCCTGATGATCAAGAACATCCCTAATAAGTATGTGAATCAATTTAATACAGCTCTTTTGATGTCATTTTAAAAACTATTTAATGTGGCAAATTTGAAAGCGGCAACATTTACATGCATGGCTTCTTTACCGATTCTTTCCTTCTACTCCATTATCCATATGATGAGGAAAGTCATACTCTGTATTTACTTTGGGTATTCTATGTTCAATCTCAGGTATACTTCCAAAATTCTTTTGGCTACAATTGATGAACAACATCATGGAAAGTATGATTTCATATATCTGCCCATTGATTTCAAGGTACAGATGTTTGAATCAAATTGTTTTTACATCTATAAATGATTGTAGTATCAGGAGTGGCTTTCTAACTTCACTACTATCTAATTTTGCAGAATAAATGCAACATGGGCTATGCATTCATCAATATGATTGATCCTATCCAGATTATTGTAGGATTTCATCAGGTTTGTTACGGAGACCTGTACTTCTTATAGAAGTTTCTTCATAATTTTGGGACTAAATTGGAAATCTTCTACTGCAGACATTTGAGGATAGAAAATGGGAGAAGTTCAATGGTGAAAAGGTTGCATCACTTGCATATGCTCGCAATTTTGAGTCGTAAGGCTGTTTTCGTTGTATTTTTTCATGAGAAGGGTGTCTTGAATTGGTATGTTTGGTTGTATATCATAGTGCGATCATATGGATATTTCGTGTCTATCATATTGACTGGACATAATTGCTAGGTTGAACAATTACGATATCATTGGAACAATATGCGTAGTTTTTGGCTGTTTGGTCTCATTATATAGGCATTGGATCCGAGCAATTGGTAGTAAAAGAAGAGTCAAGGAATTAGGCCCTGTGCGATTCAACTTATTCAACGGTGTTTTCAAATCAGATCAGATTTATTCAAATCAAATCAAATCAGATCAGCTTTATTCAAATCAAATCAAATCAGATCAGAATTATCCAAATAACAATCAATGAATGTAGTCTATTTTTAGTTATTAATTCATCTAGTTGCAGTTAATTTATCAGTTAATTCAGTTCAGATCAAATCAAATCAAATCAGATCAGAAAAATGCAGTCCAATCGCACAGGGCCTTAGTCTAGGATCGGTATCAAAATAGTGTGGATAAAGGGGTGGAGACAGGGGATAGAAATGTGTCTTCAGGAATTTTGTCAGTCTTGCCATTATTCTTGCACGCAGCAATTCAGTACTACAGACTCGAGAGGAAACCTCCAGTGACAGCGGGGTTGTTGGCTGCCAAGGGCTTGCTTTTCTTAATCTATCATCCTAAACACCGAAAAGGTCTGGTTCAATGCATACCTAATTGTTAAGGTATGTAGTCTGCCACTCTTTCTCCATGTCTCAGCCTCTTCCTCTTCCTCAGTTTGTTGTTTTGTTTTATTAAACTTCAGTCACCAGCATGTAGTATCTTATCTTGACTAATCTCGGCATGTGTTTATGTACTAATTGAATAGTCCCCATCTGGATGTTTCTCTAGCTGAAACTTAATGTTATTTTTCTTTTTTTGGGTTACAACGTCTGAAACATGATCACTACCTCTCGGTTTGAGTATGATTGATTGAAACTCTTACATGCTTATTCAGCCAATAATTAGTTCAAAACGACTAAAGAGGTCTTTACTGGGGAGTGAACATTTTTATTGACAAAAGAGAGAACGCACT
The DNA here is from genome assembly GCA_963457585.1 of Spergularia bocconei. Taxonomy (NCBI): domain Eukaryota; kingdom Viridiplantae; phylum Streptophyta; class Magnoliopsida; order Caryophyllales; family Caryophyllaceae; genus Spergularia; species Spergularia bocconei. The sequence continues at coordinate 1,051,438 of OY734958.1, forward strand.
CTAATGCCCCCAACACAATGACCATTTTCAAACATGTACGAACATTAAAGTGTCAACTAGGCTTAAAAATGTTTCAAAGGGAAGTTTGTGATCAGTTTATTTTACGAAAAAAGTATGATATATAAACTTAATGATGATATAGGCTCTAAGACTCAGAAATTCAGAATAGTTCGAACTATGGTGCAAGTACAACATAAAGAAAAAGTGATCAGCTTAAAGTTTGAACAAAGAAGTGAAGTAGTATAGAAAAACTTATCAGGTCTAAACTTCTTTTTGAAAAGATGTTCATTCGAACAGAAATTTGTACAGAAAGGTAAAAATAAAGTACTTTGTCACTCATGTTCTGTAGCTTTGTTCGGAACTGCCGAGTAAATAAAGATTAGGTCTTAGTCAATGGTTATCAGCAACAAGCTAAGAATTAAAGTAGGTAATAATGCAATGTTATTTTTGATGAAGTAGTTAAAGCGAATAAGGGGAAACTCAGGTCCACCTGCACGTCAATGCATAGAAATTATTGATCTAAATTTGCTCAAAACACATATACCATGTCAAGGCACTTAATCACTTCAAGGATACTTCTCTAATATAAACTAGAGAAATCGAAATCTATAGAGTAGAGGGTAAACATGTTTTATTGATAGAAGTGTAGTACGTTTTCTTATGTCTTTATATCAATGGCATTAAGTAAGAACAAGAAAGTCTTCAATATAAGCTACACGATTTTATTGGCCAAGGTTCTTATGTGGTATGGTCTACCATTACACAAACATCACTATAGAGCAAAGAAAATATATATTGCGGACTGAAAGATAGACGTACTAAGGAATCAGCTATGCCAATCAAACTTGAACGCAAACCAGCGCAGACACAATAATTGGCTACTCAAGAACTTGCTGGACAAGTCATAAGGAAATTGCAGCAAACCCTGTTTGGCAGATATCGATGCTATTTAGTTTTGATAACAAGATTTCCACCCTCCTGATACAAGTTCTGATTTATGGTATGCAAGAAAACAGCTTTGATGCTGGCTTTATGTAGATCGTTGAGGGATAAATACAGTCTTGCTGCTGTAAGTTTCATGTTCTGATCTTTACATGTCTCTGTATGAAGAAGCACATGTTTAAGTCAGTTTACATTTCATTATGGTTTTCTTATTAGTTTACCCTACACATATACTTCTTTGCATTTACGAATTTTGTTCATTATCACTTGAATCATATTAAATATGCAGTATCACATAATGGTATATAGGTAATATAGCCATTTCAGTTAGGAGAAAGTGTTGACAGTTGAGATTGAGGACATTGACGATGAGGTTGCGAGAATTCGCCGCGAATTCGACTCGGCTAAGCAGCTTTCTTGAATATTCTTGAGGCTCTCAAGTCTATGCCTAGGATGAACCCTGATGGTTTATATTTCTTTTCTTTTTTTGGGTTGTTTCTTAAGTTTTGGTTGGTTAAATGATATGGGTGAAGAATTATGCACAATTGCGTAAGGAATACGCATTAGAATGTGATCAAAGTTCTGAACTTTTGATCATATCAGTAGAATTAGGATAAGTTGTATCTGTTTATGCAAATGTGGTGTATTGTATGGGGTTGTTTGGATTGGTTGTCGAATTATGATGATGGGGATTGATGAGTTTGTGCCATTTTGATTGTAGGGATCTATGTGAATAAGAATTTCTGGTTAGACAACGTACAAGTTTATGGTTTCGACTTTGATTACACACTTGCGCATTACTCGGCTAATTTGCAGACTCTAATTTATGATCTTGCCAAGGAGGGTCAACTAACACTAAAGGATTGTCCTACAAGCTTCATCTAAAAGTATGTTTAATTACTTTTGAGGATTCATTTGCTTATTAATCATACCTTCTTAGATTTTCAATTTGAATAATCTACTTTTTTTTATCCAATTTGTGTCTACTGTTATGATATGCTAAATTAATTGCTTCTCCTTTCGATCACTTCCTTTCATGTGTTAAGGAGCAACCTATCTGATTTCGTCATTTAATCAAGTGTTATCCCTTTCGCCATCATTTGATCTCAGGTACTTACCAATGCTAATTGCTAAGCCCCATAAGCGATTCAATTCGATTTGAATTTTTGGGCATGAGGTTATCCGAATTTATTCTTGTCATGGTTATCATCATTAAAATCACACCATCTAATGATGTTTGAATTGATTTGCAGATTCATTTGTGGTAGAGCAGTGCCGTCGCGCAGGTCAATCCCCATTTATCGTTTGTTATCGCCAACATTAGACAACTTCCCCTCCTTTTCCAGTGGGGAAAATCTTTCGGGTACCGTGCAGCTCCTCATATTGATTTCTCAATGTAATTTAAAGCATGCAATTGTATTGTTTTGATATTAATCTACATTTTTTCAGTGTGTCTTCATTTAATTTTCATGAAGATTTGTAGCGTACAACGATACCACGTAGTAGTGTAACCCCATCAGCGACACAATGACAGCAGCTGTCAGCAGTAGTACAGTAGCATTACGCCGAAGCACCAGCAGTACAGGAGCATAACTGCACCTCACGGTAACATTACGGCAGCAGGTTCACAACAACATTACATGTTTACAGCAGCATTACAACAGCATAACAACAGATTTACAACATCATCGATTGACAGCGAAAAACAGAAGAGAAAATAGCATTGGAATTCAGAAGTGAGCTGACCACCAGCAGCAGAGAACAGCAGAGAACGGCAGCAAGCAGAAAGCCGCAGCAGAGAACAACAGTAAACCAGCAACAATATTAGTGTGATCCGGTTTCTTAACGCAACAACAATAATGCATTTTTTTATTATTCGTCTGCTTATGTATGTAATCTTTCTAAAGTTGCACCTTAAATTAGTGTGATCAATTTTTTCGAATAGATTTTGATGAGAAATTTTTACGTTGGCATTCATTCCGACATTACAGAAATAAACATTTCACTTTTATTATAGGAATATATGGAAAAAATTTATTTGTTACGAATGCCCACAAAAACCAAGTTATTGTATTTTATAATGATGTTGACCTTTCCAGATGTCAGATAATAGCCATTGATATCTCTATTGTCAAGAATCAAAGATACAACTCAAGTGTTTTTTAATTTTTTTTTCCAGTAATTACATGAAAGATAACAATAATTTAGAAATAATAAATTTCCTAAACAAAACTTTTGGTGAAGGTGACACTATAATAGATCACAAACACAAAGTTGGTTATAGAGATGTCGTCTACATTTTGCGCTTAAAAACAAACGAAAAGCAGACCCGTGAATTCACGGGCACAAAAACTAGTTAAGTACTAATTAGAGGAGTCTAATTAGGGGATAAATAACTTTCACATCACCATGATCATGTCAACTTTCATATACAGCCGAAGGTTATGGCAAATGTGGAAACTGTCGACTAGACAAATGAAATAGAAGCAATGTGTGTGTTCATCTTTAAGGACATAATTCTACAATTATTTGTTCATTAGTTTTGAAGTAATGTTCATCAAGTGGAACTGCCGTTCATCATCGGTTTGATGTTCATCCAGTTAAAAATAAATAAAAACATTGTGCATATGTTATTTAAGTGTTCATCAAGATTGCATGTTCATCGCTTATAATCACAATGTTCATCAAATTTAAGTTGCATGTTCATCAAAATTAAGTCAATGTTCATCAAGTTTATTTCTGTGTTCATCGATGTTCATCAATCTGAACTTATGTATTTTCAAGAAGACGAAAAAAAAATCTGAAATGGTGGGATATGCAGAGGAGAGAGTAGGAGACTATGGGATTGGGAGTAAAGGTGGGCCACTAGGAAAATGGGTTAATGTGATAGGGAGAGTGGTCAGTGATGCAAAGCGCAAAAAAAAAAAAAAAAAAAAAAAAAAAAGAAAACAAAACAAATCTTTGTATTTACAGGAATTGCCATTAATGACACCGGAGACACTCAAGCCGTTGGATGAAGCCGATCTAATGGACTAAATTGGTTCCTTAAGTTCGTATATACATAAATTTCCTACCTGAACCTAAATCTATAATTCAAGTCAAATTATATTGACCATAGACGAAGTTAGCTTTCCGTTACATTTTTTGAGAAAATGCAAGCCTCAGGGGTTCATAGAGAAATCGAAAACCACACTGGTACCACTGAAAATGTCAAAAACCTCAAGGGCACCACAGAAAATATCTCTGATTACTTTGTTTGTTAACCAAATTATTTCTAGTCTTATGCAAAAATGTGTAGTTCATGTCCAATAAATGCGTAATATATGCGCAATATATGTCATTGACTCTGTGTTATCCCAGTCACTTTTCTACCAATTCAAATTTACAATTCATACTAACCAATGAATGAATAGGTAAATGAACTGGCTAGGGCTTACGTACTGTCGTCCGGGTGTGGCAATTAGTCTTTAAGGACCAGTAGTTGGGACGTACGGGAAAGTAGTAGCCGAGAGACGAACAAAGCCATGACCGAAAAACCAAAAAAGATGCTGATATAATATGGGGTCTCCTCCCCCAGCGGGATCAAAAAAGGTTTTATTAAAGTTTCGATTGGTTCATAACATGGTAATTGCCCCATTGGTCCGTGTACGTCCTCCACTGGTGGCTCCTCCACCGTAATGCTGCAACTGCTCCTGAACTGCACATCATTTTTCAATCATTAAATAGTGACGTGAAAATCATGAAGGAAAAAAAAACTCAAAAAGAGGGGAATAATAATAAATTTGAGTTGTACAAATACACACAAAAAAGTATCGTACTATCCTTGTCCAAAAAATTAAAGAGCAACTACTGTAATTCTCTTCTTACTCCTAAGCTTCCTAGTGTGCTAAAATTAAAATTTTAAGGCTAATTAAATGGCAGATTACTACTTATTAGTAGATCGATAAGGAAAAAAGTTTAATTACAATTACCATTTTCACCAATGCCATACCCAATACTCACAGTCCGCAACTAACAAGAATTACAGTAAAACTAGCTTTTGTTCCCGTGAACTCACGGGTGTATTTTTTTTTTTTGCTTCTTTTTAATGGAAAACTATAAACATTACCTTTATGACTAAAACTTAGTAAAGCATTTAAAAAAGATCACGGTGGTGGATATATTAATCAATATAGGGAGTAACACTGTATAACATATTCATAAGTAAAACATTTGTATCAATAACCAACCTATATATTCCTCCTCCCGCAATGCCTAGCTAAAATGCTCAAGTGAACAACTCTAAATATTTGTGTAAAGTGTTTTTTTATTGTTTTCTTTTCTTTTAGAAAAATCAGACAAAAAATAAAGTACCTATACTATTTTGAGACAACTGACTTGTAATTCAAATTTTTGACAAGCCAAAGGTTAATAGAAGCAAATTAATTTTTTTGTAAAAAAAACCTTTGAACTTACCTTAGAATTTAATGTATAAAAGTCTCATGCTATAAGAAGATTAAAAATCTCCATATGAATATGAAAATGAATGTATTTCCATTCAATAAATGTTCGTTTATATATCCTAAAGATGACCCTCACACATATAACTTAAAAATTTCTACTCAACAACAATAACAACGCGACATATAATGTTTGTTTCATCAACGGATTTTTATATGACCATATTCAATTCAAAGAGACGTGTCAAATCAAATTCGAGTATTAAGATTGTAGTTGGATGAATTTGTAATACTTGATGTGTTTGGTACCCTTATAATATTGAAAGCTGAAAACTAATAATATTCAAAGTAAATTATACTTGCCAATTATAAAATCAAAAATATACACAACCTAGATGATCTTATTGCATGATAGTAGTTTAAATACTATATAGCTATATCAATTATAACAAATTGGAATCAATTTATGATCGCACAGTAAAATACAGATATTCGAATATTTACTACGATAGACACATATAACAAACACTCATTCTAAGACCTCTATAAATCTTTGTATGAGTAAATCACTAAATAACATTTCTATATCTCTCTGGCAAACAAAATTTCTCTCTTGCAACCAACTCATTTTATATGTATGAAATCAAATGGAATTTTATTCACACCAATATCTATCAGTTACGAAGATATATATAGTACCTGGAATTCAAATGTAACCTATGAATTGGCAAACCAATAGCCAAAAGACACTATGTTTAATACATTAATATTAATATTGAATGAAAGGCTTTCCAAGTACCCACAAATTTTAATGCAAATAACTCATGTTTTGAGGAAGACGAAAGGTCTTAAGACAGGTTTTAATTGTTGAGCTCAAACACTAAAGGTATTGATTACGTGGAGGAGAGAGAATGAAATTGCACAACGGGATGACACGTAGGATATGTGATGCATGAGCATCGAGCTTGCAATTGATTTGGCAAGTACGAGTCGGTCAAAGGTTACAAATTCGTACAATTGACTTTACAGGAGAATATCTCACAAATTATAAGGAATTTGGTCATGATTCTTGTGGTATAAGAAACTTCATGTTCTTAACAAGTGGTCATAAGCCCAAAACGGTTAAGGAACGAAGGAGATATGATCGTTTGAAGTTGAGTTGTCCAGGACTTACGCGGGTACACGTAGCTCGGGAACTAGGCTTGATTCCCTTATTTGTGTCTTAGCTTAAATTTAGGAAAGTGTCTTATTTACAGTATTTTGTGGAATAAAGGAGCCTTAGAAGGTTTCCAAGTTGTTATAGAAGAGTTTAGGAAAGTTTTACTAATAAGCTTGAAGTCAGTGTAAGGGAAGATCCAACTGGTTCTTAACTTGACTTTAGCTAAGTTTAGGAGTCTTAAGAGTAGTATAAATAGAAAGTCTTATTGCAGTTCTTATACTATACACCACGGTGCACGGTGTACATGGTGCACCGTGACACGTGGCGTAATATTACTGGCTGGGCGACATGAATTTTTTTTTTTTCAGTTTCTCTCTCCTCACACTTCTTCAACCCGACCCACCCACCCACTCCACCTTCCAACAACATCAGTAATCCCTCTCCCCGCTAGCCCCACCTTACCCAACCACAACCACCACCAACCCACCGCACCGCCAACGGTGATGGTGTCCACCTAACACCACCGTACGATCACCTACAATCTATGGATCTTACCATTAGAATCCATGGATTTTAACGGGTAATTATATGGATCTTACCACTACAAAGCATGGATCAATTTTCTCATCCAATCGCCACCATCGATAAGCGCCGCCACTACCGCCGTCGAGATTAACGGTGCACCACCACTACCACCAATAAAAAAGGGACGTTTCCGGCGAAAAAACCAGCGACCCATACCAAAAAATTCTTCATTTTTTCCCCCTTTTGAAATTCATTGATATTTTAAAAGATAACAATCATTTTTTTTTTTAAAAAAGAAGAAAATGATGATCATCACTCATATACGTGGATCTTATGATATTCATGATGGAAATCAAAGATCCATGACACAAATCACAAATATCCATAACTTACTTGATCAAAATCCATGACACAAAGCATGAAGATCCATAAGGTGGCGGTGGGGTGGTAGATATGGGGACGGCGGAGGTGCGGCGGTAGGAAGGCGAGGCCATTCGTGGTCGTTGTCATCGCCGGCGAAGTAGGTGGGGAAGGGGAAGAGAGAGAATGGGGAGAAGATATGAGAGAAGTAAGAAAAAAAAAAAGTCACGAGGAGAAGAGGAAGTAATGTTTTCAGTTTTTTTTTTTTCCTCCACCCAATCAAAACGCGCCACGTGGCGTGGTGTACCAAGGCATGGTAGACCATGGTGTACCATATAATTTGCGGTCTTATTGTGTTGTTTTTCATTGAAATTTGACCATTAATATCGAAGAGTCGAAGGGAGTTTCCTTCAAAATCTGGCCTTGCGAGGTTATGTGTTCTTTTGGTTCGTGCCTTGTTTCTTTGTGATCTTGGTGCTTGCCCTTTGTTTGTGCTTTGTTTCTTTGTGATCTTAGCATAAATTAGTCTTAGTCGAGTATTCTTGCGAGGATTCTAGGCTAATTCATATCCTTTATTTTCTGTTTTAATTCCGCTGCGTTATAAACTCAAAAACACAAAAAAATAGAGTGGGTTTTACATCAATGTGACGTAGAATTTTTTGATTGTGATGCTTTCAAGGCTGCCACGTAGGCGTGGAAAGTAGCCACCATCATCACTATCATAATCATCTTCATCATTTTTCTTTCGAGCCTTCGCCGCCACCTTGGAGCCTTCGCCGCCTTCGATTTCTAGCTTCGTTTTTGGACGAAACCACCACCATTATTCTTCTTGGCCACTCCTCTACATAACGGTATAAGTCTTACCATTGTCGAAACGCATGTCCTCACCCCTACTCCTCTCCTCTTTCTACTCGTTTTAGTTACATATCAATTTAAAAAAAAAATAGAATGAATATTAATCGAAAAATGCACTATTAGATATATAAATCAAAACGTTTTCGACCGGAAAAAGGAATTATTCGGATTCCCGTGGCCTGGCCTAATCAGTACTTCGCCAAGCCCCCCTTCTTTTTTTATCAAATTTTCTCAATTTTTGTTATTTAATCAAAAGAAAGAACAATAAGAAAAAAGGACTATTTTTTTATATTCTCTAAATATAGAACCCACACGCCATTTCTAATTATCTTATCTTCCCCTATTGTTTTAATACGTTTGTACTATTTTGCACTATTGCTCAAGAACTTTAAGAACCCTACCATGTTTTATTGTGATGGTTCTCTTGTGGGCTATGTTTTACTATAATGCGTAAATTTTCAGATTTTTGGGTGTTCAAGTTTGGGCGTTTTAAGAAATCGCAAATTGGAAAAAGTTAGGTAACCCTTCTCTCCAGGGTATTACCTAACTTATCAGCGAAAATACAATCAAGAAAATAGGGATCACTAAACCAAATGGATGGGGCACCATCCCGAGGATTAAGGATACGGTGCCCCAAAGAAGCCAACCAATCAGCAGCTCGATTCGCCTCACGGAAAATATGCGCCAAAGACCAGTGATCAAAGGATTCAACCATCTTTCTGATATCTCTGATAATGAAATCCACCGACCAAGTAGCTTTATGACGACCCAACAGCTTGTATAATAACTAGATTATCAACTTCAATTTGAATCTCCATATAACCCAAATCACGAGCCAAAACAATACCAGCACAAAGAGCCTGCGCTCCAGCGAGCCAGACCGAGCAACAATCCAAATTCATAACGCCCCCATCAATAAAATCTTCAGACAAAGAGCGAAGGAGGAAACCCACAGCTGCCAACTTGTTATCCCGAACCGACCCATCGAAGTTGATTTTGATGACGCCAAAGGGGGAGGATACCAGCGAACTGGAATTTAAGTTGCCGAATCCGAATTAGGAGTAGAATGAGAAAAAGGGGAAGAGATAAGGTCCATTTCGCACCGAGCCTTCCATTCCTTGAAATAATGGAAAGCTCGTACGAAACACGCGATCGAAAGAAATTCAAGTTTATCAAAAATGACCTTGTTGCGAGCCTTGCAAAAACTCCAAATTAGAAAAATCATTTTGCAGAGGGCCTTCTTATCACGGCTACCAAAATAAGTGAACATGTGAGGGATAATAGAAAAATGTTGCGTACCTACCCAAGAAATACAACGAGGAAGGTTCCAAAGGGAACGTGCAACCGGACAATTTAAGAAGAGACGGTCAGAAGTCTCCGGACCTAAGTTACATAAAGGACAAGTCTCGTCAATCTCACTAATACGGGAGTGAAGATTGTGTCTAGTGGGTAAGCCATTATTGAGGAGTTGCCAACAAAAAATCTGAAATTCTGGAGGAATTTTGAGCTTCCATAACCAATGAAAATCCCACTTAGGAGTAGTATCATCGATACCATGACTCAACTAAGTTTTTGATTTAACGGAAAACGGCCATCTGCATTGAAACCCCAAATAGGTTCATTTTCAATCAGAACACAAGGAATGAGAATGCCTCTTATAACATCTAGGACAAAGGAAGGCACTAAATTACTAATGAAATCAATATTCCAGTTAGAATTAGAAATACACACTTCCACCTTAATGTTGATATTTTTACTAAAACACCAATTATCAAGCCAAAAAAGCGTACTTTTACCGTTTCCAACCATCCACCTGATCCCCTTCCTAAGAAGCTCTCTATTTTTGAGGATTTATCGCCAAATCCATGAGTCCGTGCCTTTCGGCTTATAATCGAAGAGATTTGTTTTCGAAAGATATCTTTTTCTAATAATATTCACCTAGAGATTTTCACCGTCTTTAAGGGACTTTCCAACCTAACTTACCCAAAAACGCTTCATTAGTCGCTTTAGCTTTTCTAAGAGCTAGACCAACATATTGTTTAGGGCGACAAACTTTTTTCCAAGCATCATTAGAAGACCATCCTTCGATGTGCCAAACTTACAAAAAAAATTGTCTATTGGATTTATCTAACGTTTTTAAAACATTATACTAGGAAGTGCAGTTGTGAACATGGCAAAAGTCGGAAGGGCTTCTAGATTGCTTTACATAAGGGCACAGCGACCCGCTTTAGAAAGAAAAGACATAGCCCAAGAATTCAATCTTTGATTCGTAGCCTTAATAATATGTTGAAAATCAAGATTCATTGGTCGAGGACCGTTAAAAAAGACCCCTAAATAACGACCTAAGACACTTTTAGAAGTCATACCAAAATTAGCAGCTCAAGACGCCCTTCTTTCGCTGGAAACCTGTTTCGAAAAAATAATCAACGATTTATCAAAGTTAATCAATTGACCCGACACTTGACAAAAATGAGAGAGGGAATTTTTAAGATTCCGACATGCCGTAGAAGTGGCTTTACAAAAAACTAAGCTATCATCGGCAAAAAGTAAGCATCGAATTTTAGGTGTCCTCGGAGCAATCTTAAATCAGATACCAGACTTGGCTTGCTCATTTTGGATAGACATAAGTTGGCAAAAAACTTCCATACCTATGATGAATAAATACGAGGATAACAGATCCCCTTGTCTAAGACCCCGTGAAGGTTGGAAAACCTCACTAGTGTATTGGTTCACTATAAGTATGAGACAGAGGTAACACACCCCTGAATCCATATCATCCATGTATCGCAAAAACCCATTTCTTGTGAACATTTCCAAATCTCACTCAACTCTGTCGTAAGCCTTTTCTTGTAAACATTTCTGAATGCCTTTTCTTGGAGAGTAAGTTTAGGGTAGCTGAATCTAGCTTAATTCTCCTATATATAAGTAGGAACCTCATAGCCTCATTTTAACCTACAGTGACTCATGGGGTGAAACATGGTCGAAGACTACGACGACGCCTGACAAACATACTACGTAGAACTCTACCTATACGCAATTAAACACTTGTAAACACATTCAAACACACATATAGCATTCTAGGATCATACCGAGGTTACCAAGAGCAAGGCCAGACTGGTGACGTAGTGGCATACAAGGGTCGAAACCGAAGGGGGCTCATTGGCATACAAAATCGAGATTTGCGAAACATCACAGATAAGTCCTGAGGGCCCTTAACAAACAAATAAACAATTTCGCTCAAATGATTTTCTTTTAAAATGCTCTCGCTTATTGTAACACCCCCGAATTTCGGCTAAATTTAAAAGCATTATTATATTACAAAAGTCGCCGAAATTCGATAATATTACAATCAATATACAAAGCTGACTTTTAAAACAAAACCGTCAGCTAATACACAAATTTTAAACAAATTACACAGCAGAAGTTAAAACAAATTCTCCAAGTAGGGTCCACGAGTTACTCCCCAACGAACCTGAAAATCAAAGACATATAAACCAAAGACCTACCCCATGACGGGTAGCCCGAAGGATTTTAACACGTCAGCAACTAAGCCGAGTAACCGACTCTACCTTGTAAAACATGTCATGACCTAAAACGAAAACTCATCCAACACAAAATAAACACGTAACCATAGAATTGAGAAACATAAAACAAGTCAATATACTTGTAACCCATTTATACCAATTATGAGAGATCTGAATTCATTCACTTTAACAATTTAGTGAGAAATCAAACCATCGATCACATAACAAATTTTGATTCAATGAGCCGGGAATTCACCACAAACAATAATTTAGGAATGGACGAATCTTTCGCCGTACCATCCTCCCACAAACAATAATTTAGAGATGGACGAATCTTTCGCCGTACCATTCTCCCAACCAAGGAGGCCTTAACCTACCGAGGCAACACCAAATGACTACTAGACCTTAAGTGTGCACACCCCCAAGAGGGTATTTCTAACCCAATAGAGTAGTACTAGAGCCTAGCCCACTTATATCCGATGCGGAGGGGCACATTAAAGCCAATGCGGCTTTCACAACAACCAGATGTCTCATTGTCTTTCACTTCAAGTGATTAGTATTTTATTAAGAGAACAATGATCATACAATTAACACAAACCAACACATAACCAACACCATATGCCAATTCCACAATCAATTCTTGGCTTTGCGCCATGTTTAAAACAACAAAAGGCTTTTCGCCAAACCAAACTATATAACAGTAACCAATTTCAAGGCACAAGCCATAAAACATTATCAATAGTTTTACAAGAATATGTATCAAAATAATTCACAACCACTTGGGCAAGGCAGTGAAGAAATCACCACGAATTTAAAGAATTCAATAAGATTTCATGTATTACAGAATAGATATATCTAATTGTACGTCAATTAACACAAAGTACTCACTCATATACACCTAATCAAACTCCAATCTTGCTCTCCTTTGATAACCCAGGATACCAACTCTCACTGAAGTAAGAGATCAGGGAAGGTGAACTTTGACACCAGAATTAAGGTGGGTAGGACAGAACAGTGAACTGTCTTGCCTATAGACACTTACCCGATGGTACAGTTCTCAGTACTGTACTATACTACATGATATACAATTTTGCACCAAACAAATTCCTAAATCATTATCCTTATATTCCATGACAGAATAGCTCCAATCTTAGCTTTCTCCATCTCAAAGCTAATGATAAGTTTCATTCTCGGCTCACAAGTAAATCCAAATCCAAATTAAATGTTGAGTTACCATATTAACCCACCAAGTTACACTTTGGCCTGCACTTCCGACTAATCCAAATTTCGTTCTCCAAACTCCATAAAACCAAGCCATATATAGAATCTATTTCTTCTATATCACATATTTTAGCTTACCTCTGCCCTTAATACAAATTGAAACTAAACAAGTTATGGTTCTAGTATTACTCAAATACACGCCTAACTTTTATGATTAGCTAGCCAACATGAGTATACGCAACTTAAACTCCATAGTTAATAATAATCCAAAGAGAAAGTTGCCAACAATAATAAGGTGCCTTAACTGATCATTAGTCCCTCTGGCCAAATTTCATACGACATACCTCAATACCCAATCTGCCAAGAGCTGACAATAGTCTCATACTTCACCAATTCACAAAAATAGCTACTCCCTCTCTAGCCCAAAACCAACAAACAAGAATTCCCAACATCCCATATATACAAACGACAATAAGATGGTACACATATGATACTTGTACTACCAGTTATACAAACTCAAAAGTCTCAAACATAATTGAAATTAAGCCGTGAACTTTATCAAAATTCGAAAATCAATTCATCCACATATAATCCCATCATAACCATTTGGTTATACACCTATAATAATTTTAGAAGGGGTAGACATCGTGTTACCTTTTTAGAGCTCAAGAAATCGACCGAACCCGATCATAGAAACGCCCAAAATCAGCTCAGAAAATCGGCTCATAAACTAGTTCAATGAAAAACGAATTTCGAATTTACTGTAACAAACTCGATGCCAGCTCATTAGTTAATTAGAATTCTGTTATCATGCCAACAGAATTAGTATAAATAAGGGTAGCTTTCTCATTAATAGGCATTCTGTCAAATTGTCATTTCCTCTATTTCTCTGTGAAACTTCAAGTTGAAGCTTTAAGCTTTTAATGGTAAATTGTCCGAGGGTGTTTCTCAACCCATCCCTCCTGCATTTACTTTCTAATTGTAACAAAGTTCCGGCGTAGCCCTTGCTTTCTGTTACAATTGGTATCAGAGACCCATAAAGGTCCTGAATATCTTCATCTTCAACCTACCAAATTCCGCCATTAACGTACATTTCAAGCTTTTTCCCGCCAAAAGTCGCCAAAAACCCAGATCACAAAAACACTCCAAATTTGTTCCACGGATTACCCATTACTTTCCGAACCCAAATCTATACTCAGAAAATTCATTGAACCACACAAATACCAGAAAACCACAAAAAAAACCATATCATTTTGCTCCGATTTTTTTTTCCGCGAAACTTCGGAAACACGCTGGCAAAATTAACTGTAAACCAGTTATCGACTCAAATGGAGGGGAGATTGGGAAGCTTGGAGCAGGTGTTACAACAGAACCAGACACGTATGGCAGAAATGCAGGCACAAAATCAGGCCCAGATTACAGAAATGCAGGCAAATCTGCTGGCTATGAAGGATATGATCGCAGCATTAGCTGGGAATGGTGGTGGAAATGGAAATAGGAATGTGAATGATGGTCCAAGAATCAACAATGGTGAAGGTAACCCAAGAAACTTCAATTTTACGCCTAAAGTAGAGTTTCCTGTCTTTGATGTAAGTAACCCAAGAATGTGGATCAAGAAATGCAATAGATACTTTGACTTATGCAAAATCAGTGATAGTCAGAAGGTGAATATGGCATCACTATATATGACTGGGAAAGCTGAGTCGTGGGTGCATAGTTTCTTAAGTGTGCGACCAAACATTGAATGGGAGGATTTTAAGATGGATTTGTGTGCTAGGTTTAAGGAAAATCTGGGTAGTAATGTTGTTGAGGAGTTCAATAAGCTGCAACAAACTGGTTCTTTAGAGGATTATCTTAACAGTTTTGAGAACCTGAGAGGGTTAATGCTGCAGAGGAATGCTCTGCTACCTGAGTCATATTTTCTGGACAGTTTTATTGGAGGCCTCAAGGCTGCTGTCAAGCCTTTTGTCCGAGCATTAAAACCTGCAACACTGTCAGATGCAGTAGAGTTGGCTAGGTGTCAGGAGGAGAGTCTGTCAGCTGCAAGAAACTCGAGTAAGCCTGTGCTTGACAAACCACCTGTGAGGTTTAATGGTCAGAATGTGGGGTATAACAGAAATCAGAATGCTGTTTACCAAAACAACAGTAACACTAAGTTGGTTCAACCTTTTCAAAGAACAAACCCACTTCCTGCAAATCCGAGAGCAAACCCAAATTATAAGAAACTGTCTCCTGCAGAAATTGAAGAGAAAAGGAGAAAAAACTTGTGTTTTCAGTGTGATGAACCATATACACCTGGCCATAAGTGCAAGGGAAGGCTGTATCACATGGTGTTGGTACCACAGGAGGCTGACAATGAGGGTGAAATGGAAGAGGAGGATCTGATAGAGTATGAGTATGACATGCCAGAAACTATGGAAGGCACCAATGAGGATCAACCCTTGATCTCATTGAATGCCATTGCAGGGCATACTTCTTATCAGACCATGAGGGTGCAAGGCAGGGTTAAGGAAAATGCTGTACATGTACTCATTGACTCTGGAAGTACTCATAATTTCTGTGATGAGAGTACAGCAAAAAGATTGGGCTGCAAGATAACGAAAACTTATCCATTGGAAGTATCAGTAGCTAATGGGGAAAAATTGATCACAACCAAGGTCTGCAAGGGCTTTAAATGGAGGTTACATGGGGTTGAATTTCAAACTGATGTGATGATAGTACCCTTAGGTGGATGTGAAATGGTGCTTGGAGTGCAGTGGCTTTCTTCCCTTGGACCAGTAATTTGGGATTTTGAGCAACTTAAGATGGAGTTCATGTATAAAGGGAGAAAAGTAACTCTAAGGGGCATTACAAAGGGTGGTTTACAGTGGATTTCAGGAAAAAAGCTGGTTGCTGATATGGAAAAGGGTGATAAGTTCAGCTTGGGTCAATTATTTGCTGTGAATGTGCACCCTACTGCAGCTTCGGGACTGACAGAAGCAAGACAAGCTGACATCCCTGATGAAATCAGTAAAGTTCTGGAGGAATTTCCTGATATTTTTACAGAACCAAAGGAGCTGCCTCCTCATAGATCACATGATCATCAGATTCATCTGCATCCAGGTACACCTCCAATAAATGTTCGACCCTATAGATACCCTGTGATTCAGAAGAATGCCATAGAGCAGATAACTAGGGAAATGTTGGATGCTGGAGTAGTAAGGCAGAGTCAGAGTCCATTTTCTTCACCTATTGTCATGGTTAAGAAAAAGGATGGTACTTGGAGGTTTTGTGTGGACTACAGAGAGTTAAATAGACATACAGTGAAGGATAAATTTCCCATACCTGTCATTGATGAGCTATTAGATGAGTTGCACGGGTCTGGGGTATATTCAAAGATTGACTTAAGATCAGGGTATTGGCAAATTAGAATGAAGCAGGAAGATATCCAGAAAACTGCTTTTCGAACTCATGAAGGACACTATGAGTTTGTTGTGATGCCCTTTGGACTCACAAATGCACCATCTACCTTTCAGAGTTTGATGAACAACATTTTCAGCAAATTCCTGAGAAAATTTATACTGGTTTTCTTCGATGACATCCTAGTTTACAGCCCAGACATCACAACTCATGTGCACCACTTGAAACAGACACTATCTGTCCTAAGGCAACATCAGCTCTTTGCTAAGATGAGCAAGTGTGAATTTGGAGTTGGAAGAGTGGAATATTTAGGCCACATTGTCTCATCTAAAGGAGTTGCAACTGATCCAGAGAAAATCAAGGCTATGGTAAGGTGGCCTACTCCAAAGAATGTCAAGGAACTTAGGGGTTTTTTAGGGTTGACTGGTTACTACAGGAAATTCATTAAGGGGTATGGGATTATCAGCAAGCCTTTGACCAATTTGCTCAGAAAAAATGCTTTTATTTGGAACACCGATGCTGATGCAGCCTTTGAAAGTCTTAAAAGTGCCATGAGTAATGCCCCAGTACTTGCATTACCAGATTTCAAGTCTCAGTTCGAGATTGAGACAGATGCTTCTGACATTGGTATAGGTGCTGTCTTGGCTCAGAATAACCACCCCATAGCATTTATCAGTAAAGCCCTATCCCAAAAGCACAAGGCCCTTTCAACTTATGAGAAAGAGTTGTTGGCTGTAGTTCTGGCAGTAGAAAAATGGAGACCATACTTGGTGGGGAATCACTTTGTCATTAAGACTGACCATTTCAGTCTTAAGTACTTGCTTGGCCAGAAAATCACAAATGCTTTTCAAAGCAAATGTCTTCCCAAGCTTTTGGGCCTGGACTATGAGGTTTTGTATAGAAAGGGAAAGGAAAATACAGTAGCTGATGCACTCTCCAGGGTTCAGGGAGCTGAGCTGCTGTCATTATTGGTTACTCAGATAAGAACTGATCTGATGGGAAGAATAAGAAACAGCTGGGAAAATTCTGAAGTAAAAGAATTGATAGCTGACCTGCAGGCTGGGAAGCTTCCTGATAGCAAATTCAAGTGGCAAAATAATCAATTGTTGAAGAAGGGCAGATTGGTCATTGGGCCAGATGAGAACCTCAGGTCAGAAATTTGCTCCTTAATGCATAATTCATCACTGGGTGGGCATTCTGGGGTACATGCTACCTATGAAAGGATGCATAAGCTGTTCTATTGGAAGAATATGAAGAAAGACATCAGGAATTGGGTGAGAATCTGTGTGGTTTGTCAACAGAATAAGGCTATTTTGAAATCTCCTGCTGGGTTATTACAGCCTTTGCCAATTCCTGACACTATTTGGACAGACATCTCTATGGACTTCATAGAAGGTCTACCCAAATCTCAAGGCAAAGACACCATTCTGGTTGTGGTAGATAGGCTAAGCAAAATGACTCATTTTCTTCTCCTAACCCACCCTTACAAAGCCTCAGATGTTGCTAAAGTATTCCTGGATCAGGTTTTCAGGCTACATGGGAACCCTAAAACCATTGTAAGTGACAGGGATAAGGTGTTCCTCAGTCAATTTTGGCAAGAATTGTTCAAATTGCAGAAGATTGACCTGCTCACTTCCACTGCATATCATCCACAGACTGATGGGCAATCCGAGGTGGTAAATAAGTGTTTAGAAGGTTACTTGAGATGCATGGCTGGAGAAAAACCTAAGGATTGGGCTCAGTGGATTCCATTAGCCGAGTGGTGGTATAATACCAATCATCATTCTTCTATTAAAACCACACCATTTGAAGTAGTATATGGACAACCACCCCCATTACATGTTCCTTATGTTAGTGGGGACAGCCCCGTAGCTGAAGTGGACAGAAGTTTGAGAGCCAGAGAAGAATGCATTTCTATGCTCAAGTTCCACCTGCAGAGGGCACAAGATAGGATGAAGATGCAAAGTGACAGGCGTCGGTCTGATGTTGAGTTTGAGGAGGGAGATCTGGTCTATGTCAAGTTGCAGCCGTACAGGCAGCACTCTGTGGTATATAGACATTGTCAGAAACTCGCACCAAAATACTTTGGCCCTTTCTCAGTGCTGAAAAGAGTGGGGAGGGTATCCTATAAAGTGTTGCTGCCTGCACACTCCAAAGTGCATCCTGTGTTCCATGTTTCACTGCTAAAGAAACACCATGGCCCTGCCCCTGTTACCAGTGTTGTACCTGAATTGGATGATAATCTACAACTCAAGGCTGAACCAGTGGCTATCCTGGAGAGAAAAATGGCTAAAAAGGGAAATGTTGCTGTTGTGTACTTCTTGGTACATTGGTCGAATGGGAATGCTGAAGATGCAACCTGGGAACTTTCCACTGACTTCATGAAGCGATGGCCTGATTTTCCAGTTTAAGCTTGAGGACAAGCTTAAAGTAAGGAGGATGGATTGTAACAAACTCGATGCCAGCTCATTAGTTAATTAGAATTCTGTTATCATGCCAACAGAATTAGTATAAATAAGGGTAGCTTTCTCATTAATAGGCATTCTGTCAAATTGTCATTTCCTCTATTTCTCTGTGAAACTTCAAGTTGAAGCTTTAAGCTTTTAATGGTAAATTGTCCGAGGGTGTTTCTCAACCCATCCCTCCTGCATTTACTTTCTAATTGTAACAAAGTTCCGGCGTAGCCCTTGCTTTCTGTTACATTTACTAACCACAGATTTATAAAATCAAAACCAAATTAATTGAACTTATCAAATTGAGATTGAAAGGAGGATTAATTACCCAAAAATTAGAAAGAAGGAGCGACGAGAGGTGGTGGTGGTGATCGACGACGATGGCCGAACGTCACACAAAAAAAATAGGGATACACGATTCCGTGTTCATATTCAATGATGGTGAAGATGATGATCGAAAATGAAGATGAATATGATCAGAAATGATGATGAGTATGTGATTGATGATGATAAGAAGAAAGAAAAATGGTGATGAGGATGGGAGGTGTCGGGTAAGGGGGAAAGCCAGAGAAAAAGAAAAAAAGGAAGACTTAGGCCCTGTGCGATTGGACTGCATTTTTCTGATCTGATTTGATTTGATTTGATTTGAACTGATCTGATTTGATTTGATTTGAATAAATTTGATTTGATTTGATCTGAACTGAATTAATTGATAAATTAAATGCAATTAGACGAATTAATAACTAAAAATAGACTAGATTCATTTATTGTTATTTGGATAATTCTGATCTGATTTGATTTGATTTGAATAAAACTGATCTGATTTGATTTGATTTGAATAAATCTGATCTGATTTGAAAACACCGTTGAATAAGTTGAATCGCACAGGGCCTTAGAGCATTTTTAGTGGCAATTGTTACACCAGGTTGGGGGAAGTTATAATACTAAGGGTTCGTTTGGATAGCATAGGACTTAAATTCCTATAGGAAATAGAATTTCCCGGGAAATGAATTCCTATGGTAAATTCCCGGGAATTTGCCTTAGATCGTTTGGATACCATCTAGGAAATTAGAATTCCTTGGAATTCATTTCCCATGTCTTGTTTGGTTACCATACAAGAATTCCCTTGGTAGTTATTAAAATGACTAACTTAGCCTCTATATATGTAGATAAATAAAAATATAAAAAAAGCAATTAAATGGTAAAGTAGTAATTGATACATTTTATGCCATAGGAATTGTGAATTACCATGGGGGGGCTAGGTAATTGAATTTCTATGCTTCATAGGAATTAGAAATTCCCAAAGAATTTCCAATTCCTCCACTTCTACAAAATTGGGTTATCCAAACAACCCCACTAAAACCCAATTCCTAGGAAAATGAAATGCCTATGGATTTGAAGGGTATCCAAACGACCCCTAAAATATAGGAAAGAGAATGAAAATGGGAGAGAGAAAATCAAAACCTGGTGCAAACTTCTGCCAGGTTGCTAACCCGGGTGGGAAAGTATGTGCAAAGAAGTATTTTTTAGCCACCAAAGTAATGAGGGTGGGATCTAAAAAACACCAAACTTGTATTTGGTATTTATAAAACACCAAAGTTGAAAATCTTGTTTTTAAAACACACTTTAAGCTATCTGGGTATTTATTAAACACCAAAACATATAAAAACATTAAAAAATAAAATGAAATTATGTTCTTACTTACCGAAATTAAGAAATATTAGGCTCGTTTCACAATAGGTAAACATATGGATTAAATCCAGTTCATTGATCTAAAAAAAAAAACAGATCACATAATTCAGCAAATGTCAAAAAAAATAAAAATACGAACATGATTGAACGGTATCGCGAAGTTCAAAATGTAGCATAAAATTGTTTAAAAGTGCCAAAATCCTTGCGCTCTCGCTCCATCAGGTCTAGGACGACTCTCATTTAGATTTCCCATAATCCTAGGTTCTAATTGTAATGTTTGTTGGATATGACTTAAGCTTGCGTTGTGCCTTAGTAGAGAAAATCGATGATGGAGAACTGGAGGAGAAGATGAGTAATTTTTGTCTTTTAACGCATAAAAATAATTTACGAGGTAAAATAAAAATTAACATTTTTTTATTTGTTTTGGTGTTTAACAAATACCAAAATAGTTTGAAGTGTGTTAGAAAACCAAATTTTTCAACTTTGGTGTTTAATAAATTCCAAATACGACTTTGGTGTTTTTTAGATCCCACCCTCTCCACTTTGGTGGCTAATAAAAACTTTTTTGAAGTATGTGAGAGGAATGAGTGGGCCCAAGGAGTGTTTGGTGGGGTTGGAGAGAGAAGATAGATTAATTGAAATATAAAATTAGGAGAGATAAAATGAATACCTAGTTAAAACTAGGTAACCACTAAGGCCCTGTGCGATTCAACTTATTCAACGGTGTTTTCAAATCAGATCAGATTTATTCAAATCAAATCAAATCAGATCAGTTTTATTCAAATCAAATCAAATCAGATCAGAATTATCCAAATAACAATCAATGAATCTAGTCTATTTTTAGTTATTTAATTCGTCTAATTGCAGTTAATTTATCAATTAATTCAGTTCAGATCAAATCAAATCAAATTTATTCAAATCAAATCAAATCAGATCAGTTCAATTCAAATCAAATCAAATCAGATCAGAAAAATGCAGTCCAATCGCACAGGGCCTAACAATGCTCTTAGGGAGGGGGTTTACTACGTGGGATTTTCAAGACTTTATTTTTCTTTTTTTTTTTCTTTTTTTTTTAATGGTGGAAAATGGACAAGAATTATTTACCAAAATTAGTTATTACCACTCTTCCAAACCCGATTCCGAAAACACATGTCAAAACCGTACAATTAAGCCGACTCAAGATTTTTAACGAAAGAGTAATTATAATTGATAAAATAATATTATAAAATCGTCTGAAATTTTGTACTGTTACACTTATATATAATGAACATGTTTGATTTTGCATATTATCCGTTAATTTACGTAGTATGTCTTACGGTTGATCTTTTGACATTGTTTTGCTTATTATGAATGTTAGAATAATATATGGCATGCTCGGTGGTTTCATGCATATATGCATATGGTATGATTATGGTAATTCCTTTGCGTACTTATATGCTATTTCTATAAGCATGATTTTATTTCTTTTCGCATGAATTTCTTTCGATTTGCATGTAACGTGTGTTGTGTTTCTGTCGTTAGTTAATTACTTTTAATTTATTACGGTTCAATTAGTAGAAATCGTCGACCACGACGGGCGGTTTGGGTGTCTAACACCTTCCCACCCCGTAACCTTGCACGAACTCATTCTCGGTTCGGGGGGTGCTAAAAAAGAAAATCTCGGTGGCGATTCCTGGTCATTAGCAATTCATTTAAGGAGGGCGAATCAGCCCACCCGGCTGGTACGGTACATCACAGAACTTAAAATATGGTGTCTGTCAAAATTAAAAATTTAAAAGGCGGTGTTAGACAAAACTAAAAACTCTAATAACAACTCAAAATATGAAAAATGGCAATGGGATAAAGATGATGAGTATTGAGAGCTTCCAAGACCTCTTTATATAGTACAAGACTACAAGTACAGATCACTAGGAGATAAAACAAATATTGGGTAAACAACCAAATTTATTTTAATAGATTTTGTTCGTAGTTTTCTTTTTCCGTCGTGTACCAAAAAAACCAAATTTAGAAGATAGGGAAAGTTCCCAGAAGGTGTCTACCTCGACTCGGGCGAGGAGAGAGCGTCACAAGTCGAGGGAGCCTCTCGTCTCGATTCGATACGAGCTCTCCTCGAGTCGAGGAGGGCTCTTTTTTCTGCTTTCTTCGGTTCTTCTCGAGGGGCTTCTCGGGTGGTTGCTCGGTTCTCTCCTCGACTTGGGGTTTTCCTCCATTTCTCGTGGTCCGCTGAGTCTTCATTTGGCTAGCCTCCAACTCAATGAACTCGGGAATTGCTTTGGGTTCCAAAATGGCCAAAAATCACTTATTCTAAAGACCAATCAAACGCTTGACAAAACATGCCCCAAAAACAAAGATCATCTAATATCACATCATCATTAACTAACCACTACCGTATCCGAGCTATCAGGGTATTCTAATGTCTTAAGTTGAGATATTAGGAAAGAAATTGATAGTTGAAGCAAGCACAACTAGAGGAATTCTTCGACCTTCTTTGGGGGGGAAAGTAGGAAAGAAATTCCGAGTGAAACTTGTGGACGTAGACATTGGATTGAAGTTGAATCACATCAATAATCATCTTCTGTGTAATTTTTAATGATTTCGCGATTTTCATCATATTACTATATATCCAGAACAGCAGTCTCTAGTTTTTAGTACGGAGTACTTGTATCCATTGCATTACACAAGATAACTTGAGCAAAAGGATAAAAGCTCATATATGCAATCAAAGTCATCAATAGTCAATTCACGCACATTTGAGTATATCCTGCAACATACATGACTATTTATAGACTGATTTATACCCTTCCTTAGACGACTTTCCTAACAAATGGGGTAGTGTTATTTTTGTTACGGTGATTGGTGATAGAACGTCGTTGGAGTCAATTTATTTGAGAGTAACATTTATCTGTAAACAAGAAAATGCAGTCAACCTTAAGTTACAAAAATTTGTTGTTAATTACTTTCTTGACTTTTACGAAATTTTTATCAAGTTGCAAATCGCAAGTGGTTTGGCCTATTTGGAGAAGAAGACATCGGACAAGAGTCAGACTGGGTTGGAACCACGTCAATGTGACGTTCTATTAAGCTCTTCTTTTGGTCATTTGTAGTAGGTCTCTGTACATTTTTTCAAAGAACACTTTTAGGGGGCGTTTGGTATGATATTTCGAATGGTAACGGAATGGAATGGGATTAGGGGTGGAGTGGTAACAAGTTCCGTTACTTTAAATAAGGCGTTTGGTTCACTAAAAAAATGGAATGGAATCATTTTTTAAGGACAAAACAGTAAATAAACAAATTACCCCAACCCCTTCTCTTTCTCTCTCCTGGCCCCTCAACTTCCCCTTCCCCACCCTACCATCGCCACAAAACCGCAGCCACCGAGCACCACTACCACCGGAGCCGGCGAGGTCATCACCGGTTGACTTCTACGTGTTAGTACCACTTTGTGGTTGGGTCATAGCCCTTAGTAAGGTAAACCTTAGTAAAGGCCCATGTCATGCAAAAAGCCTCTTTCAAGGACAGCCCTTGGATGGAAGGGGAATAAAGGGTCAAGATGGAGTGGGAAAACCTAGGATTATTCCTAGGTCCCCCTCTATCATTATAAATACCCCCTTTATGACCCATCAAAATCAGGTTCTTACACACACATTCCCAAAATTCTGACATTCTATTCTCTGATTATTCTCTTGATTTGTGCAAAAGGCTCTCTTTGTCTTATTTGCCACCCCTTCTCGAGCCCCTTGACTGACTTAAGCGTCGGAGGGGCGACGCCTGGTGAAAACCGGGCTCCCTTTTGTGCAGGTACCTCGCGAGGTGAACCGAGCAACTGTCCTTCGAAGAACTCACATCCAACAAGTGGCGCCGTCTGTGGGGACATTTCGCAGGTCGAATCGTTCGAGCGTACCCGAGCCAGAAGTAAATCGAGAGGAAATGGCACCGAGAGGTCGACCAGCACGTTTGAGAGGAGCTGTTGCGAGCGAGAACCCGATCCTAGGGCCCGCTGACCCTACTCCTTCGCGTCCTGGCGCCCCTGGCGAGGGCCCGTCAAGGACGCTGGAGGACGAGCGGTCAGCGCCCCGAGGAGAGGCGCAACCTCTTCCCGAAGAGAACTATAATGAGGAGTATGAGGAAGAAGTAATGGAAAGCAGGGCACGCCCCCGAGAGATCGCTATGATGAAGGAGCTGTTCGACGCCCGAGCCAAGCTGAAGGAGCAGGCCGAGAGGCAGAATCAAATGAGCGAGCGCATGGCCGAGCTTGAGAAGCGCATGGCCGCTCAGGTTGTGACGCCTGCTGCCGAGGCGGTGCCCGCGCCGAGCAAGCATAAGCGTGGGCCTCGGAAGACGCCTTCTCAGCGAACGGCGGCGGCCGTGCAGAGGATTAAGGCCATCTACGAAGTCAACCACCCCAGAACAGAGTTAAGAGACACCATAAACACCCTTAAGCGAAGAAGAGAGGAAGTAGAGGCGACCCAGGCCTCGCGAAGGAAGCACCAGGAGGTCGGTGCGAGGGACAAAGGCAAAGGAATCCTAGTCGAGGAGGAGCCCACTCGAGGGCGAGGGCGAGACAAGACTCAGGGTAAGCGACCCCGAGGGAGTGCTAGGAGGTCGCACTCTCCTCGCAGGAGATCCCATGCGTCCAAGCCTTCTAGAAGCGCGACCCGACAAATCGACTCGGATAGTTCGAGTGATGAGTCGGAGTCTGCTTCGGAAAGCGAGGCCAGTTCGAAGCACCACTCCCACAGGTCGCATCGAACCAAGAGAACGTTCACCGCTGATTCACCCTTCGCAAGGTGGATATTAGAGGCCGAGAGGGTGCCTGGGGTTAAGAAGCCCAAGATGACCGAGTACAACGGGGTCGAGGACCCGTTCGACCATATTTCTTCGTATATGCACAACATTGGTTATATGACTGAATATGAGGCGACTATTTGCCGGCTGTTCCCGACCACGCTGACTGGGATTGCTCAACGGTGGTTCGATAAGTTGCCACCGGGTAGCATCTGTTCGTGGTCCGGGTTGAAGAAGAAGTTTACTGGCCACTTCGTGACCAGTAAGACGAGGAAGAAGACGCTGATCCACTTGACAGCGGTAAAGCAAGGAGACAAGGAGTCCCTTGATGACTATATCCAGAGGTTCCGCTCGACTGCCACGCACATTGCCAACCTGACTGATGAGATGGGGGTAAGTGCACTGGTGCACGGCATGAACGAGGAAAAGTGCAAGTATGACCTGGTAAAGCGAGAGGCCAAGAAGCTCGAGCAAGCGTATAAGCGAGCGGCCGCTCACATCAATGCGGCCCTAGTAAATCGTTCTGGGTATGGCGAGCCCTCAGCATCTCGAGTCCGACCCCAGGATCGGCTGGGTCTACCAATGCACAACAAGAAGCCATACCGGTTCAACACTTCGCTCAGGACTGTGTTCATGGCGATCAAGGAGTCAGACCAGTTAAGGCCTCCTCGACCCATGACACAGGACGATCGGAGGAACATGGGAGCGTTTTGTGAGTATCACAAGGAGAACGGTCATGCCACAGCGAGCTGCAAGGACCTCGAGGAGGCGCTCGACAGGCTGGCTAATAATGGATTGCTTAACCGATACCTGAAGCGCCTGAGGGGCCAAAGGGATCGGTACAAGCAAAACAATCAGAGGGGCGCTCGTGGTGGCGGCCAAGCAGGAAATGGAGCCAGGGCTAGGAGCCCTGGCGTATACAATCTCGGGAGGCCTCGCTAGCGGAGGACCGAGCCGACGTGGTCGAAAGACCAATTGGAGGCTCTTTGTCAACTCGGTCGCGACGATGCTTCCCGAAATCAAGATCCCAACTATGACAATTCAACAGTCGGATGTGAAGAATGTTCGGACACCTCATGATGATCCAGTGGTGATCACCATGCAGGTGGCCAATAAGCAAGTGAGAAGGTCCTTGGTGGACACGGGCTCGTCAGTGGACATAATGACGTATGAATGCCTTCGGAAGCTGAAGTATACAGCGAAGGATATTACACCTCTTCGAGAGCCGATAGTAGCCTTCGGAGGGCAAACCATCTACCCGATGGGGACCATTCGCCTCCCAGGGGCTATTGGCCAAGGAGCCGACATGAGACGAGCCCATGTTGAGTTTGTCATCATCGACATACCGTGTGCTTACAACATTGTGGTGGGGCGACCGTTACTGAATGATATTGCAGGGCTTGTTTTTCCCTTGGGTCTGTTGATGTTGTACGTCACAGATGATGGCCGAGCCACTATTGTCCGAGCCGACCAAAAGGTCGCTCGTGAATGCTATCACGCTGGACTCAGGCCTCCCATGGTGAACCCTAGCGAAGCGCTCGAGGAGAGCGAACCCCCCACAAAGAAGAGAAAGAAGGAAGAGAGCCCGGCGAAGGCCGTGGCTGAAAATTTTTGTGTTGAGACCATTGATGCGAGGCATGGCCTCGAAGGACCCACCCAACCATTTGAGGAGACGGAGGACGTGGCACTGGAAGAGGAAAGAGCCGACCGAACGGTTCGAGTGGGCAGGGCCCTCGAACCGGAGGTCAAGGCCCCTCTCGTGTCCCTGCTGAGAGAATTTAAGGATGTGTTCGCGTTCGCTGTCGAGGAGATGCCAGGACTCGACCCCTCGGTCATTACTCACAAGTTGAACGCTGATCCATCGAAGAAGCCCGTCCACCAGAAGCAGAGGCATTTCGGCTCGGAGCGAGCGAATGCGATTAAGGAAGAAGTCGACCGACTACTCGGGGCTCGATATATCGAGAAATGCACATACCCGGTTTGGCTTTCCAACGTGGTGTTGGTGAAGAAGCCGAACGGGTCGTGGAGAATGTGCGTCGACTTCACAAATCTGAACAAGGCATGCCCGAAGGATGGTCTGCCGTTGCCTCGAATGGATCAGTTGGTGGATTCCACTTCGGGGCACGAGCTCCTAAGCTTTATGGATACATATGCGGGATACCATCAGGTCCCGATGGCAGAGGAGGACCGACCCAAGACCGCGTTTATCACACCGCTCGGGGTGTATATGTATCGAGTGATGCCGTTCGGACTAAAGAATGCTGGAGCCACGTTCCAGAGGCTGGTGAACCAATTGTTCAAGGAACAGATTGGTAGGAACATGGAAGCATATGTGGACGACCTGATTGTAAAGAGTGTTGTTGGGGCCAAAAATATCGATGGGTCAGATATACAAAAGCTCATGTATGAGAAAAGAGAAAAAGCCCACAAGAAAGACTAAATGAAGGGTAAAACAGTCCTTTCAATGAGAAAAGATCCAGGCCGTTGATAAGTGGTTACCCCTTCCCCAAGGGAGTAAGGACAGCCTTACACTTGGCAGGGAACCCTTATCACAAGCTAACCCTATTTGGAGGAGTATTATAAATACCCCATCTCTTTCCAAGAGGAGCAGATATTCATTCACCTTACAACATCATTTCCAAGGAAAATACTCTTACACAAATCAGTAAATTCTCTCTAAACCCTTAAATACTTTTCAATACTATTTGGCACCTCGTGTACGATGAGAGCCTACCTGTGAGCACCCCCTGACTTGAGCGTCGGAGGGTCCGCCCGGGTAAAAACCCCCGGGTCTTGGACTTCCCTTTCCCTGTGCAGGTCCCACCAAGCGAGCAGCCCAGATCCACGGAAGGCCCTGACGTCCCAACAGCATCTTCGGGAAAAACACCCCGAACAAGTGGCGCCGTCTGTGGGGACGACATAAGGACTTCGGGGGATTTCGGTGACGCGAAGCTATGGTGGTGACTACGAGGAATCTTACGAAAAACGAGATAGAGGTGATCGAAGCGAAAAAGGACATGCCTGAGCCTGCTCCTTTAGCCCCTCGTGCTGAAAGGGAAGCAGGCGAGGAGGAGGTCCTGAGCAGGATGGTGGAAGAACTAGAAGGTTATGCTGCCCCCACCCACATCGGATCATCAGCATCAAACCATCAGGGTCAAAGACGTCCCGAGCTCAACAAAGTCGAGAAGCTCAAGCCCCAAAGGAAGGCCAAGGAAGCAGAGAAGCCAGCTCGAGCCCCAAGAAAGGACTACCCCTTCAAAGTCTCTATGAGGAGAATGTTCGAGGCAATGGTGAGCACCAATTTGATCAGAGAGCCAAGCCCGATGCCCCAAAGTCAGAAGAACAACATGTCCCACTATTGCGTGTACCATCGGGCACGAGGCCATACCATCCACCGTTGCCCCAGCTTTGAGCACCTGGTGGAAGACTTAGCGAGTAAAGGCAAGCTGTGCAAGTTTCTTAAGGGCCCTAGGAGTCAGAGAGACAGGACGTGGGGTCCCCAAGCTTGATGGAAGAACACGTATGATAGTATGATGAGGTCCTGGTTTGGGGTACCCTTGGGGATGCCTAAACCTGAGTCGGAAAAAGATCCTGTAGTAATCCTACCTAGTAGTAAGACCCCTTGAGTATAGAAGGGGCAACCAAAGGAAGAAGCATCTTTATGAGGAAATTCCAAAAATTATTGTACTTCAGCTTTCAGTAAAACGAAGAATTATGCAATACAATCGTTCTGTTAGGTTTTTTCCTAATGAAAACTATTTTTTACAATTACGTAATCCTCATCGTAAACACAAAAACCTGGGTCCGGCCCCCTCGACCGCGGGGCTAGGGAGCTGAAGTGGGAATCTGCCTCTACACCTTTGGTTGAGGAACACTCCAAGATTCTCGACGCTCCTGACAGTCTTCAGGGGACAGATACGTACCCTCTAAATCCTTCCTATCATGTGATTAATAATTGAAGAATGTTGAGATTATTTGATACGTAATTATCTAAATGAATGCTTAAGTTTCTACGGTTAGAACCTTGAATATCATGTCGTAATATTATGGGAACCCTGAAAAGGGGCTAATAACATGTTGAATGCATTGATTGAGAACCTTGTTTTACATGTTAATGATTATGGTGAGAATTTTTTTCTCAAAATTTGCGTGTCCAAATGTGGACCTTTTGGAGTTTTGATACTCTCAAATCGACCCCAAGAGGCTCGACTTAAGAGTAGGGGCTAAGATATAAGTATGTTGATTTATGAAAGTGGCATACATGTTTGAACATGCTATATAAACATTGTTAGCCGGTAGGCTCGTGAAATAAAAATTTGAATCCATGCTAATCCGTATGATTGCATATGTTATTGGGTCTTTCCCGTGAAATACTTGTTAGCCGATAGGCTTCTTTGGTTGCGAACATGCCTTGTTTTGTCAATACTCTTGAATTAGGGTGTGACAAAGATAAAAGAATCTATGATTATGTGCAATATGCGTTTGGCTTTGGCTAACAAAAATTCAGGGTACCTGGAGTAAAAGGAGAACACTCCTTATATTATTAGGCCCATGCTTCAAGCTCAAAGGAGGGCCCATCAGCCTTTTCAGGAGCCTATTGATCAAAATACAGAAGAAGGCTCCCCGAATTTCGGAGAGGGCCAAGTTGCAGAGAGACCACTCAAGGAGAAGGGTCCCAGTCAAGAATGCGATATGTGACTAGGGTCACCTATAGATGCTGAAAAGAAGAGGCTCGCCGTAAGGGCCTGCAAAGAAGATTGGTTCAACCACCCCGAGATTCCTAATTCAGAGGGGCTCATCTTAAGAGCCTGTCAAGATTATTGCTTCGACCAACACAAGGTCCCAAGACTCGAAGGTTATTGCTTCGATCGTTTGAGAGCCATTATAATGGCGAACGAGAGATGATGCCCCTTGGCTTGCCTCTTTGTTCAGAGCCATGCACCATACCGTACGTTTGAATCGAAGGATGTGATGACGTTAGACTTCCTATGGATGCTAGGTTCCACTACCCAAGATTTCAAGATAGGGTACCTGTCAGATCCTCTGGCAACCCTCGGCACCACTTGACGTGACCAGTGGATTCCATCGTCCTCCCCGTGTTAGTTTGCGGAGGGGGACATTACTTGGAAAACTGGTGTCAAGTTCGACGTTATTAATTTTACTACCGTGCAAAGGTAGAAAAATGACGATTATCAAGATAAGGGATAACATGCGCTCGTTTGCCCGGATCATAAGGGTCGATGAGTAGGTGTGAGGGTCCTAAGGAAGGGTCTGATCCTTATTTGGGGCTCAGTCCTTGGTAGCCGTTGGCGGCATTATGCCAGCAAGTTCCAGTGTCCTCCCTATGCAAATTGACAGCACAGGACCCTAAAGTTAAAATAAGAGTCCCTTATACTACAAGACGAAGAAAAAGTCTGATATAAGCTCACTTAGCTTCTCATGAAGCAAAGGAGCGATCACATGTGCGGTGGAAGAAACGACAAGGCTAGAACCTTGAGTAATTACCCATCAGCGTAACGACGACCGTCAAAATAACGCCGTTAGGGAGAGCCGAGCCTATAAAGGGCCTGATGCCCACCAGGGTACGGGTTCAAGGAGACATGGCAGAGCCCAGCATATTTTATCAGGAGACAACATGGCCTTCAATGGCACTAAATAAAGGGAGACCCGGGAAAAGGTCCCACGATGCGGCAAAGACCTTCAACTCAATAGGTATGGTTGAAGGGAAGTGGATGGATGAGCGTCTTAACAGGGAGGCTCAGAGGATGCGTCGTACTTAGTCAAAAATACACTTGGTAGCTCCGGCTCCCTAGCGTACACATGTGTGCGAGTAGGCACACGTACGCAGTGAGTCGGGTATATAGCAAGCCTATCAATATAGATAGTAAAAAGCAAATACTCTTGGTAGCTCCGGCTCCCTAGCGTACACATGTGTGCGAGGAGGCACACGTACGCAGTGGGTCGGGTATATAGCAAGCCTATCAATATAGATAGTAAAAAGCAAATACTCTTGGTAGCTCCGGCTCCCTAGCGTACACATGTGTGCGAGGAGGCACACGTACGCAGTGAGTCGGGTATATAGCAAGCCTATCAATATAGATAGTAAAAAGCAAATACTCTTGGTAGCTCCGGCTCCCTAGCGTACACATGTGTGCGAGGACGCACACGTACGCAGTGGGTCGGGTATATAGCAAGCCTATCAATATAGATAGTAAAAAGCAAATACTCTTGGTAGCTCCGGCTCCCTAGCGTATACATGTGTGCGAGGAGGCACACGTACGCAGTGGGTCGGGTATATAGCAAGCCTATTAATATAGATAGTAAAAAGCAAATACTCTTGGTAGCTCCGGCTCCCTAGCGTATACATGTGTGCGAGGAGGCACACGTACGCAGTGGGTCGGGTATATAGCAAGCCTATCAATATAGATAGTAAAGAGCAAATACTCTTGGTAGCTCCGGCTCCCTAGCGTATACATGTGTGCGAGGAGGCACACGTACGCAGTGGGTCGGGTATATAGCAAGCCTATCAATATAGATAGTAAAAAGCAAATACTCTTGGTAGCTCCGGCTCCCTAGCGTACACATGTGTGCGAGGAGGCACACGTACGCGGTGGGTCGGGTATATAGCAAGCCTATCAATATAGATAGTAAAAAGCAAAAATCGAAATGAGTTGTCGGTAAATCAAAAATGCTCTGGGTAACTCCGGCTCCCTAGCGTACTGATGTGCGCGAGAAGGCACACGTACGCGGCGAGTCGGGTACATAGCTAGCCCATGGGTAATAGTAAAAAGCAAAAAGGCGAAAGAAGTTGAGCAAAGGTAGGAGGCTTAGGGCCTACCCCACATAATTGTAAAAAGCAAAAAGCGAAAGAAGTTGAGCCAAGGTGGAGGGCTTAGGGCCTACCCCACATTATGTGTAAAAAGCAAAAATCGACGTGAGATAAGCAAAGATAGAGGGCCTAGGGCCTGCCCTAGGTAATGTGTAATAAGCAAGAAACTGCAATGAGTTGAGTAAGTTGGGGAGCCTAAGGGCTTACCCTAGCTAAAAAATCCCGAGTTAGGCCAAGAGCCTACAAGTTGGGAAAGTCGAGGGCCTAACCCAATCGAGGTGTAAAAAGCAAAGTGTGGATTTCGAGCCAAATGAGATCCTAACACGAAATGCAAAATGAAAAATCACAAGTATAGGCTTAGGGCCTGAGGACTTCGCTAGGGTCACCAACGCGCCTGAGCAGAGAACCTTGATAGGTCGGCAAGCACCGCTTTTAGCGCCATGGAGAGCCTCGTCGAGAGGGCCCTCCTTCTAGCGCCGTGAGATTTATGAGGAGGAAAAAATAAAATCAAAGGAAGAAGGATCGAGGCTATTTTGAGATAAAACGATTAGCCTCCCAGAGATCCCTCAACTACTTTGATGTTCCCGGATCAACTGAGTCCCCTTACAAGGGCCCAGATCCAGATGGTTGATTACCTGTTTTTCAGCCACCCTGACCATTTAGGTCTAGGGTTGGACATAACAGGGTCCCAAGCAAGATATTCAACGTCGAAAAGGGTCAATATGATGAAAGAGTAAACCCTTAGCCCCTGGGAGTTCCCGGATTACCAAGGCCCTGCATCGGAACCCTGGCCCGGATGTCAGCCCCTTCGGCTTAGGGTCGTAATTCTCAAGGTCCTGAGTAAGACCCTCAGGCTCGGAAGGAGCCCACAAACCAACATTCAAAACCTCAGCCCCTGGGAGTTTCCGGATCGCCAGGGCCCCTCATCGGAACCCTGGCCCGGAAGTCAGCCCATTCGGCTTAGGGTCGTAATTCTCAAGGTCCTGAATAGGACCCCAGGTTCGAAAGAAGCTCAGATGTCAACATTCAAACAAGGGCCACAACTAGTTTTCAACTATATGTTTGAAAGCAGTCATCCTCGCTCTAGGAGGAGCCTAAAGGGCCGAGGCTATGCCAGGCTCTCCAGGGCCGATGCCGGTACCATTCAAACAAGGGCCAACTAGTTGATTTCAGCATTGTTTGAATGAAACCAGCCCCGTCCACTGGATCACCAAAGTACCTCAAACGAGAACTATGCACCTTCGAATAAGGGCCAACTAGTTGTTTCACAACGATATTCGAAGGCGATAGTCCTCGAAAAGAAAGAGCAAGGAAACAACAAACTCCAGGGTCCTAACTAGGACCTGAGCATCAAGAGAAGAAAGAATAAAAAAGATCGATAAAAAGTGTGCCTTAGCGCTTTCAGGAGGACCTGAGCACTAAGGGGCGGCAGGAAGGAGGAAAGATCGGGCAAATGCCCACCCCATTCAAAAACTCAAAAACTCACGGCCCCCAACAGGGGTCATGGCTACCCTGGCTCGAAGTTAGGGCCGAGGCTGAGCCAGGATACCCATGAGAGGCTTATGTTGGGGCCAAAAATATCGATGGGTCAGATATACAAAAGCCCATGTATGAGAAAAGAGAAAAAACCCACAAGAAAGACTAAATGAAGGGTAAAGCAGTCCTTTCAATGAGAAAAGATCCAGGCCGTTGATAAGTGGTTACCCCTTCCCCAAGGGAGTAAGGACAGCCTTACACTTGGCAGGGAACCCTTATCACAAGCTAACCCTATTTGGAGGAGTATTATAAATACCCCATCTCTTTCCAAGAGGAGCAGATATTCATTCACCTTACAACATCATTTCCAAGGAAAATACTCTTACACAAATCAGTAAATTCTCTCTAAACCCTTAAATACTTTTCAATACTATTTGGCACCTCGTGTACGATGAGAGCCTACCTGTGAGCACCCCCTGACTTGAGCGTCGGAGGGTCCGCCCGGGTAAAAACCCCCGGGTCTTGGACTTCCCTTTCCCTGTGCAGGTCCCACCAAGCGAGCAGCCCAGATCCACGGAAGGCCCTGACGTCCCAACAGCATCTTCGGGAAAAACACCCCGAACAAGTGTCCGAACCGGCGATCACCATAAGGATCTGCGAGAGACGTTTGAGACGTTGAGGAAGTACGGGATGAAGCTGAAACCGAAGAAGTGTGCCTCCGGGGTGACGACAGGGAAGTGTCTCGGGTTCCTCGTGAGCCAAAGGGGCATCGATGCGAACCCTGAGAAGATCAAGGCTATTGTGGACATGCCTTCTCCCAATAACGTTAAGGATGTGCAACGGTTAACGGGGTGCGTAGCAGCCCTCGGACGCTTCATTGCGAAGTCGGCCGACCGATGCCTCCCGTTCTTCGCCGCTCTCAAAAAGAAGAAGAATTTCGAGTGGGACGAGCAGGCAGAGAAGTCATTTCAGGAGCTGAAGCAATACCTTGTCAACATCTCTAAGATATCTGTGCCTCGAGAGAAGGAGGATTTGTACTTGTATTTGTCAGCAAATGAGCAAGCGGTCGGAGCCGTGTTGGTTGTGGAATGCGAGAAGGTCCAGAGCCCAGTTTATTATGTGAGTCATGCCCTAGCGGGGGCCGAGCTGCGATACCCTCCGCTCGAGAAGCTCGCTCTGGCCTTGCTCGTAACGAGCCGTCGCCTCCGACCTTACTTTCAGAGCCACAAAGTTATTGTCCGAACGAATTATCCACTGGAGAAGATATTGAACCACCTTGATGGGAATGGAAGGTTGCCTCGATGGGCATGCGAGCTGAAGAGCCATGGTATCAAGTATGAGCCGAGGCGCCGCCTCGTAGGGCAGGCACTGTCAGACTTCGTGGTCGAAGCAGCCTTCAACGAGCCAGAGGGGCCGATGAAAGAGCAATGGACACTGTATGTGGATGGCTCGTCGAATTCAGCAGGAAGCGGAGCCGGTATGATCGTCATACTCCCCGGTGGGCAGAGTATGAAGCCCTCGTTGCAGGAATACAGATGTGCCTGGCGGCAGGGGCCACTGATGTGAAGGCATTCTCCGATTCAGCTATAGTGGTGAACCAGCTAAATGACAAGTTTGAAGCGAAGGACCACATGGCTGAATACAGGGACAAAGTCCGAGGGCTCACCAAAAAGCTCGAACGCTTCGAGATCGAGCAGATCCCTCGGTCGGAGAATCAACAAGCGGATGCATTGGCTCGACTGGCCAGCTCCTCGCTCAGCGACAACCCAAGGGTCGTTAAGTGGGAGTTGTTGCCGTTTAGAAGCATTGATCGGACCGCTACTGTGCTGGTCCTCGATCGCAGTCCAGAGTGGATGAGGCCACTCCTAGCTTATTTAAAGGACGGGGAAGTTCCGAGCGACCCGAAGGAGGCCAAGAAGGTAGAGAAGAGGGCCGAGTGGTTCACACTGGTCGATGGCGAGCTGTACAAGAAAGGGTATGTCCACCCATACCTGAAATGCGTTGACCCGACCGAGGGGAAATATATTTTGGAGGAAATTCACTTTGGCGACTGTGGGGGGCACATAGGGGCTCGGGCAACGGCTTCGAAAGCGTTGCGAGCCGGATTTTTCTGGCCGACCATGCAGACTGACGCGACCGAACTGATTAAGCATTGTGACAAATGCCAGCGGTTCGGGCCGATCAGCAAGAGGTCTCCCACCCAGCTCAAACCCATTTCGACCCCACTACCTTTCGCAAGATGAGGCTTGGACATCCTCGGGTCATTCCCAAAGAGTTTCTCTCGGAAGAAGTTCATCATTGTGGCCGTCGACTACTTCACCAAGTGGGTCGAGGCCGAGCCCCTGGAGAGGATCACCGACCGAGATGTGATGAATTTCGTATGGAGGAACATTATTACCAAATTTGGGGTCCCTCGGATGTTCACATTTGACAACGGGTCACAATTTGATAATGATGATTTCAAAGACTATTGTGCAGAGTACAGCATCCAAACTTGCTACACCTCGGTTGCGTACCCACAGGCGAACGGACAGGCCGAGTCCTCGAACAACATAATCTTGCATGGGCTGCGAACCATGGTCGAAGGGAAGAAAAGAAAATGGGTCGAGGAACTACCTGGTGTCCTATGGGCGCTTCGCACCACTACGAAGCGAGCCACAGGCGAGACGCCCTTCCAGCTGGTGTATGGCTCGGACGCTGTATTGCCGATCGAATGCGAGGCCAAATCTGTCCGCATAAGTACCTACGAGCCTGAGGAGAATGAAGTTGAGCTGCGAGCCGCGCTCGACCTTCTCCCCGAGTGCCGAGGGAACGCCCTCATGAAAGCCGAAAGGCAGAAGCAACAGATGGCTAAAGCGTTCAATCGAATGGTTCGACCGAGGAAGGTGGAAGTCGGAGACATGGTCCTTCGGAATGCGAAGGCGACAGGCAAGAAGCTCCCAGGAGGAAAATTGAAGGACAAGTGGGAAGGGCCATACCTGGTGGTTGAACAAGTCAAAGAAGGCACCTTTCGACTGAGTACCCTAGAAGGAGAGATGGTGAAGAGGCCCTGGAACCTCTACAATCTCAAGAAATATTATCCTTAGTGTCTTTTTGTCATCCCAAATCAAGGCTCGCATGTTGCGAAGCATTTTTATGTATTTTTGTTTATCAGTAGGCCGAGGGCCAGGTGTTGTATTTGTTCTAAGCATCAATCAATGAAAGGCCGAGCGCCACAGTGTTAGTCAAGAACTAAGTGTAAAAAACCCCCAACCCCTGCTTCGCAAGTCGACGAGGAGTCGACAACTCAACATCAGAAATAAGTCGATTACTTCGACGAAACACAAGGAAAACCGAGTGCAGTTCCCAAAAGGGAAGACACTCGAAGTGCGTTAAGAACGCGAGATAAGAGCGCAATCGCTCGTATGGGAGTGCAATCGAAATGTATACATTGTAGCCCCTCGGAAGAGGTGAGCCGAGTGCAACTACCCATGTGAGAAGTCGCTCGAGGCAATTTTGCCGAAGACAAGAGTCTATAAATTGCCCTACCAACGTCGAAGGCATTGTTGGATACAACAATCGCTCGTAGTGGGTTGAAGTTGCCCCACCTTGGTAGCGACACGCTTTCCCAACTAGGGCTCGCGTCGAATAAATTCAGCTAAGAACACATTCGGCTACGAAGGATGAGATCCCGTAGCACCTTAAACTTCAACTCGGGTAAGGAGGCTTGTGCGAGGCCTCCCCTCGAAGGCCGAACACCAAAAGGCTTCGATCGAGTGCATACGCTCCCTTCTCGTGCAGAAGCGGGACAAACGAACAAGGCAACTTAGCCGAAAGACGCGTCATCCATGCGAGGAGCCGAATGTCTTCGCGGTTAAGGCAACGAGCACTTAACCCCGAAGAGGCATTCGCCTCGAGGGCGAGACCACCCATGGATGACCAGAATGAACGTTAAAACAATACACGACTTGTATGAAAATCGCAGTGATTAAAATAAGGGGCTCGGAACCAAACACCCTTGAAAATGAGCGGCTTCGAGCCAAATTGTTAAACTGAAAACCCTCGAGAGGGCAACAAACAAACAGGAGTTAAAAATGTACGAGTACAAGGCTAAACAGCCCAATTGAGATTAAAAATATTAAGTGTTGGTATTGATGGCAGGTCCCTCAGCAGGAGTGGTGAAGTCGAAGGCCTCAGGCAGCTCGAACAGCTCCTTCCTCGCATTCGCCTCCTCGGCCGCTGCAGCCGCTTCGAGCGCTTCGAGGTCCTCCTCCTCATTCAGCTCGCCTTCCTCAGGAGACGCACCCGCTTCGGCTTCATTATGCTTATCGAGCTCCGAGCGGTAGGTGTCTTCGAACTCCTTACGATCGAGCTCGAAGTCCTCTCTGCCTTGGACAATCTTCACCAATGCCGACCAACCCAGTTGCAGGCCCAGCTCGATCCCCTCCTGCTTCGCAGCTGCCTTGTCCAAATTGCTAAGATAGTTATAGCCTTGGGAAGACAGGAAGGTCGAGACCGCCGAACAAGCCCGCCTCGCCCAGAGAGAGGCATGGCTGGATGCGTTGACCAGCTTAAGGCTTAGCTGGTCCGCATCGGCCTTCGCCCTCTCCACCTCGGCAGCGAGCGAGGTAGCCTTGGCATCGGCCGCAGACATCGCAGCGACGGCTTCTTCGTTCTGTTTGTGGCAGTCGGCCACATTCTTCTTTGCCTCGGCAAGTGACTGCTCGAGCTCCTCCTTAGCTACCTCGATCTCCTTCAGCTTGGCCTCGGCAGCGAGGCACTTCTCCTTCCAGGACCCTCCCTCGGTCTGCTGAGCGAGATGCAGCTCGCCCTGACAAACAAGGACGGTCGCCTAAGGAAGAAAGAAGTTAGAAAAGGAAACAGGTAAGAGAAAAAGGAAAAAGCCAAGCGAGAGTAAAAAGATACTTGCATCATCTGCGAGACCGCTCGTCGAGCCCAGTCAGGGCAGAAAGGAAAGTCCCGAGCCGTGTCGTGCACCGCCGCTGCGACCCTCGACATGTCGGGTAGAAGAGGCGCTGTCAACGCCTCGAGCTGAGCCACTACATCAGCAAGTAATCCAGAATTAGAAAGATACTGTACGGATTCTGTTAACAGTTGTTCAAATTCTTCCGAAGTGTTACATGTCTGAACAGCCGAGCCACCGACATCCTGCCTTTTCGCAGCCGATGTCTCGCCCTCATCGAGAGGCCTCTTCTCTCGGCGCCGAGCCTGGAAGGAGTACATTGGTCAGAATTTTCACTAAAATATACAAGTACAAAGCATCAAAAGCGAAGGAGTTACCTCTGCCTCCTCGCCTTCAGAGGACGAGAGAGAGACCGCCTCGAAGCCAGCCGAGGTAGGCTCTCGAAGGACAACACCCGAGGCCCTCTGCCTCGGGACAGTCCTCGCACTCGTTCCAGCCGGTGCATGCATACTGACAGGAGTCGCTTGTAGAGGCGGCCCCGAAGGAGTGCGAGAAGGCGTCCCCTGTGGAGTCCGAGGAGGAGTCGAACCGGATGGCGGAGGACGAGGCGACTGAGGCGCTCGCTCACCAGATGAGCGACCCCCAGCCGACCGGACCCGCTCACCTCGAGGAGCTCGCTGACTCCGACCGCTCTCCCTTCGTGCCCTCTGGGCCATTAGACGGTTGAGGTTCGGCATGTCCTTGTGCCAACGGTGAAACTTCCTCGATACCGAGTCGCTGATACGCACTGCGAAAAATAAAAAATGGTTAGTAATTTGAAGAAACGTGAAAAGCGAGACGAACGCAACACGAGACCTACACTCTTCCTCCTCATTGTTAGTAAAGATTAAGCCCGAATACGCGAGCCAGAAATACTTATTCAGCATCTCCTCGTGCGGGACCCAGGTGAGGTCCTCGAGCTCTGGATTAAGTTTCTGATAGAAGTATTCGGCACAGCTCTCCTCCGCCTCGCTAAGCCGAGGGAGGGAGTTGTTCACTTCCTTGGAGCCCGACGACCGAAGGGGCACTCCAATTTTGTCGCCGAGAGGCGAACCGTTAGCAGTGGTGATCCAGTAAAACCTCCTCTTCCACTCCGGTCCCTTCTGAGGCTTCGGAGGATGAGTTACTATGCTATAAGTGTTGGTTGCGCCGCGAACGGCGAAGTTCTTGAATCCCCATTGGTCGTTGGAGATGTTGTGAAGGGACCGGAAAAGGTTGAGAGAGAGTGGAATGCGAGCACACCGGCAGGTCATCACAAAACCCGAAAGGATAATGTGTGCGTTAACGGTGAGCTCCGAAGGGCAAATGTTATAGTGGTTATATACATCCTCCAAAAACCGATTGAGGGGCACTCGGAACCCGTAGGCGAAGGCATGTGCGTACATCGCGAGACAGTTCCTCGGAGGCTCGGAGTAGACTGACCCCTCGTCTGGCACGACCAGTACGAGCGGGTCCTCAATATGATGGGCCTCGCAGAAAGCCTGAACGACCTCGGGTGTTTGCGTCGCACGGCAGACCGGGTCGATGGTTGCCTTAGTGAAGGTGTTGTCGGTGACTCGGACAGCTTGTCGAGGAGGCATGACTTCGGGTGGTTCCTGCGGGGGATAGACAACCGAGTTAGGCATATATGCACCTCGAGCCCTCCTCGGGTCATTCATACCCCCCGGGTGAACCCTGAGAGTCTGCTTAATACGCGCCATCTGAGAAAAAGAGAGAAGGTAGTTATGGGCTCGCCTTGTGCGAGCCGTTACCCCTCACCTTCCCCGATGACGGATCTACAACACCCAACACTCGACGGGTCGACAAAAGTCTAAAAAATCGAAGGATCGATGCGAGAGAAGCGAGTCGGCGCAAAGGGTGGACCGCTTCTCATCGCCGACCTCGAAACCGAGCGGGTTTGTCGGGTGTTATCTGGGTTCCCAATCCCAGAACGCTCGGTTGGCATCTTTATGCCGCCGGAGCGGGACCGACAACCCGGGATCGTCACCGGACAAGTAGAATGACAACGGCGACATTAAAAACAAACGGAAAAAGTGCAAAAACGAAGCGGAGAAGATGAACTCACCGGAAATATAGTCGGAGAAGGAGAAAGTGAGAAAGCCGAAGGAAAGCCGAGGGAAATCGAGCGAAAAAGTCACCGGAAACGAAGGGTCTTCGACTCGGAAATCGGCTCGGAACGGGCTCGGGTGCAGCTCGGAGCTTTGACGATTTACGAAGAAAAATTTTGGAAATGAAAGTGATTATGATTGAAAGTGAAAATGATTTGAGTTGAAACTCTTCTATTTATAGGGGGTGAAGTCAGGGGCAAATCGGTAAAAGCACATGTTTTTACACAACTTCCCAACGGCCGTCAGTCATCATTACAGCACAGGAGACGAAAAGTTTTCGCGTATTCCCGAGGTTACTTTTGTGGGAATCAAGGGACGGTTGGCATAGGAAACTGTTCAAATTTCCGCCAACTCCCGAGAATAATAATTGCAATATTTAAATTTTGAAATTTTCGAAACTCAAAAATTCGATAATTCGAAATTTAATTGTAAATAATATTTTCGGGAATTATAAATTGCTAACACCAAGCCAGGGGCTCGGGGCGATGCGAAGACCCCTTCCCCTCGGAAAGGGTGAAATTTTCGAGCTCTCCCAGGCGAGGGATCGAGGACTCGAAAAGGGTGAAATTTTCGAGCAAGTTCTTCGTTCGAGTAATCACTCCTTCGGAAAGGGTGAAATTTTCGAGCTCTCCCAGGCGAGGGATCGAGGACTCGAAAAGGGTGAAATTTTCGAACAAGTTCTTAGTTCGAGTCATCCCTCCCTCGGAAAGGGTGAAATTTTCGAGCTCTCCCAGGCGAGGGATCGAGGACTCGAAAAGGGTGAAATTTTCGAACAAGTTCTTAGTTCGAGTCATCACTCCCTCGGAAAGGGTGAAATTTTCGAGCTCTCCCAGGCGAGGGATCGAGGACTCGAAAAGGGTGAAATTTTCGAACAAGTTCTTAGTTCGAGTCATCACTCCCTCGTAAAGGGTGAAATTTTCGAGCTCTCCCAGGCGAGGGATCGAGGACTCGAAAAGGGTGAAATTTTCGAACAAGTTCTTAGTTCGAGTCATCTCCCCCTCGGAAAGGGTGAAATTTTCGAGCTCTCCCAGACGAGGGATCGAGGACTCGAAAAGGGTGAAATTTTCGAACAAGTTCTTGGTTCGAGTCATCACTCCCTCGGAAAGGGTGAAATTTTCAAGCTCTCCCAGGCGAGGGATCGAGGATTCGAAAAGGGTGAAATTTTCGAACATGTTCTTGGTTCGAGTCATCACTCCCTCGGAAAGGGTGAAATTTTCGAGCTCTCTCAGGCGAGATATCGAGGACTCGAAAAGGGTGAAATTTTCGAACAAGTTCTTAGTTCGAGTCATCACTCCCTCGGAAAGGGTGAAATTTTCGAGCTCTCCCAGGCGAGTGATCGAGGACTCGAAAAGGGTGAAATTTTCGAACAAGTTCTTGGTTCGAGTCATCTCTCCCTCGGAAAGGGTGAAATTTTCGAGCTCTCCCAGGCGAGGGATCGAGGACTCGAAAAGGGTGAAATTTTCGAACAAGTTCTTCGTTCGAGTCATCACTCCCTCGGAAATGGTGAAATTTTCGAGCTCTCCCAGGCGAGGGATCGAGGACTCGAAAAGGGTGAAATTTTCGAACAAGTTCTTAATTCGAGTCATCACTCCCTCGGAAAAGGGTGAAATTTTCAAGCTTTCCTAAGCGAGGGACAGACGACTCGAAAAAGGGTGAAATTTTCGAACAAGTTCTCCGTTCGAGTCGTCACCTCCTCGCAAAAGGACGCAATATCAGAGAAGAAGACAACGCCTCGAAGGGGCACGACTGCATGACATGGCTTTACCAAGGTCCACGAAATACACCTCGATAAACCTTAGTAAAGGCCCATGTCATGCAAAAAGCATCTTTTAAGGACAGCCCTTGGATGGAAGGGGAATAAAGGGTCAAGATGGAGTGGGAAAACCTAGGATTATTCCTAGGTCCCCCTCTATCATTATAAATACCCCTTTTATGACCCATCAAAATCAGGTTCTTACACACACATTCCCAAAATTTTGACATTCTATTCTCTGATTATTCTCTTGATTTGTGCAAAAGGCTCTCTTTGTCTTATTTGTCACCCCTTCTCGAGCCCCTTGACTGACTTAAGCGTCGAAGGGGCGACGCCTGGTGAAAACCGGGCTCCTTTTTGTGCAGGTATCTCGCGAGGTGAGCCGAGCAACTGTCCTTCGAAGAACTCACATCCAACACTACGGCGCCGGTAAGACCTCGCCCAGCCGACGCGAACCAACCACAAGCCCATTCCCACCCAATTACATTATCTAGCCACCATTTCTCCTTCTCTCTTCTCTCTCCTCCCTTGCTAGCCACCACATCTAACCGGCGAAAGGTTGATTAGGCCTTGTGGACGGCGCCATAGGAGGTGGCGAAGGTGGAGCAATTGGTGGTTGGTGACGATGCCAAGGAAGTTGTAGAAGAGAAGATGGAGGAAGAAA
Source organism: Spergularia bocconei (assembly GCA_963457585.1). Lineage (NCBI taxonomy): Eukaryota > Viridiplantae > Streptophyta > Magnoliopsida > Caryophyllales > Caryophyllaceae > Spergularia > Spergularia bocconei. The sequence goes on from OY734958.1 coordinate 1,094,564, forward strand.
GAGAAGATGGAGGAAAAGGAGAGACGAATAAGGAACAAGAAGGCCACCGCGGTGGTCGCCGGATGAAGATCGGCCGGCCGGTGTTATTTCCGGCGAGATTGGTGGCCGGCCGTCCATCGCCGACGGCTTGTGGTGGCTGGGCAGTGGTGTGGGTGGGGAGGGGAGGTGACGGAGTAGAGAGAAAATAAAAAAGGGGGGAATGGAATTGCAAACCACAAATTTGAGGAGGGATTCATTTTGGGGGAGTGAGTTAGAGGAGGGTAATGGAGTGGGAAAAAATAATTTTAAACCAAACAATAAGTAACGTAATCGGAGTGGGATTCCGTTACTTGGTCTCAAAAAAAGTCTAACCAAACATGCACTTAGTGGTAGGTTAGTCGATCATTTGAGCACGCCATTCCATTCGTGGTTGATTCATGGGTTCTGATATCACTAGTTAGGGCATATAACAATCGAGATGGTCAGATGGAACGGAGGGTACGAATGTAGTAACCTTCCCAAGTGATGTTTTGTCATATATATGTTCATATATTAAAGTTTGCTAGATTAATCTTTTAATGTGGAACGACAACTCAAAATAATATGTAGTATTAGAAATAGTGTGATTTGGATGAAAATTGGTAACAGATGAATTGACCATACATAATATAGAAGTTATTTTACCATCATCTAATGTTAGAACTTACCACTAGATCGCACAATCGATTGGAGAAAATTTAAGGGGAAAATTGACACAATGTGCTTAACGCTTGTACAATGACAAACTTGCATGTGTACAATATTGCTTTGAACTCTAAAGCCCAACAAATCACGTACGCACAAGAAAATGGGTAGGGGATTGAGTTCCACATGATTAAATGATAACGAGTTATTGTTAATCAGCATCACAACTTAAAGAGCTAAATTGCACAATCAAAGACCGTTTAATTAGATAACGTAAATTGTCACTTTCGCGTTAAATTGTTAACGCTTGTACAACTTGTTTTAATATTGCTCTGGAGGCCAACAATTTTCCATATATATTTTGTACAAATGTTTCAATAGTTGGTCTCCCCACCCCTCTAATATCTTCAAAATTAAATAACAAAAGAATTGTGGCGACCATTCCATTATTTGGGAATATCATTGGAAGCCGATTTTGTAGTAGTGTTGTCAAGGAATAATTTGTTTATGTTGAATGATGTGAAAACCATGAGGAAGAGAGAAACCAAGATTGAAAGAACAGAGAGGGCTAGGGCAACTGCCCTTGCGAAGCCACCTTCGACCGTTTCTGCGTACTCAATTGACGCCAATGCAAGCAATGTAAGAGGAAATGAGTACGCCCACCATGCTATGTTGAACTTCCTCATTGACTTCTTGAATAAACTTGGCCTACAAGCCTGCCATTTCATATTGAAAAAAGATTGATCACATTTCAGCTATATATTAAGAACACATAAATAAAAAAATTCTCACTATTATCACAAGGAAGCTAGTTATAAGACGTTTAGTATCGGTGATCCTAGGAGTCTACGTATAGACACATGGAAAATTGTCTACACCTTAATCAATAAATATCAAATGTAGTAAAATCAAGATGGTTCATAGTAAATAATATGCATTTACAGTAAATTTATAGATTCGGTAGTAAAATCGAGTATACAACGAATCTATCAGTAGAAAGAATTTCGAAATTGATTTCTTTCCAAATCAATCATCCTTAATTATCTCACTTTCCTAATCTCAAATTAATTCCTAAATTATACAATAAAATTTACTACAACCTTAATCAAATTTACTGCACACTAAATGTAGATACATTCTACTTTGTCTACATATAGACTCCTAGTATTTTTTATTGCCATATTATCGCTAAACCCAATCTGATCAATTATTGTACTTCATTTAGAAACATGCATTTACGTACGTGCATAACATTCCTCGGTAGTGCATGTTTTTGGCGAATTGAACCACTTGACGATACATGTAAGTACAACAATAAACTATTGGACAGTGCATATGGTCCAGGGATCAGTTTAACGTATGTGTGTGATAGATACTCCACAACAAAATTGAGATTGAGCATGGCGCATTCAATTTTTCGGATATTTCAGTTGATTTTTGTGGCATTTTTAATGCTATTTGTTTGACAATACATTGTATGTCAACTTGTTTCTATGTTTGAACTTTTGCTAATATAGTTTTCCTCTTCTTTCATTTAATAGATTTTTTCTGGAATGATAGCGAAACGAATCGTAGCAAACATCAAATTTAATTTGTACTGCTTCCAAAACGAATATGGTATATTATCAATCATTTTAATGTTGGTGCATATTTTGGATTTATAATGTTTTCATTCTCAACATTTTTTGTATCATAAGCTACACGCTGAAAAGTTTCTTTCGCGAAACACACGAGTATCTAGTTTTCTAGTGGTATTGAGAAAAAGTACGAATATCAAAATTAATATTTTATATTTAATATCTATATTAGTTGTTAGGTTATTTTTTACTCTTAAGTGGAAACGTATATTTTCCTATTTGTAACACTAACTTTTTTTTTTTTTGAGAGGATTTGTAACACTAATTAGATGTGCAATATTGTTCATACGAGTATTAAATATTCGGCTTATTAAAAAGTAAATGGGTCAACATGCGTACGGATGACTAAAGTACCAATATTATATGTTGTTATTGTGTGTACAACGATAGAAATGGGGTTGTCCATGAAAACAATGTGTTTGACTAATTTTTGCTGTTAATTTTATTAGCAACTTCTTATGACTTGACTGCGCAATTCCAATGTTTGAACTAAACATCGGCATGCATGGGCATACCAGAGGATCATACTTCTAATCTATTTATACAATGTTATCATGTTAAACATGTTAATCGAAGAAATTAAATATAAATAGTACACACTCTAAAATAAACAACTTAGCTATGAGGTTGGTGGAGTGTACTCTCACCAACCACATACATTAAGGCTTAAATAGAAGTAAGAATAGTGGTAATTGACGTGAAATTTCTTCAACTTTTGATTATGGATTTCAGACTAGAACTTCTTGTTAATTAGGAGATTATTGATAAAGACGTAACGATCTCCTAAAATGGATAATTCTACATTCGATTACGTCGTTCATTTCACGTAAGTATAATTGATGATTACGATATTACCAATTATATCAAAATAGTAATTTATCAAAAACATTATATTTTTTTGATATCAAAGAGAGAGGGAGAAAAAGAAGCTTACCAAAGACATGAAGAGGAAGACGGAGAGAAAGAAGAGCATCTTAGAGGCGTTATCGAAAGTGCCCGTAACAGAGCTCCATGCTATGCTAGCCATACTTGGAGTGGCAATAAACAAGAAGAAAACAGGCCTTAACTTTAAGGACACCCCGTTACTTCCAGGGAGCCTTTGGTATAGTGTCACAAAGAGCACCAAGTAGTGTGCCATTCCTAGTGAGAACAAGAACAGCGCCACCTCGAGCCACCCCATATACATTGCGGCCTTGGCCGCCACTAGATTCGCAATGACCGACAACTGACACGTTGGATTCGCCATTTTCGACAAGAATCGCTTCCCCTTTGTAAACCATTGTCCGTAAATTTTGATGTCTAACATGATTATAGGGAAGATAAGCGCGAAATACGCGACTTGTAGGTAAATACCGTCCTTAGGCAAGTCAAAAGGCGAGGTTTGGAGCAAGAACAAGCAAGACATTGAAGGAGCGAATAAGTAGTTCACTCCTACATCGTCCAAGAACTCGGCTTTCACCTCATCAAAGTGATGGAAACATCTTAACGCGTAAACAAGCGATAAGGAGATCAATACTACTAGGGCTATGGACCATAGTAAAGTAGAGGCTGTTGTTGGTAGCATGACAAGCATGGGGTTAAGTTGATGATCATGGTTTTCTTTGGTGAATTCGATTAAGGTCTTCCATAGTAGCACTTGTGCGCACAATGAGAAACTTATTCGAAAGTAACCAGCATGGAAATTCGCTAACATGCCTGATACAACATGCCTATGGTAAGCGTTTTTTGGGACAATGGCCTCATTGTTACACATACGAGTATCCCTTAATAATACAGGTGGTGCTTGGATCACAATCTCGACATTCGGTTGATTAGCTCCTAATTTAGTGTCCATTTTTTCTTAGTGAGAATTTGGACCAAATGAATAAAAGAATGTTGGTAAGGAATGTTGGTAAGGGGATGGAAACTCTAGAGGAGTGTATGATAATATAATGCAAGTTTTATTACATTTGATTCATGGTTGGTCTTATATATATAGGGAGATAGAGTACGTAGCTAGTGAACTATATTGTGTGTGGCATACAACTAAGATAATTGTCTTATTGTACTAAATATTAAAAAAGAAAAAAGAAATGACATAAGAAAAAGAAAATGCAAAGAAAGGAAGGAGATGAGTGGCGGCTGACATGGGGGTGCCTGAAATGGACTTAAATATTTAGGGGAAATAAGGTCATGACCGGTTTTTCCAAAGAGGCTTTACAGCTTGGACGCCATTCAAACAAAGGCCCCATCACTCGACCTTGCTTTTTACGACTATCTTAATAAGCTTAAACATTGATCTCTCTTGTCTACGGAATGCGTACTATATGATTCTGGATATGTTTATCGTCATTTTAATTTGATGTATAGATAATTCACTAACTGCATGCACGTACGATGAAGAACCCCTACCACAAGCCTATGAGAATAAGACATAGTTAAGATTTAAACAAATATGTAACTTGATACATACTTTCTTCTTGATCTCAAAAAAAAAATACATACTTTCTTCTTAAAGTTTCGTTAGATTCTTAACGTTTCGCTGAACTTTATTTTTCCCTTTAAGATGTGAATGGAATTCGAAACAATGTTAAAAACTCAAGAGAATATATATAACAAGTGCTACATACTCATAAGATACAGCGAGAATGTAAAATTTGAAGCGTTGAAAAGGAAGCAGATAGATGTAGATTATGTTTTTTTTTTTTTGGTTACATGATGTAGATTATGTTAATAGTCATCGCTTGATCTTTCAAATATGGAGAAGAAGCTCACAATTTCGATGTAGAAAATCAATATTCAGTGTAATTACCGCACAATATTGGATAGACATCGTTATATTTTGGAATTAATTAGTGATCAGATAATTTGATCCTCCGTATATATACATTTTTTCATGTATGAATGAAGAAATTACATTAGCCAATCCCTTTGTCTGGTGACACCAGCCAGCTACATACAATGACAACATTGTCATTAAGCTCCCTTTTCTTTGATCTTGATGTGCCTTATTTTGTCTTGTTAATTAGGAAAAAATGTTGTGTTAGTTGTTAGAAATTAAAACTGTTTTTAGCTAGTTCACACTTCACACAGTAGAGTAGGACGAGAAGTAATAAATGTTTGAGAGATGAAGGAGTTGAATATTTTTTGTCTAGATAAAATTTGGCGGTCTATTAAAAGACAATATGGAAATGAGGGTTTGACTCTTTAGGCTCAGGTAGTGACTGGTTAGGTATATCCAAGCAAAGCAAAGCAAGGTAAGGGATATCATTAGCGAAAAGAGCTCAAGAGGGAAATGAAAAAATAAACTTGATAAGGTATGGTTAAGATTGAAAATGACACAAATTAAAAACGACATTTGATTAAGCATTGTTCAACTTGCTCGACTATTAAAAAGGACAGGCTACGGTACGTTGTACCGGTTGATTCCGAGTCTCACCCGGTTTCCATACGGTCTGCTTCGGTTTCTCGTTTTCTGAGCACGAGTTAGACTAAACTTCTTTTTTTGTTATCTGTTTTTCATAACAATTTCTTTCTAGCTAGAAAAAAAATTTGATAAGACAACTTGAATAAATTGAATATTATTGATCATCAAATAATTTTAGGTATAACATGGTCAATAAGGGGAATTGATCATTTAAAATGACCAAAATTTCCTTTACCGAAAATTTTTAGAATTTGTCAACAATAGATTAATAAGAACATATTCCTATAGAGTCTAGACACACATTGCGTTAACTAGTGTATTATAATTGCACATCTTTCCAAATTAATTCAGTAATGCTGTTAATTCAATAATGTTGATAAGTCTAAAAGTTTTTGAATTTGTTGGATCTAAATACACGAATTAGATAGCAATTTGTGGAAGAAAACGGAGAAAAAGCGCACGGGTGAGGGACAAGAGGTGGGGCAAAAGGGTGGTCGTACTCGGTCGTCGGAGATTTGGACATACAACTTGCTTTACAATAGAAAGCACACAAATTTGGAACAAATGAACCTAAGTAGCCAAACTCGTGTCTCTTACCTTCAACTACGTGCCCTACAATGTTAGCCGCGACAGCCCAACTTGACCTTTACGCCAACAATTTTGAGTTTATCACATAATGGCCAACAATTAGGTCTCGACCTTCGACATAATCACGATCTAAAAATGAGATTTAATACCATGAGCTCACGTGAAATGTCTCATGCCAACTCCAGTAGTCTCCACAAGCTCTAACCAATTTCTTACAAGTTACAAAGGCTCTTGTGTCCAAGTTGCGCGTTGTGAATCTCCACGCTCCAACTTAATTAGGGGGAGGGGGTGTTAGACGTAGATTTACCTTAACTATGATTGTATGCCTTACGTATCAAGTTTTACCATATTTGTGTCTCGTAAACGATATAAATACCGAGTAATTATCAGTGAGAAATTGAAGCAATTAGCAATCTTTAATGTATTATATGATTAAAAAAGAAAAAAAAAAAAGGAGATAATTTTTCTCATCGATTTCCATGAAATGTTAGCATTTGACTTTCAAACGTATCGAAATTATGCTTTTTTTCGTCAATAATTCAAAATCATATAAGGAGTCAAGTAATATTAGCCGAATGTAGAGCCTTTTGTGGTGATGTGGTGGTTGTGATGTGGGTCATGATGGGGGTGGCTAGCTGGTGGCATGGTATGAGGAATGGAGGTGGTAAAATGAATAAGGGTGGTGGTGAGACTAGTTTTAATTGTTACCCACTAACTTGAGCTTTACCCCCACCCAACCATGGTTATGATTTGATAATAGTATTCTTTAAAGACTTTCTTAGGCAGAGGGAGTTTATGTTTTTAAGTTAGGCCTCATTTGATAGGATTTTAAAGATGTATTCAAATCAGGTAGTCTTGTCAAACGGAGCTTTAGGCCCTGTGCGATTCAACTTATTCAACAGTGTTTTCAAATCAGATCAGATTTATTCAAATCAAATCAATTCAGATCAGCTTTATTCAAATCAAATCAAATCAGATCAGAATTATCCAAATAACAATCAATGAATGTAGTCTATTTTTAGTTATTGATTCGTCTAAATGCAGTTAATTTATCAGTTAATTCAGTTCAGATCAAATCAAATCAAATTTATTCAAATCAAATAAAATCAGATCAGTTCAAATCAAATCAAATCAAATCAAATCAGAAAAATGCAGTCCAATCGCACAGGGCCTTAGGCCCTGTTTGATAGGACTTATTCGCATTAGTATTCAGATCAGTTCAGAATCATTCAGATCAGATCAGTTCAGAATCATTCAGATCAAATCAGATCAGATCAGAAATGTTCAAATTTTTATCAATGTATTTGGTCCATAACTGATACTAATTCGTTGAAATTCAATCAAAATTTCAACACATTCAGATCAGATCAGATCAGTTCAGATCAGAATCATTCAGATCAGATCAGATCAGTTCAGAAAGATGCAGTCCTATCAAACGGGGCCTTACTAGTTTTGTCATCTGAATTGTTAATGGTCAGATATATTTTCGTTACAGGTGGGAATATGATGATTTCAACCCGAGACAATCCCTAAAGGAGGATGATTTCTTAACCAATAGACAAAGCTCGTTCTTGTTGATGATCAAATTATTACTTCAAATAATATGAAAATATAAATGTTAACAATTGAGAAATTAAAAATTAAAGAGTATCTCCTTGAAAAAGTTCTCTCCTCTGAACCACAAAACATGTTTACAATAATAAAACAAACGGACGTACATTCATACTTGCATAAGTGCACACCATAAAAATAAAAAGTATAAAAAAATAGAGTTGATAAGTGAATTTGAATTTATAGTTTAGATAGAATTAGGCCCTGTTTGATAGGACTTATTTGCAGTAGTATTCAGATCAGATCAGATCAGATCAGATCAGTTCAGACTTCAGAATCATCCAGATCAGATCAGATCAGTTCAGAATCATTTAGATCAGATCAGATCAGAACATAAATGTTCAAATTTTTATCAATGTATTTGGTCCATAACTGATACTAATTCGTTGAAATTCAATCAAAATTTCAACATATTCAGATCGGATCAGTTCAGAATCATTCAGATCAGTTCAGTTCAGATCATAATCATTCAGATCAGATCAGATCAGAACCATTCAGATCAGATCAGATCAGTTCAGCTCAGAAAAATGCAATCCTATCAAATAGGGCCTTATTCTTCAACTTTTTCTTCATTAAGGCCCCGTTTGATAGGACTGCATCTTTCTGAACTGATCTGATCTGATCTGAATGATTCTGATCTGATCTGATCTGATCTCAATGATTCTGATCTGAACTGATCTGATCTGAATGATTCTGAACTGATCTGATCTGATCTGAATGTGTTGAAATTTTGATTGAATTTCAACGAATTAGTATCAGTTATGGGCCAAATACATTGATAAAAATTTCATCTGATCTGATCTGATCTGATCTAAATGATTCTGAACTGATCTGATCTGATCTGAATGATTCTGAACTGATCTGAATATTACTGCGAATAAGTCCTATCAAACAGGGCCTAACAAGTTATGCTCTATCTGATACGGAGTAGGATTTAATAAAAATAGTATTTAGATCAAATCAGAATTACTTAAATCAGATAAATTCAAATCAGAGTCATTCAAATCAAATTAGATCAGATCAAAATTGTTCAAATAACGATCATTGAATTACGAATATATTCAATATCCTGGTATAATTCGTCGAAATTCAATTAAATTCCAACACATCTAGATTAGGTCAAATTCATTTCAGAATATCAGATAGGGAGCAATTAAATCATATTACAAAAATACAATCCTATCAAATGGGGCATTAGTGTCCTAAATGGCTCAGTCTCTAGGAAGTCAATGGGCAATAATCATACTCCCTCCACAGGCCAAATGTAAAGAAGTGAATGAAATGGAAAAGTATCTCACTTCGCGACCAGTTGAGCAACACAAAGAGAGCATTAATCCACCACAGGCTCACAACGAAGTGTATGGTTATGGTAATTGTCCATATCACACGTTTAGGGTTGTTTTCTTTTTTGAAGGGAATAAAATTCATTCATTATAATGCATTAACGCCATGCGACATCTACAATGAGTGTTGAAATTCTTTAAATACAACGCTAACGTCAAATTAATGATAAACCTCCATAAGCTACGATCATTATGTAAAAAATAAACTCGTGATCCTAGTACCTTCTAAAATAATGCTACTTCATGATACAGCTACCCAAGGGTAGACCTGGCAAACGGGTCAATCAGGCCGGGTTCGGGTCGGGTCTATTCGGGTCGGGTCACTTTTCGGGTCATAAATTTCGGATCTATTTCGGTTCGGGTCGGGTTCGGTTTGGGTCGGGTCTAGTTCGGGTGTATCAACTACGGGTCAAATTCGGGTCGGGTCGTATTCGGGTCGGGTCGAATTCGGGTCATATCATTCTAAAATGTTCAAATTTAATCATATTAATATCAAATTTTGTCTTATATTATCTTAACTTGAAATTTTATTGCTAATTGGAGTGTTTGAATATATGATATAGCTATCCAAGTCCCTTTTGTTCAATCAATTCATTTAAATGTTTGATTATTCGGGTCTGAGTCATTTCAGTTCGTGTCTATTTCGGGTCGGGTCAATATCGTGTCAAAGAGTATTCGGGTCAATTTCGGGTTCGGGTCGGGTCATTTCGGGGTTCGGGTTGAATTCAGATTACAAATTCGGGTCAATTTCGGATGTTCGGGTCAAGTATTTCGGGTCGGATGTTCGGGTCTGGGTCAGTATTGCCAGGTCTACCCAAGGGCGCCTACTGATCGCTTGTAATTTGTCAAAAAATGAGCAGATCGGCTAACAAGAAGAAGAGAATTCACAATCCATCTCAACGTCATGCCAAAATCATAGACATCAGTTTCTCCACATAGACATCGCAAATCTCAGCATAAACCACCCATATGGGGGTAGAGAGACTCTCTCAAGGAGATAGAAATGAGTTATTATTAATTAAAGCGAAAATAATAAGTAATTTGGACCTTACCACCGTCTAATTTACTGGTGGCAGGTTTTGAGAGAGAGGGGGAGGGGAGGAAGCACGAGAGCTTATTGATATTACGTTTAGGGCTTGTTTGGTTGAATGGTTAATGATTTTAATGTAAACAACTGGGTTTAGTGAGAAAGTAAAGGAGAGTGAAAAGAGTTGGATGTAATTATCATTACAATGTAATGAGATTTTCATTTAGCTAAGGTAATCACCATCTTTCAACTTAAAAACCCATGTAAATTTTTATTACTCATTAGATGTAATCAATTACACTCCCCTGGCCTCTTATTAGTCCTCCCTCTCAAGTTTCAAATTTTTATACAGCATTACATTCCATTCCATTACATAGTAATCATTATCCCTCAACCAAACATAATCTTAAGAGGGAAAAAGAACCTCCAAATAGTGGTCAAATGATCATTCAACAACCGAACTTTAAATGTCTTTCGGGGTCGTTTGGATTGTGGGATAAGAATAGACGGATAAGAGAGTACTATAGTGGTGAGATAAGAAATCTTATTAGCCTATCTCACCTACTATTCTTATTTACCAAACACGTGAAATTATACCATGGGGATAACTTTTCTCATCACACCCTCTTATCCCTCCAAATAAACGACCTCTCGGTTACTAGTGCGAACCTTCTCTATCCTACATTATGTCCATTGTGTGTACCAAGTCCATCCCATGCTAGGAGTCTAGGACCCGTTATTATGAACCTTCATATTCCTATTCTTCCTCCTGGGATATTTAGTAATTTTACATCATTATTCTTTGCAATTTGACAATTTCATACAGTGAACCTAGGAGATTAAGAGTATCCACTTATTAGAAGTTTATCCATAGTGCAAGATGAGTCACTACAGCTTGCCAAGTGTGCCATACTTCAAAAGCAAGTTTTACCCCTAAAACCCCTGCAGTTTGGTAAAACAAAGATGTAACCTACTTCCGTCGCGTCAAATATTTGGACATCTTTTCACTTTATATCTCCAACTCACACTCCATGCATCTTAGCATCTCAGCAAACCAATCTTTTCCAATACATTTCCTCCATGTCAACTGCTTACATCTTCACAAACCTACCTTTCAAAGGTATGCTAAGCCTCCCACTATACTGGATATTTACGGATAAAAAGACATACAGAAATGATGAGACTTTCATACTCAAGTTAAACCCACTATTCTCTTATGCGCCATAAGCCAAAACTTCTATAGGCCATAGAATTTATGGTTGCAAGCACCTTTATCGTAATTTTGATATCTCGTTAGTTAAGTTTGTCAAACATGTTCACCAAACACAAGTAGTTTGTCAGCTAACGCTACATGTTAACCAACATCCTAAATCCTAATACCTACTACTAAGAATGCTACCGGCTGCTAAATGCACAGAGTGTGTTTGGATACAAGGATTTCATTCTCGAATCCAAATTTGACTCAAACCCCATGTTTGGGTACTTGGAATTCTGAGAATTTGGATTTGTATCAAATCCTTTGGAATTTGTATCAAATCCAATTAGGACAAAAACAAATGACATCTCTCATTTAGAAATCTCACCCCGGCCTCTTCCAAACATTAAAATTAGGTGTCGTTTGGATACCCTCAAAATGTGTAGGAATTTTATTTTCCTGGGAATTGAATTATCTAGAGTTGTTTGGTTACCATAAAGTGTAGGAATTGGAAATTCCCGGGCATTTCCAATTCCTCCAAAGTGTAGGAATTTAATTACCTTGGGGGGGTTAGGTAAGTAGAAATTCCCATGGTAATTGAATTCCCTTATTCATCCAAACAAATTTCCCCAATTCCCATACTTTCTTAATTCCTAGGATTTGCAAACTCATGGGAATTTCGACTTCCCGAGTGTATCCAAACGACACCTTATATTTGAAATCCACATTTTCAAATAATGGAATGATTACAAATTTCGAATCCTTGTTTCTAGACGCTACCTAAGGTATTTCCTAAATTTCTATTAGATGTAGTGCTAAAGAAGCTTTTAGAATGAATCACCTCCATTATGTTTGTGGTCTCCTTAAATTGTCCAATTGGCCAACATTTGTATCAATGACGGATGTTAGGATAAGTTATCTGATAATCTGATCACCGTCTTTCCACACTCCACTCCCACACATAAAGGGAATTACCTAACTTATGTGGTATCCAAGCCAAGGAACTGCCCCAGACAAAAACCAACTCCAAAATCAAAAATAAAATCACTCACACTCAACAATCTTCTTCTAATCATATTCAGCAATTATGCTTTGCCGAAAATCCTTGCCCCTCTTGTGGCTAAACAGGGCACCTGAAATCGACTGGTTCCTAACAGATTATATTAGTTTACAGTATTTAGAGTTACAAAAGGCATAAAAGTCAGTGTAATTAAAAACGATACGATATTTAACTTGAATTTAGGGTATCTAATATTTCAGTTGTCTAGACAGACTCCATTGATTGTTGTACTAAGTAGTTGTATGAATATAGGCCTCGGAAAACATATCTATATCCATATGGCCAGACCCGAATTGAAACAACCCGAATGGAACTAGACCAGAATTGTATTTGTTAATCACAATTGGTTATTCATTCATAATAAACACACTTATAACCAGAAGATAATACCAGATTCAGATCTGACCAGTTACGGATTGGACCCAAACCCAATCGACAATCTAAACAATGCAAACTGATTTAGTTGCGAACCAAAGTATACCCGAGCAATAGACCCCTTGCGCCAGGTCTAGAATATTCCCACTCAATACAGCAAAAACTCAACATGTAGATGGTTAGTAAAAAGCATTCCTAAGCTTAAATTCATGGCTAACAGATGGAGGACGCAAAAACATAATCTACCTAACAACAATGCGTAATGGCAGCTAAGTGGAACAAGTAGCTCATACAATACTAAAAAAAATGGAGATAAATCTCCCACTTCTGCTGATAGTATGTCCACTAGATTGCTCTAGAGATTTCAGCACTTTCGAAAATGTGATCATCTAGGTCTTGAACTCGGCTATTTTAAATAGAGTCGTAGTGTTCAATTCTCAAAATGATGCCCTAGACCTATAGTCGTCAGTGTCAAGTATTCGACAAAGGTAGACATGAATCCAGCTTAAAAGGCCATGACTTCCAAAACAACCACACTTTTTTTTTATCTGAGGACTGATAATAATTACAGTAAAGCATTCCAACTTCAGCTATCAGCCAATGCAACAAAGTAGTATCTGACATTTCGAGAAACTGAGGACACAACATTATTGTCCATTCCTAGTACAGAAAGCATGCATACGGGTGAACCATATTTCCCGGAACAAAAAGCTTGCCACCAGTTTAGAAGGAACCAAGGCTAGCTGGCTTGCATACCCATTACTCTGACTAATGCCACTGGATTCTTAGCTTACACACACCTTTGGCTGATCCTAGAAACTTCTTTGCTTCGACATTTCTAAGGATATAGGTTCTCTATATCGTTTCAATTTTTATCCAAAGTTGCGAAGCCACGCAGGTATTTGGAACATCTTAGGATATCCTTTCTGATACATTTAGCAGACGAGGTTTATTAGCTACAGTACTATACTGGGTGCATTATGGTCCAATGTTAAATAAAGGTACAACCTTGTTCAACTAAAGGTGCGAATTCTCTTAGCCTATATAGACTCCAACATTCCTTGATACACAACTGAGTAGATGTTGATCAAACGGCTAATAGACCCCAAATAACTAATCAAATGTCAGTTGACAGACAATATTCAAACACAAGGCCATCTAAAATTGGTCAATTATAGAATGTAAAAGTCACTACTTAGAATGTACTCATTCTATGATCGAAGCGACGTATAGGCCAAAACATCTACTCCACTTGAATGTATGAAGACGACTCAGCAAGGATGTGTGAAATCACAAACAAGCATGGGTCACATACCCAAGATCGCTTCATGGTTTCATCATGAAACCAATTGTCGAGTAACTCCCTATTGGTTTATAAGGTGGACATGCTCTCCTAGTTTTCCAACGTACACTCATACGCAAAATGGACTCTTCAACAAGATGTGAAAGACAATATTGAGTTTTGACATGGCTAAATATACAGAGTAACTTGTGAATGGCCAGAAAACTGAGCGGGATTTTATAACCCATGAAAAAGGGTGCGTCAGAAGAAATGAAGTATCAGGAATCAGTCGCGGTGATCTCGCCTAATGTCTGAGCTATGTTGTTTTGTACCGCTGTACTCTGTTCTATTCTGTTGGAACAGGAGGCTCAAGAAGTACTGAAATTTTCTACATTTCGGAACCCCTCCTAGCTATTAGACTATGACAATCAGGTGCTTCTTTAGAACATTTCATTCATGTATCTGCCCTCATGGCAAGATTAAAGATTTTGTAAAGACAGCTTTTGTACATATCCAAGTTCATATGGTCAAATGAACATGACAATTGCTTTTGCAGTACAAACATTAATTTCAGAATATTTGCAGAAAGAATAACCCAGAATCAGGATTTTGAGATAATCAGAAGAAACTTATATACATATAATCACAAAAGCAACGAGGAAGTAAGAAAGAACTATGGAAAAAGCGGAAAAGGTAATCAGAGACAATAAATCAAAGTTCACCTTGAATTCCTACTCCGGAAAATCTCGATTCCTAGGTAGTCCATCTGGCCATAAACTGGAACATGAGGCTTCTTGACCTTAACTCGTACAGCCAATACTGCCGGGAATTTGGCCAAGGTATTGGACGCAATGTGGTGTGCCATGGACTCCAGTAAATTGTGAGGTGGCCCCTCAACTACCTCTTTGACAATGCTAGCAGTTAACACAGGTCAAACACATAAACGAGTATAGATAATAACATAAACAAAACTTATTCACAGTCATGAAACAATGCCACAACTTCAGAATTGAGTATCTGTTGCAGAGAAGTGATTTGAACGATCAAAGTGTAAGTATACAACAACAACAACAACCAAGCCTTATTCCCAAAATGATTTGGGGTCGGCTAACATGAATCGTCATCTAGTAACCGTCTTGAGTACGCCATGAAATTTCAAAACGTTGTAAACCTTTTCGGAGTATTTAAACACTTTCAAAGGAAGTTTCATAAAGTCGCCAAAAAAAAAAAAAAAAAAAAAAAACTCGAGTGTAAGTATGGCCTGGAAAAATCTAAATGCCGGGATTTTTCAAGAATTAGAAATAATGAAGACAGAAAAGCAGACCAAACTGTGTAATTTCTAGAAGAAGATCAATAGAGCTGAACTTGATTTCATTTTCTTTTTCACATATTCGTTAAGAAAAGCTTTCTCTCCGCAAGTCTGACATTACCCAGCAAATTCATGGAACGTTAAGAAGATCCCTGCGGAGAATGAAAGGACTGGAGAAGGTAACATATGTGACAACAATGAGCTAATCATTGAACACAATAAGGAAAAGAAAATGTTTTTCCAGATTTTGGTGAAAGTTGAACCAGGGATAGATCTTAGACACTAACAACAAAGGTAAGCTGAACAGCAGTAGCTTATAGAAAAGTCGGAATTCAAGCAATTGCATGAAAAACAAAACAAAACAAAAAAAAAAAAAAAAAAAAAAAAAAAAACTCTATTATCCAGACATGCCACTTTTTTTTCCTTTCCTCTTTTCTGGAGATACGGCAATGGAGAAGGCTAGTACAAGTCACTAGCTAAAATTTTCCAGCCATGCTCTATCTTTAAGATACTCCGTATATCCTTTTACCAATCAAAAGTAATTAAGTAGATCAGGCAGCAGACAGAAGAATAAAATTTGAAGAAAGCATAAGTAATTAAGTAGTCATTAAGGTGTAACGCCTAAGTTTTGAGAAACTGCGAAGCGGGGAAAAAAAAAGTAGAAGAAGTATGGCAGGCATTCTATTGAGTACTCACCTGTATATCTCGGTATAGTCAACAGTATCGGCAACATTATCTGATATGCCAGCCTGTAGGAGGTCCGACCACGCATCGACATCCACCACGAACCTCTGGCCTAACGTTCTCTCTTCCGGTTTGACTCCATGGAAACCATAAAAAGTCAACCCGCTTAGTATAAGCTTATCTCCGTTTGGGTGTCGCTCATTGTCCATTCCAATGCCTATAAAAATGGCGGTTTATTTAATAAAGTTGGATTATTATTATGAAAGGCAAGAGCCAACCAAGAAGCAAATAAGCAGCTAAAAGAGTCTAACGTCCTGCATTCAACAAATTAGAGGATGCAGAACCAACAACAAAATGCAAAATACAGCACAAACATCTCTTAAATTTTGTGACGCTCCTACACTCCTTGGCCCTTGCACCTCCTTTCGCAAATTTAATTTCGGTAGCTACCCTTCCTCTAAAAGCGGACCAAAATCCACGATTGAGAGAGATTTTAGGGAAACACCATTCTTCTGCTGACATATGGACCCTCTTCAAATCTTATCATTATATACTCGAGTATGTTTTAGTGAACAGAGATTTTTTTTTTCCCTAAGAAAACAGTGATATTCTGCAAAACTTCAACGTACACTCCTTATAGTGATTACTTCTTTGCCTTCCGTAGTTTCCCAACTCTTATTCTCAAAAGTTGTATGATCCTTCTGTTGAAATATAATTAATTTGAATTCCTTCTATTCCAGCAGTAACAGTCATGTACTCTTTTCATCGTCCTCAGCATCATTGATCACAAGAAGGCATTTCATATAATATCAGAACTGAGAAGGAGTCACTGGACTCAAAAACCCTATAGAATTTGATACAACAACAACCAAGCCTTACTCCCGAAATGATTTGGGGTCGGCTAACATGAATCATCATATGTAACCGTCTCGTGTATGTCATAAAAGTTAAAAAATATGGATATACGTTTGAAAGGAGTTTTGAAAAGCCACCCAAAGTAAAGGAAAACAGTAAAGTAAAAAATATAGTTGTAAAACAAGTGAAAAGCTATGAACTTCATACAAATAATAAGAAGAAAAGGTTTGAGAGAAGATGAAAAAGTTTAAGAGATGGAGAAAAAATAAAATTAGAGAACCAAGCAAAGAAACCAATACAAGTCATTTTAAGTCCTCCACATGGATAGTGTCTCTCCACACCGCCCTACCGAACACCATACTATCTTCAAGCCCTAAGACACTCATGGAGCTTGGAGTTGATACGCTTGACATTTGAGCTTGCAGCATGGATTTGGCATATGGTCAATAGAGACTCTTTGATGCAGATCTATGGTGTGGTTTAGGAGTAACCAAACTGATAACTTGTGTCATTGATTCACGGAACTAAGAAAATTGTACTTACCAAGCCAATGATCACCTGCTACTTACCATGATCTGCTCATCCTAATCATCCAATTATGGCAGCTTATTTACTTAGCTAGTTAATTCATTTTCCGTTATCGAGTTGCTCAAAGCTAGCTAAGTCATTTCGTGAATTATAGAATATAATAGGTGTGTAACTACTTTTGATGTAAGTCATGATCATTGCTGGTTAGGACCCATAGTAAGGTTTCCTCAGTATGAAGAAAATCATGCACGCAACTTTCATTAGCCTACACTCGAGTACGGAGGACCTGAAGTAGTATATGTGTCAGCCTTTCTTCCAAAGAAAGCAACTCAAGTATTCCGAATTTCAGAGAGCTTTAGATCTGACTTTCCTGGTTCGGTAAGCTCGGCTAAGGAAAGAGCTTTGTCCGGTACACAAGCTTGCTAGACTGATGCTTCTGTAACTCTACCATTGTAGAAGAAAGTACATTCCCCGGACCTTATTAGGCAGGCATTTACTTAACATGAGTAAACTCTACCTTTCAGTCCTTCATACCCCTACAGTTTCGCAACAAAATCATCTACCTCAACACAAATTCCTTAATTTGACAACAGTTTCACTAAAGCCAATCTGATTCAATCCTAGGGAAGTAGTGCGCCCAGTTCTGTCTCCAAATCTGCATCACCCTTTCAATGCAGCGCGATAAAGCTATACTCTATTATACATTTAGAATTCAATCAGCTGTTCATTAAAAAAATTCAGTGTCTTCAAGAAAAAGGTCGAGCATCAAACAGCATTCCTTCTAGCAATATCCTGTTCCGAGCACAAAAGAACAACTACAGGACATATCCTAATCCTACCACCTACATTACAATATAAACTATCGAAGATTGCATTACGCAAGCGAGTTGTGACAACTACAAGTGCAGTCCAAGTAACTTCTAGCAAAGATCATCAATATACTACTGGTAATTAAAAATTCTGATTGAGCCATATCCTACATTCCCCTACATTACTCACCGCATCGAGGTCCGAACCACGAACAATCGTATAGTTCAGCGTGTCCAATCAAACAACGCTTCGAAAACCGATAACAAGCATACACCAATTTAAAAACATTTATCATGATTTCATGATGCATCAATTTCTCTAAAAAGTCATGGCCAATTTTAGGAAATGTCATCAAAATGGAGAACAGTGCTTAGATTCGAAGCGAAAACAATATCCAACAAATCACACTCATGAGAATATTCAACCTTAATTACTTCAATAATAACTGAAGTAGCATGCAAATTGCAAGTAAAAATAACACAAAAACATTAGATAGGAAATTTGAAGAAAGGAAGATAAGACAAGAGGTAAGAAGTACCTCGTAAGGTGACACGTGGTGGACGGAAGGATTCGGAGAAATTGGCTGGTCTTCCGCCGGTCAACGCTCACAGAGTCGGATAAATTCTGGAATTCAGATCAACAAAGATAATTATTGTAACTTGTAAGTGAGTGTCGCATGTTGGGCACATATGTTCTTCGATTAACCCAACTCTCAGCCCACCCGGAACGGTGCAACGCAATCTCACTCGGGGCGGATTGCGAATACGATCCGGTCGGGTCGGGTCAAGTACTCAACCCACTTTAAAAGATGCAAATATGATCTTTCATCTTTTCACGATAAATTATTCGAGTTCTAATGGTTTTAACCACCTTCATGACGTCTAAAGTAAAACCTTAGACATTGCACTCGATCCAAGAGATATATCACCACGTCAATCAAGATAGTCTAGCTAAATGAAAGTTGTTTATACATCTCGCATTTACGGCTCAAAGGAAAATAAGGCACATCTTCGCAACACTTCTTCATTAAAAATAGTTCTAACGCCTCTGCTAAAATTTAAACTCATGACCTATTGTTTGGTGGAACAACACTCCAGCCGCTAGATCAGATCCTCTGAGGTCTCTCAATGGATTCTTGTTCACCATTATTCTCGATTACTAGCAACGTTACTCAAACATTGGGTATGGATTTATGAATAAGGTCTGGTTAGCTGGTCAGTTGAGCTTTGAATAAATAGACATCACTAGGGTTTCAAAGTGAGCATGTCTAAGATAAAAATTGGGTTACTCGTGACACATGTGCTTGAGATACCACTTAATTGAAGATTGATGTATCTAAAATTCTAATAGTTCATCCCCCATAAATAAGGAGCTATGCTTTGGTCGGTTTGAGATTGATATTTCTAACATGTAGAAGTGTTAGTACACACATAGTGTTGGGGGTGTCAGCCCAAGATTCACATCAAAGAAACAAACAATGAAAGAATCATCGGTTTATAATTGTTCACCTTTTCACTCATGATCATAGGTCTTTTGGATAAAAACGGCCCATTTTCAAAACCATACGAGCTTGCTGCATTGGCTCAAAGCGGACACAATCATACTAATTGTAGAGCTGCTGGCTTGACAATCCGCCAGTCCACAACACATAGAGTTTCAACCATCACAATCACAAAAATTGCATATTCAATCAAGTAAAAATCCACAAACAATATCAATTTTATTACCTTCATTCCTCATTTTCAAAGAAAATTAAATTAACGCAAAGACACAGTCACGTCGAAGACCAAGCTGGACGAGCTCGATCTCAAAACATATAAGAACTCATGTTTTCGTTTTACAACCTTTTTTTTTTTTTTTTTGTGGGAATTGACGGATTTAAAATATGAATTTTCAAACCCTTGAAGAGACATATTATATGATAACTCAACTAATTAGTGATTAGGAGATTAACTTATGGGAGATTGTCACGATTTAAATATTCATGTCCCTAATAATACTCGTAAAGATCGTTTTGTATCGTACCTAACTACCTAAGTCGATTTTCCCACCTTTTCAATTTTTTGATTTACCCCATTTTTAGGCTATACAGAAGTCCAAGAATCCAGTCAACAACTCAAAATTTGCTTGGAAAGGTACTCTAATGAGTAAAGATGTGGATAAGTAAAATATATTATGCCTGATTAAATACTGAGCAAACTTAAATGATTGGTTTGAAGTTTAAACAACACTTAAAATAAATCAAATGAACCAATAATTCAAACCAAACGCATCATCCTTCTTACTCCGTAATTATTTCAATCGAAAACAAAAATCTTGACATCCAGAGATAGAGAGAGAAAAACAAAACAAAATTCAGGCGCACACACAGTCACAGACAGACAGAAACAAGGGTTGCTCCCAAAATCCTGACATTGACTCTCAGTTCAATCAGCAGCAGGAACCAACAAGCTTCCTGATGAAGTTTTGATTAACTTAAACCATTCATTGATAAATGAAATGGACAAGGTGAGTGAGTTGAACCCAGAAATTTAATCAAAGTTGCACACTTTCTTTTTCTTTTTTCAAGTAATTGATTAATTGTTTCTACAGCAATAATTTGACCTTTGAAGAGATACCCTCCTGCTTATTTCCCATTTCATTTTTATGTGATTGAATGTTAGATTATGGCCAAAGCAAAGATTTCATCTTTTTGATTCCTCTATCTGGGTTACATTTATTTATTTGTTTAATCAATTAAATAAATAATTAAAAAAACTGGTAAAATCAGGCTTCCCACTTTCAATTGATATGTAATTTTTTGTTTTTATTGTCAAGAACAATATAGTATAAAAATATGATGGTGATGGGTGTCTCTCATCAATCATCATGTATGTAGGTGTGGAATTTAATGGGGGGTGGGGAGGGGGAGGAAAATAATAATTAGTACTGATTGTTGCACCTCCTCTTTGGGCAAATTGGGTGCAATTGTTCAAAATACCCTAAAAAAAACCCTTTGAGAAATACAAATACTAAATTGAAAATTTATTAAGCAAAAGTGTCTTTATTCTTTCTTATTACACAGGAAATATGGAAATGCAACTAGGGGGGTCCTGCATTACTGCTGCTGGGACCAGCTGAGTTGATCCATCCTCTGTACTCACTTATGGATAAAATCCATCAACATCTTCCATAATTTGCATTTGTCCTCTTCTCTGTAAATTCCCAACTCTGTATGTCTTTTATCTATTTATTTTCTTGCTTATTTTTATCATTTTATGTTTACTTGGGTCCCTATCCAGAGGATTAAGGTTGGCCTAATGTTTAAGAAGTCAACCTGTCTCGGGAGTGTCCCGGGCTCAAATCCTCATATTCCCGCCCCTGCAGCGTTAGCTGCTCGTATGTACCCAAAAAAAAAGAAAAACTTGGGCCCCTATCCATGAATTTTGAATATGATAGT
Organism: Spergularia bocconei; assembly: GCA_963457585.1. Taxonomy (NCBI): domain Eukaryota; kingdom Viridiplantae; phylum Streptophyta; class Magnoliopsida; order Caryophyllales; family Caryophyllaceae; genus Spergularia; species Spergularia bocconei. The sequence continues at coordinate 1,116,376 of OY734958.1, forward strand.
ACTAAATAAATTGTGGAATTATTATTTAGTTTTGGTGGGGGTGTTGGGAGGTTTTGAGGGTTCTAGATGCTTTTCCCCAACTTGGGCAGATTGTTAGGAATGGGGAAAATATCTACCTTTTAATTGCATTTATTATGTGCACTTTTCTGCCATCTGTTAGAGTCTCATTTACTCAAATGGTTTGGAACCTGTTTTTTCATTTGTTTGGTAAAATTGGAATTATGCTATTTATAGGAAGGGGAATTTTTGGTTTTCAGTGTTTGCTTCAGTAAGATCTTGCTCATTCAACAAAAATTTAATTTTGGGTTTTGAAGAAGGGGTTGATGGGAGAATGATTGGAGTGAAGAAGGGACAATAGAGTCATTATTATTGGTTGGATCATCATGTCTTTCAATCATGAGTGCTTCCATGTTTCAAAGCTCTAATTATTGTGACTTAGAAAGCTGAGCTGAAAATGCAGTAAAAAAAGTTACTTGAGAGGATGCCCATTTTTCTTGAGAGGATGATGATTGATGCCCACTGAACCAAATCAAAGTGACTGTTCTTCCCTAGTGCCATTATTTTGAAGGGTACTTTGCCTCAACTTTTTTTTGTTAATTTGTGACATGTGATGGTTTTGTTATTGGAGAAATTACCTTCCCTTGTTTCTAAGCAAAAGTAACCTTGAGAAAATTACTGTCAACTGTGAGAATTTGTATAAATCAGTAAAAAAACTTTAGTGGGCCTGAAACTGTGAAGAGTGTCTTTGTCATGTAGGGCTATTGGTGAATTTGGGTTGTTAGATTTGGAAATTGCAATCTGAAGGCTTTCTTTATCCATCTTCAACTTATTAGCTTCTTCATTTTGTATGTGTGTTTCTTCACAGGTAACAGTAAACACTAAAAAGTCGACTTCTTCATAGCTGACTGATTTTGTCTATGTATTCATTGCTGTGAGATATAATGGAATAAAGCAAAATGGCTCATAAAACTGTCTGTGCTTCTTATTTGTGAAGTAGCAGTCAGTCGGTGCGATTCTCGAAGCAATTTTCATTTTGGGTCATCCGTGCGCAGCCTCTCTATGTTTCAATAGGGGTAAGGCTTGCGTGCATCCGACCCCCCCTTACCCCGCCTTATGGCGGGAGCCTTTAAGGCACTGGGGTTAAAGATGTTGAAAGATGTTATTCATTGCTGTGAGATGTTTTCCATGGCACAACTGACATCTGTTCCTGTTGTACAATAAATAGGTCAGCTGCTCACAAGATTCCAGCTTTTGTAGTTGTGTATTTGGTCACCATTGATTTCAGCCCGTCGTCGTTCGTGGGTCGTGCGCGTTTCCTTAGGTAGTTCAAGTCATTGTTCAGTGTATCTGGTTCCGTTGAGCCGAGCCCATCTATGTTATTTTCTTGTCTGAAGCATCTGAGTCTCATGGTCTAATATCTTAATTCATCAATTGATATTGGTTATTCCAAATCGAGCATCCTTGAGTTATTTCTTTGTTCGAAAGGGGATTGGGAATTGGTTTAACTGGCTATTTTATCTTCCTGTACTGGCTAAACGCGCTTGTGAGTGAACTTAAACAAGATTAAATGACTCTGGAAGAAAAGGGTGATATCGGTGTCTGGAGTAGAGAGCAGGATAAGGCATTTGAGAATGCCATCGCCACTCATACAGAGGATTCGGAAGATCGTTGGGAAAAGATAGCTGCAGATGTGCCAGGGAAAACCATAGAAGAGGTTAAGCATCATTACGATATCCTACTTGAGGATATCAATGAAATCGAGTCTGGTCGTGTTCCTTTGCCTTCCTATAGTTCATCTTCAGATGGTTCATCGGGTCATGCTACTGAGGACGGTAATACGAAAAAGGGTCAATCTGGGAATGAATCTAATCCTGGAGGCAAGGCGTCAAGAGCAGATCAGGAGCGTCGTAAAGGCATAGCTTGGACAGAGGATGAACACAGGCAAGTTTGTCTAAGTCTGGTTTTGAATTGTTTATCTATTCTGCTTGGCATAATAATTCTGTTTCTTTTTTCGTTATGTGTTTTCGATGGTGTACTCAGACCTCAGCTTAACTGTAGCTAAAGTACCTTACAGTATAAGGTTTGTAGATCTAGGTTTGCAATTTGGGCTAGGACAGTGTTAAAAGAAACCATTAAGATTATTTCCCTTGGTTTCTCTAGTGTGTCTTCGTCTGACATTGCAAGGAAACCAAAGGGAGCTAAGAAATGATATTGGTTCCAGCATTGTTGCACATAAATGACTTCCATTTGTACTTGGGAGATCCCAGTAAAAGTGTGTTGCATAAAGTGGCTTTTCTTCTGAATTGTTCCTTAATTTTGTAATTTTTTTGCAGAAAGGTCATGCCAATTTTCTTCCAGCTGTTAGATTTAAGTGCAGTTTCTGTGTTAAGTTGGATATAATAGTCTAGACAGAATATTATAGAAGCTTATGTCATTAGCAGTCAGTTGCCATGACAATGTAAAAAGCTGATGGGTTTAGCGTTAGCCTAATAGTGAGTAATAACTGCTGGAGCAAATTGACAAAGAGGGTTCAGTATCATGTTTTTTCTTGTCTGACTTGGGTTGATCAGCTGAATATTTGCCTCAGTTGAATTCATGCTACCCTTTCTGGGCATTTGAGTATTGCATGAAGCTTTTGAAGGTAATTCCAGTTCATCGACTAGCGAGACCTTGAATGTAGTGATAAGTCTGGTTTACATTCATGTACATGGTGGAACTTGAATGTATCTTAGATTAATGTCAAGAAAATCTTCATCTTCCATTGCTAGAAGGCAAGTGACAACTTGTAGTGATAATAAGAGATTAATTAGCGTCTCATTGTAAAGGGATATATCTGCCTGACATTGTTTAATGCCTTATAGAAACGGTCTAACTTAAGTTCTATGTCACCTTTTGTTTAATTGGGGCTGAGGATTCTGCAATTGTGCCCCTTATTTCCATTAGGGCGTGCTGTTGTCTGGGAATGAGTTCTACTAAAATTTTAAATATGGGCAAGCTTTTTGACTGATTAGAAGGTCTTGTCTTTGGTACAATCTGCACGGTGCAAGTAATTTCCGTTTCAAGGATTAAAATATGTGCTTTTCTATGGAATTGGATAGTAAGATGTGCTTGGTCCCTAGGATTGTCCTTTACAACTGATTTATTGTGTTTTGCCAACTGTCTCTCTAATATTTAGTTTACCACTTTGGTGTCAGGCTTGTATATTGAGACATAGTGCCAGATGCATGTTAATGTTGGAAGTTCTACTTGTCCCTTCTTGCACAGAGAGAAAATAGTGAAGACTAGGTAGGGGAATTTGATGTTCACTTTACATTGGATGTGGTAGAAGAGACTAAGATCTTAGGAGTTTGCCATCCTTCTTCATTTAAAACCCTTGCGTGGTGTCTGCTTTATGAAGTATGGACCTGCGATTTTCTTTTCATCTCTGCTTGTAAATTGCTGTCTTTACCTTAAAACTATTTGATAAACTCAGGGAATAGAAACTACAGTATGTTGCATGTTAGATCCATGAGGAGAATTTTCCTTGAGACTTGAGTAATGCATTAATCAAGTTAAGATCATAAAATGTAAATATTCCATATTTGAAACTATGTCTTGAACAATATAGAGTAGCAGATTGTGTAAATAAGTAAACTGTAGGATTTGGAGCACTTTTTGCGCTATATGTTATGTTAGGCATCATAGGTTATAAGGTTGGAATATAGACTGTCCCTTGAGGCGCTGCATTGGACTATGATACCTTGGGTTTGATGCGATTTATATCTCAAGATGGAGATCTAACTTTCACTTTGTGCTTTTCTGCATCTCCATTTGCTGCTGCAGTTATTTTGTATATCTTTTATCTGGCAATTTCTGTAACTATCTCTCATTCTCTTAGGCAGAGAAAAAGTTCACGCCTTTACCTAATCAGTTTATTGCAAATTTTCTTTCAAATTAAAGAACCCCGTAAATATTTGTTGGTTCAACTTTGTATTTACTGCATGATAAAAGGCAAGATAAAGGAAGGGAAAATGGATTGTAGATGGATTGATAGTATACTACAGTAAACTAATCCACCTGTTCGTGTAAGGCAGTTGTACTTCTTGACAATCCAAGCTTGTTGCTTATACTCAATGGATGTGGTGACATAAAAACTGAAGATGTTGTTTCTTTTGATGTTTAATATACCTGATCACAAGCTTGTACTTCAATTTTTCTTTCCGAGTCAATTTTTTTTTTTTTTTTCCGAGACATGGTATCTTAGTAATTATTTTTTTAGAGCAAGATGCTAAAATAGATTGGGATGAAGATTAGAGGAGATAGGTAATGATGCATATCCTTTTTGTGAACGGAGTAGACTGACAGATATCAGATTCGTACTAGTACCTAAAAATGAAACTACGGGGCCAAGATGGATCACAAGAAAATTAATGTGGCCATGAAAGTGAGTTTAGCTATTGGAATTTCCTAATTCATTGGTCTGGTTTGTGGTGAACATGTCATGAAATTAGACATTGAGCATGAGTCCATGTCAGATGGCTTTATGGAGTACATTCATTTTAAACATGACAAGCAATAGGCAGATGTGGTGTCTGTTTGATGTAATCGATGACAATTATCCTTGCTTACCATTGATATACGGTGTTGGCTTACTACAACTGCAGCTGCTGCTGTTGGGAGAATAATGGTATATACAGGGAAAATATGAATACTTTATATTGAAATGTTAAGGAGGTGGAGGCCGACCCCAGAATCAGAATTTTTTTGTGATTTTAAGATCCATCACCTCATGTCCTAGAGTAGAAAGTTTTCATAATATTTCAGCTCACCTGTCCAGAGTCAAGACTCTCTTTAACAATTGACCGACCTTGTGAGGTAATGAGATTGGTTCAAGAAGCTAAGTCTTTTGGTTATAGTTTATATCAACTGAATTTCAGAGTAAGTAGGATGCTTAAGGTTGTTAAGAATATCAATTTCGTTACAAGTGTAGGCTCGTTTATTCAGAAATACGTTTGACTTGAACCAGAAACCCTTTTATAAAGTCGAACATTTTCCCAGTATTGGCACGGGCTATGATTGTAACACCCATGTACAAAGAGGTCCAAGAACAATGGTGTGCAGGTTTACTTTGCACAATTTCATCTGCAGCGGTTATAAGACTTTGGTCTATCTGCATGGTGTAGATTAGATTCAAATGGTCGAAATTTGAACTCAGAACAGGCATAAACAGTACTTGAGCACCTAAAAAGCTAAGAACCTGATTATACCTATTTTATGCTCGAGCCAAAGGAGGCATAAAATTTCATCTTGATACGGCCATGCTTCTAAATTTCACCCTTTTGATCCTCTGCCATTTCATGTACACATCTTTGGCCTTGCAAGTGTGAATAACGTGCCTTGCAAGGATATTCCATGTCAAAAAGCTGTGTAGCTGAGTCCGGCACTTAGACAATTTGTATGCCCTACAGTATGAGGAACTTTTTACAGGATAGCTGAGTCCGGGACTAGGAGAAGTCGTTTTAGGATATAAGGCCCATTGCCTTTGTTGCTTCTACACATGTCCTCTGTCATTTCCTTGAAGAGAATAGTTCATGAAAACCATGCTTCCTAGAGTGGTGCAGTTGAGCTTAGAAACTTCAAATTGAGGAGTTGTTAGGCTTCAATCTGTATGTTTAGGACCTTTAATGAGTATTTCGTACCGCAATAGTATGCTTAATATTTCCCTATATTCAGGGGGAGAGTTAATCTTCATTATACTGTGCTGATCTTTACTGTGTTTTGTTGTTGGATTATTCTGGACTGGAAGTCTGATGCATGTCAGGTGTTAGACTTTCATCATCAAGTCTTTCTGTTTACATGGAATCTCTGGTAGCTTATCGTTTTTGCAGTGAAAGTAGTTTTATATACCTTTTACTATGGTTTTCACTTTTTGATGGGCAGTTTGTTCAAGCAGGTTGTTTCTTCTTGGGTTGGAAAAATATGGGAAAGGAGATTGGCGGAGTATTTCCCGAAACTTTGTGGTGACGCGAACACCTACGCAAGTGGCAAGCCACGCACAGAAGTATTTTATTAGGTTAAACTCGATGAATAAGGACAGGAGAAGATCTAGCATCCATGATATCACCAGTGTCAACAGTGCGGATGTACCTCAAGGACCAATCACAGGTCAGACAAACGTAGCTCCTTCTGGGCCTCCTGGTAAATCCAATAAACAGGCTGCTCAGCCCTCTGCTGAGACTCCAGGAGTTGGCATATATGGTACTCCAAGCATTGGACAACCAATTGGCAGGCCTGCCATCGGAACTCCTGTCAATCTGCCAACTGCTCCGCACATGGCTTATGGTGTACGAGTCCCAGTTCCAGGAGCCGTGGTTCCTGGTGCCACGATGGGCATGGCTCCAATGTCACTTTCAAGGCCGCACACCTCCACCCATAGGTAACATAGCCTTTGCTATCTTAGACCAAGCTGTTTTTGTGGGGTTATCTAATACTGAACTGGAATGAATCTTGTACAAAACAACATCCTTTCTAGAAAATCTCAGATTCATTTCCCTGAATGTAGAATTTACTTGCAACATCATAGAGTAATATCCTATCATGAATTATGAATCTAGTTTACAAGAGTTCAAGGGTATGCTATGAACAAAATCCGGTAAGCGCAACAGGCCTAGCAAAATGTCATCTCTATAACTTGGCATCCAAAACAGTCTGGTTTTTGGCCTTGTACGCGGCTTTGCAGGCTTCAGGATCTTCAAATTCCAACAGTGCTGTCCATTCTTTGTGCTTTAAGTCAAATCTGAACTTGAGAATCCTGCTAGTCCATGGACTAAGCCATGACTTCATGGTGTCTGGCTTTGTGTTTGCTGTCAAACTTCTTACTATCAAATGTGTATGCTCCAAGGGTAACGCAGGTTCAACAGATCCGAACACATGGGAATTTATGTCAACTTCAGAAAGTTGATTTTTTATCGTCAAATGGATCATTAAGCACAGTAGCCTTCAATATCTTCAAAGCCTTTTGATGCCCAGAGAAGATGATTATTAGAAATAGAGGCCATCAGCCACATGACCAAATAGTCAAATACCTAACCATCATGTTAATGTTTTAACCCGATATGAAAGGAAATCAAGTCTTATCATGTGCCCAATTGTTAGAAAAATCCATCATTATATTAAGGGTTTTTTTGTCAGACCGCACCTAATAAATTTTTTTTTTTGCCAGACCACACCTAGTCACCTAATATAACAAAATTTGTCAAAGTACACCAAAGTCTTTTTATTTGTCAGACTACACCTATGTCGACTTTCGCCCCTTAGCCACCTTTCCCCGCCCCATTACCCACCCATAGTCACCCATCCCCACCCCCATACCCACCCATAACCGCCCCCTTACCCACCCATAACCGCCCTCTTACCCACCAACAACCACCCATAGCCACCCCACATCCACCAAAATTGGTTTTTTCCCCTCCCTTTTCGAATCCTCAAATCTAATTTCCTCCCCAAATATGACATTTAGCCCCAAGATAAATTTGAGTATCTCCCTTTGAATGAATTTGTGATGAAATAGAGTGAAGAAAAAAGGGAGAAATTTGAAGAAATAGAGGGAGAAAAAAGTTAGGGAGAGAGAGAAGGTGTTAGAAATGGGGGGAAATAGGTCATGTGTTAAGTGGGTTAGGGGAGGCAATGAGGTGGTTAAGGCCGGCAATGGGTGGGTAAAAGGCGGCAATGGGTGGATGAAAGTTGGAAGCCAACATTAGGTATTTAGGTGTAGTCTAACAAAAAAAATTGATTTTATTAGTTGTGGCTTGGCAAAATATGTTTTATTAGGTGTGGTCCAACAAAAAACTTGTTTTATTAGGTGTGGTCCGACAAAAAAACCCTAATATTAACTAGCTTTTGCGCTCGTGAAATCACGGATCTATTTTTTGCTTCCTTTTAAACGAAAATTGTGGACCACTGTATCTCTATGATTAACTTTGTGTGATCTATCATTGGGTGACATTTACTAAAAGTTCGGTTTTGAGCTACAAATCACCTCATGCATAGGTTGTACTCGTTAGTAGATTTATTATTTCGAATTTATTGTTATTTTGCTCATGCACCTTTTTTGAAATTGTATGAACAGATAAAAAACGGACCAGGTTTAGAAAAATAGGGTACGTTATATATAGTTCAAAGCCAAATCACTTGAAAAACAATGAAGAAGCTTGTGATTAACACTAATATGTATGAAACATTAAATTCATTTGCTCTACTCTCTATTTTTCAATCGCTAATTAAATATCTCAATGGTGAACAAACAACTCATACCTAATTGCACATAGTTGATTAAGCTTAATGTTGTGCAATTGGGCGTAAAATTCGAAAGCATATAGAAAAGATCATACCAAGATTTAACATTTTTCACTATCAACGTGATAGCTACGTCCACATGTACATGGGTTAGGAATCAATTTCACTATGCATGAGGGGGGGGGGGGGGGGGACTGGGGGAATTACAGATACAAGATGATTTGAGCTAATCTTTAGATCTACTAGAGGAGGTGGGTTTTATATATTAACCACCTTACCAAAAGACCTACTGGGTTTAGGAAAGTAAATCTTCCAAAACACTTTAAAAGTAATTAGAAAATAGGAAAGAATAACCCGGAAGAACAGTATAGCACTCGCGGACACACTTATACCATTCACGGACAACAAATATCATCGCTGTCGAATACTGTTGTCCGCATCGCTTCTTCAATCTTACGTTTTCTCCACAAATATTATCTAACCTATCTATCAATCCCGAAACTTGATCATTGTGACCTTATAGTCCCAATTTCAACACTTTAATACAAAAAAAAAAATCACAATAAGTTTATGACATTCATTTTAAAAAGTTTATTTAAACCTCGTTGACCATTTCCCATTGTTCACTTTTTTTTATCTGATATGTTCATCAATTACTACTTCTACCCCCTTAGTGCCATCAACCTGTCCAATTCAATTTGCACTTATGTAAAAAAAACTCGCCACCAACCCTAAAGTCTTTTACCCAACTCTCGAAACCCTCTTCTCCCGCTTTTAAGCTGACATCACAACCGTGGGTGTCTTCCCATTTACAAAACTTTTGATGAACATGAGAAATAATTTAGTGGATATGATATTTGGATTAATATGACAATTAATTTAATGGAAATATAACATTAACGAATGAATTAAGAATATGCACTGTTATACACACGCTTGATACAATCGATTTGCAGGATTTTTTAGCCTATTTATATTATTGTGTAGATATTACACCCAAATTTATAGCAAAACATGTCCTTTCAAAATTAAAAAAAAAAACAGCAAAAAATGATTAAATTTCAATGAACTTATAATCAATGCATGGAGCAATCTTACAATATTGAAAATTTTGAAACTTCACAATTACAAAATAGCAAATATAAGTGACCAAATTGATCAAATTTCATTATAGTGATTCTAGTTCAATTCTATCCCATTATAATATTGAATCTAATAATCTGGGATTACAAAACAGATCATAAACTTTACTATGATTGATATTTATACAAAAAAGATATGAAGTAACATACATGTTCCTAATTATATTGTTGTATAGGAGAACCCTTGATTTATATGCAATACTTTTCTTTCCTACCTAAATTTTAATCATTTTGAAAACTTAAAAAAAATATGACAAAAGCATACTTTTGTATGCTAACTCAAGCAAAGGATAAAAGTATGTACAGTACGTCAAATTAAAGTATAACTGAAAATAAAAATCAATGGCCAAAAGTCAATATATTAATTCTCATTATTTAAAAATTAAACTTTCAAACTAACCTTAGTATTATATAAGTTAAAAGTTAAGGTGGGGAAGATGAAACATTGTTAATAATTGGTTAAATAATAAGGTGAAGAAAAAATTAATTGATAGTAAATATTGTTCTTTAATATTTTTTAAAATTTTGTGACTTTTGAAATATGAAAAACGTCACTCATACGTTATCATGGATGGAAAGTCGATCTACATTTTAACCACAAAACACATTTTCAATGATTTTTTAAAGTGGATTTTAAAGGGATATGCCATGTGGCATGTTAGACTGCCTAACTGAAACCGGTGAACGTGGTCGTTGATTCAAACACAACTTTTAATATAGAGTCTTACAACCACAACAATGTGGTACTATAAAAATGGTGAAACAAGGAACCCTAACTCACAATATTTCTCATTTCACACAACTCGCTGGTCGCTACTTTCAATCAATGTAAATGGCATCTTCATCTTCTCTTATACTTCCCCCCCCCCCCCCCCCCCCCCCGCTTCGTTTTTTTAGTATCAGTTTTAGTTGGATAGATAGTTTGTTCAATTTCTTTTCTTTGCTCTTTTTAGTTTTCAACTTATATAAGCTTTTGAATTGTTAATGTTTGGGTACATGTAAATTTGTAATCCATGGCTTTTATTGGTTTTCGGAAGCATGTAAATGTGAAATAAGTTGTGGTTTTCGAAAAAGTATTACTTGGACGGTTTAAATATTCATTTAGTGTGGCGTTTTTGGTTGCCATCAATCGTTTTATGTTCTTATTTATATATAATAAAAATACTTTTATATAATGTAGTGTAGTATAACAAATGAGCAGGCTACATTCTTACAAAAAAAAGATCTTTCAAATTTTTGTCTCATATCAGAATGCACATTCTTAGAAAAAAAAAATATTTTTACTTTTACTTTTTTTTTTTTCATTTTTTGGCTAGAGAAACAGAAGAATTGACACAATATGCTATTAACACTAAGTAAGGTGTCATCACTTGTATTACCAAACAACAACACATCATCCGCAAAAAAAAAACAAGTAAGATATTCTGAGATCACTCCCTGTCATGCCAAAAGCTCTCAAATCCTCACGATCACAAGCATTATGAATAAATTGAGAAAACATTTCCATGCAAATGATATAAATATAAGGAGACAGGGGGTCGCCTTGGCGAATGCCTCTAGTCGTCAAAAAATTGTCCGAGGCAGAGCCATTTTTAAGGACACTATAAGAGGTGGACGTAATACAAGTCATGATTAGCAAAACAGTATTATCATGGAACCCAAACTTCCTAAGACAGAATTCAATGAAAGGCCATTCTAATCTATCATAAGATTTTTCCAAGTTTGTTTTCCTTTCTTTTTTTTTTCATTGAATGCAAAATTTCATTAGCAATCACAAAGTTATTTAAGGTACCTCTACCTGGCAAAAAACTCCCTTGGTTAGGAGAAAAAAAAGCTTTCAAGATGTGGCCTGATACGATTAACCAAAAATTTTGACACAATTTTATAACTATTATTACACAAACTGATCGGACGGAAATTCTTGAGCATTTCAGAATGGTCCACTTTAGGAATAAGGCTAATGATAGTCCCATTATAGGCTTTCGGAAGCTTTTTGCTAGCAAAAACATTGTTGACAAAGAGGAACAAATCACTCTTCATTGCCATCTAATGTTTTTGGTAGAAAAAAGCATGAAAGACATCAGGCCAGAGGCCTTCCAAGGACTAAGTTGAAAAACAGCATTCTGAAGTTCATTCATGGACACAGGGGAAGACAGCTTGAGAAAGGTATCTAATCATCAATCAATCAATCAATTCATAATAATAAAGGAGGGTTTTTTCAGGGGCCTACGTCGAAAGTTGAGGTTTTCGAGCCACCAGAAAATTCGGTTTATTTTTCTTGCGTTCTGAGAGAGTCCATGTTTTGTAGGATACTAGAAAGGTTTATGGTATATTTTCATAATCATAATCTATCATAATCTAAATCTAATTCTAATTCTAATTCTAATAGAAGTTATACAATTCTAATTATAATAGAAGTTAAACAACCAGTTAGCTATAAATAGTTGAAGTCTCAGGTCAACATGCACAATCATAATGCCTGATCATATATAATTAGCCAGCTAAATAAGCTGGTAAAGTATTGATTGGCAAGTTTAATATTGTTAATTCTAATTGAATTGCTTCATAATTGTTTCTAACCATTTTTAGAAGTAGTAGTAGGAGGAGGAGTAGTAGTAGTACAAGTCATAGGTCATGTGTAAGTAGTAGTAGTAGTAGTAGTAGTAGTACGTACGTCGTCGTAGTAGTAGTAGTATGTATGTAGTTGTAGTAGGGGCAGGAGTATGTAGTACAAGTAGGAGTAGGAGTATAGCAGGAGTATTAGTAGTAAGAGTAGTACTAAGATTGTAGTACATACCTAGAGGAGCAGGAGTACATAGTAGGAGTAGGAGTACAATAGGAGTAGTATTAGTAGTAGTAGTAGTAGTAGTAGTAGGATTGTAATGGATTTGTTCACGATTGTAGCTTACCATAGTAGTATTAGTATAGTACCATACACTAGGATTCATTTTTCGTTCATACTTTATTAGTGTTGTATGAAGTACACATACAACAATATTAATGTCAAGTATCATGTACAAATTTAAGGATTCTTTAGGACTTAGAAAACATAAATCGCATGACCTAAAAATAAAAATAAAAATAAAAAATCGCATAATTTTTTCAAATACACGCGGGTGGAAACTATACTATTCGACCTAGGTTATTGACTTATTGCCTAACTCTCGATCATCAACAATTTACCGCTAAACTGAAAACACAAAGGATATAACTCAATCTTCAATCAATAATACGGAGGATGAAATACCATGCATGATGTAAGATTAATCTCACTAAGTTCATGATCACTTTAACGTGAGATTACTACCACATTACATGAATTAGGAATAAAAAATTGGAGCTGTATAAGAGTAGTAGGAATAGATCATTTGATAGGTATATTTACACTATGTCGTTATCCTATTAAGTTTATGGATCACGCTTTTTATTTTAACGAATAATAACTATTCATTTTAGGATAAGGATTCAAATTAGAGTCCTTAATTCTAATGCAACGATGGGGACAAGTACAACTTTTCTTAGATCGCTAAAAATACTCCAAGATTGATTTTGACCGATGTGGGATATTTTCAATTTTGCCAAAAAAGGAAATATAGTCATCTGTAAATCATGATGTCCAAGTAGAATATAACTCTTCTTATGTCAATTCAATAGATATTTAATGTATTTTTTTACAATCGGTATATGGTACCCCGGGGGTACGTAGCTCTACGTACCCCCCGGATCAATTAAAGGCCCAAATGTCAAATGTGGCCCAAACAAAAAAAAAGGCCTGCATACATATAAGTATATAACTAAACCCCTCACTTTCAAACCAATCATTGATATTAACAAATTATACCAATCAGGCATAAGTCTCACCCAACCACCTCCACCCATCCGCAGCCACCAGCACGCACCACCTTCCCACCGCCGCCCCTTTGGCCGACCACCACCTCACCCGACGAGACGACCACCATTTGAGGCGCGCCGCTCCGGCGATCCCAAGGAGGCATCCTTGCGCCCACGCCACCACCTCCATCGTCCTCAAAGTCTCTTTCTTCTCATTTTCTCTCTCCTCTCTTACTCCCTTCCCCAGCCCCTATCGTCAACATTCCGGCCGTCCACCGCCTCGCCCTCTTGCGCCGACTACCACCACAAGCGACGCCACCACCACCATTGGGTGGGCGCCGCTCCGGCGACCACACGCCGGCAGTCCCCTTCCGGCCCCATCTCCTCTACCGTCCTCCATGTCCTATTTTACTCGTTTTCTCTCTCCTCTTCAACTCCCTTCCCCAGCCCCTATCCTCAACCACCACCCCTCCCCTGAACCTCGCCGCCCCTCCGCCGATGTCGCCGCCCCTCCCCCGATGACGCCGCCCCTCCTGGCCTTGTTGCCACATCTCCTCCAATTTTTAGAGTGGAAAAAGGGGGAAATGGGGGAGAAGGAAGGGGCGGCGGGGTGTGGGAACGGAGGACGAGAGGTTGGGGTGGCCGGCCGAGCACGGTGGTGGGGTCTCGGCCGGTGTCGATGGTGGTCGATGGTGGTCGCCGGTGGTGATACGGTGGTTCGGTGAGGTGAGGGGGGGGGGGGTTGGGGGAGGAGAGAGAAATTGGAAGGGTGGGTCTTTTTGTTTTGTTTTGTTTTTTTTTTTTGTATTATTCTAGTAAATAATGAGTGTCTATTGACAGAAAATGAGTAAAGATTGATTGAAAATAAACAATAACTATAGTGGTATAGAAATGAGTTAAAATCGAGAAATAATGAGTGAAAATCGAAAAATAATGACTTATCACTTATTTCCAAATTTTCAGTCATTATATTAAGTAAAAATTGAAAATAATGAATGAGAATTTAAAAAATAATGAGTGAAAATTGGATAACAATGAGTGTAAATTGGATACTCATTAGTTTTCGATTTTTACTCATTGTTTCTGAATTTTGACTAATTAATTTTGGATTTTCACTCATTCTCTTTGGATTTTGACTCATTAGTTTTCAATTTTCACTCATTGTTTTTGGATTTTGACTCATTAGTTTTCAATTTTCACTCATTAGTTTTCAATTTTCACTCTTTGTTTCTGGATTTTGACTCATTACTTTTCAATTTTCACTCATTGTTTTTGGATTTTCACTCATTAGTTTTCAATTTCCACTCCTTGTTTCTGGATTTTCACTCATTAGTTTTCAGTTTTCACTCATTGTTTTTGGATTTTTACTCATTAGTTTTCAAATTTCACTCATTAGTTTTCAATTTTCACTCATTCTTTTTTTGTATTTTTACTCATTAGTTTGTCAATTTTCACTCATTTTTTTTTTGAATTTTCACTCATTGTTTTTCAATTTACACTCATTGTTTCTGGATTTTGACTCATTAGTTTTCAATTTTCACTTATTCTTTTGGATTTTGACTCATTACTTTTCAATTTTCGCTCATTGTTTCTAAATTTTGACTCATTAGTTTTCAATTTTCACTCATTATTTTTGGATTTTCAGTCATTAGTTTTCAATTTTCACTCATTGTTTTGACTCACTAGTTTTCAGTTTTCACTTATTGTTTTTGGATTTTCACTCATTAGTTTTCAAATTTCACTCATTAGTTTTCAATTTTCACTCATTGTTTCTGGATTTTGACTCATTAATTTTCAATTTTCACTCATTCTTTTTTGTACTTTTAATCATTAGTTTTTCAAATTTCACTCATTTTTTTTGGATTTTCACTCATTAGTTTTCAAATTTCACTAATTAATTTTCAAATTTCACTCATTGTTTCTGAATTTTGACTCATTAGTTTTCCAATTTCACTCATTAGTTTTCAATTTTCACTCATTGTTTCTGAATTTTGACTCATTAGTTTTTCACTTTTCACTCATTCTTTTTGGATTTACACTCATTAGCTAGTTTTCAAATTTCACTCATTAGTTTTCAATTTTCACTCATTGTTTCTGGATTTTGACTCATTACTTTTCAATTTTCACTCATTATTTCTGATTTTTGACTCATTTGTTTTCAATTTCCACTCATTTTTTTGGATTTTCACTCATTAGTTTTCAAATTTCACTCATTAGTTTTCATTTTCTACTCATTGTTTCTGGATTTTAACACATTAATTTTCAATTTTGACTCATTCTTTTTGGTTTTCACTCATTAGTTTTCAATTTTCACTCATTCTTTTTGGATTTTCACTCATTAGTTTTCAAATTTCACTTATTAGTTTTCAATTTTCACTAATTAGTTTTCAATTTTCACTAATTATTCATTATTTACTATTTTCTAGTCATTGTTTTCTAATTTACACTCATTATTTACTATTTTCTTGTCATTGAAATTCGGGAAAATAATGAGTGAAATTTGATTACTTCTCATTTTGACATTCATTAATATCCAATATTTACGTCATTATTTTGGTCATTTAGCCCTTAGATCAACAATTTAAAGGTTGAGATTCATTTTTGTTTTCTCTTTCCTAAGTTTTCTTCTTTCCCATTATCTCCTTCTCTATCTATTCTCCTTCCCCCAACTTTTCATCGGCCACCTTGTCGCCGCCGACCGCCAGCACTCACCGCAGCACGACGATCCCACTTGGCCTATCCTCATCCACCTCGTCGTCACCGTCATATCATTGCAAAAATGGTGATTAAGTCACGGAGAATGAGGGAGAAGATGGTGCGCGGGATAGGGGGACGAGTGCGACGAGTGGTGGTGGTCAGTGCAAGGGCGCCGACGACATGAGACTATGGAGGTTGTGTCGCCGGCGGGAAATGGGCGGCAATGGTTGGGTAAGGGACTGAGTTGTGGCGTTGTATGGGTAGAGGGGAGAGAGAACGAAAATGAAGAGTGGGTTGGACGCATCGCAGAAATGACATGGTAGGCGGAGTCGACGGCGTTGTTCGTCTGGTGGTGGAGTTCACGGGGTAGCACTGGTGTCGTGGATAGGGGGCGGCGAAGCTGTGGCCGGCCGGGGTGGGTCGGGGAGGGAGAAGGGGAGGAGAGAGGATGAGAGTTGGGTTGTTTGTTATTTGTTTACAGGTTTGTATTATTGGACTTGGGCCGGAAATAAGCAATGGACAGCCCACGCTTGATTTTGACAGAGATTTTATTTTCTCTTGGGCGGGCTCGTTTGGGCCACGCGGGGGGTACGTAGCTCTACGTACCCCCGGGGTACCTAATAATTTGTGATTTTTTTAATATAAGAGAGAGCTCTACATTGTTAGAAAACATGTTTTAATTACCTTTCCGTTGAGAGTATATAATTAACTATTTTTTTATTTGTATAGGAATTAGGAAGTTAGCAACATAGACGCATAGTTTCATAATGGAAAGAAACTTTAATTTATATGAATGCTTCGTGTGTACTACTTATTGAGTAAGTAATTTTTATGTGTCTCAACGAAAAGATTTTACACCACGTAATATACATAGATCTATAATCTACTTATCCTAAGTTTTCATAAAGATTAGACAAAAACATTCCTTCTTTTGTTAGGAATAAGAACAAATTATAATCACGTCAGAATCAAAATTCTCATAGACTTAATCTACAACCTTAGCTTATGATACAACGATGTGGGACAAAAACTACTTTCCTTATAGCGCTAACAATACTCTAATAATCTTACTTCTTTGGCGATGTGGGACAATATATCTTTGATCTTTGCAATAAATATGAGTGTTCAAAACTTATCCCACATCGTTTAATTTATTACCATGTGACATCTTATAAAAGTGTAAATCGAGTTGGCGATGTATACTCCAGTTCTAATAAATAATCCACATTATTACTCACAGGGATAAATTAGAGTGTAAGGAAATATAAGTTGAAACATTTTCGATGTGACCATTCAGGTACTATTATTGGTACTTTCATTTTTATGTGAAGATTAGTGACTCTCACTGTAGATCCTTTACGCCTAAGCATTTAGCTAGCATCAAGCTTTCTTTAAGATACACATTTAGTAAGATAATGAAATAACAAAGCAAAAATGATTCATATGTTTCGATATGAGTCTCAATAATATAAAGTTTAGGGAAATGTCACATGTAATTCTTTTATGAGTAGATCAATTACAATTTTTCAAACTTTTTTTTTATCAATTGGGGCTAAGTAAGGAAGAATAGTAAAAACTTAAACAGGTAGACCCTAAATGAGCCGAATAAGAGTCCCTTATATACTAATCCCATTGAAAATAGGCTAATCCAAAAATTACACAATACTCCGTATGTGGTTGACCGTTTTCACAATTTTTATAAATTTAAACCATATCCAGAAGTGTAAGTACTCCTCCGATCTTATTTAAACTTCTCGCTCGCTTTTGCGCATCTCTCAAGGTAAAATGATGATAATTCTTAGTGACCCATTTAACAAATATATTTAAAAGTTAAAATAGTATAAACTATCGATCTAATTTTACTCAATTTAGGATACACCACGAGCTACGGCAATTAATAAGACACACATTTAGTAAGAAACTAAGATAACAAAACAAGAATGATTCAACTATTTTAATATGATGATCAACTGTTTTCGAGTTTATGAAAAGGTCACATATTATTCTTTTAATAAGAGTAGATCAATTACAGTTTATCCCACTTTTGTTTTGTCAATTGCAGTTAAATAATGGAGACTAATATAAACTTAAAAAAGTAGACGCTTAATGGGTCTCATAAGAGTGCACTATATATACTAATCCCAATGAAAATAGGCTAATCCAAAAGTTACACGATAGTAGTCCATTTTCACAACTACTATATAAAGTACAATTAAACTCCTTCCATAAGTATATGTACTTCTAAGGTCCTATACTCCTATTTTAACATCTCATTCCCTATTGCGCATCCATTGCATTATATGTAGTAATCCCATTAAAATAGGCTAATCCAAAGGATAGACGATACATATTTAGTTGACCGTTTTCACAATTATAAAGTAAAACCCATGCATCCAAGAGTAGTGTATGTATGTACTCCTCCTGTACTAAACGTCTCACTCTATTTTGCGTATTTTTTAAGGAAAAACGATAAATAATTCTTAGTGACTAATTTAACATATACTCAAAGTAGTATAAATTATATGTTCACATCATACTCAATGTAGTGTAAACCACGAGCTATAACCATAAGATACACATTTAGTAAGATCATATGATAATAAACAAGAACGATTCAACTCTTTACATATGAGTCTCAATTGTCTAAAGTTTATGAAAATGTCAAATGAAATTCTTTTATGAGTAGATTTTTTTTTTTGGTCAACTGAGGCTAAAAATGGGGAATAAGATAAACTTAAACAAGTAGACCCTAAATAAGCCGAATAAGAGTTCATTATATACCAATCCCATTAAAAGTAGGATAACTCAAAAGATACACGATAATAGACCGTTTCCACAAGTTTTATAAAGTTAACAAACAAAATAAATAATGGAAGTATCAGATTTTCCATAATCTATTGAAATTTTACATTAAAAAATTAACATACTTGCATGATAATATATTAATCTTATAAGATAATTTATTTAAAATAAAATTCATTTGCTATTAGTCACAAGCAAATACTAGCTACAAAATTATGTTTTAATAAAATATGGTTTAATGTACCATTATTTTATTTTTTTCACTCAAATCAATAATAAAATAAAAATTAAAGATTAAATCAAAACATTATACTCGATTTTAATTCAAGAGTCCATGCAACGCACGGGCAATCAACTAGTCTTATATATTTATAAACGAAGCTTTTTTCGTGGGCATTGAAGAGGTCTAGAGCCCTTCAAATTTTCTTAGAGCTTCTGGTGAATAAAAAATTAATTTATGTTATGTAATTGTTGTTATACCATATGTGAGTTTATGGTAACCATATACAAAATTCATGTATTAATTTTGGAAATGTAATATACCATGTGTAAGTTTATGGTAGATTTGAAAAAAATAATCAATATGTCAGTTTCCTTTTATGAGTTATGGTAAGATAATATTCAGTTAGTCAAACTTACATTTTAATATGTGAGAAAAATTAACATTTTTTACATTTTGGTAAATATAAGAATGAAATGTTTATTTTTTCAATAATGATAGCCTTTACATTATTAGAGATACTAATACTAATAACTAAAGTCACTTCTACTATGGGTGGGTAGTAATAATTCAACTTATTCATGTGAACTCCCCTATAGTAATAATCACGGGTATATTTAATCGTTTACTCACTTTAAATATGTTCTCTTTTAGGTAGTTTGAAACATGGCCAAATAGGCAAAGTTACGATTTAGAGTTTTTCATCTTGAAAATTTATAATGTACAACATGCAAGCATTGTTGCAATTATGAGTTTAACATTACTAATGTATAATCTTTAATTTAAGTTAGTGATTCAACAAATTAAAACAAAATATAATATGACCTAAAAGAAACATACAAATAAGATAATATATTTTGTAGCTACAACACCTACGAATATGTCAAAAAAAAAAATATAAGTTGAATCATACAAAGTTTTATTAACATCAAGTTTAGAAATTGGTATACAATAGATGAAACCAATTCAACCTGAAACCTATTGATACCTCTATCTTAATCACTATAGCACATAACATCTGTTAATTTGTTATTTAGGCTTGGTGTTGTGCAATATTTGTACATATATTGCATAATTTATGTTCAGTTTTGTTTAGTTTTGACATCTTTATATTTCCGCCATGCATTTGATATAAACACATAAGACGATAAAGGTTTTATTGAAGTAAGTAATGGAAGTAAAGGGGGCGTATAAACGAAGCTTTTTTCGTGGGCGAACGAAAATTATTTGGTCAACTACCTTGATGTAATTTTGAGTTTTGAAAATTAATACATAGTCCTAGAAAATACTCCGTATATTATTCGATTTATAAATATAGTCTATCTACTGAAAAGACAAACAATTATAGGTATTTTTATGGAGGTCTAGACTGGTCCTCGAGCCATAATATTGAAAATGATGATATAATATCTTTAATTGGATAATAACTATAAGTAAATTCTTGATTATCAAACATTTTCAAAGTGCGTTTTTATATATATTCCAGCAGTCATAAAACCATTTATCACAAACCTAGAATTACTTTTTATTGTTAGGTAGTTTGAAACATAGCCACATAAGCAAAGTCGTTGGTACGAATCACAGTTTTTCATCTTGAGTATTTGTAATGTACAACGTGCAAGCATTATTGCAATTATACGATTTAAAATAACTATGTATAATCTTTAATTTGAGTCATTGATTCAACAAACAAAATATAAGATGAGCTAAAAGAAATATACAATTAAGAGCCTGTTCGGTATCGTTTTATGTTTTATGTTTTATGTTTTTTTTTAAAACCAAAGTGCCGTTTTTGAAAACCAGAAAAAATGGTTTTCAGTTTTCAGTTTTCATTTTCTATATGACTATTATGGAAACAAAAAGTTAAAGATTGGTAAAAGTAGGTCATGGAAGTAAATGGTTTTATAAAAAGGTTAATGAATTAGTTCGAACATCAATGTCATGTAAGTATACATCAATGGTTTTATTTTGAAGCTTATTAAACTAAATCTTTTACACAAAAAAAACCAAAAACTGAAAACGGCAGTGATACCGAACGAGCCCTAAGATAATATATTTTTTTGCTTCGCTTTCGTAAGTTATGATAAAAATTTATTTGGATTTATTTAAATTTATTAAACTTGCATTAAAGTTATTAGATTTGAACTAATATAAATTCATTTGGAATCAATTTTTTTTACTAGATTCATTATAGTTACAACATCTTACCCTCGTGATACGAATATGTTAAAAACAATAAGTTGAATCATACAAAATCTTACTAACATCAAGTGTAATAAGCTTAGAAATCGGTATACACTATAGGGAACAAATTCGAAACTAAAAATTCTTCTATTCAGCACCTCTATCTTAATAACTATAGCACAACCTCTGTCAATTTGTTATTTAGGTTTGTTGATATGAAATAAATGTATAGATCTTGCATAATTTGTGTTCAATTTTGTTTAGTATTGACATTTTTATACTTTTGTCATGAGGCATAAACACGTAAAACGATAAAGGTTGGTAAAAGTATGTAATAGAAGTAAATGGTTTTATAAAAAAGTTAATTAATTAGTTAGAACATCAATGTCATGTAAGTATACAGTGTAAGAACCCCTTTGAAAAATGAATTAATCAGTAGTTCTAGATAAACAGTAACTTTATATCGTTATTATCTTAAAAAAAATTATTTCACTACAATAATTATAATGATTTGGGCAATAGAAATTGCCTATATAATATAAAATATTGTTCATGTCACCGTGCAACGCACGGGTTTCAAACTAGTACATATTAATAAAGCAGCCTTTTTTCGAGAGCCTACGTTTAAAGTTAATTTTCGCGGAGCCACCAGAAAATTCTATTTAATTTTCTTGCGTTGTGGGAGAGTCTCACTTTTGGAAAGTTGTACAATCTCAGTAGATGTACGGAGTAGAAGTTTTAGGATATGAATTTATTTCTTACGAGTAGTTTCATATTAAGTTGATTGTGTTATACTCCGAATTATTCATCTACAAGCTTACTCGATAGTGATGATGATGATGATTATGAAAGATAAAGTGAATGTATATTTGTATTAGTTTACAATATTGTTCTACGCAGTTTAGCAACTTCTCTTCTATAACGTGTGGCACTTTTTTCGTGTGTGTATTTTTTTCGTGTGCTAATCGTGCTATAGGTATATCTAACTATATTTCTTTCTTTGATTTGTAGATCAAATGAATTGTGCCAGGTACATGAATCAATTAATATATTTACATTTTAAGAAGCTGAGGTTGAATATGACTACAAACAAGCAAAAGTAATGGCGCTCGAATCAGGGCATGTATGATCATAGGCTGTTTGCGTTTGGATTATTGATTAATTTGTATTTTTGAGGTATATATCTTCTATTACACGTACTATTTATGTACTTTAAATTTATATCGAAGCAGCCTGTGATTATTGACTTCTATATATCTTCATCTCTTTGCATCGTGTTGCCAGGAGTACGTAATGTGATCTTTTACTTTATACTTAGTTTGTTACCAACACGTACTAACTTGCTAAGACACTGTGTTGTTCTTTCCAAGTAAGGGCTTAATAATTTCACTAAGTACGTAGCTTTAAGACATGGGTCATGGGATCAATATATCAAATCCATATGTAATGCTTTCTTCATACAATAATTCACCATAATGGTGAAAGAATAGTGAATGATCAGATAAGTAACTTCCTACACATGTCTAATGAGAGTATATTGTCTACATTGATCTTATTGAAATTATATAGGCTAATCCAAAAGCTAACCATATAAGATCACTTTTTTTGTATTCTAACTATATGGAGTAACAAGTATTATGCAAGTTTTTTAAAATAATAAGCATGATATATATATTTTTGTCATATACGAGTAAATAATAAAATAAAAAGTACATATTTTTTTCCGAAAAGCATACTCAAATTTACGGTTTCGAATCTTACACGATAATGCACGAGTATGATGTTGTTTTTTTTCTTTGTAGGAGTAACATAGCATAAGTGATTACTACTTGAATGTGACTTTACATGCTTAGAGGTACTACATACGGAGTATACCATAATAACTTAAAATAAAAACATCTGTAAGTGATTAGATTACTAACCATCTGTAATTAGAATTCTAATTACAAAAGCTAATCCTAAGCATACACAAAGCATCTGTAAATAGATTTCTAATTTACACCAAATCAGTGAAAATCACTTATCCAATACCGTTGTTAAGACTTGAGAGATAATGTACCAAGGGCGGCAATGGTAAAAGTTGTGTCAATGTATGTTAACATTTATTCTTTTGTTAGTGTCAATATAGTATCCTGACTTCTTTTTCCTAAACTAATTAAGTATGATGTGATCAATTCTTCGTCAAAGCGATTATACAAGTTCTGATTGTGTCTAAATGATCTTTTAAGACAACAAGAAATTAAAAACACGTACGTACATAATCCGTATTATCCAGATTTGATCATTGTTGCTTTAGCTTGCAGGCAGCATGCTATATAATCACTAAATTTTTGAGTTGATTTCGAGTTTATATATTATTCTAATCATGGGTAATCTAATTTTGCACTAAAAACTGAACACATATAACCGATAAGATGATTCGGGCTTCATCCAATTATTATATAAATATGCGACTCATAAAATCTTGAAATATAATTAGTCAATAGTTGTTGTGGAGTGGAATTTTTAGCAGTACGTGGGAGTAAGAGTGAGTAACAGTAGAATGAGTGGATGACTATAGGAGTAGGAGTAGGAGTGAGAGAAGTTGGAAGAGTAGAAGTAGGAGTAGGAGTAACAATAGTCTGACGGTAGGAGTAGGAGTCGGAGTAAGACGGTAGGAGTAGGAGTCAGAGTAAGAGTAAGAGTAGGAGGATTGTATGAGTAGAAGTGTAGGAGTAGCGGTTGTAGTAGTAGGAGCGGAAGTTATAGTAGGAAGTAGTAGTAGTAATAGTAATAGTACGTAGGTTAGTAATAATATTAGTAGTAAGTATGAGTAGTAGGAGGAGGAGTAGAAGTAGTCATCCAAAAAACATTGTTACTACATTGGAAATCGGAGAATCGTAGTGGTAGTAGTACTGTCGTAGTATAGGTAGTGTAGTAGTGAAAAGGTTATTGGAGTTTGAATCAATTTTTGTGCATGGTAGAATGTAGGATGTGTAGGAGTAGTAGTAGGAGTACAAGTAAGAGTAGGATTATAGGATTAGGAGTACGAGTACGAGGAGTAACAGGGTTACCAAGATAGGAGGACATTCCTAACGCATTGAAAAGTTGGGCAACTTTGGTAGTAGTAGTAGTAAAGTCGTACGTACTGCGTACATGCCTATTAGAGTTTAAATTGTATTCTTACTTAATTTTCTATGGTTATATTCACGTATTTATACAATGAACTAAAATATTTTTATAAGAGTTAGTGGTTATAAGTTGCGCGTACTTATATTTCTTTTTGTTATATATGTGGCCTAATATTTCTTTTTCGGTATATATGATCGACTAGAAGTAATTTTGTAATTTGTAACAGTAGACAGTAGTAGTGAGTGGTATTAGGAGTATGTACGTAGTTGTAGGAGTAATTTCTAATTTTTACCAAGAGTAGTATTGAATGGTAGTAGTTGTATGTACGTAGTAAGTATATTATCTATTTTGATCCTTATTATGCATGGTACAGTTACATAGTAGGAGCAAGTGTGGTCCCTACTCCTCTATTGTGAGAAGGACCACCATGCTTTTTGTGCTCCCGAGAGCATGATATAATTTGCGAGTAAGATGATAAAATTAAAAATAACATGAGTGATTCAATTGTTTCGATTATGAGTCTTAACTGTTAAGAGTTTATGAAAAGGTCATATGCAATTTTTATGGGTGTATCAATGACAACTTTTCAATTTATTTTTATTTTTATTTTTTGTGAATTTGGCTAAAAACGTCAATAGATCGTTCAATATTTTTACGAGATATCTAATAATTATCATCCTATTTAATTGAAATTGTACGTTGTTTCTTTATGCCAATCAACTTAGTAAGACCATAGATAAAGTTTAAATTCGTCGAAAGTTCACTCTTTACTTGAAATAATACTATGATAGTATATAATTCTTTAACTAATACGAAATCCTGTGACTATTTTCATCCTAATACTCGAAATGTTTTGGAGTATAAATGATATATTCTAATATAACTCAAATTAGTATACCATGAGCTACAACAATAAGATAATAAAATTAGAAAAAAATAAACAACAGTTATTCGATTGTTTCCATGATGAATATTTTTTTATGATTAGATCGGGTTTTTTGCGAAACCCTACCTTTAAAAGACCAAATTTTGCGAAATCCTACCTTTTATAATGATTTTTGCGAAAGACTATCTTAAAACAAAAATTGTTTGCGAAAGACTACCTAATCATAGTTTCCGTCCAAGTTAACACCATTGACCGTTAGTTGACTTATTTGCACTCTAAAATATCATCCCCAAAAATTGATTTTGAGATATTCCCCCAATTCCAACCTCATTTTCCCAGATTTAGAGTGAATAGTGGCTAAATAATGGTGATTAGTATAAGTTTAAACAATTAAGTACATCCTAAATGACTTTATGAGAGGCCATTGTTTATTCTAATCCCATTAAAAATAAGCTAATTCAAAAGTTAGACAATAGTAGATCTTTTTCACTCTCTTAATACAGTTAAACTTAAGTTTATATAAAAAAATAACATACTTGATAATATATTAGTATAAGATAATATATGTAAAATAAAATTCATTAAAAATATTTATAACAAGTATTAAAAATTACGTTTTTTTTTTTTGCAAGAAATTTAGAGCTTTTTATTCATCCCTATGAGGGGCAAAAAGCAAAGTCTTACAAAAAAAAAATAGAACCACTAATTAGCCATCTAGACACTCTATGATCTCCTCATGATCATTGGCCTTAGTTTTACATAGAAGTCTAACACTTACAAGAAACTTGATTTGCTTCACTAACTCATCAACACTCCTACTTTCCTCTCTGAAGATTCTGCAATTTCTCTCTGCCCATAGCATATACACAGTAGCTGTGAGACTACAGATTGCCATTTTGGACTTCCAATGCTTCCTTCTAACATGCCTGATGAACCACTTCACGACACCAGCCAAAGTAGAAGAATTTTGGACAACATTCAGCCAATTTTTAACTTGAGTCCAGACCTCCTTGGAGTAACTACACCTGAAGAAGAGATGCGAGTGATCTTCAGCTGCTGCACAGCAGAGGCAACATCTGTTTATAATAACCATTCCTCTCCTACACAGGTTATCTACTGTTGGCAGGAACCCTTGTAGAGCCATACTTGCAGTGATGCAGTGTTTAGGCATATTCACATTGTGCCAGATAAATTTGTAGCCCTTCAGAGTAGGGTATTTTTGTCTGAAGAATTCATAAGCTCTGCTCACTCTGAATTTCCCTCCTGTAGCCCAAGTTTTCAAGATGTTAACAGCAGCTTGGCAGGAACCTGCTCTGTCGATAATATCATCCCTAACTTTAATAATGGCTTTCCAATTCTCTGAGTCTTGACTTCTACTCTTAACACTCCAGAAATTTTCATGTTTGATCAGATAAGAGTTAACCCAATCTGTCCATAAACCCTTATCTTTACTCTGAATTTTCCAAATCCATTTTGAAATGAGGGCAAAGTTCCAAGCTGCAAGGTCTTTAACCTGAAACCCTCCTTCTTTCCTTGGAGCACAGCACTTTTTCCATCCTTTGAAGATCATTTTCCTGTGATTAGGCTCAACAGCCCATACAAAGTTCTTGCAAAGCCTGTTAATCAAACCCACAATCCCCACAGGTAGCAAAATGCAGTTGCACCAGAAATTCTCAATGCCAAACACTACTGCATTTATGAGTTGCAGCTTCCCAGCAAAGGACAACATTTTTGTTGACCAATGTTGCATCTTACATTTAATCTTGCTTTGGAGAGGCCCATACATGTCTGCATAAAGCTTGGCTGAGTTTAAAGGCATGCCTAGGTACCTGAAAGGGAATTCACCCTCCTTAACTCCTGTTTCATCAAGAATAAGCTGCTTTAAATCAGTAGTAACTCCTCCCATGTATATTTCAGTCTTGGCTGGGTTAGCTTGTAGCCCTGAGATCTTTGCAAATCTGTCCAAACAGCCCTTAGCAGCATTAATAGAAGGGAGATCAGCTCTAGTGAAAACCATTAGATCATCTGCAAACACTAAATGAGTGAGCTTCAACCTGCTACACTTTGGATGGTAAGTAAAGCCTGGTGTGCTCGGCATTTTCCTGAGTAATCTTGCTAGAAATTCCATGCTAATGACAAATAGGTAGGGAGAAATGGGATCTCCTTGTCTAATGCCACGTTTTCCTTTGAAAAATCCATGAATGCCCCCATTAATCTTCAAAGAATACCAAGGAGTGGTGACACAGGCCCAAATCCAGTCAACAAATTGAAGAGGGAAGTTTAGAGTAATAAGTGCTTGCCTTAGGAAGTTCCAATTTAAGGAATCAAAGGCCTTTTTTATGTCGACTTTAATCAAACACCTCTTGGAAATATGCTGCTGGTTATAACCTTTGACAAGATTTTGACACATTGAAATGTTGTCGAAAATACTCCTACCAGCTGTGAATGCAGCCTGCTCCCTTCCAATGATGTCAGGAAGAATGATTTTGATTCTGTTGGCAGTAGATTGTGGTGCAGCACGCAATAGGGCGATATTCAGTGACAGATGCTGCATTTGGCTTCTTAGGAATCAAGGCAATGGTGGTGGTATTGACTTGCTTTAGGAGTTTGTTTGTCTAGAAGAAATTCCGAACAGCATTGCACACATCTTCACCTACAATGTGCCAACAGCCTTTGAAAAATCCTGATGAGAAGCCATCAGGCCCGGGGCTCTTATTGGAATTAATTCCAAACATGGCAGCCTTGATTTCCTCATTTGTAATGTTCTTTACTAGAATATTTTGCTGATCCAGGCTTAGTTTAGGCCCATCCATATCAGCAGCAGGGATTGAGTCAACAATAGAATCAGTTCCAAGCAGACTCACATAAAAATCAATGAAAGCTTGAACAATCCCCTCCTGAGTAGTGTGAGCCTCTCCTTTTGCATCTGTAATTGCTCCAATATAACTGTGATGTTGTCTTTCAGCTATTTTAGAGTAAAAATAGTTAGAACTGCAGTCAGACTCCTTCAGGTGAGTAAGCTTTGCCCTCTGACTGAGCATGCTAAGCTCAGCTTTTTTCAACTTACAATAGTCTTCCTTAGCTTCTCTGACTTTTAAGCTCAGCCTCTCATTCAAAGGATCAGATTGCAGGCTCTGCTGAAAGTGGTAGAGCTCCTTCTTTTTACTGTTGACTCTTTCTTGAAGAGAGGAGAAATGAGCTTTATGAAGCTTTTTCAAGGCTTGCTTCACATTTTTTAGCCTGGCAAAGATTTTGTACATAGGGGTACCAACTACTGTCATACTCCAAGCATCCTTAACAATAGTTTCATACTCACTGTTCTCCATCCAACAATTCATAAATTTAAAGCTGCTTTTTCGAGCACTATCCTGAAACATTTGAACAGAAACTGGGGAATGATCTGATATGCCAGGATTAAGCACTTCAGCTACTGAATCAGGAAAAGCATGAATCCAGTTAGCATTGCACATGGCTCTATCCAATTTAGACCAGACTCTATGATCACCATCCTGCCCATTAGTCCAGGTAAAGTCACCCCCACTTGTGTTCATATCATCCAATCCACAATCTAGTAGACAGTCATTAAATTCTTCCATTTCATTTAGATTTGGAGAGTGAATGCTGATTCTTTCCTCTGCACTCCTGATAATGTTGAAATCTCCCATGATCATCCAAGGCATGGTGATGTTGCTGCTCAGATGCCTTAGTCGATCCCACAAATCCAGTCTGAGTTGCCTTGAATTGCTACCATAGACCATTGTAAGCTGAAAAGTTACATTTGAGAGAATGTGTTTGACTTGGCAATGTATGAATTGCATGTGAGTTTCCAAAATATCAACAACAAGGGACTGTGGCTTCCAAATAAGCCAAATTCTGCCATTATAGTGGCTGCAATAATTATGAGCTACTTTGTAAGCAGAAAACTTGGATCTAACTATTCTTAAGGCTGTATTTTCTTTCACCCTAGTCTCCAAAATACCCACCATATCCATCCTTTTAGACAGCAGAAGGTCCTTCACCTCCTGCTGTTTTAGGGGTTCATTTAAACCCCTAACATTCCAGCTAGCAACTCTCATTTGGTGGAATGTCAGGAGGAACTTTACCCCCTAACAGATCCTTGTTTACCTGTTCATCAAAGCTCCTTTCCAGCATAGCAACTGGGATTGTGATGCCATTTCCCTGAGAAATTCTAGTCCCTTGTGTAACCAGATTTGAGTTTCTTAGGGCTCTTCTCTTAGACTTACTTAAAACAGTCTGAAAACCCACCTCCTCTATGTTTTCAGGTGGTGGAGGGGGAGTTTGAGTCTCTTTGGTTGGTGTATCAGGCTCTACTAGGGACTTCTCCTGCAGTTCAGGCAATGCATCTTTAGGCTGCTCAGGCTCAGCTGTAGGCTGTTGGACTGGCCTGTAAACCTGCTTAACTGGCTCTGCCTTCTGTTTCTGCTGAGCTTTCTTGTGATATTTGCACTGTTGAATAAGATGACCCAACTTATGACAACAGTTGCAGTAGAAAGGAACCCATTCATACTCAATCTTTTGGGTGATTTGACCATAAAAAGGAGTATTGATGTTGATGAATTCCGGCAGCTCTTTTGGATACATCAGCTTCGACTAAAACTCTGGCAAAATTGAGTCTGTCCTGTACCGTAGTTGTATGGTCTGCATACAGAGGCTTACCCACCTTGCTTGCAATTTTGCTTAGAGCAGATTTAGACCAAAGGCAAGGGTCTAAATCAGGTAGCAAAATCCAGATAGGAACAGTCGAAACTTTGTCAATCTCCTGTGAGAAGTTAGGAGTCCATTGTTTCAGAATCATAATATTACCACCCAATTTCCAAGGACCACCCTTCAAAATCTCATCCATACTTTCCTGATCTTCAAATCGGAAGCTAAACCAACCCCTCCTATAGTATTGAACTTTTGGTTTTTTCCCTGTATTCCAAAATTTGTCAACAAATTTCTGCATCTCAATAAGAGTAGGCTTAGCTCCAAGCACATTCCCAACCAGAGTATATTTCCACAGTAAAAGTTCCGTAGCAATGTCATCCTCAGTAATCTCTACTTCATCATCACTACCACTATCAATATAATCCAATTTCATCCCCTATTTTGATTTCGCAGCAACATGACTCCATTTCCGATTACTAGTTTCAGAAGAATTCACAACATTTTCTATGGGTTTATCTTTGTTGTTATCAGAATTCTCATTAACATTGACATCAGGTGAATCGGAGTTATTTTGATCCTTATTAATTGGAATACCTTGCTTCTTGAAGGCAGAATTGATATGAATTCCCAGAAAATTGTTCATCGGACCCTGTTGCTCCTCGGTGACGTCATCTGGGTTTTGGGGTGGGTTTTCTCCGTTTCCTTCTTGAGCACCATCAGTAGATAGCCCTTGATCTGCTGATTCTTCCTGTATAATTTTCCTTGGCCGCCCGACCTTCCTTCCCATTGAAATCAAGCCTACAAATTCAAAGAAGAGTAGCTTGGAGGTGAAGTTTCACTTCGCTTCATAGGAGAGAAAAGTCTTATTAGAACATAAGTGTCCCCATTTGTTGCAGTGGCATTATTAAAAATTACGTTTTAATACAATATAAGTTTTAGTACCGGTTATTGCCTTTTATAAAGTCAAATAATAAAAGATCAATTTAAACTAAAATAAAGGAGGCTTTTTTCGAGAGCCTACGTTAAAAGTTAATTTTCGCGGAGCCACCAGAAAATTCGATTTAATTTTCTTGCGTTGTGGGAGAGTCCAAGTTATGGAAAGTTGTAGAGACCCAAGGGATGTACAATTTGGAAAATTGTAGAAGTTTAGGAGATGTTCAAATAGGTAAATTGTAGAAAATTAGAAGATGTTTTGGAAAAGATTAGAGGAGAAGTTTTCCATAATCTATACATATGATGATAATACGAAATTGTAAAAACTTTTAGGAAAACTTGTGACAAATCCTATTACATCTAGATTGAACCACCTATGTTTCCATCATTCCATGATATGTATATATACAAGCATGCACGTGATGTCATAAACGTATATGTTGATCATGATATGCTTTGTGTATTTGGGTTTTTTTTTAATTGATTATTATTGCTTTTCTTTTCTTTTTTTCCTTGCGTTTGTTTTGTTTTTGGTTTGGACGTGTATTATGTTTTTAGAGTAGCCAAACATGTATTAATTCTACCAATCAATAATTTTGATATTGATATCTAAATTTGTTTATTGCTATGTAGATAGATCAAACAAGTTGAGAGCAAATCACAAGAATGTATATGTTTGATGAGATTCACTTTCGAGTTTCGAAGGTAATTTTTTTTTCCCTCTTTTTTTTTTTAGGGATCCTACGTTAAAAATAATGTTATCAGAGCGAGGTAAAAATTAGATTAACTTTTTCTTGATATTATTGGAGATCAGATTATAGTGTTGAAAATATATTAGGTTATTAGAATCAAGCTATGGTTACAATCAACATAATTCTAATTACGGTTGTAATCCAAAGCTAAAGGTACGACTTATAATCCTATTCCATATATGTTCAATGAATTCGGATATAATCTCTCCTCTAATATATGTATTATATTATATTATATATATTTGGTGTGAGTATGAGTTCTAATTTACGTTTTTATAATTTGATTGATTATGCATCATTAGGTTTGTTGTATGCTATGGTTACTATTGAACTTGTGTATGCAATTCTCTCTTAACGTGATACAATTTTTTTATCTATTTTTTCGTCTTTTCTTTTGTTGTTATTTGACACATGCATCATGCATGTCTTCCATTTATTAATTAACGTGGAACATTGTTTTTCTTTTTTTACTTTTTTTTTGTACATTATAAGCAGCTCTACTGCCGCAAGCTATACCAGCTGATTTTTTTTAACTTTGAGTACGTGTTGTCGCTCATGTTTTCCCAATCATAGTTCCATAATTGTGACTAATATATCTTATAAGATATTAATGGATAAATGAAATGTCTTGAAATGAGAGAATGACATGCATATAAGTTTATGGAAGGAGTACGTGATAGGCATGCACGTAATCTCAAGTTTTTGGTGTTGTTTTTTCCCAATTGGTATGAGAGAATTATTGTATGTACAAGCTATGTTCTTTCTTAACGTTATGAGAGGGTCGTGTATTATAGAGTCATAGAACCTAATTACACTTTTTCTTATACTAAGTATTCATATATGGACTAATCCTAATAGCGGGTAGCATGAAATATAATTACTCTTACTAAGAGTTTAGTTTGGTAAAACAATAATAAGGTAAACATAAATAAGCTAAATTGTTAGAATTACATGTTACTACGTAGTTTTGTTGATTTTTGTACATATGGTAACAAGTCAAGCATGATTCGATCATTATGATTATATTATACATCAATACATGTACACGACTTACAACACAGTCCATTATTATTCTATTATGAAAACTTTTTTCGAGAGTCTACGTTAAAGGTTAATTTTCACGGAAAATTAGGAGATTTTCAAATTGGAAAACAATACAAGTTTAGGAGATGTTTGATTGTAAACATCGTAGAATCTCTAGGTTAGGAAAAGTTATACTACAATGCTATTAGGTGGAGATTGTGGTTACTACCTATATCTTTCATAATCATTCATGTGCATTGATTTACTCATGCATGCATGTGCATTAACGTGCACGTACTATAAGTATTGTGTTTTTTTTTGTTAAATTTTTCTTCCTTAATCTGTATAAATCTATCTATTTTTTTTTTAAAACGAGAGAAAGTCCATGTATTTTTAGAAAATTAGAAATTTAGCATAAAAAGACTCAACCATGCATAAACGTTGTACAAACAAGTTGACGACACAAGTCTTCTTATTGCAAAGTATACATTGTGTTTTATGGCGTACTCAAGATAAATATCATCTAATCATTAGGTATTAGATATTCGATTTCACTCATAGTAGGAGTTCAATGGCAAATTTGTGACATTTAAACAGCTGAATTGTTATGGGCTAATCGGTACACTTAAATTTAGTTTCATTCTTACGGGCTAATCAACTCTCTTAATCAATTTTTTAAATTTGTAAGAAGGTAAGGTCAAGTGATTTTCTCCTTCTGAGATTAGTTATCTAAGTATCAGTAGGAAGTCATTCTACTAAGGTTAGTCGTATAACAATACTACAATAATTGTTTGATGAAGATGATAATTTGTACACGTACTAATCCTACATTAAAGAGACAAAGACTAATTATGGCGCAAATCTCCATCGTATGTAGTGGACTTTGGCAAGATCATAAACTAAGATGATTATGTACATATTGCTCAAAAATTATTTAATTTATTCACTTTTTTTGCGACTAATCATCCAAACATGCATGTTTCGAAGCTTAAAAACCACGTATTATTGCCGGTACGTATCATTGGATAGTTTAAGCACGCCACGTAAATTATTACAACAAGAACTTAGGACAATAGAACAAGTCATTGTAATTTGAGTAAGATATGAACTCAATAACTAAGGTCCTGTATACAAAACTTAATGTATGAGATGATCAATAATTGAACGACGACTAAATTAGGACATTATAATAACCGTAAAATTTAATAATTAATACATATCATTTTGATACTAATATAAGATGAATAATAAGCTACATCAATCAAACAGAATCCTCCTACATCGTCTCCACTTAATTCTATAGTTTCGTTTAATGTCTTATACTCTTAGTAAAATAATAATCTAATCACACTCGAATCGTATGGTAAATAAGCATGCATAGCTATTTTTATTTGCTAACTTTGGTGCATCTATGTACACGTACTGTACGTTTGTACTACATAGCTGCCTTCCATGAGTCCACCTTCATCTAAAAGAGATGGCATAGTTATGTTTCTTTATTAGTATGCATTTCTTTGATAATTTCTCTTTTCTTTTTATTAGTTATCATGGTAATCATCGTATTAATCCAATTTAATTAGATACGGTTCATCAACGATTCTAATACTACTCAAAAGAAATTAGAGTTTATTATTTACTCTAATCCTACTAAATATTAATAATGGAAGTATTAGATTTTCCTTAATCTATTGAAATTTTACATTAAAATATTAATTTACTTGATAATATATTAATCCTATAAGATAATATATTTAAAACAAAATTCATTTGCTATTAGTCACAAGCAAATACTAGCTACAAAATTATGTTTTAATAAACTATGGTTTTAAATGGATAGTTTATCGTTATATTTTCTTTAACTAAATAGCAGCAATTGGGTATAAAAATAAATAAATTCGCGTTACCCGTTTAATTATATTGGCGTAGAGACTGGACCGCTGGAGTTCAAATACACATATCTCTTTCTTTTTTTTTTTTTTTTTTTGTAATGATCAAGATTATATTAACCCGGGAAAAACCCAAAAACCATTACAAAAGGGGTGCTAGCCTATGCTCGGAAATGCCTACAAATTTGCAAATCAGAGCATGGTAGCAAGTGCTTCCTCACACAAGCCTGAATTGAGAAACATCATCCTTACAGCAACTATATATCTAATTCTCCTAAAAATTTCCTCTACATTTCTATGCTTATCTCGAAAAATTCTTTGATTCCTCTCCTACCAAAGTTCATAAATTGTACAGAACAAAGCACATCTGTTCCTCCTTTGCTTCCAACCCTTGCCCTTATTATGCCTGTGAAACCAATTGATTTCCTGCCTGAGTGTTGTAATGCCATGAGGGATATGATACTTGTTGATAACTGAACCCCAAACCATCCTAGAGAAGCTGCATCTGAAGAAAAGATGATTAGTAGTCTCAGCATCCATGCAGCAGAGCACACATCTGCTAGCCAACTGAAAACCTCTCCTGCAAAGGTTATCCAGGGTGGCTAAACACTTCTGCATTGCCATTGAGCCTATAAAACCATGCTTGGGAATGACAGCATGATCACAAAGAGTCCTCTGCCAAAACTTCACATTGTCTTTTTCTCTGAAGATATTATAGATATCTGTAGTACTCTTAGCTCCAAAAACCACATTTTTTGCAGCATCTATCCCTCCTGTTCTGTCAATAAGGCTATTTCTGACCTGAATGATGTTCCTCCAGCTACATGACCAGGTTGATTTTGCTTCTATTGTCCACAAGTCATGGTTACCAATAATGTAAGCCTTAATCCACTTCACCCAGATGCTGTAGTGTTCACTTCAATCTTCCTGATCCATTTTACCATTAGGGCTTTGTTCCAACTTAAGATCTCCTTGATATCAAAGCCACCCTCCTTTCTTGGTTTACAGAAACTATCCCAAGATTTAAACACCATTCTTCTTTCCCCTTCTTTAGTACCCCAGATGAAATCCTTACACATCCTGTTTATTCTTTTAATTATGCCCTTGGGTAGAAGAATACTGGCACCCCAAAAATTCTGCAACCCAAAAATCACCGAGTTTATCAGTTCCACTTTCCCTGCATAGGAAAGGAACTGATTGGCCCAGTGCTGAATCTTCTGCTTAATTTTATTGAGAATAGGCTGATACATGCTAGCATTGAGTCTAGCATGATAGAGTGGCACCCCTAGGTATCTAAAAGGGAAAGATCCCTCAGAAAAACCAGTAGCTTCATTGATAAGCCTCCTTACTTCCTTTGAAACCCCACCATAGTAGACATCAGTTTTCAGAGGGTTAGCTTGAAGACCAGAATAGCCAGCAAACTCACCAAGGCAGGTTGCTATGGCTTTAACTGAAGGCAGGTCCTCTAGTAAAAACCAACAAATCATCAGCAAAAATTAAATGTGTAAGCCTGATTCTCACACATTTTGGATGGTAAGAAAAGCCTGTGCTAGAGGGAGAGTTTCTAAGCATCCTGGACAGCACCTCCATGCATAAAACAAAGAGATAAGGAGATAAGGGATCTCCTTGTCTCAGCCCTCTCCTCCCTTTGAAAAAACCTTCAATCACACCATTGATATTAAGGGAGAAGTAAGTTGTAGTGATGCAAGATATAATCCATTTTGAGAATTGGTTTGGAAAACCAAAGTCTTGAAGGATGCATTTGACAAATTCCCAAGAAACAGAGTCGAATGCTTTTTTAATATCCACTTTTATCATGCATCTTGGGGAGATGTTTTCTCTTCCATATTTTCTAGCCAACTCATGAGCCAGCAGAGTGTTATCAAAAAGCTGTCTATGCTGCACAAAAGCAGCCTGCTCCATTCCAATAATGTCAGGTAGAACCCCTTTCATCCTAGTAGCTAGGATTTTGCTGATTGTTTTGTAGATGGTGCTGCAACAAGAGATTGGCCTAAAATCAGCCACACTTTGAGGAGTAGCTCCCTTAGGGATGAGTGAAATGAGAGTGGAATTTGATTGTTTCAGCATTTTCCCTGTATGAAAAAATTCCTTCACTGCATCACAATATAGGTCTCCAACAATTTCCCAAGCATCCATGAAGAATCCAGAAGAGAAACCATCTGGACCAGGGCTTTTGTTAATATCAATGGTTTTCAAGGCATCTTTTATTTCCTGATTAGTTATAGGAGTGAGAAGTCCGGTCTTATGGTGATCAGTAAGAGTGCTTCCTGAAGTGATAAGACTTGCAGGGTATGGCTGAGTAGTGTAGTCAGTGCCAAGTAAAGAAGTGTAGTAATCAACAAAAGCCTCTGCTACCCCCTTATGACCCCTGACTTGCTCACCAGTTGGAGTTTGAATGACACCAATGGCATTTTTCAGCTTTTTCTCTGCAATCTTAGCATAGAAGTACTTGGAATTGGAATCAGCATATTTTATATCTTGTACTTTAGCTCTCTGAATCATCATACTCATCTCTGCCTTCTTAAGTTTGATATACCTAGCAGTTTTCTCCTTCTCCTGCATTATCTTATCCTTGTTCATGGGATCATGCTGCAGCTCAGATTGACACCTTAAGAGCTCCTCTTTAGCATTTCTGACTCTAGCAGGCAGATCAGAAAACTCCTTTTTGTTCATCTGCTTCAATTTTACCTTTACCTGCTTCAATTTGTGCATTAATCTGAACATGTTGCATCCCCTAATTTCCTCTCCCCAGGCTTCATTCACCACCTCCCTGAATTATTCTGAGAGACTCCAGCAATTCAAGTATCTAAAAGGTCTGCTTACTGGTTGACAGCAGAAGGGGATATTCACCAATATAGATGAGTGATCACTGATGCCAGGACCCTGAAATTGTGTTATTGTATCTGGGTATTTGTTAATCCAATCATAATTGACCATTGCTCTGTCCAGCTTACACCAAACTCTATCAGGAGGCTCTTGCTTATTTGTCCAAGTGAAGTGATGACCTTGTGCAGGCAAGTCCACAATCCCCACTTGATTAACAAACTCAGCAAACTCCTCAATGTCTCTCATGACAGGGTCTGTGGCACTTATTCTCTCTTCCAAGTTTAGCACTACATTGAAATCTCCTAACAAAATCCAAGGTTCTGAAGGCAGAGTCATCCCTGAAATATCTCTCCAAAGATCCCTTCTAAGGTCACCTTTATTTGCTGCATAGACAAAGGTCACCTGAAATCTTCTTTGTGAGTTTAAATGAGTGATGGTACAGTGCATCATTTGAGCAGACTTGCAAACAACATCAACCTGGACTTGTTGAGGTCTCCACAAGATCCAAATTCTTCCATTATTATGCTCATCATAGTTGTTTTCCACCCTAAAGTGACCAAAAGCTCTCTTCTGGATAGTCTGAGCCTTATGTGGCCTGATCCTAGTCTCCAAGACTGCAAGACAGTCCACTTTATTTGCAAACAGAAAGTCCTTCACTTCCTGCTGCTTAAGGGGGTCATTAAGCCCCCTTATATTCCCAGCTGAAATGATCATGGGGAGTGAAGAGGCTCTTCACCTCCTCCTGGATCTTCCATCTCTCCTACATTGTCCTTGTGGTTTAAGAACAGCTCCACAGGCTCCACTAGCAGAGTCTGAAAACCTTGGTTTACATTATCAGAATACTTTTTTGCAATCTTCTTAGATACACTGTTCCTCTTTGCAACTAAGGTAAATCCATCAGCATCCACATAGGAGGAAGATGGAGTTGTGATTACTGTATCTGGTTGCTGCACAGCTGTTACTTGCTGAGTTTCAGGCTCCTTTTGACATTCCTCTGCTGCAGACTTATCCTTAACAGGAACATAAATCTTGCTTGAAGCATCAGCAGTTTTCTTCCCTTTTTTACAACTTCCATGTGTGTGGCCCATTTTCTTGCAAGTTGTACAGTAAAAGGGCACCCATTCATAGGAGATTTCCTGCTGAATTTGCCCTCCAAAAGGAGTGTTAATAAGCATACTCTATGGCAATTCCTTTGATATGTCTACCTCAATCAGGACTCTAGCAAAGGAAATTTTAGTCTTATTTGTAGTATACTCATCACCGCAGATTGGTGTGCCAACATGACTAGCTATCTTGCTCAAGGCTGAACAAGACCATAGGCATGGGTCCAAGTTTGGGAAAAGAACCCAAACCGGGACTATGGTGAGAGAATCCAAGTCCTGAGATACCATCGGAGTCCATTGTTTCAGCACTAAAGATCCACCATTAACATTCCATGGCCCTCCTCTCATGATCATATTCATATCTTCCTCTGAATTAAATCGTATATAATACCAGCCCTTGGTAAAATATAGAATCTGAGGTGCCTTTACACAGCTCCAGTGCTTAGCTGCAAAGCTGTTCATCTGGGCTATTGTGGTACGTTTCCCTACAACAGTTACTACCAGGGTGTTCTTCCAAAACTTAACTTCCTCATGAACATCACACTCTTCAATAACCACTTCACCAGTCCCACAATTCTCAACAAATCCTAATGACATACCCTCAAAAGCTTTTTTGACAGCTTTTTTGTAAGATTTTGTCTTATCCAGATGAACTTTTCCAGTTTTTTTACCCCCATTTTCACCAGATTTCTCCCCATTTAATACTTCACCATTTTCAGGGTTATCCTGATTTTCAGAAATTCCCCCCAATTTCTGGGTCGAATTAGGTCTATTAGGTTCCTTATGAGCTGAATTGCTTACAGAATCCTTCGAAATTGGGGATAGAGCAGCGTTAAGGAAATCATTGAGAACAAAATTGGAAGGAATGCTTACATTTTCTTCGCGACCTTCGTCCTCAATTTCTGGGTTTACATCAGCCAATTTGGTACCATTCCGTTCCATTGATCGAGCAGAAGCCAAAACCGTCGATGATTTAGGCGGCCGCCCCCTCTTCTTCGGTTGATTCTCCTTGTTCATGGTGTCGTAAGCTAGAAGAAACTCAGTTTTATTTCCAGCGCATATTTACCCAACCTAGCTTTTTATTATTAAGCCTTTGAATTAATTATATCTCTTTCATTTTCCAATTAACATAATGTAATTTTCTAACTAAATTCATTAAATTTACGCATAAAGTGTTAGAGATATATGATTCATATGTTTCATGATTTTAACAAGTTTTTTGTCGATTGCAACCAAATATGTAATGCAATCGAGATTCAACAAGCTAAGAGTTACACAAACCATAGGAGTAAGTTGATACAAAATTAATTATTGGTTCAAAGTCTGTTTAGCTTAACAAGGTATAGTATACCATTTTTTATATACATGTGATCAAGTAAGTTTAAAATAACAATTTAAGCTTAAGTTACAATATTAGATTTGTGTTTAAATCGGTAGTCCCTGCAACGCACGGGCAATCAACTAGTACATACATATATATAAAGCTGACTATTTTCATGAGCCTACGTAAAAAGCAATTTTTTCCGATTAATCACAAAATTCTATTTATTTTTCAGGCAATGTGATTGAATCCACATATTTTAGGATTGCGTCTAGTTTAGGAGTGTTACTTCTCTTATAACTAGGAGTGTCGTACATCTTCACTTTCCATAGATTCTAATCCTATTAGTACGAGTATGTGACATGGAATTACACCAATAACAAGACATTGTATTTATACTAATACAAATCAAACATAGGAATTAGTCTATTAACTGATAAAAGAAGTCTTAGTGTATAAACAGTTATAGGGTCCTTTGATCTAAAAAAAAAAGTGTTCGGTCCTTCCCTAGCTTTCTTTTGTTGTTTATTAGTTTTTTTTTCTTTTACAAATAGTATATATTGTAGGAGTATATTGTACATTGTTGATGATGATCCATGTAATATTGTAAATTGTTGATGATGATCTATATAATTTTATACTTTGCCGATGATGATCAATGTAAAATTCTAAATTTTTATTGCATTATAATAATTTTATTTTCTATTGATGATGTTTTTATACTCTTTTATTAGATGTTAATACGTTATTAATCTCTCATCTTTTGATCATGGTCTGGTATACGTACGCGAAAGTAATTTGTTAGACGTGTAAAACATCAAATTCGTACATTGATCAAATCTAAAGGACTTTTTTTTTTTCTCGAGAGCCTACGTTAAAAATTAGTTTATGTTGATTCGGAATCTTTATGGTTGTAATATAGGTGGATTTAATGCGAGATCGATGTACGTATGGAGTTTTCCGTTAAAGTTTTTATTCTTAATCATACCAATTGCTACATACTTATGAGCTAAGTTTTAAGTTTAGCTTGAACATATATACTCCCTAATCAGAGAGAAAATACAGTGCACATGGTCTTTTCACACAAGTCCTATACTCCTATAGTCCTATATATGAAGCATCAATTTAAGCTACAAGTTCATATTGTTGAACTCGAAATAATCATACTCTAAGTGAGATACTTCACCACCACCAAAAAAAAAAAAAAGCTATGAGATTTTTTGTGACTAATTAATTAATATCAAGTAACCTACTAAAAATTAAATCCTACAAAATTTTACCATAAGATCAAAGTTATAAATGATAGGAGTAATATAATAGTAATATATTTGATTCTAATCCTACTCTTAAAGTTAATCCTACCACAAATAAAATAGAGTCCATTCTTTGTTTTTATACGGAGTACTACTACTACTCTAAATGAGCATTCACCATCTATTCCTCCTACTCAAAACGATAGTACATTATTTATTTTAATCCTACGCCAATAATACTATAATCATACAGCCTTACTCCACCATATATGAGTGAGTATATTTTAAATTGTTCATGTTCTTATAGACATGTCTTTTTTGTGCTCGCCAGTCGTGTAAGACATATATATGTATGTTTGCCACAAGGACTCTTCGATGTTTGGTTTATAACTTGAGATTAACCTTTTTTGTGAATTGTGATCTTTCAACCATGTCTCGCATATCTTTTTTGTTCATTGCTCCCATATTATTAAGGAGAGTTTATGAGACTGAATTGCTAATTATTATCGTCGGGGCTAATCCATAAGCTGCACAAAAGTAATAATTAATTGCAATGCTGACTTGCTAACCGATACTGTATTTGTATTGCAACAATTGGTGAAGAAATCTTTAAAGTCGGTGCAACAATATGATTGATCAGTAAGTAGGCGCAAACGTGGAATGAAATAAGTTGGGTTTCGAATTACTTAACACAAGAGATGTAGCTTTACTTGCTGACTTATTTTTTTTTATAAAACAACTAAGCTTTCGAGTGTTTAAGTTAGAATTTTAGATCTCGAAACTCACAACCTCATACAATAAACTCATAATTATATATAAGACATTTTTTAGTCTGTAAATACCTTAAAAGTTTGGCATTTTTAAGATCAAATATTGAGCGAAATTAGTTTTGAGTGTTTAGAGAGATAAACTTGACGATTCTGAATTGTTCTAAGACATTACCGGGAAGTTTTATCTGTTGTAATCCTATTGGTAATGAGATCATACATAAATTACACATTTAAAACACTAATCATAAACTGGAAAATTCGCAAAATATAAAGCAATGGTTAATCAATACAAAATATACAATAATAAATTCACATTTTTAACCGATGCAATGTGTTGATCATTATCCTACTGAGAGTACATGAGATAGTATTTAAAATTACTTTCATGATAGGAGTGTATATGTATGCTTACTCTATAATCCTTTTATTATGACTAAATTATACAATACGTCCAACCATATTCGGTTCATTTAAACAGTTTACCTACACCAATGTCTAATAATATACAAAATCTCAGCAAAGCACATTAACTACTTTCTATTCCTATGTAACCTAAGTATTTCAAAATACAAAGTAATAAAAAAAATTGGTCATTTAAACAAGTTTTTTATACCAATATATCTTTTTGGTGCCAGTTCAGATCAAATAATAATAAAAAAATTACATATTAAATCAAAAATATTAAATTTGAGTTTAAACCAATAGTCCGTGCAACGCACGGGCATTCAACTAGTACTATATATTAAAACCTGAAACCAAATTTTTCCTACGAAGACACTTGACATTCATTAATTAAATAGAACATAAAAATAACATTGAATACAATTATCAGTTAGGATATGGTAATAAATTATCATTTAGTAGTATAGTATTAGTTAATTTATGGAAAATAATCATTATGCCAAAATTATCATTTATTAGAACAAAGATAAGCCAAAATTTTTCTTATAAAACGAGTATAAACAATATAAATATATAATTCGGGTGTGACAGGGGCATGCAAACTAGTTATGAGTAACATGAGCATTCAATACAGGAGTGTGTGGATCCGCTTTAAACAAGTTGCTAAAGTACTCAAGCTCAACTGCCACACGCTTAAGATCAGCAATATCAGAAAAAGACTCACCAACATCATTCCGAAGACATACAATTCTATTCGTGTTTCTTTTAATAATAACCGATTTCTGGAAAAAAACTCGTATTTCTACCCCCCAACCCAGCCACTTCTCTTTGGAGCGAAGGGCCCAAAAAAGTTCTTGGATAAGCACATCAGAACGTTCCGGATTCAAGTAATTATCAAGATTTAGCAAAAATTGATTATTTTTATTCAAGACCAAAGCTCTCTGAATGCCATCAATTCTGCTAGTAATATGTCTTTTCTTATTTTGAAAATTCAAAAGATACTCTTTAGCCCAAGGCTTGATAATTTCAGTAATAGACGAGATTTTATTCAGGAAATCTGGAGATAAAGCCCCCCAAGAATCATTAGTCACGTAGGCAGGACAAAACCATGCACCGCATAGAGATTCCTACTCACAGACTCGAAAGAAATCTGGCAAGATCTCCATAGGATGAGAATTCCTCCCGAGTAACCGTTGGATTCAGCATATTCAAAAGCATCAAAAGGTAAGGTTTTAACAATAGCTTCCACATCTTTCGGACCCATTATGTTTAACATTTATTTTTTGACCCCTATTTCGAAAAAAAATTCTTTTATCAAACCCCTTCCTATCTTATGGTAAAAGAAAAACCAACAAAGTTTCAAGATGATGATAAAGTTAGCGTTGCTGACTCAAAAGGTTTACGACTAACAAATGACATACCACCTAACTTAACTAACATAGTAAAATGGGCATGGTGTACTATATTTGTTAACTGCCACAAACAAACAAGGCAATTTGATCAGCAGAAAAAGATGTTTTATCCAAAAAAGCATTGAACTTTGATCTTGTAACCTTTGTATCATGCCTCATATGACATCTTCCGATTTCCGAGTAGAAGGCCAAACACATAACACATTGCGGTCAGCTCACTGCTTCCTAATAAACCCCGCATTCGAGAGACCAGATCGATGATCAGACATGAATGTATGTGAAAGAGCAGTGTAAGTGCATCAGTGCTTCTGCTGTCCAAGAACTCAGACGACGTGCAGT
Organism: Spergularia bocconei; assembly: GCA_963457585.1. Lineage (NCBI taxonomy): Eukaryota > Viridiplantae > Streptophyta > Magnoliopsida > Caryophyllales > Caryophyllaceae > Spergularia > Spergularia bocconei. The sequence continues at coordinate 1,160,232 of OY734958.1, forward strand.
TTAGGAACAAAGGCTCTTTTTCGGACACAAGGTAAAAGATTCTAAGAACATGCAGAAGTGGATCATTGCTGAAACCTGAAATAGACATTTAATCAATTATAACAGATTATAAGAACATGCAGTAAAGTGTGGAGAGTGATTTAAAATTGAATCATTTGGTAAGCTCAGTGTCATTTAGCACTAGATTTCTTTTGTCAGATAGATGAGCTAAGTACTGATCTAAAAGTTCACCCATTTACTTTTCCTGTTCCCTTTATTCTGCTAATCTTTGATATAAAAAATAAGTTTACCAACAGTAGATTCATAAGTAAATATGGACCTTTTAAAATCCGACTTTTGGAGAAGACATCACAAAGCAACATTTCCAACTCAAAAGATAGAATTCTTACATATGAATGCATAAGAACCTGACCTCAGCTTCTGATTCCATCTCATTTCGGCTTACTTAACTGCCTATCTATGATAATCTGATAGACTAGTTTGCTGATGTTTTAACAACAATATCAGTATTAAAATCAATCATTGCTTTACAAATCAAGCAACATGGGTCAACTTGGGTAAAAAGATCTTGTCTGGTGGCCTTGGTTTCCTTGAGTTGAACCATGGATGACTCCGATGACCCACGGATGACTCATACGTCGAAAAGGTAGAGAATTCTCCCACCAAAACACATGACCCCCTTCCTATATATACCTCTACTTGGTATACATCACTTCTACTACATACAAACCACATTCACTAAGCAAATTTATCTATACTTAACCATCATCACAGTGCCGAAAACCAAAACATCAGAATTAAGAAAAAAACAAGACACAGCAAAAAATGAATGCTTCTGAGGCATTTAAATCAAGGAGTATGAAGAGCATGCTCGGAGATCATGTGCTTAGAAATGGGTTGTCTGGACGAACATCTAATCAAACAAGCAACTCAAACATGAAGGCATTGCCTGCACCTACCGGCAACATTGCTAAAAAATCTATAACTCTAAGGAACAACAAAGTTGAATCAGTATTCAGCACAATGAACAAGCTTGGTAAGCTACCATGAATACATTTATTTTTCTATCATGAATAAAATTATCCTAGAAACATTTTATTTGTATATTTTCGAAATTTGGGAGATTTACATTTTTCATTTGACTGATAATGACAGTGAAAGGAAGGCTGAGATTAGGAGCTGATCAAGTGTTCAGGAGAATATTTAGTGTTAGAGAAGGAGAGCAGCTATTGACAGCTTCCAGATGCTGTTTATCCACCACAGCTGGTCCTATCACAGGCCGTCTCTTCATCACGACTGACAAGGTTGCATTTTGCAGTGACAGGGCCATTGCTAAAGTCTCAACTCCATCAGGAGAATCACTGAGGTTCCATTACAAGGTTGTCATTCCACTCAGGAAGATTCGAAGATTTTATCAGAGCGAAAACATGAAGAAGCCATCACAGAAGTATTTACAACTTGTAACAACAGACGACTTTGAATTCTGGTTTATGGGGTTCGTCAAGTACACTAAAATGTTCAAATGCTTACAACAAGCAGTCACTAAAGCTTGAAATTTGCCACCCCGAGTGATAGTTTTAGGCGGAATCAACAGAAAACGATCTGTTTTCTCACATTACTAGCTAGGATGTATATGTCTGTATATAGATGTAGTTCTTGGTCAACTCTATGTTTGCTTATAGAATGAAACATTTCCTTGCTCGTCTGTCTCTAAATTTCTGATCTTACAGTTACAATTCAAGATTAAAACTGCATTTCAATCATTGCTAGTGATTAACCCTCATTGCTTACTAGTCACTACTAAGAACCGACTTTCACAAACTTTCAGATTCAATGGAAATCACTGAACTACACGTACTTAAACACAAAACGTGATATAAACAGTTCTTATAAAGTTATTACATTTGAGAGCAGAAAGTGTCAGATTGATGAGTTTATGTAGCTTAACGAAGACCACCTTTATTTGAGAGGGGGTATTTACCAGCTTAAAACAGCAACAAATTTCCACATTTCCCGATCGATGAGTTCAAATTATCATGATGCAGTACAGGAACAAAGTTCCACATTTCCTACAAAATTTAGAAGTTGAAAATTATAAATTTCACTCCACAAGAATTTCAAGATGATGATGATAAAGTTAGCACTGCTGAGTCAAAAGGTTTTACGGCTTAAAGATGACACACCAACTAACTTATTAACTAACATGGGCATGGATTACTATATCTGTTCACTGCCACAAACAAACAAGGCAATTTTGATCAGCAGAAAAGATGCTTTGCGATAATCTTGGGAACTTTGTTATATAGGGACTTGCCTCACATGACATGTTCCTAGGACTGGACTTTCTTTCCACATAGTGCGTGCATCAGCTCTCATATTTTTCAAATGTCAGATGACATGTTCGAAATAAAGTAGAGTTAAGTAACAAAGGCACTAGCATATCATGTTCAAGGCAAAGTAGCCTCAACCAGCTCACCAAGAGTTAAGTGACAAAGGCACTAGATTTCCATTGTCTCAGACAGTTATTTAAAGGCACAAGAAAAGGATTCAGATCATTGCTGTGCTAGTCAGGTAGACATTCATAAAGTTCAGTATTTCAACTGCCGCATATCAGGAATTTTAATCGAAAACATGGAAAATAACAGATTACAAGAACATGCAAAAAAGTGAATAGTGTGGTAAGCTCAATGTCATCTAGCACTAGATCTCCATTGTCTCAGACAGTGGTTTAAAAGGTCCTAAATTTACTCCTGTTTACTTTGAACTGCTAATTTTTATTTCTATCATTTTAGAAGAAACCTGTTATATTACATTATTACACGTAGATATTTACTCAAAATTGGTTCATTGCTTACACATTCATAAAGTTCAGAAGTTCTACTGCTTTTAAAGGAAAAACATGCAAATTAAAAGCCAGATTACAAGAACATGCAGAAAAGTGAAAAAGAGTGATTTTAAAACTGAATGATTTTGTAAGATCCATGTCATTTAGCACTAGATTTCCCTTGCAGAAAGATGAGGCCAGGCAGTTATTTAAAAGTTCATAAATTTCCTGTTAAACTCTGATCTGCTGACTTCGATATTTTTAAGAAGAAACATGTTGTATCACACGTAGATTCATTACCAGATAAGGCTGATTTGTGCAGTAAGGAGATTGTATAATCCAACTTTTTGAAAAGAAAACACAGAAAGTTACATTGCCAACTCAAAAGCTTCAATTCTTACATAAGAATTCCACCATATTTCGTTTAATTTTGAATATCTAAATTGATTTCCGTTATTTCTACACAAATCAAGCAACATGGGTCAACTTACTAGGTAAGAAACCTTGTTTGGTTGGCCATCTTAGTACTTGGTTTTCCTTTTGCTGAGCTATGGATGACTCATACATCAAAAAAGTTGACATCGAATGCACCAACCAAAACACATGACCTCTTCCCTATATATACCTCTCCTTGGCGTACGTTATTTGCACTACCAACCACCTTCACTAAGCAATCTTATCCATACTTATTATCCGTCATCAGATCACACTGCTCTTAAGGAGAATAGAAAATCAAGAGAAAACCAGACACCGCGAAAATGGATGTTTCTAAGGCATTTAAATCAAGGAGTATGAAGAGCATGCTTGGAGATCATGTTCTTAGGAATGGGTTATCGAGACTAACATATGATCAAACAAGCAACGCAAATGTTAAGCTATTGCCTGCACCATCAGGCAACATTGCTAACAATTCTCTAACTTTAAGGCACAACAAAGTCGAATCAGTATTCAGCACAATGAACAAGCTTGGTATGTCTAATTCCCTTGCTTATTTTCTATCTCTTTAGATCAGAAGTGTACAAGTTACAATTTACTTTGCAAATTTTCGAGTATTGTGAAATTTATATTTTGTTCTTTGAATACGACAGTGAAAAGAAAGCTGAGATTAGGAGCTGATGCAGTGTTCAGGGGACTATTTAGTGTAAGGGAAGGAGAGAAGCTGTTAAGGGCTTCCAAATGCAGTTTATCTACCACAGCTGGTCCAATTGCAGGCCGTCTCTTCATCTCGACAGACAAGGTTGCATTCTGCAGTGACAGGGCCATTGCAAAAGTCTCATCTCCAACAGGAGAATCACTCAGATTTCATTACAAGGTAGTGATTCCTCTTAGGAAGATTCAGCGATTTAACCAAAGCGAAAACATGAAGAAGCCATCGCAGAAGTATCTGCAAGTACGAACAAAAGACGGATTTGAATTCTGGTTTATGGGGTTTGTTAGTCACACGAAAATTTTCAAGTGCTTAACTCAAGCAGTAACCGGAGCTTAGAATTTTGCACCGGCCTCAAGCAATAGTTAGTCTTAGTTGGAAGCAACACGAAACATTCTGGCTTTCATAATACGGAGTACTACTTATACTAGCTAGGATTAATGTATATATAGATAGATGAATATCATGGCCAGCTCTATGTTGTCTTTCGAAAGGAACAATTGGTTTTTACATCACTTGCTTCTGTACATGTTTAGAACGGAAGAAATTAAATGTGTTCTAACTTGTTTGTAAACTAAAATTTCTGATACGAGTGTTACTTTTCAAAGTGAAAACTGCAATTGAGCTTGCTTTAACCCGCGAATGAAGATGTTCTGATATTATAAGAAATTGTTATAGGTTGTTGATTGCTTGTCTTGATTATTGCCGATGATACAGGTATGTATACCGAGATACAGAGTTGCCCTAGCCGATCCCAATGGTTTAACCTATTAGGTGACTAAAGAGTAAAATGTGACATATCCTATAAACCTAGGAGTTGAGCAAGATCCAAGAAAACCAAATTCAAGTATGAAGATGATAATAAAGTTAGGTAAAAAAGATGAGTATTTGATTTCAAACCTTATATCCTGATATATAAAACCTGGACTTATATTGATATTTGATAATACTATGCTACATATACATTAGCTGATGGAATTGGCAATCAATAATAATAATCGTTTCACACGCAAATACTCGGCAAACAGTAGAGGAAAAAAAGGGCGTAGAAAGAGATAATACCTCGGGTTCCATAAAACTACGTTTACAAAACACTCGCTCATGGGGCGTCTTCAAAGTTTGCAATGTGCACATATCTATCGTGAAGCCAATCCAGCGGCCGACTGGGTTGCTAGCTAGGGACATAGTGTACAATCCTTGATGCTCAGGACACCCAGGAGGGGGGCCTAATGTGTGATTGTTTATTGTTCTTACCTTTTAACAACAACAACCAAGCCTTATTCCCAAAATGATTTGGGGTCGGCTAACATGAATCGTCATCCAGTAACCGTTCTGTGAACGCCAAAAAATTTCGAAAACGTTGTAAACCTTTTAGAAGTATTTAAACACTTTCAAAGGAAATTTAGAAAAGTCGTCAAAATAAATAAAAAGGTTAAAAAAAAAAAAAAAAAAAAAAAAAAAAATTGCCAAAAAACATATGAATTTTGAACACAAGTTAAAAAGTTTTGGAAAAAATAGTTGGAAAAACCAAACAAAAAATCAAAAGGGGTCAGAATAAGTCCTCCACATGAATAGAGTCTCGCCACCCTGCCCTATCCAACAACATACTCTCTTCAAGTCCTAGGAAGCTCATATCACTTCTAATCACCCTCGTCCAAGTCATCTTGGGTCTTCCCCGACCCCTACTAATATTATCACTTCTCCACCCTTCTACTCTTCTAACCGGCGCGTCACTAGGCCTCCTCTTCACGTGGCCATACCAGCTCAGTCGGTTCTCCATCATCTTATCCCCTATGGGTGCAATCCCTACTTTCTCCCTAATAACTTCATTTCTCAACCGATCACGTCTTGTATGTCCACACATCCATCGTAACATGCGCATCTCCGTCACACTCATCTTATGAACGTGACACTGTTTCACGGCCCAACATTCAGTGCCATATAACAGTGTCGGCCTAATTGCCGTTCGATAAAACTTACCCTTTAACTTATTGGGCATTCCTCGATCACACAGAAGTCCCGTGGCATTCTTCCACTTCAACCAACCTGATTTGATCCTATGAGCCACATCTCCATCCAATTCTCCATCCTTTTGAAGAATCGATCCCAAATATCGGAAAAAATCTGATCCCTGGACAGTCTTTCCATCCAGCCTGATTGTCCCCGTCTCCGTTTGCCTAATGCCGCTGAACTTACACTTCAAATACTCGGTCTTGCTCCGACTCAACCGAAACCATCGGGACTCCAAAGTGTGCCTCCATAACTCCAACCTCCTCTCCAAATCCTCTTTCGTCTCTGAGATCAACACTATATCATATGCAAACATCATGCACCATGGTATATCATCCTGGATTGACCTCGTCAATTCGTCCATAACTATAGCAAAGAGAAACGGGCTAAGTGCAGACCCTTGGTGCACTCCAATTGTAATAGGGAACTCTTCTGACTTCCCTACACTAGTCCGCACACTCGTGCTAGCTCCCTCATACATGTCCTTAATAATGTCAATATATTTTTGCGGAACTCCTTTCTTAGTTAGAGCCCACCAAAGCACATCCCTTGGTACCTTGTCATACGCCTTCTCCAAATCAATAAACACCATATGTAGATCCTTCTTCCTAGCCCGATAAATTTCCATTGTCTGTCTTATGAGATGAATTGCCTCCATAGTTGACCTCCCCGGCATAAATCCAAATTGGTTCTCTGATATCTTCACACTCCTTCTTAATCTATGCTCAATCACCCGTTCCCAAAGTTTCATTGTTCTTACCTTTCATAAAAAAAAAAAAAAAAATCAATCTAAATTAAGACATCAATTAATTTGATCAGAATTTGCGGAGTTCTCAACTTATATTATTACAGTTACAATTCAAGGATAAAACTGCAATGGATTTTAGTTTGACTACAATGCCACATTTCAATCACTGCTAAAAAAAATGATGGATTGCTCCCTACTATGAACCCGCTTAATTAGACAAACTCACTTTGATGTTATCTAGCTAGTTGCATATAATCATCAGGAACCAGGTTTGCTTAGCCTACACGACCAAGTTTCATATTATGGTGACTGCAGTTAGATATATATAATGCACTATAATGCAGTATAATGTCATAACCCTATATCGTATTATTACATGAGCGAATTTATGCTGCTCAATGAAGACCACCTTTGAGACGGTCTATTTATCAGTTTCTAGTGTAGACGAATGTGAGCTAGCTTAACACCACGTAGCTAAGAGAATGAAAATGTCAAGATGCAGGAAACAGGAAACAGGAACAAAATCTAGAAAGTTGAACATGGAAAAGTATAAATTTCACCCAACAAGAATTTCAAGATGATGATAAAGTTAGCACTGCTGACTCAAAAGGTTTTACGGCTTAAAGATAACATCATGATACACCACCTATCTTAACTAACATGGGCATGTATTACTATATCTGTTAACTACCACAAACAAACAAGGCAAATTTGAACAGCAGAAAAGATCCTTTGCATTCTTCTTTCCATGTTTTATCCAAAAAAATTTAAGGAGGAATTGAAGAAGAATCACTGAACTTTAATCTAGGGACCTTTGTTATACAGGGGCTTGCCTCACATGACATGTTCCAAGTGAAAGGCCAAACACATGTATAGCCTTATAGGGTGATTGTCTTTAGTTATTTTCTTGTCTGCGGATTGAAACTCAATTAACCCCCTATTCAAAGTGAAAGAAGATCGGAAGCTCAGACTACTAGATTTTCTTTCGATATAATGCTTGCATCAGCTCTCATATTATCCAAGATGTCAGATGACCACATCATACAGTTAAGAAACAAAGGCGCTCTTTTGCTTAGACAATAATGGATTTGGCAAAACATGTGCAGAGCTAGACATTCATAAAGTTCTAAATTCAATTGCCGCCGCATATCATGAATTTAAAACGAAAACAAGAACATGCAAAAAAGTATAAAGTGTGGTAAGCTCAATGTCATTTAGCAGTAGATTTGCCTTGTCAGAAATATACTTTGATCTACTAGTTTGATTTTTTAAGAAGGAACCTGCTGTATCACACGTAGATTTCATTACTAGATAAGGCTGATTTGTGCAATTAAAAGATTTTATAATCCAACTTTCTGAAAAGAAACATCAGAAGTTAAGGTCACACTGCCGAATCAAAAGATTCAATTCTTACATATGAATTCCACCATATTTCAGTTATATCTTTACAAATCAATTCAAGCAACATGGGTCAACTTACTAGGTAAGAAATCTTGTTTGGTTGGCCATCTTATGTACTTGGTTTTCCTTTTGCTGAGCCATGGATGACTCATACATCGAAAAAAGTTGAGATCGAATGCACCAACCAAAACACATGACCTCTTCCCTATATATACCTCTCCTTGGCGTACGCTATTTCCACTACCAACTTAAGCAATCTTATCCATACTTCTTATCCGTCATCAGATCACACTGCTCTTAAGGAGAATAGCAAATCAAGAGAAACCAGACACCGCGAAAATGAATGTTTCTGACGCATTTAAATCAAGGAGTATGAAGAGCATGCTTGGAGATCATGTTCTTAGAAATGGGTTATCGAGACTAACATATGATCAAACAAGCAACGCAAACGTGAAGTTATTGCCTGCTCCATCAGGCAACATTGCTACAACTACTTTGAGTTTAAGGCACAACAAAGCGGAATCAGTATTCAGCACAATGAACAAGCTCGGTATGTCTAATTCCCTTGCTTAATGTCTATCTCTTAAGATCAGAAGTGTACAAAGTTACATTTTACTTTGCAAAATTTCGAGTATTGTGAGATTTATATTTTGTTTCTTTGAATATTGACAGTGAGAAGAAAGCCGAGACTAGGAGCTGATGCTGTGTTCAGGGGACTTTTTAGTGTCAGAGAAGGAGAGAAGCTGTTGAGAGCTTCTAAATGCAGTTTATTTACCACAGCTGGTCCAATTGCAGGCCGTCTCTTCATCTCGACAGACAAAGTTGCATTCTGCAGTGACAGGGCCATTACGAAAGTCTCAACTCCTAATGGAGATTCACTAAGATTCCATTACAAGATTGTGATTCCACTCAGGAAGATTCAGAGATTTAATCAAAGCGAGAACATGAAGAAGCCATCGCAGAAGTATCTGCAAGTACTAACAAAAGACGGATTTGAATTTTGGTTTATGGGATTCGTCAGTCACACGAAAATTTTTAAGTGCTTAACTGAAGCAGTCACCGAAACTTAGAATTTTGCACCTCAAATGATAGTTATATACTTAGTCTTAGTTGGAAACATTCTGGCTTTCACAATACCAGCTAGGATGAATGTGCATAAAGTCATATAGGCACTGTACAAGTTTAGAACAGAACAAATGTTTCCTAAGTTGTCTGGAAACTAAGTTTTCTAGTTCTAGGGTGAAAACGGCAACTGAACTGAACAATTACTAGTTTCAGTGAATACAATCAGGAACAATTTGCGATGCAAGCTTGCTTAAAAACTCGAATGAACAAAGATGTTCCGATGAACTAAAGAGTAAAATGTCACACTTATTGTGACATATCATGATATATATAATTAATAGAATTATAACGTGCACAATATTGGAAAACTCATAAACTCAATATAATTACGTAAATAACTTGCTTACAAAGACCTTAGGGTAACACCCTTATTTATACTAATAAGTGACTTGACCCTTACGAAACCTATCTCGTAACATATTCCTAAAACACATATTCTACTATATCGTATTCCTAAACACATAATATTCCTTAACCGGAATTCTCCGGAATACTCCATAATACTCTATTACCCCCCCTCAAACTCATGATAATTTGACTAAAATTACAATGAGTTTGCCAAAACGATAAGGAAATAAACAAAATAACGCCATCGAGATCTTCAAATCTTCTAATCTGGCACGTTGATTGTCGTCGTCGCAAAATACCATTCTTCTCGAACCCACTCGAACGTCATCCAAAGAACACTCATAAAGTCCCGAAAATCACGACGAATCGCCAATAATCAACTTCACCACTAAACGCCAGATACAAGGGAACCATGAATTACCATGGTCTCACAAATCATGAAGCGACCATTACCAGCTTCATCTAAAAAGAACCAAAAATAAATACCATGAATAAACATGGTCTCAAAACGTGAAGTCGCCATATTAACTTCACCTGAAAATACCAGACATGACTGGTAGGGGCACTCCCCCATTCCTTGATCGGCCTAAAATCGTCACACAAAATCTCAATATCTCAAAACATGTTCTCGGTAGAACCCGAATCACAACAAACGTATCTCCGATCTAATGAACACGCACCAACACAATATGCAAAAGATCCGTAAAACCCAAATAAATAACAAATCCCATCATTAATCAGCAGTATCATACTATCATACCCATTAAATTACACCATGTTTCACGCACAGCACCTTGAATATGCTACTATACGTACAACACAACATCTACCGCGGCGGACAAAGACGACAACGCAAGTACCACACCACTCAAGTTGATCAACACCGAAACATTATTCTCCATAATTCCAATAATACGAAACTCTCGATTAATCAGTACCAAATCATCTCGACATCATAACAACCCAAATACCATACCAAATGAAAGGGGGGCTTTATTCAAACACAAATAAACTAAAAACATAACATAAGACTCTTAAATAAAATCGAACAACAAAACCCTAAATATTAGAACACGAACAATGAAATCCGACGAACTACAAAATCCCGATGAACAACGAAATCCCGCCGGCCAACGAAATCCCGCCGGCAGGCAGTGTAGATCCCATGCCCACCGGCAGTCAGCGGAAGCACCTTTTAGAGTCCTCTAGGAAAGAGGCTCTGATACCATAATAGAATTATAACGAACGTGTTTGGGAATCTCATAAACTCAATATAATTACGTAAATAACTTGCTTACAAACACCTTAGGTAACACCCTTATTTATACTAATAAGTGACTTGACCCTTACGAAACCTATCTCGTAACATATTCCTAAAACACATATCCTACTATATCGTATTCCTAAACACATAATATTCCTTAACCGGAATTCTCCGGAATACTCCATAATACTCTATTAATAATCTGGACTGAACTTGAGAATATTGCGCTACAAATATGTTTATCAGCTGTTGGAATAGGCAAAATAAAAAATCATGTCACACGCAAATACTCGGCAAACAGAAGAGGAGAAGATGAAGAAGATACCTCTCTTTCATACTTTTCCCGCAACTTTAACGCCTCTTACTCATACTTTGCTCTCTAATCCTCCCATTATTGATTACTTCCATCTCTCCCTTTGCCCGAAATAATTAGACTTTTAAATGACTCCGTTCAACGAAAAGTAATTTGAATTTTAACTAAACTGGGGGTGAAAACTTAGGAGCTTTCCAATAAGTGGTCACAACTCACACGCTATAATGGATATATAAGTAACGAAAAAGTTATAGGTCTTTGAAGTTGAACTGTCGGGACAATTGTGCATGACTCGTGCCAAGTTCGCACGACTCGTGAAAAAGATGATTTCGGGGGCTGATTGGAGAACAGCACGACTCGTGCTTGTTGACTTCTAAATGATGTTTAAAACCGGAAACTGTGAGATTCTTGTTTAGTGATTACCCGGCTAATATTGATTAAAACTGTTTCACCGCGGAATTGTCTAGTATTGTTTGGGAGATTTCACTATGGAAGTAGGACTACTGATTGTAATTAGAAAGACTACGACAGCCTTATCAAGATAAGTAATATTTGCGTTGCATAATCTCCCCTACTCTATGTTTGATTGACTTGCTATGTAAATTATACGTCCATAGATTCACATTTAGGCGGGAAATCTACCCTAGACCTTTAGTTGATTGATTTCACCCTTTTCAACCCGTTAGTTGTTAGCAGTGGCGGAGTCACATAAAAGTTGGAGTGGGCCGAAACTCATTTATTGGAGTTGGGGTGGGCCAAATGCTATGATTTACGAATTGTTGTTCGTCTTACAGTAAAAATACGCAAAAAGATTCCGATCGTCGCAAACCTGGGGCAGGCCGTAGCCAGGGTAAGCCCCCCCTTGGCTCTGCCCCTGGTTGTTAGCCTTAATTAGTTGATAATCACCAACTCATATCGACCATTATCGTAATTGACTTCATAATCTTTTAGACCACCTCGACATCAAATTTACCTCGCTTGCAGTTAATTAAACTAAACTCGTTAAAAAAATATTCTAAATACTTACAACAAGAAGTCAGCATAGCTTAAAATTTGTTCACCTCATGTGATAGTTGTAGCTGAATGCGACGGAGAAATTCCTAGCAGTTACTTAGTCATCACTTTTCAGAACAACCAACATGCGACGAACTTACTGATGAAGATATAATCCGGCCTGTCTGTTGACGGTTGGTCGGCCGTTCTGTTTTTCTTCTTTTGCTGAGACATGAATGACTCGGCTCATCCATGCATCTTTACATTATTCCATCGCAATTTTCATTGTGCTACTGTAGTCCCCGTCCCTCCTACATGCAATGTAAGATTGAATAATTATCCACATTATATAAGCTGTCCAACTGTTATTGTTCAAAGAGCTAAAACTAAGGTATATACATACTAGGCATGATTTCGATAAGTAAAGGAAGATTAACAACGATTTGTTTCAGATTATCAGAAAATGCAGAAAAGTGCAGATTACTGATCGATATTCAAATAAATGACTTGGTAACCTCAGTGACATTAAGCCCTAGACTTCCCTTGTCAGAAAAATGAGCTAGGCATGTACTGATTTAAAAGCTCACCCTTTAGTTTTCCTGTTTACTTTACTCTGCTAACCTTTGATATTAAAAAAATGTTTACCAAGAGTAGATTTATAAGTAAATAACCGTGAAATAGTTAGAAAGGACCTTTTAAATTCCGACTTTTGGAAAAGACATCACAAAGTTACATATCCAACTCAAAAGCTTCAATTCCTACATATGAATGCATAAAAAAAACCTGACCTCAGCTTCTGATTTCGGCTAACTCAACTGCCTATCTAAGATAGTCTAATAGACTAGTTTGCCGATATTTTAACATGAATCAGAATTAAAATCAATCATTGCTTTACAAATGCAAGCAACATGGGTCAAATTGGGTAAAAGATCTTGTCTGGTGGCCTTGGTTTCCTTGAGCTGAGCCATGGATGACTCAGATGACCCACGGATGACTCATACGTCGAAAAGGTAGAGAATTCTCCCACCAAAACACATGACCTCCTTCCTATATATACCTCTACTTGGCATACATCAATTCTACTACCAACCACCTTCACTAAGGAATATTATCCACACTTATTATCCGTCATCAGATCACACTGCTCTTAAGGAGAAAAGCAAAACAAGAGAAAACTTGATTGGATTTGGCTTGAAGAAGTGAGATGTTTTTTTTTTCCCGAAAGATTTGCGGACCATGTTACTCAAACTTTATCAAGGGTAGTGTAAAGTACCCATAAAATCCATCAGCCACCGATGTAATTTGCGCAATATACAACAAAGGCCGGTGTGATAAAGTCCGAATATGACTTCGAACGGTGTAATATTACACAGTGTACAACAGACATGGGTGTTCCACTAGTAATAATACAATAAAGGCCGATGTGATAAGGTACCGAATATGACTTCGGACGTTGTACACAATGTACAACGGACATAGGTGCATTAGTAATATCGATTTATCCTAAAGAAAATTGAGATATTGTCTTAGTGTTAAAATTCGAATGTTGACAAAAACAAAAACTGTCAACCACCATACCCATGAAGGAATTTAAAATAAAAACGACCTAGGGGAACCATGACACGACCAGATTACCACTAATCCAACTGTGATATACCATACTTTAATGGTCTAGTTAATTGATAAACATGAAATTACTTGCATCTGTGTTTACTACACAACAACCACTTGTGTGCCCAATGCGTGCTTTGCATTTATTTGGTCTGCAATTCAATTCACTTTTCTTACCTGTGCATCAGTGCATGCATGCTCGGCAACCATTCACCTTGGCATTTCTTTTGGCTGCAGAGTATGTTAGTCCACATATTTCCAATCCAGAGTCTCTGACCAAACCATGTCTGAATGCCTCAATGACTGTGGGAACGTCACATCGAGGGATCGATATATTTTCGTTGTTAAAGCGATAAAGGAAATCCCTAAGGGTTTCACTTTGTCTTTGAACCACTCGATATAGATCACTAGTCCTCTTGATCGGCTTCCGGCTGCTGGCAAACTGCTGGTTGAATGCAGTTTCCAACTCGGCCCAGGAGAAGATGCAACCATTGGGAAGGTTGCTAAACCAGGTGAGCGCAGGACCCCTCAACGTCTGGCCAAGACCTCGACACATGGCCGCATCCTCGTCCTCCTCTATGATTGGCTGGGTTTTCATGAAGGTCTTGTACCATCGGATATGCTCCTCAGGATCCGAGGTCCCTTCATAAATGGAGTTGTCAGGGCACCGAGGGATCTTTGGGATGATCCTGATGGCGATATGCCGGGCAAATGGTGAGTCCCGATGCGAGTCAGGGGCAGCTGGCTTGATTGGGGGGACCACTCCCGGCAATCTGACAACCTGTTGGCGTACACCTTGTATCTCATGTCGAAGAGATGAAAACATAGGATTAATTTCCGCCATGATATTCGAAAGTAAAGATCTACCTGTGTTCCGGTTGGTCCTGATTCAAATGCAATTGCTCATCTCGAGGGGTAGATCGGATGATTGTGACTCCTTGGGGAGTCTCTTGATTTGCCCAGACCCCGTCTGTTCAAATCCGATGCCCCCTATATGTTATAGTCTGAGCAGGAGACTCATCTTGAACAGAAGGGTCCAGATCAATGCTCCCCATGGCGGGTATTTCGGAGATGTTTCTTTACCTTGACGACTTGGAACCTCCGGCTCCGGATTGAGAAGTCTCGAGCAAGGCGTTGGCCCTAGCCAACTCTCTCTCCAGCTTACCATACTTCCTCTGCTGCTCAGCACACTGAGCCCTGGACTTCTTCAAGCGTGAAAGAACTTCAGAAAGCGGTCCTTATGGTGTATTTGCCGCGTTGGCGTCTTCGTACATAACGGCTCTGGTCTCCGGGGTTCGGGGTGACTCATTTCCGGTGGCTGACATGGTCATAACAGCTTTAAGTTTTCAAATAGACAGCCCCACGGTGGGCGCCAAATTGTTTTGGTCAAAAACTACTCGTCTATCGAATCGGATTGATTGGTTGATTTATCTACTTGATCGTGCTATTATCCTAAGAACTACCGACGTTGTTTGATTTGGACTTATAATGAAATGACAATAAATGAAAGAAATAAACAAAACAATAACACAAGGAGTTTTTGTACGTGGAAAACCCTCATTGTGAAGGAAAAACCACGGAGGGGAAGTCTGTGTCCCGCCAAGGATTGCACTATGGATGGGTGATGAATACAACTGGAAGTATTTTGCTATAGAATTTGTCTTAGGTAAATTCTGGAGTTGTTGCTTGTAAATGTGATGATGCCCCTCCGCTTGCTTCGTACTCTTCTTTTATAATGCAGCCGCTAGGGCTTCTAACGGCTTCCTCCACTTTTTTCTCCACGTTTGCAACTGCTCCTATATTCGCTCTTGATTGGGTCTCACATTATCTTCCACTCTACCATCCTCTAACGTCTCTCGTGGCCAGTACTTAGTCAACAAATCCCGTTCAGGTGCTTCTCAACCAACTCCACAATCCTTGCCTTGAATCTCGCTGCTGGGTAGTTAAATAACCCCTTCATTTTGACTCTGCTCTGAAGACGATTCACAATTCGGGTATCCGATACGCATCAAGTATCGGACCACACTGCTTCAACCCTTCAACCATCGAGCATTAGATATCTGACTGTCATCAAGAATCCTACATCGGGTAGAATTTTAGTGACCAAACAGCTGCATCTTGGGAGCTTGCTGGTTAAGACAAAAATGGCGACGCAGGATGGGGACGGGCGCACCCTGAAACTTTCTTCCTTGTATATTGCTGCAAGGTAATAAGAGCCATATCCTTCTATTGACTATGCCCATGATGCGTTATGTGAAACTTCTTCATTATGAACCTTTTAAGCGATTTAGTTGTTTGGTATACTTCTCTTCCTTGATCCACGATATTCTCTCTCTACTATTTGTTTTCTGCTAGACTTATCAGTTACGACTTACGAGTATGATCAGAACTTCTCTTTACTTTGTTAGGTGTTCTCTCCCGTGTGTTTGATGCTTTAGCAGTTCAAAGGTGGTCATTAGCCATTCCATTATTTGGGGTCAGTGAACATAGCCCAGAGTTAGTATGGCTACTACTAAAAATAACTATACTCTATGAGCGTTTATAGGCAGCTTCATACTCCAGTGAGGCTTCCCCATTATGCTCTTTTCCTTCCGCAAATTTGTTTCTGTAGAGTGTGGGCTGAATATACGGTATGTAGGTGCTCCAACACACCCAAAGTTTCAGCCCCATTGGTCAAAGATTTTGTTTGACATTGTTTTGGGAGCCATTATCGGCTGAGATTGTGAATGGTTCATTGTTTTGTGACAAAGCCAAAACAAGAAAGAACCAAAAGGCTAATATGAATGAAAACATATTATGAGATAGAAACGTGTGCCTGAAACAAAATCAAAGTAATTAACTACAGAGTCGTCAATTGTGAGGCAAATTCTCAAATTTTTACCTAACGCCGCAACTTGATCAAGCATCAGGCTATTCTCCCAAACATTAGGTTGTTCAATGTCCGAGAATACGAGATAATGGTTAAAGCTCCACTTATCATATATGGTTGATCTCTCCCAGCAACGAACTGAGTACTTGAGGGAGTTGAGTGGAAATATACTAAAGCTAGCGGTTGTCTATACTATTACTAAATCCCTTTCAGTGAAGGAGCTCAAGTTAAAATGCATAGGCGGTCGTTTACTAATGTTTGGAAATCTCGCGAACCGCTCCTCCAATAGAATGTAGATTAATTGAATATACACTAACTGCTATATTTTAGTACAAGTATACGATAGAGAGATACTGTTTTAAATTCAGACTTATGAGCATTCATATACAACATTATGCTGGTTCCTCAAATTCGGATGTTAATTTCTTTCACCTACTGACCTATTGTTTACTTGCAGGGCTAAGAAAAGTTGCACCCGCAGATTCTGGAGAGAGGTCGCTATGCCCTGATAGTTATGGAACATGCCGCCCTGATATAAATGGATGTAGAGTATATGAAGTCGTGATGATGAAGCAACCAGCATCAGCAGCACTACAAGTATACTCCGGCAGCAGCAGAGCAAGCTCAGTAGCATTAGCTAGGCAGTTACAGGTCACTATCATAGGTGACGTTAGCATACCAGAATTTAGAATTCTGTTATGAAGCAGTTACCAATTTGTACTATAAATACTTGAGATGTAATTCATTCCAATTAACTGATTCATAATCAATAAAAATGTTTCTTACACAATTATCAAATTCTCTCTTTTAATATGGTATCAGCCTAAATGATCCAAATCTTCCGCATTAAGCTAACTTTTTCGTGAAGAAATTCAGTTACACAGCTGATTTTCACACAAACTTAGTGCAAGAATCAGTCAAATTCTCGCTGATTCAGCTCACATCCTTTGCAAATCTTCCTTCTTTCTTTGAAAGCTTCTCCTAGAATCTACTCAAAACAGATTCAAGAGGCAGAATTTTCATCCGAAATCAGTTCAATTCAGCTGATTTCTTCCAAAAGAAGCCGAAAATCAGTACAACACTTGCTGATTACGCTTCTCCTCATTGTTCACTGAAAAATCACAGTGAATTTGGAACTGTTTCTGTGAATTTGCAAAGAAGCAGTTCAATTTTCAGCAAATTTCATTTCAACCAGTGGAATTTGTCAGAAAAACAACCGATTTGGCCTCGCAAATCAGTCGCTGCAAGAATTCCGTGGTTTTTCAGCTGAAATCTGCTCTTTTTCAGCATAAATTGTTGGATTCAGTGTTTTTGACCTTGCATTTGTTACGATTGATCAATCGTCAGTGAATTTGCTACTGATTGATCAAAGTTTGACTGAAAACAGACAAATTGGTCAAGTTTTGGATTGGTGTCAGTGTCAATCTTCTGCAGGAAGTTTCCTTTCTTACTGTGAATCAACAAGATGGTTGATGCAACTTCAACACATGGTAGCCGGAATTCGGCATCCTATTCCTACAGAGATCCCTATTTTTTTACTAATGGTGATCAAACAATTACAAAGATTGTTGTAGAAGACTTCAATGGCGCAAACTTTGTTACTTGGACACGCCATGTCAAATTGTTTCTCAATTCGAAGAACAAACTTGGTTTCGTCAATGGGAAGCTAGCTAGACCTGCAGAATCAAATGAACATTACTATGACTGGATGAGGGTTAACTATACACTGCTATGGTGGCTTATTCATTCTATGATTCCTGCTATTGCCAACCATATAGGATTTGCAACAACTTCAAATCAAGTTTGGGATGAGTTACATGAGAGGTATGGTCAAACTCTATGCTCCATTTCTGTTCCAATTGAAGCAAGAATTGTATGTAATTTCTCAAGGCAATAATACTCTAGCTGCATATTATGGTGAATTGAATTCTGTGTGGCAAAATATCAGTAGTCTAGATCCAATCCCTGTTTGCGACTGTGGTGTATTGTCTCAATGCTCCTGTCAAGTTTTAAAGAGGATTGTTGATCGTGATGATCGGGATAAATTGCTGCAATTTTTGCATGGTTTGAAGCCTGAGTATTCGAATGTCAGAGATCAGATTCTAGCCACTAATCCCCTTTCCAAGCTGAATCAGGCTTACTTTAACTTGCAAAAGCTTGAATCTCAGACTAAACCACTGCATCTGATTCCTGATAACATGGCCATGGCATCTACAAATGGTTTTAAGGGTTCTTTCAGACCAAATTATGGCCAACCTGTTGTAAATCAGCCACAGCTTGAGAATTCCTACAATAGGGATGCTAAAAGACCTAAGCAAGACAAGCAGGGTAAGAAATCAGAATGTATTCATTGTGATAAGCCAGGGCACAAAACCAAGGACTGTTTCAAGGTTGTAGGTTATCCTACTTGGTGGAGAGGGGCTAAGCCAATGCTTGGAGAGCAGAAAATGGCAGCCAACTCAGCTAGCTCCACACTTGCACAGGGCATTCCCAACACCAACATTGGCAGAATCTTCTATGGAGCAAATCCTCCAGTTAATCCTCCTGTATATGTTAATGATCAAGCAACTGGCAACTACATCAGGGTTGATTAGACTGTGGTCGACCAGGTTTATAAGCAACTCCAGCAACCGCAGGGATCTCAGCAGACAAGAAATGTATCTTCTGTAGGAATTTCAAGTTCTTATAATCCTGATTCTCATATCATGGCAGGTATGATCACTGCTCTATCTTCATCATATAATTCATGTTGGTTGCTAGACTCTGGTGTCTCAGATCACATGTGCTATGATTTATCCATGTTCACCACTATTCAGATCTTACAAACTCCCATTAAAGTGACTGTTCCTGATGGTTCACATGCATATGTCAAGCAAATTGGAAGTGTCAGTCTCACTCCTAAAATATCTCTGAAGAATGTCTTCTATATACGTGGTTTTAAACACAATCTGCTTTCTATTGGAAGACTTATAGATGATAATGGACTGACTGTCACTTTTACTGCATCTGGATGCCATATTCAGGGCCATACACCTGATACTTCTTCGAGCATTGGTGCAAGATCTGCTGGGTTATATGTCTTTCATCATAACAATAGTCCATCTAGTTCTGCTTTTGTCAATAAGACTGCTGTAATTGCTAATGTATCTAGAAAACCTCCTGATTTTCTCTTACACACGAGGCTTGGCCATGGATCTTTACGCAAGCTTAAGCATGTAACATATGTTTTTGATAATGATAATAAAATTATTGCTGATTGTAAAATTTGCATCTTAGCCAAGCATCACAAGCTTCCTTTTTATTCAAGTGATTCTATTGCTGTCAAACCATTTGATTTAATCCAAATTGATCTCTGGGGGCCATATAGACTCAAATCTCTCACTGGTGCACCCTAATTTCTTACCATTCTGGATGACAACACTAAAACAACCTGGACCTAGCTTCATATCTTATGCACAAACTCAATTTGAGTCAAAGATCAAGATGTTGAGATCTGATAATGGAACTGAGATAAATCAAGCTGCATGTCATCAAATTTTTCTGGAACATGGCATTTTGCATCAGAAGAGTATTGCTGGATGCCCTCAACAAAATGATCGAGTTGAGAGGAAACATAGGCATCTTTTAGACACTGCTAGGGCACTACTTTTTCAGTCCAATTTGCCAAAGAAATTCTCGGGAGAGATTATTTTGGCACCCACTCACTTGATCAACATCTTACCAAGCTCAGTTCTTCACTGGAAACCACCTTTTGAGTTGTTAATGAAGAAACTACCAGAGTATGAGTATCTCAGAACAATTGGCTGCTTATGCTATGTTGCAGTTCATGAAAGTGACAAGTTTTCTCCTCGAGCAAGGAAATACATTCTATTAGGATATCCATTTGGTCAAAAAGGTTATAAACTTTATGAGTTATCTACAGGGAAGATTTTCAATAGCAGAGATGTTATTTTCAAGGAAGAATTTTTTCCCTATATGTCTGAATCTTTCTCTACAACTGCTCCTCAGCAGACATTCAGAAACCCTGGTGCAATGCCTGACACCTTTCTTGATGAAGATTATCAGCATGCTCAGACTATTATTCCAGAAATGTCCTATGAAGTACAGGAACCAGATGAGCCTGAAACTGACTCAGCTATTTCTGAAACTTCACTAACTCCAGCTGCAGCTGTTGATAATAACCCTGCAGTCATCAATGTTTCTGATCCTCCTGTCAGACCACTAAGAGTTCGAAAACCTCGTTCCAAACTTCAGGGTTTTCTTTTACATAACATTCCCAGTAGTATTCTACCATCTTCAGCAAATATGGTTCTGCAATCTGGTGATTTTTCAGATTATTCCACTACTTATCTTGCTTCTTTGGCTAAGGTCTTATCAAATCCTGAGCCTGCAACCTTCAAACAGGCTCAAAAAGATCCAAAGTGGATTGAAGCAATGGAGAAAGAACTTCAAGCCTTAGAAAGCAACAATACCTTGTGAGATTACTGATTTACCTACAAGAAAGCAAGCCATAGGTGCCAAATGGGTTTACAAGATCAAGTTTCGACCTGATGGCAGTGTTGAGAGGTATAAAGCAAGATTGGTTGCTAAGGGATACAATCAAATCAAAGGCAAGGACTACAAACATACCTTTTCTCCTGTGGCTAAGTTTACCACTATCAGATGCCTTATTGTTGTTGCTGCTGCTCAAAACTAGCCTCTCCACCAGTTGGACATAAATAATGCTTTCTTGCATGGTTTTTTGGATGAGGAAGTGTATATGAAATTTCCAGAAGGCAATGGAATATTGAATTGACAAAGTTCTTATTGGCACATGGCTTTTCCAGAACAAGATTATTCTTATTGTTGCAGGAAACAATACTGATCATATCATACAAATAAAAAAAGCTCTTGATCAATCCTTTGCAATAAAGGATCTGGGATTACTAAGATATTTTCTTGGCATTGAAGTTGCAAGATATTCTACTGACATTGTACCTAATCAGAGAAAATACATCTTGGACATCCTGCAACATATATATGCATATGGTTGACTACAAGCCTGCAAGTTTTCCATTTCCAAGGAATTTACACCTATCCACTGAATATGGTGAGCTACTAAC
This sequence comes from Spergularia bocconei, assembly GCA_963457585.1. Taxonomy (NCBI): domain Eukaryota; kingdom Viridiplantae; phylum Streptophyta; class Magnoliopsida; order Caryophyllales; family Caryophyllaceae; genus Spergularia; species Spergularia bocconei. Next base: position 1,181,987 of record OY734958.1, read on the forward strand.
TGACCCTGAGGTCTACAGAAGATTAGTTGGTCGACTTTTCTATCTAAACCTCACTCGACCAGACATCTCTTACAGTGTGCAGCAACTCAGCCAAGTCCTCAGCTGTCCCCGACTTCCTCATCTTCAAGCAGCAGACCTTGTTAGATATCTGAAAGGCACTTTGCATCTGGGGTTGTTTTATCCAGCAGACAACAATCTGAAGGTCAGCAGCTATTCTGATGCTCACTGGGGCTCCTGTCATTTCACAGGGAAGTCTCTCACTGGTTTTTGCATCTTCTTGGACTCCTCCTTGATCTCCTGGAAAACAAAGAAGCAAAAGACAATTTCCAAATCAAGTACAGAATCAGAATATCGATCAATGAGTCATACAACTGCAGAAATGGTCTGGCTATATGCTTTACTCTCTGATCTTGGCATCAGTCTGTCTCTACTTGTTCCCTTTTTTTGTTATAACAAGGCAGCCCAATACATCGCAGCCAACCCAGTGTTTAATGAGAGGACGAAACAGTTGAGGTTGGACTGTCACTATGTAAGGGAGAAGCTTGAAGAAGGATTTATGTACACTACTCATGTCCAATCCAAACTGCAGACTGCTGATATTTTTACTAAGGCTCTAGGAGCTGAGCAGCATCAATTCTTTGTTGACAAGCTTGGCTTGGTTGCATCTCCACCAAGTCCAGCTTGAGGGGGGGATGTAGAGTAAATGTTTATGGTATCTACTCACAAGCGTAAATGCTTGCCTTACCCCCTTGTATAAGCCATGAACCTTCCCTGTGCATTTTGTTCCTCCAAAAGTTTATTATGTCTTCCTAAAACAAATAATAAATTTGGATTTTGCTGGTATACCCTCCTTTCTATTTTTTGTCCAATTTTATCTTGCTTCTAACGACCAACCTACAAATGGCACAAGTGTGTGGTGTAGGATTTGTTTAGACAGAGAAGAAAGGACTCCGGTCTATCAGAGAAGCAATTGATTCATTATCTACGTTCATAGTGCAAAACGAGATGCCACTTAATTATACGCTAAGTTGAGTTCTATGTATAATATCGTTATTTTTCAAGAGAACTCGGGTTCATAGAACCGTTACGCTAAATTCTACGTACGAAACTGTTTTTTTGGAATCGATTGTTCAGAGTTAGATAATGAGAAACTTGCTTTTGAATTGTTCAAACTTTTTGGAATTGCACAAATGGTGTAGTTGGAGAACAGGGGCTTGTATATCTTTCTCTCGTTATTAAATCGGGTTTAAATCAAGTTGATATATGTACGAATTGGCTAGATCTCTCATTTTTATATAAATACCTGAGAGATCACAAGTTATAAGTTTACAACTAGCGGAATGTTTCATAATACTCTCTTCTTTTTTTTTTTTGTATGGCGTACAATGCAAGGTAGGAAATCACACTAATGTAATAGACAAACCCAACTTTGTTCTCTTCATGTTGTATGCCTATATGCTAGAGTTCGTCAAAACAAAGTCTTTCATGATCACAGAACTATAATCGACACATACATTACACTATCACTACCGCTCAATTACTAGAGTTAATGATGTTGGGGGAGCGCGCGCTCCAACGATTAGTAGCAGAAAATAAATTACTAACTGTTAGCTAGATATAAACATCTAGAACTGGTGCAACCATATAGACCAAAGTGGTCATAATCTAGTGAGGTAATTCATGACCTTAAACTTTTGAGTTTGACGATGTTCAACAATCAATCTCCATGCAGCCATGCAGGCCTATCAATGTAATGATACTCCTCCGGTGGATTCTCACGAATACTTCCTGACTCCTCTTTTATCCAGTTTCTTGTCAACTCGGACTTAAAATCGCGAAACATCCTTGCAGCTTGACTTAAGAGCCACTTCTTCTTTCTCACAGAAATTTCATATGTATCTCATATAACAACATATATCAAACCAATTCCATTTCCCCCAAATCAATCGAACTTTAAAATCGGACTAATTAAGAGAGAGAAAGAGATTTACCTGAGTTGATAATCGGAGAGGAGAGAGAAGAAGAGGCCGGCGACGGCGATGAGCGGCGATGTGTCGGGATGAGGAGAGAGAAAGTGTGGAGGGAGGGGGGAATGTCTCGCAGTAGAGAAATGAGGAAATGAAATGACGGTTTTTTTAGGGGAATTGAGTTGGGTTGATTTCAGCTTGGGTTGGAATTGGGCCAATTCCAATTCCAATTCCGTGGGCTTCCCAAACGCCAGAATTGGGCCAATTCCAGAATTGAATTCCAATTCTGGGTTGCCAAACATAGCGTAAGGGAAAAGTCTCGGACAATCAATATCCACTACCAGTTCATCCAATTGATCATTGTGCTCACTTAAATCAATTATGTCGAGTACCTAGTTGTGGAAACGGAGTTCCCGATCGTTCCCAATTAATAGCTAGCAAGAGAGATCAGCCCTACCAACTAGCCCTAATCGGTGGATAACAAAGACGCGCGCCTAAATTCAATCCAACGAAAGCATAAAGCAATAGAACGATAACAAATAGGATAGATAAGATCTAGACACACGCGGTTTCGATCTTCAATCAATATATCAATTCTCTTCTAAACCTTAGATCTATGATCAGCACGGAATTAAGATTTAATTTCTACTAGTGAATCAATTAAACAAACAATTAGTCCTTTGATTAATGATTCTAGCAATATGATTAAATCTAGGGCTAATTAGTTGTACACCTAATTAACGATAAATCAACCAATAACAATTGAAACAAGAGAATGATAATACTCAACAATAATTGAAATAGTTAGAACTCACAATTGTCCGGATGAATTTGTAACTTCAATTAATAAATCCGAGAAATAAAGTTTTTAGCCTTGCATAGTCTTGCGAATAATACAAATTAGGTCTTGAAAACTGAATGAATAATAATAAACGAAGTCTAGGTATTTATACTAAACTATTACAAAACGGATTTAGGAAATTCGCGAAAACGCCGACACAGCAGCAGGACGACTCGTCTAGATCTGGGACGAGTCGTCTAGGATCGGGACGACTCGTCTCGACCTGGGATGAGTAGTCCTAATTCGATTCTGGTTCTGAAAGTTGACGACTCGTCCTTGATTCGGACGAGTCGTCCCACGCCCTTCTCACCCGGACCGACTTCTCCAATGCTCCACAAGCAATCCTCTCACGCTCTCGGACATCTAGCAACCTCGGAATCTTCTTAGCACATATCAATACTTCCGAACTTGCCTTTAAGCGTCAAAACTTGAATATTCCTCCATTAAACTCATAAAACATGATAAGTAGAATAATGTATAAAATGATCCGAAAACGAAAGAAATCTCAACTAAAAACAACACAAAACCCACTCTAAAGTGGGTTGTATCATAAGATTCTCATCAAGTTAAACATGCAAAATTTGTACATTGGGTAGTAGTAATACTTTATTAAAAAAATGCAAAGAGAATTAGAAGTTACCGATACATCTTCCCATATCGCATTTTTTAGTGCCAGAGGGACTTTAGGCCAGCTTGAAGATGTAATTGGCACCCTAGAGCGCGTAAATGAACCCAAGTAATTCATAAGACTATTTCCACTTTTCCCTATTGGCTGCCCTTTAGTATTCCATTTCATAGGTAACTTTTTCTTGAATCTGTTTTTATACTGAATCACCTTCTTCATATATAGTAGTTACACCCCTCTTTTTTTTTTTTTGGTGGAGGCTGATCTACATGTTCAGCCTTTGCAGCTTCATCTTCATCTTCAAATTCAGCTTCAAAGTCAGATTCACCTTCAGCCTCATCGTCAGCTTCCGAGATAATATTTTCATCATCATCATATCGTGATTGTCAAATGCATCATCATCAGCCTCATCATCAACATGAGAGTAAAGTTCTTCATTAGCAGCATATCAGAATTTAACAAGGTTGTGATTCCTCTTAGGTAGCGTTTGGAAACTCAAATTTGAGAATTTGGAATCATTTGAGATCCATCATTTGAGAATTTAGAATTTAAATACAAATCAAATGTTTGGGAAATCTCAAATTTTGAAATCTAAAATTTGAAATCCAAATTCTTTGTTTGGAAACACAAGGAATTTGAAATTCCAAATTCATGTTTCAACTTAAAATGGAGAAAGACCATACATTCCCACCATCACCTCAACTATTCTCTCTCCTCCCTTGACCTCCACCGTTGACCACCCCGCCTCCGCCGTTGACCACCACCAACCACGACCATTCTAATCACTATCACCACCATTCTAACCATAATTGGATAATTAACATTACTATGTAATTAGTTTATCCTATTTCTAATCAATAAATCGTAGATCTAGAGATTTAAGTTTGAATTTTCGTTTTCTCAAAAAAAAAAAAATCGTATTTGGGGTGAGTGAGGGCGGCAGTGGTGGGTCCGGCGATGTCGCCGGTAAGGTCGCCGGTCGACCGGTGGCCTCGCCGGCGACAGTGGTGGTGGGGCGTGCAACGCCGGCGGTGGTGCGGGGGTGGTGCGGGTGGTGCAGTGGGGTTGGGGTATGGGAGGAGAGAGAGAGGGGGGGGAAGGAGGAGAGAGAAAATGAGTTGAAAAAAATGAGATAAAGTGTGGGCTGGATTTTCAAATCCGAGCTTTTGGGGTGTCATTTCATTTTGGTCTGGTTTCATATAATACAAATTTTAGAGGATTTGGGCCAAATCCTGATTTTTAAATTTTTGGCTTGCCAAACATGTGAATTGGGCCAAATCCGAATTTGAAAATCAAATCTAGGTTTCCAAACACAGTCTTAGGAAGATTCAGAGATTTAACCAAAGCGAGAACATGAACAGGCCATCGCAGAAGTATCTGCAAGTACTAACAAAAGACGGATTTGCATTCTGGTTTATGGGGTTTGTTAGTCACACGAAAATTTTCAAGTGCTTAACTCAAGCAGTAACCGGAGCTTAGAATTTTGCACGTCAAGCGATAGTTAGTCTTAGTTGGAAGCAAGAGGAAACATTCTGGCTTTCACAATACTTCTTAGACTAGCTAGGATTTATGTATATATAGATTAAGATCATGGCCAACTAGAACGGAACAAATGTTTCCTAAGTTGCGGGGAAACTAAAAAGTATGATGTGAGTAGTGTTACAACTGAAAGTGAAAACTGCAATTGAGCTTGCTTAAAACCTCGAATGAAGATGTTCTGATGTTCTAATTATTGCCAATGATTCAGTATATATTCCGAGATACAGAGTTGCCCTAGCCGATCCCAATGGATTAATTAGCCTATTACTCTATTAGGTGACTAAAGAGTAAAATGTGGCATATCCTATAAATCTAGTCGTTGAACAAAATCCAAGAAAACCAAATTCAAGCATGAAGATGATAATAAAGTTCGGTAAAAAAGATGAGTATATGATTTCAAACCTTATATCCTGATATATAAAACCTGGTCTTATATGCTACATATACATTAGCTGATGGAATTGGCAATCAATAATAATAATCGTTTCACACGCAAATAATGGGATTGAGACAGTAAATACTCGGCAAACAGTAGAGGAAAAAAACAGTTTGACTACAATGCCACATTTCAATCACTGCTTAAAAAAATGATGGATTGCTCCCTACTATGAACCCGCTTAATTAGACAAACTCACTTTGATGTTATCTAGCTAGTTGCATATAATCATCAGGAACCAGGTTTGCTTAGCCTACACGACCAAGTTTCATATAATCGTGACTGCCGTTAGATATATAATGCACTATATATAATGCAGTATAATGTCATAACCCTATATCGTATTATTACATGAGCGAATTTATGCAGCTCAATGAAGACCACCTTTGAGACAGTCTATTTATCAGTTTCTAGTGTAGACGAATGTGAGCTAGCTTAACACCAGGTAGCTAAGAGAATGAAAATGTCATGCAGTAAACAGGAAAACAGGAACAAAATTTAGAAGTTGAACATGGAAAAGTATAAATTTCACCCAACAAGAATTTCAAGATGATGATAAAGTTAGCACTGCTGACTCAAAGGGTTTTACGGCTGAAAGATGACATCATGATACACCACCTATCTTAACTTACATGGGCAATTGGTGTTAAACCACGATCGGGCCTGGGCCGCACCCGGTAGGAGGAGAGAGAGTCCACGTCATAAACCCAAGGAGGTTTCATCCTAAAACCAATTGGCGATAGGTGGAGTAACTCCTTGGTTTATAAACATATCAACTCTCTCCTCTTTTTCCAATGTGGGACACTCACATGTGATATTCACTTCAACACTCCCCCTCACATGTGAGTTCCCTTATACTAGCAGACTGGGCTAGCCGGGGCTCTTCTAGCTCTCTTCGGCTCCCTCATATCTTTGCTCATCTGCGCAGACTGGACCTTCACAAGCTCACCGGGGCTTTTCTGGCTCTCTACGGTAGCATCGCAAACCGGGGCTCTTCTGGCTCTCTTCGGCTGCGTAAACTTGGTCCATCTGCAACGGGCCCAGTTTGAGTCTCAGGTCTTGAACCATGGGCTCTGATACCATGTTAAACCACGATCGGGCCTGGGCCGCACCCGGTAGGAGGAGAGTGAGTCCACGTCATAAACCCAAGGAGGTTTCATCCTAAAACCAATTGGCAATAGGTGGAGTAACTCCTTAGTTTATAAACATGTCAACTCTCTCCTCTTTTTCCAATGTGGGACACTCACATGTGGTATTCACTTCAACACTCCCCCTCACATGTGAGTTCCCTTTTACTAGCAGACTGGGCTTAGGGGCTAGCCGGGGCTCTTCTAGCTCTCTTCGGCTCCCTTCTTATCTTGCCCATCTGCGCAGACTGGACCTTAACAGGCTCACCGGGGCTCTTCTGGCTCTCTTCGGTAGCATCGCAAACCGGGGCTCTCCTAGCTCTCTTCGGTTGCGTAAACTTGGTCCATCTGCAACGGGCCCAGTTTGAGTCCCAGGTCTTGAACCATGGGCTCTGATACCATGTTAAACCACGATCGGGCCTGGGCCGCACCCGGTAGGAGGAGAGTGAGTGCACGTCATAAATCGAAGGAGGTTCCAACCTAAAACTAATTGGCAATAGGTGGAGTAACTCCTTAGTTTATAAACATGTCAACTCTCTCCTCTTTTTCCAATGTGGGACACTCACATGTGGTATTCACTTCAACAATTGGGCATGTATTACTATATCTGTTAACTGCCACAAACAAACCCTTAGCATTCTTCTTCACATGTTTTATCCATAAAAGTTAAGGGAGGAATTTAAAAGAATCATTGAACTTTAATATAGGGACCTTTATTATACAGGGGCTTGCCTCACATGACATGTTCCAAGTGAACCAAACACATTACACATGTACTCCCTCCATTTTTTTTGGTTATTTACGTATTCCATTTTTTGCAAATTCTCTTGATTCTTTACGTTTCTATTTTGGGCCAATATTTGTCACATTACCTTCCACAACTACCCTTACTAACTCTACTAACAAATTTTCTAATTGAGATCCTTAATCTAATTAATCCAAAACCCAACTCAATTACTCTTTAAACTTTACCCCCTCTTTTTAATCCAACAACCCAAATCCAACATGCCTACCCACCCACACAAGTGCACAACCACTGAACCCACATATCCCCAGCACACCAACGTCTTCATTCATTCATTCATCTTCATCCTCTTGTTTTTTTTTTTCCATCGATTCCATTCATCATTATCATTCATACGGAGTACATCTTCAACATCAATCCGTTCATCCCCAAATTAACTTTTCGACATTCATTCGTTCATCCCCGAATTAACTTTTTTGACATTCACTCGTTCATCCCCAACTCCCACCCAACTTCATCTTTCTCCTTTGAAATTCTCTTTCCTTTATCCTCTCTGTAGGAATTTTTTTTTCATTTTCAATAAAATCAGGGTTTTATTTAATTATTTTACCTTCGAGAAGAGAGAAAAATGGCGACGGAGAGAAGCTGATAAAGACGGTGGAATGCTCCTTCGTTCTAATGATTTTTCTTTGCATAATTTGGTTTGTATTTGTACTTCACATATTTTCTACCCAGAAATTTTCTTAATCAGATTGGGGATTGATTTCAATACTTTTTTTTTAGAAAATGGCGATCGACAATGCGGTACATGGAGAGTAGAAGCAGCGGAGGTGGTGGTGGGGTTTTGGGGATAAACACCCACGGCGGCGCTGATATGATAGAGGAGTGGTGTGTGGTGGTGGTTATGAGATCTCAGTAAAAATTAGTATCTAATTAATTTCCTTAACAACTACCCTCTTCTTCCCTAATTTACTTCTCTCTCTACCCACCTAGGTTTCCCCCCACTTTCTCTTTGTAAAGAAAGAAACAAAAGAAGTGGAGGGAGTATAGCCGTATAGAGTGATTGACTTTAGTAATTTTCTTGTCTGCAGATTGAAATTCAATTAACCCCGTATTCAGAGTGAGAGAAGATCGGATGCTCAGACTGGATTTTCTCTCGATATAATGCTTGCATCAGCTCTCATATTATCCAAGATATGTCAGATGACACCATACAGTTAAGAAACAAAGGCGCTCTTTTGCTTAGACAAGAATGGATTTGGCAAAACATGCTGAGCTAGACATTCATAAAATTCTGAATTCAATTGCCGCCGCATATCATGAACTTAAAACGAAAACAAGAACATGCAAGAAGTATAAAGTGTGGTAGGCTCCATGTCATTTAGCAGTAGATTTGCCTTGTCAGATATATAGTTTTTCTGTTAAACTTTGATCTGCTAGTTTGATTCTTTAAGAAGGAACCTGTTGTTTACACGTAGATTTCATTACTAGATAAGGCTGATTAGTACAGTTAAGAGATTTTATAATCCAACTTTTTGAAAAGAAACATCAGAATTTAAAGTCACACTGCCGACTCAAAAGCTTCAATTCTTACATATGAATTCCACCATATTTCAGTTATATCTTTACAAATCAAGCAACATGGGTCAACTTACTAGGTAAGAAATCTTGTTTGGTTGGCCATCTTATGTACTTGGTTTTCCTTTTGCTGAGCCATGGATGACTCATACATCGAAAAAAGTTGAGATCGAATGCACCAACCAAAACACATGACCTCTTCCCTATATATACCTCTCCTTTGCAAACGTTATTTCCATTACCAATCACCTTCACTAAGCAATCTTATCCATATAGTTTTTATCCGTCATCAGATCACACTGTTCATAAGGAGAAAAGCAAATCAAGAGAAAACCAGACACCGCGAAAATGAATGTTTCTGAGGCATTTAAATCAAGGAGTATGAAGAGCATGCTTGGAGATCATGTTCTTAGAAATGGGTTATCGAGACTAACATATGATCAAACAAGCAACGCAAACGTGAAGTTATTGCCTGCTCCATCAGGCAACATTGCTACAACTACTTTGAGTTTAAGGCACAACAAAGTCGAATCAGTATTCAGCACAATGAACAAGCTCGGTATGTCTAATTCCGTTGCTTAATGTCTAGTACTCCCTCCATGCCAAAATATATGACGTTTTCAAGTTACGAGGCAAGTTTTGACTTTCAATTTCATGAAAAAATATCTTGTCAAAAATTATAAAAATTATACCATTGGATTCGTTATGAAATATAGTTTCACATGATCATAATTTCATAATTTTTACCCTTATATTTTGAGAGATATCGAAGTTCAAAGAAGTGTCTCGTAACTCGAAAACGTCATATATTTTGAAATGGAGGGAGTATCTCTTAAGATCAGAAGTGTACAAAGTTACATTTTACTTTGCAAAATTTCGAGTATTGTGAGATTTATATTTTGTTTCTTTGAACATTGACAGTGAGAAGAAAGCTGAGACTAGGAGCTGATGCTGTGTTCAGGGGACTTTTTAGTGTCAGAGAAGGAGAGAAGCTGTTGAGAGCTTCTAAATGCAGTTTATTTACCACAGCTGGTCCAATTGCAGGCCGTCTCTTCATTTCGACAGACAAGCTTGCATTCTGCAGTGACAGAGCCATTACGAAAGTCTCAACTCCTAATGGAGATTCACTAAGATTCCATTACAAGATTGTGATTCCACTCAGGAAGATTCAGAGATTTAACCAAAGCGAGAACATGAAGAAGCCATCGCAGAAATATCTGCAACTAGTAACAAAAGACGGATTTGAATTTTGGTTTATGGGATTCGTCAGTCACACGAAAATTTTCAAGTGCTTAACTCAAGCAGTCACTGAAACTTAGAATTTTGCACCTCGATGAAATGATAGACTGATAGTTAGTCTTAGTTGGAAGCATTTAGGAAACATTCTGGCTTTCACAATACCAGCTAGGATAGAAGTATTGTACACATAGATGCAGAATCATATGGCCAACTCTATGTCGGGATATCATGATTTGATACTTCTCCGACCAATTGGTTTTTACATTACTAACTTGTGTACATGTTTAGAACAATTGGTTTTTACATTACTTGTCTGAAAACTAGAATTTCTAGTTGTAGTGAATATAATCTGGTTTGCGATGCGAGCTTACTTAAAACCTCGAGTGGAATTGTTTCTGATGTACTCCGTAGTAAACAGTAGAATGGGACATAACCTAAGAATCTAGGAGATGAAGAAGATAATTCAAGAAAACCAAGTTCAAGTTTAATTTAAACATGGAGGATGATGATAAAGTTTATAAAATCTTAAGTTAATCTGACAATCTTACCACATTACACACATAATTAGCAAACAATTAATTTGGCCAGGCCATTACCGGTAATTATAGATGAACCAAATAATCCCATGTTTGCTTCCAAATCTTCGTGCCCATGTTCGAACCCGTGTGCGGAAGCAGAGCAATTCATGAGCAAACCCTGATCATGATTGAGCCCATACACCTAGACTTTTTCCTTTGAGATTATCATTCGAACTTTTTTTCTTTTGTTTTTCTTAAAACTCAATTAACCTGGATTTATATAATCAATCAACGCTGATGGCGGTTCATCGTCCGTAGTGGCAAATAGATAGGCTTCGGAAACCCTAAAAAGTATGGCGGTTTATTTTTCCCATAAGAGTTGTCCTATACATAATTTGAATTCTTCTCCATTAAATACAATACTCAGTAAACTTCTCCATTACTTTTCCTCTACAATTCCCACCCCTGCTATAAACTCCCAACAAAAAAGAAAGTAATGGCGTCCAAGCGTAAGTGGACCGATTTCACAGAAATCAGCGTGAGGATGCCATATCACGAAGCACCGCAAAGAAAGAGGGAGTACAAGGCTCCATCAAAGCACCGCCGCTACTCCAAAATCTCTTCCTCAAAAAGAAAACACGACATTGCCACGCTCTCCAACAACAACAGCTTGCAAGTTGCGCAACAGGCTTTACTAGACGGCTTGGAGAAAGAGGTCACCAAGAACGTGGCGCTTTCGCCTGTGTCGATTGACTCAGTGATCAGCGTCCTGGCCGTTGGAGCCGAGGGCGAAACCCTCCAACAGCTGCTTGATTTTCTAGGGTTTAGTACCATGGAGGAGGCGAATGCGGCCGTGCTTAGGATTGCGCAAATTCTCGAGAAATCCAACGGTGATCATGCGCCTGATGTATCCTTTGTCAGTGCGTTGTGGATTTCTGACATGTATGATCTTAACGCAACGTTTGCAAACAATCTTAGAGATGTGCACCGAACTGAAGCTAGGGCAGTTGATTTCAACAAGGTAATTTCTTTCTTTTTACGGCAATTAATACTTCAGTTGAAGCTAGTGTAATTAATTTTAATCTCGATCACCTCTGTATGTGCAAGCAGCCTGATGAAGTGGTAGAAGAAGCAAACGTGTGGGTTTCGGAGCAATCAAAGGGTAAGATGAATAACTTCCTCGACAAAGAACGTATAAAGGGCGTGACAATGATCTTGGCGAATGCATTGTACTTCAAAGGAGATTGGTACAAGACATTCAAGCCCGAAAACACGGAAAACAGGTCCTTCCACCTTCTCAACGGAAACCAAGTTCAAGTCCCGTTCATGAAAACAGAGCACGAAAAGTTCGACTATGGAACATTGGATGGGTGTCAAGTTCTAAGGATGATGTACAAAGATGAGGGCGAAACCTCGAAAACGGATAAGCTTTCAAAGAGCTTTTCCATGTATGTTTTCCTACCCGAAGATAAAGATGGGCTGCCGGATCTGATGAAGAATATAAAGTTGGACTCGAGTTTCTTCAAGGACAAAGTCAAGCTTAAGTATGTAGAAATTGACACGCTCTTGTTCCCAAAATTTGCATTCGAATGCGATTTTTCTCTTGTGAAGCATCTGAAAAAGTTAGTACTGAAGTTGGCCTTTGATAGTAATGTTGGGAAAAAGAGGTCAAAGCGGAAGCTACAAACAAACTACCCTTTTCCCCGTTTGTGCCTTTAGGTGAGACTAACCAAGTGTAATGAAAAAAATGGAAATTTCGGCAGCCCTCCGGGACTGTATAGCAGCCCCCAAAAACAAATGACAAGAAAACAATAACACAAGGATTTATGTGGAAACCCAAGATGGGAAAAAACCACAGGTACCGTAAGCCCGGTACCAAGCCCTTCCACTAATCAACAATACCAATGGAGTACAACACTACAATCCTCCCTAGTAATCACTAGGGGCAACCACAACCTCAAGGTAACAACCTTGGACAAACAACCACACCTATCTCCACTACAAAGTAGCTAATAACACCAAAATACACAAAGAGGCAGAGGGAACGAAAGTACCAGCTAGGAAAGTCGAAACGACTCAAAAATTGGCAGGAACGAAGCTTGTATATGCAGTAGACACCCCTCCAAATTTGGCTGCAATGCGAGCTCGGACGGAGCGGGAATCGGGACTTCAAATCTGGGTATTTTAGGGTTCTACGGGTCAAGCGTCTTCTCTCTTTTTCTCTCTTTCTCTCTCTTTTGTGAATGTGTTTAGTGTGTGTGTTTGATCTCAATATTCTGCTCACACAAGCCTTCCTCTTTGTTTGCCAAAGCTTCTCAAAGAAGGAAATAATAGTAAGGGTATAGTGGTCTTTTGCTACCACATTACTTACTACATCATATGTAACAACATATGGCTTCTTCCTCCCTTTAGGAGGGAATATCCCAACAAATCTCCCCCTCACTCCTACAAGGGAGATAACACCAATCCCGCTTTCAAGCGGCAAGTGACAAGCTTGTCTTTAGGCAACGCCTTAGTCATCATATCCGATCCATTGTCATCGGTATGAATCTTTTCAAGCTCAAAGACTTTCTCTTCTACTTGTTCTCGAATCCAATGATATCTCCTCCGGATGTGTTTGGTTCGAGAATGGTAAGTAGAATTCTTGGCAAGGTGGATAGCACTTTGGCTATCACAATGGAGGATGAATTTTTCTTGGCTCAAACCCAATTCTTCAAGAAAATCTTTCATCCACACTAACTCCTTACCGGCCTCATTAGCGGCAAGATACTCGGACTCCGTGGTTGACAATGCAACACACTTTTGCAATTTAGATTGCCATGAAACAGCTCCCCCTGCAAATGTTATCAAGTAGCCCGATGTGGACTTGCTAGAGTCAATATCTCCGGACATATCGGCATCCGTAAAACCATGTAACACGGGCTGCCCGGGACCAAAACATAAACACACTCTAGAAGTACCTCGGAGATACTTGAAAACCCACTTTACTGCTGCCCAATGCTCCTTTCCAGGATTCACCATGAACCTACTAACAACCCCAACAGCATAGGCGATGTCCGGCCTTGTGCATACCATGGCATACATCAAACTACCCACGGCTGATGCATAAGGCACCTTTTTCATCTCCTCTTTTTCCTCCTCACTTGTAGGACACTGATTTGTGCTCAATTTCATGTGACCGGCAAGTGGAGAAGTCACGGGCTTAGCATTATCCATGTTGAAACGTTGCAGCACCTTCTCAATGTATCTCTCTTGTGATAGCCACAACATATTGTTCTTTCTATCACGGGAGATTCTCATGCCTAGGATTTGCTTTGCGGGGCCAAGATCCTTCATTGCAAAGGACTTGCTCAAAGCCTTCTTCAAACTAACAATCTTCTTTGTATCTCTGCCAACAATCAACATATCATCTACATAAAGCAAGAGAATCAGAAAATCACCCTCGGCATACTTTTTCACAAACACGCAATGATCGGCATGTGTTTTGTGAAAGTCATGGTCATGCATAAAAGACTCAAACTTCTTGTACCATTGCCGAGGAGCTTGTTTCAAGCCATATAAACTCTTTTTCAGCCGGCAAACAAGCTTCTCATCATCTTTCTTCTCAAACCCCTCGGGTTGCTCCATGTAGATCTCCTCCTCCAAGTCTCCATGTAAGAATGCAGTCTTCACATCAAGTTGTTCAACTTCCAAGTCTAAATTTGAAGCTAAACCAAGAACAACTCGTATAGAAGACATTTTCACGACCGGAGAGAATATCTCATCAAAATCCACACCTTTCTTTTGACTAAAACCCTTCACAACCAGCCTTGCTTTGTACCTTGGATGTGATGAATTTTCTTCCGTCTTCAATTTGAACACCCACTTGTTTTTGAGTGCTCTTTTGCCCTTAGGCAACTTCACTAACTCAAAGGTGTGATTCTCATGCAAGGATGTCATCTCGTCTTGCATGGCATTATACCACTCTTTATGATGCACATCGGCCATAGCTTCATCAAAGCTATCCGGTTCTCCCCCTTCGGCCAAAGCCGCATGTCTTCCCTTAGGAAGAACAAACTGATCAGGTGGATAGGTATTAGAGGCCTTTCGGTCTCTGGTGGATCTCCTTAGCTGGGGCTCAGGAGATTGTGGTGCTTCTTCATGGTGTGGCTCACCCTCCGGGTGTTGTTCTTCGTCATCACCATTTGTACCATCTGCATCACCATTTATACCATCTGTATCTTCAACTATACCATCAGGGTCACCATTTATACCATCTGCAGCTCCAGGGATCAGTGGGCGACCAATGGAATCAATAATAACCGGAGCATCAGGAGAAGACATGTTTTTGGCAGCCTTCTCACAATCACCAAGTGTTTCATCTTCGAAGAAAACAACATCTCGGCTTCTAATCACTTTCCGGCCATTTGGATCCCACAACTTGTACCCAAATTCGTCATCCGAATACCCTAGAAAAATGCACTCCTTAGTCTTGCTATCAAGCTTGGACCGCTCATCTCTCGGAATATGGACATGTGCCTTGCATCCAAAGACTCTCAAGTGCTTGTAAGAAACGTCTCTACCGGTCCACACCCTCTCGGCAACATCACCTTCAAGTGGAACCGAAGGTGACCGATTTATTAGGTAGACGGCAGTGAGCAAAGTTTCTGCCCAAAATGATTTTGGCAACTTTGCATGAGAGAGCATACATCGAACTCTTTCTTCGATGGTTCTGTTCATCCTCTCCGCAAGGCCGTTCAACTGAGGTGTCTTTGGAACTGTTTTCTCAAGCTTGATACCATGACTCTTACAATAGTGCTCAAAAGGACCCCGGTACTCTCCACCATTATCCGATCTTACACACTTCAATTTCTGCCCGGTTTCTCTTTCAACTCTAGCATGAAACTCCTTGAATGTCTGTAAAACCTGATCTTTGCTTTTCAAAGGAAAAGCCCACACTTTCCTGGAAAAATCATCAATGAAAGTGACAAAATATAGTGCACCAGAACGAGATTTAGTATCCATACTACAAACATCAGTATGAACTAAATCTAAAACATGCTTTCTTCTCGAAGGGGGGCGAGAACGGAAAGCTAACCTATGTTGTTTACCAGCCAAACAATGAACACAGGTTTTCAAGGACATACCTTGAACTTCAGGGAGAATTTGCTTCTTTGCAAGCATTTTCATACCTTTGTCGCTCATGTGACCAAGCCTCTTATGCCACACATCAACGGAGGATTCATCAACAATGTTTATTTCTCCAAGGCATAGCTTAGCTTGCATCACATACAACGATCTCACTTTCGAAGCTCGGGCCACGACGAGGCTACCTTTGGTAAGCTTCCACTTACCATCACCAAAGTGACTAGAGTAACCACCATCATCAAGCATACCCGCTGAAATTAAATTCAGCCGGATATCAGGGACATGTCGGACATTTTTCAAGACCAAATTGCAACCCGTGGGAGTTTCCAAGCACACTGTGCCTACGCCCACAATCTTGGATGAACCTTCATTTCCCATTCTTACATAGCCAAAATCACCGCTAGTGTAAGATGAGAAGTAGTCACGGTGTGAAGTAAGATGATATGAAGCACCCGTGTCTATCACCCATGTACAATCATCACAAGCAAGATTCAAAGAACCTTGATCACCAATGAAGAACAACTCTTCTTCCTCACTAGTTGCAATGGCCGTGGTGTCCCTCTCTTCGGAATGCCCCGAAGAGTC
Organism: Spergularia bocconei; assembly: GCA_963457585.1. Lineage (NCBI taxonomy): Eukaryota > Viridiplantae > Streptophyta > Magnoliopsida > Caryophyllales > Caryophyllaceae > Spergularia > Spergularia bocconei. The sequence continues at coordinate 1,198,314 of OY734958.1, forward strand.
ACCTTTCCCTTTCTTTCCTTTGCCTTTATCTCTCTTCATTTTTCGGCAAAACTTTTGAATATGACCCGACTTCTCACAATAATGACAAATCACTTTACTCCTTGATTTGGATCTCCCCTTGGACTTGTCACGGTTTTGAGCATCTTTATTTTTGCTCCTTCCCCTATCATGGTCATGGACCACATTTGCTTCACTGGAGGTACTCATGTCTTCTCTTCTTGTCTCTTCATTCAAAAGACTAGATTTGACCATCTCCATGGTCACTTTACCTTCCGGAGCCGAGTTGCTAAGAGACACTACAAGTGTATCCCAACTTTCCGGTAATGAGCAAAGTAGTAGCAAGGCTTGCAATTCATCATCAATAGACATTTGTGCAGCCGCAAGTTGGTGTACCAACCCTTGAAAGTCATTCATGTGTACTACTATGCTATCACCCGCTTTAAGCTCCAACTTCACTAGTTTTCTCATCAAAGACGCCTTATTCAAGGCATTCTTTCTCTCATACAGCCCCTCTAACTTTTGCCATATCACATAGGCATCCGTGTCTTTGGCTATATGGTTAAGAACACTACCATCGACCCATTGTCGTATAGTAGCAGCCGCCTTTCGATGCAAAATATTCCAATCCTTTTCAATTACACCAGTGGGAATGTCTTTGCATATAATTGGCTCATACATATCTTTGACATACAAGAGGTCTTTCATTTTTATTTTCCAATCCACGTAATTCCCGGATTTTAGAAAAATCATCCCTTGTGTACCCACTTTATCATCCATCCTAAATGACACAAGCTATGAACCACAGGCCTAAACCTATGGCTCTGATACCACTATGTTGGGAAAAAGAGGTCAAAGCGGAAGCTACAAACAAACTACCCTTTTCCCCGTTTGTGCCTTTAGGTGAGACTAACCAAGTGTAATGAAAAAAATGGAAATTTCGGCAGCCCTCCGGGACTGTATAGCAGCCCCCAAAAACAAATGACAAGAAAACAATAACACAAGGATTTATGTGGAAACCCAAGATGGGAAAAAACCACAGGTACCGTAAGCCCGGTACCAAGCCCTTCCACTAATCAACAATACCAATGGAGTACAACACTACAATCCTCCCTAGTAATCACTAGGGGCAACCACAACCTCAAGGTAACAACCTTGGACAAACAACCACACCTATCTCCACTACAAAGTAGCTAATAACACCAAAATACACAAAGAGGCAGAGGGAACGAAAGTACCAGCTAGGAAAGTCGAAACGACTCAAAAATTGGCAGGAACGAAGCTTGTATATGCAGTAGACACCCCTCCAAATTTGGCTGCAATGCGAGCTCGGACGGAGCGGGAATCGGGACTTCAAATCTGGGTATTTTAGGGTTCTACGGGTCAAGCGTCTTCTCTCTTTTTCTCTCTTTCTCTCTCTTTTGTGAATGTGTTTAGTGTGTGTGTTTGATCTCAATATTCTGCTCACACAAGCCTTCCTCTTTGTTTGCCAAAGCTTCTCAAAGAAGGAAATAATAGTAAGGGTATAGTGGTCTTTTGCTACCACATTACTTACTACATCATATGTAACAACATATGGCTTCTTCCTCCCTTTAGGAGGGAATATCCCAACAAATCTCCCCCTCACTCCTACAAGGGAGATAACACCAATCCCGCTTTCAAGCGGCAAGTGACAAGCTTGTCTTTAGGCAACGCCTTAGTCATCATATCCGATCCATTGTCATCGGTATGAATCTTTTCAAGCTCAAAGACTTTCTCTTCTACTTGTTCTCGAATCCAATGATATCTCCTCCGGATGTGTTTGGTTCGAGAATGGTAAGTAGAATTCTTGGCAAGGTGGATAGCACTTTGGCTATCACAATGGAGGATGAATTTTTCTTGGCTCAAACCCAATTCTTCAAGAAAATCTTTCATCCACACTAACTCCTTACCGGCCTCATTAGCGGCAAGATACTCGGACTCCGTGGTTGACAATGCAACACACTTTTGCAATTTAGATTGCCATGAAACAGCTCCCCCTGCAAATGTTATCAAGTAGCCCGATGTGGACTTGCTAGAGTCAATATCTCCGGACATATCGGCATCCGTAAAACCATGTAACACGGGCTGCCCGGGACCAAAACATAAACACACTCTAGAAGTACCTCGGAGATACTTGAAAACCCACTTTACTGCTGCCCAATGCTCCTTTCCAGGATTCACCATGAACCTACTAACAACCCCAACAGCATAGGCGATGTCCGGCCTTGTGCATACCATGGCATACATCAAACTACCCACGGCTGATGCATAAGGCACCTTTTTCATCTCCTCTTTTTCCTCCTCACTTGTAGGACACTGATTTGTGCTCAATTTCATGTGACCGGCAAGTGGAGAAGTCACGGGCTTAGCATTATCCATGTTGAAACGTTGCAGCACCTTCTCAATGTATCTCTCTTGTGATAGCCACAACATATTGTTCTTTCTATCACGGGAGATTCTCATGCCTAGGATTTGCTTTGCGGGGCCAAGATCCTTCATTGCAAAGGACTTGCTCAAAGCCTTCTTCAAACTAACAATCTTCTTTGTATCTCTGCCAACAATCAACATATCATCTACATAAAGCAAGAGAATCAGAAAATCACCCTCGGCATACTTTTTCACAAACACGCAATGATCGGCATGTGTTTTGTGAAAGTCATGGTCATGCATAAAAGACTCAAACTTCTTGTACCATTGCCGAGGAGCTTGTTTCAAGCCATATAAACTCTTTTTCAGCCGGCAAACAAGCTTCTCATCATCTTTCTTCTCAAACCCCTCGGGTTGCTCCATGTAGATCTCCTCCTCCAAGTCTCCATGTAAGAATGCAGTCTTCACATCAAGTTGTTCAACTTCCAAGTCTAAACTTGAAGCTAAACCAAGAACAACTCGTATAGAAGACATTTTCACGACCGGAGAGAATATCTCATCAAAATCCACACCTTTCTTTTGACTAAAACCCTTCACAACCAGCCTTGCTTTGTACCTTGGATGTGATGAATTTTCTTCCGTCTTCAATTTGAACACCCACTTGTTTTTGAGTGCTCTTTTGCCCTTAGGCAACTTCACTAACTCAAAGGTGTGATTCTCATGCAAGGATGTCATCTCGTCTTGCATGGCATTATACCACTCTTTATGATGCACATCGGCCATAGCTTCATCAAAGCTATCCGGTTCTCCCCCTTCGGCCAAAGCCGCATGTCTTCCCTTAGGAAGAACAAACTGATCAGGTGGATAGGTATTAGAGGCCTTTCGGTCTCTGGTGGATCTCCTTAGCTGGGGCTCAGGAGATTGTGGTGCTTCTTCATGGTGTGGCTCACCCTCCGGGTGTTGTTCTTCGTCATCACCATTTGTACCATCTGCATCACCATTTATACCATCTGTATCTTCAACTATACCATCAGGGTCACCATTTATACCATCTGCAGCTCCAGGGATCAGTGGGCGACCAATGGAATCAATAATAACCGGAGCATCAGGAGAAGACATGTTTTTGGCAGCCTTCTCACAATCACCAAGTGTTTCATCTTCGAAGAAAACAACATCTCGGCTTCTAATCACTTTCCGGCCATTTGGATCCCACAACTTGTACCCAAATTCGTCATCCGAATACCCTAGAAAAATGCACTCCTTAGTCTTGCTATCAAGCTTGGACCGCTCATCTCTCGGAATATGGACATGTGCCTTGCATCCAAAGACTCTCAAGTGCTTGTAAGAAACGTCTCTACCGGTCCACACCCTCTCGGCAACATCACCTTCAAGTGGAACCGAAGGTGACCGATTTATTAGGTAGACGGCAGTGAGCAAAGTTTCTGCCCAAAATGATTTTGGCAACTTTGCATGAGAGAGCATACATCGAACTCTTTCTTCGATGGTTCTGTTCATCCTCTCCGCAAGGCCGTTCAACTGAGGTGTCTTTGGAACTGTTTTCTCAAGCTTGATACCATGACTCTTACAATAGTGCTCAAAAGGACCCCGGTACTCTCCACCATTATCCGATCTTACACACTTCAATTTCTGCCCGGTTTCTCTTTCAACTCTAGCATGAAACTCCTTGAATGTCTGTAAAACCTGATCTTTGCTTTTCAAAGGAAAAGCCCACACTTTCCTGGAAAAATCATCAATGAAAGTGACAAAATATAGTGCACCAGAACGAGATTTAGTATCCATACTACAAACATCAGTATGAACTAAATCTAAAACATGCTTTCTTCTCGAAGGGGGGCGAGAACGGAAAGCTAACCTATGTTGTTTACCAGCCAAACAATGAACACAGGTTTTCAAGGACATACCTTGAACTTCAGGGAGAATTTGCTTCTTTGCAAGCATTTTCATACCTTTGTCGCTCATGTGACCAAGCCTCTTATGCCACACATCAACGGAGGATTCATCAACAATGTTTATTTCTCCAAGGCATAGCTTAGCTTGCATCACATACAACGATCTCACTTTCGAAGCTCGGGCCACGACGAGGCTACCTTTGGTAAGCTTCCACTTACCATCACCAAAGTGACTAGAGTAACCACCATCATCAAGCATACCCGCTGAAATTAAATTCAGCCGGATATCAGGGACATGTCGGACATTTTTCAAGACCAAATTGCAACCCGTGGGAGTTTCCAAGCACACTGTGCCTACGCCCACAATCTTGGATGAACCTTCATTTCCCATTCTTACATAGCCAAAATCACCGCTAGTGTAAGATGAGAAGTAGTCACGGTGTGAAGTAAGATGATATGAAGCACCCGTGTCTATCACCCATGTACAATCATCACAAGCAAGATTCAAAGAACCTTGATCACCAATGAAGAACAACTCTTCTTCCTCACTAGTTGCAATGGCCGTGGTGTCCCTCTCTTCGGAATGCCCCGAAGAGTCACCTTTCCCTTTCTTTCCTTTGCCTTTATCTCTCTTCATTTTTCGGCAAAACTTTTGAATATGACCCGACTTCTCACAATAATGACAAATCACTTTACTCCTTGATTTGGATCTCCCCTTGGACTTGTCACGGTTTTGAGCATCTTTATTTTTGCTCCTTCCCCTATCATGGTCATGGACCACATTTGCTTCACTGGAGGTACTCATGTCTTCTCTTCTTGTCTCTTCATTCAAAAGACTAGATTTGACCATCTCCATGGTCACTTTACCTTCCGGAGCCGAGTTGCTAAGAGACACTACAAGTGTATCCCAACTTTCCGGTAATGAGCAAAGTAGTAGCAAGGCTTGCAATTCATCATCAATAGACATTTGTGCAGCCGCAAGTTGGTGTACCAACCCTTGAAAGTCATTCATGTGTACTACTATGCTATCACCCGCTTTAAGCTCCAACTTCACTAGTTTTCTCATCAAAGACGCCTTATTCAAGGCATTCTTTCTCTCATACAGCCCCTCTAACTTTTGCCATATCACATAGGCATCCGTGTCTTTGGCTATATGGTTAAGAACACTACCATCGACCCATTGTCGTATAGTAGCAGCCGCCTTTCGATGCAAAATATTCCAATCCTTTTCAATTACACCAGTGGGAATGTCTTTGCATATAATTGGCTCATACATATCTTTGACATACAAGAGGTCTTCCATTTTTATTTTCCAATCCACGTAATTCCCGGATTTTAGAAAAATCATCCCTTGTGTACCCACTTTATCATCCATCCTAAATGACACAAGCTATGAACCACAGGCCTAAACCTATGGCTCTGATACCACTATGTTGGGAAAAAGAGGTCAAAGCGGAAGCTACAAACAAACTACCCTTTTCCCCGTTTGTGCCTTTAGGTGAGACTAACCAAGTGTAATGAAAAAAATGGAAATTTCGGCAGCCCTCCGGGACTGTATAGAAGCCCCCAAAAACAAATGACAAGAAAACAATAACACAAGGATTTATGTGGAAACCCAAGATGGGAAAAAACCACAGGTACCGTAAGCCCGGTACCAAGCCCTTCCACTAATCAACAATACCAATGGAGTACAACACTACAATCCTCCCTAGTAATCACTAGGGGCAACCACAACCTCAAGGTAACAACCTTGGACAAACAACCACACCTATCTCCACTACAAAGTAGCTAATAACACCAAAATACACAAAGAGGCAGAGGGAACGAAAGTACCAGCTAGGAAAGTCGAAACGACTCAAAAATTGGCAGGAACGAAGCTTGTATATGCAGTAGACACCCCTCCAAATTTGGCTGCAATGCGAGCTCGGACGGAGCGGGAATCGGGACTTCAAATCTGGGTATTTTAGGGTTCTACGGGTCAAGCGTCTTCTCTCTTTTTCTCTCTTTCTCTCTCTTTTGTGAATGTGTTTAGTGTGTGTGTTTGATCTCAATATTCTGCTCACACAAGCCTTCCTCTTTGTTTGCCAAAGCTTCTCAAAGAAGGAAATAATAGTAAGGGTATAGTGGTCTTTTGCTACCACATTACTTACTACATCATATGTAACAACATATGGCTTCTTCCTCCCTTTAGGAGGGAATATCCCAACAAGTAATTGCATGGATTTTACAAGGATTGTAGAATCTCGACCATCTCATGATGGTGTAAATCTGTATGTGAGTGAGATCTTCAACAAGTGTTGTGTCGAGACCAACGAAGAAGGTACAATTGCCTTTGCTGTCACATGTGCCCTTGTATCTGACGGGGGGATCTGTCTTCCTCGCCGGCCACGACCTCGGGTTAACTTTGTGGCCGACCATCCGTTCATGTTCGTGATCAGGGAAGATTTTTCTGGTGCCGTGCTTTTTGTTGGAACAATGCTCAATCCTCTGTCCACCGGCAAGTGATTGACGGAAAGATGTATTAACAAGGAGCTGGCGCAAGTAGTAGAAATTAACGCAACTTTTTCAATACTATACCATAAGTTATGAACAACAATTATGGTTTCATTGGATTTCATTTTATATTTTCGCAAACTGCATTACTTACCAATTTAAATCAAACGCCATGGACATTGGTAGAATAGACCTTGGAAAAGAGTTCTACTCGTCAAAATCAACTTTATGAGATTTGGGAATATCGATTTTTAACTAGCTTTTTAGTAACGTTATTCTAAAGTTTAAGAACTTACCGAGGCGTTGGTCGTCACATGAGTAGACCTCATACTTCTACCACCACCGCGTGTGAAAACCTTTAACCATGAAAATTAAACTTCCGTGTATGACACTATATTTAGGGCATACTCCGGTAAGGGTTGATCGAATTTTAGATCGTCACATAATATTTGTGTGAAGAATGCAGAATCGATGTTTATTTAGCTACATCATACTCGAAGTGGCTACCTAGATTTTTAATTGTTATTAGCTAGACCATGTCAATATTTGGTCAAAACAGGTAGGAGTTCCATACTGTGTATGACACGGGTTTGCAATGGGCAAAAAGCCACACACTATTATGCCATGTGTAGGCTCTTGGAGTTATATTATATGGGTAATATTAGCTTTTTTTTTATCAGGCGTAACCAATCCTAGAATACACAACCCGAAGTAAGAAACATCGACTCAGTTTATTAGGGTTGAAATCAATCATTTCATCTCGTGTCATTGCCTATTTATGTTTCTCGACCCAATACTACTTATGAAACATTCTATTATCAAATCTCACCGTGCTTTGTTTTCAAACTTAATCTCTTTATCTCGTATTCGTTCATAATCAGCTTTTGTATTTAACAAGACATCTATACTTTTCTAAATTTATACAAACTCTCTTCGTTTGACGTAATTGATGACAATTTTTCCTCTTTCTTTTTTTGACATGTTTTCGTTGATGTCATTCATGACAAACTTTTGGCACAAATCAAACATTCCACAAATTCAAATAAGGTGTACATTAAAGTAGTAATTAAACCCTAAAAAGGAAGTGTGCATAAGAAGGTGCGAGTGTGACCATTTCTTCCCCCAAATCCAACTGCCTCCCCCCACTCACTCGAATCACTTGACTAGCAACTTCTATTCTCCGCAAACAAAACAAAACAAAACAAAAATGGCCGCCGTAGAACCACCGCCACCACCAACCCCAGCACCGGAACCCAACATGAACCTCCGGCCAGACCAATCAACCACCACCACCCCACTCTACACCCGCGTCCGTCTGGCCACCGCCGCCGACGTCCCATACATCCACAAACTCATCCACCAGATGGCCGTCTTCGAGAAACTCACCCACCTCTTCTCCGCCACCGAGTCACAACTCGCCTCCACCCTATTCAACTCACCGCCGTTCCAATCATTCACCGTCTTCCTCCTCGAAGTCTCCACCACCCCTCTCCCCCTCCACCACACCCCCACCCTCTCCCTCTTCCTCCCAATCCACAAGACCTTCCACCTCCCCCGCCCCGCCGTCGCCGACCCGGAGGAGCTCGCCTTCCGATGCCCGGAGTCCGGCCCCAACGCCGTCGTCGCCGGGTTCGTGCTCTTCTTCCCAAACTACTCAAGCTTCCTCGCGAAGCCAGGGTTTTACATCGAGGACGTGTTCGTGAGGGAGTGTTACCGGAGGAAGGGTCTAGGTTCGATGCTGATGAAGGCGGTGGCGAACCAGGCTGTGAAGATGGATTACGGCCGAGTGGAGTGGTGTGTGCTTGATTGGAATGTTAATGCTATCAAGTTTTATGAGATGATTGGTGCTGATGTTATGCAGGAATGGCGCATTTGTCGCCTTACTGGTGATGCCCTCACCTCCTATGGCCAGCCTAATTATTGATTGATTTATCAGTTGATTGGTGCTGATGTTATTATTATTACTCTGATCATTGTTGTTGTTGTTGTTGTTAGGGTTGGATTATGTATCAGTTATTTCGCTTTTCGTTGTTGCGTCTTCTATAAGTAGCATCTTCCCTAGAGTTTATGTATTTTTCTGTTGCCTGGAATGGAAGGATGATTACTCAACTATATTACGCGGTTTCTATTAATATTATGCTGTAGTTTTTCTGGTTGAACTATGGAGTATATCATCTTGATTGTTTGTTGGATTGGAATTAGTGCTTTTGTGTTGCTTTATGAGTTTTTTCGTTAGATGGTGGAAACATGGGAGGATGGTTTGTTGAAATATGCAGGCATTTTGTTTTGTAATTAGAATGTTGATGTTTCTCATTTTGTTTGTAAATTCTAGTGTTCTTTATGATTATATGTATGGAATCTTCTCTATATTTTGTTTGTTGGTTGTGACTTGTGAATTTACATCTAGTTGGTATGGAGGATTTACGGTTTGATAGTGATCGGGGTAAAGCAAGTGAGTTTTTGGGGAGACGGCATTATATCCATGATGATTGCCGTGAAAATAAAGTGCGCATAGTCTTTTTGGTTAATGTTTTCGGTGAAGCAGAGTGTAATGTCATAATTAGACTATTTGCGATGGTCATACACTTTTTCTTATTATAGTTTATCAGAACGGTAGAACTTATATGTAGGAGAGGCATGGCCATTTCACTATATCAGTGATGCTTGAGGTAGTTGGTGTTGAATTTAATTTCTTGGATGGGGTTGTCGAGCTGATTGTAGTCTAATCTCTAAAGTGGTATCAAGGAAAGGTCTACTTCAAAATAGATTTTACATCTTGCTGAAAAAAAGGGAGTTTAAAGTTCCACAGGATGTTGGGAAGGCATAATTGAGTTAAGTGCAAGTTGTATGGATTCCTCTTTAAGCTTGGCAAACTAGGGATGCTCTTATTCGTGTTCCGTGTGTTCTCTTGAGTTTTATCTGCTTCTTGGTGTAGTAAATATCGATAATCGTTGGACAATTTGAGGTTGTCATTCCTTGTTATGCTCGTGGGTCTCCTCCTTTACATCTAGATTAGTATGCTTGTTAGTTTTGGATTTTTGGTTACATAATCTTAATTGTAAAACTCTGCTTAAGAGATGTTAAATGATTTGAAAAAATATGTTAGGTTTTCTAATAATGTTTTGGGTGTTTGCTGGGATAAAAAAGAGATGTTTTTACTCTATTGCTTTTCTCAGTCCTTGTGTTTGCTTGAATAAGGTTATTAGACACGGTCATTTAAAAAGTTGATGATTGATCCTGGACTTTGGCTTAGTCCGTTGAGGTTAGGAGCCTACACTTGAAAGGGGAATCGAGGTGGTATGAGGAGGCTCTTTGCTATTTAGAATGGTTGTATAAGGGCAGGTATTTTTCAATTTCTTTTTTCTTACAAGGATCATCACTTTTAAGGGAAAGCTTTGTTGAACCAGGATAAGTAAGTGGAGGCATTTAGCAAGGTGCTTTGCATATCCATAGTCAATGTCCTTGCTTGTAGACTTGAGCAAGTTCAAAGAGACACATGCAGTGCTGAGTGCTCCGGCAATAGTTGTCCCTTGCTGGAATTTGTGATTGCGTACTAGTTGTGAAGGTAGGAATTCCCATTCTTACATTGGCAAGTGGAATTTGATTTTAGATAGCGATTGCTGCGGATCACAAATGTTGGCTTTTTACAATATTGTTTTGGGTGTTGTTGGTAGCTTTGTGGTAGTTAGTACATTAAATGTGGTTCAATTGACTAAAGGTGTCTATTGTGGCTTTCTCTCTGAAGATATAGTGTATAAGTAGTGTGGCTGTAGGGTTTTGGTAGGTTGATTTTGGATCGAGCATGGCAATTGACAAAGGTTCGTTACAGCCGAATCTACCAAGAGTATATAGGTGGTAGTATTGCAAGTTATGTATGACAGTATGAGACCGTAATAGTTCAACTTAGCTGAAAGGTGTCTTGTATAGTCTTTAAGAAGCATTGTTTTTTTTTTCTTTTCCCCCCCTTTTTCAGTAGTGGTGGTCACTAGGTCTTTGAACTAGTTGGTATGAAGCGTATTTGGTTCAATGCTTTGTCGCAAAATCATAGTTGGGGGCGGAGCAAGTGGAGTTTTTGTGAGAACCTTTCAAGCATGAAAAGAGTGTTTTGTCTAATCTCTCAGATTATGTTCAACTTTTGAGGTTGGGACTTGGGAGATTATACGATGGTCATTTTTAACAAAACTGGTACCTTGTAGTGGGCAAGCATCTTTATGATGTGTAGGCTAAATATAGAAAGAGCAAAACATATGTCTTCTGTTATTGGCTCTTGTGTTTGCTATTCCAGAGTATGTTAACATAAGCTGGTAGGCTACGAAGTTTCTTCCCCAGAATACGCTATTGCTCTTCTGTTTGTGGACTCACTTATACTCTTATACCGCCTAATGACTAGTTTGTTTTACTTTTCTGGATTGATCAATCAATGACGATTCTTTTATATGTGTTGTTCTGGATAGTGAGAGAATAACAATGGTGGTTCGTGAACTGCTGAAGTATTTTCCCATTCACATCTGGTATTAAACTTCACATTTTTTTTTTTTTTTTTTGAGAATCAAGGTTGGCCTAGTGGTAAAGAAGTCAACCTGCCTAGGGAGTTTCCCGGCTTCGAATCCTCGTATCCCCACCCCCAAAATATAATAATGTGAGCTTTAGATTAGGTGTGTGAAACTGTGATTGATGGGGAGGCCTCATAAATGGCTATGTTTCACATTTTCCTGGGCACTAGAATACTGGATGTAGATTTTCCAGATCAATACGATGATAATAGATTGTCTTTCACTATCGTGATGTATTGAAGTCCTCTGGGTTTTGTTTAGTATGAACAGAGTGTAACACCATAGCCGAAATGTGTGATATGCTTGCACCATTGGTTTATGGGTAATGGAAAGATTTAGACTGCATAAAGGCATATTTTGGGTGCAGAGGATAATGGAGAAGATAGGGTTGAACAAAACTCAGGTTTCTCAAAAAATGATTATGATTTGTTTTCAGCAGTGGTAGTGAATTAGTGACTTGTAGGTGTTTCAACTAATTAGCATGGAGCATATTCGATTTAATGGTTCTCTGAAAATTATAGCCGGGGAAGAGCAAATGAATGTTAAGTGAGTTTATTTCAGGCATGAAAATAGAGTGTTGGGCTTAATCTTTCTGTTCATGTTGAAACTTTGAGGTTGGTGGAGCATATATTACTTTCTTCAGTGTTGGGTTGATGTGTTTCTAACTAGATCATAGTCGAATCGTAGGCAAGTAAGATTTTAAATTTTAATCAGCTTGACGATGTTAATTTTTGGACAAACAGGTAAGTGTAACTTTTTATCATACGCGTAGGCTGGATAGGGGAAGAGTAGAACATATGTAATGTTTTGTTTTTCTTCCTATTTTTGTGAGGTGAAGACAGAAGAGTAGAACATATGTTATGCACTCTTGTTTGCTCTTTTGGGGTATATGTCAGCACAAGCTTGTAGCCTACGGAACTCGTTGATGAGTATTCGCCATTGCACTTCAGTTTGTGACTAACGTATGCGGTTATTTTTTGTCTAACACTACCTAATACATTATTTTTTGTCTAACACTACCTAATACAACGTATTTTTTGTCTAACACTACCATGAATGATTTCCGGCAAAAAAAAAAAAAAAAAAAAAAAAAAACAACTTTTCGGCTTGACCCGCCTCCCGCCTGTGCACGTGATCTTTTACCTCTCCCTATTTTTTTTCGAAAGTTTTCCCCCAAAACTTACTTCCCTTCCATTTTTTCGAAATCATTCATGGTAGTACTAGTGTTAGACAAAAAATACGTTGTATTAGGTAGTGTTAGACAAAAAATAATGTATTAGGGAGTGTTTCACAAAAAGTACGTTGTATTAGGTAGTGTTAGACAAAAAAACCTTTTAGTAATGATGTACATTTTAGATTTTTGAACGGATCAATCAATCAATGATATTTGTTTTCTGTTTTGTCAACTGCTCGAGGATTTTCTCATTAAGATGTTAGTCTTTTCTTTTCTAATGGCTGATAGATTGAGAAATTTCGTGTAGTTCACGAAAATTAAAGTCTAAAGAATATGATGTTTTCGCTTTGGAGTTGGAAGTAAAGATTACAGTATGGAAAGTGTTAGAGGATTAGTTTTCGCTTTAGCTACAAATTTATTTTGATACATATCCTACGTAAGTCTACCCTAGTTCCCAAATCAAAGTTCCTAACTCTACGAAAACCTCCTCTGTATGGTTAAACCTAAAGTCCCTTGTACTATTACGTTCAGCCTTTCTACTACTATCTGGTCGTACGATTTTTCGACCCTTAACAATCAAACAAATTTGGTTTTTCGGTACCATCAAACCGAATTAATGGTTGGTTTCTTCAGTTCCATCAAAACTGAATTACAAATTTGGTTTTTCGGTGTCCATCAAACCGTGACAAACAAACTACTTGGTTTTTCGGTGTCCATCAAACCGTACAAATTTGGTTTTTCGGTGTCCATCAAACCGTGCGATTTGGTTTTTCGGTGTCCACTAAACCGTCTCAATTTGGCGTGAACGAGGATGAACTAGGTGTTGCGGGTTGATCAAGCTACCACGGATACTACTATTTTTTTTTTTACACAATTATTGTAATTTTCAAACCCATGGAAACTTTTGCAAAGTTACCATGAGTTTGAGGGGGGGTGTTAGAGGATTAAGGAAGTATTTCTATATTGTATTAGGAATATGGTTAGCGAATATCTAGACTATGGTAGGAATAGTATTATGGAATAATAGAATTAGATCTCTGTCTTACGGTACAAGTTATTGTAACGTTATAAATAGGGGTTCACCCCTCACCAATAAGAAGACGACAACAACTATCATCATTCATTACCCTAATTACATCTTATCAGAAAGTGAGTTTGTTTCAACAGCAAGAAAATTAGAAACAGAATGTGTTGCTTATTTTCCTTTGAAAGTGATGTGATGAACATGAGATCTGTCGTTTGAATGATGGGCACGTTTCATAAAAGGCTATATTTTGCATTTTCCTGGGTATTGGAAATGTAGGTTCTCAGATGAATATGGAGTTTATGAATATCTCTCATGATCTTGATGTTTTGAAGCCCTCTCCTTTCGTTGAGTACCAACAAAGTGTATCGCCCCACTGCGAACGTGTGTACTTGCACCACTGTAATGTGTAATCGGGTTGAAGGAGTCACTGCAGATCATTTTGGGTTTGAAGAATTTCGAAATATGGACAGCTTAAAGCAGTTTTAGGCTGAGTCAAGTCAGTTTTTGGGCTGAGAGGATAAGGGAAACATAGTTGAGCTAATAGGGATACCTATTAGGGGTTTGATGTTATCAACTAGTGAATTTCTTCCCCTTGATATGTCGCGGCGTGGCGGGATCACCCTCTCTGGGAGCATAGTCGCAGATGAGGTCGAGGTTTGTTATCATTTTGACCATGGCACTATGGCAGAGATTATACAACACTTTCTTTAGTTTATCACAGTATGGATTGTTATTGTAGCATTTTTTGAACTAGATCATACGTCGAGTAAAGGTAAAGGAGGGTAAATTATAACAGAATTACATGACGGCCGTGTTCGGTAGTACATTAAAATGAAGAAAGTGGCATTTTGATCGGTCTAACTGTTAGTGTACCTGTTTGGTTGACATATTTTAAGTAGTATTTTGGGTAGTAATTAGCATTTTAGGTAGCATTTTGAAATATTTCAGAAAATAACATTTTGGGTAAAATGAAACTAGCATTTCCATTTTTTTTTTCTTCCCTATTTTAATAACTCAACAGGTACTTCTATCGAACATGTCTAATATCGAACTGCTACTTTTAAAGCTAATAACTACCTGCTACTAAAACAGCTACTCCTACGTGCTACTTAAACCGCAACCTTAGAACTAATGAATAAAGTCGTCGTCTCGAGGTGGTGTTGGTTTTGTTCTTTCTAATTAGGCTGAAAATTGTGAGGTGCACTGGGGAGAATGTTACCTGGGTAAAACACTGCATGCGTTAGCTGGGTAAAACACTATCTGTGCAAGCTGGATGGACAGCCAGCTGAGCAAAACATTCATGCTCTCTCTTATATAACATGTACTTCCTCCGGTCCAGATTAAACTTCCCATCCTCTTTTTTAGGGTCTCGACTTTGTCTTCCTCATTTCCAAACCATTAAGTTTTTTGTCGAGTGAATAATTAGGGAGGCAAGATGAGGATGTTGGTGATAATTAGCTTTAAAATTTTTTTGCTAAATGAATCATTAACAATTATTTATTAATTTTCCTATCGAAGTGCGCAAGAGGGAGCGGGAAGTTTAATCGGGACCGGAGGAAGTACTTGTTTATTACTCTAGCGATATCCGCCTTATTATAAAAGACTAGTTTTAAACCCGTGCGTTGCACGTTTAAAATATTATATCATACGACGTACGTAATAATTATTTACTTATCTTTAAAATAAAAGTTTAGTATTATCTTTATTTTTATTGCCTCTGGTAGCCACTCCGGCTACCACTGCTAGAGGCGGCATTGGGTCGATATGGAGCGGAAAAAAGGGCGGAAGGTGGTATATTGGAACACTGTAATCATAGAGGTAACCGGGTATCCCTTCTAGACACGTTAGAAATTCGATTTCCTAAAAGTCTATATCGACCCTCTATATGAAGCAAGCGGGTTACACGATATAGCTTTTGAAATACAAACAAGGGTAAATCAAATTAGGTTGCTTATCTAATTTGATCATACTAATGTGTTTGAGAGAAAGAGTTTGTCTATACACTTTTTTTTTTTTTGAGAAAATGTAAGAAGATTTTATTGCTCAAAACTTGGCATCAGCCATACAATTTAACACCATTGGAGATCATCTACTAATTAGCTAGACACTCTCCATCCACAACATGTGACTAACTTGGACATTTTTACACAGTTTTTTTGCTCTAAACTTAATACATTCTAGCATCTCTCCTACAATCACTCCCGGAATTCTAATGACATTTTCCGGCCTACATCTATTCCTCTCTCTCCAAATATAATAAATCATATCATAGACAATGGCTGCAATAATCTGTTTTCGGAACCTGGATTTGTCTCTTCTTTTATTGCACCACTCAATAACCCCACAATCTGGGACTTGAATTTTTGTTCTGTGGCTGATCAAATGCCAACACTTCCTGCTGTACACACATTCACTGATAAGGTGTGTGTGAGTTTCTTCTTTCATCATGCATATACAGCACTATTCATCTGCGCTTATCCCAAGCTTATATAACTTGTCTTTCAGCATCAATCTTTCCCACCCAGCAATCCAAGAAATAAAGCTATACTTTGGGACTACATACCTGTTCCAAAGTAACCCAGTCCATGCCAGCTTTGGACTCTGATCAATAAGCCATTTATAGCCCTCACTGATTGTGTGATCCTTTTGAGTGTTTAACCATCTTCCACCTGTGAAAGCACTCTCCATTTTCACCCTCACTTTGCAGATACTCCTCCAGTTCCAGCTCGTATCCATTGCAGGCTGATAGCTCTCCCAATTTTGCCCCTTTATATAGACATTATTCACCCACGTAATCCATAATCTCTCCTCGCCTTTGTAAATCCACCAGCAAAATTTTGCTACTGCTGCAATATTCCATAACATAATGTCCATGAATCCCAAGCCTCCTTGGTTCATTGGCTTGCATATCTTATCCCCACCACCATAGGAGAACGAATATAGTTTTCACTTCCATCCCGTAAGTAATTCTTACATACAGCCATAACTTTTCTTATTACCGTTTTGAGAATGATGAAGATCTGTGCCCAATATGAATGTAAATGTAAGAGCACCGATTTCACCAACGTAGCTCTGCCCGCATAGGAGAGGTTTTTTTGCACCCCAAACTCTAATCCTATTAACAATCTTATCAACCAACACGCTACAATACATAATAGAGAGTTTCCAAGATGAAATAGGAATCCCTACATATTTGAAAGGCATCTTCCCTACCTTAAACCCAGAAATCTCCAAAATATCATCCATTACTTGTCTCTTCATTCTCAAGTAAATTTCAGACTTGTTGTTCATCTTCAGTCCAAAGGCTTGAGAAAAGGTTGCAAATGCCCTTAAGATTAGCATTATTGACTTGGTATCACCTTTGCTAAACATTAAAAGATCATCAGCAAAACACAAGTGGTAGAGTTTCATCTATTTGCACATGGATGAAACTTGAAAGGATCTTTATTCCCCACTCTTTCCAGCACTCTTGATAAATATTCCATGCATATTGTGAATAATAGGGGGTCTCAACCCTCTTTTGGCTTTACAAAAACCAAAATTCTCTCTATTCGAACTCAGGGTGAAGCTGGGGAAGTGACACAAGCCATAATCCAATTAGTCACTTTATCAGGAAACTTAAGAGCTGCAAGCTAAGCATACCTTCCAGGGATATCCATTCTATAGAACCATACGCCGTTTTTAGATCAATCTTCATAATGCATCTAGGAGAAAGATTCTATCTCTCATATTTTCGAACTATATCCTGGCATATCATAACATTTTCCACAATGTTCCTCCCTAGAATAAAAACTCCTTGATTGTTGCTTATTAGCCTTGGAAGTATCTCCCCAATTCTGTTGCATAATACCTTAGATGTACACTTGTACACTACATTACAACAGACAATAGGCCAAAATTTTGTCACACTGGTAGGGTTCTTTATTTTTGGAATCAAGGTAATGGTGGTGGCATTTAACTGATCATAAGATTGTGCACTATCCTATATATGATCAAGTAATGCAAGTAGGGGAATGTGATTCTCCATCATTTTGTCATGATATTTCATTATTATTTCTTTATATTAACACATACATATATACCTCTACTATATATAGAGAAACCCCTTGGAAGTTACAAAATAACTATCAACATTTAATCATTTCATATGATTAAATACAATGGATATTGTACCATATATCATGTATGTCACTAAATTCTACTTACTCTAAAAATGTTCCAACAAAGGGAAATCAGTTTGGGTTGTGAGAGCCAAACCCCAGGATTCTGAATTGTGGAAAAGCATGATGCATATTAGGGATGAGCTTTTAGCTAAGACAGGTTCGTTGATGCCGCTAGTAAGCTGTTGTTATCTTGAAGTTCTGGTGGAAATTTTAGGGTCAGAAAAGCTTATGACTATTACAGAGTGAAGCTTAACATAATGCTGGGATGCAACATAGTCCTGTGAATGGCGCAACATAGTAACACAGCTTCATTTCAAGGCTGGGTGTACAAGGAAAGCTGGCAACTACTGATAACCTTAATAGAAGAGGAATGGTTATTATCAATAGATGTTATTTGTATAAGAAGAAGGCTGAAGACCATAACCACATGTTCTTTCACTGTTAGTAAGTAGAGGAGGTTTGGAAGAGAATAAAAGGCTGGTTGCAGCTTCATATATAGTAATGCTACAAGTTTGAGAGGAAACATCAAATGGTTGGAGAAGTACGGGAAAAGACATTGTAGAACAAAATGGGCGAGGTGCAGTCTAACCACAACCATCTATATGATTTGGTTGGAGAGAAATAGTCAGCTCTCGGGTTTTTATCCCATTTTGGATGAATAAACTACTAATTTTGCTTGCAAAAAAAAAAAAAAAACTAACCAACACAACATCACTTAACGGAAAAATCTAACAGAAGTTACTATTTGGGTACCATGTGCACAAACTCACAAAGTAGTAAGTTCAGGGATACCATGTGCACAAACTTGCCAAGTTGGGTACAATGTCCAATCGGTCAAAGTTCGAGGATACCACGTGAATTTTCCAAATTTTAAATCATGGTTTCGCCCTGTTCTATTGCATTCTCAACTACCTCTCTACCAATGACCAGACTACCACGTCTTACACATATTTACCCCCTCTCATCACCTCAAAAAGTTCTCACGTTATAGAAGGAAAAGTCGTTACATCATCACAAGGTTCTATTAACATTGTCGTTGTTTGGTTGTATCACCCTTTGGACCAACCAAATAAAACAGACATAGTATTTCTTAATGTATTACTAGTATTAAGTTTTCAAGAGGCAATAACTATACTGACTTTCTTCAATTAGGTAGTAGATAAGATTAATTAAGAGCCTTTTGGAAACCTCTTTCGGTTAGATAGTGCTAATTACATGAGGGTGGCATCACAAAGTTGTAATGCCAACTCAAAAGCAACATTGCTCACACCTCAATAATACTTACACTGACCCCATCTGATTAAAGCTTTTCTTTACCTAACCACCTAAATAGAAAACTAAAACTGTTTTGTTTTTATAATAATAGAGTTGGTTCATGCTTGTGTGCAACGGCTCCTCCAAATGCTTCGAAAAATAAAAATAGTTTGAATAGCCTTGTTGGGAGCTAATTCTACACCAAATGAAGGACTTGCTTATTACCTTAAAATCTAGTGGATTGGATCTGGTAGAATCCAATCCAATGCAAAATATAATGTACCATTTTTTGCAAATGTACTACTCATATGGTCTAGTTTCCAACATAGCTACTCAAAAACAATTTTCGAAAGGGAATTGGGCTGTAGTAGGACTTGAGGTGAGGATGTCTAGAAAGAACAGGGATGAGACTAAACATCATTTTAATTTGGAGCTCTTCGTCACCCCTTTTTGAAAGCAAATCAACATGGCAACATGGATGGCAATTGGTATCAGATCAAGTTATTGTTTATGGAAAATCTTTGACTGGTGCATTAAACTTTATTTCTGGGTCATGCATGACTCAGCTGACATCCTGTGACTCATGCATGCACGTAAATCTCCAACTTTGTGCTACTTTGCTTTGTATATATATCTCTCTTTCACATACTACTTTCTCACCACAAATAACCAAACCAATCAAAAGTAATTAATCAAGAAGCAAGAACAATCTAGCAGGAAAAACATCACTTCTTACATTATTAGCGAGCCGAAAATGAATGTTTCTGAGGCATTTAAATCCAGGAGCATGAAGAGTATGCTCGGAGATCATCTCCTTAGGAATGGGCTTTCAAGGGAAAGCAATGCAGGTCTGCAACTGTTACCTGGACCTTCATGTCATGTGAACGGATCTCTGACATTAAAGCACAGAAAAGTGGAGTCAGTATTGAGCACAGTCAACAAGCTTGGTATGTCACAATTCTTCCTCCATATTCACCACTCATTTCAATGTCGAAATATTAGACCTTTAGCATCTGACTTTTTTTATCTTGTCACGTGAACTTAATTAAACGGCTCATAGATGATATGTTTTATATTGAATTAGTAATCTGAATTTTGGAGAGAGACTGATTTACTGTTTTTTATCACATGAAACAGTGAAGGGAAAGCTGAGCTTAGGAGCTAAGATTTTACAAGTAGGAGGAGTGGACAAAGTATTCAGGAAAATCTTCAGTTTAAGTGAAGAAGAACAACTGCTAAGGGCGTCACGGTGTTGTTTGTACACAACTGCAGGCCCAATCGCTGGTCGTCTCTTCATCTCGACAGAGAAAGTTGCATTTTGCAGTGACAGGGCTGTTGCAAAAGTTTCCTCTCCAGACGGAAGATCCCTTAGATTTCATTACAAGGTAGTATATCTCATATCATATTATCTGATATTTTCTTTAAAATCCTTGTAAAACGTTTGATAATTTGTTTTAACATAATTTTATTTATTTTATGCAGATTATGATCCCTCTAACAAAGATCCAGAAAATGAATCAAAGTGAGAGCATGAAGAAGCCCTCACAGAAGTATCTGCAAGTCGTGACGACAGACGACTTTGAGTTCTGGTTTGCAGGATTTGTGAGTTACAAGAAGACGTTCAAATGCTTACAGCAAGCAATCTCACAAACCATGGTTTGCTGACATCAAGCATGCAGCATAGGAAAGGAGATAACAGCACATACATCCCCCTCCACATGATTATCTAGGCTTTTGTATTAACTTGTTGACTCGAGAAACTTGACTATCAAGCAATGCAATTGTACATTCTACTCTGAATCTCAAAATGGAAATCAATTCTATCTCAAATCCATTTTCTGTTATCTAACATTTCAACGACAATATAGGCATTTTAAATCCGAAACAAATGTATTAGTATGGTTCTTCCAACATACACACACACACACACAAAAAGCCATTTAAAACGAAAAAGAGAGCAATAAAAAAGGAGAAAGTGGAAAACAAGAGAATGAGAGTGTTTACCCAAATTTATTGGATTAGATGTCCAAATTTACCCTTGTTACGTATCTTATCATCAGATAAGCAACTTCGACTGAGGACTATGACAGGCCTCAGTAGATCTTAATAAGCTCTACTCTAATACAGTGATACGAGTGACACATTAAATGTCTCTTCGGCAGCTTATGCACTTCTCTTGACAGCATAGTAAACTCTGATCTCCTGTATGGTCTGAAAAATGAATATTGCTGTTAAATTCTGTGACCTGCTTCTGTGGTCCTGAATCTCTGATACCACAGACCAGACAATTAATTCACACAAATTCAGGATTCAGTTCAGCATTCTACTGCAGTGCCCGAAATGTTATCCAAGTTCACAAAGTCTGACATGTATGAGTAAAGATCTGTCTAATTTCTCAGCAGCATGAGTCCAATACTAACTTTCGCCCCCAGTGACAAAAGAAAACAACAACCCCCGCAGGCTTATATCAAGAGTAAAATTACTGATCTCGGTTATTATTCCTACTCTTGTTTACTTTTTTTAGTCAAAATTATTCTGTCTGAGGTCGGTTATTATTCCTATTTTGCTAATTTCATGTTTCTTGGTGGCAAACATTAGGTAATTAAGGTACCTTCATACTTTACTATTATACCAAGTACACCAAGCATTAGAAAATATGCTGACAATTTGTTCAAATCAACCAAAAGACATTGATCAATAACTTTTACGCATGCATATCAGAATTGGAAGTTATATAGTTATAATATCAATTCATCTGGTATAAGACTTTGGCGAAGGCTTACTCATCATCAACAAAACTCGTCTGAAAAACATATAGATTTTCTCCATTCCAGCTATAACAAAATCCAGCATTAAGAATACTTGGTTAAGAAATCACAGAAATTAAAAAAAAGTCCGACATGGCATGACACTTGGACTCTTCATTGTACACAAAAGAAACTAATTAAATAGCCAAGTCCAACACTTAAACACACACCTGTGTCGGAAGCTACCAGCCGCAACCGAGTGCAGCTTATTGATATGGATGATGATTTTGTAAATTCACCCAAGTATATAGTGGCATAGTGCCTCTCTATACCCCATCAGATAAGGTCAATGAGTGCAGTTAAAGCCACCAAATATCTTTTGGTTTCGTAGTGTACTCTGCCGACTCAAAAGCATGAATGTTATTTTCTGTTAACTGCCTTGGACAAAAAAATCTTGTGTTAAAGAAGAAACAGTTGCAGATGATTTACAAATAAAAGTTGCAGAGAGATAAAATCTCTTCGTCATCACTTTTCCAAAGTAATCCAACATGGCAGCAACTTATTGAGTAAGAAATGTTTTTTCTTTTTGCTGAGACATGGATGACTCATCTGATCTATGCATGACTGGGTGCATCTTAAAGCTAGACATTTCATTGACTGACCTGACTTCCTATATATATACCCACCTTGACATACTTCATTCACAATACCAACCACAAAAACAAATACTCAGATTAATATTTTTTTCGGGTCTGCGCCATCTGATTTATTCCAGATTACATAGCAGACAGTGTTTAAAGAAAGCAAAGTGTTACAGAGGCAGTTAAACCAAGCAGTATGAAGAGCATGCTCGGAAATCACGTGCTTAGAAATGGATTGTCAAGATTACCACATAACGATCATCCAAGTAATATGCAACCTATGAAATTGTTACCTGGACCTTCTGGAAATGCTGATAGATGTTTGACAGTAAAGCACAGTAGAGTAGAGTCCATGCTTAGCTCAATGAACAAACTTGGTATGTTTTTGAAGGAGTAATTCGATCCCATAATGCTTTCTTCACATTATTTTGTTTGTTCTTCACTCTGACATGCATACATATGATCTAACATTGGTTTTTAAAATATGACAGTTAAAGGAAAGCTGAGCCTAGGAGCTAAGATACTACAAGTAGGAGGGGTTATCAAAGTGTTTAGACAAATGTTTACTGTGAGAGAAGATGAGCTTCTGTTGAGGGCTTCTCGATGTTGCTCATCGACTACAGCTGGGCCAGTATCAGGCCGCCTGTTCATTTCAGACAAAAGAGTTGCATTCTGCAGCGACAGACCCATTGCTACAGTCTCCTCACCTTCAGGAGAGTCACTCAGATTTCATTACAAGGTAAATATATCAATAGTACAGCGTAATGTCATGCACCACTGATGAGCATACATTCATATCCATTCCCTGCGCTTACAGGAATCTAACAACACATTGCTCATATAATTTCAGATTGTGATCCCTCTAACTAAGATCAAGCAGACTATTCTAAGCGAGAACATGAAGAAGCCAGCACAGAAGTATGTACATGTAGTGACCACTGACGAGTTTGAGTTCTGGTTCATGGGATTCCTTCATTACAAGAAAACTTTCAAATGCCTGCTACAAGCAGTCTCCCAAATCTATGGTTGACCCGCACAATAATTGTTCAAACCGAGGAAAATTGTTCCATTTTTTCCACTAAACCAGCTATAGCTAGGTGATTCATTTGTAGTGCAGTACATAGACATAGATAGCTAGAGCTAGATTTAAATTAAAGGATGGAACTTTTCATTCAGTTTCCTGTAAGTAGTATCACATTTCATTGTCTTTGTATATTTCGGGGTTCAGGTTTAATCATAATCTAATATCATGTGAGATTGTATACAAAGTATTTGAAGCCTCCAGCATTTGAAGTTTAAAAACATCCCCATCCTCCGCCCAAGGAGCATTTGACTTAAAGGGTTGTGTTTATAACTTAGCAAAGTTTAGTTATCTTGACTGAAGCAGTCACTAACATGACAACCTAGAAACCACAATGAGAAATGTGATATGATCTCAGTTCAGACTTATGCTAACTCTTGTAAAAAGCAAGGTTTCCAATTAAAACATGTGTATATCTCCAAACGGCTAGCAATAGCATTTGAGTTAAAAACTGATGCTTCGGAGAGAAGTTTTCACCAGATTAGTGCAAGAATGGATGCCTCACGAAAGGTTTATGATATGGAACTGATGGACTGGCTGCACCGTAAATTTGAGAGAATGATCCAGTTTAAGAAGCTTGGTAAGATACTTTCACGTAATCTACAGAATTTCAGGTCCAGAACACCAAATGTCATGCGGGAACAATGCACAGACAATAGCATCAGAGACTGATAACACTGTTGTCTGAAAACAGTGATTCATACAAAGTCTACAAGATCTGAAAAACTGCAGGTCAATATGAGACTTGGGAACATAGAAATTGACGTTGAGGAGCGATGCACAAAGAACTAGATCTTGGTCTAGATTTTAAGTCATGACCACTACAATTATCACTTCAGCAGCAATTGATGCCAAATCTAAGAACAGAATACACATGTTTAAATACTATCATTAGATATTCAGGATTAGTTCATATCGGAATAAAGCTAGCCGTACTTGTGCAAGCAAGTTTCTGGTGGCCTAGAATGACAGTCTTATAAAAGTCACTTATACGAAAAGCATAATAACATCCGAAAGACTTCAAGCACTACAATATGAGAATCATCTGAAGTTGTGTATTAAGCAAGTTATAAAACACAGTGACCATTGGAACATTCAGTTGTTCACTACCTGTACCATAGCTTGGTAGTCAAACTACTCCCAGCAACGTTTATTTTTATGTCGTACTTGCTTGCCATTCTTAGATCGAGACGTCCCTACAGAGACAGAATCAAGATGTCATAGACCATATAGAAGTTGAAAATATTCGATCAGCAACAAGTTAAAGCTAGCTATACAGTCAGTGCTCCAAGCATATTACACTAATCAGGGTCTGCATCACAGCTAAACAGCATTTTTATGCTTTTCTTTTTCTCTTTCCTTTTTACATTTTCCTTATCATACAAGTAAAAAAAGGGAAGTTTAAGATGTAAAGAAAAGAGGGCCGGAAGAGAAAACAGGATAAGCAAATTGCGATGAACCTGTCAATTTGTTCAGTAATGGCCCTCTGTTGAAGAGCTGATGCAGACAATCCAAAAGAATTTGCCATATCAAATACATTGTATTTTCATGATAACTTACCTGATAAATGGCAACCAGCACATCAGTCAGAAGAGGGCCAGAAAAATAAACAGAATAAGCAAATTGAAATTTTAGCTGTCAACTTGATCAGTAATGGCCTACTGCTGAAGAGATGATGCAGAATTGCAGACATTCCAGAGGAAATTAAAGCATTAAGACACTGGATATTTACAAGTTTGTTCATAGACTGTACCTCATGAAATTCACAAAGGAACATACTCAAATGTGTCGTACATGTTGCTTCTCATTTGTAGCACAAAGCACTTGTTCAATACAACAGGACACTTGGTTTTAGATAAAAACCATGAAAAAGGCTCAAACTAAGCAGAGTCACTGAGTCTCATACTCAGATACGTGCCCACGTAAGAAACTTACAGCTGAAGATGACTAACATAGCGTAGGGATACCTTAATCGTCAAACCATCTACTTTTGAAAGGCTATCCTCTATGCACAAAAGGCACCAAGCAGATAAGGTAGATTACTGCACATGAGCCTCTAAAATAGTAAAATCATTTTTGATCTCATCGTGCAGAAAAAAAGATAGATAACATTAGAAAGTTGCACTGCCAACTCAAAAAGATGAATGCTTACATATAGAATTACAGATGATCTATAAGTAGGGCCCTATTGTCTGACTGTTATGCTATATTTCTGTTAACTACCTTGGAAAAAATCTTCTACTAGACGAGAAACAGTTACGCATAATTGATATTATTCTGCATAGAGATGTCAAATTTACCTGTCATCACTTTATTAAAGCAATCCAACATGGGATCAGCTTATTGAGTAAGAAATGTTTTTCCTTTTGCTGATCCATGGATGACTCAGCTGATCTATGAATGACTCCTGCATCTAAAAGGTTGGAATAGCATAGATCTCCCTTCATATATATATATACACATTCCCACCTCCATAAACTTCATTCACACCACCAACTATCAAAACAAACACACATCTTCTTAAGCTTCCACCATCTGATCTATTTCGGAATAAATTCTTTAGCAGACACTTCAAGACAGCGAAAAGAACGAAACATGAATGTTACAGAGGCATTTAAATCAAGGAGTACGGAGAGTATGTTTAGAGATCATGTCCTAGGAAATGGGCTGTCAAGAGTAACACTTGATCATGCAAGTAATATGCAGCCTATGAAATTATTGCCTGGACCTTCAGGCAACAATGCACATAGATCCTTGACTATGAAGCATAAGAGAGTGGAATCAGTACTTAACACAATGAACAAGCTTGGTATGTTTTTGAATACGTACATCAGTCTTATGTTCATTCTTGGTTAAAAAAAAAATTCACAAGTAACATATTGAATATTGATCTAACTTTGACTTATTTTATACAACAGTTAAAGGAAAGCTGAACTTAGGAGTAAAGATGCTACAAGTAGGTGGGATTGACAAAGTGTTTAGACGAATCTTTACTGTCAGAGATGAAGAGCAGTTGCTGCGGGCTTCTCGGTGCTGCTTGTCCACCACGGCTGGTCCAGTACCAGGTCGTCTCTTCATCTCGACCGAAAAAGTTGCATTCTGTAGTGATAGAGCCATCGCAAGAGTCTCCTCTCCCACAGGAGAATCACTCAGATTTCATTACAAGGTAAACACTCCATTTAGACAGTACATGTATCCACTTCCACACCCCATAAGTAAAAAGTCCAATGAACTTAACAACAAACTTTTCATATAATTGCAGATTGTGATCCCACTCACGAAGATTAAGAGGAGCATTCAGAGCGAAAACATGAGGAAACCAGAACAGAAGTATGTACAAGTAGTGACCGCAGATGATTTTGAGTTCTGGTTCATGGGATTCATTCATCACAAGAAAACTTTGAAATGTCTACAACAAGCAGTCTCTCAATGTTAAATTGCTAGCCTCAAGCAAAAGTTGGGACAAAGTGAGAGTTCGACTCCGACCACATAATCAGCTAGGAAGATGTTCATTCTTTTTCTATACATCTTCATATTATTAGTAATTTAGTATTAGTAGTAAATTCTACTCACAACGATGGAATTCTTTATTCTGTTTCCTGCAAGTACTGTCATTTACAGTATCTTCGCTTTGTAAATATATGTATATATCTTGAGGTAAAAGTCTAACATTTGAGATTGCATTTCAATAAATTATCTGTAGTCACTTATTTGGTGGATTACTTATAGCTTAGCTAAGTTTCAATCATCACGGCTGAATCCTAATTCATGACTAAAAGTTCACTGTAATTTCAAATAAGAAAGCCTAATTCCGACCATGTTGAAAAACTGTAGGTCAAACTATGGCCAGCTTACACACATTCTGCAAGAATCATTTTGAGAATGAAAGCTTCTAACACTCATTACTAAGATATTTGAACAGTCTATGGAAAGTACCTTACTGAAGAGAAAATAGTTACTGAATTTTTATACCAGCTGCATTCATGTATCAGCCTCTAAGATTCATGCATGAGTGTTTCTAATCTTCATGATTCAAGCGCCTATATGATAAAGTTATGTAGTATTGCAGTAATATATGCGGCTTTCTAGAAAACCGCACACTTCATAGGGGCGAAAATGAGCTGCACTTTTAGATCAAGTAAATTAAAGCTCAGCTCGAATGAGCTTCGGATTGCCCTACCAGTCCAAAGCACAAATGTGCTATTTGACACATCAGGTTAATGAACCCCTATTTAGTCAGTAGTACTTCTGAGTCCATGCTTATGAAATAGCAACCAGGAAACTATAATTCTTTCCCTAGTTATGTGCAAAGCATATATAAATATTTAAATTCTCCGCAAATGAAGTTAATTAGCCCATTTCCGCAACTCTCCTAGAGTCCTAGTCAGTCATTTACAAGCATTTGCTTGATCAACTATTGCCGAATAAAAGTCACAGGTCATTGTAGTATCCACTACATATAACTTGGTCAAACGACTTCTTTAACCAGGAAATCTCACAACAACACAAGTAAAAGATTTGACCTGGTGCTGAAGTGGAGCCATTTCTTCGCCAACCGTATGTTGACAACAATGCATTATTTCCAAATAACAATGAGTGTATAGCTTAGGTGGTCGTGCACCTTTGAGCAGCTGACCTCTCAGCAAGTACTGCCAAAACGCCACCACTCTGCAATGCATATAAATCATTACATTGATAAGAAATTAGATCACAGCTAAAGTAGCATTTATGTGCCTATGTAAATCTTTTTTTTCTTCTCTTCTCCTTATGATACAAGTGAATAAAGCATTTAAAGTTAACAAAAGAAAAGAGAACCAACACAAAAACCAAAAATGAAGGAGAATGAAGGGATACAGAGTGCAAATCAGCTGGTCGTCACTTAGAACATAATTATTTCTCTTTCAGATGTTTAACACTTATCAAGGCAATCATATGCTAAACATTGTCATTTTCTAACAACAATATGCTATTATGCTTGCTCGTCCGTCCTAACTTTGAATGATTAATATTAATAATCAACATAAGAGATTATAAACCAATAATGAAGCTTCAATTCCTTGAATGTCATGATAGACTATTGGCATAAGGCGGTTTTAGGTATTATACCTCAAGACTCCCCCATCGGCTTAAGCTTATGTTTTGATTAATCCTTTTCCTTGTTTCAGAGAAGATTTTTATTTTATTTTTCCTTTTCAGAGAAGAATATGACTGACCTACTGTCCTCTTGAAGCGCTTACCACTTATTGGTTCAGATGGTCGAGAATATAAGCGTGCCTTTTGCAGTTCAAATACGAATGCAGAATGAAAGAACGGCCTCAACTGAACAAGTAGGTCTACAACAGTGATTTTGAGCTGTAAACTTATTAATAGAAGTGTCAATTGCAGAAAAGATGAAAGGCAACACTACTTATCTAGATAAGCATCTCATTGATTTGTTTCAAATATATCTCTATCACATCAAGATGTTATCACCAGCCTGGCCTGTCACTTAGGAAGGCTTTTAGTGGCACAAGAGAAAGGTTATTTGCCATTTTTGTGCCAGCAAAACCCAATGAAGACTTGACAATGAAGTGGCAGTCAAGTTCCTAGTAAACCTAAGACGACAATCCATGTGGTCGTCTTGTCAGCGCTGATGCTTACATAGACAAAACATAAAGTTTTGCATGAACGAAACCTTTGTGCATGGCCTTGTTAAGGAAATCAAGTTTCTTAAACTTCTCATAAACTAAGTCTACACATTCGGATTACTTTAATAGTTTAAATGAGGAAGCTTTAAACTCATGTCATCTAATGAAACGGCTTCATCTACATTACTAATCGCTCGTACTACTATTTAAATAAACAGTATCCATGAGTGATATTATACTTCATACGTACGTACTGCCAAACCGCCGAGGTATCAAACAAGTAAATACGATGATACTAAACTACTGAAGTACCATAACAGATTATAATAAGCATAAATAAGTCATTAGGCGTCTCTTACAGAGCTCATTGGGTTCAACCGTGTGCTAAAAGTTGGATGGCATCACAAAGTTGCTCTGCCAACTCAAAAGCTTCCAGTGCTTACACATGAATGATTCACAAACCTGGCCTCAGAATCCGATTATTTTTTGGTAGCGACCTATCGATCTAGTTGGAAATTTCTGGGATTCATTTTTAATATTCATTATAATGTAATAAAGAGTAGGTCCATCTCTTTATCACAACTTTTAGAAAGCTAACTAACATGGAATGGAATCAACTTCCTGACTAAGAAATCTTGTCTGGTGCCATCTATATATAAATAGAGTTGCATCACATCATTCTTCATAACTAACATCAATCAATTTTGCACTTAACAGTAAATTAGAAAATACAAAGATTAAGGAACAAGATACTAATCAATTCAAGAAGAAACAACAGCAAAATGAATGTTTCTGAGGCGTTCAAATCAGGTACGATGAAAAGAATGCTCGGAGATCATATGCTTAGTGACGGGTTTTCAAGAATTACATGTGATAATAAACAAAATAGCAAGACAATGATGAAATGTTTACCTGGACCGTCGACGCTGTCATCGGGGAATGTAGATGGATCATTGACATTAAAGCATAGCAAGGTGGAATCCGTACTCACCACAGTGAACAAGCTTGGTATGTGGCCAACCTCTTCCACATAAATTACCAAAACTCTGTCAATTTTCTGATGCATAAAAAAGCTTTTATTTATTTACTTTAATATTCATGGATATGCTCCATCTTACATACAGTGAGACGAAAACTTAGCTTGGGAGCAAAGATTCAAGTAGGAGGTGTTGAGAAAGTGTTCAGGAGGATCTTCAGTATAAGAGAGGGAGAGCTCTTACTGAGGGCTTCTCGATGCTGTTTATCCACCACAGCTGGTCCTGTAGACGGCCGCCTCTTCATCTCAACAGACAAACTTGCATTCTGCAGCGACAGGCCGATTGTTAAGGTCTGCTCCCCTGCTGGAGAAACACTCAGATTTCATTACAAGGTAATTCGCAATATTACAGTGTACTACGTACAAAATCGACCATTAGTCAAGCTAGCTAACATGAATCGTCATATATATCTCTGTTAGAAAATTGTTGCATGAATCGACATCTAAGACATTCTGTACGTATATGCAGGTTGTGATCCCACTAAGGAACATTAAAGGGTTCAGCCAAAGTCAGAACATGAAAAATCCAAGTCAGAAGTATTTACAAGTAGTGACAACTGATGACTTTGACTTCTGGTTCATGGGATTTCTCAAGTACAAGAAAACAGTCAGATGCTTACAACAAGCAATGTCCCAAAGCATGTCTTGCTGACAATGATAGAAATCAATATTTTAATGTATGGTTAAAATGGAAAACATATAGTTTTCTTCATACTTAATTAGGTAGGTTTAATTTCCATCACAAGTCCATAAATCTGAATGTAACACTGAAGTACTGAACTACAACCCCAATTGTGAATTCTATATATCTCTGATCTCCAACAGAAGGGTTTTTCCTTCTCACTTCATGGCATTAGGTTCTCTGTTTTTCCAAAGTTTTAGTCGAAAAAGATCAGAGAGCGGGCGGTACAGCGGTACTTTAACATCCATGTAAAATAGGGTGATACTAAAATTGAACACCTTGTCATCAATCACTAGCCGTGAATTACCACCATTCAACTAAATTAAGCAAGGACGTCCGATCCCTCTCAAGAGAAAAAACAAGAACATAATTTAAAGTGAGTGTCTTATACTTTAAAGAAAAAGTTTGGTCAAGGAATTCGTTTTCAATTCGTTGACCCATCGGCCACAGACTGGTCACGTCTCGTACGAACACGTCTCGTACGAACGAAGATGATTCGTGGTCGATGGGTCAACATAAAAAATGCGCGTATCTTAATCGTCTATTCTCACACTATTATGAAGTAGTAATCCAGCAATTCAACACCACACAAATTATTCAGTAAGCTTCACTAGTGTATTTTAGTATGACACTAGTGCCTTGTACATACAACAACATTGTATAAGCCTGATGTTGCAACCAAAGGACACGCGTGAGACCTATTGACACGTACCTAGCAACGTGTCAACTAAAACAAAATAAACTTGACATCGAATTTCAATCGAAACACAGAGTAACAAAAGTTCTGAGACGTGTGAAACATCATCAATTAGAAAGGAAAAAAAAATGACAAGCATCAGTTCAATTTCATTCATCAATATCCTCAAGAAATCTATGATCATAAGAAGAAGAACGACGACGCGCCATTTTCATCTGCATGCGCATGCACTCAATTCCACGTACTACGTTGTTCCTAACAACAACGATAACCTACGGCGTGTTACCTCAAATCTCTCGACGTGGCGTTCGCTGTCGTCTTCAGAGACACCGGCAGAGTTCCCGCAACGGCGCATTCAGGAAGTGGACCCCGCCACGCCGATAGAGATGCCGGAAATGCCACAGGATCCTCCTGAGATTGATCCTACTCCACCGGAGTTTATCATCCCAACACCACCAGAAGAAATTGGACCGCCGACGCCCGACCCGATACCGAGCCCGTCGGGCCCGGATTTCCCGCACCCTCCCATTCCATCTCCTCCAGGACCTGACGTCGTCCCGCCTCCGCCTCCTGGTGTCGACACGCCGCCCGATGTTGTTCCCCCTACTCCGCCGGAAGTGTTTCCGCCGCCGGTGACACCGCCTCCGGATATAATTCCGCCTATGGGCCCTATGATTGTGTAGAAAAAATAGATTAAATTAAGTTGGGGTTTTTGTTTTTGTTTTTACTCCGTAATTTTTATTAGGAATGCATGTCAAATCAGCTTGTTACATTTTCACGGTTTTTGTTTACTAGATGGACAATTGACGGTGATTTAACTTTTGACAATTGCTCCGTCAACCTCATAAACGAAGCAAAATTTAGTCATTCGGATGAATCACTGCCGGTGCCGGGTAATCAAGTATTTTGATCGGAAACGCTGAGTATGCGAAAATTATGATTAGGGGTGGGTTATAATGGGCTATAGAATTGTTCTTCTTTCAATGGGCCTTAGAAAATTGGATAGCACCTGCTGATACGCTAAGGCCCTGTGCGATTCAACTTATTCAACGGTGTTTTCAAATCAGATCAGATTTATTCAAATCAAATCAGATCAGCTTTATTCAAATCAAATCAAATCAGATCAGAATTATCCAAATAACAATCTATGAATATAGTCCATATTTAGTTATTAATTCGTGTAGTTGCAGTTAATTTATCACATAATTCAGTTCAGATCAAATCAAATCAAATTTATTCAAATCAAATCAGATCAATTCAAATCAAATCAAATCAGATCAGAAAAATGCAGTCCAATCGCACAGGGCCTAATTCATCGTACTGCTCTGGCCCGAGATACCCATGGGTTACCCATTACGAGTATTGACAAATAAACTACTCATTTTTTTTGCACGGGTTCTTATATCAGCATTAGCTCACAAAACCGACCCGAACTCGATCACAAAATGCCTCACAATTCAATCAGTCCCAAAATTAGCTCATAATATCAACTCAAAAACCTGAAAATTGAAAGGTGGCGCGACGAGAGGAGGTGCCGGTGGTCGACGATGGTGGGCTGGTGGCCGAACGTCACAAATGGGATAATAATAAAGATGGAAAACTGCATAAGAATTGAGGATTTTTTTGTTTTCTTATAAATAAGCTTTCAAGTTGGAAGAACAATAGACTTGGAGTTTTTTTAAAAGTATGCTTGAATATTAAATGCTGTAAGAGAAATTCAGGAAACATTATTGAAATAAAATGAGGAAAAGGGTACACATACAATGGTTGTATGAAGCATCTCATACAATGGGATATGGCAGCCCCTTATTGGTCAATTTCAAAAAAAAAGAATATTCCTAGAAGTTCAATTTTCATTCAAAATTTTCACATTGATTTATTCAAATTAAATTTTCTTTTAGCTGTTGTCTTTTATTGTTAGAAGTAACAAAACCCTGATTTTTTTTTTACTTTCTCTCTCTACCTCATATTCTTTTCACATCCAACCTCTCCCTTCCCTCATTTTCTCTTTGTCTCTTATCTTCTCCTCTACCCAAGATGAACAAATTTTCAAAATCCAACACCCAAATGAAGCTTGTACATGTTGCAGAATTGTTAATGTATATATTTAAGAGTTGAAATTAGTAATGATACTACAATTGTATTTGGTATTGCATTGATCTCGGTAAAAAAAAAATTGAAATTGGGTTTTATATTAAAATTGAAGATGAAGGTTGAGATGGATATGAGGTGAATAAGATGAAGAAAAGTATGATTTTGGGTTAAATTTACATGGAGATTTGTTAATTTAAATTTCATTTACACAAGAGTAGTTAGTTTAATATTAATTTTGATTTTTTGTATTTGAACATAAATTAAGAAATTGCATATTAGAAAAAGGTTGAATATGAAAATGAAATAAAGATGAATAGGTTGAAGATGAACACGAATAAGAAGATGAATAGTTGTCCCCGGTTTGATACAATATTGTATTACACGATACTATTAATTAATCTTCGTTTCTGGTCCAAATCTCTAGGTTTTCGTCATTAATCCAAACTGAAAAAAAACTTCTTTCACTCAATTGTCTCTTCCTCACAATTCTTCTCTTTATGAACACGTTCAGTATGTATGAAACAATAAATATATCACGGATACTAACTAGGACTGAACGACACATTCTTATTGTAATGTAGTGTAATAATAGTTCCTAGTTTCAACTAATAAGTCACCCTGCAATTAATCCATATATGTCCTAGAAACCCTACTAACACTAGCTAGTAACCCCAATAACCCTAATAGACATAATAACCCAAATAGCCCTAGCAACCTTCCTAATTCTTTTGCGTACAATATTCTTTGTATCTTGCAAAGAATAACAAAATGATAAGTATTTCTTAAGATCATAAAACACATTTGTAAGTATAAAGTCATTCATTGCGCAAATATATTTTGCAAGAAAAGACTTCTAATGTGACCTAGTGAAAGTGTATATTCTATCGACATTAGTCACACAAATTTGCAAAAAAATAAAAGTTGAATATAAAGATGAACAAGATGATGAAGAACAATATGAACAAAGATAAAAAATATAAAGACGAATATGTTGTCCCACTTTGGATACGAAACTATACTAGTTGATACAAGTAATATGTTTCAAAGTTACTAAATACACAATTTCCTTTCAGTTAATTTTGAGTAATGAACCCCGAATTATTATTTCATTCTTTGGGGAAGAAAAAAACCTTTTTTTGCTGATCCAATATATTTTATTTTTTTTCTCATTCACAAAACGACTAAGATTTTTCTTTTGCAACATTATAATACAGACTATCATTTATTGCAATCATCCCGTAAAGATTAATATGAAGGTTAAAAAGATGAACATGATGAAGAATATCAAGATGAATACGTTATTCTCACGTTTATAACAAAAAATATTAATCGATACAAGTAATACTTTTTTCGATACATGTATAATTTAGAATAATACAAATGTAATTTGAATTATTATTTCTTTCTTGGGAATGAACCCCTCTTTTTCAGTTTCACTTTATAAGTCTTTGACATTTACTCAGACTTTTCATTTTCTTTCACACTTGGAGAAAGATAAATATGATGAACAAGTATGTATTAGTCGATACTAGTTAATACTATTTCAGTAATATGAAAGATGAACATAATATAGATTACTCCACATTATATATGAATTAATACTTCAGTCTTTCGGTAAATGATATAAATCTGATTCACTTTATAAGTCTCTTGACATTTTCTAAATTATAATTTTCATCTTCTATCACTGTTTCATAAAGGTGAATATGAAGATGGACAAGATAATTAAGATGCACAAGATGTGAAATATGACGATACATAAGTTGTTCCCACGTTTGATACCATATTGTTTTACTCGATACAATCAATAATATTTAAATACTATCAATGAAAATATATTATTATATACGGCACATGAAATTCAAGGTATGAGTCGTAGATACGACATTAATATCCTCGTTACGTATTAATTTAGCATTAGACGAGTTATATTTTTATTATCAATTACTACATGTGCTCGAAAAGAGTGGGAGTTAATTAGAATTACTAGGAAAACAAAAATATAATTTTTTTTTTTAATTGTGGGTGTTCAATTTCAAAATATTAGTTAGAGATTTCAAAATCAAATTAGATTGAAAATTAGCTGAAAGAGAAAAAGTTGTTTATATTGATGCTCTAAGCTTGGTTATATATAGGGGCAACATGATCTATTTGTAAGTCACCAAGGGCTATCTAAGACATGGTTACTTTGTATGTCAATGAAAATCATTCTTTTTTTAGAATCACTCTTATACAATTACGAAATGATTGACAAAAATCTCATTCTAGATACGAAACTATTCGAATCGATAGATTACATCTTTCATCCAGTACAATAAATTATCTTCCGAACAGATAGAATTCCATGAGATCCCACATTTTTCGAAACTACTTGATTCTAAATATGTCTTCAAATGGTAGAATAAATATTTATGCCAATAAACATTTCATAATTAAAATAAAATTTATCCGAACATTTAATTATACTATGTTTCTAGATGAGAGCGTGCTGAAACCACCTTCTCTATTGTTTACTGCTTATATTGGTTAATACTCGTACATGACATGCTAACATTGTGTGTTGCATAAAGTTTAGCCATAAGTACATATGTTTTCGAAAATCATATGTATAGATACCCGTGGTTTGTTGGTCACTATTTACATGGATTCACATTCGTTACATTAAATTCTTATATTAGAATCACACTACTTCAATGTTATACACTAGCACACTCGAAAATACCACATTTGTTTTTATTTTTTTTTATCCCGATTGAAATTGAACAATATATTATTATTTTGTTCATATAAAAATCTACCTCTTACAAGAAAAATAAAAAGTGTCATATAGAATAGTTATGTGTGAGATCTTACATTTTCATTGTATCCGTATGTCAATTCGTGTGGCGGGGTGGTTCAAATAGAAATTGTCATTCACTTTCTATTTTCAAGTGGTGAAATGATGAATGTACATACTATATCCCTACAAGAAAACAGGTGACGGTCATGACCTTTACTCTAGTCAACTGGGGACTCTATATTATTGCATCGTAATCTCTACGCCGATGTCAAATTTTGAATCTTATTATTAATGATATGTTGTTTACCCTTTATTTATTTTAAATAAAATATCTATAGTGTCGACCTATTTATTTATGTATCAGACTATCCACATTGAATGAATTTATGAGATTTTACGATATGAACAATGAAATTGGATTTTTGGATTTTTATCTAAACATATTCAATATTGTACTCATATGAAAGCATTCAAAAATAGCTTTACGATGATATGTTTCATATATTTAAACGACTTACGAAACAAAAGTTACACAAGAAATAAAAATAATGCACAAAAAACAAAAAAAAAGATAGAAATCCTTAAAAAATTCACTCCATGTACTCCCACCTAATAGATGGCGCACAAAGAGAGGTATTTCCCTCCAAGCTGAATTTTTTTTTGCGCCAAATTCATCAGCTTTTCCCTCCTTTTTTTTTCATTTACCTAGGTGGCAGCTTCTCATTGGACATTGTATTAGATTCCACATACAACCATGTATGTGTACTTGTAACACCCCGACTCATCGACTGAGCCGGAAATAGTCACCTATGGCAGCTCGTCAGGCTGTGGGCTGACCTCACACACCAACATGGGTTCTTTCGGCGCAGTCGATGAGTCGGGGTGTTACAAAATGGTATCAGAACAACCCTGCGACCGCGTGTTGATCCTGTGGCCAGGAGTGCCCAGGTCAGCAGCCTAGCGGGGGAATGATCCTGGAGTTGGCCTATGGTTGGCTGTCAGGCGCAACGAGGACGTTGCGATCTTAAGAGGGGGTGAGTGTAATACCCCTAGAGCTGATCAAAAGGCCCAGGCCCGAAAGCCCGATTTTTTCCCGGGCTTGGGCCGACCAACTAGGCCCGAAAGCCCGATTTTGGCCCGGCCCGAAAAAGCCCGCAATAATATGGGCCGGGCTTGGGGCCGAGCTCGTGGCCCAAAAATTGGCCCGGTCCGGCCCGCTTTTAGAAATAAACGCAATTTTTTTTTTAATTTTATAAACCTAAGTTATGTAAAATAGTGTAATGATGTCGGATTATGACGAATTTGGTAATTAAATTATCAATGTAGCAAGATTAGGGTAAATGTAGTGAATAAAGCATATTAAAATAATAAAAAAAATTACTGTTAATAAATTAAAATATCGTAAATTATGAAAATCACATCAAAAACCTCTTTAAAAATGTATAATAATGTATTATTGAGCTAAATATGCATTAGTGGATAATATTAATGAGTAAAGTGATCAAAAACGTACGAATTAGTAATACGAGATTTTTTTTTAAAAAGCCCGAACGAGCCCGAAATGGCCCGAAAGCCCGCTTTGGCCCTAACGGGCCGGTCTTGGGCCGACCGATTAGGCCCGGAAGAAAAGCCCGGCCCGGCCCGACCCGCACAACGGGCCAACTTTTTTACCCTAAGCCCGGCCCGAACCTGGCCCGGCCCGTCCCATGATCACCTCTAAATACCCCAGAGAATATTATTCCTAAGAGATTAAAGGCTCATATGATGTGCTTAAAAGGATTGATAGTGCTACTTATACCAGTAAAGTCGACTTTCCTTTTAGAAATCTCATCTGATAAGAACTCCACAGTTAAGCGTGCTTGACTGGGAGTAATTTTAGGATGGGTGGCCTCCTGGGAAGTTTCCCAGACCAGGGTGCGCATGAGTGAGGTCAAAATGCGCCGAAAGACCTGTGTTGGTCTGTGAGGTCAGCCCACAGTCTGGCGAGCTGCCATAGGTGACTACTTCCGGCTCAGTCGATGAGTCGGGGTGTTACAGTACTACCTTCCATAAAATGAAGGACAAAAGACTTGGTTGTTGTGTGTGTATGTGTCAATTGTTAGGGGTCGTTTGAATTGTGGGAATAGGATGTGGGATGAGATTATTTTTCCCACTTTCTAACTATTCCCATGTTTGGTAAGTGGGAATTGAGGTTGGGAATAAGGTGGGAATTCGGATTTGGGAATTCTATTCCCACAATTCTATGACCTAGGGGGGACATGTATTAGGATTTAGGGATAGATTTGGTTAAATGACATAATTGTCATTACTTAAGTGAGAAATAAAGAATAATTTATTAAAGGGTAAAATTGTCAAATAAAAACTTTCCACTTTAATTCTCATCTTAATTCCCATCCTCATCCAAACAAGGGAGTGAGATTATTTTCTCAATTCCCACCTCCTTATCCCTTCCCTATTCCCACCTCTCATCCCCCTAATTCCCATCCCTCAATCCAAACGACCCGTCAAGGCATTATTAAAAATTCTTATTTATAAATGAGGCACATTAGGCTAACTAGGGACAAATTGTCTTTAATGGGTCTAAAAAACGATGCAAAATCAAGCAAAAAACTATCAAGCTTATTGGCTTTTCTCGTCCACTGTTCTTCATTATTCCTTCGACCCAAATTTCGCTCTTGGCTCGTGGTTGTGCCCCCATGGTCTTGTAGGGTATTCCGAGATATCGGAGTCTGGCCATTTGAGTGCTACAATATACAAAACAAACGCGTAGAATGCGGTCTTGGAAGATACTTGAAATTTCATGTTTTTTCCACACAAAACGAGTCGGAACCCAAATATTGTGAAATTGTGAGAAAATAAGCGTAAAATAGATGCATGTAAATTAAGCCAAAAAACGATACAACATAGTAAATTTGGGAACAACTTAACAAAATAGTGCTCGAAAAAAAAATGTTAAACAAAATGGGTGGAAAAAAAACTTGTTCAACCATATGGGGTGCACGTCAGTACGTCACCCATATATAAAACCGCCACAACCCTTGGCGGTTTTAGGAGTAAAAAAAAGAATTTGTGTATAGTGTAAAACCGCCAGTGCCGGTGGCAGTTTTATTGTTATTAAAATTTGAGATTTTTGTTTTACTGTTCACAAGTCCTAAAATCGCCGTAGTCATTGGCGGTTTTACAAATGGGTGACGTGCACCCCATTATGTTGAACAAGTTTTTTTCCGACCCATTTTGTCTAACATTTGTTTTTTGAGCATTATTTCAAAAAGTTTTTCTAAAATTGGACGAAAATAGATCCTCATCAGATGGACTTATAGATATTTCAGTTTGAGCCTTGATTTTATCAACAAAGCACTACAGTTTGGTTTTAATCAAGGATTTTCATGGTGGTCCTCGAGGAACCAAAGTAAACTCTGCAGGCATTGGAGTGAAAGGGGTTAGGGTAGATTGTACCTCGTCATCGATAATGCATCGACAGATATCTTGTCTGACATGTACTTGAAAGGTAAGGTCATCGCACATGTGTTGCCGTACTTGGTTGTGAAGTTTATTCTTTTCAACATTTTAGACAACAATACTAACTATATTTGGAACCATGGTTCCACAAGCGTCATGGTATACAACGAAAAATCCGAAAATTTCCCTTTGATGGCTTGTCTTCATCATCAACACCACGGCTCAAGTGGTTGTCTAAATTTTTTTTGGCACCCTTCTTGTCGCGGATTTGTACCTCAAATTCACTCAACAATATATCTACCTTATGAGTCATGGATTGACTTCTTTGTTACCATTAGGTAGCGGATAGTAATTTCGTCACTATACACTATCACCTACCAATTGAGTTGTACTAATTATTTCCACGAATCGGACCATGTACGGTTCATATCTTTTATGATTAGATGTTAAAAATATTTTGGTCACTATGTATGCGATGTCACGATCATTTTAATATGATAAAGCTGATTTTTCTCCTCGTCAAAGGTCAACTGGTAAACATGAGGTTGACCACAAACTAGCTATAGCTAGCTCAACCCAAAGCAATAGAGACGCAAATGGTTAAAGATCCGCCTGAGTCCATCTACCACTCATATTAGCACTATTTCCAATCACGAATTACTATTGGTTCGTATCTATTCATCCAGTTGTCCATTTTATTTCGATACAACAAATGGTTTGCACAAATAAAGAATTAGTTTATTGGCCGTAATGCTAAGTACGACTTAGATTGCACTAGGTTTAAATTAGTGAACCACGGATATGATGACACAGAGTCCATCGCCAAAGTTAAAGGGCAATTTTATTTGTCATTGAAAAGAATGATTGACTTATTTGAAATTTTCCTTTTAAGCAGTATGGGGGGAGTAGGGGAACAATGTTTTTAGGCTAGTGTTAGTTGTACCCCTATAATTAACCCCTTCCTTAAATTTCTCAGTTGATGCATTATTTAATAGGGTTTTTTGCGAAACCCTACCTTTAAAAGTCCCGTTTTTGCGAAACCCTACCTTTTATAATATTTTTTGCGAGAGACTACCTTAAATTAAAAAAAGTTTGCAAAACACTACCTTAGTGGCATTTTCCGTTACATTTAACACCAACTCTTCTTTGACCATTAGTTGACTTCATTTACCTCCATCTCTCATCTCCAATTATACCCATAAATCTAATCTCAAAAAAAAAAAAAAAAAAAAAAAAAACTGAAATTTTACTAATTATTCTTATGATGGATGTTGAAGAATATTAAGCTAGAACTCAAGCCTAAACATATTGAAATGAGTTTTGTGATTCTTTCCTCGTGCTTAACTTGTATTTCCTCACATGGGGCAATATTTGGGCATTTTGTGGTTAATTTGAAGAAGTGGGAAATTTTGGGGTAGATTTTTAGGCGGGGTAGTAAATTAATCTACTTGAGAATATAATTGTAAATTTGTAATTGATAATTGGGGATTTTGGGTATATTAGAGATAGGAGATGGAGGTAAATGAAGTCAACTAACGGTCAAACGCTACTTGGTGTTAAATCTAACGGAAAAGGCAAATAAGGTAGTGTTTTGCAAACTTTTTTTAATTTAAGGTAGTCTATCGCAAAAAATATTATAAAAGGTAGGGTTTCACAAAAACGGGACTTTTAAAGGTAAGGTTTCGCAAAAAACCCTATTTAATATTATATATGGTTACAAAATCTTCTACCTCAAGTACATGATAACGGAGCGTCGATCTTTAATATAGATTTGTTACAAACGCAAAATATTCGCTAGGGAATTCAATGTGCTAGAGGTAAGTTGTGCTCGTCACTACTATTCTCATAGTTTGGATACTTTAATAAACACATGAATCTCGGGAAAAGATTGCAAACAATATCATTCCGCTCAAATAGACTCATTTTCTTCCACATAGGATCATTATGCTTTGTTATATTTTTTGGTAAATATTTTTATTCAAGGAATGCACATTTTAAAAGAACATCCATCTCATGTTTTTCATCCGATCTTTGGATACGGGTTAACAACTACACCCCCAATCTTAGAGACATATATGAACACCCGGTTGCAACAAAAATCCTCTATTCTTATGCTGCCGTGAAGTAGGAAAATAACTTGGACGTCAGGATTTTCCTGCTCAACAATGCTCTTAGCTTTCATGCTATCTGTCCCGACCAATTCTGGCCACTGAAATTTATTACCTGCATATAGAACGAAGTGAATAGCAATGTACTAGTTATGTATGAAATTAAATTAGAAGATTAAAATGATACGACCATGAATATAACCACATGCCTCTTTCACACATGACTAATTTTCAATGTAGGATTCATGTGCTCTTCATATCAACACATGGCAAAATAAGTGGTTGGTAAGAGTTTAATGATATTTGTTTTTCTTTTTGGTACATAGGTTGTTCTTTATATTTAATTTGGATACATGGATAGAGTCTATATAGGTTGCAAGTGTAACAAACTAAGAAATCATTTCGATTTTTGGTTACATGAAATCTTATTATTGAATTAGTCATAAACACCTAACTCATGAACGTTTATTTGCATATGGTATAGGGGCATATGATACACCCACACCCACACATACACACTAATCAAAATAAATTCAAATGAACCATTACCACCAAGATAATCACAGTGGTGATATTTACAAACTTTGGGCTAAAAAAGTAAATAAAAATTTGATAAATTCAACATAAACGCATGAAGATAAATAGGCTTTTATCATAGATGTGAGGAAATAATAAACTATAATGGAAACAATTTTACCTTTACCACAACAAGAAACTGAATCACACCTTCCAGATTCACAGATAAAATTAGTGGCCATCTTGAGACTTGACTTTTTTTTAATATTATTATTCAAGTTTGTAGTTCGTTTCTTTGATCAATGAAGCAATTTATATACTAAATGTAAGTGTAAATGTGATTAACATATTATGATGTAATCTACTTTTTAAAGAAATAAATGATTATTTACCTTAATATAAAAAAGAAAATCAATGCAAAGATGATTGCTATTTCTTTTTATGAAAACAATTGATTTTATAACATTTATATCAATTCAAGTTTATACTTTTTTGTAAAATCCAACAAATACAACATTTAATATGTATTCTTACTATGTGAAATGATTATCTTACTAATGAAATATTATTATATAAGTAATAAATATGGTTAATTGAGGAAGATAATTACTAGGGCTTGAAAAAGGGAAACAAATAAGTAGTAATAGGTGATAATCCATTTTCTTTGACATGAAGATGTAATTTTTTAACTAATTATCTTTTCTTGAATTAAAGTTTTAAGCCTCTTGCTTTCAGCACATTATTAAACAAGAGTCTTGTGTTATTTCA
Source organism: Spergularia bocconei (assembly GCA_963457585.1). Lineage (NCBI taxonomy): Eukaryota > Viridiplantae > Streptophyta > Magnoliopsida > Caryophyllales > Caryophyllaceae > Spergularia > Spergularia bocconei. Next base: position 1,241,508 of record OY734958.1, read on the forward strand.
TATAACATGTATATTAACCATAGTTGGCTATCTGGTACTGCAGATACTTAATACACATTTCTAGTGGTTGCGAACCTTTTTTATGTTTATTTTTTTGAAGTATAATTGACCGATACCATCGAGTACTTATTGTAAAGTCCATGTTCGTATATAGATTCACTAGTAGAAAACACTTGAAAGGCATCGGTTCTAAAATACAAAAGGCGTCGGTTCTTGGTCGACGCGGATCAAGCAGACGCCTTAAGTCAGTACTTTAGGCATCGGTCATACAACCGACGCCTAAAGCGACTTAAGGCATCGGTTGCGGCATAAGACCGACGCCTAAAGTACACTTAAGGCGTCGGTTCTAGACCCAAAACCGACGCCTCAAGCACTTTAGGCCTCGGTCCTATCCACAACCGACGCCAAAAAAGTGTGTATCCAAAGACAGACGAAGAGACTTAAGGCGTCGGTCCCTTCTCTACAACCGACGCCAATAGTGACAATAAAAAATTAAAAAAAAACATCATGGCTGCTTTTTGCAGCTTTTGACCTGGATTACTAATAAATTATTTAAATACATCCAATATTGTCACAAATAGAATATCAATGACAAATCCATTAGAAAATCATGTATACTAATATCGTCATCTCATCACCAGTGCGTAACACGGACTGCGAAGACTGAAATTGCTGTTCGTTCTTGCCTTAGCCAATTTTATTCGCCAAGTACTTGCCTTAGAAATCATAGCCATGACAGTAAAGAGCTTCGATTTACAATCTCCGACCACTTTGGACCATTTTTGTTAAACGCCTGTAGTTAATTCTCCTGTTTAGACAAACTTGCGTTAGTTGAGTTGCAATTCCACCATTCTCGATAACAAGAGTCTCAAACATCCAAACAAAATCAAATATTTTATAAGGCTGACCGGGAGTATCTCTTGAGGTGTCAAACCGCCTTTGCAATCTGCAGGTCCTTTGGTTTCAGCAATGCCAAAGATTCTTCAAGATTCTTCAGCAATGCCATGCGTTGTTATCACTATCATCCTGCTTGGAGTGCCATCAAAAACTAGAAGTCAGTATAATTCGGATTTTCAATGACAAAACAACTTTGCTGCGTTAGGAATCTTAGGATGTTGAACACATGCATATATGTTCACAGACTAGAACAATCACCAGCTTCATAAATTCAGACTACTTTACAACTCAGCTATCTTTTAGCTTATAAGAAAATGGTAATGTTATTAAATTATCTATACAGCTCATTCCGTGGGAATGCTCTTGATTATCTCCAAAAGTGGCTATCTGGGTTTTGAAATGCTCCTTGATTGGTACATAAACATACAAGTAGCACATCAATGGAATAAGGGTAAGGCTGCAAAATCATCCAACTTTTTTTACAATGTTTTAAGTAGGAGCCATTTTGGAGGCACTAAGTATATTATATGTATAAAACACACATTAGAAATCATGAAGCACTATGACCCAAATAACAGAATGTTATCAGTGCACCTGTATTCTTTCCCCAAGGATATTGAGACCCTGAATGGCTGCAGCACAAGCACTCGCCACATCACCAGTCTCTGTTACACGCTGTGAAGCCACAATCTGTATTACAAAATACAAGAAAATGGATAAGTACACAGTCCATCCATATCACATCCATATCACAGTTAAGTCAACAAATAAACTGAGTCTCACTTGTGCATCACCAGTTGTATCATGGGTACTGATTCTGACTAACCCCAACTTGCTCAGAGTTTCACACTGATCATGTGCATGCAAGAATAAATAGTCAGTAGAAGTATGTGTCAAAGGACAGAATATGAGACTTTGTTTGTGGACGGTAGATGGTAAACATCTTGTGCACTACATAGGATTTGCTCAAAAAAGAACACAGACTTTGTTTGCAATCAAGGATTTTCCTTGCGGCCCTTTAGGAACCAAAATAACCTTCGCAAGCATGGGAGTGGAAAGAGGTTAAGGTATATTGTACTAAGTCGTCAACAATGCATCGACGAATGTCCTTGTCTAATATATAACTTGTACTTTTAAAGGTAAGGTCATCACACGCATGGTGTTGTGCATCAATGTGAAATTTATCCTTTTGAAATTTTGAGAAACCCGGTGGAAATTGTTTAGAGACAAGAATATTCATAGTATTTGCTAACCATGGCTTCACATGTCTCCATGGTATTCAACAAAAAATCCGAAAATGTCTCTTGGATAATGTTTTGAGCATATAGCTTGTCGGGGTTTGGCTTCATACTAGGCGTAAGATCGCTATACACAATCACCTTCTAACTGAGTTGTTCTAACTATTACGACAAATCAAACCATTTAATGTTGAGGTCTTTAATGATTAGATGAATACAATTAGGGGTGTAAACGAGTCGAACCAAGACCGAGCATCATATGTTTGGGCTCGGCTTGGAGCTCAGCGGGCTCGCAAAACCCAAGCTCGGGCTTGGGCTCGCTAAAGCTCGGGCTCGCTCGAGTTCGGTCCCTAGCTCGGTTCCGTAGTTGTGTGCGCAACAAAAGTGCAACGTATTTTCTATATATTACACTAAGGCCCTGTGCGATTGGACTGCATTTTTATGATTTGATTTGATTTGATTTGATTTGAACTGATCTGATTTGATTTGATTTGAATAAATTTGATTTGATTTGATCTGAACTGAATTAACTGATAAATTAACTGTAACTAGACGAATTAATAACCAAAAATAGACTATATTCATTGATTGTTATTTGATTAATTCTGATCTGATTTGATTTGATTTGAATAAAGCTGATCTGATTTGATTTGATTTGAATAAATCTGATCTGATTTGAAAACACTGTTGAATAAGTTGAATCGCACAGGGCCTAAGGCCCCGTTTGATAGGACTGCATCTTTCTGAACTGATCTGATCTGAATGATTCTGATCTGAACTGATCTGATCTGAATGATTCTGAACTGATCTGATCTGATCTGAATGTGTTGAAATTTTGATTGAATTTCAACGAATTAGTATCAGTTATGGACCGAATACATTGATAAAAATTTGAACATTTCTGAACTGATCTGATCTGATCTGAATGATTCTGAACTGATCTGATCTGAACTGAATGATTCTGAACTGATCTGATCTGATCTGAATGATTCTGAACTGATCTGAATTCTACTGCGAATAAGTCCTATCAAACAGGGCCTAAATCATACAACGTAGACACATTACAATAAGTTTAACGTATGAACTAGTAAAATTTGAGTATAACTTTCTAAATTATAAATTATTAATAATAAAAATTAGCTATTTTTGGAAAAAAAACGAGCTTTCTAGCTTTAGCGATCCGAGCACCAAGTGCTCGGGCTTGGCTCGTTTTAGTGTGAGCTCGGCTCGGACTCGGGCTTGGGCTCGATCAATCCGAGTACGAGCCGAGCTTTGACCGAACCAAGCCCGAGGGCTTGGCGAGCAAGCTCGGTTCGTTTACACCCCTACATACAATTATTTAGTCACTATGTACGTGATTCTACGTTCATTCAGATATGATAACACTGACATTCCTCCTCGTCAATAGCCAACTGATGAATATGAGGTTACCTGCAAAGCACCTACAACTCAAGATAAAGCAATAGAGACGCATATCGTTAGAGGTTCGCGTTAGTCCATATACAACTCATTCTTCCACTGAATCACTGATTCTAATTACAACTTACCCTTGGTTAGTATTTATTCATTCAAAACCTAATCTTACTTAGACTTCACACATGACATTGCACCAATAGCGCATTAGTTCGTTTGTTGTAGTGCTAAGTACGCCGTAAATTGTACATGTACATAATAGTAAGAAATGGAAAAGATAAGACATTCGTGATTACCCATTTTATACAAACATTTTAGATCAAACGATTGACTTATAAACATAACTACATATTTATTATCACTAAAATTCAATAATAATTTACAAGAAGTTGGTGGGGAGCCGAGATTTATTATAAATTTTCTATTGAACCAATTTGCATGAGGCAACATATTTTGGCGAGGGTTAATTGTGCCCCTAAAACTATTTCCTAGACTAAATTGCTCACTTAAAACATTATTGATAACTGTATCATGGGCTACATCATCTACCATTTAAAGTCCATGATGAAGGGGACCATATTCTTAAAGATTAGATATTTATTACGAACAAACTTATCGTTAAGGAATTTAAGGTCTTATAGGTTGTACTTGTCACAACTATTCTCATAGTTTGGATGACGTTATAAACCAAAGTATCTTTGGTAGGATGCTATACAATGTAAAATATTGTAAATTCAGTTCAAATAAGGCCATTTTCCATGAATAAAAGTATTTATAAGAGAATATAAAAAACCATAACAATCTTAGGCTGATGAAAATGGCCTTATTTGAACTGAATTTACAATATTTTACATTGTATAGCATCCTACCAAAGACCCTTTGGTCTATAACGTCATCCAAAATATGAGAATAGTAGTGACGAGTTCAACCTTCAAGACCTTAAATTCACTAACGATAAGTTTATTTTCGTAATAAATGTCTAATCTTTAAGAATATGGTCCCCTTCATCATGGACTTTTGATGGTAGATGTGGTAGCCCATGAAACAATGATCAATAATGCTTTACGTGAGCAATTTAGTCTAGGAAAGAGCTTTAGGGGCACAATTAACCCTCGCCAAAAAATGTTGCCTCACGCAAACTGCTTCAAAAGGAAATTTCTAATAAGTCAATCGTTTAATCTATCGTAGGATGGAATGAAAAACATAACATGGGTGTATTTAATTAGATAATCTGCATTCTATGAACAAAAATATTTACAAGAGAATATAAAAAAGCATAATAATCTTAGGCCGATGAAAATAGCCCTATTTGAACTGAATAACAATATTTTACATTGTACTGCATCCTACCAAAGATCCTTTGGTTTATAACGTCATCCAAACTATGAGAACACTAGTGACGAGTAGGGGTATTAACGAGTCGAGTCGATCACGAGCAGAGCCTTGCTCGTCACAAGCTCATGAAAGGAATTGCTTAGCTCGACTCGACTCGCGAACTCGCGAGATCTGGATTTTTGGGCTCGGCTCGAGCTCGAGACCAGCTCGCGAGCTCAATTCGAGTTTTCGAGCCTTCACGATCCGTTGAATTTCAACAAAAATTAAAAGCGTTTTCTTTGTCAGGATCATTTTGTCTTTTTATAATAGGAGGATTACTCCATTTCTCCATAAAAGTTCGATGTGGGACAAAAATTGGTTTTATACAACTAACATCCTCTCTTATTCCTCTGCTTAACCGATGTGGTACATGCCAACTTTTTACATTTCTTTTTTTTTTTTTTCTCTTTGGGAATTTTCTTAAAATCTATTGATTCACATCATAATTATTTGGTAAAATATCACTAATATAATAAATTTCGAGTCGCTCGCGAGCTTTTCGAGTCGAGCAGGGCCTTGCTCAACTCGGCTCATTAAGCTCTCGAGTCGAGTTCGAGTTCGAGTCGAGGAAAAAAAAGCTCACTCGAGTCGAGCTTTGACCGAGTCGAGCACGAGTAGCTCACGAGTTCACCCTGCTCATTAACACCCCTAGTGACGAGTACAACCTCTAAAATTTTAAATTACCTAACGATAGATTGTTTTTGTAATAAATATCTAATCTTTGAGAATATGGTACTTATCTGATTAGGTTGTATGACCACTTGTTAGAAGGCTAAGATCATAATATGTCACCTCCAATCGGATTTATTGCGAAATTCAAAGTGGTTTGCGAGATATTAAGCTATGAAGTTGATATTATGCAAACGACTTCGATCCCGCATCTTATGTTCTCCAAAATGTCCTCTTTGTGTTTGAAAAACTCAAAAACCAACAACTATACCAAGGATGTGAAATCTGCGAGAATGAATAAGAATCGAGTATAAATGGGGGCAAATATAGCAAATATAGCATCGTATGGGAAAAATAGCAAATATACTAGCTATATGTAACTGTGCTTGCGCTTGACAAGAAGTCATGAATGATGTACACGTTTAGGCTACAAACTTTGCGGAAGGAGCACCAATGAGCCCAACGACACCGTCTATGATTGGTTCCGCAATCCAGGTGGGCTCTACTGACCAATGAAATTGTAAAATGAGCGTCGTGTTTGATGCAAGAGACGACAATGGAGCAATGACCTTTACCACATTCAAAGACGAAGACGAGAAGCTTCTGCAGATCCAAGCTGATGAGCTCTTGCAGTTGAACCTAGATCAGATGTAAGTCCAACTGTCCAAGTACCATGTATAGTAAACATGTATGAACACTTAGAATCCATTATTAGGTTACCGTAAATTGATAGTGTGGCATGTACAACATGCCCATAAGAAATCGCTGGCAGACATCAATTTCATGAAAGTTAGTCCAACTTGTGTTTTCTCAGCACGTGCCAAGTCCTCAAATAGATGGTGAAAGACGTCAATATGCCGCGGTAACTGCAAGCAGGATGCCTAACGCATTTTGCAACTTCTTCGTCAAGCTCATCACAAGCAACGCAGGAGATCGATGACCCTTGGATGTTTTTGGTAATGCCAATCAGGTGGACAGGGCAATGGAGCTTCCACGACTTAAAGGGTAGATGCCCTTAGAGTTGAGGTGGTTTGGGTTGCTCCAGTGGCCCATTTTAATAAGTTCAAGGATATGATGATCTATCGAACAATGATTTTATCAAATTTCCGCAAGGACTTAGCTTGATTACGCTGGGAGATGTAATTAGCCATCCAAATATGGCCTCTCTTTCCTCTCATTAACCCTTGGTTTTTCGCAACCTTCTTTGTAAATGCTTTGTAAATGCAATGTGCAACGTCCTGGCATTTCTTGTCTTATATATATACATTATAAAAGCCGAGTACAACCCTTTATTGATGGACACTTGGCACAATCTTATTGGATGAAAATAATTTAATAATATTAAATATTATGATAAGGAAATACTACATAAAATATTAAATAATATGGTAGTTATCAACTGATTTATGGAAAGACCACCAAAAGCCTTTGTGGCACTAGTGGTACAGAGAAGTCATGGGTGATCGTTGGTCCGATGCTTCGGGCGAAACCTATTCCCGGGGTGTGATTGGCGGTGTGTACAGGGCCCGGGTACATATTCACCGAGGTACCTGGTTCAGTCTCTCACAACCCTTCGCGGGCCTTGCTCGACCACGGGTACGGGTGAGTCGAAATCTTATGATAATTTATGATAATAATAAGTTAGATAATTTATGATAATAAATTGAAATATTATGTGATATAAAGGGTGTTGGGACTGTGAAAAAAATAAAATAGCATAACGGGTGACGTGATAGTGAAATGAAAATCCTTCTATACTATTAAAGGAGGCTTTTTTGTAGCTCTCACATTGCCTGGAGATTTTTAGAGAGTTTTGAAAATTTTATAATATTAAAAGTATTTGATGTCCATCTAAACACAAAAACTCACATACGAAATTTAATAATATTATTAAAGTATTTGGTATCCATCTAAACACAATAACCAACTTTATTCCTAACCATACGTACATATATACTTATGTCCCCATGATTCATCTGACAACATCCAAACTGATCTAAATTGGAGTTGTATATATATGCTGACATAAAGACAAGAATTTGCTTCCGAACTAAATTCACTACTCTGTATTTTTCAAGTTGTACCATAAATGGCCTAATTCTCATATCCTATTTGATAGGACACTAATCCCTGATTATATATAAAACATATATTATTTTTTTGGATGTTTAAGTGTTTAGCCGTACATTATCTCCCAGGTGAAAATTATAGTTTTCATTTTATATATCATTTTTAATAGAAAACTTTTTTCGTGTAACCCGTACAATGTACGGGCCTTCATCCTAGTGAAATAGTACAACGAATGACGGGATATTATGAAATGAATGGAATGATTTAAAGGGTGACGTACACGTGGAAGAAGAAATAAAATTACGTTAATTTAATAGAAATAAATAATAATATAATATGATGGGTGATAAAAATTGAAAGGAAAAATAATGTAAAAAATCGTTCCAAATAATATTATAAAATAAATAAACCTACATTTTTATGAAACGTGTATAAACTGTTGGAAATAATGCTAATTTAGTGGGTCGTTGATTAGTGGGGTATGTTAAAGGTTAATGGGGGGTTATGAGTGATTAAGGGGTCACTTATTTCCTCTTAGGATTCCCCCCATTAAACCTAATAATATGGCATTATCTCACCCATTAACACTCTTCAATGACCTTTAGTGGGGGAGGTTTTATCTCATAACCCCTAAGTGTGTGTTTGGTTGGTGAATAATGTTGGCTGGTAACGGAATCCAATAACCCACTCCGTTGCATACTGTTTGGTTAGAAAAAATAACATCTCACTTCGTTACTTCTTGGTTTCCCACTCCCTTTGTTTGAAACCCTCCTCTCACCTCTGGTAACGGAACACGTTTCTCTCCTCTATTCCCAAAAAGTTATCAGACCACCTCATCTTTCTGCTCAACACACACACTCTCTCCTCTCTGTTCACACCTTTTACTGGGAAGAGAAATGGATGAAAATTATTCCTCTGATTTTCTCTCTCCTCCAATAAAAATGTGTCTAGTCGGAGCTCTCAAAACCCTCGGCTGCCGCCATCAACGCCGCTCACATCACCCCTTCGACGTCCGCGAAGTCCTGGAGATCATCCCCACCGCCACCGCCACCGCCTCCCACCCCATCGATTGCCTTATATAGATCCAGATCGACTTTAGCATGCCCGATCACTGTGCTGTCTTCTCCGACAAGGCTCCCTCAATAATACCAGTAATAATCATGATCCTTATTTTTAAGGAAATCATCATGATCCTAATAATGTAAAATATGCAAGTAATTATTTTCTGGTTATGAATTTTTCTATTTTATATTTATGATTGGTTATAAATATTATTACCATAAAAAAAAATATTATTACCATAATTAAATGGTAAAATAAAAATAGTATTCGAGTACTTAGAGAAAGTAATCTTTTTTTTTTTACCAAACTTAAATAAAGGGATTCAAGTAACCCACTCCATTTCCAGAACTGAAACCAAACACCTCAGGCAAGTAACGGAGTCCAATTCTGTTTCGCCTCCTTAACCCAATCCATTCCACTCCCTTTGCACCTTACAAACCAAACACGCGCTAAGTGTTGTGGCTATAAATTTGGTTGTTGGGAAACATTTGACATACACTTTATATCTCTCCTCTATGTTTCTCTCACATTCTGAGCATGCCCTTGAGAGATCCAACTCCCCGTGATTGAGCACACAACCTAGGGGAGTGCTGTGTGGCCTTGAGAACAACGTCCATGCGATTGTGCCGTGGTCGGGGCGAATTTCGTTTCTCATTCAATGATCACCGATTATGACACATCGATTACAAATTCTATTCTCTTATCAATTCCGCCCCTTACAATAACCAACCTATATTTTCCAACATAAATGATATAAATAGTTAACTCGGGCGCGGCCCGAGCAAGCAAACTAGTTCAATTCAGTTCCTGTGTACAATAAAAGTGACATCTCGTCAACAATCGAAATTGTTGCACGCGGTTGAACAACCAGGGGCGGAGGCAGTGGTGGTGTGGCGGGGGCCTGACACCTGCAGCTCACCACCGCAGCCCATTAATTTCTATGTTTAGGCACCTGCAACTTTTATAGATATACAATTAATGCATATTATGAATCAATATCTTGGGCATAGACTAGTGGTTGTAATCTTAATTTGTGCATCTTCCTCTTCAAGCCTAGTTCGAATCCTACTCCTTCACTTTTTTTTTCTTTTCTTTTTTCTAGCCTAGTAATCGTCATCAACTACAACTTTAATCTATTGAATTAATTTTTTTGGTCCTCGATTTTGGTTATAAGGAAACATATGTCATTTACAATTAAATATACAATCGCAATACAACATGTGTTCAATTACGTAGTGATATTTTATAGTCTATTTTTGGGTGTCCGCAGGCCCAGATTCCTGGCTTCGCCCCTGTGAACAACTAATAGATGGAAGTATGAGAGAGTATCCGTTTTTGGATAAATACTTGGCCTTTTCTGTTTCTGGTTTGTGTTAGCTTCTGTGATCTAAGACGCAGTCTCAGACACTCAGGTTTCGCAAGTTTACCAAAATATGAAACACAGGCCAAATTGTACGAACAGACTGGATATATATACGTAATACATCTGGATTAATAATCCACAATCCAGAAAGAACGGAAGCATATGTAGAAGTTTACATTCTATTCTACATTTTACAAGTTACAAAGTCACAACCCAACTACATATACAGAAAGTACGCAAACGGCAAACCTTACAGAGAAAAAATGGATTAAGGTAGTAACAGTAAGAGCTTGAGGTCGTGTAACCGATAATTAGTAAAAATGCAACATTGGTAAAGGTTGACATGTACCCCCTTACGTATGGCAAGAACGGCCATATTCTACAGAATGCAGGTAATACTCAAAGCAGAACTTCAGGCTCTGCCAAACTCCCATTAAAGTTTACTTTACAAGTCTCAGGGATCTGGACACCAGCAAAATCGAGACGAGCCTTCGTTATGTGTGGACATGACCTGACATCGAGATATTCCAGAAGTTTGCAGGAATCAAGGAGCATAGAGATTCCTGTCGCAGTAATCTTTGGACAGTTACTAACCTTCAGAACCTTCAAATTGGCTGCATAGTCTTTACAAGTGCCTAATTGCCCAAATGCAGCGTCAGTGACCTCTTCGCAACATCCTATATCAAGGGCTTCTAAATTTTTACAAAGCGATAGGATTTCACCCAATGAAGAATCAGTGATGCTTAAACACCAATCCATCCGCAGATTCTTTAGGCTGTAACTGCATGAAAGTGCTAGGGATTTGATAGATTCATCAGAGACATCCCTACAACCACCAATAATTAAAGTCTCAAGACCCTTGCAAAACGTGGCCAAACACAAGATACCCTCATCTCCTACTTTGTAGCAATCTAACAATTTCAGAGTTTGTAACGAGGCTGAACAGGCTTCAGAGACACTAGAGATGCCAGTATCTCCCACATTGGTGCACTTGTTCACATCTAAATACCTGAGCTGCCTACAACCACTAACAAGAACACTTAGCCCTCCATCTGTTATGTTTGTGCACCCTTGAAGAACCAACTCTTCCATATTACAACAATTTTTGGAAAGAGCAGCTAATACAGCATCAGTAACAAATTTGCAGTCAGTAAGATGCAAACTTCTTAGATCCTGACAGCCTTCAGTCAAAGCATAAAATCCCTCGTCTGTCAGTTTTCTGCAATATGATACATCCAATGCTTGTAAAGAATGTAGACTGTCTCCTACCGCCATCAATCCAGCATCTGTAATACCTGTAAGGTGACAACTAGAATAAACAATTTGATAACAAACATCATTCCTCATAGGATAGTTGCTTAGACTATCAGACCTACAGTCCCATGTTGGAAAACTTTTCCATGTACGTCTTTAACAAAGCAAAATGAGATGTGTTTGGGTGGCCACACTTGTTTAATTGAGGGGGCCGGGGTAAGTCGATGATAAAAAGACATTAACAGAGAGTAAGGCTTGCACTCAACTGCCATGTTGAACTGAACCTAAAGATCCACGACTACTTTCGACAATCCCCGTGGAGATCTTCCCAAGCAAAGGACAAAATTTGTTGATCCTACCAAATGAAATGTTTTAGAGGACTCGGCCACACACTCTCACTCTTCAGTGATCATATGACTAATAGACAGTAAGGTTTGGACGAACCGGCATTAGATGATCATAAAAGGAAAGAGAACAAGAAAAGATCAGTAAAGCCAAAATCAATAAGGTAACTTATCAAGTTTAAAATAGGCTGAATACAATGGGAAATACCTCCAAAGTAAACCTGAAATAGTCACTAAAATCTACAAAGAAATACCTGAAAACAAATAAATAAATAACAGATGGAAAAAAGGAATTCCCTGTTTGAGAATAATTGACGACTACCAATGACATAGCTTGCAGCATATCAATCTCAAGGATAAATTAATTAGACGTACTTCAAATGCTCTAGCTTTGATTAGTGGCATGTATCAATTTCACAGCCATCTTATACGTTTTAAGAGTGATATTTTCACCTTTTGTGAGCATCACTAGGCAGTGATGTCCTTTTTCTTTACAACTTGTCCACCAAGCTACACATTCACAAATTGTCCAATTTTCGTGAACCAAGGTAATTGCAACACCTTTAATGATACCACTTTCCCGAAACATAATCAAAAATGTCTAAGCCCAATAGAAAATAGAAATCATGATTCACATTTACACGGTTACATGATTTTTTTGTTTCTACCCAAAACCCAAATTTGATACAACAACAACAACCAAGCCTTATTCCCAAAATGATTTGGGGTCGGCTAACATGAATCGTCATCCAGTAACCGTCTTGTGTACGCCAAGAAATTTCGAAAACGTTGTAAACATGTTAGAAATATTTAAACAATTTCAAAGGAAATTTAGAAAGTCGTCAAAATAAATAAAAAGGTTTAAAAAAATATTGCAAAAAACAGATGAACTTTGAACACAAGTTAAAAAGTTTTAGAAAAATAGTTGGAAAAACCAAACAAATAAATCAAAAGGGGTCAGAAAAAGTCCTCCACATGGATAAAGTCTCGCCACCCTGCCCTATCCAACACCATACTCTCTTCAAGCCCTAGGGAGCTCATATCACTTCTAATCACCTTCGTCCAAGTCATCTTGGGTCTTCCTCGACCCCTACTAATATTATCACTTCTCCACCCTTCTACTCTTCTAACCGGCGCCTCACTAGGCCTCCTCCTCACGTGGCCATACCACCTCAGTCGGTTCTCCATCATCTTATCCCCTATGGGTGCAACCCCTACTTTCTCCCTAATAACTTCATTTCTCAACCGATCACGTCTTGTATGTCCACACATCCACCGTAACATGCGCATCTCCGCCACACTCATCTTATGAACGTGACACTGCTTCACGGCCCAACATTCCGTGCCATATAACAGTGCCGGCCTAATTGCCGTACGATAAAACTTACCCTTCAACTTATTGGGCAATCCTCGATAAAACCCAAATTTGATATGTAGGAATTAACAAAGAGCCAGGATAGATCAACGACTCCTTGCATAAATCAAACAATTTTACCCAAAGTGAACGACCTGTCTCACAACAGCAGAAGAAATGAGGTCAATACTCACTGCTTCCCCAACATTTAACGCAAGCTGCAAAGCATTTGGACTAAACGCAACACTAGGTCTCTGGCTCTGAAGTATCTCTAGTGGTTTCGACAAGTGAGGGTGGCTGGAGTCAGTGGTGGCCGCAATGGGAGTGGCGTTAGAGTGGGAAAAGGGGAAGTAAAGGGTACTCAGCCAAATCCAATTGCAATGTTGTCCGAACATGATTTTGAAATTGGATTCCATCATTTCAATTTCTACATGATATTAAATCTACTAACTCTTTAAGTTCCCAAACATTACCTAAAGCGGAATTTCCACTTGATCTTAGATTTTCTTGATCCTCATTACCTTTTTAATCTTCTAGCTTCACTATTACGTTTACAACCACATAGATTACCAATTTAGTTGGTCACCTACTGTAACTAACTCTGCAATTCTATAGTTTATACCATCAATTTCTAAGAAAGTGTTTCACAAACAATTGCAATTAGTATCCACAATCAAATGGAAAAAAGTGCACCACAAGTTACTCAAGTACCTTTACAGTTTCATTTAAAAAAAAAAGGTACCTTTACAGTAAGACAAGGTGAGGCGACGCAAGCAAGGAAAACCGGAGGCGACGACGGCGAGGTCAGAATCGGTAACACCAGGGTAAAAGGAGCGGTAGAGAGACTGAGAGAGGTCGAGGTCATGGAGGCGGGAGAAGCGGGCGGCCATACGGCGGAGCATGTGGGGCCCAGCGCGGGCCGAGAGCTTCTTCCTCTCGGCGCTCTGGAGGTGGAGCCACCTCTTACACACCAACCCAAACACTTCCTTGTCTTTGTCGTCATTCACCTTCGCCAGTATCGCCCTCAGCTCGTCGTCTCGTAAGCTTTCGTTGATGCAAACTGACATCATTTCGAATGGAATTGGTGATTTCGGATTAGGGTTTGAATGATTGAGGATTTTCAAACCCTAATCCACTTTCGCCTCTTTCAATTTGGGGATTTTTTCTTACAAATGTTGCACCATTTTGCAGTTACTTGAAAGATACGATTATATACAGGTGACAAGGTCTGTACCAAAAAAAAAAAATATACAGGTGACAAGGTGACACGGTGACACGGTGACGTAAGTCTAACTACTGTTTTTTCGCTTTAACCCAGGTGGTATTACTACAGACAAACAATTTTACTTAATTTTGTTTAGAACTGTGTCTAGTTTGTGACGGATTTTGGTCAACAATTTACATAAAACTTGTGCACAATTATTGTGCCCAAATTAGAAAGATGCAATGAAAATCAAGTAACACAAATTGTTCAACCTCACTTGCATACTTTTAAAACAAATTCTTGTGTAAGAAGGTCATACTGTTACTTTTTTGTCGTACCTATTACTAGCTAGCGTTAAGATAAACTCGTGGATGTTATAGAGAAAGTTGTAAGTCTCGAAGATAAATTGTGAAACTTTAAGAATAAATGAAAACACCACACTTTTACGCGAAAGAAAGACTTGCAAATTAGTCGGACTCACTCAAACATAATTGTATGATAAGACGATCTCACTAGAAGAATTCTTGTTCCGCACAATACATACCCTACAAATTAACATAGTGGGATGAAATCAACAATGATCACTTTAATTTACCATGATCTATTCTTTGAGTCGATTCTTCAATCTTGTACATAATGGAGAACAGAAGAAGAAATTGTTGAATGGGGTCGACTACTTTGATGTCGTTGCACACAATTACCTTTGCTTAAAGCGTAAGGATGGCTGAACCCTTCACCAAATTCACGACTTCAAAAAAACGATATTTTGAATGATCAAGTTAATTCTTGTTATTATGCAGATAAGGTCGATATAGTTTAGGATTGAGCGTGTCTACCTAACAAATCAGTTACTGGTTATGGTGACATATAAAATTAAGAACGGTTACGAGACGCTTATTGGAGTATATATCACTACGAGGAGTTTCAGCTTAAAACCAATTGGTGACGTAAGTTAGACATCCACGAATTTGTCCAGACCATCTGACGGCAAGATCCACAATATAATGAACACTCATGGTTCTTATTCGTAGATGAAAATGTATTGGGCAAGCCCTCAAGATCCGTACCTGGTCTATTCTACATTCCAAACTGGTAAAGACAAACAGCATAAAATCGGGTTTATAGACTTTATATTAACCTGATGCCTAACTATCTTCAGAATCAGAAAATTTTCTGATTCAATCTTATGCCACAGGTGTCCATATAAACATTTCATATGGGAACTTTTCATGAGTTAATAGCTAAGTTAGGACCCGAACTTTGCCTTATTTTTGATTTCAGGACCTCGAACTTATTTTCGTTGAAATCAGGACCTCATATAGCTGGCGTTAATAACACCGTTAGCTCTCCTTCCTTGCTCTATTTCTCTGTCCTCATCTTTTCATATTCCAAAGTGTTCAACCTTTCTCTTCATCCCATTTTACCCAGAAAACATACCATTTCATCATCATAATTTGTCATTCATCTACTTCTCATTTTCTTCAATATATAAGTTTGTCGATCTTGGTTTTTGAACCCTTCTCCTCCTTGTTTTGTTTACTACTACGTATTTTTTTTTACTGACCAAAAATTAATCAAAAAAAAATTAGTTTTTTGGGGAAAAGATCAAATTTTGATGAATACCCAGAAAATTCACAATGTGATTGGATCTGGGTACCAAATAAAATAAGGTTTAGGGTTTCAATTATTGAAAAAAAAAAAACCTGATTAATTAAGGATGGTTTTACCTTCAATGAAGGAGCTACTCTCCCCGGCGAATGCGGCGATCAGGAGCTAACCATGCGACAAACAAATTGCTATGGTTTTCTTCATGCCTACGAAATTTTTTGGTTTAGTTGTCTGATGATCTTGAATATTTCTATATAAATTGCTATGGTTTTCTAAAAAAACAAATTCCCCCCTTTTCTTTTTCCTGAAACAAATTTGATAAGAAAACATGATGATTAATATAAGACGGCGGCGTGGTGATGTTTGACCGGACCTGCACTTGTGTGGTGGGTGGTGGAGCTGCAAACGGGGAGTGGCCGGGGTGGTAAACTGGTGGGTCGACGGAGATATTGCATGTCGTCGATACCCTCTCTCGCCTGAGATATTTGCGATGGATCATCATTTAAAATATGAGTGCATTTGATGATCAATTTGATGAAATTAAATTAATCTGGTGAGAAGAATTAAAAGAGAGGGGACAGAAATCCAGCTTTAGAATATGAGAAGATGAGGAGGGAGAGAAACGGAGTTTGCTAGTGATAACGGCAGTTATGTTGAGGTCCTGATTTCAATGGAAAAAAGTTCGAGATCCTGAAATCAAAAATAATGAAAAGTTCGGGTCCTAATTTAGCTATTAACTCAACTTTTCATTTTCGTCTGTCAGAAAGCGTCAATCTTTCAGACAGAAAACAAGTCCGGCTATAGCTAAAATGTTTTCGGAAACATTTGAGCACAAGTACATTCCGCAACACCTACAGCTTCAATGCTGCATTGGTGTTGGTTATACGGAGTATCAAATTGTGTTGCACATTTCGACTGATTTTTTTCCAAGAAATTTCTGTACAACAATAAAGCTGACGTTCAAATCTTCCTGCCATAAATCAATTCTGTACTTCCGAAATAATTACAGCGGTAGATGTAGATTAAGACATGTACAAATTATGGGTGTATGTATACATATCCAGAGCTCGCTACATGAAGCCTTAGAATAAATCTTGGTACGAATGGTACCTGATCCTGGAATAATTAGCCTATTTGTGAACCAAATGCCAAAACTGCGAACAAATTTTGTTAAAGAATCAATAGGGGTTTATCCCTTCTGTTTAAGAAGATCCTTTGCAACATTTTAGTACGCAATCTTCGAAAAAATGGGTAAGCTGAGATGAATATAATTGTGGATCGTTCCTGAAATGATCTACATGCGGTGTCGAGACAAAGTCACAAGATCTGACCTCATGCCCACATCTTCGCTGCTGCTCTATAAATGATTCCACAGAATGTGCTGGAATAACCCTGTCTGCAGAACTGTAGATATATAGCTGCGGGCAGCTGGGCTGTCTTGATGATAGCACTCCTATCACGTCTGATAGCCTCCTGCAGCGTACCAACATATAACCTTATAAGCAAAATGCCTCGAACCGTTCATGAGAAATTGAGGACGAACTTAAAACATGCAGTAGAAAAATAACCTAGCTCGATCTAGCCGCCATGACATTAACATCCCAAACACCAAATAGGAATGAGAATTGATACTCATGTTATTAGAAGCGTGTTATGAACCCAAATCAGCATCGGTTATGAGTTATACGCCCATCAGTATTACAAATGAGTTATACGCATACATCAGCATTACGAATGAGTTACGTTCTGATCCTTTGTGCATGTAAATATTCAACAATCACAGAGGGTGGTATGCAGATGGAGAATTAGCTAAAACTGTGTCGTATAGCATACAAAACTAACAAATGAAATCTCACTGTATACAACGATTACCTGTTCACTGGAGGAAGTTTCAAAACAACTTCAAAGAACTTCCCCAAGACTGCAAGTAAAGCTGTTTCAGTCATTGCAGGTTTTGGCTCTGTTGCAGTTTTTCCAGTTACAAGTTCGTCTTCAACTGAAGCACTTGCTGACCCCTTGGTTGCTATGCTGTGCTTTTTCAGAAAAGCAGCAGAGAAGCCTGATGCCCAAACCTGCTCAAAAGACAGACAATAGGATTAGAAAATTTGGGTGAACTACTTCAATGTTTGAGTATCCAACCCCATAAACTCCCCAGAGTAGAACAAGGAAGCACTATTCTGTAACAAAAACAGTGAAACACGAGTTTGAATACGATTTGTATGCCAAAAAAAAAAAAAAAAATTTAAGTGCAATCAAGATTTCGGAGTCTGATGTACCAGAAATGACAGCCAAATAAGTCTAGAAAAGAGTTTTAATAGGCCACTACATTATGTAGCGAAAAATATATCTCAGCTATGAATGCTTCTAAAATTCAACTTAAGAGCATTCCACATAATCACCTGAGGATCTGGGGCCGCAACAGGAGCCGAATCAACAATGCAGCCTTTAATTCTGCCTACTAAAGCAGGATCCTGATTCTGAAACTTCTCCAGCATAACTCCGTATCTGTACAAAGAAAACGAAACATAATGAGAAAGCAAGCAGATAAAACACAATAAAGGTGCTGAGGTAAGAGACAGAAACTCACGTCAACCAACCAGTGTTGCTGAAGGTGTGGAAAACAAGGTTCTTGCCATGCTCCTCTTCTAACCAGTCAGCAAGATGATTTACAAGTAACTCCACATCCTGCTCAGCCTTCCCACCAACCTGGTAGCTAAGAACCTCAGACATTGGGAATGTGAAGGTGATAGCATGAAAACCCCTCGAAGTATACCATTCCGCATATCTGTTCAAGTGCTTCTGTTTAGCGCCTAACCATCCAAGCAAAACCACAACTGTCCTAGACTTTGCAGAAGAACACTCTGACCCGCCATCAGCAACTGCGGGCTCAGGCAAATGCCACCTGTACAAGTACTCTGACGGCAGGCTCTTACTAGTGTATGAACATGTTTTCGGTTTCGATGCCTTGGTCAATTCAGCTGACTGGTAGAGACTGATCAAAAGAGGAGATGATGTAACCGAATTCCCCCCCAAAGTTCCACCGCAGTTTGGTATCGGTATACGATTGCTATTAATATTCGGCAATGGTACCCGTATCCTTGTCACGAACGAGAAATTTGCAAGCTTTGAAACCGAAATGTGAGACACCCATGAAGACTCAGAACTTGGCGCAGAATCGTGGAAATTGGAATGCAGAACAGAGGAGTCATTTGATTTTGGATTCGTGAACTTATTCGGAAGATCAGTTGAAACGGATGCCACAGCAACAGCAGCAGCAGCAGCGTAAAGAGGTCGTTGAAGGATTCCAGGCATGGAACCCATTTTGCAGAAGAAGCTCAGAATCTTTCATAAAACAATATCCAGCAAAAGCTCATGGAGACTCAAATTTTGATCACAGAATGTTATACACCTATACAGGATGAATACAACTTCAATACGGAGTATATGTTTCCTAACGAATTGCGAGACAAGATAGAAAAAAGAATATTGTTTGCCGTGAACAAGTTGGAACAGAATCTTCACCTTCAAGCCAAAAGGAAAGGGTATAAAGAAGGATTTTCAGCAGATAAGTACCTTGACCTTGTTGTTCAATAAAATCGGGCTGTCAACAATGGACAGCCCGATCTTTGCTATATATACGCAGCAGATGCCTCAACACC
The DNA here is from genome assembly GCA_963457585.1 of Spergularia bocconei. Lineage (NCBI taxonomy): Eukaryota > Viridiplantae > Streptophyta > Magnoliopsida > Caryophyllales > Caryophyllaceae > Spergularia > Spergularia bocconei. The sequence continues at coordinate 1,261,017 of OY734958.1, forward strand.
AACGAACCTTCCAAAACGCGGTCAAAGAATATTCTTCCTAACACATGAACAACAAGAAACACGTTTTATTCACAATTTGACATTCCATAACATCAAGCGGATAATCAACACCAAGTCATATAAAATCAGAATTAAGGTAGGGAGACATCCCCATAACGAATATTCTATTACCAAAGGACCCACCTAATGACATGATAATCAAACTTAGTCCAGCTAAACAAGCATGATCACACGTGGCGCGTCAACATAAGACTAATTGCTCCCTAATCAGCCAACCTGTTGCATTCCAAGAAAATGGTGTACCACTCTTGACCATATATTCACATAAAGATCATGAAATTGACATCATGAAGCTCTCCAACCAACTCCTCATCTTTTTCTTTTTTTTTGAGGGGTGGGAAATATTTATGGGAAGTTGGCATATATGACACCTCTACAACTAGGGATAAGGACATCAATAGAAAAGCCAATAACTTGTAAACTTCATGTGACTTCCTCAAACTCCCATAACACAAAGTCACAGACTTGATATTTAGGGGGTACTAATGTGTATAAAGTGGTCTCTTTTACGTGTCGGGTTATATTCAGCTCGTAAAATCGATCCAAGGCTCAATTTAGAAGTCGAGTCAACTTTTGTCCGCTCTAAAAGCAAGCATGGGTTTGTGGTTTCGTTGACGGACAAAAACAAGGTAGGACCCTCGTCTCATTCAAATTCAATCAGACCCACAAGGCAAGGCAAGTTGGCCCCTTTTACACCCAAAATTATCAATGGTGGAGCTAATAATTCCAACATAATGGGAGACCCAGTTTTATTCAAAATACAACGAACTTAAATTACAAGCATTCCACATTGTAATTTAAAATCATAACCAAAGCTTATAATTGAAGATTGCAATCACAAATTGCCCAATACTCCATTCAAAAATAGAAAATTCAATCCAAATTTAAAATTACCCAATAAAGTTGATACAGAATAATAATATTCAGAGAAAATGGCAAAAACAAATGGGAAGAGAGAGCAAAGAACTAACCTGAGAAGGGGAAGAGAACAAATGCGATAATTTTGGGTTTTTTTTTTAATTAAATTGAATTGAGTGATAAAGGAAACGGATGTGAGAGAAAAGGGGAGGGAAATTAAAGTGTTGAGAGTCGAGAGGAGAGAGAGAGAGAGAGAGAGAAGGGGTAAATAAGATGTCGGGAAGAGGTGGCGAGAATAACGGGGCTTTTGGCGTCCAAGTTAAGGGCGTCCCAACTCGCAAGAGTTATCTGTCGAAATGGTGCCTGAACTTTTCAGAATTAACGAAATTGGTGTCTCAGGCTTTTTTAATTGAATTTGGTGTCTCTGTCCCTTACGTCAGTTAAGTTCTACTCCTTGTTCATTTCTCTCCGTATTTCTCAATCTCTCTCCTCATTCCTCTTTATCACTATTCACTGCCGTAATCACAAATTCTTCATCATCCTCTCCATGACTATCTTCATCACAAATTGATAGTCTACTTCCTCATCATCACCTCGCTCCACCACCGCAACCCCCCCCCCCTGTCAATGCATGGCTTGGTAACACTCTCTATGCTTTTTTCTTTTTTTTTGTTTAATTTGAAAGTTTTGAATTGGGGATTTTTCTGGGTTCGATTGGGAAATTTTCTGGGTTTGATTTGGGGAATTTTCTGGGTGCTTTATTTCTTGATTTAGATTTTTTGTTTCTGGGTTCATATTGGGTTTGGGAGTTTGAGTAATGTTATTTATGATTTGGGAAGAAGAGGATGAAGGGGATGAAGTAGTAACGGCAAATTTAACAGATTTTGAATGGAGACACCAAAACCATCAACAAAAGTTGTCAGACACCATTTGCATATATTTTGAAAAGTTTGGACATCATTTTGACAGATAACTCCAACTCGCAAGTTCACGCTTCAATTTGTAAACAACATTCGCTCGTAAAGTTATATTATGCTAAATGCAACGAAAAGGGTACACTTACATCCCATGTAAGTGGTATCTTTCTACATGATGTGTTGGCAGTTGGTGATTGGCCTAATTCAAAAAACGAATATTCCTAAACTGATAAAATTTCATTCAAATATTTCAGCTCCTTTTATTCAAATTTATATTGTTTTCCTTTTTCTTTAATTGTGCTTTGATTATAAAAACCTAAAATTTTAGCTCAACTTTCTCTCTCCTCCTCATTTTTTTCCAGAATTCACATCTATCTTTCTCTCTATCTTTCTCTCTCCTCCCCATCAATTCATGAAATAACTGAAACTTCATCCTTTTGTATTTAATTTGTTAAAAATAAACTTGTAATAAAATATTCGTAGTATTTGGAATTATGTTTTACATCGAATAGACTATAGATCTGGGATTTTTTTTCCTCCACTTTCTCTCCTCTATCACAAATCAAAAACAATGTGAGGATTTTTGAACAGAAGTAAAAGGGTGACGGCCGGGCGGCTTGGAGGGATGGATGGACGGTGAAGCATGGAGAGGGTGGTTCGAGATATTAGTATCCATGGTGAGATATTAGTATCCATGGTGAGATCTTTTTAAATTTTTTCCTTCCTTTGATATTTATTGATATCTGGCTGTGTTGAAAAACAAACGATTTTATAAAACCATTGAGATCTGCCCGTCCTCCTTAACAAATGATTTTTGAATAACCAACAATCTTTAACATTTCTCTCTACCCTCCCTCTACGCCGTCTTTTCGACACCTTGCCTGCGCCGCCGCCCAAACACACCTACACCGTCACCCACCTCCACTGTTGACCTCATGTGGTATGAGGCTATGAGCCATGGATCTTGATTTTTATTACTTTAATTTTTGCATTTTTTTTCCATTTAAATTTTTAAGCCATTTCGAAGATCCATGAACTATTCTGATTATATCCATATATTTTTATGGTTTTTTTTAAAGTTTTTTTTATAGTGGTGGTGGTTCGACAGGCGGCGTTAGGGATGTGTGGTGGCCGGCTATGTGGGCTTTCAGCAGGTTAGATCGATTGTCGGTCGGTGGTGGTTTGTTTGGTGACAGGAGGTGGTCTTGCCGTGGCGGGGTTGAAGTCGGCCGCCGGGTGGGGGAGGAGTGGAAGACATAGGACGTCTCGGCCGGGGATTGTTGAAGAAAAAAAGTATTAACCAAGTGCATTGTAACGTGTGTCATGTACCATTATTGTAGTCCCGGAACACGTATAAGAAATATCCATCACCGTTAATTTGTGTTTAGTGTTGAGTTCAAGACCGGCACATAAAAACAATACAAAAACCTCCACCCACAACAATCTGTATAAGAAACAAATGGTGGATCCACCCACAACAAAGCAATACATAAAATTCCCATTTGTTGGATACTAAGATAATCCGTAAACTCGACAATACATAAAAGACGGGCACTCGTAATTTGAGCGTTCTAACTTCTAACCAGAAATAGATTATAAAACCAATCGTTAACCTATGAATGTATGGATGTATGTTTTCAAGTGTGTTTGCGCAGTTGAATCAAGACCGAAGATTAGGATATGGCTTGCCGTATATAACACCTTCAACTACCTGTATGAACATTAAACCGAAACTTCGTATAAGAGAGCGGAATTCATATATTGTATAAAAATTTTGTGAACTAATTATTTAAGGGTTAATGAACACGTAAGTAAAAATACCTGACAGGCGCCAAAATCTCCATTTTCTCGCATGTCCAATTTTATTGCCATGTCAACGTCTTGCTGATCCCAGAATAATATCCTTGACTGATCTTCCCTCCAAATTACTGGTCTCCCATGTATAATTCTGTCTAGGTAAACAATCTGGTTTAAAAAAGAAATTTAGTTTCTAATAATATTTACATAGTATCCATAAACAAAAAATGGAATAAGTTGACAAACCATTAACAGCAGCGTCCAACCCCCGATGACATCAAGGGACCACGCATGTTTACTGGTAACGATGTCGTCTAACATGTATCCACCCCAATTTATTTCGGAAGAATTCACTGCGTTGCCCAATATTGCAAGATGCGATGTGCTTATGCAGTCAGGTTGTGAAGGGCAAAGAACAGCGCCTAAAACATACAGAAGAAAATGCCTTTCGAACTTGTCTTTGCGTATATCTTCGTCTATAACTTTTTGGTAAACATCTTTCATAGAGATTGACCCGTTTGAATTACATTCATATTCTAATTTCCACATGGATGAGGTCTTGTTTTTCACAATATTTGGATGAAAGTATCTTTTTCCAGAAGGAATGCCCAACACCCACCCTACCATATCAGCATCGATTTGAATTACATAATTGTCTCTAACTTTGAGTTCAAAAGTATTGTAATTGACTCTGTCCGTTAACCGCTTCGCGAAGCCATAATCTATGTTGTTTATTGAAAGGCGAAGGAGGCTAGAAAACTCCATCCCATTAACCCATTGTTTTTGCCGTTCACTGAGATTTCCAATGAGTTGCAAAAAATTAACAAGTTGGCATTGTGGAACCTACATTATAAAACAGAACAATTTAATAAATAAGGTATCCAAGTATATATTCTAATCACTAGCCTTGAATCTTTTGTAGAACATTGAATTAATATGTGAAATACTCACCTGGCCATGATTGTCATTCTGTTCCAACGGGATAACAGTTTTTCTCTGTGGACCATACGTTATATGCTTCATCCGTAGATTATGTTTTGAGGCCTCCCCCTGATGGAGTACATGACGGTGTTGTAGAAATATATGCATGTTTGTATTGTTATAAGATTCTTCCTTGAAGTTGGTCATATTTGAAAGATCAAGAGGTTTTTTGTTTTGGGGTTTACGAATGTCAGGCGCGTACCATAATGTGTAGGAATTTTCTGGGTAATTGAATGAAAGAATGGTGTTTTCGATTATCTGGTTACAGAACTCACGCTCCTTAACAATGACACTCAAACATTTACCATTTTTGTAGCAGTACTCTCCAGAGGAATCAAACTCACCGCCATGGATGAACAAGAAGTTGCAAACTCTGGCCATGTTTTGTAAATCTTTGAATCTGAAAGTGCTGTAATTCAAGATTGTATAAATAATGAATGAAGTTTCGAAAGAACCGTTGTGAAAGACATTGGAATAACCGAGAAACGGTTCCGATCCAGTTTACCGATGCGAAGAGACGTATCCAGTCAAACACGGACACGTGTCAGGCGAGAAGAAAAGGGGTATAAAAGCATCGTTTGTAATTTGTAAGTATCCTTTCAGCATTCTTAATAAGGGTAGTGTGTAAACTTAATTTCCGATTCAAACCCGTTGACTTGTTCCTATTAATCTCTGTTAGGGTTCAACGTTTAGGGTTTCGGGTTAGGGTCAGGGTTAGGGTATAGGGTTTAGGGTGAGGGTGTAGGGTTAGGATGTGAACAAGTAGTTGTTATGTTTCAAATACAGTAGTACAAGGTTTACGTTTGAGTTTTGTGTGGTATTGACTATTCGTAGTATTGAACCGTGTTCGCATTATCTATAAAGTGCAATAATATAAACGATCGGTAAGATTGATGTGTTCTTTAATCGAAGTGATTAGATGTTTATGAGATGTGCAGATTAATTTGTTTCATTAACCCTTTTCGTATCCTTGTGCACAATTAACACATTTTGTTCTCAGTATTTCGAAATGTTATTGTTTCCATTAGCAAAAAACAATGAACATGATATTATATATAGTACGCAGAAAGTGACGTGAAATCCAATCAGGAAACAAAACTTTAATTAAGATAGTATCCACTACTGTAATTTGATCCTATATTTTCTGGGCATAAATTTGCTAGAGGTTCCCCTCCATTCCACCTCTTGACGCTTTCTTAGATCTTCATATTCGTTGTCAGTTGATCCATCTAGCCACCAAGCCTTTTCCTTTGGTTTTCTCGTTCTTTATGTAACCCACAAAGACACACATATTTGATAAGCCTCTCACAGCGATAACCACTGTACCATGCTTCATAGTTCATTTCCCATGAAACGTGATGTATGGAATTCATAAAAACAACAGAAGGATGAGGTTTCATAAAATTTGTAGCCATTATTTTACCCCATCTCTTGCAAACAGACATGAAGCATATTCCATCATCCTCACCAAGCTTAGGGATGATGTGAGTCAGAAGGATATCTTCATTCGACAAGACTTTGGCGACGACTGAATCCTCCATAACCATTTCGAACTTCATAGGGGGAGGTGCCTTCCTGGGATCGTCAAATAAACGAGTCACTAAAGACTCCCAAGGAACGTCAAGATCCTTTAGTAATTTAGCTCTTTCCTCCTCCATCAAATCACATCGTTTGTGATGATTCGGGCATAATAAAACAGTATCCATGAAATTATTAGAAGGGTTCGGTGTATTTTGGAGACGGAAGTTGTTTATAAGTTGACGGTATTATTTTTTGCAGTGTAGAATGGTGAGATTACGATATGAAAGTGTGCGTATTTAAATCAGGCTACCTTAAAGGTATGGTACTTGAGTTCATCAATGAGTGACTATTTATAACATGTACTTGAGTTCATGTACTGTGTGATTAATTAGGATCCAGTATAACATAAAAGTCGGACGTAAAAGAACTGCAAATGTTTTCATAGTATCCTTGAGGAAGACGGAATATGCCACTGCCAATTTCCAACAACATAATTTTTTGAGTACATAAATATCCTGCAATTGTGTTCCATTAACAACTTCTAAATACTCCTCAATTAATGAGGCAAAACATACATTGAGTCTGAACCTCCATGTTCTTAGTAGACAAATGCCAATATACCTATCCAAACACAATAGGACTAGCTACTTGGTGTTTGTCAAACACAAAATAATACCATCAACGTCAATAAAAAAATTGGAAGTCCTTGAACAATTAGACTACCTGACTGTTTGACAAACACCAAACCAAGTCCTACCCAAAGTGATCCCAAAATAGAAAAGCAAAACTACATTGTTCAATGAGATTAAAACTCAATGAGATTGGTGTCGTGTTTGATCAATGAGATTGGAATGGTGTTTCATCAAGAAAGACACCGCGTAGTGGCAGTACAAGTCTTCATCTTCATTAATGTCCTGAAAAAAAACCAATGCAGTCAGATTAGGAAAAATGTTTTTATTTTGTTCTCTAGAAAACAGAATGAACAAAGAGATGGTTTTTACATAAACCCAATAATCCGGTTTGTCAATAACCGTTAGCAGCTTGAACATGACCATAAGGCCATTAGCGAAGACACTATTCTCAGCAGGCTTCCCTTTTCGCATTTTTTGTAACCTCCACTTACCACACTGCGCCATCCCTTCAAGAAGGCCAAACAAGTTGGAACTGTGTTTTCTCTGCCAAGAATAATAAAAATCTCAGGGTGTGGGTGTAAAAAAACAACGTAGACTGCAAGAGTAGTTTCTTCTGAACTTACTATCATTTTGCTTTGTTCCCTATGACGTGCACTCTTCAGATTTTCCTCTGTCGGGTCGTAAACCCAAATCAGCTTGCGCTCTTTGTCGAAGATGTACAAGGTCCAATACGAATTGTGCAACACATGAACATAAATCTAACAACATTATCCATATTAGTTCTTAATGACAATGTGGTGATTTATTTATGACTGGAAACTTATATATCTAATACTAGCAAAATATACTTACAGAATGAGCCTCTGTAATGTGATAGCCATCAGGTACTAAAGAGCGCATATACGCTGAAGCTCTATCCGTTGCCACTTTCATATTCTCGTCATCACAAGCATTGAACAGATTGTTCTACACAAAATATGCATCGATTAAACATTGAAATAAGTTAATTTTGCATGAATAGAAATATAAGATGACAACTTACAATCACTGAAGGACAAAGAACAAATGAATCTGTTCTACGCTTAGCAGGTGGTCCAAGAAAAAGAGAGTGGTTGATGCATGCAGCCCAAACCTCCATGAGCTAGGATAATAAGATAAATAAATAAAATTACAGTCAGTGGATACATATTAAAATTATATATGAAGTAGTTTGACGTCAAAACGTATTCCATACCTTGACACAAACTCCATCCTTGCGGTACAGTGCAGTATACAAATCATGTCTGGTGAGAATACTAGATTTAACATTTTTGTACACTTCCATATCCCGGTTCCTGCAATAATATTACATTTCTACTGAGGGATAGTAGTAAAACTATTGTTTGATATGACAAATCAAAGAATCAAAAAAATTACTCTGGTTTTTTGGATTTGCGCCCTAGAATGTCGCAAACAATCTTAGCAGTAGCGGAACTAATCACTGGTTTCACGCAACCAGTTTTCATATCACCCTCTATTCCCGTACGCTTGCGTTTCCTATTCGTTGCCACGGGCTCTTGTCCAAGGGCTTGTGCGATGGCATCATCTCCCATGGTTTCCCTTGAAAATCTGCCTTTTGGCCAAGGAAACAACAACTCTTCGTTTGGTGGGTCATCCTATAAAAAACAATGAAATCAATATTGCACAATGACAGTTAAATTGTATGTATGTGCAATATGTAGAATTAGTGATTAGTGTATACGGTTTCTTACATCTTCCGGCAGAATATCCGGTTTAAAGACGGTCTTTGCAAGTGAGGTAAAAGGTGGTAAAACAGCGCGTTCCCCAATGGGATAAGGTTTACCGTACTCCACATCCCTGACAACCTTCATTCATTAAAAATGTCACTAGTTAATTGTTTGGATAAATAATCTACATTACACTATAAGAAATGTTATTATATAAGGTGTAATTGCAAAAGAGGCGAAAGTCAATACCGCAGCCTTCCCAAAAGTTCCATTATCGAATTGGTCAGCCAAAATAGCTTTGGTGAGATCACTGTCATCCCATGCCCAGATTCTTGGATGTTCTGTGATCCATCTCAACCCTTCCCCATTCATATTTAGCCGATCAAGGTACACAAGCTGAAAAACCATTAATTAGTATCCTCTTTATATTTTACGCATATTCACTAAATATTTAAGGTCTAAAACCACAAAATAAGAGGAAAGAAAATAACTAACCATGAGTACCAGTGCACAGCCCTGAAACCCAGGCGAATCTTCTTTACACTTCGAACCATCGTATTGTTTCATCCACTGTAGAACATACCGACACCAATTCCATTCACCACATGATTCCATGTACTTGTTTTTCAATGGAATTATGTGAGTTGGGCTTATATAATTGCTCTTTGTCACACACAAAAAACAACCGAAATAGTAAAGCAGAAAATGTCTTAAAAAATAGTTTTTACGCTTTCGTTCCAAAATGACGAAGTTGTGTACAACATTATAGGTCAAACCACCTTCATTGCCATAGTAATCCTTTAATCTCGTATACTCTTCGTCCTTCTCAGTCAAAGGAATTTCATAAGTGGTTTTCCCAGATGGAAGACCAGTAACGTGAAAAACCGTTTCCTCGGTGATCTTAACAAAATAGTCCTCTCTGATTTTAAGTTCTTGAGTTTCTCCGTTCCACCTAGAAAGTAGCCATGACAGAAAATCACGATCAAAATCTGTTAACTTCAGAGTGAGCACCCACTGCAAGCCAGATTTAACAATCCAGGACTTCTGCTTTCCAGTTAGCTTTTGAATTATGTCAGTAATCCTCTTTGGATAGCATCTCAATATCGGAGGGAGCTACACAGATAAGCACATGCATTGAGTTAAAAACAATACTGCAGTTTTAATTGTATCCAAGACGAATAAGTTTTAAAACTGTACTAAATATGATATGCAGTTTTTAAGCTAATAGGAAAGTCGTTTTAGGTCAATATAATATTGTAGTGTAGGATTAATTCTTATAAAAACTGTACTAAATATGATACACATACCCTTGTGATTCCTTTCTCCTTGGCATCAAGAGTAGATTTTTTTGGGGGTCTACCTCTTGGTCTTTTTGGCGGCTGTGATGTTGAGGGAATCGATGCTGAGGGAATCGATGCTGAGGGAATCGATGATGATCCTACCGTTTGACTACTCTCACCCACATTCATCCTCGGTTGGAACTACAAAATATAGAAACATAGGATTTATGACACAACTAGTAGAAAAATATTACAAAGTATTGTTAATTAAGAGAAGTAATTGCGTGTTACCATATGATTATCGGGTACATTTTGCTGCCCTTCCATCCGCTCATAAAGAACGCCATCGTTATACACATACCCAGCTCTTGTCTCTTGTCCTTGCTTATATCCAGAAAGAATATCAGGCATAATGCCTTTGTCCAAATCAGTTATGAATTTACGCCAATCTTCGTCGCGTGGAATTTCTGGCATCATTGCTGAGTAGCCACCACTTGGAACAGTGAAATCCTCCACTGCTAAGAAATCCTCATACGAATAATCAGGATTTGGCTCGAGCATTGCAAAGACGTCCTCTACACCAACGCCATGTTTTTCCTCCAGCTCCGCCTCTTTGTGCTCCTTCGCCTCATCCTCCTCCACCTCCTTCCTGTCATGCTCCTCATCGACATGATCCACTAGCTGACTATCATTCACACAAGGTTTCATAACCTCATCCGGTTTCTGATTAATAATAAAATTAACATTTAGAAGTAGAACCAAAACCAAGAGATGAATTGAGAAACAGATTTTTCACATCAATTGAATTCATAAGTACCTCATTGGCTTCAACCTCTCTTGCAATGCTCATTACCACATGGTCCACATCGTCAATGCTAGTCGGTGCTTCCTCCAACTGAGAACAGTAAAAATGCACATAGACTTCAAACTAAGCATACTTGCTTATTACAAGAGTAAGAGAAGCATTTTCACAATGAGTTCCATTCACGTTATAAAGATTTGATCAAATCAATTTTTAGTTTCCATTCAAAAATAAAAGACAATCATTTCAAATTTAGAAATTAGAATCCTTATTAGCGGAAACTGTAAATCATATTATCTTCAAACTGTAAATTACCTTATTTTACTCAAGAAACCTATTACAAGATACAAGGAGATTTTAAAAAAATTACTTTTTCCAAAATTCAAAACAAACTTCTACAGGAAACAAATCTAATTATAAACATAGAAATGCTCCAATTTTAAATCAAAGAATCTTGATAAAAATCTTTTTGACCCTTAACCAAAACCAACGTGATTTCAAAGGTTTTATTAAAATTCGTCCGAGGCACAGATAACCTAGAACAGTCCACTGATCAGTACTCCGGGATAAACCTCGCAATATGAAACACAGTTCATTGGACTATACTATGCTACACTATCATCATAGCACTTCTATGCCCAACATTACCAAAATGCTAACCTTTACATAAGAATAGTGACACACTAAATCTCAAGTAGTCTTCACACAACGACTATACCCAACCACAAGTGTGTTAGGGAAAACAAGTGTCATCATCAAAACATACAAGTCGACCCAAATCAATAAAATTGGAATTTTGGTACTTTGGTTTACAATCAAAATTAGCACATTGGGCTACTTACTTGATTATCATTGGCGATTGGGCTAGTACGCCGACTAGGCGAGACGGCAGTATTGGTTGAAATGGAAGAAGTTTCAGATGGTTTACTCCTAATCATGAAATCAATAAAACCAAACAATTAAAATCGAAATTCATAACAAAAATAAACACGGAATGCGTTTTCTGCAAATCCAACACAAGTTTATTGAACAACTTCCTATTTAATTGAAACAGCCACAAGAATAGTTGAGTACTTACTGTATTGATATATCCATGGGGAATTGTTTTGTTACATGGAAATCGGCTTCCATGGTAGGTTATAAACTTCTTTTACTTCTCTCACCCCTCTCTTTTGTGTATTTCTCTCTTTCTAATAATCTTCAAACACTTCAATTGAAACCGTTTTGACTTCTTAAAAGTTTTATAGAAACTGAAATTACTAACTTCCCCCTTTAATATATACTTCCCTAAAATATTTAATAATAAAGGTACACAAATTCGTATGGACACTAAAAACCAATGTAGGAAATTTATTTATTTCAATTATTTCCAATGTTTACCCACCAGTGATTTGACAACAGCCCCACTGGACTCCAGGTCAAAAGTCTACAGTCAAATTCAGAGGTGTCTAATCACATTCTACATTTCCAATGTTTTTCGTACATCTCCTAGAGGCAAAGTTTTATTAGCTTCATCTTGTGGATTCTATATATTTAGACATGGATATAAATTTGTTCGAGGGTGAGTTACAAAGTATTACGAACACTAACGCCTTAATTATTCATTTACAGAAGTTGCGCTTTATAAATGAATTTATTATTAACATTTTTCACAGCGTAACAACGTGAATTTGTATTAGTCGAAATCTTTTATGTTATGTGCGCAACACCTACTTTAATTTCGAAGAGTTAACGGGATTTTTATCTCAAGGTAACTACGCATGTCTCTAAAATTACTATAACCTCATGGTAACTGCATTATTTGCAACAGCAACACATTTTGATTTTCAATAAAGTGAGATTTCACTATGGCCAACGAATGGTTCCAACTTCCAACGCATTACATTAGTCTCACAAATGCATGAAATTATGTGGGCCAATGTCTTAAGATCAAGTAAATCCTTATCCAAAAAAGAGATTAATTTTTAATAGTAAATTAATAAAAATACGATGCAAAGACTACCAAACTTCTTAAGCACACTTCCATTCTATGATACGGAGTACTATGTGTCTTACAGTTACCCTTTGTTGTTATAAAAGATCGAATCTTTTGGTTTTTACTCAACAAGTAGTAACAATTAAACATTACAAGGATACTATATAAATAAAAAATCCACATATCCGATAAAAAGTTCAAGACTTTGATACTAAACAACTTCTAAGTTTGCGTTTTTATGACCCGATCCATAATGGCATCCCATTTCGGATTGCAGCAGCAGTACTTTGACCAATGTGACCATGCTTTGCAAACGAATTGGGCCCGATGCTTATTACTTACATCGTTATCTGTAAACCGATACATCCTCGGAAAAATATGCTCGTCCATTAATATCCGGTTTGATGCAACCTTGAACCCAGAAGATGACTCATCTGTACCAAACACCAAAGGACTTGGTCCATGAAAAGCATTCCTTGTAGATGGATTGAAGTAATGGCTCCAACAAACCCTACATTTTGGCTGCAAATTGAACGAAACCATACGTCAATAACATAGAATTGTAGGATCGACACACTGCACTTTGTTAAACTTAATTCTTCATCCAATAGACATGCATGGTTAAAAAATCAACGCTCAACAGGAGGAACATACCAAACTAGAAAAAAACTAGGCAAATATATTGAGAAATAACATCGAATACGGAAACAATCGGGCCAAAATAACCATACAGAGTACATGCGTACACAGATACTCTAAAAAAATATAAAATAAGGAACCTTACTTGTAGAGTACTGCACGGTGCGGTTGTTGAACTTGCCATGACCAATCGATATATCGATCAATATGTGTAACTGTTGAGGAGTTTAGGATTACAAATATTTGAGATATGGATGAAAGTTAATGGGTGTTACCCGTACAGTATTTATAGGGAGAATTATCTTAATATAGTCCGTAAACGGATGACACGTGGAGGAAAAATATATCGTATCCTTATACTTTATATTAGTATCCATATGGTACTGATTGAGTTATGCTATTTCATTTTTTATTCCACTAGCCCTAATGCAACGCCTTTTGGGTCGTTGCACTTGCGACCGTTGCTATAGACCTAATGCAACATTATATTTTTGAACCTTGTATAACCGAAATATCGTAATAGAGTTGATCACTTGTGTATTATGGTATTTCGAAGGTCAAACTCATTCCACACGACTTCTCATAATGTTATAACCGAAATGAAATTAACAGAGTTGATCACTCGTGTCACTTGGTCTATCATTGGTCAAACTCATACACACGACTTCTTATAATGGTATAACCGAAATAACATTAACATAGATGATCGCTCGTGTCACATGGTCTATCGTAGGTGAAACGCATGCACACCACTTATTATAATGATATAATCGAAACTATCTTAATAGAGATGATCACTCGTGTCATATGGTCTATTACATGTCAAACTCAATTACACGACTTCTTACAATTTTATAACCGAAACTATTATAACAGAGTTGGTCACTCGTGTCACATGGTCTATCGTAGGTGAAAATCATTCGACACGACTTCTTATAATGGTATAACCAAAATAACATCAATAGAGATGATCACTCGTGTCACATGGTTTATCGTAGGTTAAAATCATATAACCGGAACTATCTTAATAGAGTTGATCACTCGTGTCATATGGTCTATTACAGGTCAAATCGTAGGTGAAACTCATTCCACACGACTTCTTATAATGGTATAGCCGAAATAACTTTAATAGAGTTGATCACTCGTGTCATATTGTCTATTACAGGTCAAATCGTAGGTGAAACTCATTCCACACGACTTCTTATAGTGGTATAACCGAAATAACATTAATAGAGATGATCACTCGTGTCACATGGTCTATCGTAGGTGAAAATCATATAACCGAAACTATCTTAGTAGAGTTGATCACTCGTGTCATATGGTCTATTACAGGTCAAACTCAATTACATGACTTCTTACAATTGTATGACCGAAACTATTATAACAGAGTTGGTCACTCGTGTCACATGGTCTATCGTAGGTGAAAATCATATAACCGAAACTATCTTAGTAGAGTTGATTACTCGTGTCACATGGTCTATCGTAGGTGAAAATCATATAACCGAAACTATCTTAGTAGAGTTGATCACTCGTGTCATATGGTCTATTACAGGTCAAACTCAATTACATGACTTCTTACAATTGTATGACCGAAACTATTATAATAGAGTTGGTCACTCGTGTCACATGGTCTATCGTAGGTGAAAATCATATAACCGAAACTATCTTAGTAGAGTTGATCACTCGTGTCATATGGTCTATTACATGTCAAACTCAATTACATGACTTCTTACAATTGTATGACCGAAACTATTATAACAGAGTTGGTCACTCGTGTCACATGGTCTATTGTAGGTCAAACTCATTCACACGATTTCATTTTTTCAACTCTTGAAACTTCAATTTAACAAGGACACGGGACTTCGTAATATTTTCCCGCCAAAAAATACTATTCCCAAATACTCTTGCCAAAGTATTCCTAATTTGTATTTTTTGCATCAATAATAAGCAGTGGATACTAAAACGTATATAGCAAATAAAAATATCGGATGGAGTAATTACTTGAAACTAAAAATAAGTACACCATGGGACCCACAACTGTTTTCCCGCCATTAACTACATCCTAAGGCTATGTTTATCAACTGTTTTCCCGCCATATAACTACATCATAAGGTACATCTTAGTTTTTGCCGGTTTGCTAATGCGAATGCATTCCCCATTATCGTCATGATTCTCTTTTTCCTCCATTTACCCATTATCTCTCTCATTCAAATCCAATATCTATATTTGTACAACATAAGTAAAAACTTCATAATAAGAGAAATGATAAAAATTTCTAAATATAAATTTTTTAATTTGCAACATCCTATTAATGCTATGACAAAAAATAAAGTTAATACACAACGAGAAATAAAATGCAATCCATTTAAAAAGTGACATGTGGCAAACCAAAAGCAATCACAAAACAAGATTGCAGGCACAGTCTCATTTTCATCCGTTGCCACAAATAAATTAAAACACCACTTTATATATGCATGGATACTAAGTTATTATTGCACTAATAAATTAAAACATCACTTTGTATTTAAAATTTAATCCGGTTTGGAATAAAGTCCTCGGAACTGTGATTGGAACTATGTAGATTCCAACACGATAGCATTAACCCAGTGGATACATCTGAACAAAGCATTCAATAAATGTTCAAACCTATGTTTTCCACACCTAATTCGTAATAAATCAGCATTCTGTGTTCAAACACATATGGATACTAGGATAAGAAATTCATATATATAACTGTAATTTTCTCTTCTCACACATTTTCACTCCAGAATTGTCAAACAAATTAAACAACATACATTTCACTTTTTCAACTTCGAAAATTTCTATGAAGTTCATCATTAAAAAGAAAAAATCAAATAGTAGTATGGGTTCTTTTAAAACCGCTTCAACCAGGGAGTCCACAACGCAAAAACGGATAAGTGTAAAAGAAGATGAAGTTACATCTCCTAATGTAATCCACATTAGTGATGATGAGAACCACAAACCCTCGCATACTCTACCACCCTTGGGTGTGGATGGTGCAGGACCTAGCAATCCCTCAAAGGTTGATTCCAAATTAAAAATGGTTGTGTCTGATAATGGTGCTGGGCCCAAGATTGATAGTAAATCAAAGAAAGTCGTGTCTCAATCTACAGACGCAGAGACAGATTCGGACTCGGACTCCGACTCGGATTCGGACTCGGACTCGGACTCGGACTCAGACTCAGGTTCGGAATCGGACTCGGAACATGCAAAGGATGAAGAGGAGAATGACAAGTCAGAACATCCAAAGCCTAAAGAGGAGAATGACTATGATTGGTCAATAGCATCATGGGCATATAAAATTGAATGGCCAACGGAAAGTGATGATGCTCCAACTCCTGAGCATCCCTCAAGAGGAGCAAAGTGATTTGTTCTAAAGTAGTACTCGTACTCCGTATTATTACATCTTTACACATATGAATTTTAATTCGAATGTCTTATGTACTTGTGTTATGTTCTAATATAATGCAATTATTTATCGGCAATATATAGTCGCTTCCCCTTTCAATTTCCCTTTCTGGAATAGAAATTGTGTCCTGTAATTCGATGAACAAATCTACAGGCTTCATGTAATGATTTAACCCCTGGATAACAAATTAAAATCCCAAGAAATTAAAACAATTTTGAAAGTATTGATATTTCAAAAATTTGTGGGTGGATACGAAAAATTCAGTTGCTGACTAAACAATTACTAGGGGGAGTAATGACTTTGTAAACCTTGGATAGGTTGGTGGGCCATGGGCGGTTTCGAGGGTCCATGAGTGGTGATTGGGCTGACAGCCGCAGTAGTCAATTGGTGGTTCGGGGTATCATTCGTCAAACTCATCACGACTTCTTAAACCGTATAATCGAAACTATCTTACCAAAGTTAATCACTCGTGTCACTAGGTGTATCATAGGTCAAACTCATACACACGTATACTTATAAATTATAATGGATATTTTATTTCAAACGTATCCTTCTGTTTAGGAATAGTATCCATATGCTATTGATTGAGTTACGCTATTTCAATTTTTATTCCACTAGCCCTAATGCAACGCTTTTTGGGTCGTTGCACTTGCGAACGTTGCTATAGACCTAATGCAACACTTATATGTTTGCACCTTGTATTACCGAAATACCGTAATAGAGTTGATCACTTGTGTCATATGGTTTATCGTAGGTCAAACTCATACACACGACTTCTTATAATGGTATAACCGAAATAACATAAACAGAGATGATCACTCCAGTCACATGGTCTATCGTAGGTCAAACTCTTACACACCACTTCTTATAATGGTATAACCGAAATAACATTAACATAGATGATCGCTCGTGTCCATGGTCTATCGTAGGTGAAACTCATGCACACCACTTGTTATTCTGATATAACCGAAACTATCTTAATAGAGTTGATCACTCGTGTCATATGGTCTATTACAGGTCAAACTCAATTACACGACTTCTTAGAATTGTATAACCGAAACTATTATAACAGAGTTGCTCACTCGTGTCACATGGTCTATCGTAGGTCAAACTCATACACAAGACTTCTTATAATGGTATAACCGAAATAATATTAACAGAGATGATCGCTCGTGTAACAAGGTCTATCGTAGGTGAAGCTCATGCACACCACTTATATTATAATGATATAATCGAAACTATCTTAATAGAGATGATCACTCGTGTCATATGGTCTATTACATGTCAACTCAATTACACGACTTCTTACAATTTTATAACCGAAAGTGTTATAACAGAGATGATCACTTGTGCCACATGTCTATCGTAGGTCAAACTCATTTGACACGACTTCTTATAATGGTATAACCAAAATAACATTAATAGAGATGATCACTCGTGTCACATGGTCAGTCGTAGGTGAAACTCTTACACACGACTTCATATATTGATATAACTGAAATAACATTAACAGAGATGATCACTCGTGTCACATGGTCTGGCGTAGGTCAAACTCATACTCACGACTTCTTATAACGATACAACCAAAACTATCTTACCAAAGTTGATCACTCGTGTCACATGGTCTATCGTAGGTCAAACTCATACACACGACTTCTTGTAATGGTATAATCGAGATGACATTAACATAGTTGATCACGCTTGTCACTTGTTTTCTTGTAGGTCAAACTCAGACACACGACTTCATTTTAGAAAATCTTGAAACTTCAATTTAACAAGGACGCGGGACTTCGCAGTATAATCCCGCCAAAAAATACAATCATTGGTACTCGTGCCAAGTAATCCGTATGTCTAATTTTTACATCAATAATAATGTGTGGATACTAAGAGAGTAATTACTTGGGAACTATAAATAAGTACATCATGGGACCCATGTTTTCCCGTCATTAACTACATCCTAAGGCTATGTATATCCAAAGTTTTCCCGCCAAATAAATAATAAGAAGTGGATACTACAAATTGAACTAGTTTAAAAGAATTGGAGTGAGGAATTTCTTGAAACTATATATTAGTACACTTTGGGACCCACAACTGTTTTCCCGCCATATCACTACATCATAAACGATAGAAAGTAATTACATAGTGGAAATAGTTATTCACTTTGAGTCCCTACCTATTTTTTTTATTACAAATATTACAAAAATATGGCTCCTAATGTAATAATAGTTTTTAAAAATTTAGTCCATGGATTGTCAATAATTTGAAACATTCCACACTTAGTGGGACCTCCAATGTTTTCCCGCCAAATCTAATAACCACACTTCCAATATATATGCTGATATACATACATAATGCTCTTCAATTTATTTCACATATCGAGCACAACAAATTATAGTTTCAAGTATAGATAAAATTTCTTAGAAAATAAATAAGGAGTATGTCGGAAGAGAGAAAGTCACATGTGAGGGATTTGATTCAGTTTAGGATGTTTATGAGGCAAGCAATGTTGTTGTATGGTCCAAGAGATATTATTTACATCGTTCATAGTGTTGGTCCTTGGGCTACTACTTTAGAGTCGATGTACCAGGAGGAGTATAATGGTGTGGTTGGTCGTTACTTCCCTGATAATCTTTATTACAGGGTAGTGGATGGCACTGCAGTTCTTGCCGTTCCAGAAGTCGATGACTGCATTGTTAGGATTGAAGACGATCAAGAAGCAGCTCTCCCTGTTGCAGTAACCGCAGCGCCGGTTAAGAATGGATGTAGGATTTGTGCTCCTAATGTTCTCCGTCGTAGCCACCGTTTTCGTAAACAACGCAAAGTTTGTGGTGTTTGCAAGGACTCACAGGAATCTCCTAATGTGACAACTCCAACTCCTCGAAGGAAGTGGACAAAGAGGATTTACGGTCCGTATCAAAGTCGTCATAGCCCGCGTCTGTGTAGATGCAAGCCCTTTTGCGCAATTTGCTGCCCAAATGCTGTGTCACAACCAATTGACGATTATTGCGGAAGCAACAGTACCGTCACCGGTTGCAGCTCTCCACTTGTTTTCTTCGATGCTGCTGAGGGTAGCATTACCATATAATCTATGTTATGTCTTGTTTTTACTTTCAGTACTGTATCCTTATTTAACGAGTAGTATCCATCATGGCCTTAATAGAAGTCATAAAAGCTTTTGTAGTACCTTTGTTGTTACAGAATTTAAAATTATGGGATGCAAAGGGGTATTATTTTGGTCATTTAAATGTATTAAGGATCCTATAATTGACGTATGTAATGTAGGTATTTCGAAACTGGTCTAATTTATTTAAGTGTTTCATTGTTATAATGTATTAAAATTATCAGTGTGTTTAAATTCAAATTATGTATGACAACTCACAACTACTGCCCCAGAGTAAACACAATTTGAATCCTATATTGCTGGTGTACACGAGTGTTGGGGAATAAAATTCATCCCATAGCAAGATCGTTAAGTTCACCAATTGAGCGGATGAAATCATGCGGATCTTCAACATCCATACTTCCACAAGTGAGTAAATCAAGTCCTAAACATTAAATTTCCTACCTCCATGCCATCTATAATCTTATGTACTTTACGTTATTTTGTAGCCACAGACAAGGGTTTGTTGGATCCACTTCTTTAATCCAAAAACAAAGAATGCTTTTCATGAACCATGTCCTGCAATCGAAGGTACAGACGAGACATCTTCTGCGTTTAGGGTTGCTTCATGCCGTGAATTAATGGACGCGCATATCTTTCCAAAGATGTATAGATCTTTCGCATACGATTGCGATAAGAACCGCAATCCAGTCAAGTATGTTTGCAAAGCTTGGAAATATTGGGAGGATTACTGCTGTTGCAATCCCAAATTAGACATTGTGCCATTGTGATTATAAGGTAAGATTGTATACGATAAGCTTTTTTTTGTTCCAATATGTAATTGATTAGCTGAACACAGACGTGGTCCCACATCTTTGACATTAAACTTAATATTTGTTGAGCATATATAGTATCCTTTACGAATTTGTTGTATGAATCTTTTAATTCTAACTCCTTTACATCTATAACGGAAGGATACCTAACAAATATTATAATTAGTATTATTAACATATTAAAGTCATTTCCGTTGGATTTGACAGTTTAATAATTAATATGTATGGCACTATGACAGTGAGGTGTAGGAATCTGAAGGAGTATTTTCACTTTTCTCTTAAACTATTCAACCCCTATTTAACTTTTTAGAAATCCAATTCAATTTCAATTAATGTGAACGCATTCAATGTCGATTCAAATTCTATTTCCCAATACACCAATTGCTCATATAAGTACCACTACGATGTTGGTCTAATCCATCATCCAATTTGTTTTTAATCTTAGTCTAATAGAAATAAGTGCGCTTGTACGTAATGGAGAAAGAAAGATGTGCCGCATGTGTTGCTGCAAAATGCAAGAAGGTGAGGATCTTCAATATGCGTACAGTTTTCATTGAATGGATATATTTTAACTATTCAGTGTGTAATTAAATAATTGTTACAGACACACGTTTGCTGGTTGCATGATGAAGATCCTAAGACCAAATATGCATTCCGAGGACCAAGCCCTGCAATTGAAGGCACTGACGAG
Organism: Spergularia bocconei; assembly: GCA_963457585.1. Classification (NCBI taxonomy): domain Eukaryota; kingdom Viridiplantae; phylum Streptophyta; class Magnoliopsida; order Caryophyllales; family Caryophyllaceae; genus Spergularia; species Spergularia bocconei. The sequence continues at coordinate 1,282,260 of OY734958.1, forward strand.
GATACATCTGCGTTCAAGGTAGGAGTATGCCGTGAGTTATTGGATGAGCAAATTTTCCTAAGGGTGTTTGTAGCACGTGAAAAAGCACGTTCGCCCAAGTTTCCAGTGGTTTGCAAAGCGTGGGCTCACTGGTGGAAGTACAGTTGTTGTAATCATAAGATTGAAAAAATTATGAATGAGCTTAGTCATGTCCCAGATTGTAAACATTTTAACCATAATGAATAAGGTCGATCCTTTAATAAACTATGTTTTAGTTTCCATCCGTAATTATTTGTCTTCCATTGTTCAAATTTGTTATGAATGAAAACTAAACGAAGTATCCATTTGCCAATAAATAAACAAAGTTAAGGGTGTGTAACTGTGTATTCTATTAACCCATAGAAAGTTAAGGATACTAAACAAATATTAAACAAAGTTAAGGGTGTGTAACTGTTGAAAAGACAACTCATAGAAAGAAGTTTTTTTTTTTCAATATCACAATTAAAAAATTGATTAAAACTGGCAGACTTTATCCAGGGATTGAACTATAATCCCATTTCAAAATTTTGAGCAATAAATTTCACAGTTCCTAAAAAATATTGACCAATTCATTAACTCTGTCAATATTTTATTTTAAAAATATATTAAACTAACCATCTATTCAGAAGTAGGTCAAAAAGGACTTACGAAGGAGAGAGAAAATCATAACGCACAGAGTGTTACCACAAACTGTGTAGTAGTGAGAGAATTTAAATATATTCACGCACATTCGTGGATTAAAGCCTGTTTCGGAAGATCATAAACTTCAATGGCTGAATTGGAAAAGCAACCAGAGTAAGGACTAAACTTTTTTACATACAGTTGGTTCATTACTTTCATTTCTGAAATTACGAATTATTTGATTGAATTTTTGTTAATTAGAAATCTATTTATCTGAATTTACCTGTGAATCCTATTGATCTTGATGTTAGTATCGCTGCTGATCCAATAAAATCTGATTCATCAATCTCTCCGAATCGGAAGAAAAAATCAAAGAACATGCTTGCTCCGTCCAGGAGAAGTAATCGAATCGCCAGAACTCAAACAGTAAGTTCTCACTTTTCAATTACTATCATTATATTTCAGATTATGATTTAGGGGTATTCTTACGCATGCATAAATTGAATAATTGATTATAAGATGAGGTCTGAAATATGTTTTTCAATACGGATACTAAATAATTGTTTCTCATACTAAACAATTGTTTCTGAAACTAAATACCCCACTCACCATGAATGGTTAATCTGTTACCCCGCAGTCGAGGACAAGTGCTGAATCAACAGTAGTTACAGAATCTGGTAGACTAATGGAGGACAACACATGTGATGAGGTACACATCTGATCTTTCTTAACAGGCATGTTAGCTAAAAACGTGATTCCATAAATCTTTAATTACATCTTTATTTCCACAAATTGCAATACCCTTATCACTATGTACAGGAATGCCTAAAGGATGATGGTAAAATTCAGACTTCGCCAGACGACACAGTAAACAAGTCTATATTACAGGATGGTAAGGAAGTCCAAGAGTCCCAGATGGTGGTAGAAGAGGTCGAAATGGAGAAGGAAGAGTTTAAGGCGAATGAGGTTCAGGTTGAGGAAAAGTTGGAGGTTGAGGAAGTAATACAGGCGAAGGTCGATGAACAGGTGGAAACTGTGGTGCAAGAGCAGGAGAAAGAGGTCGTGCAGGAGCAGGAGAAAGAGGTGGTGCAAGAGCAAGAGAAAGAGGTGGTGCAAGAGCATGAGCAAGATGTGGTGCATGAGAAGGAGAAAGAGGTGGTGCAAGAGGAGGAGAACGAGGCGGTGCAAGAGGAGGAGAAAGAGGCCGTGAAGGATATAAAAAAGTTGACGGAAGACAAGGTGCAAGACAAAGTGCGTGAGGACTGTCTTGAAGGTGATGATATGATGGAAATGGGAACAGAGCGGAAAACCCATGAATTTGAGGTTCCTCTACCTTCTCACAACAATACTGAGGTTCACGGTGTGAATGCTGACAAGAAAATTATGTCTAGTGAAGGCAACCAAACGGTATGCTTCATTACCCTCTTTCTGTTATCTTTAAGTGATATGTATCGTGGATACCTTATATCTTATTGCACATACTTTTATTTATATTTTTCCATGTCTTTCTAGAATCCTGCCGCCATGACGATTTATCCAAACAAAATTATTGACCTTATAAGGAAACTTACTGGGACGCAAAAGATGTGGATTGTGAATTCAGGGTGGAAGTGGATTCTGGCATTGAAATTAACTAGGTTTGATAGTGAATTGTTGCCATGGTTGCTTTCTCGTTGGGACTCCAAAAATCAAGAACTAAAGATCAGAGATGATTATGTTGTTAAAGTGACAGAGGAGATGGTTGGTTGGGTAACTGGTCTCCCATATGGGAAATGGACACATGAGATTCATTTGGATGACAAAGATGAGGAGTTCCGGCAACTAAGAGATAAGTACTGCGCCACAGACGGTGGTTTGAACTACGATCTCCTGCACAACCTTTGTATCTGTGAGCGTAGATTTCGGACCTTGTTTTTAAGGCATTTTTTTCTATACACTTTGGGTTCATTTTTTTGTGTGACAACGAAAAATGGTGTGAGTCCAAGTCACCTAAAAGCTGTGAAACGCAAATACATCGAGTGTCCTGTAGAATGGAATTGGAGTCTGTATGTTCTTCAATGGATGAAGGAGTGTGATGGTGGGAAAAAGAGAGTAACAAACCCTGTCTTTGAGGGGTGTGGACTGGTTCTCCTGGTTAGTTGGTTTCTTTCCTTTGATTATTTCCTTCAATAAATCAGCTTTTTCATAGCGGATACGTTACAAATAAAAGTGGATGCTAACCATTATATTTGCAGGTCGTATATCTTGACAGACTCAATGTCGATGGAGAAGGGTTGAGATGGAGGTGTGACGAACCAAGAATAAGGGCTTGGGATGACAGTGATGTTGATAAAGCAATTGCAGCTGACAGATTTTGCGATGGAACATTTGGGAGGGCAGAGGTACTTTGTTCCGTACGTCTTCCTATAATTATGATATTATTCTGATACATAATCATTAAACACAGCAATCATATTGTGGTAATGATAGGTTGTCAGGAATGTGGTGTACGGCAAGCCTTACCCTATCGGCGAAGAAACTGTTTTTCCCGAATGGACGAAAGTGGAAAACAGTCTGTTTCATTATGAAATTCTGCCAGAAGATGTAAATGGCTTCTCCAATCTTTGTATTTGTCTTTACATTATTTGAAGATGTAAACCTTTGACATCTTGTTATGCAGGTTTGTATGCCTGACCGTCGTTTGCTAAAGCCGCTGAGCAAAATAAGATTTAAAATGATAACTGTTGGTGAGAATGAGGCCAGTGCCGTTGTACATCATACTTCGGAACCATCTGCTTCGGCAAGGGCTGCTGAAAAAAGGAAACGTGTTATCATCAACGTTGATGATGAGGAGGATTGTCAGGCAAATGTAATTAAACCAGATATGAGTATCAAAAAGAAGGTGTCAGGCAAGGCTAAGCACGAAATCCAAAACACTGGTTGTGGGAATGGGAAAGAAAAAGGGAAAGAGGAAGTGACATTCCCTGGAAAGCCAAAGGTAGTTAAACCAGTTGTTGATGATAGAACTTCAACACTTCTGGATGAAATTCTAAGCAGTGCTTCGAAGAAGAAGATGTAAGGTTCTATTGATGAAATTGTTTGACTTCCTAATTTATTTTAATCTGAACATAAGTGAGTGTTTTAATCTTGTTGCAGAAATAAAAAGAAGTATGTGTACACAGACGGCACAACGACTCACCTCACTAGACACAATGTGTATCACGCAATCTACCAAAGAGAAGGGATTTCTCTTGAGGTATGTATTCCTTATTACCAGTACTAAATAACTTAATCTAATCTTACAATCTTCATCATTTTTGATATCCTCCAATAGTATGCACCATATAATTGTATCTTTAATTAGTTTTAAAACTATCCTAGAGAAATTTATGTAATGATGAATTTATTATCATAGTTGATGGATGCTTGGGCTCTCTGCATCAATAAGTCGATGTTTCATTCACTTGCCAGCCGAAGGACTGATACGTTTATTCTCCGGCCCTCTGTCATGGTAAATTATACGGAGTATTTGTAATTATTTACAGGTACTTAAGTCACTACATTACATTGAATTACTTATGGATACATTCTATTTGACAGAACAAGCGTTTGAACCCTGATGAAGAAGAGGGCAGCGATGATTGTGCGTTGAGCCCAGAAATTTATATGCGTTCTTTGATGGCTTCAGGTTTTCACGTCACAGACGTCAGAATGGTAATCAAAAAATAATATCCGAATTGCACATTTAATCCCATATAACATCTTGAAAAATAAACTATGCTTCCTTCTTCAATTTCAGATTTACGTCCCTGTGTTGTATGAGTCACGTTGGTGTTTGTATGTCATAATGAGAGCGCGTAAGCAAATATGGTTGTATGATACCGAGAATCAGGTTGTGAAGGGTCCTTTTTTTCCTAGCGACCTAAGCAAACAGATAGTAAGTTTTCCACAGCGTTTTGCTAATGCGTAATGGAATTAAATAAAATTTTGAAGATAGTAAGATACGTTAGAATATGAGTTTACTCACACAAATCCTAATAACGTTTTTGCAGGGACAAATCTGTTATGAACTCTTTCGACATGTTAAAGGCATGAATATGGACTGCAGAAAGTGGAATGTCCACGTATTCAAAGGAAATCCAAAGATCGAAGAGGACTATACTTCTGGCCTGGTTATCATGTACAAGCTCCTGAGCGTGGGTGAAATCGAATATCATTCAGTCGACGTATGTACCCTCTTTTTTCCAAGATGTATCCATGTTTTGTTAATTTCATATAATTTTAATTCTCACAGTGAATAAATTCAATCTCAGGACATTAGTAATGACGACGACATCTACTCCAAGTACGCATTGTCTTACCTCATCAATCACATCAGCAATGTTGCTGATATTTGGACTCAGTGAAGAGATTGATTTACAATTCAAGTTCAATATTTGTAATGTTTTTTAAACAATTTTATTTAGGATGCTGCGGTTTTGTAAACCCAGATCTAATACTGTACTATGACCATGACAATTGTTTGAATGATTGTGTTAGAAATAATATTGTAGCGGATACTGAAAACCTTCTTTGGTATTCCATAAAACGAATTTCTCTTCCTCTGTGCGTTGATGTCATAATCTTTTTACTGTACTACAACAATTTAACATAAAACACCTTTTTCATTTAGTTTCATATCTTCTCATTATTTTTCCGTGCTGATTACCACAAAGGTAGGAAGGACCTACTTTTTTTGGTGATTGTTTCATATATTATCTCGCAGTGGATACAAAAATAATATTCCTGCTTAAACCCCACCATCAACTGACACATGCTTCACTTTTTCAACCATACTTCAGCTTTAAAATCTCACTTCTCACCTCTAGATCTGATCTTATTTCCTACCTTCTTCAAAACACATATTTCCACAATTGGTAATTTAAATAGAGAGTTATTGAGAATGCTGGGCCAAACTTGTGGTTGTGGAATGCCTGCATTATTGACACCAGCATGGACACGGTCTAATCCAGGCAGAAGGTTCTACGGATGCTACTATTATGATCCTGCTACAAGAAGAGGTAAGTGCAACTATTTCGACTGGTATGATAGTGAAATGACAGATTGGCAAAAAAGTGTTATAAACAAATTGCTGGATCAAAGGAACCGTCTTCAACAGAGATTGGAAGTTAACCAACCAAACACACATGATTCAAATTACATATCAAAGGCTCATGCTTTGGAGGTTGAAGTTAAGTGTTTAAAGAAGAAGATGAAGAAGCTAAAGATGATTGTTATGCTTTTTGTTTTCCTTATTGTTGTCGTAAGCCTATTAGTACTTCATTGAAGATTTCGGGCAAAGCATAGGAGTAAGATGGCATTTCTTATGAAATTCATGCCTTCCATTTACTGTGTTATTTAGTTATTTATGTAATATGGAAATCAGAAAGGTTTACATGGTTACTATTTATAAGAATTTCGTTGAAATATTTCCATTTACATTTACTGTTCATTCTTGGCAATTATATTCAAACTTTACTATGCTAAGACACACAATTATTTCAATACAAGGAAATTGCGTATAAAAAAGAAATGAAAGATCCATAACGTAAGCCTTTAATACATAAAAAAACAGAAAATGATGTTACAAAATTATACAAAATGGCCTCCTCCATAAGAGGCAAAATTATAACGTTTTCACCTCTTACATGAATCTACTGCTCTCCTGGGTAAATGTAATTACCATGATACATAGCATAGCCACTCATTGCCGAATAAAAGCTTCTTGATGGCGAGGGTTGTGATGATGTCTCTTGACTCCCAATATAACTACTGAAGTCATTACTTGCTCTAGGATGGGTATGGAGACTACTAGAATGAGCATTAAGATTGGAGGTAGGTCTTGGAATCTGATTATGAATCCTGGGACGTTTATTTGGATTTGAAGGGGCCCCATGATTTTCCACCACATCAGCAATCTACAAAGTTACACATAATTTCATCAATGCAATAACAATAAACAAACAATGGATACTAAAAATAAAAAATAAAAAACCAAGTACCTTCGAGTTTGGCTGACGACTAGCTTGGTTCTCTTGCATTTTGGTTCGATTTCGTCTAGCTTTACTACCACCAACACCTCGTTCAGAAGGATGCTTTGCTCTAGTTGAATATCTCCTTCCATTTCCTGTTTTTTCCACAGGATCTTTTGTTGCACCATCCACATGTGTAGCAGATCTCTGCATATGCCTCTGGTTAAAATGCTTCGGCCGAATTCGCCTAACACCATAAACGGCGGCAAAAGTTGGATCGGACCATTGGGTACACATGTCAGGGCGCTTAATACACAATAATGCCTCAAGGGCATCCCTGAGTTTGTCTTTTTCTTGTTTGAATAGGGAAAGACTCTCCTCAGTTGATAATGCCAATGTAGAGAGGTATCCAGTCCGCTCAGCCACTTCCCTGGCGTTTTTAACACGTTCCGAATGCCCCGGACTAGTGTATTCCACTTTCACTCCCTCGTATTCCCTATACACATCTTTCCTCCAACGACTTAAGATATATTTTTCAGGCACATAATCAATGTCCTCCACTTCCAAGACCCGAATTATATGCCTGCACAGAATTCCCCTGAACTCAAACAATTTGCATGAACAACAAAAATCGTTCTCCTCTTTAATCAGTGTAACGGTGTAGAATTTCTTAGTCGCCTTCCAAAACGGTTTTGGAATCTTCTCCGCTACTTTATACACAATAACCGTACCGTCATCCTGTGACTTCTCAGCATTTGTGTACCTGAGGCCATCAATCTCTTCCTTAACCTCCATGAACTTTGCATTAGTGTACGTCTTGTGGAAAACACACGCAATGGGAATAGTATCATCGAGTGGAAGTGGGTGATACATTGAATTGTAGTTGTTTTTGGTTTCCTCTTCAACTTTACCAAGCAATGCCCTCTTGTATTGCTCAACAAACTTCCGCAGACAAGTGTTTGAACTGACAAATGTCTTCATGAAACGATTCATCCCTTCACTCCTTTGTGTCGAGGACATTCCAGCCCAAAAACTGCTTTTCTAGTATCCTGGTGCCCAACGCCCCCTAATATTATAAGCATCTTGGAGCCACGTGTTATTTCCTACCTGATATTTCTCAATCATATCGGCACAAGCGTCATCAAACTCTTGAGGTGTCAACGTATCGTGCAGTACCCTTGTCATGGCTGCTTGTATTTCAGGCCACCTTGAGTGGCTACCAAGGTTCCATGATGCATTTTGCTGTATATGCCAAATACATAATCTGTGTGGGACATTAGGATACACAATTGCAACAGCCTTCCCAATAGCCTTGTCTTGATCTGTAAGAATCCCTTTTGGCGCCGACCCCATGCACTCTAGCCATTGTTGGAATACCCAAACAAAACTTTCGGTATCCTCAAGTGTCATTAGAGTGCAACCAAGGAGAAATGAAGAGCCGTGATGATTCACCCCGACAAATGGAGCAAAAGGCATTTCATACCTGGTCATTTGCATTATAAACCGATTAATTCACTAGGATACGTAAAACTTCATGTCAAACGTGATGAGACGAGAAGCTTACTCACGATAGAACATAACAAACTAGAATTTACAGATTCCTACTGAAAAATTATTGTTTACCTGTTGCAGAGAAAGGTTGTGTCGAATGTAATAATATCCCCGAACACTTTAAAAGCTACCCTAACGCGTGCATCTGCCCAAAATACGTTAACCAACTTATTATTCTTATCCTTTAGGATTCTGTAGAAGAAACCAGGATTGTCCTTCGTCATCATCTCAAAGTACTCTTCCATAGCAACTGCATCACCTTGTATCCTACTCGCACGACGGTGGACGCTCAAAGCATTTCGAAAGTCTTGTTCATCGTACAGAAGGTTGTGACGGCCTTCGCTTGCCACAGCAAAGGAATTGAAATTTTTTTTTATACTTATACCCGCATCATCGTTGTTTACCAATTTCTTAAATGTCGTTTCATCTATCACCTTGTAGTTTGGAAGGTGACGGCTGTAACTGGGATCCATTGGGTGATTATGGGTCAAATTGCAAGTCCTTATAACAAATTCGTCTCCTACCAATCTACCATATATGAAACATGGACAATTTGTGACAATTGATCCTTCGCTTTTCTTCTCCCCTCCCTTAGTACATTTCAATCTTATTTCTTCCATCATATGAAATTGTGGCTCCTTATCAAGAACTCCTTTCCGCACTACTCCTTCTTCTCTAAACCGATCTAGTAATTTAACATTCCTCTTAAACAGAGCAAACCCTACTTGTTTTGCATAGTCAAAACAGTATTTAGCAAACTCAGCTCCTGTGAGGAAAGACATGCCTACAGTCGGACATAACTCTTGTTCAACCTCTACTGCGTTTTGGCTTGTAGAACTTCCACATGGTTCAAGATTCAAATCTAACGACAAATTCTCCATGGTTTTACTGTAATTAAAAAAATATAGAATTAGGACAGTATTAACAACATTTTTACAATAATCAGATATTGTAGGGGAACAAATAATACACACTATGGAAACTATTTAATGTTAATTTAAAATATGATCAATTTTATTACCACTAACAATGTGAAGTACTTAATGGATACTAACATATGATCAATTTTATTAGCACTAAATATGCAAACCACTTAATGGTTCGAGGTCCAAATGATAGCATATCAGGTCAAACTCCATTGTAAGTGAAGATGAAAGCAAACAAAATAACAAAATTATCCAAAGGCACAAGTAGACAATACCGTAGTTATCCGCCTGCAGATGTTTTAGCATTCAGCCAACAAGGGAGTTTTGATCTTCAAATAACAACGAACCTTTACTTGTACACCATTAATGGACTTTCTAATAAATGGCCATTAAAATCATGCTATTTTAGTTATAAATAAAAAATTTCATAAATTGTATTCCAATACTTTGTTAGGAGAAATATAAGCACTTTGTTATAAATAAAAATTTTCATAAATGTGATTATTACGGAGAGAATGGAGTAAGAGTTGAAATAATTTGGGGACACTCCCGCCCAATAGTAAGCGGGGAAGTTTCTTGGTAATTGCGCCAAGCTGAAAATATTTATGTTTTGTTTGTGTTACTGTGTAGTATTTAGTATCCAAGTATATATGATAGAATTAGTTTTCGATAACTATGGCAATTTAATGCTGCGAGAATATATATTTGAATAGCCATAGTGTATTGGCTATTTATAATGTACGGTTTTTTATTTTGGAGAAATTCATCACTTGGTGATGTAAGAATTCTGATTGTTGTCGTTCAAATTTAATCAATGGATTAAAAGGTTAAAATCGTCTTCACCTTTTTTGCTCAAGCTAACAACAAATTTTACGTAATCAGATAGAAGATTATACTTGTCCGAAAGTGCTTGTTGAGATATTTTCCGATGTCATTATTTGAATATATAGGACTTGTGTTACACTAAATTTATATAGTCGTATACAAAGGGTTCAGTTTCTAAGACATCACCTTACATAAGAACAATAATTTAAAAAATATTAGATGCTTAACTAAAGGTCATGATCCATTGTAATAAATAAACGATCTAAGAGATAAAATATTACACGCATTATGATCTTCTACCTGGATTTCGTGATCGGGGTACAAAAAAGGACAACAAAATGAAGGATCCTTATGGCATTGATTTCTCTAGGATTCGTTTCATTATAATACAAATTGGAAAAACAAGTATCCTTATAACAATGTTCCTTCCGTCACTATCCTGCTTCGTCTCTTAGTCACCTTTATACATCTCTTCCTCGCCTGCGATCATCAGAAACACGCCACACATACTGTGGAAGGTGGGCAGTGGCGTGGGATCGAACCTTTTGGAGATGGCGATAATAGGGATCCATTGGGTGATTATGGCTCAAATTGCAAGTCCTTATAACAAATTCACCTCTTATCAATCTACCATATATGAAGCATGGGCAATTTGTGACAGTTGATCGTTTGCTTTTCTTCACCCCTCCCTTAGTACATTTCAATCTTATTTCTTCCATCATTTGTAATTGTGGCTCCGTTTCACGTACTCCCTTCCGCACTACTCCTCTAAAACGATCTTGTAATTTAACATTCCTCTTATACAACGCAAACCCTACTTGTTTTGCATAGTCCAAACAGTAATTAGCGAAATCAGCTCCTGTGAAGAAAGACATGCCTACAGTCGGACATAACTGTTGTTCTGCCTCTTCTGCGTTTTGGCTTGTAGAACTTCCTCCACATGGTTTAAGACTTAAATCTAACGACAAATTCTCCATGGTTTTGCTGTAATTAAAAAAAAATGGTTGACTCTATATAATACCCGCGGAAACATCTTAAATGGAATTCTGACCATCTTATTTGACAACGGTATTAACAACATGTTTACAGTACTCAAATAATGTCGAGGAATAAATAATATATCTATGGAAACTATTTAATTAAAATTTTATATATGATCAATTTTATTCGCACTAAACAACGTGAAGAACTTCATGATACTAATATATCATCCAAACATTTTTACAACACTGAAGAACAAATAATATACTCTATGGAAACTATTTAGTTAACATTTTCTATATGATGAATTTTCTACGCAATAAAAATGTGAAGAACTTAATGGATACTAAGATATCATCGAGGTCCAAATGATAGCTTATCAGGTCAAACTTCATTGTAAATATAAATGAAAGCAAACAAACAAACAAAATTAACCAAGGCATAAATAGACAATACCGTAGTTATCCGCCTCGAGATGTTGTTTTAGTATCCAGCAACAATGGAGTTTTGTTCTTCAAAAGGTAATGAACCTTTACTTGTACAACGTGAAATGGAGTTTCTAATAAATGGGCATTAAAATCATGTTATTTTTACTTATAGATTTTTTTTTTCATAAATGGTATTCCAAGGTTAGGAGAAATATATGTGATTGTTAATCTATTTTCATGAGAGAGAATGAATTGAGTAAGAGTTGAAATAATTTGGGGGCACAGATTCCCGTAACTTTCCAGTTTTAAAGTAAGAGGGCAAGTTCCTTGGTAATTGCGCCAAGCTGAAAATTTTAATATTTGTTTAGTTTTACTTTATATTATTTAGTATCCTAGTACATATAATAGCTTTTGTTTTGGATAAGTACGGCAACTTAATGCTGCAAGTATATATATTTGTATAGCCACATTGTAATGAGTTATTTATATTCGCTGTCTATTTTTTTTGGAGAAAATCATCATTTGGAATCAATAAGTAAGAATTGTAATTGTTGTCGTTCAAATTTAATCAATGGATTTAACTAAAAATTGTTCTATCGCCTTATGTGCTCAAGCTAACAATAATTTTTGCTCGAAAAGATAGAAGATTATACTTGTCCAAAAGTGCTTGTTGAGATTTTTTTCCGATGACATTATTTGAATATATAGGTATGCGATACACTAAATTTGTGAGAAATAAGATATAGTCGTATACAAAGGGTTCAGTTTCTATGATAGCACCTTACTTAAGAACAATGATTTACAAACCATTAGATGACAAATTAAGGGTCATGATTTACTGTAAAAAATAAATGATCTAATAAGATAAAAAGATTAAACTATGAGATTCTTTCGACGTGTCTCTCTTGTGTGGGTTACAAAAAAGGACAACAAAAGGAAGTATCCGTATGGTATTGTTTTCTCCATCACTTGTACTTTTGGGATACAAATTGAAAAACCAGTATCCTTATTGCATTGTTTCTTCCGTCACTCTCTTGCTTCGATTCTTAGTCACCATTATACATCAACATCATTACCCTTCTTCGCCGCCGATCATCAGCACCTGCTTCGAAATTTTACTGTGTTCAGAGGGAGGGAGAGAGAGAGAGAGAGAGAGAGAGAGAGAGAGAGAGAGAGAGAGAGAGAGAGAGAGAGAGAGAGAGAGAGAGAGAAGCCGCACGCTAACCGGATACAGTGGAAGGTGAGCAGTGCAGTGGGATCGACCCTTTTGGTGGTGGCGGTGGTTGGTAGGAGGGGAGGGGAGGAGAGGAGAGGGTTTGGGAAAAAGAATGAAATGAATCAATTAAAAAAAACTTCAATGCAGAAAATACAATTAATCAATAAACTGTTGTCAAAAAAGTTTGGCGCACAAACCCCCATAATTTTCCCGCTCACTGGAAGGCGCGAAGATGGCCTTATTATTGCGCCCAAGTGAAAATGATATTGCGCCAAAATAAAGAAGTTTTCCCTCCCACCCAAAACTGATTTTTGCTGATGTGGCAGGCTGTTAGTGGCTATGTAATAAGATACCCCTTACATGGGATGTAAGTGTACCAGCTTCCTAAATGCAATCCTCCAAAAGTAGATGGGCAGGATTGCGAGGATACTTGCGGAATATTCTTTGTTTTACGTCTACTCAAAACTCAAAAGTTGATTGATTTCGAAAAGAAAAAAAGGGGTTGTTATTGGGAGCCCCAAGATTCTTTTTCATTGGTAGCCCCAAATATGAAATGCCAAAAATGTCCCTGGTTTGTCTTGTGTGAATTTTCTTCTTTCCCTTTTTTACCCTTCTCATCTCTATGCATTTGTTAGTGTTAATTAACTGCTAAGTGCTAACTTCTCATATCTAATTTTCATTATCACCGTCATAAGTAAATCTTAAAAAAAAAAATAATACAACTCTCTCCGTTCATTGAAATTAATACCACAACAACCGGCAACACATCCAAATTGATTTTATTTTTTTATTTTTTTTTTTGGAATAAAAAAGCAAAGTAAAAGGAAAACCAAATAAACCCCAATTTGATTTTTTTTTTCTTTTTTTTTACTATAACTGCAAAATGAAACCCAGAAAAACAAATCAGATTGTTTTCGTGCAATTAAATAATGTAAAAGACAATGATTTCCAAATTGACCCCTAATTTGTTTTTTTTATTGAAAATACAGGAGAGAGATTATTAGAGGAGAGAGAGAAGACATGAAGATGGGTGGGATTTGGGGATCGAAGAATGAATGCTAAAGTAGTAAAGTTGTGATTTGTAGTCATTTCAAAAAGAAAGTTGTGATTTGTAGATGAATGAATGAGTTTTGTGGATGAAGATGAATGAAAAACATGAATGAAGAAGATGAAGGAGCACGTGCACTAAGTGGTTGTGATGTGTGGGTGGGGTAGGATATTGGGGTTGTTGGATTAACAAGAGTGGGGAACGTGATTGAGTATTGAAATATACGGTTGGCGTACCCGTAGTGGCATTCTGAGTATGCATGTTGCATGTGTGAGTAGTTTTAGTATGGTTGTAACCAAAAACTTCTTAGTTAAAGGTCTGAGTAAGCATAACGATCATGTGAGTGTGTTTATATGCTTTTATTTTATTTTCAAAATCCGCAAAACTGAATTTATAATGTCAAGATTTGTGTACGCATGTTCATAAATAATTCAAATGAAATTTAACAAATCATCGTGAACTTTGTTCGATAATGTCAACTAAATATCCGAGATGACCACATAATAATGTGGTCTCTATCCTAATAACATCAACTAATCCGACTTGTGTAAATGGACATACAAAGGACTCGACTTGGCGTTTCCATGTTGTAAGAATACGTTTTGATAACCATGACTTTGAGTTACATTGGAAATGACATAGGGATTAAAATTAAACTTGCAACTCAAGTTTAAGATTAATCTTCTAATCAATTTTTATTAGTTTAAATTACTTAAGTAGTTTGTATTTCACATTTTCGATGTCATAAACAAACATTACCCACATATAACTCGAGAATGAAAATCTCACAATATGAATCTCTTATTGATCCTACTCCAATATCTCATTTTCCACTACTAATTACATGCACGTAAATAATTCAATCTAGACTTCACAAATCATCATATAACTTTGTTCAATAACGTCAATTAAAATACATGCAATGGCCATGTATTAATATGACCATAGAAGATATTAACATGAGCATATGACATATACATATTATCATGGAACATATTCAAAGTACCATATGACATATATACATAAGAGAATTCCTTTATTTCACGAGTAATATTTTTATGAGACATTATGTAAGCGTAACTTTTGAACTTTCATCCATAATTTAGTATTTACAAATAGTTTTCATATTTTATTGGTAATTTGAGTATGTTTTACAGTAATCTGAATATGTGTGCAAGTTGAAAATTTTGAAATATATTAATCTAAATATGTTGTATGGTAATCTGAATATGTTTTACGGTAATCTGAATATTCTATACCGTGTTCAAAATATAGTGTAACCCTCGTTAAGTCATGTAAATAATAAGGCTTTCTCACTATCAAATCTTGATAATCTCAATACTTTATGTGGTATCTAAACATACATCATATCATGGTATTTACCACAACAATATACGTAATATGAATATGTATGGTACGAATCTGAATAATCGATCGTGTTTACATTTATTGGGATACAACTAGGATTGTACAGTGTGAAAATGTGCAAATCGTTTTTATGAAAAATTGTAAATTATGAAATTAAAACGGTCACACTAATTAAAAATAAATTTTGTGACACCCCGACTCATCACCTGAATCAAAGGTAGTCACCTATGGCAGCTCGCCAGGATGTGGGCTGACCTTACAGACCAACACGAGTCCTTTTGACACATTTTGACCTCACTCATACTTGCGCACCCTGAGAAACTTCCCAAGAGGTCACCCATCTTGAAATTACTTCCAGTCAAGCACGTTTATGAGTAAGATTTTCACGAAAAAACTACTTTATCACGAAAAATATACTTCGGAATTCATTTTATTTATGAGTAAGATTTTCACGCAACATTATGTAACCGTTATCTTTCAACTTTCACCCGTAATTTAGTATATACAACTAGTTTATTTTTATTTTTATTGTGATCTGAGTATGTTTTATGAAATCTGAATATGTGTGTGTGGAGGTTGAAGTTTTTGAATTATGATGATGTGAATATGTTATATGATAAGTTGAATGTGTTATATGATAAGTTGAATATGTATGATCATGTTCAAAAATAAAGTTTGACCCTCGTTGAGTCATGTGTAGATTAAGGACTCCATAACATACTTGACTTAATTTGAATCTTGTTTTAAACATGGTTCACCATTTTTCTAGGTTGGGTTTTCACATAATCCATGAAAAACAGTACTTTTCATGGATTTTTAGGGTAATTTCTTAATGTATTTTTTAAAATTAATTTACATAAAATTTTCAATGAGATGGTGCTCAAACTAGAACCTAATTTCTCACTTGTTGATCACAACTACCACACTTTATCATGGTTTGATAGTGACGAAATCTTATTCTTGACACGACTCAACGAGTGCTACACTATATTTTGAACATGATCGAAAATATTAAGATTACCGTAAAACATATAGATTACCATACAATATATTTAGATTAACATATTTCAACATTTTCAACTTGCACACATATTCAGATTACTGTAAAACATACTCAGATTACCAATCAGATCCGAAAACTATTTGTAAATACTAAATTATGGGTAAAAGTTCAAAAGTTACGCTTACATAATGTCTCATAAAAATATTACTCGTGAAACAAAGGAATTCTCATCTATACGATGGTAATATGTATATGTCCTATACTCATGTTAATATCTTCTATGATTGATCACATTGATACATGGCCATCTCATTAATTTTAATTGACGTTATTGAACAAAGTTCTATGATGATTTCTGAAGTCTAGATTGAATTATTTACGTGCATGTAATTAGTAGTCGAAAATGAAATATTGAAGTAGGATCAATAAGAGATTCATATTGTGAGATTTTTATTTTCGAGTTATATGTGAGTAATGATTGTTTAAAACATCGAAAATGTCAAATACAAACTACTTAAATATAGTTATCTAATGATTTGTTATATTGACGTTTTTACATCTCGGCTAATGAATTGAGATTGTATTGGAAGTAATTGAAACTAATAAAATTGATTCGAAGATTAATCTTAAACTTGTGCTGCGAGTTAATTTTAATCCCTATGTAACTCAAAGTCATGGTTATCAAAACGTATTCTTACAACATGGAAACGCCAAGTCGAGTCCTTTGTATGTCATACACAGGTCAGATTAGTTGATGTTAGTTGACGTTATTAGGATAGAGACCACATTATTATGTGGTCATCTCGGATATTTAGTTGACGATATCGAACAAAGTTCACGATGATTTGTTAAATTTCATTTGAATTATTTATGAACATGCGTACACAAATCTTGACATTATAAATTCAGTTTTGCGGATTTTGAAAATAAAATAAAAGCATATAAATACACTCACATAATCACTATGCTTACTCAGACCTTTACCTAAGAAGTATTTGGTTACAACCATACTAAAACTACTCACACATGCAACATGCATACTCAGAATGCCACTACGGGTACACCGACCGTATATTTTAATACTCAATCACGTTCCCCACTCTTGTCAATCCAACAACCCCAATATCCTACCCCACCCACACATCACAACCACTTAGTGCACGTGCTCCTTCATCTTCTTCATTCATCTTCATCCACAAAACTCATTCATTCATCTACAAATCACAACTTTTTTTATGAAATGACTACAAATCACAACTTTACTACTTTATATTAGCATTCATTCTTGGATCCCCAAATCCCACCCATCTTTATGTCTTCTCTCTCTTCTCTAATAATCTCTCTCTTGTATTTTGAATAAAAAAAAAATCAAATTGGGGGTTAATTTGGGAATCATTGTCTTTTGCATTATCCAATTACACGAAAACAACTTGATTTTTTTTTCCGGGTTTCATTTTGAAGTTATAGTAAAAAAATAAAATAAAAATAAAATAGGGGTTTTTTTGGATTTCCTTTTACTTTGTTTTTTCATTCCAAAAAAAAAAAAATCAAATTTGGGGTTTTTCTGGTAATTTTTTGATTTTTCATTTTGAATTAACCGAAAAATCAAATTGGGGGTTTTTCTAGGTTTCCTTTGCATTTTTAATCAAAAAATTCAAATTGGGGGATTTCTGGGTTCCCTTTTCTTTAGCATTTTCAATCAAAAAAGTCCGGTCGAGTGAAGGTGCTCCGATTGATGATCAGCTTGGTGTATGGGCGGTGCGTGGATCGAGTTTGACGGAGAGAGGTGGTGGCACGAATGATGCATGAGCGGAAGTTTGGGGTGGCGGTTGAGATTGGGTGGTGTTGGATGTGTTGCCGGTTGTTGTGGTATTAATTTTGGGTTTGTTGTATTAATTTTTTTTAGATTTACTTATGACAGTGATAATGAAAATTAGAGATGAGAAGTTAGCACTTAGCAGTTAATTAATCCACTAACAAATGCATAGAGAGGAAAAGGGTAAATAAGGGAAAGAAGAAAATCCACAAAAGACAAACAGGGATATTTTTGGCATTTCATATTTGGGGCTACCAATAAAAAAGAATCTTGGGGCTCCCAATAACAATTCAGAAAAAAAAATCTCAAAAGTTGAACTAGTTTGGGGTTCGCGGTTCGCCTCACTTCCGAACTATTTGGGATGACAACTTGACCCGCATCGGTCAAGGGTAGAAGGTTTAATTTTAAGTTTTAACTGCTATTTTGACCCGTGAAATGCACAAGGATTCATGATATCTTCTTTTTACATACCCCCTTCGTTCAACTATAAAGCGCGTAGGGCCGCTACACAGTTTATAAGAGAAGTTGAATTAGTACACATCAAATCAACACCACAGTTAGGAACAATCGCACCTCGAATAGCATTAATCACATCCAGATTATAAAAAAAAAAAACTACGTTCGAGGCTAGGTTCTTTTTAGAATTCAAGGCCCAACAGAATTTGGTCACCAACACCATATTCATAAGCCTAGCTGATCTGATACCCAAACCCCCTAACTGAATGGGAGCGGTGACTTTATTCCAAGCGACAAGATGAATTTGCCTACGGTTGGGGCTAATCCCCACAGAAAATTGGCACAAATTTGATCAATTTGGTTTAAAGCCCAAACTGGAAGACTCAAACTTACACATAATAGAGCGGAATCCTCGATAAAGTTTTGATGAGCACTGATTTTCCAGCTCTAGAGAGTGTGCCGCACTTCCAAGTGCTTAGCTTATTTTAGATTTTCTGTACAAGATTCAAAATCGCGGCCTTATTAGGCCTCTTATCGGCCTTAATAAGGTGCTATCACTCATATCACCAAACAACAACACATCATCGACAAAAAACAGATGAAAAATTTTAAGATCATTCCGAGCCACACGCATCAGGAATATTTTTCGAAAACATCTCCATGCAAATGATAAAAAATATAAGGGGAAAAGGATCACTTTGACGAATACCTTTAGACGTCAAAAAAGAGTCCGAAGTAGACCCATTTACAAGCACACTATACGAGGCATTGGAAATGCGGCTCATAATCAAAGTTACAGTGTCATTACCCAGCCCAAATTTCCTAAGACAGAATTCAATGAAAGACCACTCTAATCTATCGTACGCTTTTTCTAGATCAATCTTAAGGGCAAACCAGCCTTTCCTCCCCTTCTTTTTTCTCATGGAATGCAAAATTTCATTAGCAATGACAAAATTATTTAAAGTCCCTCTATACTACTTCATGTATGAGCAAATGTAATACTATAAATTATCTCAAAAAGAAAAATGTAATACTATAAATGCAACGACTTTTTAAGAACCGTTTTATTAGACCCCCTAGTGCAATGAATTTGGGGTTTCATTATATTAGAACGGGTTGATAGGTAGGCGGCGTTGCATTAGGTAAGAGAGTGTTGCATTAGACTTACCAAATGCAATTGTTTGGTTAAACCGAAAAAACTAAAAAATACTCATTCAATGACAAGGCCATACTGCGTATTATCATCAAAATTTCTTTTTTCTCCCTCCTCCATTCAGACAATTTCCCCCATTTCTCCCTCCTCCATCTCCATCCTCACTCAAATCTGCGTTCAATTACTTTGTACATTCTTGCTCGTTAGCTTCTATTATTTTCTCGTTGTTCTTATACTGATACGTAAGGTAATTTGTTTCTCAATTTTGGTTCAACCTTTTCAATTTCTGGAATTAGGCTTTAAGAAATTATAATTGAAAGTTTTGATTTTTTGGGTCAGAACGAGTTGAGAAAAGCGAATGAAGGATGATTCAATGCTTCTGGTTAAAAGGGTTCGATTCAATTGCGTCAATGATCTTCTGGTATTGTACTTCGAAACCTTGATGAAGTCGTAACATTATTTTCATCAAATTAAACGTACTCGTTTGCTTTGACGAATTAAATTTCGGCACTTTATGATTCGTGCTTAAGAAGCCTTGGTCTGATGAATTTTCTTTAGCTCTTTTGCTGGCCATTACCATGCTCAGATGTTGTGTAATTACTTTGTCTTGTACATACTTTAAAAAAGCAAAACATATGAATCAACGATTAGCACCTTCACCAATTGTCATAATTTTTTGGAAGAGACCAACTTTGAATCTTCTAATTCAGTAATTTAGGGTATTTTCGGCTGATGCTCTAATTGTTTGTCGTTTTTGTTTGCGTGACCTTTGTAACACTGTTAGTCGAATGAATGTTGAGACCACGTCTGTTGCACATCACTTCGTGAGTTTTCTTGAACTTTCATTTGTCAGGTGCAGTGCACAAATATCTAGCTGACAGTCGTCTATTGATACTTAAGTGTCTTTTTGATTTGGTGGAAATATAAGTTAGAGATGGTATGTGATGAGGCAGAGCTTGGACCTGGTAACTTTGCTAACAAAATGGAGCACAACCCTACAAGCTTGGCAGTGTTCATTAACTAATTCAGAGTGTTGAAACTTGATGGTGACAGGATCTGTGTTCTTACATCAGTCAAATTAAAAGTGGTCAAGTACATGCGCAAATTCCACATTGACAATCAATCAACCTTCCGTACAGAGGTACATATTACATAGTATGCATGCCGTTAGTCTAGGTGGTCTGCTTAATCAAATAACCTTAATGGAGGAATAGCTTAGGAAATGTGAATGACAAGAAATTGCCATCAATCAATGTGTCTGATTAGTCCTAAATTTGGTTTCATCTTGGTTAGCCGTTAATTTAGCAAGAAGTTATCAAGTACTCCATAGTCTGTCTTAATTAAGCTGGTGTAAGTCAGGCAAACTTGATTAATCAAAATTAGCTTTCTTGGACGACTTGTTAATCTATCTTTGCTTCTAGTTGAATCGGTTCAGTTGCATTCTGTCTATACTCCGTATTATTCTGACTCTTCTATAACTTCACTACACCTTCTTACATGCCTGCAAAATTCTTCAATTGTAAGTTTCAAATTGCACTAAATTTTGGAATGATTGATGCTTTTTTGCCACTTTTTTGGTAGGGATTTTTGTGGTCATTTTGTTGTGTTGTGTGATTTTGATTTACTGAGTAGCTTAGTGTCATTTTTATGAACTTTGTAATTCGTCTTCCCATCCAATTTGTGTAGGCATTTTGGGTTTTATTTAATGGTTTGAGAGTTATGCATTTTAAGTATTAGAGTTTTAGTTGGAGATTTCTTATGTTCTCGCTTAACTAGCTTATGTGAACTGTTCCATGGACTAGTTCAAGTGTATATCAACACTGTTCCCTCACTGGTTATGAGTACTGTTTTTTATAGGATCATTTTATGTGTTTGTCATTTGAAATTTATAGGAACAGTTTATGTGTAACAATTTGGCACTTAAATTTTGTTTTAAGTTTTGGACTTTTATGCTGCTCTAAGACTTTTGAGCCAGCTATTGTTTGGGTTTCTGATATTTAGTCCTTTATACTAGGTTGTAGCATATTGTGGGAATGCTACAAAGATTGCCCTTAACATAAAGGGCCAATATGTCCAGTCTTTTTAAGATACTAAAAATTGCATACATACGTGTTGCTTGTGACTATCAGCTTTTACACTTTATTTAGTGGTCAATTTGTTTTGAAACTTGATAAGAGGTTGTTCTATAAGTATGGTTTGAGAGAGAAAAAGTTTGGGACAAGATATCAGTTCATTTTTACAACTTAGTTTCATTTGTTTGCTTTATTTTGTGTTTGATTTTCATTTATGAAATGGTGAAACCTACCTGATATTCCTGACTTATGGAGCTGAAAAGGACTATTACTGAGGTATTTGTGGATTTGAGTGTCTTGATTAATGATAATTTTCTTGGTCGTAGCTGAATTATGCTCTAACATCGATTCGACATGTTAACAATACTTATGTAGTTACTCTTGGCTCTACATTCGGGGGTATGAAACATTATTATTAGAGTTTGACCAAGTTTCCGTGAAGTGCAAATTTGCAAGGCGATACTTTGTTTTGCAGTCTCTTTCTCATATAACATGGATGCTTCCACGGAAGATTTACTTGATGCCCGAGATCGGAGAATGCAAGTTACTTGAAGATGTTTAATAATTTTGATCCCTATGACAACTTTATACTCAAGGCCTGTTGCTAATCTTGCTATAACCTGTTTCATGACTACCTTTCCCTAGGTGAGGCAGCATAACAGGCTCCCTTCGAAAGTTTGAATTTCTGAGCAAGCAATTGCTCTTGTGTGTGTTGATTTTATTATATTGTCTTGTTTTCTTAATTTTCCCTGAGAAGCACCTTTTCTCCCCACATTAACATATGAGTAATTTAAGGTTTGAAGCCTCATCTGCTGATATTTCAGGTTAAACGCTTGTACGATGCCTTTCATGAGGCATTCAAACGTGTCATGCCTATCCGCCCTGCAGTTCCTGAATCTCCTCATCAGACTAATCCTAATTCTAGCAACCTGGAGACTAAAACTACAGCTGATGAGAAAGGATCACAAGATAGAAGCAAGAGTTAGAGGAAAGCGCCTCAACTGACCATAAAAACAGCTTTGTTGGTAAGAAGAATTTTCTATTAGATAAAGATATCAATGAAAGCTCTAATGTTCAAAAAGAGCATATGGGTAAGGTTGAGCTAAAGATTGACTTTTACTTATGCATGCAATAGGTCATACAGAAACAACTTTTCTATATTTCTAGCATTTGGGTAAGGTTGTGCTGGCATACATCAACCATCTTTATCTCGTAGGCGAGTCTTTGAGATGTCTAGTTGTATCCTCTCTATTAGTTATCTCTGTTCTGATCTACAGAATTTGAGCGAGAAAGTAGTATTGCATTTCCACCGACACTTGACTTTCATTCTTTTTGTTAAGAGTGGAGAAGCACCCCTACCATTTTGCATTTCGATGTACTTTGCAGTTACGTATTTTACTCTATTGAAAACATAAATGTGCACGGAGTAGTGCCAATAGTTACTCATATCAGTTTGATTCCTTTGTGCGACCATCACGTTCCTTTACACACTCTTGTATAAAAGGCTAGTAGCTTAAAGGTGGAGCATTGTGCAATGTTGCACAAAAGCGTGGGTTCGAATCCCATCTAGCCTAATGAAATTTATATATATTAGTTTTTTTTTGTTTTTTTTGCTATAATTTGTGAGAATCGTTGCCATAGGCCATAACTGTGTTGCATTCTTTTCCTGTTGTTGCAATATGTGGGGTTGCATTTGATAGATCAAATGCAACAGCCTTTAGGACAAAGGCCTAATGCAACGCCTGCTATTCTTTTCTTCCTGTCGTTGCATTAGACCCAAAAAGCCGTTGCAATAGGTCTAATGCAGCGCGATCAAATGCAACAGTGCAAAAGTGTTGCATTAGACCTAATGCAACTTGATACGGCCCTAATGTTACGGATGGTGGGGTGTTGCATTACGTCATATATGTTGGGATGTTGACATTTCGCATTTTTATTAAAGTCTTGAGACGCATCTTTTTATGTACGCAATATTTAAAAGTAATGGATAGATCATTGATTAAATAGTACTCCGTACATTAGTAGTCAGGCTCCGTATCTCAACGTCGAATTTTACATAGTTTAGGTCGTCCCCTCAAAGATATTCCTTATAAGGAACTACCAAGACTTCGGTAAAAAAAAAATTAGGTGAAATCGTATGAAGTACACATTACATGAAAACTCGACAATTGGATAATGCATATTGAATGTTTCTTCAACGGACCAAAACCGATAACACTCGTCGTCAATAAAAGTAAGCATCAATCAAAGGCCACTAAAATCATCATTGTTGGAACAGAGGCGCCCAGTCCAACAACGAACGGTTTGAGTGTGATGGGCGTGGATAGATGTGACAACAATCGTGATATGTAAAATAGCACAAGCAAAAGAACGTAATGAAAAGAGACACAAGATTTACGTGGTTCACCAGCGATGTGCTAGTTACGTCCACCAAACAGAGGAGAATCAATCACTATATGAGAATAGCACCAATACAAATGTGTGAGTTCAATCTGAAAAGAACTCACCAAATACGAACGAGATCTAAGAGCCAAATTGTTCTTGCGATCAACCAAGAACCCAAACGAACGCCCTTGAATCTACCCAATTGACAAAGAAGCCACACCTTGAGAAAACCCGCAACTATGACTCTCGGTACTCACAATTGCAATAGGAATCACTCTAATGTGTCTTGAGGAGGCTATGAGAAGAGTAGGGTGTTAATATAGTCTTCTACATACAAATTAACCTAAAGGACCGAAGAAACGTGTTTAGGAAACAAAACATGCGAAGCCCAAACGAATAGCCGACAAAACGGCAAATAGCCGCGATCCGCGGCCATGGACCGCGGTCCGCGCCCATGGATGCCGCGGTCCGCGCCCATGGATGCGCGGTCCGCGCCCATGGATGCTGCGGTCCGCGCCTTCGCTTCTGTTTCCGCCTTGTTTTTCCCGAACGATGAAGCCGCGGAGCCTTGCGCGCTCCGCCCTTTACCCTCTGTCTCGGGTCCTTCAAATGTCCTTTTATGCCCAAGTTTACACTCATATATCGTAGCTAACAATGTCCCAAACTCCCCCCTCGGTCACCCACTACGACATACCCAAATGGGTAAGACGTTCAAGACATTTTCCCAACAATCTCCACCTTGACTTGAACACTCTTACACCCAAAAACAAATGCAAATACAAACGTACCAAGTGCACCAAACGTGGCCAAACGTATCTCCATCACTAACTTGACCAATGTAGCATCTACCCAAACGTACCGTAAGATACCAAATGCATTGCAATGCTGTCGCACCACAACACCAAATAGTAGAACACCACCATTATCAAACCCAGTTAAATGGAATACCAAACGCCACAACAAACAGCAAACGGTATAACCAAATGTGCACAAGCTACCAAATACCAACATGTTTCTCCTCACAAACGGCCGATTGTACCGAAGCACCCAAAAGTCTAATTAAAGACACAAATGGCCAAACAAATACAAATTGTCCCTCTTGAGTAAACGAACGTGCTGCAGACACCAAATTGCTTATACCAAGCCAAACACTCAAGACCGAACCAAACCGTCCCAAAGAGCCAAACTACCCCACTGAGAGAGAGGTACAAATGTTAGACTAAATCTAACCAAATTGCTCCACGGAACACAAAACAAATTCAAAGACAAATGACTCCCAAAGGAATCCAAACGACCTCTTTCGAAGTCCAAATGCAACAGACTCGCTAGAGTCCCAAATTGCCCCTTTCGAGGCACAAACGAGCTCCACCTAGAGCTCCAACCAACGGCTCCGCCCGAAGCCCAAACACGCCCCACCTAGGGCGCCAAACCGTCTCATTGAGACGCAGAATCAAATGTCGGATCCTCCTTTGGCTGACCTTGAGAGTCGACCCGCTTAGGAGATAGCTCCACCTCACTGTCAACACTCTCACCCTCAACCTTAAGACTATCCAACTTCAAATTATCAAATGTCGTCGTTGCATCACCCAAATGACTAAGTTGTGCATGCCCCAACTTCGTCGACAAAGAACCAAACGGTGAATCACAAGACGAACCAGCAGTCAGCGTAGTGCCTTGAAGGACATACATAGCTCCTTCTTTGACACCTTTCCAAATTACAAACGAGCCCTCACAAACGCACAAAACAGCTCCATCACCCTGGAAACTATAGCCCTCTTCGACTAACTTTCCTAGTGACACAAGATTTCTCTTCAGCTTCGGAATATGTCTAACTCCATGAAGAACCCGAATCACACCATCAGCAGCCCTAACACGAATGGAACCAATTCCAATAATCTCACATATAGCTCCATTACCCATGGCAACGGTACCTCCAGTAGACTCCTCATAAGAATCGAACCATTCCAAATTAGGACACATATGATATGGACACCCAGTGTCCAATATCCACCTATCTAAAGCATGTGTGACAACAGCAACAACAAGTGCAATGTCTTCTTCCGAGTCATATCCCCCATCATGTGCAATAGCGGCCTGAGGAGCAGCATCCCTAGCTCTATCCTTGATAAGCTTAGGACACTTATCCTTCCAATGCCCGGGCTCCTTACAGTAGTTACAGATGTCCTTGCCACGCGAACCCTTTGATCTAGTTTTCTTAGAACCATGAGATTCCGCTACATAACTACTCCCATAACCACCTGCAAGTTCGCCAGAAGCTTTCTGACGCAATTCCCTAGTGTGAAGCGCTGACCTCACCTCATCTAGAGACACAGTAGTTCTACCCACCACAAAATTCTCAACAAAATTTTCATACGAATGGGGTAGAGACACCAACAAAATTAAGGCAGCATCCTCATTATCTATCTTAACATCTATATTACACAAAGTAAGCAAAATAGAATTAAGTCGGTCCAGATGTTCCTTGAGGGGCGTACCTTCTTGCATGCGAAGACCGAACAAACGTTGTTTCATCAACAACTTATTAGTTAGAGACTTCTTCATATAAAGACTCTCCAACTGATTCCAAAGACCCTTGGCAGTTTCAAAATCAGCAACTTCCACGATCACGTCATCGGACAGACACAACATGATCAACGAATGAGCCTTCTCCTCCAAAAGCACCTCCGCTGCAGTTTTCTCACCCGATTTCTCATCATCTTTCTTGGATATTACTGACCAAGCACCTTGCTGTCGAAGCAAAGCTTTCATCTTCAACTGCCATAGCCCAAAGCTACTCTCTCCAGTGAACTTGTCAACATTCAATAAGCTCACGCCAGACATCTCTCCACCAAAAACAAAATCACAACAAACCCAAATTCAAATACGCCTAATTCAAACGCGGAAGCTTTGCGGATCTAACCCGCTCTGATGCCAATTGTTGGAACAGAGGCGCCCAGTCCAACAACGAACGGTTTGAGTGTGATGGGCGTGGATAGATGTGACAACAATCGTGATATGTAAAATAGCACAAGCAAAAGAACGTAATGAAAAGAGACACAAGATTTACGTGGTTCACCAGCGATGTGCTAGTTACGTCCACCAAACAGAGGAGAATCAATCACTATATGAGAATAGCACCAATACAAAGGTGTGAGTTCAATCTGAAAAGAACTCACCAAATACGAACGAGATCTAAGAGCCAAATTGCTCTTGCGATCAACCAAGAACCCAAACGAACGCCCTTGAATCTACCCAATTGACAAAGAAGCCACACCTTGAGAAAACCCGCAACTATGACTCTCGGTACTCACAATTGCAATAGGAATCACTCTAATGTGTCTTGAGGAGGCTATGAGAAGACTAGGGTGTTAATATAGTCTTCTACATACAAATTAACCTAAAGGACCGAAGAAACGTGTTTAGGAAACAAAACATGCGAAGCCCAAACGAATAGCCGACAAAACGGCAAATAGCCGCGATCCGCGGCCATGGACCGCGGTCCGCGCCCATGGATGCCGCGGTCCGCGCCCATGGATGCGCGGTCCGCGCCCATGGATGCTGCGGTCGCGCCTTCGCTTCTGTTTCCGCCTTGTTTTTCCCGAACGATGAAGCCGCGGAGCCTTGCGCGCTCCGCCCTTTACCCTCTTTCTCGGATCCTTCAAATGTCCTTTTATGCCCAAGTTTACACCCATATATCGTAGCTAACAATGTCCCAAGCTCCCCCCTCGGTCACCCACTACGACATACCCAAATGGGTAAGACGTTCAAGACATTTTCCCAACAATCATCACCATCAAGATTCATAGCAAACATAAATCACGATCTATAATTCATGCAATGCATAAACTACTCTGGTGGTCTTAAAGAATTACCCCCAAAATAATTCTTATCCAAACTATACAATTTTTAAGTTGTTATACAAATCTCCCTTCTTAAAAGCCTTTTTTTCTTGTAAAATCATAAGAAATTAAAGTCCTAAAACCTCACATTAAAATAGGGGACTAATGTACACGGTGTAAGGAATGACATCAGAAATTAATCTATTGCCTACTTTGGCTTCAATACGAAGACACAGCCATCCGATTTTAGGATACTCTTTCATTATTGTTGCACAAAATCAGCTAATAATTAATAAGGCTTAGTGAAGGCGGTTGGTCGTGGATATTATATATGCATACATACTAATATTGAACAAACACAAATTCCTTTCAATAGTAATCTAGCTTCATATTTGTTCCATAATTCCAGCACTTATTGTCTTATTGGTCTATAAAACACATGCCACCATCAATTTGAGAAATTATTCATTTCATCAGTCGAGTAAAATTGCCAAATACATATAGTTACAATTGCATGCTGAGTCAACTTGCACATTGTCTTAAATATACATCTACCATTGGAGGAGTTTCGGACTTTGTGTTTATCTAATTGTTACTAGACTTTTGATCAATCACTTTAAGCAACATTTGAAATGAAAGCCAAATGACTTAGGAATATCGATTTTTTCATTTTCTTCAACTCAAATGACAATTGAAATTGAAGCCAAACGATTTCGCTCTAAAGAAAAATGTGCCAAGATTTTAATTAAAATTACCTCGATTCACAAGCGATCATAGTCTACGAGTGTAGAATCAATAGATTACGCAATAATATTGCTTAGTGAATGTGGTTGTTGGTGGTCGGAAACAATCAACGAATAAGACATTTTCTAAGACATTTTCTAATGCGCATTCAAACTATTCAACAGCCATATATGTATTGATACTCTTTTATTAGTAGTTATTCACGTTCGAATTAGTATGATTGCTAGTGCGCTCCTACATTATGGAATCATGGATCACATATTCACATGGTGGATTAAACCAAAACTAGCTAGTAAGTTTTTTTGGAGAAATTGACAAAGAGAAAGATATACGTTACACATCACGTCTATCAGACGATTCCTAAGGGTCTCTACATCCTCCCCTAAGTATATATATATATATATATATATATATACCCTCTGATGCCTACACACTACACTATATTTCCCATTCATCAGCTGAAAATTTAACCAGCCATGGCTATCAACAAAATCATCTTCTTCAGCTTTGTGTTCCTCACTTCCTTGCCATTGCCACTGGTTCGACTGCACGTTTTATCAGCAACAATGCTGACACCTTACTCAAAAAATCTCTCTTTGTCTCACCTGAATGCTGTTCCTGCTCCTGAACTACCCCAAGTTCTCCCTCCTCAGATAAATCCTGCTTTGCTAACCTACACATTCGCCTTTTATTGGCCTAAAGGATTATGCAAAACCAAAAGTTCTGGGTGTACGAAAAAAGTAGCTGTACCTAATTTTTTCACAATTCATGGGCTTTGGGCAATCTACCAGGACAAGAGTTATCCTGATTCAAAAGAAAAGTACGATAACAAGATTGTCCAGAAAGTTCAACACATTAATGAATTTTGGCCAAGGATAAACTCGTACAATAAGCCAGCGACGTACAAAATATCATGGCAGCATGAATGGGAAAGCCATGGAGTGAGAGCAAAGCTATATGGTCTACGAGAATACTTCGAGCACACAATTGAACTTTTCGAAGCCAGCCATATAAATGACATTGTTACAAATGCAGGTAATGGTAACAACTAACAAGGATGAAATGCACTAGACACTCATAAATTGTTTTTTTCACTTTTCCTTTTGTGATAAACAGGAAGGCCAACAACGCCTAAGGCGATGAGGGATGCATTCCCAGGAAGACAGCCACTCGTTCTCTGTAAGAAGGGCGATGATGGAGTCTCATATCTGTTTTCTCTCGAGTTCTGTCTTGACAGTGCCGAGAACTACGTCAATTGTAAGCCAGACCCTAAGTGTCCAGAAGGAAAACATTTCTCGTACGGAGACTGATCAAGCATTACAAATTGTTGTACTTGTGTTTTAAGACCGTAGTTCATGATGTTCGATATAAGAAGTTGCGTATTTAAATAAGGAAACAGACTTCTGTTTATGTTCAGATGCACGACAATATATACATCTGTTCTGTTCTATGCTGCGGTCCGAACAACTAAATTTCATTTAATCGTCAAAATGCAGAAAAGAAATTCTAAATTATCATCGTTTCATTCTAAATTAACATCTCTTTCAACTGCAGAAATTCCCTTTCTGGATTCAGAATAGCATGAACTTAAAAGTACGGCAACATTACAAGGGTTACGATTACAAGGATCTTGCCTGCAATCATTCATGAGAGAATCAAACCTAATACCAAAATCAGGCAATTCACTAATGTATCTACTATTCGTCTCAACAACATTGATCAGTTACAAAATGTACACTAAATGTTCTATCTAAACTGGCATAAACTAGAACGAGTTGTAATTACGATCACAACTCAGACCAAATTAAAAATTGTAACACCAGTGCACGACATTTTTTCTGGTAACTTCTCGAATGAAGAAAGTAGATTCCGGAACACCTTGGTCTTGATGACCTTCACCTTTCCCGGTGTCACCATGTTGTACAGGAACAGCCACGCCACTGCAAGACGGCATGAGCTCCTTAATCGAGACCAGGCTCTCCATGTAACCACCTACCGAGCTTATGATCCCTCTTCGACCAGTCCGCTTAAGCTCTTGCGTCGAAAGATCGTATAAGAAAACCTCTTCTACAGTATCCTCTCTTCTTACATACACAAAGAGTTCCTTATCGTTCATCCAAAGATTCATAGGCCAAACAACCTCCTGCTCGGGTAATCTTATAGAAACAAACTTTATCCACTGGTGTTGAAGACTGTCACCAACAGGAGCGTGATCGGCTGAGATAAAGCCATTGAGTACCCAAATGTCGATTGCTACATTTTCTGGGAGGCAATGATAACCACGGGAGCAACACATACAAGCGTGCCATCTAGATGTAGGCAGTAGTTCGTGTGAATACCAATGGGGACACAGGCATCTCGGAAAGGGGGTCTCCCGGAAAACCTCATCTGATAAATCAAATGATAAAACACCATATCTTCCCCCGAACCTATATCTACCTTTCAAATTAAGGATCCTATCATTGGCGTTCAAAACAATTGAACCTTCTGGATCCCTAAATTGCTGAACGACGCCTATTTCACTGTCATGCAGACTACGCCAACAGCCCTTGCGCACAGAGTAAACATCTACCATCCATGGGTAAGAACATTCATTGTGTGTGATGGCCAAGACCTTGTAATCATTCGTCACTGAATCAAACCCTATACCAAAGCCAGGCACCGTATGAATCTTAAAGTTTGCGGATGATGGGACTTGCACCACCTCCCCAGTTGCAGGATTACAGAAAAGCACAACCCCAAAGGCGCGGGCAGACGAGGATGATGCATACACACTTATGCACAGTATGCCATGACAAAAGTTTGAGAATCTCAATTTCAAGGGAACCCCTCCAAACTCAAGCTTCTTCACAATACGAAAAGTTTTGTTCGCAGTCAAGACAAACATGTAGAGCTTCAAAAGTTCATCTTCGGACGACCCCGTTCCTCTCAAATAGCAAGAGTAGTCAACAAAATAATCAAAACCATCCATCAAAAATGACGACGAATTATATCGGTTGAGGTACTGTCTGATGGCGAAGTCAGGGTCGCTTCGAATTAGGGTTCGCCAAGATTTACACACACAAGTAAATCGCGACAAGGATTTGAGAGGGAGGTGTACCAGGATTTCCCTCATCAACTCCCACGGTACATGGCGTCCTCCGTTGTCAGAATCCATCCCAAGATCAATCCTATGGTCAAAGTTTAAGAACACGAATATAATTATTAAATTTTCTCTAACTAAACTTTTTTCGTAATTTTCTCACTTGATTGGCAATTACTACCGAATTTAATTCCTACATCTAACCAAACAACTTCGAGAAATGCCCATGAATTTCTAATTCCTCGGAAATGAGATTGCATGGGAATTCCAAATTCCACTTATGCAACCAAACGACCACTTACAAATTCGAACAAGACGTTAAGATATGAAAAGAATGGATAGAGCACTAGAGTATGTCAATCTCAAAAAACAATCGAATGAATATTAATTCGACAGTTTAATCGATCAAATTGCAACCAAAATCAACAAACTCACAAAAAATGGAAATTTCAGTAACAAGATTAAAGATAGAGACGGATGATATACCTGATTATATTCGCCGACGTTGAAGTAGGAGAGGAAAAGAGAAATGTTGAGGGTTTTTTTTTTCCCTTAATCAAAGAAATGTTGAGGTATGGTTTTCTGGACCAGATACGAGTACGTCTTTATATTCTTCTTTCTTGCACCAAATCTGCTTAATTGAGGAATCTCTTTGTTATACCTTTCTCGTCCTATTGGTTTCCAAATATGTAGTTTTTTTTTTTAAATTCATTTGTTGAATTTGGTCATCCATGAATCGGAGCTGATCAAATAACCCCGCAAATTATATGGACGGTGTACCATGCCCATGGTGCACCTCCTTACAATAGAGGAGTAGGGACCACACTTAAAATAATTTAAATTATTCTAAGTGTGGTCCCTACTCCTCTTTTGTGAGGAGGTGCACCATGGGCATTGTGCACCGTGGTGCATGGTATAAGCACTCAGGACCGTCGACCCAGCTAGCCCGATTTTTCCCGGGTTTTAACATTACTTTAAGCACAAAAAAATGACCGAAAGCCTGGCCTGAGAAAGGACTGCAATAATACGGGCAAGCTTGGGCTGAGCTCATGAACCCAAATTTGGGTTGACCAGCACCGCATACATAAAAATAGCACATATGTTAAGTTTCTAAATGCTAGTTATGAGAGCTATCGTTAATAATGTTGAGTGAGAGTGGTGCGGCTACGTAAATAATGGTGAGCAAAACTGAGAAAATATGTTGACACACGAAAATTTTAAATTTGATGAGTGCAACAAAAGTTGAATATAGAAAAACAATGCAACTCATCATGCTAGTTGTAGGACACTTTACTTTGTTTATATTTTCAGCATTCTTTTCACTATTCTAACTCATTATCTTTTGTCGAGATAGGGGTTTGACTTTCAATTTGACAAAATAATTTTTCATATCTATATAATAATATTAATAGGCTAACAAAAAATGTTTGTTAATCCTACGTGTCATCACATGAGAGATCGAACTTAGTTGTCACTAATTTAATTCCACATCATTACCTTACGTGTCACTCTTGGATTTGATAAAATGAACAACAATCTTTTCAGTTGCCTTCTTAGACATTTACAAACACTTAATCTCTTCTAAATTAATTTTCATAAATATCATGATTAGTCACAATAATTATTCTTTATAATTGTATTAAACATCATAGCTATTCGTTTGCCAAGTTTGTCAGTTACAACTCACTTCAATTTACTATATATACCTTGGTTATTTGTTGATTTTAATGATAAAATTAGGCGTGCGTGCCTAGCAACTTGAAAGAGATAATTAAACTAGAAATAAGATAAGATAAGATAGTGGTGTGGATAATTCCACCATACAACAATATTAAGAAATATTGTTAGGATCTATAGTAACTTAATGTATTATCGTTTTATATTGTCTACATAATTTGTACTTTCAAATTATTGTCTGTTACAAATTTATGCTATAAATATTCGAAATTGTTATATTGTAAAATTTTAAATGTAATTTGGTCAACAATATCTTGATTTTACAATTGATTAGGCAACTACGATTTCAATCTAATTTACACACGAACATAAAATGCATTTTACTTTAATCAACTCAAGATTTTGTCGTATGTAGTGAGCAAAAGTTATAATTTGTCGTTATTTTTCAAGAAAATGCATGCATTAGTTATATCTTTTACAAATACTATAAACATTGCATCACTGTCGACGTAAAAAAACATTCTAAAATGAAAAACGAGAAAAGATTTTGATTTTCTTCCTATTTAAAAGCCAATTGTTTAAAATGTGAAATGAAATTAAGAAACGATGGGTTAGAGGAATGGAATAGTAAAAACAAAATGTAAGTTTTTTGAACGTTTTAGTTCATTTAAATAATACACTAATGGTGCAACTTATTATCTAAGGAGTACATACAATCTCAACAATTTTAGATTACAAACTCGATAAATTTGGAAAATCTATGTGTAATGAATAAGGAACATGTTGTGCAATTGATAAGACTGATAGTAGTTGGGATGACATCTTTGGGGGAGTGGAAAGGGGAACGGGTTTTGGGTTGCGATAGCAGGTTACAAGTGTCGGAAAGGGGTGAAATATTTTAGGGGCTTCTTAAAGGTATTTTAGCATGGTGATAGAGTGTTTGTGAGGTTGATGGGAACGGGGGAGAGGAAATACGCAATAGTAGATGACTAATAGATGAGAAAATGTTAGCAATTATGTTTGGTAAGTTCCGAAATGTTTTTTTGGAAATTTTGAATGATTTTGTTCGTAGCACGGGGACTAAAGCTGATAATAATAATAATAACTGCATATTAATAGGCTTACAAAATAGTTTCACAAATACTACATGACATGCCGAGATTGATTAGGCTTAGTTGTCTTGAGCTTAATTCCGTGTCATCACCTTACGTGTTACTCTCAAATTAAATCAAGTGAAAACACCTATTGACCTGTCTCTTCGAACGTTTAGAGAATACTTACACTTCTTTAAATTTATTTGTCATAAATTTCATTATTCAACATATTACTCATCATCTTAATAATGGTATTGAATATTGTGTTTCCTGACTTTTCGTTTGCCATGTTTGTTAGTTACATGCATGTTAGATCAACATTTTATATATACTTTAGTTCTTCGTTTGAAGTAAGAAAAAAAATTGCATGTCATACATGGATGCTATGTCGAAAAGGAGAAATTAAGTTAGGATATGAGATATAAAAATGGTGGAGTAGATAATTGTCTCTTACAACTATATAGAGGGATATTGACACCTTTTAGTTATTGTATGTATCAATTATTGTTTCATTTTATGTAATGCATATGTATGCATATCTCCTAAATTATTGACTTATTGTTACTTACAAATTAATATAAGAATTGTTCCAAATGGTTATATTGTAGTAAAACTCTTTCTATAATGAAAGTTGATCGTTTTAGTCACCAAAACTTTTGATCTTGCAATTGACCGAATACACAATTGTGGTTTTACTAATTTTTGACTCCAACTAAAAATTCATACAAAGTTACTCAAATCACGATTTTGTCCATTGTGATATGTAGATCATGACTATTCGTTACTTTTGAAATATTGCTTGCAAGTTGCAACGATGATTTATTTAAAAATATTTCAAAGTAAAGATAGCATCATCTAAATTTGTGATCAAACTATGTACCTTATTCTATTTTATAAAACTTTGATCCCTTCTTTTTCATACAATTTCAAAAAAGGTGGATGAACAAGATAACAACAATTTAGAAAGAATAAATTTACTTACGAGTTATAAGCTCATCTTATAAATGGGATTTTTTCTTAGCCACTTAGGTCAAAACCTAAACTTTTGGTAAATGTGACGTAATGATAGATCACACAAATTAAGTCATAGAGATATCGTGTATAATTTTCGTTTGAAAGGAAGCAAAAAATAGAACCGTGATTTCACGGGCGCAAAAACTAGTTATTTATGAAACTTCTTACAGGGGGTAAGGTATGTAAAATATAAAAAGGCACAGAATTCTAAGTAGTCCAGGACACTTCTATTTTCCCTCCATGTATGATTGTATGAAGATCAGATCCTCTAACCCTGGTCATGTTTCAGTGTTCTTATGCAACTTATAGATAAGCTACATATCATATATGCGGGACACTTAATTATATAACTCATGTACACACGTAGTAGGATTAAATACATAGATGTACGTAGGATTATTACATGTTTCATTTAGTTTAAGTATGATTTGATAGTGGTTATTTTATGTTATGTTAGCCAATTAGGATAATTAGAACATCAAATATTAGGGGATTAGTCAACCACTCCCCATTTTATATTGATTTGAACACAATTTTGAATTAATTATAGTACACGCCTCCACGGAGTTTATTATGTGTTGCGAAATGATATGTAACAATGACATATTTATCTTTGAGTTATGACCGCTACTATAGCAAATCTACGAATATAGGACTCTGAATCTATATTATGCATTCACAGGATTGTCTAATAATTAAGAGAGTCTCATTTAAAATTGAAAACTAAATAATATTATAATATTCTCAAAACTCTCTAAAAACTTTCGATTATTGTGAGAGTTCTAAAAAAGCCCCCTTTAATAGTATAGAAGGATGTGTTTCTATTTCTTTCTCTTCCTCTCTTTGGTTTGCTACGGTTCAACAAGATCCAATCTCTCTCTCTCTCTCTCTCTCTCTCTCTCTCTCTCTCTCTCTCTCTCTCTCTCTCTCTCTCTCTCTCTCTCTCTCTCTCTCTCTCTTCTTCTTCTTCTTCTTCTTCTTCTTCTTCTTCTTCTTCTTCTTCTTCTTCTTCTTCCCCTCACTCTATGCTATGTGTTTTGATTGTTTGCTGCACACCAATAACTTTCCTAACGCATGGGTATCTATAGGAAAAGTTTGCACCAGTTTGTGGTTGATAAACGTCTTGCCATATTCAACAATGGTGGCCTTTAAATGGCCATTGCCGCACCCTACGAGCTAATTGGCCATGAGCTAGTGAGTAGCTCCTTATTTTCAAAGTTCATATGTTTTTTTCAATATTTTTTAAACCGTTTTATTTATTTTGACGACTTTCTAAACTTCCTTTGAAAGTGTTTTAATACTTCTAAAAATTTGACAACGTTTCGAGATTTCATGGCGTACACAAGACGGTTACTAGATGACGATTCATGTTAGCCGACCCCAAATCATTTTTGGGAATAAGGCTTGGTTGTTGTTGTTGTATTAATGGTAATTGGTAACTTGTCGTTCCAATTATTCGGCGTCGTACTTCTCTAGTTTCACATTGGTACAGTAGAGAGGAGACAGATGGTCTGATTTTCAAAAAGAATAATGCCAGATAATGCCGAAATTGATAGGAGACAATTCTTATATCATGGTTCCCCGACCATGAGTAGCATGGTAGCCCTTCTCAAATATATGTGAAACTTAGAAAACGATATCATTTTTTAAGTTGTGGTCTCTAGATAGATAATGTGAGAAACGCCACCAAGTTATCCATGGTTCAAGGTTCATCATGGTATGAGTTGTTGTTAAACAAATTATAAAATATAGCAAAATTTTGCCGGATTTGGTAAATAAAGCTAAGTGTATTAAACTAATAAAAAAAACTAACAATGATGGAAAATTATTATATATATCGGCATAAAAAAACTCTAATAAGTTACAATAGTTTATCATCATATATATATATATAGGGGCGGCATCCGCTCATAAGCGCTCTTATTGTGAGTAATCATGACACCATATACTAAACGTGCTAACTCCAACCAAATATTGCATTAACCGAATTGTGTAACTCCATTAATGCTATAATTACTCATAACTCTACCAACCGCACTAAGATAACTCCATCTAAGTGTGACAGCGAGAAACGGATGTGAATGGCGTTAGGGGAGTTAGACGACCGTCGGTGAAAAAGTTAAAAAAAAAAAATCATTTCACAAACCTCAGGGGCAGGCACAAAAACTCATTGAAAATCTGAGGGGTACACTGCCATAAAACTCGTATAACTCAGGGGTACCTTTGAAAATCTCTCATTTTTTAACTAGAGGGAATTCAATTTCACATGATTTGTTTGGTAACCAAACAACCACGAAATCATGCTATATTGTTTCATACTGTCTCGCATCTCACAAGGGGTTACGTCTGCTACCTCAGTGCCTTGTGTATGCATGATATGACAGCATCAAAACTATCATGTATTATAATAATATAGCTTCTGTAGAAATATAAGCATTAGCAACATCTCAATTATGTATCTATTATTCATCCCAACAACATTGATCGTTTCCAATGTGCACACTAAATGTTCTATCAACACATCTACGGTACACTTACATAAACTAGAATGACTTGCAATAAGTACGATCACAAGTCAGACAAAATTAAAATTGTAACACCAGTGCACGACATTTTTTCTAGTAACTTCTCGAATGAAGAAAGTAGATTCACAATCATATCTGTATCCCGGAAATCCTTTGTCATGTTGGCCTTCATGTTTCCTAGTGACACCATGCTGTACAGGTACAGCCAAGGCCGTGCAAGACGACATGAGCCCCTTGATCGAGACCAGGCTCTCCGTATAACAACCTGCCGACCTTAGTGTCCCTCTTCGACCAGTCCGCTTAAGCTCTTGCGTAGATAGATCGTATAAGAACACCTCTTCTACGTTACACTTCTTTCTCACATACACAAATAGTTCTCTATCATTCATCCAAAGATTCATAGGCCAAACAACCTCCTGGTCGGGAAATCTTATAGAAGCTACCTTTATCCATGCATGCTCAAGATTATTACCAACACGAGTGCGATCAGGTGAGATAAAGCCATTGAGTACCCAAATGTCGATTGCTTCATATAGGGGGAGGCGATGACTACCAGGGGAGCAACACAGACAAGCGCGCCATTTAGATGTAGGCAGGAGTTCGTGTGAATACGAACGAGGGCACATACATCTCGGAAATGCGGTCTCCCAGAAAACCTCATCTGCCAAATCAAATGATAGAACGCCATATGCTTTGTCCTGCGACTTATACTTACCTGTCAAATTAAGGATCCTATCATTGCCGTTCAAGATGACAGGACCTTTCAGACTCGCAAATCGCTGAATGACACTTATTTCATTGGCTTGTAGAGTACGCCAACAGCCCTTGCGCACAGAGTAAACATCTACCATCCAGGGGTAGTAAGAACATTCATTCTGTGTGATCGCCAAGATCTTGTAGTCATTCATCACAGAATCAAACCCTATACCAAAGGCAGGCAGCAGAGGATTCTTAATAATGTTGACAGATGTTGGGACTCCCACCACCTCCCGAGTTGCAGGGTTACATATAAGTACGGCCTCAAGGTCTCCCTTGCGTGCGCGAACATACGAGTAGCAAGATGCAGACACTCTTATGCAGAGTATGCCATGACAAAAGTTTGAGAATCTCAAAATCGAGGGAGCCCCTCCAAATTCAAGCTTCTTCACAATACGAAAAGTTTTGTTCGAAGTCAAGACAAACATATAGAGCTTCAAAACTTCATCATTTGTGCCGGACGCCTTTCCCCTCAAATTGCAAGCGTAGTCAACAAAATAATCATTATTGTCCATCATCAAAGACGAGGAGTTATATCGTTTGAGGTAGTGTCTGACCGCAAAGTCAAGGTCGCTTCGGATAAGGGTTCGCCAAGATTTACAGACACAAGTAAATCGCAAGAGCGATTTGAGAGGGACGTTTATCAGGATTTCCCTCATCAACTCCCACGGTACATCACGACCTTCATTATCAGATTCCATCCTGCCTATTAACAAGTTTAAAGCTTTAATAAGAATACGAACTAAATCATTTAATTTTCACTTTTTTTGTTCAGGAATTTCATTTGTTACGTTTGTGAAAGTTCTATCTCATACTCCATCTGTTCTTTTCATTCTAATGTTTACTTTGGAAATGTGACAGAAATTGGAACCAAATTTTCGTAAATGACAAAAACAGAGGGAGTATGTGAGAATGTCGAATCCCAAAAAAAAAAAAAACACGATCAAGTAACGATAGAACG
The DNA here is from genome assembly GCA_963457585.1 of Spergularia bocconei. Lineage (NCBI taxonomy): Eukaryota > Viridiplantae > Streptophyta > Magnoliopsida > Caryophyllales > Caryophyllaceae > Spergularia > Spergularia bocconei. The sequence continues at coordinate 1,321,809 of OY734958.1, forward strand.
AATGACGACCAGTTTAATTAACAACAGAAATATAAAAATAGGGCGAAATTGAAGATGAATTTGCGGAATTCAGAACGAAATTAAAGAGGAGACTGATCACAGACCTGATTAAAAATGCCGCCGTTGAAGAAGAATAGGGGAGAGGAAGAGAGATGAGGAGGAAGTTTTGTGGAGTAGCTGCCTCATTTATATTCAGTTTTCTCAATCCTTATTTTGCACCAAATCAACTAAACTAGGGAATATATCGCTGCTATACCTTTCTCGTCATATTACATTCCAAACATGTGATTATTATCTATCCTTTATAATTTCATTTCTTGGATCTAGTCATCAATGACAATAGACTTTAATTTTTCCTTAAAAAATCTAAAATATTTTAGGGTAGGGTGGTAAAATAGATTATTATTTGAATTGGACGCAATACGTAAGAAGCATATCTGCGCGTTTGGGAAGAGGAAATAGAAAATTGGAAGAAGGTAATGAAACAAGTGAATGTAATAAGTTTAATCACAAATAGCTAATGGCGTGGAGTTTCCGTTGCTCATTATGGCAAAACGCAAACATGGGGGTACCATAGAATTTCCGGAAATCTATCCCAAAATGTAAAGTAATTGGTGTGATTGGTGCTGATGGCCGAAATCTTCGCGCGACATGCTGCTTTATTCTTGGATAGAGGGCGCGACGTTTGCGTCGATTTGACTGGGTCGTCACCCTTGACTCAGAGGGGATTGACCGATTTCGAACCAGGTAAGGTGGTGAAGGAAGCAGCCGATCGTAAACGTGCTAAGTATTAGGCTAGGTGCGCTGCTTTGGGTTATGGCTTCCTTCCCTTCTCTTTCTCCTCTTTGGGCGAGTTGGAGCCCACAGTTGTTGTTATGCTTATACAGATCCAGCAGTTCTCCAGGACGCAGGATATCAGTGCGCAGGCTGCAGCTTATATATTTACTAGGATTGGTTTTTCCATAACTAAGGGTGTGGGGGCTCAGATCGTATCTGAGTTGGCTCCCCACCAACTTCTTAGCTTGTAAATTATTATTGATTTTTAGTGATATAAAATTCATATTGGTGTGAAACAAAGTTAGAAAAAGGTAGGAGAAAAAAAGTGAGGTTTGACAAAAGTAGAAGAGAGAATGCCCCATAAGGTGTTTTTATAGAGCGGTCCTAATAAAGAAGGTGGTGAATTTAAATTGGGATGGCGGGAGCTCACTTGAAAAAAATTACCATGCCGTTTTGTGCGTGGGTGTCATGGGTATCAAGCATCACGACAATGTTTTCCGCGACACTCTTGTGGGTGTTTGCTTTCTGTCGGGGATTTTGGCAGGTAAGGCGGTTGACATGGGCTTGTTGGTGCTGATTGCAAGCCTCTTCGTTGTTGGATTATTATGATCCAAAATATCTAGTCAAAGTAGTTGCTAAAAAGTAGTTAATTTGTCATTGGTTTAAATAGTGGCCATAGTGGGCAATTAGCATGTGGTTATACGTGGAATTGTTAACCACGTTTCTCTAGGTTTAGGTTTTAATTGTTTTGTAAAGCCTATTTAAAGGCCTATGATTTATGAGTTTAATTGAGTTTGTTTCACAGTAAACTTCTCCAAATGGTTTACTCTCATATTTTCAGCTCTTGAGATAGGAGACAAATCACCTCCACTCAAGTAGTCGGGTTCGATTCCAAATAAAATGGGGCGTACGAAGATTCCGCTGCTATCAAAATCAAATTTGAGGGTTGAGTGATATTTACAAAAGAGAGATCAAGATATAAGAGTGTTTAATTGAGAGTAAATAATATACCACATAAAAAAGGGGGTGAATGCAGAATGCCTTTGTGTAGGCATGTAACATTACCTTTGTGAGGTATAAAGAAAATGATGGACAAGGCAATGGCCAGCGGTGCATGCGGCGCAGCATCTACGTGGGCTACGTTTGGATGCGATGCGAGGCAGGATCAAAAAGGTAAGGTAATAATGCAGCGTTACGTGTGATCAATTGATGGAGCAATTACAAGTGTTAGGGAGTCCAATCAGCAATAAGGCTCTCTAGGTCTCGCAAGGAGACGTTTGAAGGTTTGGGTGTGGAGTCCAAACTAGGTCAGGTCATAGTACCGATGACGATGGGGTTGCGGAAATGCCGATAACCCGATGAAGGTAATTTGCTCATCTTTGAAGTGCACCATGGAAAGATAGAGAGATGTATTCTATCGGTATCGTGGAGAGAAGTACTCCGGCGATTTGAGGTTGGTGAGACATGCATCAACATGTTGTGGCAGGAAGGGCGTCACTAGGTGATGACAAGGACTTCACGGGATGGTGAAATACTCCATGAAGAAGATGGGTATGCAAAACCCAATTGAGATCAAGATCCGAAGGCGAGATCTAAATTGAAGAGTACGAGTACTACGATGTCTCGTATGTTCGTTGCGGTAAAGGACGTGACTGCGTGTTCGACTTATACGCGGACGATGAAGATTGCTCCCGAGATTTTTGGATCAAGAGGGTGTGTTGGATTATTATGATCCAAAATATCTAGTCAAAGTAGTTGCTAAAAAGTAGTTAATTTGTTATTGGTTTAATTAGCGGCCATAGTGGGCAATTAGCATGTGGTTACACGTGGAATTGTTAACCACATTTCTCTAGGTTTAGGTTTTAATTGTTTTGTAAAGCCTATTTAAAGGCCTATGATTTATGAGTTTAATTGAGTTAGTTTCACAGTAAACTTCTCCATATGGTTTACCCTTATATTTTCCTCCCCTCTAAACTTCTACATTCGTCCTGCGGATGTGCTATTGTATTCGTGGGATTGTGGGCGTGACATGTGTGTCTATTTAACTAGTTAATCGGCCTTAACTCAGTTTGAATTGGTTGGTTTTGAGCCTGCCGAGGTTGTGCGTGCTACACCGCAACGTAATACGCCCTTCGTCTCCCTTTAAACACCCCATACATTGTTTCACAAGGAATAAGATGAGGTGAATTGTTTATTATTGTTGGAGTTATTTGGTACTTTATTTATTTATTATTATTATTATTATTAGAGATAATGGGTGATTTGTTTATCACTATTAAAGGATAGTTGGTGGAGTGTTTATTATTGTTTGGGATAGTCAGTGATTTGTTTATTATATTTGGAGATGATGATTTGTTTATTGTTTGTTTTTTTAGATAATGGGGTGTGAAATGAGGAGAAACGGTGTTAAAAACTTACCTCATATAGAAATTTAGAAGTGGGGCATTTAAAGAAAGACACCAATAAAAACAAAGCGGTGTTTGATTAAAGGAAGACGGAGGGAGTACTAAGTATGATGCTCGGTGTGCTACTTTGGGTTTTGACTTCTTCCGTTTCTCCTTCTTTTCTTTAGGAGAATTGCAGCCACGTGTTGTTACTCTGATTCTAAGGATTCAGCGGTACCCAAGGACGCGAGACATTAGCGCACATGTCGGCACATATTTTCACTCGTATTAGTTTTTTAGTAGACAAGTGTATGGGGGTCCAGATTGTTTCGACGTTCCATACAACTTCTTGTAATTCTTTATTTATAATTAATAATATCAACAACATTATCTAATAATAATAGTAATTAATAATAATAATAATAATAATAATAATAATAATAATAATAATAATAATAATAATAATAATATTAATAATAATAATAATAATAATAATAATAATAATAATAATAATAATAATAATAATAATAATAATAATAATAATAATAATAATAATAATAAGACTTATGCACAGATTGACATATATGTATTTCACTCGGGTCGCTAGGGATGCCGCTTCTACTTATTCCTTGACACCGCGTCAGTTAGCTTTATGGAGGTCTCAGCAGGGTATGCATAGTTCTGATTGGTGTAGGGTCGTCCCGATTTCGGGGTTGGGTCAGACAATGAATGGTCGGACCTATCGCTGCGTTCTTTGCTATCGTCTGGGGATACCTTTGTTCACCGTTGAACGCCCGTGCTCTGCTTGCTCGCGGTTAATTGTTGGTGATATATTTGGGGATCACGCAGTCTCATGTACGGGTGTTGTGGGCGTCAAGCATCAGCATAATGTCGTTCGTGACACGCTTGTTGACATCTGTTACCGCTATGGGATCTCAGCAAGGAATGAGGTTGACATTGGCATGGTTGGCGCTGATGGTCGACCTCTTCGTCCAGCGGACATGCTGCTATATTCGTGGGCTGACGGGCGCGACGTTTGTGTCGATTTGACTGGGTCTTCGCCCTTGACACAGACGGGATTGACTGATTTCGAACCAGGTAAGGTGGTGCGGGAAGCGGCTGATCGTAAGCGTGCTAAGTATGAGGCTAAGTGCGCTGCTTTGGGTTATGGCTTCCTTGCCTTCTCTTTCTCCTCTTTGGGGGAGTTTGAGCCAGCAGTTGTTGCTCTACTCAAGCGGATCCAGCAAATCTCTAGGATGCAGAATATCGGTGCGCAGGCTGCTGCTTTTATTTTTACTAGGATTGGTTTTTCCATAGTGAAAGGTGTGGGAGCTCAGATAGTATATCGGCTCCCCACCAATTTCTTGTAAATTATTCTTAATTTTCCATAATAATAATAATAATTATTCTTGAACCTTCATTCAGTATATAATAATTGTTCCATAATAATAGTAATAATAATAATAATAATAATAATAATAATAATAATAATAATAATAATAATAATAAGATATTAATAATAATAATAATAATAATAAAAATAATAATCATAATAATATCTTATCTTATACTATACTCCTTTCGTATGAGTTTAAACCCGCATAACAAAAATGTGCCCTCACGAAAGAGAGTGTACACACTGAACGGTTAATTAAAGTTACTAAAAAATTACATAGAATTTTTGTTAAGTCTCGCATTGAACTTGCTATGTAATCTCTTTGGAACTTTAATTAACCGATTAGTGTGTATACTCTATACAACACATGAGTATTTTGGGTATGAGGTGTTTAAACTCGGACGGGGGGAGTATATTAAAAGCTGTGTTTTAAGACCATCTCCATTGGGGGTCTCAAAAATCAAAATGGGTCTCAAAGAGGGAAAAGAGGGTTTTTTTTCCCGAATGGAGAGAATTTAAGCGGGTGTCGTAGTTAGAGTCAATGCATGAGACCCTATTTTTGCCAAAAATAAATTTATAAAAAATTTAATATTATTTTAAGTTTTATTAGAAAGACTCATCCTTGAGTAGTTAAGTCTTACCAATGAATTATGGGGTCTCAAAGTGAGTCTCAAGAACCAAGACAGCACATTTTTGGAAATGGTTTGTATTTAAGAGTCAAGTTGAGTCTCACCAATGAAGATACTCTAAGAAAACTACAAGTTTACTAGTTTCAGTTAGGCCATCTCCCATGCCACGTGGCATCTCAGTTAAAAAGTACAGTAAAAAATTGTATTATTTTCAAATCCATTAATTGCTTTTTCATTTTGAACTTACCTTACCTGGCCTCTATTACTTAGCAAACGTTTATACTCTTTTCCAAACAAAAATTAACAAATACTGTTAAACTTTATTTGGGCGTATCTCCAGTTATAAACTAGTTATTATCTATATAATAAAGGCCAAGTACATGTCGTCACTGATTGACATTTGCTACAATCCTATTGGCTGAAAATAAATATATATTAGGTTTTATTAATGGTAAGCGTTCCTACCGCCATGAATAAGCTCAACTGGATATCAGACCTAAACCCACAGGGAAGACGATTAGTTAGTAGAACATGAAAATACTTTATAAAATATTGACAACTAAAATTAATAAATAATAAAAAAAAAAATATCATAAGAATTTTCTAACGTGTGCTCATAGGTAGGGCTGAGCAAAATCGGATTTCCGATCTGAACTTGCAGTTCGGATCGGATATCCGAATCCGAAAATCCGAAATTTTGGTATCCGATATCCGATCCGAATACAATCGGATATCCGATTTCAGTATCAAGTGGATATCGGATCGAATATGGCGGATATCGGATATCCAATTTTTTTTTTTTTTTTATACAATGTGTTTTGCTGATTCAATCGTATTGAACGCTTAATCCTTTTAACATTTCAACTAGATAATCGATCTCTACAAATGAATTACGAGATTTAGGATAGAAAAATAGTTTTATATGATGAAAAAATCCAACTCCAACAATACAAAAAAATAATTGCAGTCTTATTCAAATAAAACCAAGGAATAATGGCCATGTTCGGATCGGATATCCGAATTCTTTCAAACTAATATCTGAATACGATCTGGTATCCGAAAAGTTCGGATATGGATATCTGTTCCGAACCCATTTTCGGATCGGATCGGTTATCGGATCGGATTTTCGGATTTTTTGCTCAACCCTACTCATAGGGCACATGATAAAACTTAATAATTTTCCCTAATTAAGTGATATTCTCTTAAATTAATTAATGACATTCTGTAATTTGGTTTTTCAAGTGAGAAAATCACTTAATTAAGGAAGGCGTTGGAGTTTTATTATGTGCTCTATGAGCACACGTTACAAAAACATATATCATGATTGAGGTTGAGTGGAGTCTGGTTCTACTAGGCCGAGTTCGAGTTAACGAGTCGTATTTATCGGATCAGGTCAGCTGTGATGCAATTTATTTAAGTAAACAGTACTCTCAAATGACTTCTAAAAATATTTGTTCTCATTTATATTGACACAAATAAAGTGTATATTATTTCATACGTTGATCGATGCGTGACACTTATGTGTAGACTTGACTATCTAACACTCATAAAAGTGTTTTTTTTTTGTGAGACGAGTATGAATGATATAAATAGACAGCTCAGGCGTGACCCGGGCCATACGCTAAAACATAAGAGAAACACATCAGAAGCATTGAACATCATCAAACGAAGGATAATAAAACACCCTGATTAATTATTCAAACTTTGATCTCCAATATGAATTGCAAAACAACAGTTTCATGCATGTATAAATCATCACACTACAATAAAAGTCTAGTTTATCCTCTTTTGCTTTTGCCCCATTTATGTCTTTAGCTCGCCAATTAGGCAATTACCATGTCTCCTGTTGGAAATAATGGTATTAATCTGACTTATCTGATCGGATCGATGTAACGAAATTGTTGTGCCGAGATCACAAAGTATCTCTGTACTTAAAGACGATTTCGCCGAGCCACGGTGCAAGCTCCTCATGGCGGTCGCCCTCCAGGTTACACAACATCGAACCTCCTCAGCACTGAAGAAATCCGATTTATATAACCGATCCCGAATGCCTCGCCTATGCTCAAACCACACTATCGAACCCTTGGGACTTTATAAGAATTTATGTGATGATTATTGTCCTTTAGAGGGTAGGACGTGCCTTGTTTTTATAGTTGTGAAAATAGCTAAAGACGTATTAGGGTAAATAAGGAAACGCGTGAAACCAGCCGACCTGGGCCCGCGGTCCGCCGACCTCGACCCGCGGTCCGCCGACCTCGATCCGCGGTCCGCCGACCTCGACCCGCGGACCGCCGAAAGGCGTCCGCGGTTGTAGACACCTACATTTGTCCCTACCCAAATGCCCAATGATGAAAGGACAATATACAGTGAACTGCGTCTACTTGCTCTACTATGTGAACCACCGTTGTCGTGAATCCGTTGGCAAATGCGTCTTTACCCAAAACAAGGCCAAAAACAACCATTTTCCTCCCTTTTTGCACCTCACCTAACTCAAGAATAACCCACGTGCCTAAACCGCCAAATATCATCAACAAAACATGTTTTTTGGCCATCCAAATTCACATGTACAATACCCATGTCATAAGAAAGCCAGAAATGCAATTTTGTATGGTGCGTCAAAGGGTCCAGACGCACCAACGCGCGCGCACAAGGGCCTTGACGCAGCACTTGGTGCGCCTGACGCAGCCTGACGCAGCATACCCGCGCCTGACGCGGCCCTTGGTGCGCCTGACGCGGCACCTGGTGCGTCTGACGCAGCACTTGGTGCGCCTGACGCGGCACCTGGTGCGCCTGACGCGGCACTTGGTGCGCGTGACGCACCACCCCGTGCGCCAGACGCACGTTGCCCTAGGGTGGCCGGCTGCCCTATTTTTTACACTGCAAAACCCTACTTCTCCCACACTATAAATACACCACTCCTCCACCCTCATTGGGGCGACACACACCATTTCCACCCCGAATTTCTGCTTCTCTCTCTACAATTCTCTCACAAAAACCCTAACCACAATACAAAAACCCTAACAACTACAACACCAAAACCCTAATAACACCCCTACACCTGTAGGGCACCCCTAAACACAACACACAAGACACAATACAAACAAAGCCCCTCTCTATCACATACGTTCAAAGAGCAACGCATCGCTCCAAGAACACATCTAGCCCCTACGACGCAAACTAAGGATCAACGCAACGATCTCGAAGCATAGTAGAGCAAGTAGTGGTATCGCGGACACACGTAAGTCCTGAGGGCATCCCCTCTTTTCTAAACTCATCTTTTTACTTTATTCTCATCTTCTTACCCTTCTTTACGTGCGCATTTTCATGCTTTCGACATAGATTTACATTGCCTAACCAAGATTTAGATCTAAAACAAATAACGTGAATCACGCCTAACACACATAGCGCAAAGCGCTTGGACAAATTGGTAGCTAGGGACCGTTAATCAATCTTAACGACGTTGCGACCTAAGATCTAGTTTATGTGCTAAATAACCGACTTAGCTAATTTATTAAGTTGTATATAACATGTAAATGACTGTAAACTTGCATGGCTAACTTCTCAACGACTTGTAAACGATAATTCAACTAGTAGAGGCCGCTATACGTGGGCGGGGTTGGGTGTCTTATGGCTTCCCAACACGTACCGTCACCCCCGAACCCAGTCTTGCGGTCCATAGGCTGCATATTGGCGTAGGGCACAGTGCGCATCTTGTTCCTTACGTCCCTCGGTTTTGTCCCTTTCGGTAAACAACTCGCGAAAGTGTTTTGTACTTGGCATGACTCGCTTCTCCAAGCGTTTATGCTCAATGGGTACAGACTCACCTAGCGTCTACGTAGTCCCTCGGTAACAAGGAACAAGATCGCATTGCATGGTTTCCAAACACCCCACAATTGTTTGGTGGCGACTCCTATCCTAGTGCAATCATCGCACGACTCGCGCGTCCGCCAATATAGAGACCATCCGTGGAATCTACAGCGGTCCGTCGAGTGTAGCTCCGCGGTCCGCCTCAGTGCTACTGTTTCTCTTTCGCTTTCCTTTCTCATGTTACTTGCTATCTTTGCCAAATTTCCTTATCACAACCATATACACTTAGCTTGGAGATTACTCCAACAATCCCCCACTAATCGACAAGCATCCTGAGAACAATGAGCATAGAGGAGACATCCGAAGAACTTCAGGCTAGGTAGCACCGATACGGACTCGGACACGGACACGGACACCGATACGTATACGTGACACGGCAATTTGAAAAATAGTGGACACGGACACGGCAAAAAATTAAAATAATAAGTACTTAGAATGCAGAATTTTTCAATTACGCGTACTATTCACGGGTAGGTAGAGGTGGGAATGGTGCGGCCGGGTGCAGGTGGGGATATAGCGGTGGGGCCGCTAGTGGAAGCCGGCATGAGGAGATCTCCTCAGCCGGCGCCGGTCGAGGGTGGAAGAGCTAGTTGGAGTAGGAAGATGGGAAACAGAAAGAGATAGGTCGAGAAGTAAGACATATAGTTGAGCTACCCGCTAGTGTAATTAGAATAGGTGAGAGAAAAAATAGTTTTTTAAAAAAACTTGTCAAAACGACGTAGTTTTGTGTCGTGTCGGATGTCTGGTTGGTGTCTGGTCGATGTCCGGTTCGTGTCCAATTGAATAAAACCGTGTCCGTATCCTAAAATTAAATAAAAAAACCGGGCACGGTTTTGGGCGTGTCGGACACGTGTCGTACCGTGTCCCATCCGTGTCGGTGTCCGGACACAGACACGGCACTGGACAGGAGTGTCCGTGCTTCCTTGACTTCAGGTATATGTGCTGATGTCTCGCGACTTGAATCAACACACCGTGGAATTAAAGCTCGCAGTCATGCCTCAATTGGTAACTTAAGTTTTGAACCAAAGAGAGGTGATATGAAAACACCACCCAACCCACAACCATCCATCCTATAAAGGATTTGTTATATCGCTGGCATCGTGACTACCTCACGAGTGTAATCTAACGCATTTTTGATGAGGCCTAGCGTCATACCTGGATTTCGTTGAACGCTCTAGGGAGCTATCACTATCACTCCCATAGGACCGGCCGTGCAAAGGAGACTCGGTCTCAATTGCCATATGTAAGAGGAAACCATCCTTTCACTACATATGTTCCACATTCAACTAGGTGGATCTCATAAAGTGTGCTACCCACACACCACCAATCAAGTGAGGAAGAAACCGTCCTCCACCACTCTGGATATGAGTCCATTAAGAGCTCAACGCTCACCCTAAACACTAGGTAGCATGCACGTCATTACAATGATATACTCAATATATCAAAGTAAAATAAAGTAATGGAGAACTTTATTTTTCATTAGTGCCATGAACTGTAGTAATGTATCCTTTGAACTGTACAATGTATAGTAGGACTCCAAAACCACAAATTCAACTAAAGTGATCACCAAAGCTCCATTTTTCCAGCAGTTTTCCTCTGCTTGTTACAATCAGGCCTTTCTTATTTATTTTAACGTTAACGCGTATACATTCTTTTACAAGTTCACTGAGTCTAAAGAATTACGACAGTGGTGATCAAACCTGTCACTACACTTAAGCTCATTCTTGGCTAGCTCAGCTGTTAGCTGCCTAAGAATTGCAAATACAGTAGTTTATGTACCCCCACATTAGGTACCTACCACTCAGATTGCACAGTTATTCAAATTTACAATCTTACACACAGAATGTCCAGTCCACAAGACTTACAATCTATATAACATTTTGCTCAGTCGTTTAGACTTACAATCTATCTCTTGTGACAACCAGCATTTGCTTCATATACATATCAGTATTACGGTGAATCTATCAAGTCCACAAACTAGGACCACCAAACAGGTAGGGATATAGAGTCATTAAGAGAATTCGCTCAACCTGAAATACTTATGTCATGTCTAGAACTCACAAGTGAGCCCTCTCAGACTTTAGGTCACTTTTCTTTAGGAATTCAGAACTGTTACACATATACTCTATATTAGACTATTCAGTACACATAGTTTAGATCAACGGAAGGATTTCATCTTTACCATGGAATCACCCAATGGTAAGATTAATCTCTAAGTAATACTACCACTTTAGTTTTCCGTTAGAGTACATCTCCAAACACAGGAGAAACTACTCTAAATAAACCTCAAGTTGAGTACCCACCATCTAAACAAACCACTCAAGCATTATTTAGCAACAATGCTTTAGGAAACATGTGTACTTTCCTAGTCTACATAGGACATACCAAGATAAGATGTGTAAAGTTCCCTAAGAAATTCATTCCTCAATTCTCACAAAGAAAAGATCCATAAGCTAAGCAAATATATACAATAGAAGATACAGTTAGATACAACAATCAACTTATCAATCACACAATGATCCATTAATCAATGATTTGCACACATAAGCACACTCACTACCATAACACATAACTTATCAATCTTAACTTGTGTATAAACGACACTTGAATACTTCAGATTGAACCCAGTTACCATGGTCTAAGCTATATTCAAATCATTGCTTGTTCGACCTACAGGGACTCTTAAGGTTTGCACACCAAGGCTTGCACTAGGCTCAACAGGTCTCAACATCCAACAATGTATGACCAAACTTGATAGCTAACAGCTACTATAGGCACAAAAGGTTGCAAATTTATTCACAGAGTGAAGGCAAAACTTATTTTACCACCCTTATCCAATAACACGCGAATCATCCAAACACACATCACGATTAAGATCCATCATAACCTCAAGGTTTACAGCCTCTAGTTTAGTTTGTTCAAACAAGTACAACTCTCAAAAGAATCTATTGAATTAAGAACAAACAAATCAATAGAATTGACTCAACAACTTACAAAGCTTATTCAAATAAACGGATCTAATTTAATATGTTTTTCAGACCACATGTTATCATAGGGCACTCTAACCACTCATAAGGCTACAAGTATAACCCCCACATTCGAACTCGTAAGAAATCAATCAGCCACATAGACTTTCCACATCAATAAGATTAGAACTATATATGTTATTTTGTATTCAGTTTATCTCAATAGAGCATACAAAGAATGAATTTAATCACTCAAACATATACATGTGAATATCGTTTTAACTAGATTTTTAAAAACAATCCCAGTAATCAAACAATAACACTTAAGAGGTTTACAACTTTGTATCCAACTCTCTAAACACATTCACATGTAATTGTATCATGCAAAATTCACGAGATTCACACTGAACAAAACAAACAACTATAAGAGAAAACAAAACATCAAAACCATTTTTCCGACCCAGTCACTACAAGTTCGTCACTAAACAAGACAACTTTAGACTAGCTACTCTCATTACCCTAACCATTACAGGTTCACAACCTTAGGTTTCTTTACAATAAACATGTTTTATACAAAATCAATAACGGGTAATTAAGTAATCGGAAAAACAAGTTTTTATTCTTACTGTTAATTGCTTGGAATTATACGTAAAATAACAACACCAACAAACATGCAAGTTACTCGAACACGCATTAGAACCAACCACATGCCTTTAATTTAAACTTGCATTAATCGTCCAAACAAGATATAAGTGTACTTATCTGTTAACCAATCGAGATAATTTCCTTTCACTCTTCCGATAACCAGGAATCACTCTCACAATCTAGCTTTATCTCGAACTTTCCAACATCACCCGAAGCTCCGATTTAAGAATTACCTCGATCAACAATAAGATACAAATCATTGACAATTCACTTCATCATTATAAATCTTGTACGACAATCGGCACAATTTTTAATTTGCCTTTACAATAAATCCGTGACTTAGCATTAAACTCACAGTTATCACGGGACGTACAACAAGAACAAGGCATACGATTATAAGGGGTCGTACATGATCAAATAACTCATTCAGTCCATGCTTAACATATCTTAAACTAGGGTAGACAACCCCACGTGGTTCCATGATGCACAAATTAAACAAAGACCACACACAACTTGATCAAGATCATATCAGACATGATTTTATCACTAAATTGATCACAGCTACTCAATCGGTCAACACATAACTCAATTACATACTCACGTGTGCTATATATAACTAGCGAAAAAGCAAAACCTTTTGCTAATTTAATGCAACGAATTATACAAGCCCTCCAGACACAAGCGACGCATTAACACGCGAGATCAAGCAAGCAAATCGAGCAACAGTATTGACGACACAGTCAAGAATCACAACAACAAATCGATTGATCACAAAACCACATACAGCTATTTATCGCATAAATTTAATACATTGCAAACAACAATTAACCTATCTATGCGACACTATAGGATTAGGGTTTAATTCAATACAGTCAAATTAACAACAAAAATCGTCTTTAAGATTGTTGGAAATAATGGTATTATCTGACTTATCTGATCGGATCGATGTAACGAAATTGTTGTGTCGAGATCACAAAGTATCTCTGTACTTAAAGACGATTTCGCCGAGCCACGGTGCAAGCTCTTCATGGCGGTCGCCCTCCAGGTCACACAACACCGAACCTCCTCTGCACTGAAGAAATCCGGTTGATATAACCGATCCCGAATGCCTCGCCTATGCTCAAACCACACTATCGAACCCTTGGGACTTTATAAGAATTTATGTGATGATTATTGTCCTTTAGAGGGTAGGACGTGCCTTGTATTTATAGTTGTGAAAATAGCTAAAGACGTATTAGGGTAAATAAGGAAACGCGTGAAACCAGCCGACCTGGGCCCACGGTCCGCCGACCTCGACCCGCGGACCGCCGAAAGGCGTCCGCGGTCCGCCTCAGTGCTACTGTTTCTCTTTCGCTTTCCTTTCTCACGTTACTTGCTATCTTTGCCAAATTTCCTTATCACAACCATATACACTTAGCTTGGAGATTACTCCAACAATCCACCACTTTTTCCGTAAGATTCATGCTGAATAATCCTTAGCTTCTTCCCTGTTTAAAACATACTGTGTGTCTCCACTGCCAAGTTCAGATCGAGAAGCATCTAGCTGACCTGAACTTGGCGTCACCGTACCATTAAGAACGCCCTGGCATGATGCATGGCAACCGACTTACCGACTCATGATGCTCAAACTACAACTCATAGTACAGTGTCTGATCATCAAATCTGACTGATCGAGTTTTTGCCTTTAGCACTTTATAATCATTGAACGAGCACTACAAATTTTGCTATAATACGCGCAACTCACAAGTTAGACCAACATAAAATTGTAAGACCAGTGCACGTCATTTCTTATAGAAACTTCTCTAATGAAACATGTAGATTCACAATCATATGTGTCTTCTGGATCAGAACCATGGTCTCGACCTCCATCATTGCTAGAGTCATCAACGTGTTTTTCTAAAACACCGGCGCCACTGCATGACGACATCAGCCCCTTGATTGAGATCAGGCTCTCCATGTAACCACCAGGCGATCTGACTGTCCCTTGTCGTCCTGTCCGCTTAAGCTCTTGCGTACCAAGGTCGTAAAAAAATACCTCTTCTTTACTACTCTCCCTCCTTTTCACATACACGAAAAGTTCCTTATCGTTCATCCAGAGATTCACAGGCCAAACAGCAACTTCCTGGTCAGGAAATCTAACAGAAATTTGCTTAATCCACATGTTCTCAAGATCACTACCATCACGAGCAAGATCAGCTGAAATATCACTACTGAGCACCCAAATATCAATAGCTTCATTTTTGTGGAGGCCATGATAAATACTCGGCGGAGGAGAGCAGCAAACACAAGCGAGCCACCTAGATGTAGGCAGGAGATCGTGATCACGCCTACGTGGGCACTGGCATCTCGGCATAGGGATCACTCGAAAAACCTCATCTACCGAATCAAATGATAGAATGCCAAATTTTGTCTCCAGCGACCTATATGTACCTATTATGTTAAGGATCCTATCATTGGCATTCAAGACGACTGGACCCTGAAGAGCCCCAAATTCCTGAACGAGTCCTATTTCATTGGCGTGCAGATTACGCCAGCAGCCCCTGCGAACAGAGTAAACATCCACTATCCAAGGGTCATACTCCCAATTATTGAAAGTTGCATTGTTTATGATTGCCAGGATCTTGTAGTCGTTCATCACAGAATCGAACCCAATACCAAACCCATTCGTCCAAAGATTCTTAATGTTAACGGATGATGGGACTTCCACCACCTCCCCAGTTGCAGGGTTACACATAAGCACAACACCATTGCCTCCCTTAGGTGCGCCGACAGACGAGGAGGATTTAGACACTGAAACTCTTATGCACAACATGCCATGACAAAAGTTTGAGAATCTCAATTTCAAGGCAGCCCCTCCAAACTCAAGCTTCTTCACGATACGAAAAGTTTTGTTAGCAGTCAAGACATACATGTAGAGCTTCAAAATTTTATCATCTTTTGCCGACTCGTTTCCTCTCAAATAGCCAGCATAGTCAACAAAGTAATCAACATTGTCCATCAGCAAAGACGATGATGTGGATTGGGTAAGGTATTGTCTGATGGCGAAGTCAGGGTCGCTTCGGATAAGGTTTCGCCAAGATTTACACACACATGTAAATCGCAACAGAGGTTTGACAGGGAGCTTTATCAGGATTTCCCTCATCAACTCCCATGGTACATCACGGCCTCCATTTTCAGATTCCATTCTACCTTCCGATAATTATGCAAAACTAATGCTCCCTCCCTTCTCTACGACTCTACTTATGTTTGGTTTGATTATGCGAGAGAATTTCAACGAAACATAAAAGCAAAGGGGAGATAGGAGCAGTAGAATTTTCCTAGTTAAACTTTTCAGGTATGTCAAAAGTCAAACTTCTATCTCATACTCCACATAATAAATATCAATTCAAAAGATAAAAATAGCCAAGGATCTCATCAAATTGCTACCAAAATCAAGAAACAGGAACATATATAATTGAATGAGGAGATGGAGAGTGATGAACCTGATTAAACTCGCGGCCGTTGAAGAAAGAAAAGTAAGAAATGAGAAATGAAGACTTGCAGCAGCGGATGCTTTGATCGGGTTTTATTTACAGTTCCCGCCACATTACTTGTCAAACCTGTAAGTTACTTGGTCAGTGTCTTAAAAAAAAATGTCAACAGTGTATTCAGTCGTAATGTTGAAAAAGCATACTTACATTTTACAGGGAGTGGGAGGAGTGTAGGAAGGGATCAATTTACTAAAAAAGTGGTGGGAGACTGGTAAGGGATGTAGGACTAGGAACAGAACCAATTATAGAAACGCGCAGGCGCAGGTGCAGGCGTATGAGCCGCAGGTGTGGGATAGCAGTCTCGTATAGCCTGTCGAGCCTAAAAGCTCTTGAAGTCTCGTCATTTAGGATCCTAAAAACAAACAAACAAACAAACAAAAAAAGGGCAGCCCGGCGCACATTGGCGTCCCCGACAAGCGAGGGTCCGGGGAAGGGTCCCACCACAAGGGTGTAATGAGGGCAAGCCTTCCCTTGTCAATTTATTTGACAAGAGGCTGCTCCCAGGACTTGAACCCGTGACCTATCGATCACACGGCAACACCTTTACCGGTGTGCCAAGGCTCCCCTTCACAAACAAACAAACAAACAAAAAAAGAAAAAAAAAAAACAAGGGCGGGAGATACATGATGTTCGTTGTATGCAAATTAACATAACTCACAATCGCTTTCATTGAAAGGCCGGCACGGCCTTAAGCAGCATACTATGTATGGTTTGTTAAACTCGCTGGTTGGGTTTAGAATACAATGAAAAGATGACAGACAAGATATACAGGTTTGTGTTAAGATGCACTTTGAACTCTCTCACTCACTCTCATAATTTACATACCAGCCTCATTCCCCAATCCTCACACTACAGTATTTCCACATCAAAATCTAGTTTATTCTCGTGCTGTTCCTCCTCGTCCACCATTTCTTCTTTAATTTGTCACTCGCCGTCTCTTCATTATCAAGTTTATGTAAGATGACCTTGGTCTCGCGCAACCTTGATCCATAGTCCTTCTTCCATGTTTCAAACATCTGTTTTAAGCGCCGGAGTTCCCTGTCTGGGTTCAGAGAAGCATCAACCTGACCTGATTTTACCTCTACCAAGAACTTTGCATCATCCCCAAACACCTGCTTTCGTTGCTCTAACTCCTCAGCCAAACGGCTGATGACGCTCAAACTGGCACTCATTGGCCGAGTAACCCCGTTGCTATCATGACTCTTGTAAGTATTCCCCCCAGTTTCACCACTGTAATCTCTCTCGTCACTTGCATTCACTGATGCATCAGAATTTCTTGCAGAGTCATCAACTGCCAGGCTCTTCTTCGCAATAGAGAGACTTGATTGAAGTGACCTCATTTGTTTCTGCCATACTTCTTCCATAGACTTCATCTTCAACTCGTACTCAGACCAGCGGTTTTCATACTGACGCAACCGTTGATGAAGGATTTCGTTTTCTTCTTCTTTCTCTCTAAGGGCAGCCTCAGACTTCAATACCCTCCGCTGCAACTCCGCAAGATACGAGGCCTTCACCAAAACCTCATCTGATTCATTGCCCTGTTTGAGATGTGGAGAAACAAACCATAATGTGTTAAATTAACAATCAAAATCTTGTATCGACACAGCATGCAGTACATGTGGAGCACAATTACGATTTCCATATCATATACCAAGAACCTGAAGCAAATCCACATAGAAACTCAAAAGAATTGGGACTGATTTGCTGCAACATAGCAACATGTTCAAACCTAGTCAGAACTCTGCTAAGATTAATTCTTTTCCAGCAATAGATTTACACCAAGGACTACTTCAAAGTCTAATTCCACTTCAAAACAGTGGGACTTTAACAAAGATCGGACTGACCAAGCAAGTTTCATTTCTATAACATTATAATTCTACAGATCTCCTTGCATAGCCTCAACTGAATTCGTTGAATCAACGCGTGGCAACCAAATCTAAATGCAACAATTCAGCAATGCAACTTAAGCACAAAGAAAGAATGTCTCTAACAGGGCCTTTATACCCCTAAACCCCAGTACTCACACACAAAACAATAACAACACCACAAAATACAGAAAACAAAAAAAAAAAATTGTCAAGTGAAGGAAAATACGGAGTAGGACACAAGAATAAAATCCTGCTAACTAGGCGTAACACGGTAGCCCAAGCAACAGACTTTATAAGATTATAGACTGATCTGAAGCAAATAGTATTAACCAGGAAAGAAGAATACTAAAAACATGAGCATGTCAGTCCGCAATGAGATTATGCTTCACTTTTTCCAGCCATGATTAAGAAACGAAGAAATCGAGTACGCACAACAGAAAGTTATTAACTATCTTAAGAGATTGAGATCAGTTTGGTCCTCCATTTCCATGCGGTCATGCACCACAGAAGTAAAACAGACAGACGGTAACCATATAGGTTTCACATGACAAGATGCTACGATGTAATAGAAAAACATTATTTGAACTGGAATAATTTTAGCTGAATAACAGTACAATAGAGACAGAACACAGGAATCAAGATGGGGGAAGGAGGGGGGAGGAGGGCTACAACATGAACTACAATATAAAATACTGAGAAAATTCAATGATTACTCTTACCCCCAAATTTAACAAGCCAATATTTCCAGAGCATTTCCTGACTAGCCAGCCACGGATAACTGAAAATGAATTAGAAAGGACATGAAAAGATAAAAGAGTTAAATATCAGAATTAGTGATGAATTATATGAGCCATGAGCAGGCACATCGGAAATCATAATGGTTCATTTCCTCTATTAGACAAAACCAGAAATCAGGTGATCGTTAGACTGTACACAACTTTCAGACCACAAGTCCACAACAGCATTCCCAAAGGAGAATACGGACCGAAATTTCAAGCAAGGATGAGGATGATCAAAGTTACCTGACTGTATTACAGTCGTAGCATTAGTAGTTCCCAGGAACCTTTTTCTATAACTTCGGCACTTAATCTGTTTTTGTATGGTCACGGCAGCTCTATGTCGCTTCAAGAGGACTGCAAATTCCTTTCTGGACTTTTCTCCACGAATGACTGCCAAAACAATAACAACTTAGCATATCATAATATCATTTACCAGATGAAAAGAACGTTGTGGAGATATATTCGACAATTTGATTAAACTCACGGCTCTTAATCTCACTCCCTAATCCCTACTTGATCTTTCATATGAATTTAATATTAAATGAGAGGCATGAACAAGTTCCAACTTCAAGCTACCACATGTAAAAAAAAAAAGCATATAGATGAATTGATGCTGAAAGAAATTTCGGGGATAGATAGCATTACATGACTGAAGTGTGCATATCCCTTTCCTGGTCTCATTCACATAGCACCGAGCTTTGTAGCCCCTAAAGCAACTCTGGACGCGTAAAATCCCATGAAGCGTACGATTTCTTGTGTCCTCAAGAACACCAATCTAGATAATTTATTAGGAAAAAAAAGTTAGAATAAAAAACTTGTTAATTTGAGAAACTACCAGGTCAGAGTTCATCCTTTACAAAAATGCATAGAGGTTGATTGATGCCACTCATATTCTCCTTCTACAAGACAGTGAGATCACAGGATTCAAGCACTGTTCACATTAGTGAGAGCGCAACTGAACTCTATGTTGTGTTAATAGCCACCCCGTTGTCACAACTTGTTTAAATACAACCAAAGAAAAAAAATAAAAAGTTTCTAAGTCAGGATAATATGGGTGACCATCAAGAGAATCTTGGAAGATAGTAGGTAACAACCAGAAGCTAGATGATGATGCAGAAAAGGTGTAAACCAACAAGATAAATGGAACACCTACAGCATAATACTAGGATAACACTGTGCATGACTCCTTATTTATAAGTACAACTAACAGAGCAGGAAAACTTTGAGTACGAGTAGAAGACCCAAACTTTGCCTCCAGAAATTGTGCAGAATGACACAAGAGCAGAGGTACTACAGTTGCCAAATTCAGCACACAAACAAACTTTTCCAGGTTCTGGTAAGTTTAGCTGCCCGTGAAAGAGAATTACTGTTTAAAGATAAGACAATAAGAGAACCAGCTCTCTTAGACAACTCATGATTCTAATATATGGACCACTACAATTGATAAACAAGAACGGTGTAGAAACCAAAGGACAGACATTTTAATCCCACTTCAGGTTGAGATGACAATGCTCATAGTAAGGAAGGTCTAGTGGCACTCAAGGACTCAAGGTCTATGCCATCCCTTGCAAGAGTCTAATGGAGATAGATCTTCCCAGTTATTAAAATTTGATTCTTAGGAGTGCTCATTAGCCCCTCAATAACTCAAACTACACCATAAGAAAAATAAATAAATAAATCCTTGTATGAAACAGGCGATTGTAAAGTGTGGAACAACAAATGGAATCACCACTGCTCATTGCCCCCTCAAAAACTCAAACTAAATCATAGAAAAGATCCTTGTTTATGATTGTGTTGGAGTGTAGAACCAAAGACGGGATTAAAACTGCTGACCAATGGGATCTGTACATTCGTAAGTTCTATAGCAGTAGGCATCTATAAAGCAGCATTAAAACAATCAAATAAGATGCAAGATCACATACAACTGATTCAAAAAAGATGCAGATCAGTGAATCTAAAATACAAAAGAAACAAATAGACATTGCTTGCTAGTATTGGGAGGAAAAAGAAAAAAAGTAGATAGAGATAAACAGAAGATTATCTTGCCTGTCCAGTTCGAAAGAACAATTTTGTATAACCAACTTGATACAAATCAGGTAGAATATTGAATTGGTGAAGAATAGCTACAGAAACACTCAGAGGATCTTGTGATGCAACACTCTCCAGAAGAAGAAACCCGTACCTATTTGAAAGAATCAACAAGAAACTTATACGGTTAGTTTACAGTTTGAATGAACAGGAAAATAGATGTCAATAGAATTACTAAGGTTTTATTTTATTTTTTTTCTTTTTTGAAAGTGCATAGCAGTAGTGTTGGAGGGATCGGAAATTTACCTTCTGGAAAATTTCTGGTGTGTCATTCTGGTCGGAAATCCGGACCTGGAGATTCTAACTACTTCAAGGACACCACAGCAACGAAGTTGTTGCAATATAAGACCTTGCTCATATTTTCCCGGAGACTGTAAGCTGTTTGGCTTGATGCATCGGATAAAATGGGGAGTTGTGCTCTCAAGTCGTTGCATTAGCTGGAATAGCTGGCTCTGAAAATAACATTAATGTGACCAGAAAAATTAGCAACAAAGACTATCAGGAAAACTATTCTAGATGCAATTGAAAACCCTGGAGTCCACCCTCCCCCACCCCAGAAGCAAGGAGCATCAATAAGAAGCATCTCTTGCTTATAGTCAACATGCATGATATACATCTTTTGTAAACTGAGAATGAAATCATATATAAAAATTTGAAGTTTTAACCCGTGAAAAATCAAAGCAGTGAGGTCAACAATCTACTCAGTTTATAAGGAGCAAGAAAAGGATAGAGTAACTTGAGTCAGTGTTGAGCTGTGCCACCAAATCTGGCAGATTTTATCATCCAACTCCTAGAAGAGATCAAGCTTCCTTAAGTTTAAATGAAACATACCTTGAATTTTGAGGCAACACTCAATTTCTGAGAGTCAGCTCCTCCTGATTTGTGCAAGGGGCCAGCAACAGGCTTTTCTGACTGTACAAGCATGCTCGCAGCAAATTTCTGAGGGAGGGGACTAGTGCAAGCAGACAGAAGTTCAATTGAATCCAAGTGCATCAAGTCTCGGTTTTTCTCCAGAAACCCTGTAGTGTCATAAGTTACCTGAAAGGAGTAGTGGTAGCACATTATAAACAGCAGAGAGGTAACCAACTGCCAATACACAGTCCTCCCCAGAACACCAAAGATAGGAAATACTAGACCAGTCAAGAAACTGCTTGAAATAAATAGATCAAAGAAAACACTTCACATGATTAAATAAAAAGAAACAGCCCAGTAGAGATCCTGTTGTTTGCAGGATGAAGGGAGGTCCAGACCAATATACATGAGATAGTGAGGCTAAAACGCAATTCATTACCTCTCCGGCATAATGAGACACACTAAAAGCTTTTTCGCGCTCGCCTCTGAAACAAGAATTGGGTTTCAAATGCTGTTTAAGCTTGTTTGCAAATGTTAGGTCTGTGCCATTTGGAAAAGTGGACTCTTCATCAAGCAGAGAGAGCAAACCTAGTGGTTTCTGCAGGAAAGAGAGAATGAAAAGGTTAAACATACAAAACAGATAGCATTTGTTTCGCCAACACTAAATGTTTCAAAATACCATGAACTCATTGTCTCTACACCAACAATTCAGTAATCAGTCCTTACAAAACAAAACAAAACAAAAAAAAAAAAAAAAAAAAAAAAAAAAAAAAAAAAAACCAGTAATCACACTTACCTTTTCAAACAGATTAAGACAAGCCTGGTTATCCTCAAAGTCAACTTTTGTCCAATCAATTCCATCCTGGATATATTCCTGGCCAGAAATATAAGGATATCATATATATGCTTAAATTCATTAAATAACATGGCTAGGCTAGGGCAGATACATTCTCAGTAACATGACAATATCCCCCATCATTGTGTCACTGATAACAAGAGAAAGCCAATGTAGAACTAACTTACCTCTTGCTCTAATTTGAACAAGTGACGGTTGAAGTGCTGCTGCAGTCTCTCATTAGCATAGTTGATGCAGAACTGCTCAAAGCTATTTTTCTGAAACATAATGCACAAAGCATAAATAATGAAGACAGTAAAGGTTGAAAGGTAACAACATATGCAGAAACCAGTAGAGAGAACATACATCAAATGATTCAAAGCCATATATATCAAGAATACTGATGGACCGTCCTGTGCGCCGTTTGCCTACACCAAGTGACTTGTTCACTTTTTCAACAAGCCAATCAAATAAACAGGAATAAACAGATTTTGCCAACGCATCACGAGTATCAATTGCCTGCAAAACAAGATATAACCAAAGTCAATCCAAGGCCGTCTAATATTCCCTTACAATAGCAACACCACTAATACAAAATCCACCACAGGTTACAATGCATGAAGGCAATCGATGATAACTCAATGGAACATTAGGATCAAATTAGATATTATATGAAAGAAAAATGATGAATTCCATTATGAACGAAACCAAAGACTCAATATTCTGTCTTTATAATATGGATTTAACCAAGATGACTCACTAGTGGTGAGCAAATCAACTGTTACTAATGCAGTTTTTTTTATTGAGAACAATACCAGGAGCAAACAAAGAACAAGGATAACATAATCTCAAGGGAGCTAATTATAAACTAATCTAATTTTGTTGTAAATTATTCAGATGACAGTTCGTGTTAGCCAGCTCCAAATATTTTGGGACTAAGTTGTACTTATTGTCACTCATGATAGGGATTTCCCTAACACCCCTACCTGCTTTTGCCCATAAAGAGGCCAAGTATATTAGCCTCCTCCCCCCCACAAAGAAAATCTATATATGTGTCAATCCAGAAAAAGACCCGAAAGTTTCTCTGCAACCACAGAACCTAGAAATTATCATAGCAGAACAGCTCAGTAACACTTTCTTCTTATTCCTTCCTAGCCTGTTGTAACAGATTCACAAGTGTTCCATGATTCCAGAAGGACAAAACCAACTCTTTCCTCCCACCTTGAGAGTTGTAACCATAAAATCGGGCATATTATTACTATATCCATGAAGTTAACTAAGCCATCTATGTATCTAGTTTCAAATTTTAGCTTAAATTTCTAAAAAATCGTTACCTGAGCTAGTGTTAGCTTCTGAACAATAGTGTCCTTCCGAACTTTCATTTTTCTTGTGGACAAAGCAAGCTGCAACTCCTCAACTTTGCAGCCAAGCAACTTTGCAACAGAAAGGAGGGCTGAAAACAGAAAAGACACATGTGTGAAACAATTATTACTCACTTAACAAGGAAGCAATAGAGGAAACCATTGAAGAGGGGGGGGGGGGGATCATCTCTGTTTTCCTTAAATCGATACAACATTTACTTCTATAATTAATGACTACATCATCATGATGCAAGGGAAACAATATAGAACCTCTGTAGAAACACAACCTAACATATCATCATCAGACTAAGTTCATCGTCTTCCTGGCTGAAATTTTCAAGTAATCATTACAAGGTCAAAAGGAGCTAAAACAAGGGGAAATTGAAAGAAGTGGTGGTGGTGGTGGAGGGAGGAAAAGGGTGGAGGGGGGGAGTGGGGGACTATTAACCCCATATGGGAGTAATGCATTACCCTAGGGAGGAGGTGGGTGACAACTACCACCCTTCTTGGGAGTAGGCAATACCCTCATTTTCCTCCACGCACCACCATCATTAGCTCAACTTTCCCTTTATATTTAGTCCATTGCCCGATTAATGGTTACTGCCATTCCAAGCGAACCCTTATTCATACGTATCTCGACATTGCCAATGATAGAAAGCTAGGCACACATAAAATGCAATACAAGCAGTCTCGATATTAGAGAAGTAGCTTACCTTCATCAGGCACTGGTTCAACATGGTTATCGTTGTCAATAATATTGAAAGAGACGTTCCCTAGCCACAGCACAGCAGCAAGCATTGCGAATGCACTCTCTTGATCATCTTTAGTGACATGAACTACATCCAATGCTTCCTGGTAATAACATAAACAAAAAAAAAAAAAAAAAAAAAAAAAGAATAAATCGGTATTATTTATCATGCCCCTCAACAGCAATATTGATGAACCAAACGTTACAAGGATACCAATATACCATAACATTTCGAAACTGTTCAGCATCATCCACGCATGAAATGGTGTAACAATTGCTCTGTTTCAGGTACTTATATTCTTCAAGATTCTTCAAATTCAATTTCTCTGCAAATTACAGGGCAAATAGCAGATTTTAATACCTATGCATTCCAGGAACAATCTATAAAACGAGGCTATAAGACGGAATATCATTATGCGCGTCATAAGAAGTTCAAGTGGCCCATACGTTGATATTTTTCTATTGCACTTCTATAACGCCAGTAAAATTATGATGTTTATTATTGGACTTCTACAACACCAGTAAAAACGTCATATTTTCTACTGGACTTTCAGAACTACCAATAAAGCTCAGCTATACAGTCTCCAAAGCATTTCAAGTCCAACAACACATAATTTTGGATCAATTCCCACAAAGGAACAAACATTAACCTCGTTCAACGACATTCAACGTAGATAAACGCTCAAGGCATTGTATGATTAACACTTAAAAGGTTCAATTGATAGTTCAAACTTATAAAAGGGTGCAAAATCATGTCTGCAAATGCAATTAACAATTTAGAATCATAATCATAGAAACAAAGGCAGAAACTTTTTCAATCCTCTATTTACATTATGTAGATAAGATCTTCATAAACCAGAACCAGTGGGCCTACGAAGATTATCTGGGCATCTCAAATCACAGTTTCATAAAGTGAGTATTCTTATAGCTTCCTCTAAATCATTACCAGTCTAATAGGTGTACATGGGATCTCACTAAAACGACATGACATGCACAACCCTAAAGAGGTAACTGATAAGTCTAAATTAGAGAAGAGGAATCAAGACCCCATAATGTTAGAAACACAGATCCATGGGAAAGAGAGTAGAAATCAAGAGCAAGTATATACCTCTCAGAGAAGCTGGTGCTCCTGCACACAGCTGATAAAATATATGGTATGAACGTTCACCTTCTGAACACTGCACCACTCTGGACTGTTGATGAAACAATAGAACCAAGAACACGGATAAGTAACCAAAGAAAAAAAGAATCATGCACGTTAATAGATAAAAACAAAGAGAGGAAGGAGCAGAAGATGAACAGACCTTTTCAAGTAGGACTTCAAAACCAATTGTTCAACCAATGGAAGATGGGAGCGGAATTAGCAAGTCTTGAACATTTAGGAATTCAACAACAAAGAAACAAAACAAGAACGACAAAGTAACTAATGTTAACAAACAAGGAGTCAAGCTTACAAGTTTGAATTCTGGCACCAGATATTTTCCCGGTTTCACTAAAATGGATCTCAATCAGCTTTCCCTGCCACATGTAAGGAAAAGATAGTGAAAGACTAGTTCTGAAACCCAACTCAACAAGTATGTCCTATTTAACTTGAAGTCACACGAACAAAAAGCTGAAACCAAGAACTTACAAATCGACTTGAATTGTCATTCCTTAATGTCTTTGCATTGCCAAAAGCTTCCAAAATAGGATTAGTTTTAAGTATTTCATACTCTATTCCACTACCACCTCCCAATGCAGCCAAATATTGCATTGCTATCTTCGCTGTTTCGGTTTTTCCCGCTCCACTTTCACCACTGGACCAAAAAAGTGAACAAGTTCACAGTAAGGCCCATGCGTTATGTTGCAATTTCAGGATGTCAACGTCCCAATATTTGGTCCATTTGATAGATTTAGTCATGAAAGTAGACATTTCTCAAATTAACTGTATCTATTAACTGGAAATGGACGTCAATCAGGTAAAACAAAATATACACATCTGGATAAAAAGGACAGGATCGGAAATTACTGAAGTAGAAGAACAAACAAAAAGATCTTTTCATCAAAGCCTCTAGTTCCAACAACGGAAGAGGATGACTTAGAAAGTTATTCAACATGAAACATCCCAGGCCATTCCCTGACTTACTAACTTTGTCTGAAGTGTCTACTCTATAGCAATCAAGCTAACACCCGAATTGTCTACATGAACCCACCTTATGATAATTGACTGATTCACTTCATCTGCAAAGAAAATAGCAACAAAACAAAAGCACAAATCAGAGGAAGAAGAAATTGATTATATTGTTGTATTTCCAATCCCGCAAAGGGAAAATTCAGAGTAACAAATAAAAAAAAGCCAGTGACCTCGTGTCATTTCCCGAAGGGCAGTATCTGCAATTGCATACACATGTGGACTCTCAACGGATTTACACTTATATGCTTCAATATATTCATCTCCATACAGGGGGACTTTTTTGAAAGGATTGATGGCAACAAGCACAGGGCCTGCTTTTGTCTACATTAATGCAATGACAGAGGTGTTAGAAGAAAGAAGCAAATCTATAAATTATATACAAACCGTTTAACAAGTATTCAGCAAAAGAATCACTCACATAAATCAGATCTCGGTCATATCTGTATTGTAGATTGTAGAGGACTGAGGGTTCACTAAGATAACTTAGTTGCATGAGATCATCCACCCCATCAAGAATATCAGGATTTGCTGGTAACAACCGATCAGTTTGCACCTTTACAACCTAAAGTTGGTGGTTCACTAAAAGATCAGACCCAAATTCAGCAAGTGTAAATGATTGAAAACTAAATTTTCCGATCATCTTACCTTCCCCTCAGGCAAAGAAATAATAGTTTCTGTTCCTGAGCTAGAAATAATCTTTCCAAGCTCCCAGTTGCCATCAGGTAGTTGGTACCAAGACTGAACATTCTGGAAAACAAATTTCAACAGTCAGCAGGAAGCAAACCCTAACAAAATGAAAACCTTCATTTCAGAACCCTGATGCCTATAACCCCACAAATGCCCTGACCATATATATCATGCAATCACGAACAGCAAAAATTGTACTCCAATCTATCTGTGTGAGTGTTTCGAGCAAAAATTGTACTCCAATCTATCTGTGTGAGTGTTTCGAATACAAGACAACTGTGTCTCCAAGTTCAAATTTTTATACTATATTTGGCACACCGGTAAAGGTGTTGCCGTGTGATCGATAGGTCACGGGTTCAAGTCCTGGGAGCAGCCTCTTGTCAAATAAATTGACAAGGGAAGGTTTGCCCTCATTACACCCTTGTGGTGGGACCCTTCCCCGGACCCTCGCTTGTCGGGGACGCCAATGTGCGCCGGGCTGCCCTTTATTTAATTTCATTACATTACATTGTAAACCTTAACTTTCCAACCAAACATAACCTATGCTTAGATTGAAAGGCAATCAGATTATCAAAGACAGTGATGAACAAAATCTAGCCCGTAAAAGCAAACGAAAACTTAAATGGAAGAGTGGACTACAACTTGGTAGCATTGGAGGATGGAACATAGCAGGTCAACACAATAATCAAATGACACAAACGACCAGACATAATTTCCAAGAATAATATAATGAACAAAGTCAAATGCATTTATTTTGACTTGTAAGCTACGCTTCAATGCTTCATACTATGAAGCGTGATTCCATTAGACGACATGATTCATACAAATCAGAAATTTGCAAATTACTTCATCATAACACAAAATAAGGCGAGAAAAGAGCAAACACAATACCTTCTTCTTAGCATAAGACCCTGTATCATTCCATTTGGAGTCAGCAATCGATGGGATCGAAGGCAAAGGCGAAGAAGGGACCTCAGGGTCATCATCCAACTCAGGCACAGCCCTCCCTCCATAGGGTGAATCATCATTCCCCTGATCTCCTTGTTCAACAACATTATCAGTAAAACCCCCATTCGAATCCCCAATTCCCTCCATCAACCTAAACTCGACAGGCAACGACTTAATCGAGTTAAACGAAGGCGGTGTCCGACCTTTAGGCACCGCCTTATTACCACCACCACCGGCCGGATTCCGTGATCCAGAAGATTTCTGAGTCCCATTAACAGGAGCCATTTGCTAAAAAGGATCAATAATACCTCAAAAAAGGTTGTTTCCTTCTTTATTCAGTAAAAGAGTCTATCAAACTTTTGCTCAAGGACCCACCTTTGGATCACTTAACTGGTCTGCACAATGGACCAACCTACTGCTTCTTCAAAAGTTCACAAGTCACCATTACTCCCAAACCCCACATTCATGTAACATGTCATGTAAACTATATACTATAATAGTAGTAGTTAGTGTATAAAAATTGGATATGGAGGTGGAATATACTACTAGAGTATTAGTTTTACAATTAAAAAGCTACCCAATTTGACCAAGTTTGTAATCTACACACCTACTTTACCCCCAAATCAGATGCAGCCAAAAGACAATTATACTAACTTCAATAAAAATCACCCGGAAAAGTGTAATTATACAACCTCAAATTCCCAGAAAAATGATTAAACAATCAAATGAAATGAATTACCAGAAATTGAGTCTCGATTTTTTCTGGGTTTTGATCAAATTTTGCCACCACCCCCAAAAAAAGAACTCAAATTTCTGCAAATTGAGGATCTTATTACGATTAAATGGAGAAAACAGAGCAGCCCACTAACACAAAATCTGTCACCTGGGTTTTTTTTTCTTGGAGAAAATGATTTGTGTGCCCAGAAACAAGAAAAAACAGCAGAAACAAACAGTAAAATGGGATTGTTTCAAAGTGTTTAAAAAAATATTCAAACTATTTGGGAGTTAAGATTAAGATTACTGTTTGAATTTATTCATAAAATAATTAATGGTTGGAAAGAAAATTCCAAGGAAGTAATGAGAGTGAGCAACGAAAGCTTTGTTTTTTTTTTTTTTGTTGTTGTTAATGTGCTGATGAAATTTAAAAGAAATGGGAGAATATTATTATTTGTGAGTAATATTTTAATGGGTGATATACATGTCAAATCTGGGAGAAAGGAGATTTGTGAGGTGGGTGTAATTATGGGGGATATCTTCTCAAAAATCAAAATTTCAAAAATTACCCCAATTAATTAGTAGGAGGAGGTTTGGATTAGTTTTATAACTGCTTTTTGTATTCTTCTTTGGACACTGTTACCCCTTTGCTTCTTCCCAAGCACTTTTTTTTTTTTTTTTTTTAGTTTTTAAACTTTGGGAGAAAGTAAAAAAAAACGTACGCCCTTTCCATATTTTTCATTTCTTTTTTTTAACACTTTGGGAATATCGCAGTTCAAAATTAGAAAATAATGACGATGAAATTAATGTGATTTTATTATTTATTATTTATTATTTTAATCAATGATTTTGTTAGTTGAGCCTCTACTAACAATCGAGTTCTTTTTCAGAGGATGACGAATAAATAAATATGTACTATGGCTAAAGTTTCAAATGAAAATATTCTCGAATAATACATAATCCATAAACGTAATTTGTGTAGCATTTACGGTAGTGATAACTTCACTTTTTACATGTGAATAAGAAAATACAATTTCAATGATTTTTTGTAGCACCAAAATTACCTTGGAATGAATACCCTTAATGAAACGTGTAGATAATGCACATGCCCTTGGATTTGAAATTTGAACTTAAAACCTGAAGGATGGTAAGATTATAGAACGATATTAATGATTTAATACCTTACCATAACTACCAAATTAGAAGTCTACAACTTGACCACACTTCATATTGGTTCGTCATCGATACTTGGAAGATAATGAACCGCCCAAAATGAAATGTGAGGGTCAAAGTTAGAGGACAATTGGCAAATCGGCGAATTCCGCACTTAGGTTGACATATTCCTCACTTGCATTTAATCCCCATTGTTTTGACTCTTTTCATGATAGTGATACCTTATCGATAATTTAATATTTGAAGGTGAAGTTTGACCTTGGTTAAAAAATCAACTTGCCTAGAACTCTATAAGTTGTCCCAAGTTTGCCTCATACTCACGAGTCACACCCCCACATCAATCGTGGCTCATATGTAAGCAGTAATTCAATATTATCACCTTCTCACTTTTCTGTTTGCAATATGTATAGGTTTTCAAATTTTTTTTTTTTCAAAAAAATTTCGCGGTGTCTTCCAGTTATGTCATTTTGCATGAGATGTTATTATTGTTCAAACTGATAACACATGATGCCCTTCTTGTAAACGTTTGTTAACATCCGTTAGTTTCTTTTGTTAACTGTTTGATAATGTCCATTAATTGCTAACCAATGCAATTACACAAATAACTACCAAGTTTTGATCGAAGACGCTTAAAACAGCAAAATAACACCTAAACGCAACATATAATATTAATATATTTAATTAAATATATATACATTTTTACCAATATACACTTCATCTAATAATACACTCCTTCCAATCCAAAGATATTTTTCCTCTTCTTTTTGCAGTTTTGATTTGTCATGGAAGGGACTACTTGCAGATCAGATGAAAGATCCGTTTCCCTTAAAATCAAGGGGATCGAAGTTGGTAGATTGCAATGCAGAATAAAATGATGTGTGTTGCACGGTTCAATTAACGATGTTCTCTAATATCAAGGGACATGAAACGTTAACGGAAGTTTATAAAAATAAAGTAAGAAATATCGCGCCAGCACTACAACATGCATCTAATTTTCATTTTTCAATATGCCTGTTCAAAACTCATAAATACCATCATGTTACGATTATTTTTTAAGGGATATTATCTGTTGGCACTAAAAATTCGTTAATGTGCCGAAATTAAATAAAATTAATTATTTAGAGTTAATATCAAATTTTAGCTCGATTTAATTAAGTTGTCCCGTCGAAATGATATCTTAATCGATCCAATTACTAATTTGAGTGAAACGGATCCTGATTCGGATAAAACAAGCAATTGGGCCAAGTCCACATAAAGGCCTAAAAGACATGCCCGATGTAATATCCCGAATTTTCGTGATATTTTGTAATTGGGTATCGAGTTGTTTTCGGAAAATAAAATGATTTTAGAGGTGTTTCTATGTGTGGACTAGCTAAATTGGGTACCTTTTCTTTTCGATCCATAATATTTTCTCTTCTAGCCCAACTCAGATCAAAACAACAACACACACACACACAAAAAAAAAAAAAAAAAAAAAAAAAAAAAAAAAAAAAGCGAAAATCAGATTATAACAAAAGAAACCCTCAGTTTCTTTTTCTTTCTTTTCCTTCACGCACACCCGTCCTTCCTCTGCTCTACTGCCGCACGAACGACCCTCACGCCCGCCACTTCTCCACCCTCCATCGTCGCGCCTCACCGCTCGCCATCGCTCCTCCGTTTTTCCTCTCTCTTTTCCGGCCAATTTGGTAACTTGAAACCCCCTTTTTCCTCTTTTCTCTTTCCTCTGTTTTCGCACTTCACAATACCCAATTCGATTCTTGCTTGTTTTAATTCGTTTTTGTGTTGTATATGTTTGATTAGTTGTTATATGAGATGGGTAATTGATTATGGTTGATTTTAGTTTCAAAGGATTGATTTTTATGTAAGTTTTGAATTATTGGGGTTAATTGTGAAATTTGGGCTAGTTTTAATTCGAATTTGCTGATTGTTCTTATGATTAGTTTGATGTTGTTGATTGAATTAGATTATTTGTGAACCTAGGGTTTTCGAAATTTGGTTGGGGGTAATATGTTTGGTCTGTTCATTACTTTTGTGTAATTGAAATTGATGATATAAATTAGTTTTGTAATTAAAATCTATTTTGAAAACTCATAATTAGTATGTTATTATAATTTTAGAAATCATCATAATCTGTAAGAATTATTTTCTGATTTTTCGGAATTTATTTAATTATTTTCGGATTTATAGCTAATTAGGCCTAAAACATGAGTTTTTGATAATTTTTGCATAGAAAATATAGTGGATATAATTTGGGATTAATATAGGTAAATAAAAATATGATTTTGAAGGTTTAATTTCTGTTTTAACAAAATTATTTGATTCCTTTGGATTTTTCATGTTAATAGAGTTTTAATTGTGATTATGGACTAATTATAGTAATAGAATTGTAATTGTGATATTCATGACTCGTTTATATATCGTAGATCATTCATGTATGGTATATAGGATGGTATCGAGATAGGCAATGAGTTGGATGGTTAGTGAGATGGGAGACTTATTTGGACTTGTTATTTGTATTGTTGTAGACGAGGAGTTTGTGAACGAGAATAGTGTTGTTTTCGGTTGTGCTTGTGACGGTAAGTTAGCATGCTCAACCCTTCCTCAAATTTGTAGAAACCTTTCGAATATTATGTGCTAAGTGTGAGAGATGTGTTGGGATGAGAACATAGTATCATAATAGGTGGAGAACTATCATTCTATATAATTGTTATATTGTGATTTGATTGGTGTCATTATATTCGATTATTGTGTATAGTTTGGTTGTGGCAAGAATGTTACTTTGTATTGCAAGATTGGGATGTTACATTGATTGAACTGGTTACTATGGTTTACAAATGTTATAATGGTTGTGTTGGAGTTATGAGTTTATTTGTTTGTGTTTATGGGAATATCATTTGATCAAAACTGATTGGTATTTTAAACAAATTAAACATTTAAAGTGGAAGACGATACATGGGGATTATTATTGTCATTGCTTGCCTTTGTGCGGTTGGCACTAAGGTGACACAACCTGTTTGCAATTATTCTTGTTTGCTAGCCTTTGGGCTGTTGGCACCGAGGTGACACAACATGTTTGCAATTCTCTTCTCATTAACTTTGCTAGCCTTTGGGCGGTTGGCGCTGAGGCGACACAACCTGTTTGCAATGATTGCTAGCCTTTGGGCGGTTGGCGCCGCGGTGACACAACCGGTTTGCAATTATGTTTGGATTGGTGGATATGAGACAAATCTCACATAAATGATAAGATTAAAATGGTTAAAAGTCGATGGATTATTGTGTTGAACTTTCTATTGTTGGTTCTGAATTCTTGATTGGATTGGTATATACGGTTATGTGCTAAGTGTTGTTTTAAAAATGAAAAATA
Organism: Spergularia bocconei; assembly: GCA_963457585.1. Taxonomy (NCBI): domain Eukaryota; kingdom Viridiplantae; phylum Streptophyta; class Magnoliopsida; order Caryophyllales; family Caryophyllaceae; genus Spergularia; species Spergularia bocconei. Next base: position 1,355,593 of record OY734958.1, read on the forward strand.
AATTTTTTCGAAAGACAAGGTAAGTGTTTTTGGTTTTTACAAGTTGAGGTGTTAGCTTACTCAATTTTTCTGACTTTTTTCAATTGTGGTTTTTGTGTTTTAAATCTACCACAGGTGGATGTGATGCTTGCTCGTTAGGGCGCGATTCAACTTCGAGTTTAGATTAGATTATCGAATAAAGCTAGACACTATACTTGCTAGACAATTTACTGGACTTAATTTATTTCATATTTCAGTTTGAGTTTTTGAACTATTGTAATTTTAAGATTTCGAATGTAATTGGCTACTTTAAATAATGAGACTGTTGGATCTGATATTGAAATTCTCCTTGCATTCAAGTTTCGACTTGGATGCATAGTGACACCTTCAAATTTCCTGAGAAGTCTTTGAATTTTCTTTAAAATATTTTATAAAAATGACAGAAAATTTGGGGGTGTTACACCAGTAACTACAAGCCCACTTGACATTAGGGTTTTCGCTCTATATAAATAGAGTCCCACTCATTCATTCTGAAGGTGGAAAAAACTAGAAAGAAGAAAACCCCAGAGGAATTCTCTACAAACTCCCAGCACATCCGTGCCACCTGCGAATCAACACGCAGTCAACAAGCACATCCGTGCCGCCTGCGAATCCACACGCAGTCGACAAGCACATCCGTGCCGCTTGCGAATCAACACGCAGTCTACAAGCACATCCGTGCCGCCTGCGAATCAACACGCAGTCAACAAGCACATCCGTGCCGCTTGCGAATCAACACGCTGTAACAACCCTAAATTTTGACTGAATTATAAACGGAAATAAATTTAGAATTGTCACGCCGCAATTGACTACCAAGTCAATTGCTAGGCTAGATATTCGATTACAACACTAATTAGAAACGTAACAGAGGAAGTCTTAAACAATGTCGATCTATTGTTCTCAAAACTAATCTCAAATTACATAATCCAAATGAAAATAAATGTCTAATGATGGTTATAAAAATCCCCAGCATGCACTTGACTCTTCTAGCAAGCATCCACATCAACAAGACCTGTCATGGCTGTCAAACTATGCCATCAAAGAATGACATAGGCCCCAGAACATGGTAGGGAACAAACCAGAAATAAGAACGTCAGCATACAGGCTGAGTAAGAATCACAAAACAATTCAGGAAGCAAAAGATACGCGCCTTGAGGCGCGTAGCTAACAAATAATAAGCAAACGATACAATAACAATTCAAAGGGTTGCGACATTCGCTATATCGCCACAAGAGCCAAAAGTCTTGTCATAACATTACGTCAACGGCTGGGCTCCTACCCCACAGCCACCACAATCTCGAACCAACGCGAGCTAGAGTACTAGAAAACTGATCCTAACGTCTTGAAGTGTGCACACCCCTCACTAGAGGGCCAGGTAGGATGCGAATCCTCTAGGAGGTAAGTCGATTAGTAAGTCGGTAGCTACTCCGACCTAAACAACCTTGATCAGAGGTTAGAGGTGACCGATCCGGGGCGCGTCACCTTACTCTAGGTGGTATACATCATTAACAATATCATTAACATAAACATTAGTGTACACAATCATACGCGCGCAAACAATACATAATATACAATCGTTAACATAATATAAATCATACGATTCACCACAAATCAACAAAACAACAATAACACGACACACTCGGCCGAGAGAAACCGAGAGGGCCGAATGGCCGAACCGGCGAAATCAATGGAGGCCGAAGGGCCGGTTCTTTGAGCCGTTTGGCGGGAAAGCTGCATGGTTATTTCAAAAGGTATTGATACGAAATGGTAGGACAATGATAGGCGAAACATGAAGCAATGATCAATGGAAACAAGGTTAGTATTCAAGAAAGGTATTCTTTAGAGTTTAGATATTGTGGTTGGGATTGTAACCAACGTTCTTACCCTTTCAATAAAATCAAAAGCTCAATCACAAGCTTAGAACGGTATCTCCTTGAACACACAACCTAAAAACCATTAACAACACTCAATTACTAATCAACACTTCCAACAATACAAAAGATATCAATTGAACATCCAAACGATCTCCAAACTTCACCAAATTCGCACAACACTTACCCAATCATACCAACAACACAATTCCATCATCAAATCATCAAAACACTCATAATTATACTCAATTTAGGGTAGACTCAGATCTGGACAGAATATACTTTTCACCTTTAAATCACCATAAAACATCCCCAAATCACAACAACATGCTTAACAAATCATAATAGTCAATCCTTTCAATCACTACACAATTCTAACCATAAAATCATCATCAACTCATCATAAACTCAATCATAAAAACCCTAATTCAAACCTTAATAATTTCATGCATCAAATCATCAACAATTACTACTACAAACCCCAAACATAATTAATTATCATCAAATTCATGCTTAACTTCAATTAACATGAATATACTTAAAAGCCCTAATCTGAAATTAATAGAACTAGGTGAGAAACATACTATTCTCAAGGTTAGAATCAAGAGAAAGGGGGCAAGAGGGCGACGGTGGCGTGCGGTCAGCGACGGGTGGCGAGCGGCGGCGGTTCTCGGCTCGGGCGGTCGCGCGGGTCACTTCTCCTTCTTCTCTTCTCTTTCTCGGCTCCTCTTCTCTCTTCTCCTCTCTTTTCTTTCTCTTGGGCGACGGGTAGAATAAAGACAAGGGTTCGGGTTTTGTTTTGTATTTATAGTTTATGGTGAGGCTTTAAAAGACGGGTTTTGGTAAGACGGTTTACGGTAATTAGTAATTGGACTACCCAATTAGGAGGTTGGCCAAATAAGGAAAGTAGACTCCAATTACCCAAAATAGAATTAGAAACCCACAAAATGATTATCTTTCATAAAACTTCCATAATTAAAACTCCCAAAAATACGGGGTGTTACACACGCAGTCCACAAGCACATCCGTGCCGCCTGCGAATCAACACGCAGTCGACAAGCACATCCGTGCCGCCTGCGAATCAACACGCAGTCGACAAGCACATCCGTGCCGCCTGCAAGTCAACGAATGATCAACGAACATCAGTTCAAACAACCAAGTTCCAGGAGAGACTCAAGTCCCCAGCGACCCTCTCGAAGTCAAACATTCAAGAGAGACCAAGTCCTCTGCGACCCTCTCAAGAACAACAGTAACGCACGCGCACAACGCGCGCACCCCGTACTGCTAAGTAGAATTCGAAAAATTACATTAGAGATTGTACACTCAACATTTCTGATTATAATAAAAATTTACTTTGTTTCCTTATTTTGTCTCAGTACGAAATTCGCGCTAACATCCATCATGATATCCCAAACTTTGAGACTTTTTCCATAATACGCCTAAGTTTTCCGACATGTCCAAATTACTCCTAAACGTTGCAAAATGTCTATCTATATCCACTTTTTTATTTTTCCCGTAACACCACACTAACCCTCTAATTCTATTAACTATGAAAAAATAAAAAACCAAACCTCAACCCAATACTATCTCTCTCTCTTCCCCAGTTCAACAATAACCAACCACCACCATTCCATCGTGTTCCACAAAACTACTCCGGCAGCCGGTGTGTCTTCCGACCCCGACACGTCGTCATCTCTCCCTTGCAGCACCTCCTCGCCTCCGCCTTGACCCATTTTGTAACACCTCACATCATCACCTAAATCCAAACTAGTCACCTGTGGGAGCTTGAACATGGGTCCTTCCGGCGCATTTTGACCTTACTCATGCGCACCGTGGGAAACTTCCGTGGAGGCCACCCATCCTTATACTACTCCCCAGTAAGCACGTTTAACTGTAAAGTTTTATTGCATGAGTTTCCTAAAAGGAAAGTTGACTTTGTTCGTATGAGTACCATTGTCAATCCTTTTAAAACCCTCAGATCATATGAGCCCCAATTATATGGTTATACCTCTTTAAGCCTCCTTATAATCTGCGGTATTACATTCACCCTTATTAAGAAAGCAACGTCCTCTTTGCGCCTGGAAACCAACCTTAGTCTAACTCCAGGATCTTTCCCCGCTAAGTGTCTGACTTGGCTAATCCTAATCACAAGATCAACACACGGTTGCAGGGTTTCTCTGATACCATTTGTAACACCCCGCCTCATCACCTGAACCGAAAGTAGTGGTCAACCATACTAATACTACTCCCCATCAAGCACGCTTAATTGTAAATTTTATCACATGAGCATTATAAAAGAAAAGCTGACTTTGTTGGCATAAGAAGCAGTGTCAATCCTTCTAAGCACTCATATGAATCCCTTATCCCTCTTTAAACCTCCTTATAAATCTGGGGTATTACACATTTTCTCTCTTGGTGGTTGCGGCTGGGGTCGTGGGAGTAGTTGTTGACAACGAAGAAGTCAGATGTTGGGGAAAATTAGCACAAGAATTGACATCGGCATAGAATTTTGTTTTAACTAATTCCAAGAATTGATGCTCGATCCATTGACTTCCATTGTAGAATTTTTTTTACTAATACTCCAATTCATTCAACTTCTTTCTCATCATTTACGTCAAGTTTTCACCTTCTTTTCGATCTTCCACTCCAATTTTCACAAGTTCTTCAATATTTCCACCTTGTTTCTCTGGGTCTTCAATCGTTTCATCCTCCTCTTTTCCGTGAGAAATTGCACCCTGATTCTCTTGTTCTACGTTGACTTTTACTGGGTTTTCGAAGTGGTAGCTAGACTGTCGTTAAACCTTATCAAATTACCAAAAAAATACTAACTAAGAATTTAGGGTAAATGGGTATCGAACACAAGGAAGAGGGGAAGTCTACAATTCGATTACAATGTGGAAAAAGTACAAAAAAAATTTTAAAGCAATTAAAAGGGGGTTTTGGTTTGAAGTTTGACTAAAAGAGAAATAAACGATATACTCCCTCCATTTCATTAGGTTCGCTAATAATCTAATCTAACACCCTATTATAGCAAGTTTATCCTCTCTCTAATTGTACCAATTCAAAGATCATGCTGGTTTTAACCAATTAATCCTCTTTTATGTGGAACTTGAGCAACCGTAACCAAATTCCTCTCCTCTAATCCTAATTTGTCTAGTGACCACTCAAACAAATCACAATCAAAGGTATCAAGAGCATGGATTAATAAACGATTATGAACCAACCAAATTATTATCTAATTAGCCGCACCCGCGATGCTAATCAAATCTAATCTATTAGTTGCCTAATTAAATCCAAATCACAAATTAGTAATAACCGTACATTAATCATGTGAAAGTTGCTTTCTTTTGGGCTAATAATCAAACACCACCAATTATCAACCAAGCATATTAAATACTCAATTCAATCTAATCAAACAATTAGAGAAAACAAGGATAAATCATGCAATTGAAGAACAAGGAATTAATTACAATGAAATTAAAGGCAAATTAGAGAGAAGAAATCTTACTAATACATAGGATGAAAGACGTTGATTACACCAAGAGTCTAGAAGAGGATTAGCCTTTCATATATATTGATTATTACAATAACTTTTGAGATGGAATTCATAACAAAAAAAAATACTAATTTTCTCTAATTTCTCCATAAGTTTCTCTCTTTAGAATGAAAATAAGATGAAAATAATATGAAAAGCCATAAGTATTAGGGAGGGGTTCATGCCCCCTTATTTATAGTCTATAATAAAGCACTAAAAGACAAATTGTAGACACCCTACTTTTGCACCCATTTTAGCGCCCGATGATGAGATGGACAGTGGACACGCGTTGAAAGGTATCGTTTGCCAATTAGTTCGATTTATTAGTTATGACCCAAGTTACCATATTTAGCCCAAAATAACCCTTTTACTGATTGTCGTGGGTTGAGAGTTCAATTTGGACTAGTGTGCGTTTAGTATTAATTAGGCTTTGTTCTTTATTATATTGGACCAAAATCACACGTTAGTCATTGAATCAAGACTTCTAGAATTTTCCATAAGCTTTCCTAATGCCATCCCACCACCAGCATTCAAATACTCTTCGTCCTAAAACTCCCCCAGCAAACTCCCTCTGATTGGTGCGTTGACATCACCAAAAGAGCCCCAATGCCACTCGAATGCCATATACCTTCTTATATAAATAGCACTCCCCGTACCCCTTGTTTTAGGAGGCACGGAATGCACAAAAGGCACAACTCACATAACTCCTACGATTAGTGTGCAAGAAAATAGACGAGACCATGAACAAGCACATGAGTCTCGAATAATAAATTTTTATCTACAAAATTCTGACCTACATCTTCAATACGACGATTAGGAAAAGAACACTACACCATACCTATACCATCATACTCAAACACATGCATCCGTACACCCAACCTACGACGTCCCACGACCGTAGACTGTCCAATCCAATCAAGACAACCTGGCTACGTGGAATACGAGGGTCAAGACTATACCTTGGGCTCATTGGCAAACGAGACTGAGATCTGCGAAACGACTACACAAGAACGTCCACCTGAGGGCCCCATTATCTTACTCAAAAGGATTTTTCAAAGTATGTATTATTCTATTGTTATGTATGTCGCAAACTCGATATGCTATCCACGTAAGTAAATTGCTAATGATTCATACTTTGTTAATTTTTACTAGTGCTCACGTGCATCTGTAATCTATTTGCTTTGTCTTGATATTTGTCAACGAAACACGTAGCAAACATGGTAAAATTGCATGCTAGCTAATCAAGTAGTTTGGTATTCTAATATACTACGTGTGCGTACATTAGACATATAGAAAGCATGCTAGCTTAGGTACGTATTTTAATTGCAAATCCGTCGCACGTTTGTTTCGATGTGGCTACGTGATTAGTTTTGCGTATTTCAATCTCGTCGCATGATTTTTATTACTCGCTTGCATGCTACTTGTACGTGCTTCTGTCGTTAATTATTACTTTTATATTTAATTCGGATCAATTAGTAGAGACCATCAACACGATGGGCGAGTTGGGTGCCTAACACCTTCCTAACTCGTAACCTTGCAACGAACCTCAGTTTAGGTTTGTGGGGAACCTATAAAAAATCCCGCTGGCGACTCCGTGTAATTCACACCTCTTTTCGGGAGAGCGGATCGGCAACCCGCCGGTACGGCATCTCACAGTGGCGACTCCGCTGGGGACTAATTGCAAAGCTTGAAAATTGATCCGTTTTAAATATTTAATGCGTAATTAACATTGCATATTTCATATAGTTTGCATGCCGCGTTAGAACGCCGCGCCCTAGGACAAGGCCAATTGACCTCGAAAGAATGACTATTGACCATCGGACCAATTCGGTTTATGCGATGGAAATATGGTCTACTTTCACCCCGTGACGCTTGTACTTGTCAAAATACAAAATGGTTGAACTTATTAGCACGGTCTGACGTACCGAAACCTAATAGAGTTTGTCCTAGTCGTGGGCGTATGATTTACCCTTTTGACTACCTCATATAGCAAATAACATAAAACAAACTACGTGCGTTTTTTTTGTTATTTTGTGTGTGGATTGTGTGCCTATTATTTGTGCATGATCTATTAGATGCTACGTGTTTCCCATGCATGTTATGCCTTGGTAAGTCAAAAAGCTGATTTTAGTTTGGTACGTACGTGTCCATAGAAGAGTTTCAATGCCATGGGACATCTAGCATTAATTCTCTAATGTGTCGTAACACTAGGAGTCTAGGAAATCCTAATCGAAGTGTGATAGGTGGGTTGCTGCTCCACTTACTCTGTTTAGTTGCCTTAGAGCGTCGAGTATCTGGTCTCTTGTGTGCTCACACATAACCTCTTGCCGTGACAAATTTTACAAAATCTAGGGGAAGTTAGAGCCTTTAAATTAAGGTCCTTGTTCATTAACTACCCTAATTCGGATGTTTTAGGAGTCTAAATTGTCTGTTTCCTACGATCAGCGGAAAGCTAGGATTGTTCTTCACTAAAAACATGATCCTAGTGTTTGTAGGAGCCTTAATATTTCCATGTGTTCACACTTCTACGTACTCTTATTAGCTTCTTTCTAGAGTTTGTCTTGCGTCCAACCGTAAGAAAACTTCTAGTGTCCTAGGACTCCTTTAGGATGTGTACGCCTTTCTAGGTATCAGATATTCCGTCATCCCGTCATCTCCTAGGATCATTGTTGAGGAAACCCTAGCTTGGTAAGATACCACTTTGGACACCTCTCATGGATCAATTGAGCAAACAAATATGAAAAAAAATTCAAGAATATCAAACAAAGAAGATGACTTTTACACCGTATACGTGGACTTAAAATTAATAAGTGTCATGAATTACGTAAAAAAAAATTAGTCTCTCCGCAAGACGAGATTGAAAAACGCCTACTCTAATGTCAGTGGAGTAAGCCAACACCAACGAAGGCCCAAAATGGTTGTGTATGTGGACCAGAATTCATTAGCAAATGCCACCCAAATGCCAGTAAGCGGGTCGGAGAAGCTTATTCTAACTCAAGCCGAACGGATTACATATCTACATGGGCCAGGATGCAGTAGCCAATGTCATTAAGGTGCCAATCAGGGAAAAGTGACGCATGACCAGTTTACGTGGGCTAAAGACTACCCAACTTCAAGCATGCATGACGATCACATTGCAGACATTTGGTACGGTGAATATACCCCACGATATTTGGAATACCCCTAGAATGATAACAAGGGCACACCAAATATCGAACCTTCAAGATCGACTAAATACTTTCATACAATGAGTTGTACACTTGTACCCAAACTTGGCAATTATGAGTCTAGTGAGTCTAGCAATAACGATGTTCTTAGTCCTAGAGTCAAAGCACATGATTCCCTTTTTGATGTACTACTTGATTCTAATAATAGGATTGTGATTCCGTGTACCCTCTGTCTTGATTTGCCTATTTCGCACACTTCGATTGATAATTGCAATGAACAAAATTTACCAAGAAAAAACAAAGCAATGAAAAAACAAGAAGAAAGCAAGGACTTCACAAAAATTCACATTGGACTGTATAAAGGAACAAATTAAAGGATTCAAAATTGGTCTTCCTTATCTCACAAAACCGTTTAGAGGGACGTCTTTCGTCTATATGATCCGTATTCAATTCACAATACAAATTTAATGGAATCAATAACCAGTCAACAAGTAGCGTGTGATTTAAATTTTGTGACGAGGATCCTGTAACTCATTTTTTTCTCTACCTATTCCAAGTCTAACGTAGGATACCCACTCTCTACCACTCACTTGACCATTTTCAATCAATCAATAAGTTTTCATGCATTCCTTGAGAGACTTATTTGGCAAAATCCATTTAATATAATCATCACTTTTCCAGAGGCTCTCAAATTCACGATTTCGGTAACATGAAAGTAGAATGCCTGTTTTTTATATTTTTTTCAGGCAAATTAGTCATGGCGCCTGAAAGAGGCACACATTTGTGAACACCTAAAGAGACGCATTTGTGCAATTCTTCTACGTCATTAAACATCATTGTTGCCAACCTAGAAATCAATCATGGTTCACACATTCTTGTAGCTCGTCATTTTTATTAGCTATTTTGAATCAAGCCATGAGAATTTGAGAGACTTTTTTCGGCTACGCTATGGTTGCACCATTACAATCAAGCGAATGTCAAAATTTCTACTAGCCATATCATTAATCATTGGATCATTAAACCTTTTCAATAAGCCACGTCCGCATTTCTTAGAGTTAGACTTGGAGGTTTGAACCTTCACCATTTCCAATTCACCTACTACCTTTCACCTTGACCCACCGTTTACCCAATTTCAACCAAAACCCTACGATTGATCATACCCTTTCATATCCAATAACTTTCATTTTTCGATCACAAGCCATAGTACATCCAACTAATAACTTTTGCCGTGCACGTCCAGCCCATTTTTTAACTCACGAATGTTCATGAGTCAAATGGCACGACCCTTTCCAAATTCATATGCCTCTTTACCCACCTTGCCTACCCTTACAAAGGATAATCTTTGTCACAAGGATTGAGTCACAAGCTACTTTGTTGTACATTGTTCATATTTCCAGTTGTGAGTACGAATCTGAGCCATTAGGTACATTCTATCCAAAGCAAATAAAAGACCAAAATTTGCAGAATAGACCAAAGATGCCTCTAAATGATGTCAAAGGGTCCAATTTTCAAGAATATTCATTACAAGCTCGGGGGCTTCCATGTCAAAATCATCACCTATCTAATCTACGTACAAGGCAAATTTTGGACCTACTTGAGTCCTTTGAGCGCCAAGTATGCATGAGAAAATCATGGCCCATCAACTAGTAAAGGTGAACACTTTTGTCGAACATTCATTAAGCATGCATTCTACACACAGGTATAATCATCCAATTGAATGTTGTGTACGCATTATCACGCCTTTGCTAATTCCCACGAAGCATGAACAAATGCCAAACACTCTTTATCATCTTCACCCCTTGCATTAGAAGTCTTTACACGAATAGCGAGATCATGCACACGGACGCCGAACACTCTTTGGCTTTGCAAGTTTCACTCGCTTTTCGACGCTTGATTGACTTCTTTCGATCCAATTCACAATGAAGTCCTATATTGCATAAAAGAAAAATTATTAATTGTTCAAAATAACAAAGGTAAATGAGTTCATTGCAATTAAAATTGGAGGGTGAATTAGTCTTAATCATTAGGCTTTTCTTAATCTAAAGACATTGGGTTCAATTCACATGAAATTACATCTTCAGCTAGACTCTCAAATATCATGTTGTATCAACTGCACTCACCTAGTGGGTTAATCTCGTCATCGTCCGTCGTATGATTGCTGCATATCAACTAGTCAAAGGCCAAAAGGAAAATTTGCTACGTACAATGCGTGAACTATTGAAATTATGGCAGACAATCCTAATGCTACTATCACTCTACCATCACCTTTGTTCAAGAAACAGTAGTTGGTCAAAAAACAGAAACCAAAGGTTCTTACCATTGTTAGAGTGATAGCATGTGCATTTGTTAATGGTGGGTAATACGAACATTCGGCTAAACTTCTACGAATTCGAATTTACCTACAAAAGCAAGGGAATACCACCCATATTCAAGGCTTTCTTTGGTATCATCAAGTGAAGAAATGTAATTTGCAGCGACTTCGCTAGGCCTTTCACCTTCGACGTTAGCAACTTCGAGGCACCACTTCACTTGAAACTTTGTGTTACTTCTAGAGTATATGTGGTGGAACAAATTAAGCCATGTACGGGAACTAAGACCCGTCACCGCACAGTCGAATTCCGGTACACTGCAAATTCCAACTTCTCTTCGAAAGGCATAATCTTAGTGCACCACATTTTGTCTAGCCTACCTTGAGCGGTCATTTCCATCCTTGCTAGGGCACGTACGTACTAACTTGTTTGTCCTTGTGTGTTTTGCTTGCATGATTTGCTACGTGCGCTTTAAGTTTGCATTATGTTGGTCATCTTTGCATGTGGTTATCTATGCATTTACACTACCTTCTGTATGAGCTATAATTTGATACAATTGAGAAGTATTCAAAGCAAAAAAAATCATCGTCCGTTCAATATGTATGCAACCACCATGGAGAGCAATCCTCGAGATGGAATTTTGCATCCCAACGAGTAACATACTCTCGTCAAGTTCAAAAGAAATAGCAAACTACAACCCGAAATCCGATCCTTACGCTCGGGGGCTAGAAATGCTTTGACTTCATATGAATTTGCCACTATGAATTTGATAACGGAACTGCAACATCAAGCTCAGCAACCATCAAGTTATAAATTCAGCCGTCGCAAGACTCAAAATCCAGCAGTCGTTAGACTATAAAATCAACTTCAGCAGTCCACGGACTATAAATGGCAGCAACTTCTCTCGGATGACAACTGCGCCCATCCTGAACATACAACTTATCCAAATGCACGATGAATGTCTTGAATGACTACTTCGCCCATTCGAGATATCACTCTACAACACTTACATTTTGATCGCTTACTACGCTCGATCGAAATGGCTACGATTAAATATTTTGTGATACTATGTGTGGCTTAGAGTAATGTTCTTTGTCATAATTTTGTTGCAAATGATTTTTCAAACCTTTGACTTTCGTCTTCTCAAAGACTCAGTCAAAGCGGGGGCTCCTGTAGACACCCTACTTTTGCACCCATTTTAGCGCCCGATGATGAGATGGACAGTGGACACGCGTTGAAAGGTATCGTTTGCCAATTAGTTCGATTTATTAGTTATGACCCAAGTTACCATATTTAGCCCAAAATAACCCTTTTACTGATTGTCGTGGGTTGAGAGTTCAATTTGGACTAGTGTGGGTTTACTATTAATTAGGCTTTGTTCTTTATTATATTGGACCAAAATCACACGTTAGTCATTGAATCAAGACTTCTAGAATTTTCCATAAGCTTTCCTAATGCCATCCCACCACCAACATTCAAATACTCTTCGTCCTAAAACTCCCCCAGCAAACTCCCTCTGATTGGTGCGTTGACATCACCAAAAAAGCCCCAATGCCACTCGAATGCCATATACCTTCTTATATAAATAGCACTCCCCGTACCCCTTGTTTTAGGAGGCACGGAATGCACAAAAGGCACAACTCACATAACTCCTACGATTAGTGTGCAAGAAAATAGACGAGACCATGAACAAGCACATGAGTCTCGAATAATAAATTTTTATCTACAAAATTTTGACCTACATATTCAATACGACGATTAGGAAAAGAACACTACACCATACCTATACCATCATACTCAAACACATGCATCCGTACACCCAACCTACGACGTCCCACGACCGTAGACTGTCCAATCCAATCAAGACAACCTGGCTACGTGGAATACGAGGGTCAAGACTATACCTTGGGCTCATTGGCAAACGAGACTGAGATCTGCGAAACGACTACACAAGAACGTCCACCTGAGGGCCCCATTATCTTACTCAAAAGGATTTTTCAAAGTATGTATTATTCTATTGTTATGTATGTCGCAAACTCGATATGCTATCCACGTAAGTAAATTGCTAATGATTCATACTTTGTTAATTTTTACTAGTGCTCACGTGCATCTGTAATCTATTTGCTTTGTCTTGATATTTGTCAACGAAACACGTAGCAAACATGGTAAAATTGCATGCTAGCTAATCAAGTAGTTTGGTATTCTAATATACTACGTGTGCGTACATTAGACATATAGAAAGCATGCTAGCTTAGGTACGTATTTTAATTGCAAATCCGTCGCACGTTTGTTTCGATGTGGCTACGTGATTAGTTTTGCGTATTTCAATCTCGTCGCATGATTTTTATTACTCGCTTGCATGCTACTTGTAAGTGCTTCTGTCGTTAATTACTACTTTTATATTTAATTCGGATCAATTAGTAGAGACCATCAACACGATGGGCGAGTTGGGTGCCTAACACCTTCCTAACTCGTAACCTTGCAACGAACCCCAGTCTAGGTTTGTGGGGAACCTATAAAAAATCCCGCTGGCGACTCCGTGTAATTCACACCTCTTTTCGGGAGAGCGGATCGGCAACCCGCCGGTACGGCATCTCACACAAATAATGAAAGTACAAAATAAATCCGGATAGACCCGGAATAATCCCCGGAAATAGCCAACTCTCGACTAGAGACAGGGAGAATCGTAGAATTCTCGACTCGAGATAAGTGTGTTTTGAGTCGAGATTAGTGTTCCTAAATATCTGCTCCCTGACTATGTTTCTCGAGTCGTGGAAAGTACTCCTCGAGTCGAGGGCAGTGCATCCCGAGTGAAGAGACTGTGCGCAAGGCAATCTTTGAATGACCATAATTCTCAACTTCGAACTTCGTTTTGAGCTCGTAATATATCATCGCAAAGCTAAGGTCATGAACTTTTCTCTCCAATTGGAATTTCTACAAACTGTCTTTTGGTCAGAAGGTTATGATCATGTGAAGTTGGAGCTGATGGTGTGGGGTTCTTAAAGTGTGGTCAAACTATCTTCTCCTTCAATCTCGCTTTTACTCGCAGCTTGATCTTCTAATCCCATCCAAGTATCACCAAAAGGGTCTTGAGCCACAAAAATCCCATAAAACCATCGATTAAACTCCAAATATACTCCTAATAATGTGGTTTACGAGTCACGATAAAACCACGCCCAAATAACCCCTAAAGCGCCTAAATCATGCGTATTAACACACTACATTTACACCATATAACAAAGTTTTCACCCTCATCCATTTTTATAGATTTGATTTTAACTGGGTCCTCAACTTTTTATGTTTTTTTCTTCCCTCCCTTGTGTATGATTCTCACCTTCCAATTTAATTGCCACAACTTCTCTCTCCTCTTTTTCTGCCTTCATTCCGTCTTATTCTCCCTGTTCATCGTGGCAAGCGATGTCGAAGGGAAGAGACGATGACGTCAATGGCCGGCGAATATGGTGAGTGTGGGTGATATGGTGAGTGCGGGTGGACGGTAGTACTAGGTTGGTGGTTAGGCGCAGCTTGAAGAGTCAAAATAGATGTGATTGTGAGCTGGTAGTCCATGGAATGCGGAACATCAACAAGCCCCATGGATAGATTAGCTAACATTTATTTATCGGAAAGAAAGGCAAAGAACTCGATATGGATTTCCATGCGACTAATGCGAGTGTAGGGGCCGTCAACAGGGATGGTGTATAATTTATGCGATACAAATACTTTATATTATGTCTTTCTAATATTTTACTTGTGTAGGTTCTTTTGGAAGACTTTGATGGAGATAAGGTTGATTGTATTTATTTGTTCAATATTGATATATGATTTGATACATTTGAAGATGAATTTAAATGGCGTACGACGTTGGATGTGCAAACAATTTTTTTTATTTTTTTTTATATGAGGAAATAAAATTCATTTATAATAATAATTCGACATACGACATGTACGAGTACTGAAACTAGGAAAAGACAAGACTAACGTCAAATACAAGGCAAACAAGTTGAGTACAAGTCTATTCGAGTTTGGGTGATAATGGGGCGAGCTAGTTCAGTTCGGGTCATTAAGGGTTCGGGTCATTAAGGGTTCAGGTCAACTTCAGGTTAGTTGATTTCGGGTGATAATCGGGTTCGGGTCGGGTGTAATCGGGTTTGGGCCAAATACGGGTGATTTCAATTCTGGTGAATTCCGGGTTTAAGGTCGGGTTTCGGGCCACTTTTGCCAGGTCTAGTGATCGAGATCCCATTTAGCAAATATTTCACCTTCCAGAGAGAGCCATTTATACATTTTTCTACGACATCATTGATGAATGTATGTTTACTCATGTTTTAAAACTCACTCGAGATTCATTAAGATGTTAAGTGTTTATCCATATCTTATTTTAATTGATTCCACTTAAAAATACAATAAGTATTACATCCCTCATTGTCGAGATCATTAGAGTAACACCCGTGGGTACTATCACCATTGGCTACGTATGGATGCAATGTTAGATTAAATTATAGGAAACTACAGATCTTACTTAGTGGTGGCCGAGTGACAAGCTAAAGTCGTATGCCTAACAAATGTAAATTACCAAACAAACATATAAACGTAGTAAATGGGCAAGTAAGGTCGTATCCACAGAGAATGGTAACTATCAATGTATGTAAAGTCACCAAATTGGGGGTTTTGTGATTGTAAGTGATCAAATATTCAAAATGCAAAAGAGTAATTGGAGAAAAGAATCTCGGTGTTTCTCAATTACCTAATATTACGTTTCTCTCTCCTGCGCACTTCTTTCTCTTCGAACTCTCATCTTTTCTCATTCTTCTATTCAGTTGAGTTCTCTATCCTCTCAAAGCATTGGATTCGCGATTTTTTTGTGGAATTTTTTTTTTTTTTTTTTTTGTGGAATTTTTTTGATATTATTGACTGGTTTCGTGATTCTTTTTCTTGTTTATTTATTCTAGATGATTGAGCTTTTTGAGCTTTGAGGATTTTAGGGTGAATTTTGGCTTCTTTTTTTGTTTCATGAGATATGGTGGAGAGAGAGAGAGCGGCGAGAGGGAGGGAGGGGAGGGGGGAGGGGGGAGGAGAGAGAGAGAGAGAGAGAGAATCAGAAGTTGCAGCTAAGGAGTACTGAGTAGTGACGAGGAAATGGGTCATGACTTGCCTCGGCCCGTTTAAGCAGACGGGTGACCCGCCTCGACCAGCACCGTTTGAGAATGACTTGGGCCAGCCCCGCCCCGTTGGCCAAGTCCAATACATAGCATGCCCTTTTTTTATTTGAATTAACTTCAGTTCCAAGGGCCTTAGGCGACGGCCTGGCTCACCAGGTTCAAACACGCCACTGAGTTCAGTACTACGTTCTTAGATATATTTCTTACTTGGAAAATATTTGGAAAATAACTGTTTTTTATTTTGTTTTTACTATTATATTATGTAACTAAATAATTTGTTGTCGTCGTTGTTTCTCAAATTCCTCGTTTGCCTCCCGCATAACTCAGCCGAACCAACAACTCTTATTCTCTGATGGATACCGCCTCCATGATTCTCAAACGTTATTGGACTTTCAAAATGGTACTGTGTAATGCCTTTAAATGTTAGTTAATTGTTAAAGTTGTAAAAAATCATTGACAATCACCATAGAATTATCATCGGTGTCATTATTGTTAATTACGTCTTCAATATATGTCATTACTCATGATCAATTATTTTTACCCGTCATTATTTTTTAGTAAGCACTTAGCTCTTAGACGTCATCGTAATCTATTCTTGTTAGTGTGTGTTTTGTCACTCAGGTACTACTCTGAATCTATTTATGGCGTGGAGAAGGTATTTAGTTCTTGTTCATACGCTGGAATTTCTTTATTTTATTTTACTCTCTCCATTCATTTCCAAGCTTCTTGTTTTCCTTTTAGAGAAATTCACTACCAAGCTTCTGTTTCCAGTTTTAGAAACTTTTTCACCCAATGAGAGGCCTCCTGAGTGCTAGATGTCCCTTTCCCAATTGCTTTTAATAATTTTTTATCCATTCTTTAAATTTTGTGTAAAAAGCAACATGAAACTTGGATGAATGGAGGGAGTATCTTATTTCATTTCACATGCTCCGGATTTTTGGTGTTTATCATTTGGAACTTTTTCTGATGTCAAAAACAAAAAGCATTTGTAGCTTTTTTCTCTACTTGCATTTTTAGGCGACAGTATAATTCTCACACTAGATACTGTATGTTTTTTTTCTCTTAATAGATAAGAAGGGTTAGCAGATTTTAGGGATGCTGTTTCCTTCGATTCATACAAGGTAACTTATTTTGGTTTACTCAGTAAATTTTTTTTTTAATCATTCCGACGAACATGAACAAATAAAATTTGTGGAATATGATGACCAGGATGATGATGTTGATTATGTGAGGTTGTTGCCTATTGACGTCTGGCTTATCATCACCTCAAAGTTGAACGTTGAAGACGTGGGTCGCCTTTCCTGTGTCAACAGAACCCTCAATCGGGTAATCGAAGATAAAGATGTTTGGAGAAATCAGTTTATGACTAAAGCATGTATTAGTCTTAATGTTGCTGACAATGATTTTCGTTGGAAAGAATTGTACATGTGCAATTACAAGATACGATCTCGGCCTCACTATGGTTACTCTGATTCAACTTGGACTTCCTACATTTATTCTGACCATGACCTGTGGTTTCAAGATGCCACTAATACTCTTCGAATTGTAAGTGAAAATATTCACCTGTGTGTTTACCATTGTGAGATTTATTATCCGTTTCCGATGAACAATATGAGGTTGGGACCGTGGGTGTTTGATTTTCGTGTCAAAACGGGCAACATACCATTCTTTCATGGGAAACACTTAATGACAAGTGCAAATGACATACAACCGAGACAACGACAACGAATCGTATTCCCCCAAGAACGACAACTGTCTATCCAATTAGCTCCGTCACGCTGGGTTGAACAAGTTATCATCGAACATGGTCCGTCGGAAATGTACGATTCTTTTGCCAATTATTATGGGCGGGTGGAAGCTAATCGTCCGCGGCAAGAGTTGGTGTGGGACACTAATTAGTTTCTTACCATCAAATACCACCAAAACGAGATGTAATTGTTTTTCTCATCACGATGAGTCTAGTCATATGGTAGAGTTCAACCTCTTGCCTACTCGGGAGGTATGATTTCGCAGGAATTTTTTCTTTCCAAAAAGCACCCAAGGAAACAATAATTAGCTAGTTACTGTATATACGAAGTATTATATGTATTTAATTAACGGCATATTTATCGGTTGTTATGCCATGTTTTGTTTGGGTACAAATTGTCGTGCCATATGATTGAGCATTATTGGTGGATATTATGAAATACTAGTTTATTCGCCCGTGCAAAATTATATGGGTTGTTATATGAACTTGGTTATAACTCTATTTTTTTGGAAAGCTTTAGCAATTTTATTCATCCACAAACGGGGAATGGAGAACAAAACGTACAACCTTCCAAAGGGTGATAAGGCATCACCCTGAAGATAACCACCAAAAGCCTAACTATTAGGCAAAAAACTAGAAAAGCTATCAATAGCTCTTACACAAACACAAAATTTGATGAACCTGCTAATTTGCTCGACATTTCTCTCTACATTAGTGAAAAGTCTGGCACTTCTTTCTCTCCATAGTTCATAGAGAGTGCAAGAAAATGCACTTCTTAACAGGCGATGCTTGCCCTGTTTGCCTCTGATTTTCATCTTGAACCATCTGAGCTCCTGATTTAGACTTTTAGCTCTTCTTTTATAACCCAGCCAGTAGAGGATATTGCACCAGACTTTTCCTGCAAACTGACAATTGAAAAACAGATGAGAATGTTCTCTTCTGCCAGCTCACAGAGGGTGCATCTGTTTGCCATGGAGAGGCCCTTTCTCTTAAGGTTGTCAACTGTAGGTAAAGCATTGTGGATAGCCAGCACTGTGATGATACTGTTTTTAGGTATACAGCAGCTGTCCCAGACCAGATTGTACCAAGTGATTTTATCAGATTTCTCTCTGAAAAAATCATACATGTCTTTTCCTTTTCCTTGTGCCATGTTATGCCAGGACTGTACCTTACAGATAGCTGCATTATCAGCTCCAGTTTTTGCTCTGATTTCATCTTTAATCCGCAACAAGGTTCTCCAAACATTTGAGCAGTCAGCTCTTTCACAAGTATCCCAAATGCTTTTCCCATTCAAGTAGTATGCATGTATCCACTTGCACCAGACATTCTCCTGGATGTAAGAGAGTTTTATGATCCACTTTGCAAAAATTGTTTTGTTCCAACTGAGTACCTCTTTGATTCCCAGCCCTCCTTCTCTTTTTGGCTTACATACAGCCTTCCAGCTGATAAAAGTTATCCTTCCTTTCTGCTCATTAATGTTCCAGAAGAATTCCCTGCAGAGCCTCCTAATTTTCTTCAAAACCAGGACAGGAAGAAGAAGGACTGATCCCCAATAAGTTTGCAGGCCCAAGATGACTGAATTAATCAGTTGCAGTTTACCAGCATAGGAGATATAGCTATTAGCCCAATGGTTTAGCTTAGCTTTGATTTTGTCAATCAAGGGATAATACATTGTGGCTTTGAGTCTTGCAGAATGTAGAGGAATGCCAAGATACTTAAAGGGGAAAGTGCCAATGACATACTCTGTCAATTTTGTGATCTGCTCTATTTTCTTCTTTGAGACTCCACCCAGATAAATGTTCGTTTTCATGGTATTTGCAGCAAGCCCTGATTGCATCTCAAAAACCCTTAGAGTGTCAGCAACTGTCTTTATAGAAGTGATATCTCCCCTAGCAAAGACCAGGAGATCATCAGCAAACAAAAGATGGTTCAGCTTGATCTTATTGCATTTTGGGTGCTGGTGGAAGGTTCTAGAGTGAATGGTTCTTCTCAGCATTCTAGATAACCCTTCCATACAAATTACAAAGAGGTAGGGTGACAGAGGGTCACCTTGCCTCAAGCCCTTCCTTTGCTGAATAAAACCAACTTGAGCTCCATTAATGCTCAAAGAGAAGTGAGCAGAGTTAAGGCAAGCCTGGATCGACTTGACAAATTTATCCGGAAATCCAAAGTAGCTTAGCAAGTTTTCCAAGTAGCTCCAAGAGACAGAATCGAAAGCCTTTTTTATGTCGACTTTGATGGTTGCTCTAGGGGAAATATTATGTCTGTCATATTTTCTCACTAGTTCCTGGGAGAGGAGGATGTTATCAAAGATATTTCTCTTAGGCACAAAAGCAGATTGTTCTTCTCCAATCAGCTTGTCGAGTATAGGCTGAATTCGAGTGACAATCATTTTGCTCACTACTTTGTATAGGACATTACAGCAAGAAATTGGCATGTAATCTGCCACAGAATAGGGGGTGCTCTTTTTAGGAATCAGAGTGATTAGATTAGTGTTCACTTGTTTGAGCATCTTTCCTGTCTGGAAAAAGTCCAAAATTGCCATGCCAATTTCATTCCCAATAGTAGACCAAGTCTTTTTGAAGAAAGCAGAGGTGAAACCATCAGGGCCTGGGCTCTTCAATTCATCAATAGAGAAAACAGCCTTTCTGACATCATCTATGGTAAAAGGGGCAGTTAGAGCAGCTTGATCATCAGGTCCAAGAGTGTTTCCTTCTACCAAATCTGCATTAAACTTCTCAACTTCTTGAACCTCTCCTAACAGGCCTTTATAGTAATCAAGAAAAGCTTCATTGATTCCTTCAGGAGTGGATTTCAGGTTTCCTTTGGAATCATGTATTCTACCAATGTAGGCATGAGCTTTCTTTTCATTGATTTTTGCATAAAAGTATTTAGTACCTGCATCATTCATCTTTATGTCCCTGATCTTAGCACGTTGGTAGAGAAAACTTAACTCAGCTTTTTCCAATTTCTCCAGCTTCACTCTAATTTCTTTCATTCTACCAAGTTGCTGAGGATTGTTCTGAAGAATCCCCTGAATTTTAAATAACTCTATTTTATTACTCATAATTAACACAAAATATAAGGACTGTAAAAAATTTAAACGACCAGATGTGACCCGTTGTTCAAGGTTAATAGCCCATTTTTATCCTGATCAAATTCTGGCCATAGATAACTCGAACCCGTTTTGACCAGTATTCTTTTGAGCTAAACTTGAGATTGCCTGTTGTCCCAATTTTTCTATAATTAAGACGAAAAGAAACTTGTTTGATTTGGTATCATCTTATAGAAGTTATGTTTGATTCAATGAAAAAAAATTAATAAGTATAGCGAATTTATTTCATTACTTTATGTTTATGTACGAATTACAATTTATCACCCGTGACCCGCTATTTTCGGGTCTCGTTAATAGCGGGTCACGGGTCATAAATTGTAATTACAATTCATATTAACCCCGACTTTTTAACACGCATTTTTTTTAACTCTGACCCACCCGTTGACCCGTATTTTGAGTTAAAACAAAACAAACCCAAGATGTGTTACTTCCTAATTGCGCCTATTTATATTACTTCCTAAAGTATCTCCAAAAATAAAATGTTTTGATATGATTCGAATTATCTCGTCCAAAATTGTTTGTGAAATTATCTCCTAAAATCTCAAATCATTTATTTATAACTATGTTAATGAAAGCATCAAAAAAATCAATTGTCATAGTGGTTGAAGTGTTAAAATTGTAACTCTACGGTTACAGGTTCGAACCTTCACAAGCTCATTTTTCTGTAATGATATCATTAAATGAGTGCTGATGTCATCGATGACATCATTGCTGATGTGGATAGCCTAACTAATTGCTAATAAGGTGACTAATGGTTAAATTAATATTAAAATGGGGGTATAACCTCTACCGAAACACACTCTTGTTAACCTATTGTTTTTCATTAATCCTTGTCAAAATTCTTGCTTGCGGATTTATTGAGTTTATTTACGTTGGACACTCTTCATTACACGAACAAAGAAGCTAACATGGACCATGAATTTTGAGCATGCGAATCTTCGGTTCGGAGATTTTAAAGTTGGCTATATTTGTTCATTCTTTGTTCCTTAAGTTTATTATTTGTTTCCTTAATCAATTACACAAACATGCTTAGCGGTCTCGTATTTCAGTTTGAAAATTTTTGAAGTTCGCCTATATTCCTTTAGTCCATAATGTTTTGGTCAAAAATGTCACAATGGCTTACTTTTGACTTTGGGGTTATCTAGTCAAATTTCTACTATATAGACCTTTAACTCCGGTTGTTCAGGGTACAAGGTCCGGATCATGGGATGTTGATTATATGGGGAGTAGATTACGGATCAAGGGAAGTTGATTGCAGTTATGGGGAAGTTAATTGGAGTTATGGGGAAGTTGATTGGAGTTATGGGGAAATTGTATCGCACTTCCGAGGGGGAAGATCCAGGGAAGGAGTAGAGAAGAAAGGAAGTACTAGAAATACGAGGGAATATCAAGAAATAAGACAACATAGTTTTGTATGTATAAAACCCTTGTAAATAAGGGAAAAACCACCGGGGGAACACTGTGTCCCACATAGTATTCCACTAGTTCCTTCGTAAGTAACGTACAATTACTATGTAGGTTTCTAGACTAGTAATGCAAGAGTAATTGTGTAGGAGCACGAATATAAGTATAGTAATCTGATTGTGGGTGTGGAATAATATCTTCCTTTGCCTTTGAGTGTCCTTTTATAGCCCCTCCCTTAATAATAATTAATTACGCTCATTATTGTCTTCATTAATTGTCATAAATGTAGCATTTATCCTCCTCTTAATGTCATATTAAATTGACTTTCTTAATTATGGAATATCTTCCGAATTGCTGCCATTATCTCCATAATTGATGGAGAATTAATTACATTAGCCGTTATTGACTCATTCAAACATTCCAAGGACCTCCGGTGCATTCTAAGAACTTCCGGTGCGGAAATGGAGTAGTTCCCCCGTAACTCTGCAGGGAGGTTCCTCTGCAGGGAAGTTCCAGCTTTCTGCGGGGAAGTTTCAGCTTTCTGCGGGGAAGTTCCAGATTTCAGAAGAGAAGTTCCAGCTTCGCTCTATATCCGAAGTAGGCACTAATAGTTGGAAATTCACTCCCCAACAATTGCCCCTAATTTCTTTAAAATGATGAACAACTATTTTGAAGAAATTAATTCAACGTATCATGTAAGACAAATATTTACGTTAATGTTTATGCATAAGATTATGAATCTGTCCTCCACGTAAAGACACGAAAATGGGTTAAGGTCGATTGTTGAATAGCAATGTTTAGGCACTTGTGGGCATGTTTGCCTTGATGGCCGTTAAATTTTTGTATTAAGGAACCGATATGTATTGGTTCGCATTAAACTTCGGAAAGTGTTTAAGTATGGGATCCCAAATAAATGCGTGTAGCATGTAGGCAAATTGTGTTTTGTTGGGATGGCTTCCTTTTGTTTCGTATTGCCGATCCAATGTAAAGAGTGCGTGTCCACACTCTAACCACAGTATGTTTTGGTGTTAATAAATCTTGGATCTCCTTGTACGGAGAGTAGTTCCAAAGATGTTCGTTGGAGAAAATAAAAAAGTTTACATTGTAAATTGGAATAGAAACACTTGAATTTATTCATAATACTCAACGGAAATACATGTGCCCCCGGAACCGATTGCACACGAATTCTTGATCTTGTTCTGGACAGACTCTTGTTCTGCCCCCAGCAGATTTTGAAACCTCCGGGCAGACTTAGGATATTCCTCTGGACAAACTTTGGAACTTCCGGACAAAATTTGGATCTTCCTCCGGACAAACGTCGGAACCTCAAGACAAACTTCGGATCTTCCTCCGGACATATTTCGGAACCTCCGGACAAACTTCGAATCTTCCTCCGGACCTAGTACTCCGAGCCATGTGTATCGTAGTTTGATGTCTCCCTCCAAAACTTTTCATCATCCTCTAGCCTTATGTACGCAACTGTCTTAGCTTGCAATTTTTCAAAGATGTTGCATGGGAACCTTGTTAACTCATCATATAATTTAGGATTTCTTACCAAGCCTTGACGAAATGCGTCTATTGCCGTATGAACATCGCATTGCAAAATCGAGATCTTCTCCGCATTGAACCTCCTCAAATAATCCCTTAGAGATTCATCATATTGTTGGACAATACGGTACAAATCTCCCATGTGTTTCTCCAACTTTCTACTTGTTGCAAATTGGTGGTGGAACATGTTGATCAAGTTTGCGAACGATGTGATTGTACCATTGGGTAAATTGATAAACAATCTTAGCGCGGATCCGCTCAAGGTAGATCCAAATCCTTTACACATGCACGCCTCTCTAATGTTACTTGGAATAGGAATGGTAAACATTTTTGGTTTGTACCTAGCAATATGTTCATGTGGATCTGTGGTTCTATCATAAGTTTTAATGTTAGGAACTTTGAACTTATTTGGTATTCCTACAAGAGCAATGTTGTCTATAAATGGGGAATCTGCGTGGCTATTTGGAGCAACCTCTTCAATTGGTTTTGGAAATCCTGGGATCCTATCTAGGCGTTCATGCATTTTTTGCATTTCCTACATAATGTACATAAAGACATTATTAGTTGATGTAAGTACCATGCTAGGCGCTACATTACCTTGTTGGGGGTGTGAGTTATTGTAGAGGGTGGTTTGAGTAGTAATGGGGGTCATATGAGTTGGATCCCGGGTAGGTTGTTCCGGTATATTCCGCAAGAGTTGCTGCATGGGCTAATTCTCCTGCGGGACATGTTGCAGGGGAACATGTGGCAAGGGCTGGTTCCTCTGCAGAAGTTGTGCTCCTCATCCGGCAGAAGTTCTGGTAGCTTCTAATTGCATCTTCAACCTATCTCTTGTCTCCGCGAGCCTTTTGTTCTCGGACTCTAGATCCGCTTGTTGTTGGTGTAGTATTGCAACCTTCTCCTGCAGCATTTGCGATCTCCTCTTGTGGGCTCAAGTTGGAACTTGACATCTTGGATGTGAACTTTGCAAGAGGGAGTGATAGTAGATTTAGATGACTCGATGCCCCAAGGTGGACGCCAAATTGTTTTGGTCAAAAATATCACAATGGCTTACTTTTGACTTAGGGGTTATCTAGTCAAATTTCTACTATATAGACCTTTAACTCCGGATGTTCAGGGTACAAGTTTCGGATCATAGAATGTTGATTATAGGGGGAGTAGATTACGGCTCAAGGGAAGTTGATTGCAGTTATGGGGAAGTTAATTGGAGTTATGGGGAAGTTGATTGGAGTTATGGGGAAATTGTATCGCAGTTCTGAAGGGGAAGATCCAGGGAAGGAGTAGAGAAGAAGGGAAGTACTAGAAATACGAGGGAAGATCAAGAAATAAGACAAGGGAGTTTTGTAGGTGGAAAACCCTTGTAAATAAGGAAAAAACCACCGGGGGAAGGCTGTGTCCCACATAGTATTCCACTAGTTCCTTCGTAAGTAACGTACAATTACTATGTATGTTTCTAGACTAGTAATACAAGAGTAATTGTGTAGGAGCACGAATATAAGTATAGTAATCTGATTGTGGGTGTGGAATAATATCTTCCTTTGCCTTTGAGTGTCCTTTTATAACCCCTCCCTTAGTAATAATTAATTCCGCTCATTATTGTCTTCCTTGATCTTCTCCTCTTGTTCCTCTAGTAATTCCAGCATTCAATTTTCAGCATTTATTATTATAAATGCAGCATTAATTGTCATAAATGTAGCATTTATCCTCCTTTTAATGTCATATTAAATTGACTTTCTTAATTATGGAATATCTTCCTAATTGCTGTCATTATCTCCATAATTGATGGAGAATTAATTACATTAGCCGTTATTGACTCATTCAAACGTTCCAAGGACCTCCGGTGCATTCTAAGAACTTCCGGTGCGGAAATGGAAGTAGTTCCCCCGTAACTCTGCAGGGAGGTTCCTCTGCAGGGAAGTTCCAGCTTTCTGCAGGGAAGTTCCAGATTTCAGGAGGGAAGTTCCAGCTTCGCTCTAGATACGAAGTAGGCACTTATAGTTGGAAATTCACTCCCCAACACATAAGATTAATCTTTGTTTCTTTTATAATTCAGTACATAGACATAATTGCATAATTGCAGTCTCATACTAGATTGTCTCTAAACTAAGGAGAAGATCAGACGAACATGGAGAGAAAAAATAATAAACAAGGGCACAACCGCACAGGTAGTGATGGTGTGGCGAAAGCAGAGAGAAAAAGAAAAAGAAGCAGAAGAGAGGTTGGAGGTTGTAGGATGGGAGAAACTTCCGAGTGAGTTGTGGTCGGAGGTTGGGAAGCGGATGGCATCAGGGCTACAACTCAACACGTTCCGGACAGTGTGTAGGACTTGGAGATCCAGTCTCTCTCCTCCCACCCGCTTCCCTCTAGACATCCCTCCTCACACAGGCGCTACCAATGACGATGATAAATCTTTCTTCATCACCCAACGCACCATCTATGCGCTTCACCAACACTTGGTGCAGCTTCAGCATGACATTAACGGTCGCAATATTTTCAAGCTTTGCAAGTTTATTTTTCATTTTAAAGATGTCTATGATGATGATTATGGAGTCAGATTCGTCCATGTCGATAACAATCATAGTTACCGCCATCTCTCCACATCCTACCATCTACATAAAGTTGTCTCTGTTTCAGACGCAAGCGATGATAGTATTACAGAGGCGGGAATAGAGTGCAGGTCACTGAACGACCATAATGTCCAGAAAATCCTCCTCCTTTCAAGAGACGTGAACATAAATCCTAGCTACCCCACTGATTCTGACCTAGCAGTGGTGGCACTTCTCCGCAATGGGCAACTTGCTCGGTTGAGACTCGGTACCCTGCCTCTGCAATGGGAAATCATTGCTAACAACAACCACTACCTGATCGACGACATTGTTATCTACAATGGTAGATTATGCTTGGTTGATTCAAATGGAAACGCGTTTGTGATCCTTGATATATTTTCTTCCTTGGCTACGTTGGTCATGACTCAAATTACCTGTGTCACGGATAACATGGTTGTGCACAGCAAGTATGCAATTGAAATGAGGAACCTTTTGGTGGTGGCGTCAAACGAGGAATTGTTTTTTATGGTCCCTAGGTACCCAGAACGAGGGGCAGTGAACCATAGGTGGTGTATTCGCTTCAGAGTGAAGGCGTACAAGTATGTTGTTGGGGCAAACGCTTGGGCTGAGGTTAACTCCTTGGGCGGTCAAGCTTTGTTCGTGGGATCTGATGAATCCTTTTCGACCGGCCCTGAAAACAACGGCGGTGATGCGACTTATCAAATCTTGATTGGCAACCGTATCATTCACGATTGTTCGGCCTTTGCCAAGGACAAATCCTGGTCAGCCTATCACAATGCAGATCAGGCAGCAGACGAGGATGATGGTCCAGACTGCTGTTACTCGAATCTGCTGTACAGGTTGGGATCTCCTTCTTGGACCAATCTAAAGGCGTCCTCATTCCCATCCTTGCCCACGTCTCCTGCACCAGAGCTGCTCACTACTCGTTATCAATCCTCTCGTTGTCGTTGGAAGGAGAACATTCTGATTTCATTCATACTCCTACTTTTGACCATCTTTCATGTGCTGATCTTATACCCTTAAGACTCCTATGGCGCATGCCGAACAACAATTTTGAATTCTCTATGTTAATCAACTTTCCTATGGTTTTCTCTTACTTTAAATACTTATAAATTCAAGTCCAGAGATACTCAAATATTGGGGGAGAAGTGGGCAACACTCAGCACTAAGAATGTATGAAGAAGCACTCGTTATAGAGAGGCAGCTTTGAGTTGCTCCCTCCCGTGCCTGGCGGCATCGATAACATACACGAAAGTTTATTCTACCAAATCTATGGTTTGATATGACATTTAGCTCAAATACTTTCATACCTAAAACAAAAAGAGCCAATACACAGTATCACCGTGCGTGCGTTCCAATCAGCTGGTTAATTTCCATGACCCCAAAGCCAGCAATCTCATCGTTGTAGACAAGGTGCTAATCAAACAGAACTGCCACATCACTCCCTAATCATACAAGAAAAAACAAAATCAGTACCAGGAAACAGTAGGGTGCAAAAGCACTGTTATTCTAGGGTTCTTCCTTTCTTTTAAAGTTTCACAATCCTCGGCCTCATGCAACAGTGTGTTGGGGAAGTGAGACGGGGACCCCTTGCCAACGGTAAGCACAAAATCACTGGATACGGAAGTACCATAGACATGTATGCGTAAG
The DNA here is from genome assembly GCA_963457585.1 of Spergularia bocconei. Classification (NCBI taxonomy): domain Eukaryota; kingdom Viridiplantae; phylum Streptophyta; class Magnoliopsida; order Caryophyllales; family Caryophyllaceae; genus Spergularia; species Spergularia bocconei. Next base: position 1,383,683 of record OY734958.1, read on the forward strand.
TTCTGTGCCACTATCAACAGGACACTTAATCTTAATACAGGCATCAAGCAACCTTTTCAGGTAAATCCCTACCAACAGGGGAAAGGGAAGGGATGTCCACACACATAAGTCGCAAATCTCATCTCTAGTGCTATCGCCTATCAACATAGCTTATTAAATGAGTACTAAAGCTTATTCTATTGTTGTTTGGAGTTTTCTGTCCACCCTAACCATACAGAACAATTTCCGATAACAGATACTCCCTCCGTTTCAGTCCATTCTTCTCATCTGTTTTAGTATGTAAGGGAGATTTTTTACAAATGGAAAAAAAAAATATTTGACTCGATTGGAGGGAGAAAAGAACGCTTACAGGATTCTTACTCCACTAGGATAAATCAACAAAAAAGAACAATGGTAACTTCCTAAGTATAGCTATCAGGAGGTCAATCCAGTTAATAGAAAAGAAAGAATCTTAAAAAAAAAAATGTATATGCACCTTTTTTTTCTTCTGATTATTAGTAGCCAAATTAGTGGCTGTGGACAGAATAGAAGTTCCTAACCACCAATATGATTACAGAATTACAAGACCAAACAGCCGTAGGATAACACCAGTATATTCAGAAGCATAATTAACATGGATCAACAGGAGACAGCCATATAGCACGGAGACACACGTTTGACACTCTAGCCCAACTTCAGCACATGACCCCTTTTGAGACACTAGGATGAAATCAAACCAGACTATTAACAAATAATAACAAGAATGATCCAACAACTCAGGTAATTCCACAAAGGACTGAGTGAAAGCGAGCATTAAAAGTTGATTCTTAGTTGATGTTGAAAAGAATCTCTCAACCAATTCCCAGCAAACTCGTCCACTTTAATTTGAGCAAAGACCCCAGTGGTACCACAGTCTGATATCAATTGCTAGCAAGATTCCTATAGTATAGCAAAGTCAAGAACTTGTACATAATATGCTACATTGAAAGCTCCAAAGGGTTTAAGTCACAGGTACCCAACAATCCATAATTTAATCAGTCCTACAGCAAGACCAGTATAATTCCAGCTCAAACAGGGCAGGCCACTTAGAAACATCCGCACACAAAATAGCCGACCATGAGTCATGACTTTACCCACCTCTCTTATATAGGAAGTCTATAACCAAGAAAACAGAAGATTACAGAAGATGAAAAATTCTTGCAAAATCCCCTAAATCTACAGACTACATATCATGATTATCGACAGTAAGAGGCCAAGAAACAAACATCACGCCACATAATAACTCTGTCCAATATTAGTCTTAGCGCATAGTCTCATAAAGTCATATAAATAGAGTGCTTCTTTCATTGAGCCTTAACCACATTTAAGTTTATATTAAACTCTACCCTTTTCAATACACAATATCTTATGGCTCAACATATTTCCTAATGAAAGCATTCTCAAAGTCAAAGACATGGTGACTTCAATGGTCAAATGTTACAACAGTTCCTCCTGTTTATTGTGCGCTTCAGTGAATACACCTAAATAACTCAATCCCAAAGCACATAACAGGTTTTTTTTTTTTTTTGGAGACATCAGGAGCACATAACAAAATAGGTACCTCTATTTCTGTATTGGCCAGATTGTCTCATTAGATGTACACAAGTTCTTCACAACAGTAAGAAACTAACTGGGACTAACTCAACATTAGCATTACCAAAGTGCACCAAACTACAGGTTGCATGTCGGCCGGGTTTTGATAGGGTGGTTTGGGAATGTGATGCGTGGAAGCGGTTTCAAAATTACAAGCATTAAGGTGTTCGCCTGGTTTAATTTTAGAAGATACCAGTAAGCTGTTACGCACTTTTTCTGTTTCTCGTGTATGCGGGTATACAAATACAATTGTGCATAGTGTTGGAAGTTTGGTTGGTACCATTATTGAGGAGATTATAAGTTTGGTTGGACCTTGACTTAATATTATCCCCTCCCCCCCCCCCCCAAGGTTTTCACCCTAAAAAAAGGTGTCTAATGGGGCTCATGTAGTCATGTCTACTAAGGGAGGGGGGGGGGGTATAACCAGATAGTAGTGACGAAACTGTATAGAAGTGAATAGTACAGTCGTCCAGGATACGCAATTCTATGGCTCTATGCCTCTGTCGCTGTGACTATTAGCCAATTAAGTGTCTGAAGATAGAAAACAAGCTCTTGACCACCATTAAGAACCACGCAATATTGGCCTTAACAGTTAAGGAAAACCAACAAAAGTCAACCCTTACTATTGATGCAGAAGTGAAATACAAGTCCTTGATTTCGACAAGCATATCCCCAGGACACAAAAACTTAGAATATTTCACCACCTAAAAGGAATTCAATTTACCATTCCGCTATTCGTATTTCTCTCTACAAACAGATACCAGCCTACATCAATGCTACAGGAGGTTTATATGCATTTGAAGATTCAGGATTTCAACGAAAATAGTAAAAACAAGAAATATGCAAGAAACGAGATAATGACCCAATACCCAGTGTGGGTTTGTCAATTTTATTATTCAAGTAAAGACTCCAGGGCTTGTTTCTAACCATTCAGAGGGCCCATACCTAACTATCATTCCTTATTTGATCCAATATAAGCTGTGAAAAATCTGCCAACTTAAGTGAGAGCTCTGTTCAAGCATTTTGAAAGTTACGTGACTTCAACTTTTTTGAAAGCACATTTGTAGAAGATTTAACCTCAATGAAAACACTTGAAAATGAAATGTTCAATCCTACACAAGGATCCAAGACAACCACTAATCCGTAATGTCATTTCTTTCCAACAATTGCAAAAAGCTAAACAATCAAGAGGACAACTGGAAATCGATTCCAGGTAGAACCAAAACTATTTTCTCAGTTACTGCCCCACAAAGAACAAAAGTTCTACGAAACAGTGAAGCAAATAAGATTATCAAGGTCATGTTTTCATATCAGTTATCCATAAGCAACTTAACCAAGGCTCTCCCTTTATTCTATCCTTAATTCTTACTACCCATTGGCTTCACTCATTCCAGTTCCCCATTCGTCCTGTTTGGCATGACATGAGCCACTCAAAGTACTGTTCCTTTGCTGGAGTACATAAAGGGGCACCAACAGGTGATACCGATTACAGGAGAAGGCAGAACTGACAAACAAAAGGACAGTCGCCCATGGAACTGGATAGATGCAAGAGTATTCCTTGGACTATCACACATAACTTCATTCACAGAAGAAGACCATGTGAAATGTAGCTTTTGAGGTCAGGCTTTGAAATCCTCAAGTTCAAAAAAAAAAAAATAAAAAAAAAAAAAAAAAAAAAAAAACTAGCTCTATTGGCACACGAATTAATAACTTATACCTTCAATTTTAAACGCAGTGAAACCCACAGCCATAGTGTACTCTGCCAGATTAACTATAAATAATAGCTCAACACAGTGCCAGAGATGTACAAGGCCAATCGTTTAGCTGTAAAGCAAATTTACAGAAAGGTCCCCTATTCAAACGTAATTGCAGGCTAATGTAACCGTCGAAAGGAAACTAGATTCCCAGCCACCAATAAAAGCACACAGAACCAGTAAAACTGGCGCTAACTCTAGCAGACTAAGTTACAGTGGTGGCAAGGCTGACGAGACCACATGCGACATGTAGAAATTTCCGCAAGCATGTCTCTAGTCTACCTAAGTGTTGTGTAGATAAAGAGTGAATATCTCTGTAACCAAAAGGAGAGGAAAAACAGATCCCTTTTGCCCACTCACCCCCACCTTCCGCTTCATATGAACAACTGAACAACCTATAGGACTCACTTTTTTTGTTTTTTTTGGTATCGTTAGGTAGGCATATTTGGCATTCAGTTTCTGTGAGTGGACTTCTCATTCAAAAAATTACAACACACAGATCTGTTGTCTTGTGGAGACAAACAAAACCAGTAATTGGGTATGTTGTGAAACTAGTGCTTTTCACTAAATTATAGGGTTAATAAATTGGTACATTGATAGTTCCTAATATGTTTCCTTTTGGTATGATCCTCATTGATAGGGACACTCTTTCTTACCTACGATTCGTTGATGCTTCTTGGCCCGACAAAAGCTTTTCCCCACCAAGTGCTGTCTAAGTTAGAGCTGGCCTATGCTCTAATCACTCTATAATTTTACGTACACACAGACCTCAACAAAAAGAACTATTATTATATAAACAATGTACGATTACCATGTTATATCTTTATATTTACAACAGCCCAGCCTATGCTATACAAAGATACATTAGTCAAGGGAGTACAAAGTAAGCCACGAGAACTCAGCTATTATCAAAATGATTTCCCAAGGACTGCCTAAGACGAAGCATTAAAACAACAAACTGAAATCTACGGGATGACGAGTAGCAAATCAAGAAACAACTTGTGCATTGAGATCGAAGTATATAGTACCATTCACCCTAAGCACCCTTATCATATCCATATCATCCAACTCTCCAGGAACTTGCAAAACAACATGCTACACTCACAACTTAGCAACACAGGGCACAAATGTAGAGTCGCTACAAGTCTACAACTACGCACAAACTTCACCAAGCTAAATTCTATGGGCAAGCAGTACGAAAACAACAAACAATGTGTGCACAGAACATGAACAACAACATCCATTCCACCATAGTATTAGTAATCTCAAACATTACCGCACAAACAAACAGGCAGGAAATGGAAACCGTACCAAGGAATGATGGATCCGAAGAGGAAATGCTGAACAACAGGGACCTTCTCAAGTACCTCAGCGCGATACATCTTAAGCAAGCCGCCATTAACCTTAGTCCAATTAGGCACACCACTAATATCATCCAACAAGGGGGAGTGCTCAGCAAAGGGACCCTTCTTAACCTTCCTAATGAACTGAATACACGAAAGATACATATACTCCTTTGAGAAATTCTCGAGAATATCCTCGTTGTGTATCGATTTCGGCTTCATGTACTTGTGATCAATGAGCTGAGCTGACCCAAACACAAATGGCAGAAAATGGTAATCATCCAACCCCCAAACTCCGTGAGAACCCGCGGGTTCGAGAGTGTACACAAGCTGTAACTTCCTCATCAAGTCTAAATACACAACAAAAACCCTAGAAACAACAGCCGGATAATCCTCCTCTTTAATCAACCCTAACTTAGCAAAGCAATACAACCACGCCGCGAAATTCGTCTCGTGCCCGGTGCCGTAATCAATCCTACTGTAATTTCCAAAACTATCTGTAAAGTAAGGAACAAGCTCAACAATCGAACCTTTGATTTCATCGGCGGCAGCCACGGTGGCGGAGGAGAGGATGATCCGCATGGATTCCTCCGCGGAAGACGACATCCGCTCGTGCCAAACCCGATAGGCAGGGTTTCCGTACCGGCTGGACTGCGTGGCGGGAGGGATGTCGTCGACGGCGGCGGAGAGCGATCGTAAGGTGGCTAAGACGGCGGCGATTGTGTCGGACTCGTGGCAAGGGTCGGAGATCTTGCGGCCGCGAGTGGAGTAAGAGAGGGCGGCGATGAAGCCGAGGAAAGGCTTGCCGGAGGAAGGGGAGTCGACGAAGCGCTTGGCGTCGGCGGCGGAGGAGATGCGTTTGGAAGGGAGGAGGAAGTGGTAAGGAGGAGAGAGAGTGGTGAGGGAGGAGGGTTGAGGGACGGGGGTGAGAATGATTGATTGCTGTGTACGGGCGGCGGTGTCGGGTGGGAGGTTGATGGCAGGGTGGCGGATTGGGATGTAGGTTGGAATTGAGGAGTTGTCGGAAGGTGGAGGTGGGGTCAGGGCGGTGGGTCCACCGCATTTGCAGCAGGTAGGGGTGGATAGATGAGGCGGCGGAGTTGGGATTCGTGTTGGTGGTGAGGAATGTTCCGGTGGGTCTGCGGTGGAGTGGTGGTGGTGAGACGGTGGTGGTTCCATTTTTCTTAGTGTTTTTTGGCGCGGGGTCAAGGTAAGTGATGGGAGACTGATCGCAGAGAGAGATGGAGAGAGGAGGTTTGTAAGGAGATGGTTTTTCATCTTTTCACTTTGTTTTTAAAGGTCCGTTTGGTTTTTTTTTTTTAGTTGTACTGTATGTTTTTTTTTGTTTTTTTAAATTAAAGTCCGGTTTTAGAAAATCAGAAAAAAAAAAAAAATTAGTTTTAAGTTTTTATTTTCTATAGGGTTCATGATCGATCCACACCTATTAAAACTAAAATTTTGTCAGATCACACCTATTATAAATTTTTGTGTTCAACCACACCTAATAAAATCTTTTTCTTTGTTAGACTACACCTCCCCAGCCTTCCCCACCACGCACCCACCCACCACCGTCAACCATACCAACTAACACCAATCTTCCCGCCTTCACCACCGTTGGGCAGAAGGTGGCGGCGCGAGCCCGGTCCAATGAATGTTGGCCCGCCCAGTTTCTTACTCGCTACCCATGAACCAACATATAACCCCAAATCGCTCATCTCCGGCCAAAACTTGCCGGAGACGCTCAAGCAAGGGATATAACGCGGGGAGTGGTCGATGCTAGGGAAATGGTGGTGAATGTTCAATGATTGAGGGGAGTGAAAATGAAGAGAAAAGGTTATTTGGTGTTATTGATGCCACGACGCAGGCCAAAATCTGTCGTAATGGGCTCGCGCCGCCACTTACGGCATGCAGTGGTGAAGGCGCGGAGTTTGGGGGTGGTCGGCATGGTTGTACAGTGGTAGGTGGGTGGTGGGTGGTGGTGAAGGCTGGTGAGTTTGGGGGTGGTTGAAGAGAGAGAAAAAGATAAGATTTGATTTTTTTTTTTTTGGGAAATTTTTAGAAAATATAAGGGTTTTGATAAGGTGTAGCCCAACAAAGAAAAAGATTTTATTAGGTGTGGATGGACAAAAAATGTTATAATAGGTGTGGTCTGACAAAATTTTAGTTTTAATAGGTGTGGTTCGATCAAAAACCCTTTTCTATATATATGACTATTTTATTCCGGTTAGACAACTGGTGCAGCGGAAAGAGCGTGATCGAACTACTCCATTTGTCGATGAACAATGTTGAGAATGTGGAACTTAGAGTCAGTGATTGCCTAGTGGGCAACGTGTGGGATATAGAGCTTCAGCGCGCCCTAGTTCCCTCGTTTTTGGTAGAGAGCATTCGTGCAAATTCTGTTCCACAGGTGCCTTTGGAGGATAAGCCAATCTAGGGATTGTCATCCCATGGGATTTTACCGTCAAGTCGGCTACTTGGCTCGCTCATGGCCTGTCGGATGGGACTGACACATGGGAATTGCATTGGATTTGGACTTTGGACATTCCCCCAAAACTACGAATTTTTGTGTGGCAACTCTTGCACTCACGACTTCCGGATCGAAATAATATTCATTTCGGAATTCCAAACCTAACTAATACTTGCCCCTCCTGCAATTTTGCTGCTGAGACGGAAGATCACCTTTTTTTGCAATGCCCTTGCTCCAAACTTATTTGGCGCCATCCTCGGATAGTTGCCTAGATCCCACTAATTAATGATGCTCCGCACTATTCATGATCTTTTCCGGTGCTTCAATAAAAGATACAAAAAAAAGTAAAGGCACTCTCCAGCAAGCACGCATAACCGTGGAGTTCTATCACGTGAGATTCGTAAAAGTAAAGTCGACTTTGTTGGTATGAGTAGCACTATCAATCCTTTTAAACATTTGGAAATAAACCATTAATCTCTTATAAACCTCTTACCAACTCACATCCGACCTATTAGTTGAAAAGTGCTTTACCTTCTATTATAGGTCGGGTGTTCAAGATTTGGTACCACCACAACAACATCTCTTGTAAACCTCTTTTAAAATAAGTTTACGAAATTTCTAATGTAAACCTGGAACTCTCAAGGTATCTTAAGTAGTAATATATTTTTTCCGTAAGCAACAATTTGTGAGTAATATATTGTTTCGAGCAATGAATTCAAACCTTATGTCTAAGATGGAGTGCGACGACGCAATGACAACATGGACCGTAGAATCGGGCAGATGTCTCTCGAACTTAGATCTCCCCCTCACAAGACAAGACTTAATATGTCCTAAGTTTCTATTTTGTCCTTTATGTTACTCACACAAGACCATTTCTTTTCTAAAGTGTGCTGGAAACTCACACCGTCAGTGTTTGCGCCCGTAAACAAACACCCACTATGTTTTAGGCCAAGTAGTCTACCTGTTCTTGACGACGCTTTCAGGATCCATGTTAAGACTCAACCACTCAAGAAACATACGTCTGCTGATGGTTACTCAGTTTCGTCTTTGCTTTACCAAATTCTTTGGGACATCATAGTCCAACTTCCTTGCACATATTACCAATGAATACGTAAAAAAGGGTGTTTCCGATATATCATACATTACCAAAAAAAAAACATTGTTTTAGTTTGGTTAATTTTTACTAACTCATATGGAGTATTAGTTTATGTCTTTAAGATATTGACGTTATAATTGTTTCCCGGAATTGTTTGCTCATGTCATGTTGTGCATTCTCCAATAGGTAATATTAGAGTCGCTCGATTGGTCATAGAGTGGTGTAGATCTACGATGAGTAGTAAACATGCAAACATTCGTTCATATGTGAAAGAAGAAGATAGCCGAGTATCCATACACTGGCTTACAGTGAGTCATTCTTATTATTGACTACCAATTTGATGCTTGAGTCTTGTTGAACTTGTAACCACTCTACTTCAGTTGGATCTATAACAGTGTCTTATATGTCGAGGATGACACATTTTCAACCAAATTATTCTTTCATAACGTAACCTATATATGAACCTATTTCATAGCAAAACATATCCTAGTATAAGATTTGTCCTTTCCTTCATAAAGAAAGTTAGGTTACTTATAACACTCATACTATTCATTGAGGTTAAGTCAATAACATTAGCATGACCTATGCCGAGGTGATTAAGCTAAGACTTCCTTACGAAAGACGACTCTAATCAAGTCTTAATTTATAAGAATAAGAGCGTTTAATAAAAGCAAGTCGACTAAGTGCATTTTGTTAAATTAGAAATGCATTTTTTAAGAATAAGGGTATGTAAAATTAAATATATTGACCAGTTATTGATTTTCTTAAATGCATTTTATAAGAATGAAAGTATTTTATATTAATAAATCGATAAAGTGCATTTTGTTAAATTAGAAGTGCAATTTATTAAATTGGCAATGCACGCATTTTATAATTATAAGTGCATTTTGTCAAACTGGAAGTGCGTTTTATAAGAATAAAACAATCAAATGCATTTTGTTAAATTAGAAGTGGAATTTGTTAAAATGAAAATGCTTTTTTATCAAATTAGAAGTGGAATTTGTTAAAATGAAAATGCTTTTTATAGGATTAAATGCATTTTGTTAAGTTATAAGGGAATTCTATAAGAATAAGTGCATTTTGTGAAATTGGAAGTGCATTTTATAAGTATAGATACTTATTATAGAAATAAAAAAAATGGGTTAATTCACGTGATACCCTCGTGTTTTGGCGATTTGCACGTGGTACCCAATGTTTTGCAAATTTGTACAAAATACCCTCAAGATTTGACTTTTTGCACACGGTACCCAAAACTTAACCCTCTCATTTACACCGTTAATTTTTGTTTTTAAAAAAATAGGGTAATTCACGTGGTACCCTCGTGTTTTGCTGATTTGCTCGTGGTACCCAGTGTTACAAGTTTGTACCAAATCTCCTAAAAATTTGACTGTTTTTACATGATACCCTTACCTTTAAAATTCCGTTAACGCCGTCTAAAAGTAGATTTCAATGGAGAAGGAAAAAATGGTGGTTATGGTGTTTATTATGGGTGGAAAAGGAAGAAGATGTTGATGACGATGGTGGGGAAGATTGAATATGGTGATGAAGGAGAAAATCAAGGTTGTTTTTTCCTGATTAACGACATTTAGGGAATTTTAAAGGTAAGGGTAAAAACATTTATATCTTGACGGTATTTAGTACAAATTTGCAAAATATTGAGTACCACATGCAAATCGTTAAAACACGAGGGTACCACGTGAAACTCTCTTTTTAAAAAAAAAGTTGACGGTGTTAATGGGAGGGTTAAGTTAAGGGTACCGTGTGCAAACAGTAAATCTCGAGGGTATTTTGTGAGTACAATTTTGCAAAACATTGGGTACCACATGTAAATCGGCAAAATACAAGGGTACCACGTGAATTAACCCTAAAAGGATTAAGTGCATTTTTTTAGATTTAAAATGCATTTTATCAAATTGAAATCGTTTTTTATATGATTAAGTGCATTTTATAAGAATAAAACGACCAAGTGCAATTTGTTAGATTAGAAAAGAATTTTATAAGAATAAGAACATTTTATAAGAATCAAACGACCAAGTGCATTTTGTTAAAATAGAAGTGCATTTTGTTAGATTAGAAATGCATTTTGTTAATTGGATTATTGAAACTTGAAAGTGCATTTTGTTCAATTGGAAGTGCATTTTATAAGTAAAAGTGCATTATATAATAATAAAAAGACCAAGTGCATTTTGTTAAATTTGAAGTGCGTTTTATAAGAATAAGACGACAAATTGCATTTTTTAAATTTCGAAGTGCATTTAAGAACAAATCGACCAAGTGCATTTTGTTAAATTAAAAGTGCATACATCAATTTTCGAGTTGTTACTGCACAAAATGGATGGTGTTGATTACTTTACTACATTGTCGTGATTTACTGATTCGTTGTGTACCTGCTATAACATTTTATCAGATAGGAAATGCGTTGTTAGACGATGATACAGATCAGAGAGGGATGATTGGATATGCGTAGAATCTCGCTGCCGACCGTGTCTACAATGACCTTAAGAAGAATTGTAACTTTAGTAAAAAAAATCTGACCGATGCTTGTAACAAGGCACTTGCATAGTACTTCAATGAGTACAGTCTTATCGATGTATACAGCTTGTACACTCCGATTTCTGCCAAAAATGGGAGCAGCACGCGCAGAAACACTCAGCCTCCGGTCATTCATAGTACTTCTCAGCAATTGCTCTCCAGATTTGGTGAGTATATCTTGTCAATCCCTTCTTACTCATCATTAACTTGCTTGCAATAGAAGATTAGCTAGTAACTGTAGATGATTTCAACACATTGATTTTGAGCTTAAAATTCATGCTATTTCGCAGCCAGGGTGGCTCAGGAGATCAGCAGGGTATGATCCGTGCATATCTTACTGACACGTATATGAATAGACCAGATATCCAAAAAGCCCTGCACGCCAATGTCCTGAAACTTCCATATCCATGGACTCATTGCAAGTACGCGTAAATATACTCTGTACCATATATGATAGCTAGGCTGCAATTAGGCCAATCGACAAACTGTAAATTATTTGGTATTGTACGTCCAGAGTTTTTTCTACAGTGAAACTGACAACATCACGACTCACGTCTTGGAGTGATTCGCCGTCTTCAATGCTTCCGACCATAAGAAAGCTGATCGCGAATGGCCTTCCAATTTGAATATTCAGGCGACACAAAATAACTCACTGTATTGCAAATGTCGTACACAGGCCTGTGAAATTGCAATGTCTATAGTATATACCGTGACCATATATAGAAAGTGTAACAACCCTAAATTTTCGACCAAATTAAATAAAAGAAAACCTAGGATTATTATGCCACAATTAACATCCAAGTTAATTGTAAGGCGAAACCGAATTAATAAATCCAAAATATAAATAATAGAAGTACGACAGCGGAAGACTTAGTCAAAATTTACAAAATCCAAATCCGAAATCCAAAAGAAGTCAACAAATGTTTGACAATTGCCTAAATGAAATAACCCCCATGAATGCAGACGTCCACAAGCTCAACAAATCACCTTCAAAGACACCTGTCAACTGCGCCATCAGAAAATGACACAGGCCCCAGAATAGGGTAGGGAACGAACCCAAACAAAGAACGTCAGCAAACAGGCTGAGTAAGAACTCAAAGCAAAGAACGAAAAGTAGATACGCGCCTTAGAGGCGCGTAGCTCAACAGAGAAAGCTTAGGGGAAACCAATTCCGTAACCACCATATAATCGACAATGAACAATGATAACTATATATTCCAGTACTAACTACCATCGGTTGGGTCCTACCCCTAACCAAACCACAACTAGAGCATCCACCATAAACCATCCTATAAAACTCAGGTATGCGCACACTTCCCTATGAGGGCCAGTAGGAGGAACCAAACCCATAGGGGACGTCTATAGGCAACTAGGAGCTACCTAACCGAAAACCATTTACAAATCATTGGCCATATATATATATAGACGTGCCACCCAACAATGTGGACAACGTCGCTCTAGTGGGCAAATAAGCGTATCCAATAAACAAATTTCCAATCCCATAGTAGAGTATTACTAATTGCAAAATTAAGCACGTGATATAATTATAATCCGAATATACGTACAATGTCAAACTAGGCCATTGGCCGAAATATGCATCAAGAGAAGGCCATATGGCCGTTTAAACCTGAAGTAACAAGAATAAAAGTGGGACTTTATGTAGGTACGTATACAATTTATGCACGAGAGTTAAGACAAGCACATTTATGTGTATAAAAACGAGATTGATTACGTATGAATTAAAAAGCAAGCTCAAAACTCAGGAGGGTCAACGTTCTTACCATAATAGCTAAACTTCCTCCTTACTTATTTCTCTCAAAATCGTTAAATCGAACCTCTTTAAACCCGCAAGCTATATATCATAAAATGATAACCAAAATTAATAGACGGATTACACAATATTACCCAAATCACTAACAAGAAAGCCCCAAGAAATTAGTTACACAAACCCGAATTAACAATAATATCACAATCCCAAACAATTACCATTATTTTAAAACCACAAATTATTAGGTACACCGGGGGTACGTAGAGCTACGTACCCCCCGGTTCACTGTTCACATGTCCAGGATCTGTTTTCAAGGCCCAAAAGATAAGTTCATAAGTAATATAGGCCCAGTCCAATAACAACTAATAACAAAAGGAAAAAAAAAATTCACATTCTCTCTCCTCCCTCTTCCCTCACCCCGACCCACCCCCGCCACACCTGTGCCGTCCCTCCGCCTCACGCCACCAATTGCACCCAAACACCACCAGAGGACGACCCTACGCCGGCGACTTCCCCTATACCACCCTACGCTAGGTTTCCCCGTCAGATACCCCACCACTAACCTCCCATTCGTTCTCTCTCCTCTCTACGCACAACCCAGCCATTGCCCCACCCCTACCCCCTCGAATATGGACGAGCCACCAACTGACGCCGGCGACTAGAGTTTCTGTTGTTGGGTGGTCACGATGGTGGTGGGAGAGAGAAAAACGAGGAGCGCCACTATACTAAACATAAGCGTAGAATTGGGGTTATTAATGGCAGATGGAGATTGGGCGATGGTTTGTAATTCGGTGGTGGTGAGAGTGACGGTGGGTGGAATAGTTGACGGCGGTTTTGATGGCGGTTTCGAGATGATTCCAGTTACGGCGCTGGTATTTTGGGTCGGTAAAACGGTTGAGAAGTGCGGTGGTTTGTCCCTCCACGGCCATGACGGCGGCGGAGAGTTTGCTGTTGGTTGGGCGAAAGAGAGGTTTTTGTTAACAGAGTTGACCGGGGGGTCAATGGAGTGGAATGGGAATGATTATCTGCAAAAATGGTTAGGTTGAGAAATGTAATAAATATTTCATAGTATTTGTAACTCCGTTGTGAGAAATGCTAAGCTGGACTGCATTTCCACCTTGGCCTCCAAGCATAATACGGACTACGGAGTAATTTGAAAACTAATGAGTCAAAATCCAGAAACAATGCATGAAAATTGAAAACTGGTGATTGAAAATCCAAAGAGAATGGGTGAAAGTTAGAAAATTAATGAGTCAAAATCTAGAAACAATGAGCGAAAATTGAAACTAATGAGTGAAAATTAAAAACTAATGAGTGAAAATTGAAAAACTAATGAGTCAAATCCAGAAACAATGAGTGAAAATTGAAAACTAATGAGTGAAAATCCGAAAAGAATGAGTGAAAATTGAAAATTAATGAGTCAAAATTTGGAAACAATGATTGAAAATTGAAAACTAATGAGTGAAATTTGAAAAGTAATGAGTGAAAATCCAAAAAGAATTGAGTGAAAATTCAAAAAGAATGAGTGAAAATTGAAAACTAATAAGTGAAAATCCAAAAAGAATGAGTGAAACTACTGAGTCAAAATCCAGAAACAATGAGTGAAAATCCAAAAAGAATGAGTTAAAATTGAAAAACTAAAGACGTTTGTACTATGATTAGTTTATGCTTATCTATGCTACCCGTTTCGAAAAAAAGAAAAAAAACTAATGAGTCAAAATCCAGAAACAATGAGTGAAAATTGAAAACTAATGAGCGAAAATCCAAAAAGAATGAGGGAAAATTGAAACTAATGAGTCAAAATCCAGAAACAATGAGTGAAAATTGAAAACTAATGAGTGAAATTTGAAAACTAATGAGTGAAAATCCCACTTATTTTGTTTTAGTTCCCACTCATTGTTATTCAATTTACACTCATTGTTATCCAATTTTCGCTTATTATTTTTAAATTATCACTCATTATTTTAAAATTATCACTCATTATTATCCAATTTTCACTCATTATTTTTAAAGTATCCAATTTTCACTTATTATATAACATTCTATGACCATTGTGGTCCTCTAGAGTTGTCGTAAAGTACAGGGAAGAATGCCCTTATCTAGACCAAAGACACAATCAGAATGGAGTTGAACAGATAAGAGGGGATTGGTGGGAGTTACGAATATAGTTCAACACCGTTGGATAAGAAGAGGAGTAAAGCAATGGCTTCTAGGTGCACAATTACCTAGTGAAGGCTTTTGCGGTGGAATAAACTCGCCTCGAGTTAACCACTCCTGTTCATTCACATTTGAACCATGTGTCGAAATCCGATATATTATTCCTTCCACATACCAATCAATTACGTTATCCTATTTTCATTCCTACCAAGAAGCGGTAAAAGGCTCAAATGAGTAAGCAGTCTTGTGATACTATAATCCTAGGCATATTTCCATGGTATGGTGTAAGTAACAAAAATTCAATGGAATCATTTATTGCTTGGTTCTTAGTTTGCAAGAGTCAAAATCCCACCGATTGAATAGAAATCAGTACTCCAACAATTCCTTTCATTTCCATCCAAATTTTCCGAATTCCAAATCCCATCGAATTACATCAATCAAACCTAGGATAATGGACGTCGCCGGATAATGGTGGTGGCGAGTGACGGGGTCAGTAGTGTTGCTGGCGCCGGCAATACGGGACGACGGTGGTTGATGATAGGGGATGGGGAAGGGAGTAAGAGAGGAGAGAGAAAATGAGAAAAAGAGACTTGGAGGACGATGAAGGTGTTGGCGCAGGCTCAGGGATGCCGCCGTGGGATCGCCAGAGCGGCGCGCCTCAAATGGTGGTGGTTCCGTCGCGTGAGGTGGTGGTCAGCGTAAAGGGGCGGCGGTGGTCAGGTGGTGCGTGCTGGTGGCTGCAGGTGGTTGGGGGTGGTTGGGTGAGACTTCATGCGTGATTGGTTGAATTTGTCAATATCAATGATTGGTATGGGAAGTGTGAGTTTAGTTATTTGTATGCAGGCTTCTTTTTTTTTGGGCCGCAATTGACATTAGGCCTTTAACTGATCCGGGGGGCACGTAGAGCTACGTATCCCCGGGGTACCATATACCGATTGTTTTAAAACTCATATACCAATATCATAAACTTGAGCTAATTTAATTCCATACCACTCGAATTCCTAAGCTAATAAACCAACTGATAACACACAAAATCAACACCTATGACACCCAAAACAACAATACCACGGCCGAGAAACTACAATAACAAACACAACAATAACTGCGCCTCGGCAAAACCACGACAACAACCAACAAGGGCAGCAACACCACCCACAACCCAACCTTGACAACACGCCAACAACAAAACTCACGACAACCCGAAACAGAGGACGCTCAACCTACGCAAAACCGAGTAAAAACCCAAACCCAATTCAAATCATTTCATAAAAACAGGTTTTAATCTTATAAAACCATATTAAACAACAATCCAACAATTAAAACCAACGAAAGTTCATAATCAAAGGTTAATTAACAAAAACGTAAAACAACGATACGGTGGGACATGAACAAAACTACGAGAAATTCATACCGTTGTGTAGAGGAGAGAAAAAGAGGATTAACAGTGCTAAATTCGTCGAAAACCGGGTTGCCGTGTGCGGTAGGCGAGAGGGTGAAGAGATGTCTATGGAAGGACGTTGCGGCGATCGTGCGGCGATCAAGAATGATGAAGATGATGATGATACGTGATAATGCCAAAGAAAGGGTTTAGGTGGGTTTTTAATGAAATAAAGTTTAAAGGAACTCATAAGGGCAAAAGGTAATTAGCTTAGATTTAGATTGTATAATTAGTTTAGTTTAGTTTTTATTAAACCAAATAAGACCCTTTTAAAACCAAATAATCATTTTAACCATTTACGAAAATTAACCGAAATTAAATAGAATTAGTAACACCCGACTTAAATAAATTCCCAAAATATATGGAGTGTTACAGAAAGATTATTCGAGAATTTTAGGATAGAACCTTGCTGATATATGATATACGGAGTATATCAGTGGCAACACTGATGGCAGAATTCCAGTGACATCAACAAGGACACAAGGTACACTCTCAGAAAGCTCGGACTTAAAACTACTGAAGAATGGAAAGCTTGGTACAGCAGTTCATAGGTAGATGCACATATTATTCATCCGTTTTTTCAGGAACTTAATTTTGTTTGAATATACGAGAGGAATTAAAATCAAATGTTAACTTCAAGAAAAATCGGAGGGAGTATACTAGAATGGTTAATGTAAGGCTTTAGGGAATTTCTCTTTCTTTTGTGCAGGTGGGAGGATGGACAATAGTGTACAGAGGACTGACGTTTGTTACAGTGAGAGGAGCAGGAAATCAGGTTGCGAAACGAAAAACCAAGGCAGGCGTTGCAGCTAGTGAAGCACTTCTTATGTGGCAAAAACTTGCCGGCTGCTCCGCCTTCTTAATTGAGTCCGTTAATTCGCTGCTATACGACTCTGGACTCCGTTAACATGCTCGACCGCCTCACTAAGATCTCAAGTCGAGTTCGAAGTCAACGTGAGCTACACTAGTCAAGTTTTGACATAGCCGGTCCTGAGTTAACGTCTCAAGCTTAGTTAGGTATAGTTTTTTGCTATGATCCGACTCAATTCAGCCTCCTAGTGATATAATAATTTACAAGAAGTTGGTGGGCAGCCAAGATACTATCAATCCTAGTAAAAATATGAGCCGCAGCTTGCGGACTAATAGCATGCTTCATGGAGAACTGCTCGATAGCTTAAGAAGAGCAACAACTGTAGCCTCTAACTCCCCCAAAGAGGAGAAAGAGAAGGGAAATAAGCCATAACCCAAAGCAGCGCATCTAGCCTACTTAATACGCTTACGATTGGTCGCTTCCGCGCGCACCACCTTACCTAGTTCAAAATCAATCAATCCTGTTTGAGTCAAGGGCGACAACCCAGTGCAAATCGATGCAAACATCACGCCCTGTATCCCACGAACAAAACACATGTCTGATGGGTGAAGAGGTCGCCATCAGCACCAACCATACCAATGTCAACCTCATTGCCAGCCGATATCCCTGACCGATAACATATGTCAACCACCGTGTCACGAATAGCATTATGCTGATGTTTGACGCTAGCCACACCTGTACATGATACAGAATGATCTCCGAATATATCACCCACAAAAACCCGCATGCAAGTAGACCACAGGTGCTCCAAGGTGAACAAAAGCAACCCTAGACGGTAGCAAAACACGCAACGATAAGTGCGACCATTCATTGTCTGACTCAACCCCAAAATCGGGAGCACCCTAAGCCAATCAGAACTATGCGTAGCCTGCAGAGAATCCAACAAAAAACTGAATGATGCGGTGTCTAGGAATAAATAGAAGCGGAATCCCTAACGACCCGAGCGAAATACCAATCAGCCAATCTTTTCATAAGTTTGAGTGCAGCGATCTCACCAGGACTACCCAAGATAACAACCTCCATAGTCCAATTAGAAACAACAACAGTATCAGCAAACGCTGGCCTCGAAGAAAGAACACCAGCATGACGAAGAAACTTAGATTGCAGATCAGCTAGCAGACTGAAGTCGCGACGCTAAAAAAGGATAATGACAGCATCTCCTGGCCAAAAAAAACACCAAGCCTTCCGAATGAAAATGGCAAAGTAGCGAGCCTCCACTACCAGTCAAAAAAACACGGACAAGAAGCAACGATAATATGGTCTCAGAAAGCGCATAGGGCCGCATCAATTGCTAGCAGGCCCGACTCTACTACTACTACGCTAAACTGTCGTTGCTACTACTACTACAACTATTATTATCATGAGAGTGCTAATATATAATCAAAATAAGAATAACATTTCATTCACTAAAATGTATGTGTCCGGACATATATTAAGCACCTAAAGCTCATAAGCACAAACAAATTTGCTAGCACATGCGATCGTTTCTTGTCCAAAATAATAGATTTAGAAAACTTCATTGGCTACTTAGGAAGAGCTTGTTTGGACTATAAAAAAATAGAGGTGAGCGATAAAGTACTGTAGACACCTGCATTTGTTCCCACCCAAATGCCCTATGTTGAAATGACAGTATACTTTGAGCTGCGTCTACTTGCTCTACTATTATGAACCACCTCTTTGCAACTCTTTTTCACCTGACCTAACTCAGGATCAACCCAGGTGCCTGTATTGCCATAAAACATTAAAAAATATATTTTTGTACATAATTTGCCCACCCAGATTCACATGTACAACAATCATGTCATAACAAGGCCGGAAACATAATTTTGTATGGTGCGTCCAAGAGTCCAGGCGTAGCTCCGCGCGCACAGTGAGGCTTCGGCGCACCATTGCGCGCGCATGCCGCACTTGCTCGCGAGCCTTGCGCACCATTACGCGCGCCTGGCACGCGTACTTGCGCGCCTAGCGCTCCTACTCGTGCGTCTAACGCAGCGACGCGTGCGCTGGGCGCACTGACCCATGAAACCCTAGACAACGGCTCTGCAACGCTACCTTTCTACTACAAAACCCTAGCCTTCCCCCCCACTATTAATACACCTCTTCTCCACCCTAATTACACACCTTTTACACCATTTTCCACCCCGAATCTCTGCCATTCTCTCTCCATTTCTCCACCACAAAACCATAGAAACTCTAACTCAAAGAAAACTCTAGCAACCTACAACACAAAAACTCTAGCAACGCAACTACAAAAACCCTAGCGTAACCTTACACTCTAGAACACCCCTAAATAGAAAACACAAAACACAATACACACAACACAAACAAAGCCCGACTCAATGTTCAAAGAGGAACACATCTAGCCCCTGCGACGCATACAAAGGATCAACGCAGCGATCTCGAAAAATAGTAGAGCAAGTAGTGGTTTGCGAACACACGTAAGTCAGGAGGCAACCCCCTCTTTTCCAAACTCTTCGTTTACTTTATTCTCATCTTCTAGTCTTTCACCGACGTGCACAAATTCGACGTAGATTTATATTTTGTCTAAGCAAAATTAGATCAAAAACTATTTACATGAATCACGCTTAACACACATAGCGCAAACGCTTGGACAAATTGGTAGTTAGGGATCGTTCATAAATCTTAACGACATTGCAACCTTAGATCTAGTTTATCTCTTAAATCTACCGCCTTAACTAATTTACTAGGTTGTAAATAACTTGTGAATGAATGTTTCTTGCATGGCTTAACTTAGTTTCTCAATGACTTGTAAACGATAATTCAACTAGTAGAGGCCGCAATACGTGGGCGGGGTTGGGTGTCTTCTGGCTTCCCAACACGTACCGTCACCCCCGAACCCAGTCTTGTGGTTGTTGACTGCATATTGGCGTAGGGTCTGTGTCCGACACTGACACGGATCGGACACGGTACGACACGCCCAAAAACTGTGTCCGGTTTTTTATTTAATTTTAGGATACGGACACGGTTTTTTTTTTAATTGGACACGAACCGGACACCGACCAGACACCAACCATACACCCGAAACGACACAAAACTACGTCGTTTTCTAAAAACTATGTTTTCTCTCACCTATTCTAATTACACTAGCAGGTAGCTCAACTATATGTCTTACTTCTCTATCTCTTTTTGCTTCCCATCTTCCTACTCCGGCTGGCTCTTCCACCTTCGACCGGCGCTGACTCAGGAGACCTCCTCTGGCCGACGTCCACTAGCAGCCCCACCGCTACATCCCCACCTGCACACGGTCGCACATCCTCACCTCTACCTGCCCGCGAACAGTACGCGTAATTGAAAAAAGATCTACATTCAAAATACTTGTTAGTTTTAATTTTTCGCCGTGTCCATGTCCGCTATATTTCAAAGTGTCGTGTCACGTATCCGTATCAGTGTCCGTGTCCGTGTCCGAGTACGTATCGGTGCTACCTAGGCGTTTACGTAGTCCCTCGGTAATTTTTAACAAGAAACAAAACCGCATTGATTGGTTTCCAAACACCCCACAATTGTTTGGTGATGAGTCCTATCCTAGTGCAACCATCGCACGACTCGCGCGTCCGCTGCGATAGAGACCATATCCGTGGAATCTACAAGTTCCACTATGTACATCACAAAAACAAAAAACTTCATTTTAGCATTTGAACTCTCTTTCTTTAGCTTTAGACTCGGCCTATTTCCTTCTGGTTATGACGTAAAAGTAGATTTCACATAAACGGGAAGAGTACAATGAGGGTAATCGTATTGAAAAGATCAGTGTTGGAAATCATGGAAAGCATGAGTAGTGGGAATTAATGACGTTTGACAATGACCTTAAAGTAAGGCGAATGAAACGATGTATCATGTGAACCTTTTATGATCACATGATTCCTGTTTATATAAAGTGAATGAAAAGATTTATAATGTGACCGTAAAAGGTTTACGTTCTTTTTTCCTTTGGTTCATAAGTTGCCTCTATAAAAAGGTGTGCATATCAACTATACCAAGCAACAAACATTAACTAGTAAACACAACATCTCTTTATCTAGTCTTGCTCATAAATACTATTCTTTTAACTTGCAAGAATGGCTGCCTCTATCTCACGCAATGATTTGAAGCAGAGTTATATTACCTGGCCTCTTCCCCCGCCCAACCAGGTTTGTTTTGATATAAGATTTTATTATCTATATACTATTCATCTTTGTCATACGATTGCTCATTTATTAGACTAGTATCGTTACAACTCTAATTTGTTATGATCTTATTATCGTAACTCTTTATTTTCATGTTTCTTATACTTGTCAAAATAATAATTCTAAGAACAAATAAATATGGTCTTGTATTAACTTGAGATTCGTGATAAGACTTTCAAAGATATTCTCATCGGAATGTGTATAAACTCGTTGTTAAATTTACACATAAAAGAAAACAGTCTTTTATTTCCCAAACTTCTCCTCTGAATCAACCAAATTTCATTTTTTTTTTCTTTCTAAACCTTTTGCAAGGAGGGTTTTGGTCTTCCAATAACTCGTTTTAAAAATTTAGATGTAAAAAAAAGACTCATGTAGTTCCCAAAACTCTTGTTATGATTTATTCAAATTTCTTTTCACTTTTGTTTCCAAATATTTTTGAACAAAGATTATAACAAAGGATGAAGTTCCAGGAACACGTTATATTACCCTAAGAGGTTAAAGGCATTTGGGGAAACACGTAATTTATTGAGCTTTAGTTGCATGACCTCTGTCTATACAAAATAAAGTATCATTTTCTGAGCTTAAAATCTTAAGTCCGATAACCTAATTTTGCGTTGGTATTCGTGCAGGCCTCAACTTATGAAGACAATATATCAACCCCAGTGTAGTATCTTTAATAGTGCTTACATATCCTTCATGCAATAAGGATTGTCGCTTTTCTCATATTATTATATGATTGTAGCCTCGTAACATGGAAATAAAGATATAATGGTGCTTAATTCTTCAACCCATTATTAATACATCTCAAAGTCTTTTTTTTTTATTAATGAATGTGTAAATACATAAAAAGAACGGTTAATAGATGTGGTAACTTTTAGATTTAGGTTCTCACATAGTTTTTGCAAGTGCTTTCCTCGTGCTATTTTTTTCGTGTATGACATGGCCATTTTGCTAAACTGTTACAAAATTGCTAGAATTAAATGGCTAAACGCTAAGTTAGTATAATTACTCCTTAAACACTCATTTTTACCCACTCTCTTATAATAGCCCCTCTCTCATTTCAAGTACAAAAATAATTAGACACCGTTACACCCGGAGTCTAGACATCGGTTGCTCTCTAAAAACCCGGTGTCAAAAGCTAAGACCTAAGACACCGGTTTATATAGAAACTTGGTTCCTATGGAAACCAATTAAGGGCGAATCTATCGGCTAGCCTGTCGTCCGCCGGCTACCCCTAAAATTTCCGAAATCCCCAAGTTTGGGCAAAGTTAGGGAATAATAGTTACCCCAAAGTTGCAAGCAGAGACGAATGTACTTTGTAGACTTAAGAGCTTTTAGTTAAAGTACCGACTACCCTGAAACTAGAGTACTAGCTATGAGTCTGTGACAATGGCGGCTCGTAGTGAACTGGAGAACGAGGAAGATAGAATGCAACTAGGAATAAAAAAAAGAACAGAAAAGAAAACAGAAACGGAGTAAACTTTAAGCATGTAGTGGCCCTTGCTCTTTTCTTATTATTTTTCAACTTCTTTAAGTTTAAGAGCGGCAGTCATTACCCATCCCCAAATTCCCAATTTACTAATCGTAATAATATTTTCTATTTAATTATTTACGCCTAATTGGTATTTTTATCTACAGTCAAGTGTATTGAATTTCCGATAACTTTGGGCCCCTCCTCTCCATAAGCGGCTGGGGTGTGCCCAAGCTTGACTCGTGGAGGGGGCCTGACTTTAGCGACTCTACCCCATTATTAAGTTTTTAGATTCTCCCCTTATACATGTGTCATATATGTCATTAACTCAGAGTCAAACAAAACATAAGACACCGGTTTATGGCTAGCTGGTGTATTTTATGAGAATTTCCAACTTTTTTTTTCTTGGAGTAGGCTCTACTTCAAGTGTTCCAATATGGACACTAAACTATATGTATGTTCCAAGAAATTTAATTAGTTTAAAATATATGCGAACAACAAGCTTGATAGTTTTCTTCATCTTCGTCTCAATCATCATCTTCATCTTAATCCAAACAAAAAAATGAAGGACAAAGATCTCTTATTTCATCCACTTTTTGATCCGTAAATTGATTGCAATAATTCACATCATACTAAAAGCAACAAATATTAAGAAGACAAGACAACAAACTTTGGCATTCACAATTAACGAGATGTGTTTTAATAATAACTAAGGTAGGAATTACTATCACTGCTTTACCACTACTTGATAATGAAGATGATCGTGTAGCTTATGCTTTTAATTGTTCTAGTCATGTGCAGATGGTAAAACATGTTTTTCGTACTTTATAAAGAATGGTATTTATGTCTTTTTTTTTTTTTGGAAAGAGTTAGCTATAGTTTTATTCATCCATATAGGGAAAAAAACTATTACAAGAGTCTTTCAAAGGATGGCAGAGTGCCACCCTAGAGAAAACCACTAGATTACATACTCGGGATTGCATTACTAAATCTAATAATTGCTCGGACACATACATGAAATTAGATTGTTAAAGCAATACATTCATTTTCTCTAGCTACATCTTTAAAGATTCTAGCATTCCTTTCTTTCCATAGCAGTGCACATCTAAGTATATGCTGCTTGCCTTGATTACCTCTGACCTTGTGCTTGAACCAGTTTAGTTCATGGAGAAGGCTCCATTTCCTTCTGCTGTAACCAAGCCAGGCTAGGATTGAATTCCGTATTGGAGTAGAGACATTGCAAATGAAGAAAAGATGGCTGACAGTTTCATTTTCCTTTTTGCAGAGACAACATCTGTTGGGTATATACAATCCTCTACTCTGCAGATTATCAATTGTGGGGAGGGCATTATAAGTAGCCAATAAGGCAATGATACTGCTCTTTGGAGTGCAGCATGTATCCCATAATGTCTTGTACCACCTTACCTGGTTCTTCTTCTCTCTATAGAAGCCATAGATTGTAGAGCTTTCTGTTTTGAGATCCCCCAGCTCTCAATATTCCTGATAGCAGTGTTTTTATCACCTGCCAATTGAACAATTTCATCTCTCAGGCATAGCATTGCTTTCCAAGAGTTTGAACAGTCTGCTACTGCACTAATCTTCCAAAAATTGTGACCCTTTAGGTAATAAGCCCTAACCCACCTGCACCAAATGCTCTCCTGATTTAGATGCACTTTTATAATCCATTTAGTGTAGAGGGTTTTATTCCAACTTAATACTTCCTTAATGCTCATGCCACCCTCTCTCTTAGGACTGCAGAGCTCTGACCATTTTATAAAAGTGATTTTCCCATGATTCTCATCAATCCCCCAGAAGAATTACCTACAAAGCTGCTTTATCTTCCTTAGAATGCCTTTTGGGAGAAGCAAAACTAAACCCCAGAAAGTTTGCAGCCCTAGAATGACAGAGTTTATCAATTGGACCTTCCCAGAATAGGAGATATGATTGCTTGCCCATTTCTGCAGTTTTGTTCTGATCTTTTCAAGGAGAGGATTAAATATTCCTGAAGTGAGCCTTGATGAGTGGAGAGGGATACCTAGATACTTGAAGGGGAATGATCCTATCTTGTATCCTGTTTTCTCAGTGATTTCTATGATTTTCCTTTCTGATACACCTCCCATATAGATATTGGTTTTCATAGGATTAGCAGCTAGACCAGATTGACCTTCTGGATAACCCCTCCATGCAGATTACAAACAAGTATGGAGACAGGGGGTCTCCCTGCCTCAGACCTTTTTTAGCTGCAAAGTAGCCTTCTTGCTCGCCATTTATATTAAGAGAAAAATGTGCAGACTTTAGACATTCCATTATCCAACCAATGAACTTGCTTGGGAAGCCGAGTATTTATAAATGAACAAACATAATAAAAACATATTGAAAGAGAGTGATAATTCAAATAATGAAATGAAATACGAATTATCGTATTTAACAATGGATATATAAAGGGAGTCGGCCACAACACATAACCACTAACAATAGAAGAGAGAAAATAAGCTCTTGAGTAGGAACTGTCGATTTAGAGAGAAAATTAACGGTTGGCGGGAAGATTAACTAAATATTTAATAATAAAAAAATAAAAAAATAAAAAAAATTCTCAGAAACTCGAAATAATTTCACAAAAAAATTCAAATTTACAAAAATTAGTGCACAAGGTGCCCCTGTACTTTACCCCCCAGTGCACATGGTGCCCCTTAACATTACCCCTCAGTGCCCATGGTGCCCCTCCGACAAGACAGTTATTTCTTTTTTTGTGAAAAAAAAGACAAGACAGTTAATACATTTATTGGGGAAATAAAACACCTTTCATCTCCCCTCTTCTTCTTCTTCCTATTTTCTCTATTTTGGGCGAAACTTTTTCACCAAAACCTTCATCAAAACTCATCAAAAAGCATACTTTCTTTTCGTTTCATCTTCATTGAAGCTTCATCGCCGAATCAACGTCGTGGACTCGCCATAATTAAGATAAAAATCGCACTATTCTTCAATTTTCCTGGGTAAAGAATACGTTTTAAAATACGTTTTAAATATCAATTCTCACTTTGCAGTAAGGACAGAGTTTCTTGTCTACGAAGACACCTTTCGAATATGAACTCCCATAACATGAACTAGAATTCATGGATTTGATTTGATTTCAATGGGTGTTTTAGGAAGGTTGTGAGTGTTTTGAGAAGATAGTGTGTGTTTGACAAGCTCATTGGGGGTAGAATGTTGTTTAAATACACATAATAGTGCAGTTTACAACGACTATTTTTCAAACTAGCCGTTACAAAAGAATAAGAGGGGCACCATGGGCACTGAGGGGTAAAGTTAAGGGGCACCATGGGCACTGAGGGGTAAAGTTAAGGGGCACCATGTGCATTGGGGGGTAAAGTACAGGGGCACCATGTGCACTAATTTTTGTAAACTTGAATATTTTTTGTGAAATTATTTCGAGTTTCTGAGAAGAAATAAATTTATTTTTTATTTTTTATTTTTTTTATTAAATATTTAGTTAATCTTCCCGCCAACCGTTAATCACTGCCACGTCAGCAGTTAACGGTTGGGGGACTGACGGTGTTAACGGAGAGGGGTGGGAAGGGCACCATGTCCCGGTTGGGGCAAAGTTCGGGGGCACCGCGAGGTACAAGTTTCAAACATAGGGGCACCATGAGCATTCTGACATAGTTCGGGGGCACCACGGGAATTTGCCGTTATAACTTTGTATCTTAAACAATTAATCATGCAATTGATTGCCCAACTAAGTTAATTAATTGTGTGCTAGCTCATCAGCTCAATCTTACGAATGCTTTCGTTACAGATTTTTTTTTTTGTGAAATATGAATTTTTTTTTTCTGAAATATGAATTTTTTTTTTCATACATTTGAATTATTGTTTGTATTCTCTTAAGACATACAGTAGCAAATCTTGACCAAAATGACATATATTGCCATTCTTGATAATAATGCATCGTGCAATTTGCATTGTACAAGATATACTATTACAAACCTGCTTCTTTTATTTTTAATTCT
Organism: Spergularia bocconei; assembly: GCA_963457585.1. Classification (NCBI taxonomy): domain Eukaryota; kingdom Viridiplantae; phylum Streptophyta; class Magnoliopsida; order Caryophyllales; family Caryophyllaceae; genus Spergularia; species Spergularia bocconei. The sequence goes on from OY734958.1 coordinate 1,410,382, forward strand.
TTCCATGTGGTACTCCTTAACTCTATTGGTATCATTGTCGAACAACAACGCCACTAACTGCCATACTGAAATTGCATTCCTTCAATATATATATAGTTCTTGTGATGAACTAATTAAACAGGATCTAGCCATCCTTATGGGGTGGGCTTATAGTCGCAAAAAAAAAAAAAAAAAAAAAAAAGATATAGTAATGATTTTTCACTGATTGCATTATCATGAATATCGTCCTACATTGAAAAATTGAATGAAATTTAAGATAGTTTGTAGGAGGTTAAAAATGATCAGCCAATTAAAATGTGCCACGTAAGAGTTAAAAAGTCAGCGTTGATTATTTGACCGACCAATCGTAGCAAAGGTTACTTCATTAATGAGTGGCCAATTAAATGACGCCACGTGTCTCGTGTGACTCATCGTTGGAGATGGACAACTCAGTGATGATTTTCAATTACGGAGGATTACATAATAATTATCTTTTATTTAGATAATTATTAAAAGATAATTATTAAATGGTAATTATCTTTTAAAGAGGTGACATTCTCTCAGCGAAACTCTTAGAGATAGAGTCCTTGATTGCCACACCTCCAGGAGATGTATTCCAGCTGACTCTCTCACCTCTCCACTATAAATAGAGGAAACCTGGATCCTCACAGAGGATGACACACATAAGAAAATTACAGAAGATCATCAGAAAACCCTGAAGTCTGAAGAACACAAAAAAGGAGATCTACAATGACCTTCGAGTTCAGATCTCACAAAAGTCAAGTCAAATTCCATATTCGTGATCAAGTTACAACAAGCCCTCGAAGTCAAATCTTGTGGAGAATTAATCAAAGGAGTCAATTCTATTTTATGGAAAAATTCTTAAACTAATAAAATTTTACTTTCTTTTCCCTATTTTGTCGCGAGTACAAAATTTGTGTCTACAAATTTTTGGTGAATCCGACGTGAAAGTCTCTGCCATTCCTCTTCTTCTCCACAAGAAGTCAAGTTCCAGTTCCAATGGCGCCAAAGAGAAGTTCGTCTCGAGCCCTTGAAGATTTAAGCAATACTGCAGGAAACCCTAACAAAGGCCAGTCTGAAATCTCAACAAGGAGTACCACAAGGAGACCTGCTTTCACCGCTGCCGCTGAGAGACTGCGATCTGTCTCTGTGCAAAAGGAGGGCGAAAAGTCGCTGGATCAACCTCAGATGCAAGCTTGTCGACCCAGGCTCACGTGCCGAAATCTCGCAGAATTCCTATTCAAGGGGATGCTTCAAGTCGTTCGTCTGGATCTGGAAGGAAGGTGAATGAAATCCCTGTTTTTGGTTCGACATCCCCAACTCGACCAGAAGAAGTTATTTCGTCTTCGCTGCAACAGATCCTTGGCGAGACAATAGAAGGATTTACGGTGCATATTAGTCCAATGTTCGATTCATTCACTATCCAAGTGGAGGACGACGTCGAGACCACAAGCAGTCACTCTCTTTCATCTCCCATCAAGGAAAATGACCTAGAGATGGAGTACATTACAAGACTTGATTTGGTCTTTGCTGCTAACCACAATCTTTTGGCTCTTTCGCGGCCCCAGTCAACACAATCGGAGCAGATTTCGAAGAACGAATGGGTGAGATGCAAAGAGCCGTCGACAAATTCACAAAGGAGAATGAAGAAAAGGAAGGTCGGATGAATCTTAAGGACAAGCAAATTGAAGACCTTATGAAGAAATTAAGCGAGCGTCCCCATAGCGATGAAAGTGACCATTCTGAGGGTTCGGTAAAAGAGATTCCTAAACCTGCGTCAAACATATCCATGACCGCCGAGGAACTGCAAGAGTTAGTGGCGAACACTATCAAGAGTCAACTAGGTGTTGGAATTCACGCAACCCATCATTATGTGAAGCCATACACAAAGAGGATCGATAGCCTGCGGATGCCCACTGGATATCAGCCCCCCAAATTTCGACAGTTCGATGTAAAAGGTCACCCGAAGCAACACGTTGCCCACTTTATCGAAACATGCAATACTGCTGGTGCCGAAAGCGACCAATTGGTGAAACAGTTCGTTCGTTCACTTGGAGGTATAACATTCGATTGGTATACCGACTTGCCGTCAGAATCCATTGATAGTTAAGAACAATTGGAAAGTGAGTTTCTCAATCGATTCTACAGCACTAGAAGAATTGTCAGCATGACAGAACTGACAAATACCAAGCAATGGAAGGATGAGCCAGTGATAGACTACATCAACCGTTGGCGTTCATTGAGTCCGGAATGCAAAGATCGATTGTCAGAACCCTCTGCAATCGAGATGTGCATTAATGGCATGCATGTAGAATTGTTCTACATATTGAAGGGGATCAAGCCAAAATCATTCCCAGATCTTGCTAATATGGCTCATGACATGGAGATCACGATCGCTAGTCATGGAGGTCGACTGCTTCACAACTCTGATGCGAGAGGAGAAAAGAAGGAGTACAAGAAAACCGACAAGACTTCTAAGAAGTAAGCCATGACGGTCACTACCATCTCTAAAAAACCAATTAAAATTTCGACGAAACCGAAGTACCAAAAGAAAAGGAAGAGTCGCCGTCAAAAGAGGTGAAGAAAAGCCGGGTAACCTTGAAGGAACTTCTAGCAAAGAAGTATCCTTTTAAAAACTCAGAGCTCTCTGGAATGTTAGATGTTTTACTTGAAAATAAACTCATCGAACTACCAGAATCGAAGCGTCCTGAAGAGGCAGGAAAGACCGATCACCTGAAATACTGTCGTTATCATAGGGTGATAAGTCATCCAATTGAAGATTGTGTGACGCTTAAGGAGAAGATTATGGAGTTGTCTAGAGAAGGCAAGATATTGATGGAGAGCGAGTCTGCAACGACCAACCAAATATCAGTCATTGATGGTTCGTGCGATCCCCTTGCAAGAGCAACACGTCCAAAGGGTGATGAAGAAATCAACCATAAAAAATATTGTCATTATCACAAAGTGACAAGTCATTCAAGCAAAGATTGTGGAGAAAAGCATTGAGCTAACAATTCCTACCAAACAATCAACTAAATTCTGCTTGATACAATCCGGTATTCTTGAGCCCATCGTGGTAGAGATCCTGATTCAAGATTGGCCGCAACATGAAGAGGAGTCTTCCTTGATCCCAAACGAAGATGATGACCAAGGATAAATGGACTTTAGTTACAAAGAGAAGGTCGAAAAAGCAAGCCGTGACTCGACCACAAGCTCCAGTGGCTCTACCTCGTGCCAAAGCAAGGGAAGAATACAGGAAGAAGTCTCGCGCCAACAACAAGCAAATGGTGGTGAAAGAAAAAGAGCAAGGTTCACCAAACAACCTTCTTAAGCAACAACGCCCTGAAATCTTGCGTTTGGGGGAATTCTTTCCAAAGAACTATTTCAACGCAGTTGATGTCCACACAATCTCATTTACCAATGACAAAGAGGATAAGGAGGAAGGTCCTGCAGGCAACGACTCCTCGAAGACGGCCAACCACGTGCCGAACATCAAAAGAGATGCCAAGATCCTTCAAGGGATCGCTGACCCTAGCGAATTAGGCATTGACGTTGAATTAGGCATTGGCGTTGAAGAACTTGCAAAAATATGCGTTCGTCCACTGCAACAAGGCCATAGTTCGTCCTTAAAAGAACCGAGTTCGAAAAATCGAACCCAGTTCGTCCCAATTTGCAGTCCAAAAAGTAAAATTGGAAAAAAGCCGCGTGCATGCCATGTACGGAGAGATGTGAGAGCGTGTGTTACAACTTACAAACAACAAAAAAGCAAAGCCCACGCAATAAATATAAAGGTCCCACCACCTTCCTTTCCTTTTAATTTTTTCCAAATCTCAACAACATCTAACGTACGAGATGAAAATATCAAAGGGAAATCAACGACCCATAATTTCATATATTTTGTTTCATTATTCATCGGTTTTTTTTTTTGGAAATATATATCAGAGCAATTCGTGGTGGGCCCTATTTAAGAACTAAGTTGAGAGTTCTTCCATTGGATCGTGAAGTTCTTAATATCTCGAGATTGTAAAATGATGAGGTGGAGAAGAACTCAAAGTAGAGTTCTTCCATTGCTATTGCCCTGAACGCTCCTTAGTTTTGTAGCTATCAACGCTTGCCTTGTTTGTCGTAGAAGCAAAATCGAGGAAAGATTATGTTTCTTGGGTTTATACATCCTAGATGGAGATTTATCTCAATCAAATTCCGACATATATCAGTATTCTATGACTGACCTCCGAATAATGAGTAGGGTATGATCAATTATTTGTAAAACTAAACAGATGAGGGAAGTAGAGGGAATCCAAATCCTTTATATTCCTTCCCCTTGGACCCTTTCTCATTTCCTTGTACTTCCTAATTCTCAACCAAAAAGCCCTTATTGGCGGAGGTAATGTGACTTTAAGGTTGGCCGGGTGAGTTGCCACGGTCCCGAAAATTCACCTCTCTACAGAAGAAGAGTCCAAGTTGAATGTAAAAGGAGTCTTATGGAAAAGAAACCCTCTACTGGAAGTCATCGTTTTGAGATCGTTCTTAAGAGGAAACGTTAACAGCGAATTCTGGATATCCAATTTGTAGCTAAACAAGGATGACTAGTAGAAAGGGAGCAACAAATGAATCATACCCCCTCCAAAAAAACGAAAATGGGATCAAGCTTACTTTAACCTCTCCAAATCAGACACGACCCAACAAGATGGAAAAAAAAAAATGAAACCTCCCAGCCCCTCCGCTGAAAATGAGGGGAAGCCACAGACATGCTTCAGATAACAAGTCAGAAGAGGCAATAGTAGTATAGAAAAATGTAAAAATTAAAGGGACAAAAATAAGATTGGTTTCCTGAACAACCAGACAGCTAACACTGGCAAGAATCTACTCCGAATTACTCCAGTGTACAAAAGTAAGGTTACAGCAGCAATTCTCATGAAGCTGGCGCAAGCTGCTTTAATTTGGATTGTAACACAACTCCAGCTTCATCGGCTATAACTTTCTTCTTCGATGCAACCTGCAGTTAGCAAAACAAGTTAGTCCAGTTGGCATGGGCGGATTTGAACTTTGTTTACCTTGTGTTGGCCATTTTCACTAGAATAAAATGGGCTAGGACTCCAAACGACATAAAACCAAACCAGATTGAGGCCAGCAAGAGATGGAAACATGTCACATGCAGCAAATTGAAAAAGAAAAAAAAAAGGATGTCAAATTCGTCACAAGCCCGTCTGTAAAGGAGATGACGACCAGCTCACACATGTGGGTTGTTGTATTTGTCCAACAAAGGAAAGGACGTAAACTATTCAACATGGTCCTCCTATCATAGTCAATCTATACCAATTTAATTTTCAAAGTGATAGAACTAACTTGCTTACAATAGACTAGTAACACTCTACTAGGTTACATCCAAAATGACCTAGCAAGCCACCCCTCAACATCTACTTCTGCTGCCTCCAAGTAGCTTTAGCAACAAACTTTTCTAGTGAAACTTTCTGTATGTGAGCAATCCTCTACAACAGCGCCCGGTAAAGTTAAGAATTTCGAAGAAAATACATGGTTCAAGAAAACAAGGAAGCTGGATGTAAGATTTCAACGGCTATTGAACTGTCCTTTCATCATCAACCATTACTATACTCCCAGACCAAGCAGCACTTCATATTCTCAGTCATCAAAATTGGAGGAGAAATTAGAGCCTCCACGAGCCAGCTTATAGGAGCGTTATTATTCTTACTGTTCATACCTAACAGACCAAGGTGCCATACCAGCACTCCCAGATATAAGAATAATAATTTCAAGCTCCCTTCTTATAAAGCCAATGCACCACATTCATCTTAACGACGACTAATGTACAGGGATCTCTAGCCTAGTATTTCTAATGGCATTCTATGACACAACACCCAAAGAATTTGAAGGGGCAGATAAGAGCTGCAGATGAACCACTGACAGTAAAAGGGGCAAATTAATCTACTCCTGACTTAATCAGCAGAATTTCCAGTAGGCACTTTTGCGAAGAGGGGTTGAACACTTAGTCGCCCTTACATAAATCCAAGTTTGCCAAATTATGGCTGTTCCATCACAAAGTATTGAAAACAAAAAATGTGCAAATGGCAAAGCTACAGAGAAAACACCAGCCCTGGGGAGGGGGAAAGCCAGCTGAACTCCATATAGCTCAAACTTGCCTCGTAATTGGGGCACCAAAACATTGAAACAGGTGAACAAGCATTCAAGCTGTTCACCAAATTCACGGTAAAAACTTCACCAATTAGCCTATTCGTTCTACATACGCTAATGTCGAGATATACACTTTGCTAGACATACCATCACCAGAGACTTTTTCCTTTGCAACTACAAAGTAAAATCCTAAATGTACCTCTGGAGTCAAGATCAACCACCAGAGTTAACTGACGGAAAACATTTTCTTTAATTAAAAAAAAAAAGGTGCGACAGTCTGGACAATTTTTCGAAATATATACTGTACAGTGTATAATGAACCATGTTTCAGCTGTTCGAGTCTCTTGACATCCATGATCCATGACTAATTTCAAGTCTCAATAATAATCAAAAAATTTATCGGTCACAAGCTGGTCTCCCATATAAATAGTGACATAAAGCCAAGAGATGCATGCCACCTCAAAAATCAATTCACAAACATACATATGTCATGGGAATTCTACAAGAATTTTCCTACTACCATGTATAGCAGGCATGACAGCAAAACACTGGTAAACAACCATGAAATTAACGTTAGAGGAACTTAGCACAGGGTATTTCTCACAGCACGTCATTTTGATCAATCAACATAGCATTTAAGCTTTGACAAGAAAGGATTGACGCTCATGATAAGCATTACACATGATGACACTGCAGAAGAACTCTGCCGCCAAGCTAGAATTGACTTATTATTCCATACAGTTACTTCCAGTCATTCACTAGTACGACATGCCAGTCCAGTCATTCCAACAAAAAAAAAAAAACTAAAATTCTCATCAGAAAAAGAAATAGGAATGAATATGGACCAATGCAACGTTTTTGGATTAAAGTCTGATCATATTATCATACACAGTCAAAGGGGGGGGGGTTGTAAACGTGCCAATCTAAGCCGATCACTACACAAGATGACTCTGCAGAAGAAATGTGGTGCCAAGCTAGTATTGACATCCTATCCATACAGTTGCTTCCAGTCATTTACTAGTACGACTTGCCACTCCAGTCATTCCAACAAGAAAATTGAATTCCTCATCAGAAAAGAAAGAGGAATGAATATGGACCAATGCAAAGTTCTTGGATTAAAGCCTGATCATATCATCATACACAGTTGCAGAGGGGTAGGGGGTAAAGCCGGTAAACGTGCCAAACCACGGTCGATCTCAGGTTTATCCCAGCTCAGGCTAGGCTCAATCAATCTTGGGCTTGGCACAGTGGTCAACTGACACTAGGTTATGTCTCAGAATAAATAAAGCATATGAATCTAGCATAACATAGGCCAAATAGCCAAATTGGCATAAAAAAATACATGCCTTTACCACATTGGTATAAAAATAACTCAAGAGGACAAATTGGTATAAAAAAATGCAACGAGAGTCAAATAGGCCTAATTTTATGTCGGAGTTGGAAAATCGACAAAAAATGTATTTTTTTTAAAATATGAAAAATAATGTATTTGCTAATTTTTTAAAATAAGTTTTGAGAGTATAGATATTTTTCAAAAAAATAGGAAAGCATTATTTTGCAAGTTTTTGAAAAAAATAATATTATTTTGCAACTTGGTTTGTTTGACTCTTGTTTCATTTTTTTATACCAATATGTGCTCTAGTGTTTTTTTTATACCAATGCGGTAAATGCTGGTATTTTTTTATACCAATTTAGCATTCTAAGAAGCGAAATGTCATTACGAAACTGAGTTCTATTAGAATGTAAAACCATGTGGAGTAATGATCAGTATTGAAGAATGAGCTTCCTAGCTCAAACACACTGAGCTCAGAGATTTCAAGCTTGATTTGTATGCCTGGTCTCATTAGCTTAGAACAAAGCCAAACCCAGGGGCTTGGCGATCACACTCCATCCCTACGTTGTTCTCCGCTAGCAAATCATAAACTGACCTTCATTTCCCCTACCTATTATTGCCCCCCCCCTCCTTGCTCATGGCTAAAATCCTTCGGCTTTTGGTGTACAACTTCGTAATTTGAAAATGGTAGGCGTGAACGTAATCAAAACAGTGCGTTTCCGGATGTTCACTTGTCTAAACACAGGAGATATATCTGTATTTGCCTGGTCTAAGGTATTCTCCTCCCCACAATGATACCAATGCTTTTCCTCACAATAAAATGAACGTCACATAAAAATTGATGGTAATAGTTTTCCTAGAGTCTTCGCTCAAACTTAGTGAGAACTGTGATGTTTGGATTTGACTCGTTATTTGTTCAAACTCTAACCACGGTTGAGTGAGGTATGGGCTTGAGTTTGGTGACTCTAGCTCGAGCCAAGCTCTGACTAAGACAAAGACGAGGGCTTGGATATATCCCTACCTTGTCCACTTGCGAATCATAAACACTGCAATAAGTGTGTCATCTAAGTTTCTAGGATCATAAAAGAAAAGCGGAAGATTTGTGGTGATGGAGAGAGAAGAATGAGGTGTATTAGAGTATTACTCTAGTTTGGGTGATATTTTGCGTGGATTACAGTCGGAAAGAGTTTTCACTCTAGAATAAACATAATTCCATCCTTTCTCTATCGATTGAAAAGTCTCGTTTGTTACCTCAATAAGGGGTGTCCTAATAAAAATGCCCCGACACCTCAAATGAATTACTATACCTCCTTGCCACAGCCTATTTTGGAGACCTAATTGAACAAAAGACTAGATTTGGGAACCAAAAAAGCAGTCGAACAGACGGAAAATTATTACTGTTCAAATTAGGCAGTTCGTAGCTCTGGTCAATACTACCCAGGGACCTTCATCCCCACACTCTGACTTCGATAAATATACTTCACCGCAATTATAGGAAGAACACTTAAACCTTGTATCATTAATATCTAGTAGAAATCTACCATCCCCCTCTTTGAAAAAGGCTTAAAAAAAAAGGGATTTTAGAACATGGTCTTAGCATTGTAGATTTGTAGAAAAACCGCTCATCTTACAGGTCTCAAAGGTTTAGAAGGATGGGAAAGACATCATCTACTCAGAATATCAAAGGAAGTTGCACTTCAGGTGAACACCAACCTTGTCAAAACTCGATATTCTTTTTTTTAGGTGTCTCATATTATAGTAAGGAATGCTCCATAGATGAGTGGCTTATCAACAAAGCCAAACAAGCCGACACATAATTTCAGTATTTGAGAAATTCCATTATAAGTCGGGAGGCAAATAACTAAAAACCGATACGAAAAGGCTAATCACATCCTTTGGTACAGATATATCTCGTCTTTACTTTCAATTCAAGAACGGGGATCATTTTTACTTGAAACAAAAGACAGAAAGATACCTCAAGAAGTTGTTCATAATTAGATTTAAGGAGGTTGATTTTTCGCTGACAGTAATCCTTGCCTTCCACCATTGTTTTCTGAACCATATAAAAAGAAGAATAGTGTCAAAAGTTATTGTATCATGAAGAAGAAACTAGACTGCATACATGGATGTTTAGCAAAGGAATTAGACAAAAACTGAAAGTGGATGGATGGTCCATCTTTCTTTCTCTGATGGAGAGGAGAGAACAACAGGCTGTAAAAGTTGTTTAATATCCACAATGCGCACAAGGACATACATGAGTGCTACTGAATACAGAAAAAAAAAAATTTAAGAAGATTCTTTTCTTTTGATTTACCAGACATAAGCTAAGGTTTACTCTCATTAAGTACGCAGTAAACAATATTTTATATTATGAGCAATGGGGTCTCTGAAATCTTTCTAAGAAAGAATAAATAAAAAGCAAATCTGCCTTAACGATTTACATTTCCAGATAGAAAAGGAAAAAGCAAGTCAAACTGTCTACCTCAACGCCTACTAAAACAATCCATTCAAGTCACAATGAAACCCATACAATTGAGCGGCAAATATTCCGTCCAAGGGTGACTTTCCTCGTTCAAAGCTTGGGTGTAATTAAATAGTATAGAATTTACAGCTAGTCGAGAAAAACCACGCACCCCTCATATCAAAAAGTTCCACGCAGAAAATCAAACATAAGCTGTAAACGAGCAAAGAAAAAGTGCTGGGTTGGACCTAGCCCTAGCAATGTCACTACTCGACTTTGCTAGGAGTGGACGAGAAAGAAAAAATTTCTCGGATAAGAGAGCAATTTCGCTCTGCTCCTTTTCATAAATCCCAACACAGCCAACACGCACGATCTCCACAGAGATAACACCAATCGAAACACACACAAACAAACAAATGCAATTTCAAATGTTGCTACTACAACAAGCTCAATAGCAAATCTCCGTAACATAATAAAAAAGAACAAACAAGTTGTCTAATACAACAGTTGCAATTGCAAATGCAGAAACCTAAAATCGAGTATTTCCATCGAATAGTAAGTCAGTCGAAGCAAACAATCATAAAGTCTCATGGATTATACAAGGCACAGGGTAAAAATTGGCAACCAAATAAACAATTAAAACAGAAAAATCAAGCAAACAGTGAATAAGATCATGAACGGAATGGAACCTCGATAAAGTAACCGGTGCCGACATCGACGAGAACCTTATCAGCATCATCAAGAGTACCGGGGACGTAGAGGGACGCCGTAAGTGGGACCAACATCTGCTTCCCTATTTTATTTAGTTCACAATTCATAAATCAAAATCGCACTGGCAATCAATCAATTAATTAATTAATTAATTAATCAGCATAACCTAACCAAAGAGAACGAAAAAAGAAAAAGGGAGTAAACCTTGAGGGCGGAGGGAGAGTTGGTGGAGAGAAGTGGAAGCTTGTTCGAGACGATTGGTGGCGGTACGGATGTTGTTGAGGCTGTCTTGAAGGAGGTTCACTTCCATATCGGATTGTTCTTTCAGCATTTTAAGCTGTTCGACGCTCATTTTCTCCATCTCCGTCGCACGAACCGCCGCTGGTCCTAGTCCTCCTCCTTTACTCGCCATTTTCTCTGCTCTTTCTAATTATTTCCTACGCCTTTTCTTTCTTCTCTCCGTTTTTCTATTTTTCCTGGGTGATATGTTTTGTTAGCAGGGAGAATATAATGAATATTTTATATGAAATGTGAAGGACATCAACAGCCCCTATAGCTCAGTGGTAGAGCGTCAGTCTTGTAAACTGAAGGTCTGTAGTTCGATCCTGCATGGGGGCATTTTATTTTTGTTGTGTTGTGTTACGCAACACTCATAATTTTGCATTACAACCCTTAAAAAGATGAAGGTTCTGTGACGACCTTAAAAAGATGAAGGTTCCGTGACGATAATCAGGGATCATGTATTCGGATCATCTCACAAGAGGCCAAGCTTGTTTTTGGACAAACTTTGTTGACTAATCTAGCTGTGGAGCTCAACTGACACAACTTGAGAGAATTATAAGAAAGAGTGGTATATTTTCATATTATGAATGAATGAATAACTCTGCCTTAATTCCTTCTATTTATAAAGCCAAACAACTAGCTGTCTAATAGCAAATTAACAACCCGAATGACGTATCGCGACAATCCCTTCCCCTTCTATAAAAGCTTGTCCAAAAGCTTAATTGATTTGAAAGTCCGGAAACCTCTTTATGAACTCGTCGGCTGACTCCCATGTGGCATCTTCTTCTGAACCGCTCAACCAATGTACTAGGAAGTACACAACTGCAGCATTATTTCTCTTAACCATTTTCCTCTCCAATATGGCAACAGGCTCGGCTCTCAACTGCAAATTATCATCCAAATCAGGCACTGCACTTATTATGGGGACCGGTCCATGATTTTCTTTAAGCTTGGATATATGAAACATAGGATGTATCTTTGACTGGATTGGCAGCTGCAACTTATATGCTACTTTGCCGATTCTGGCCACAATGATGAAGGGACCAAAACAGCATGGTGGCAACTCCTGTACACTACTGATTGCTGCCTATAGGGTTGTAGTTTAACATAGACCAAATCACCAGCTTGTAACTCTTTGTCGGACCTGTGCTTGTCACTTTGGGACTTCATTCTGTCCTAGGCTCTCTCTAGATGGAACTTGACTACTTGAGCATCTTGATGCACTCTTCCCTTGATTTTAGACTTCTGTCCACAGCGTCTACAGCACTATCACCATCAATGTAGGGGTATGAACGTGTGGGGACTGGCCGTACACCGCAGCATAGAGAGTGGTTTCGATTGCTGAATGGAAGTTGGTATTATACCACCACTCAGCAAGGCATATCCAACTGACCCAATCTTTTGGTCTCTCCCCTGTCATACACCTAAGGTAGGTCTCGAGACACTTGTTGACTACTTCTTACTGGCCGTCCGTTAGGTTGACGAAAGTAATAATTCCACTCTCTGCAACTTGAAGAGCTCTTGCCAGAATGTACTGATGAAAATTTTGTCCCTATCGCTCACAATTGACTTTGGATTCCCATGTAATTTGAAAACTTGCTCAAAAAAACTTTAGCAACATCAGTTGCCTTGAATGGGTGTGACATCAACAAGAAGTGGGCATATTTGCTGAGTCGATCCACTATCACTAGAATTGTATCCTTACCTTGTGATTTAGGCAACCCTTCAATAAAGTCCATCGATATATTTGTCCAAATGGCATCAGGTATAGAAAGAGGTTGCAATAAACCAGCCGGAGCTTGAAGTAATGCCTTGTTCTGTTGGCAAATCCCACAATTCTTCACCCAATTTCTGACCTATTTCTTCATGTTTTTCCAGTAAAACATCTCTGCCATCCTCGTATACATGGACCCCTGAATGACCTCCCAAGGCTGAATTATGCATAATGGAGCATATTTCATTTCTCAAATTCTGGTCGGGACCTATCACCAGTCTGCCATTCCTACTCAGCTGCTCATTTTGCCATTTGTATTTACTGTCAACTATGGATCCTTGTGTTAGTTGTTGGATGACATCTGCCAATTCCGGGGCCTGCCAACTTCCTGCAATCGTATGCATCACGTCTGTTCTAATTTGAGACACTAAGATTGTGAGTAACTCGGCTCCTTGTATTCTCGAGCATCTGCCACCACATTTTCTTTACCTTTTCTTTAAACCACCTCGTAATCTAGACCAAGCAACTTAGCATGTACTTTAAACTGAAATGATCAGTTCGAATAAAGAAGTGCTTACCTACCAGGTATGGTGTCCATCTCTCTACGGCAAGAATTACTGCCAACAACTCCCCGTAAGTAGACAACCTTGTGTGCTTGTTAGCCAGTGATTTGCTAATAAATGCGATGGGTGACCCTTCTGCATTAACACTGCTCCAATGCCCATTCCAGAAGCGTATGTTTCTACTTCAAAAGGGATACTAAAATCGGGTAATACAAGTACAGGAACTTGGCTAATAGCTTGCTTTAAATCCGCAAATGCGTCATCAGCTGATGAGTCCCATATAAAGGCATTTTTTCTCAAAAGGTTGTCAACGACCTGATTATCCCATATCCCTTTATGAACTTTCTGTAATAGCCCGTTAAATCCAAGAATCCTCTCAACTTTGTAACATTTCTGGGTGTCGGCCAGTTTACAATTGCTTCCACCTTTTTTGGATCAGTTGACACCCCTGCAGCAGACACAATATGCCTTAAGTATTCCACTATAGCGACCCCAACATCACACTTGCTTCTCTTAGCAAATAGCTGATTCTCCCTTAGAATCTGTAACGTCTCCCTCAAGTGTTGTGTATGAGTTGCCATATTTGGGCTGTAGACAGTATATGATCAAAAAACACTAATATGAACTTCCTAAGATGCTGAGAAAATATGGAGTTCATTAACCTCTGGAAATTGGAGGGCGTATTTGTCAAGCCAAACGACATTACAACAAACTCATAATGCCCTTGGTGTGTGCGAAAAGCGGTGTTTTAATTGTCCTCCTTGTTCATTCGTATCGGCCAATAACCTGATCTGAGGTCTATTTTGGAAAACACACAGGAGCCTTGCAACTCATCTAGTAGTTCGTCTATCACTAGAATGGGAAATTTGTCCTTCATTGTATGCCTATTGAGTTCTCTATAGTCAATACAAAATCTCCAACTGCCATCTTTCTTCTTTGCCATAACAATGGGTGAAGAATAGGGACTATGATTGTCCCTCACAACTCCCACTTTCAACATTTTTTGAGTAGTTTTCTCAATAGTTTCTTTTTTAACCATAGGATATCTGTAAGGTCTAACATTCACAAGAGGTACCCCTGGATTGAGGTGAATTCTATGGTCATGATTTCTGTGTGGTGGTAGTCTTTTAGGTTATGTAAAGACATTATCAAATTCTTGCAATACCATCTCAATTTCAGGCGAAATTTCAAATTTCAACTCCTATGGCCCCATTGATTTAACCTGCACAGCAAACAGTTGTCCCAAGCCATAGCTTTGTCCCCTACCCATTTCATTCATCAATTTCTTTCCTGAAATCCACTGTAAACCACCTTTTGTTACTCCCCTCAACACTACTTTTCTGCCTTTGTGCATAAATTCCATGTTTAGCTTGTCAAAGTCCCATATCACTGGCCCGAGGGATGGAAGAAAGCCACTGTACACCCAAGACCATTTCACAGCCTCCCAAGGGTACAATCATGGCATCTATAGTGAATTCTTCCCCATGTAAGCTGCATTTAAATCCGTTACACACCTTCTTGGTGATTAAAGTGTCACCGTTACCAACAGACACCTCCAAAGGATAGGCGTTAGTGATCCTATTTGCCACTGCTTCATCTAGGAAGTTATGTGTACTTCCCAAATCAATCTAAATATGTAGGGTAAGAGTTCTGACCTTGCCATGGACCCTCATGGTCTGGAAAGACTTGTGACCAGATATTGCATTCAATGAGATCAAGGGTGGTTGTTCTATTGTCTCATTGTATTCCCCTGAAAATTGTTCAATTTCATCCATCAAATTCATGTCACTGGTGTAACTTTCTATCCTTGATATTCTACAGAACCCTCTTCATTGTCCACGGGTATCAACACCATATTATAATGTTTTCCCTTACACTTGTGTCCGGGTGTGTATGGTTCATCACACTGGAAGCACAAGTTTTACTTCCTTTTCTCCTCAATTTCTCCATGTGTGAGCTTTTTATAATTTGTATTTGGCCTCTGATTTACAAGACTGGGTTTGTGAAATAGTTGGACGCACTTGGCTTGACATGTCCGACCTAGTGGTGGTGAAGGTGGGGAGAGGGGAGCTGGTTGGGGTGGTCGGCGGTGGTAGATGCGACGGTGGGGACGGTAGGCTGGTGGCTCGGAAAATTAAGGGGGGGATTTAGGGAAAAATATTTATTTTGTTTTTATTTTATTTTTGAGTTATTAATTACTAAAATATTGACTAATTACTCTAATTATATGACATCTCACCATTTTACATCCAAAATTTAACGGAATTAGTTGATTGGGGCACCATGTGCCTATATGCGCAAAGTTCGGGGACACCGTAGTGTACACATTTCCAACATAGGGACACCATGCTCATTTTGACATAGTTTTGGGGCACCATGTGCATTTGGCGTATAGTATTAGATATGGTTCCGCATTTGAAAGATGGTGGACTAACACTGAGCAAGTGGACTAAAAAAATATGTAAAAGGTCCAACCGGATGATAAAAGAAAGAACCCATTGAACAATAGACCATTCCTAAAGACGAATATAATTTGGAACATTATTGGGCTTCGTTCCAAAAAGTGTACTTGCTAAGTTGGTAGTTAGTAAGTTTGGTATTAAACTAATAACACATGAAATGGAGTTGCGTGTAATGCGTTAATCATGTTGTGAATTGAGTATGATATTATGATGGAACACAACATAGAAATTAATGGGAGGGTTTATTGTTTTGGAAAGTTAAAGAGGGAGAGACAATCCTACTAAACATATCCTAATCCCAAACATGTTGATGTTGTGACACATATTTGGTGCGTGCCAACTCTCCTCTATTTCCCTCCACTTTTTTCATGTTCATTTTTTTCGCCCCACTTGTTCGATCTTCTTCTTGTCTTTTCGGGTTAATGCAATTGTATGCGGACAAACAGTGCGTAGTCGCGTTAGGAGTCTATATATATCCAAAAAGCTAGTAAAATTTATGGTGTTAAAACTAATCTTGAAAAAATTACAAAGAGTGATAAAACCAAAGATAAGAATAGATGAGAGAGAGATTTCTAGATCTAATTTGAAAATTTCCTAAAAATATCTAAATAATGAAAGTTAGGTTACAAACATGTGAGTAGTGGGTATCTATATGACCCTCAAAATACGGCAAAAATGTCACTTTTATTATAACTAGATATACACCAATTTTATTACAATATACAAGCACAAATGTACAAACTAACCAAACAAATAGTGTGCTATAAATAGCCAATTTAGTCTTCAGCGTTCTCCTCGCCTCTTTAACTCCCATTTCGGGGTATTAGTGAGGATGGACACCCATTTGGAGGCAAGAAGGGTCTTGCGAGAAAATTTTGAAAGAAATCATCTCTTTCAAGCACAAACAAAGCAAATAGATTGATTCCAATCAAAATGAGTCATTCCCCCAAAAGTGACTACACTCCTAGCCCAAATGGGAGTGTAGGTGGTTTAGGGCTTCCTTTAATTCAAAAGAAAAGATTTTAAAACTCAACAAATCCACCAAAGCATTACTCACACGGGTCACCTCCCCTAACGCGTTGACAAAGAGGGATGGTGGGGGAGAGAGGGGGAATAAGCTAAGAAAAACGATTTTTTTTTGGTTCATGAATTTGTCTATATAATTTTTTCTTTCTCTCTTTTTTTTTTGCTTCCTTACTACTATTGTTTCATATTTAGTTACTATCCCGTGTGATAATTTATTGTTGACAGAGTTATATTTCAAAATTTTCAATGGGATTAAAAGTTATAATCGGGAACATGACACTTATTAACACAATTATGTATATAGTTAATGATTTTATTAATTCTTTAAAGATCGGTCAATAAATTATATAAAGATAATGATGTAAATTACGAAGTAAAATATGTTTCTTTTGGTAAGATGATTACGCATGAGTAGAATTATAGGTTTCTATGTAATCTCAAATAAAGATAACAATACATGAATATGTAGTGATGCAAATAGAGTTGACAGTTAGGGTGGTCAGATCAATTTCACGTATGGTCAAAGCGGGTTTGGTTATATTGAGTTCGTGCAAGGGCGAAGCCAGGATTTAAAACTTGGGGTGGCGGATTATAACTATATACGCGGTATCTCTAACGGACAAAATATGAATCGTTCATTGTTTCTAATAAAAACTGATACTATACAATCCTATTTAATAAGAAACATAACAGAGGAAAGGAAAAATTTAACCCAAAAACTTGGGGTAATCATATTAGTACAAGCTATTTATTTTTTAAGTTTTTCCTAATTTTTTTGAATTTTTAAGGCAATAGTTAGGTGTCTTCGGAGAATTTGTGGTAGTCGTGCACCACTGGCTACCCCTTAAATTCGATCTTGAATAAAGCGTACATGCTCAACAAATTATGCAATAAGAAAGAAAAAAATATATTGTAAAACAAAATATAAGTGGCAAAGGAGAAATGAACAATCTATATGAGAATATATATCAAAGACATGCATTTGGTTACATGAAATGTTTGTAGCCTACTGGTTGGTATGAACAATGCTCCCTATGTCAAGGGTTCGAATCTCTCATTGTCCAAGTTCTGCTTATTTTTAAAAATTATAGGAATAATTTAAAAAACCATGAAACTTGCTATTAAGAATACAATAGCTACCAAGACATGGTAGCCATTGTAAAGGGACTCAATCTGACCATCCATTATACAAAACAAAATCTGGGCCCTTAAAATCTTGACTATGAGAAAGAAATTAAAAATAATTAAATTAATTCAAGTAATTTCATCCCCAACCATATTGTTCTCTGTCCTCTGTCTTCTCCCCCACCCTTCCACCACCACCCCCAATACCCAATTCAACCGTCATACCGTCGAGAACCACCATCCGGCCGGCCGTTCCATCGTCACCGTCGATAAAAACTGGCGAATAGGGACCACTATCGCGGTGCCATTCCATCTCCACGGTCCTTCCTAATCTCTTCAATCTCCCATTTTCTACGCGATCTGCCTCTAATTTTCGCCCTAAACCGACGAAAACCAAACCACCTCCCGACCCCTTCTCCGACCCCCCATTATCCTCAAAGTGCGCCATCCCCTAGGGCCCCTACCAATTGTCGCCGCTAAGGAAATGGAGAAAAGAATGAAGAATGGAGGAGAGAAGGGTGTTGGTGTAGGTGTAGTAAGGGATGAGAGCCGTGGTGGTCGGTGATTGGCGATCTTAGGGGAGATGTCGGGTTGCGGGGCGGTGGTTGCTTCACTTGTTGGGGTGGTTGATGTTGGGTTGCGGGGCGGTGGTTGCTTCACTTGTTGGGGTGGTTGATGTTGGGTTGCGGGGCGGTGGTTGCTGCACTTGTTGGGGGTGGTTGAGGAGGAGAAGAGGGGTTGTGATTTTATTTTTCTATTTTTTTTTTATTTTGGAAATTTGATTTATTAATTTAAAATTAATTACAGTGGTCAAACTTTACAATGGCTACCATACATTGGTAGCCATTGTAGAATCACTCTTAAGAATAATTGAACCCCCAACCTACAAGTTATAATAATAGCACACTAACCACTGTGCTAACAACATGTTATGCTAAATTGGGTGCTCTAAAATATATATATAGAAATGCTTCCTATAAAACTTCAAAAAAAAAATTCCCCCGCCGGGGTGGCGGCCGCCACCAGCTGGCTTCGCCGCTGAGTTCGTGTCATGTCAGGCTCTCTTGAAATTTCATGTGGAACTACTTTTTGATACGAATCTCACGATGTGAATTTCATTATTTATTTTTATAAATATATATTCTTACAGGCGGGTTCAGGTGAGGTCCTGCCTTCCCGTGAGGCGTGAGGTCTACTAAGGGCCGTCAGATCTAAGGAGATGGATGGCCGAGATTAAACCTCCTAATACTGAGCGAACAAAAGAAAAAAGAAGGAAAGTCGAGGCCTCTATCTTTCCTCACTGTACGATTCTTTCTCTCAACTTTCTCTCTCTTCAAACCCCAAAAAAATTCGCTCTTCAGCTTCAATGGCGACGGATCAATCGGAGGATCAAATTCCAGCAACGATGTCGACGGATAATTCGAATGATCAAAGCTCTGCAACAATGGCGACGAATCAATCGAAGAATCAAAATCCAGCAACAATGGCGACGAATCAATCGAAGGATCAAAATTCTACACCAATGGCGACGGATCAATCTAGTATGTGCTCTCTTCTTTAAGCTCAGATTCAATTTGTTTTTATCCTCAAATGTTAAGCAAACTAATTGACTTTTTGAATCATACTGCGGATTTTAGAATCATGCAAAGATCACAAGGAATCACACACATTTTTTTATGCAAATTCCTAAATTCGATCCTTTTTTAATATCTGTCTGATTTCGATTTTATAATGGAATTTGCAATCACACTGTTTTGACTATTGAATCACACAAACTCTTCCTTCGATTTTGATTTTAGAATGGAATTTACAGTCACACTATTTTGTCTATTGAATCACAAAGATTCGTTGTTTTTTGGAATCACAATCTTGTTTTTTTTTTTTATTTTTGGAAATGGCAGATTATTGTCACGTATTTTCATAATCTGCCATTTTTGAACTTGCTGCCTCAACAATTTTGTCATGTATACTTCGTATATACATTGTATAATGTGTATATGGTCCAGACGTCATGTATTTAATCTTTGTATATACGGAGTATGTATTTATAATGGTGTGTGCGATTCAATTTGATCATGTGTGTGATTCAATTGGTCAAGCTTGTGTGATTCTATTTGTTAGTGTATGTGATTCAGTTAGTTAGTGTGTGTGATTCAATTAGTTAGTGTGTGTGATTCTATTAATTAGGGTGTGTGATTCAATTTGTTAGCGTGTGTGACTTTATTAGGGTGTGTGATTCAAGTGACTCTATTAATTATGGTGCGTGTGATTCTATTCTACGGTGCGTGTAATTCTATTCGTGTGATTCTATCGGATGAAGTGTGTGATTTTATTCGATGGAGTGTGTGATTCTATTCAATTGTGTGTGTGATTCAATAGGATGGAGTGTGTGATTCTATCGGATGGAGTGTGTGATTCAATAGAATGGAGTGTGTGATTCTATCGGATGGAGTGTGTGATTCTATCGGATGGAGTGTCGGGGTATGTGATTCTATCCGTTGGTGTATCATGTATGTGATTCTATTTGTTAGTGCGTGTGATTCTATTAGTTAATGTGATAGTGTGTGAGACTTGATTTGCTAGTAAGAGTGATTCAACGGAGTATTTGTTAGTGTGTGTGCTTCCGTTAGTGTGTGATTTTATTTGTTAGTTGAGAGCGATTCTATTAGTTAGTGTGTGATTCCGTTGGATAGTATGTGTGATTCTATATAATAATGTGTATGATTCTATTCAATAGTGTGTGTGGTTTTATTCGCACTATATAACGTGGTGAAATACTCTGTGTTGAAAATAATCTCGATGTCGTTTTAAACTTTTATTTCCCCTTGAAAGCTGGCTAGCTCAATCGGAAGAGCCTCGTGCTTTGCACGAGAGGTTGGGTTCGACTCCCACGTCGGTTACTAAATTATAGAAACCTCATTGTGATAAAGTGCATTTTACAGAAGCAGTGTACGTATTGTATTGCTTTTCCACCTACAAATGTATATTTTGCATGGACAATTTTGAATGGGTTTAAGATGCATTATGTGGATGAAGCAGGTGCATTTTAAATGGTTTTGAGATGCATTTTGTGAGTGAAGCAGGTGCATTTTGGTCTTTGTGAACATGCCACTTTAAACCTATATTCTGTAATTTCCATGTCAAGAAAAATTGTCTGTAATTTATTGTTGTCTAAGTATAAAAGCCTTCGTTTAGGCTATTTGAAAGCTGTTAGTATCTTACCTTGTTAGTACCAGTACCATGATAAACTATGCTCGCTTATATTGTAGCATATATTATTGAACAAGGTCTTTTGATGGACCAATCTTTGTGTATTTCATAGCCGATATGGGACTCGAACCCACACCTTGTGCGTTGCACAATGCTCTTCCAAATTGAGCTAATCGGCTTCTTTCGCAAAATGATCATTTCAAGAAGGGGGACTGTATACTTCATTCCATCCTTGCAGTAAGAACTCACCAGAATGACCAATTGTCGAAAAGATACAAATATTGCTCCCTGATTAGTCCTATGAAGACCGATCATGGGCTTATAGCAAGAGACAAAACAACACACAGTAATGAAAGCATGCATTTGAGGAAGCCATGCCAATGATCCTGAGCACCAGTTAGATCATGCCGATGGAAACATACCAGCTACAAAAATGCTCACAAACAACCAGCTAACAAGCAACACCAACAATAATAAATTCAGAGCGTTAAGCCGATGAAAATCAGAATTGGAGATGGTGATGGATGTGATTTCATCGACAATTTAGTGAACCATTATAATGGAAGCATATGATACTATCAGTCGACAGACTTTTTGCTTGGTTTTAGACAAAACAAATGCTGACGCAAGCTGGGCATAAGTTGGATCATGCCGATAGCTAACAAGCAACACCAACAATAATAAATTCATGCTTAACGTAGCAAAGTAAGGCACAACCTAATCAATGAGCAATGACTTGAATGATAGCTGAAATTTAACCATATCTACAAGAGTGCAATTGCCTAGCTGTGATACTACAATAATACTTTCAACGCTCCAAAATTCAACTGCAGGAAACTCAATCAACAACTAATTAAGAACCTCGAACTCAATTCGTCCAAATTCAACTACAAGAAACTCAATCAGCAAATAAACCGCAATAGATTCCCAAAGCGAAATAAAGCCAAAACAATTAAATCAAACTAACAAATCAGAGCATAAATAGGAGAAAAATGCAGAACATAATCAAATACAATCACGCATGATAACCAGATACAATCACATTATACTAAATACAATCATTACCGAAGACAATCACACACCATACGAAATGGAATCACACACCATACCGAAGACAATCACACACCATACGAAATGGAATCACACGATACCAAAGTACAATCACACACCATACCATATAGAATCACACACTAACAAACTGAATCACACACCTTATCAAATAGAATCACATAGTAACCTATTCAATCACACACCAAACCAAGTAGAATCACACACTAACAGTAGAATCACACACTATACCGAAATAGAATCAAACTAAAATATGATTTTTCACAGAAAAACGAATTAAAAATGTAGAACTCAAACCTAAATAGCTCTAGAACAATCGCCGGAATAACCAGAAACCGTCGCCGGAATATCCAGAAACCGCCGTCAGCAGATTCTCGTCATCAACGCCGTCAGATTCGCCGCCTCCCTAAAATGAATTCATCAAACGCAAATTAAAAAATGAATTCATCAAAATCAAACTTTTACCTAAAATGAATTCATCAAATCAAACCCTAAAATCGAGAAATTTGTTGACAAATTCATCAAATCAAACCTCGATTTAAGATTGTACGCCGGTTGTATGCCGGAGACGAGGAGAGAGCGGTGGTTTGCGGCGGCGAAGTGGTGGTTTACGGCGGGGAAGCGAAGGAAAGCGGCGGCGAAGCGGAGGAGAGAGAAAAGAAGGATCGGGATCAGAGAATTTGGGGGAAAACTGAGAGTGAGGAGAGAGAAATTAAAACTGAAAAAAATGAAAACCCAAAAATATCACCAATTTTTATTTTTCAAAAGACGCATAGGTGGCGTGTTGTGAAGCGTCAGATCTGGCTAATCTAATGGCTGAGATATGACCTCACGCCTCACCTAAGGAGGGGATCTCACGAGATCCTATTTCTATATTCTTATATTTGTAAGTCAAACCCTACCGGTCACATCGTAATCTATACTTTTAAAGAGGTGGTAGTAATCAACATTTTTATAAGGGATACCCAATAGTCTTTATGGGATAGCTGACACTTATAAATTCATAGCTAAACTATATTTTTTTTTTCATACGTTAATTAATGTTCAACATGAGACATTTATGTGTACGATATAATTATCTAACAATTTTAATCTTTTTTGGAAAACAAGTATGATTGATACAAATAGAAACCCCTTCTCTCACTAAAATCCACCCTTCTCTCACTAAAACCAGAAAACAAGACCCCCTGCTGCCATTGCTCTCAGGCTGGGAATGGCTTCCCAAGGTCATTCCCAGCTTGTTTTCTTCCTCGTTTTCGCTAGTTTTTTTATTTTTCGTACATTTTTTTATGCTTTCTTTAATAATTTTCCTCCTTCTAGGAAATTTGTTCACCCCTTGATGGGGTGGAATTTTTCTCCTTTTCGGAGTTGTGTTTGTAGATGGGTAGTCTTGGAAGTTGTAGATCGAGGGTCTCGACTTCAAAGGTTGTCAGATCTACAAGCGCTTGATGTGAAAATCGTTCCTTTTGAAGGTAAGGAAAAGGTGAGTTGGAAAGCTGAAAATCTTTTGTACTCCTTTAGTCTTTATGTCCAAGGAATCATAGCACACCTCCACGTGTTTTTCTCCACCCGTAAAGATGCTTCGACATCGAAATGTTTTCGTGGAACATATGCGTCCATGAGCCGGGAGCCGTGCTTGATTTGCTATTTACTTGATATTTTCGGATATAAGATTGTTGGTTGTACTTTAGATCGATTTTATTGTAAGGTTAACTCTTCTTGTAAGTGCCGTTTGGCGTTTAATCAATAAAATGAGTTACTTTCCCGTCAAATAAGAGAGCCCTACCGCGACACGGGGACACAAACTAGTAACGTATAAACTCAAGTCTCTTTCAGTTGAGGCTTTGGAGCTACTAATTTAGAGCTGTGGAACTCGGGAGATATATCATGTCAAATGCCACCAAGATGGAGAAACTGGGATATATAGCAACAACGAATTAGTAAGAGATACACTTAACACTACCTTGATGTCAACACCAACAGTCTCTGATGTTTTCTCGATAGACTTGCGTCTGGGTCACTAGGTGAAACATCAGGCTGCTGCTGATCACGACTCAGACAAGTTACGGATTCTCACCCTCCATAACTTATGTATACCTTTGATTATGGTAGAGATATGTTAATATTTGTATTAGGAAAATGCGTTGTGGTAGGAAATATGTGTTTTGGTGGAAATTAGGCAAATTAGCCCGTTTCTCTTTGCTATAGTCATGGACGAATTGACGAGGTCAATCCAGTATGATATACCATGGTGCATGATGTTTGCAGATGATATAGTGTTGATCTCAGAAACGAAAGAGGATTTGGAGAGGAGGTTGGAGCTATGGAGGCACACTTTGGAGTCTCGAGGGTTTCGGTTGAGTCGGAGCAAGACCGAGTATTTGGAGTGTAAGTTCAGCGGCATTAGGCAAACGGAGACGGAGACGATCAGGTTGGATGGAAAGATTGTTCAGGGATCATATTTTTTCCGATATTTAGGATCGATTCTTCAAAAGGATGGAGAATTGGATGAAGATGTGGCTCATAGGATCAAATCAGGTTGGTTGAAGTGGAAGAATGCCACATGACTTCTGTGTGATCGAGGAGTGCCCAATAAGTTGAAGGGTAAGTTTTATCGAACGGCAATTAGGCCGGCACTGTTATATGGCACGGAATGTCCGTGAAATAGTGTCACGTTCATAAGATGACTGTGACGGAGATGCGCATGTTACGGTGGATGTGTGGACATACAAGACGTGATCGGTTGAGAAATGAAGTTATTAGGGAGAAAGTAGGGGTTGCACCCATAGGGGATAAGATGATGGAGAACCGACTGAGGTGGTATGGCCACGTGAGGAGGAGGCCTAGTGAGGCGCCGGTTAGAAGAGTAGAAGGGTGGAGAAGAGATAATATTAGTAGGGGTCGGGGAAGACCCAAGATGACTTGGACGAGGGTGATTAGAAGTGATATGAGCTTTCTAGGGTTTGAAGAGAGTATGGTGTTGGATAGGGTAGTGTGACGAAACTCTATCCATGTGGAGGACTTTTTCTGACCCCTTTTGATTTATTTGTTTTGTTTTTCCAACTATTTTTCCAAAACTTTTTAACTTATGTTCAAAGTTCAAATGTTTTTTGCAATATTTTTTTAACTTTTTATTTATTTTGATGACTTCCTAAATTTCTTTTGAAAGTGTTTAAATACTTCTAAAATGTTTACAACGTTTTCGAAATTTCTTGGCGTACACAAGATGGTTACTGGATGACGATTCATGTTAGCCGACCCCAAATCATTTTGAGAATAAGGCTTGGTTGTTGTGGTGGAAATTAGACAAATGCACATAATCATTACAGAGTAAAATTGTTACTACACTTGCACATTACATGTGGTTTTGGAACAAGGAGCAACTGTGTTGTGAGGTCAATACTCAATATACCACTGATCCACAAGGAGCAATGCAACATGGTTTTGGTTATAATGATCATACTGGGACAAATTGTTCCAGCAAAAAGTAAACAGAAGCAATTTTGCTCCGTTCATCAGTAAGTTTCTGTTCTTTTATGGTTCGAAAAAAACGCCAGGTACCGATTCCTTCATAGAGGTACGGAGGAAACAGGATACCTGTGTACAAGGCTTCAGGATCATGCACGATGCGTTCGCCTCCCAACTTCCAGGGCGAGCTCTGTGTCAATTTTAAGGGAGATGTCAAGTGCCCTTACTGAATGTGTCAAAGCGCCACTGCAGAAAAAGACCATGAAACTTATTGTTACTGTTACTGAAAGCCAGATTCTGGGACTAAAGACAAAAGGCAGAAGCCTATATCACTAAAAACTCAACATATTGCAACAACTTAACAAGTCAATCAAGCAGAAACTGGGCAAGGCAGAGAACTGAAAGAAACTCCATAATGTTCTTTCCTTTACTAATCGACATAGTCTTCCAACAACTTCAAATGTCAATCAACCAGAACTATACGAATCTGCAAGACGGTGAATGCCTTTCCACTAACGGGCACACCCTCTTTCAAAGAAACAGTACTGACTATAATTACAATGCTTACGCTGCTTATAGTTCTCTGAAGTCGTGACATCACATAGACAGTCATTCAAGCAGCTGTTAGTACCAAAGCCTTAGTCCCAAATGAATGGTTGCCTAAAATGGATTGTCAAATTGAACTGTCGATGTGAAGTGATACAACAAAGAAAAAGTAGAAATGTCGGTATAATAGTAAGTTAGCCCAAACATTGCTAACACAGAACTCCATTTAGCCTTGATGGAACATTTCATTAGAGAGCAAAGACGATAAAAAGAGGCTAGTGGGTTAGACAACTCCTCGACAAATGAACATAGATACGTGGCAGACCGTCCCATTAGTTATCCACATAAGAATCTGAGCTTTCATAGAAACGGACAACCTTATATTTCAGCAGACAATCAATCCTGAACTTATTCATGATGAAGCTACTAATATAATCACAGGAAACAGATATCAATTTAACCGTTTGAATCAGAGGATAAACCTATTAATCTATTATACCAAAGGCTTTTATTTACCTCACGTATCAGTGTTGCCCTATATAACACCCCAGGCAAGACACTGGCACTTGGATACTTCATTTAAGGCAAACAACCAAAAACAACTTTTTTTTTTTTTTTTTTTTTTAAATTTACAAAAAAAAAGTGTTCAACAATCAGATACACACGCATGTCCAACACTGCAAGTAGAGTCTGGGCAAGGTAGCCAGAAATTATATTAAGTTTACTCTTCAGTCCTAGGGGCATACCCGTGTCTGATACAGTACTCAAGAATAAAGGTACGGAACCCGACACTCTCATATAAGAGACGTAAGGAGAGTCTCGCGTGTCAATAAAGGAATAGACTGATGTATGAAAGATTAACTATTCATTTCGGGTGTAAGGCTTTATTGGTGGTGGTGGTGGTATGCTTGGTTTAAAAAGCACGCCTCAAGCGTAAGATGCAAGTGATAGTCCCTCAGCCTTGGCCCTTGGTGAAAAAGCAAAGGTTCCAAAAAGGCACACCAAGGCATAGGGAGGTATGCAAGGCACATGCAAAAAGGAGCACCCAGGCGCACAAGGCACAACTACGTAATTTCCATTCTCTTTCTCGTATATATTCACTTCTACCCTTCTCTTTGGCTCTTAAGCCCCACTTTCTAATGTTTTACATGTTGCTCTCAGTATAAGACAAATAAGGCGGGGGGGGGGGGGGGGCTTTTCCAAGAAATGGTTTGAAAATATAGAAGTTTGTTTGGTAAAAGAGTGAGCCTCCCTCCTTGTGTCCTTGCACCTCATTGCCACAGGCCCTCATCGCCTCGGTGCCTGTCATGCCTTTCAAAATCGAGATGGTTACTTTGAAAACAGTATTTGAGCTTCTTTTCTTTTAACTCAATTTTTAAGTCATTGCTAGTCTGACACATGGATATGTACCCGAGTCCGAGTAACATAGGCCTCAAACAACTAGTTAGACAACGAGGATGCATTAACTTTCCAGATAGGATGAAGTTTTAGAGAGACAAGCTTCGACAAATGCCGATGCTAATTTCACTGTTAGTTTGTCAGACTACTTCATTTATACACTTCAGTGTTTATCACTTCTTTACTCCTGAGTCATATTTTCTCAGTGTCGACAAATTTAAACAGGTGTTTAGTGGCAATTATTTGTGCTAACATCATTCTGAATGAGATAGCCTCTAAGATCAATAACATGGCTAAAATTAACCAGCGTACTTCTAATGAAACAGAAATTTTAAGTCTCCTATGAATTATTTTCATCAGTGTCAAGAAATTTTGCACTTACCTTGAAATATAGGTAACTCCAGTCTGTCCAATTTTGTGTACTGTATCAAGGGTAACATTTCCAGATGCCTGTTCCATCGCAAATTATATAAAACATGAGTATTTGGCTTCTGAAATTGAATAATCAAAATTATGTTCTCAAAGTACGGAAAGAAGTACTTAAGCTTGCATGCTTGCTCCATCCAAAACAGCTTCTGAATAAGATGTAGTACAAAATACTACCTCCATTCACGACCTTCCTGTTTTTTAGGTTGATTGAGTGGGGAACCATTTTCGGACCAAATAATATAATCGATTGCCATAAGATTGAATGGTATTGGGAGATTGCATTGCAGAATAAAGAGTGAGCTAATTTTAATACCAAACAAGTATTCATTTGGTCTGAAAAATGGTTTGAAATATGGTCATGCCAGGAAGGTTGGATATGAATGGAAGGAGTAAGTCTCAACAATGAACAGATTTGCAATATATGGTTTGAGTCTTTTGAGATAATTGCAGAAACAGTCCCCATCCTAAACAGGCTAAGCTTCTGTACAGAATAATACTGTATAAGCTACGGTCATGCAAGCAACAGTCATTACAAGTAGTTATTGCTGTTGTTGAAAGCAGCAGCACAGTCTTGTCTGATCACCACTCTTAAAAGCCTTGAAGTGATGACATAAACTCGTAAGGGGTGCTATTATTAATTACATTTTCAGTCAGTAATATTCCTCACATATTTTGACTCAACTTAATAAGCAGCAGTTCTCCAATCTACCTGAAAGGGTTAAAAAGGAGAAATATGCCTTTTTTTTTTTTTTTTTGGACAAAGGAGAAATATGCCTTAGATCATCTACAAATGGCATTGAACAAGGATCCAAATAGTGAAAAGTTGCAGGAAGAAGTGATAAGAGGCAAGGATAGGTATTGCAAGATTAAAAATGCTGAAATCAGCATGCTTAGCCAGAGAGCTAAATTGACTCATATCCAACTTGAACAGCAACACTAGATACTTCTATGCTCGAATTGCTGAAAGGAAGAGACAACATGTCATAGCAAAGATCAAGGACAAAAATGGCATAAGTTGTAAGAATCCAAAGGAGATTGCTGAAGCTTTTATATCCTTTTATAGGGATCTGCTAGGGACTACTAAAGATGCACAAGACCATGAAAAAATTTCATTAAGCAAGGTACTTGCTTAACAAAGAAAAATAACAGCTTTCTAGTACAAAAAGTGACAGCCAAAGAGATCAAAGAATCCCTCTTCAGTGTGAACCCTGACAAAAGTCTTGGACAGGATGGGTTTAGTGCTGGGTTTTTTCAAAAATCCTGGGATTTGGTTAATAAGCACGTTATTGCAGCTGTATCAGGATTTGTTGACACTCTCTATATGCCTCAGAGGGTGAATGCCACTATGGTTACTCTGATTTCATAAAAAAGTAATGCAGAAACAGTGGCTGATTTTCAACCCTGTACAAAATCATCCGCAAAGTTTTAGCCAACAGACTCAAGGAAGTTCTACCAACTTTGATAGGCTATGAGCAAGCTGCATTTGCTGAAGGTAGGAATATCTTTGATAATATCTCACTTTCCCAGTCTTTAATCAAAGTATACACTAAGAAACACATTTCTCCTAGATGTCTAATTAAAGTAGACATTAGGAAGGCCTTTGATTCACTGGATTATAGTTTTATCAGAGGTATGCTGCTGGCCTACAATTTCCCGTTGATTTTGTGGATTGTATTCTCAAATGTATCACCAGAACTTGGTTGTCCCTCAAGGTAAATGGTCCTTATGAGGGCTTCTTTCAAGGGAAAAAAAGGAATTAGGCAGGGATTCCCATTATCTCCCTATATCTTTGTATTAAGCATGGAAGTCTTGTCCAGGTACTTCAGAATATGCATCAACAAACTCTCTTTTCCTACACCCTCAATGTTCCAAGATCAGATTAACTCATCTTATCTTCGCTGACGATTTGATGATCTATGTTAGAGGTGATACCCCTTCAGTCAAGGCTGCTATGATTTGCCTTGAGAAATTTGCAGAAGTGTCAGGTCTCCATGCCAATCACTCATGAACTGACATATACTTCGGGGGAGTCTGAGAGAGTTAGACAATAAATACTGAAAGTCACGGGGTTTGTTGAAGGCCACTTTCCATTCAGGTAGCTTGGCTACCCTTTAAGCTCCTCAAAACTGAAAACTAACATGTATGCTCAGCTCCTAAGCAGAATTCAGAGAGCTGTGATGCATTGGACATCCCATACATTATCCTACTCAGGTAAAATTCAGCTTTTGAATTCAGTGGTGTTTGGGATAGAAAATTATTGGTGTGCCTGCATGCTTATCCCCAAAAGCATAACTAAAGTATACACAAAATTTGCAAGGATTTTCTGCGGAACATTGAGGCTGGGCAAAGGAAAATCTATTTTGAAAGTAGGCATAGCATCTGTGCCTTGAGGAGTGAAGGGGGTATGGATGTGAAGGAGGTTCTATCCTGGAATAAGGATCTAATTACTAAATGGCTTTGGGGAATTTAATCTGGTAGGTAAGGCATCTGGGAAAGTTGGATCAGAGCCTACAAACTAAATGGAAAACACATTGAAGAAGCTATTACTAAGGGAAATGAATCGGAAACTGGAAAAGCCTGACAAAAGTCAAGGATGAACTTCTGAAATCCTTAGGAAACCATGACAGTCTTGATTCTCTACTGATCAGCTGGACCAAGGGAGGAAAATTAGGCAGTAAGATAGCCTATGATCACTTCAGAAAGAAATTTCCAGACGTGGATTTGAATCCTGTTGAGTGAAAAAGCATAAATCTACCTAGACACAGCTTCATCGCAGCTCTTGCTCTGCAAAAGAAACTGTCAACAGTAGATAACTTGATGATCAGAGGTTTCTGTTTAGTTAACAGATGCGTTTTATGTAAGGAGGCTGCTGAATCACATAGGCATCTCTTCTTCAAATGCAGCTTCTCCAAAGAAGTTTGGGGAAGGATTAGGAGTTGGATAGGCGTGAATCATCCCTAAAACGGAGCTTGGCAAGTCATCAACTGGTTGAATAAGAAAAAAAGTAAAAGAAACAGGAAGTACAAGTCGGTAATCTGTGCACTCAATGCGTCATCTATACCATATGGCAGGAAAGGAACAAGAG
This sequence comes from Spergularia bocconei, assembly GCA_963457585.1. Lineage (NCBI taxonomy): Eukaryota > Viridiplantae > Streptophyta > Magnoliopsida > Caryophyllales > Caryophyllaceae > Spergularia > Spergularia bocconei. The sequence continues at coordinate 1,441,413 of OY734958.1, forward strand.
GATTTTCACAAATAAGGATCACACTGTGGATCAGTTAATGAGGCAAAGTCAATTTGTTGTAACTCTTGTAAGTGCTAGAGTGTATTATTGGTCAACAAATTGTAAGTTGGAGGAAATAGTCGACTCTCTTAATGCTAAATTGTAACCTACTGGTGCTTCTTGTAAGTTGATCTTTATTTTTTCCTCTTTGTGGATTAATAGAGAACCAAAGTTTTAAAAAAAGAAACTAAATAATAAAAAAAAAAAAATCTTTATAAGGTGACTGTCCTGCTACTCACCTAAAGACCAGTTCATAAAACTTTCAAGGAGGATGAACCACCCCATACCATGCATTCATCAACATCAACCCAGTCCGAAAGCAACCCTCCCACCCAGACCGGGTGAATAAGGAGGGGAGGGGGGGGGGGGGGGCAGGTGAATAAGGAGAATGTACGCATTCACACCTCAGCAATTAAATCACATCTTTCCAGAGAGAAATAAACAGAACGACTACTACAGAAGTAGAGATAAAACAGAGAAAATGACAAGCAACATTCAAGTATTTTATACGAAGACCCCTATCATGCTTTGATGCACACAGAATGCTGCTCCTTAGATTCAGAGAGTTCAGTACACACAGCCAGTACTAAAGTTTCCTTCATTTCTGTTCTTCTCGAAAAAGTCAATCATCCATTTTCATAACTCAATCCAACCGTTTTGTATATTCTTCAATATCTAATTTATGGAGGCAAGAGCACAGAGCAAGTGGCGTAAACAATAACATTAGAGTATTTTGACAGCAACTGACTTCAACAATACTTATATATGGCAAAGTCAGCATTATAGTAAGAACCTCAAACACATATGACAGATCATAAGAACTGCTAGGTCGCTGGCCAAAAGTAAGTACATAACTTTCCAAGGGAAAAGTAAAATCAATCAGCATTCAGAGTCGCAATATGGGACATACCTCAGTCTCTATTCTGCCATTGATCATTCTAACGGCTTCTTCAAGCATGGAAACATCAACTTCACCATTGGGTTGTGGTATAACCATGTTATCCAACATAACCCGTGTTAATGAAGTTTTAGTCTGGGAAACATACTCCAGGACCTCCCTAACCTCCTCCATGGTTCTTGTCTCTATCTGTTTGTTCACAAAGATTGAGCACAGTGGACAAATATTTAGTGAAAGCTGGTTGACAACAACAACAACAGACAACATTAACTCAGTGCCTCAACGGCTCCCGGCATAAGGCTTGGGCAACAAGGGGGGGGGGGGGAGGTCGGATGTATGCAAATCTTACCCTCGTTGAAAACATACAAGGGCAAGAAGGCTGCTTACGGATGACACATAATGAAAATTGCTTCGAGAATAACACTGACTAACAGACAATCTTCTTTCTTTTTTTCTTTTTTTCTTTTTTTTTTAACAATATAGGCAAACAAACGATTTGGAAGACACAAAATCAAGCCAATACTTTTGTTCAGTTACAAGAATGCCACCTCAACTTCCATCTGGAGGTCGTTTTGTTGCAAATATTGGTCTGCAGACTTCAAGGCGTTTGTCACCCCTCCAGCTATCGATATGTGATTATCTTTTATCAACATCATGTCAAATAAACCCAGTCTATGATTCTTTCCTCCGCCAATAAGAACCTACATGTGTGTAGCATAGACTCCAAGGTCAACAACATAATTTGAAACAACAACAAAAACATAATTGGGAAAACAAAGATCTATACCGCCCACTTATCCACCAAGCGTAAACCAGGAGCAGTCTTTCTTGTCTCCAAGATAACAGCAGGATATGCAGCATCAGCCATCGCCTATAAGACAAAGGAGTCAATAATCTCTCTTGAGTCTTGACATACATGAAGTGCTATATATTCCAAATCATTGTTTCTACTTTCTATCGAGAACAGTACCAATATCCTATAGACTTTTAGAGTCGTTTTGCGTGGCCTTATGGGTATAGTAGGACCAAAAATGTACAGATATTAGTGCTTGACATGGAAGAAGGCAGGATATGTTTCACTTACGAGAAGAACAATGCAATAAGACTTCCCCCTAAACCCTGTCATTATTCCCTTCATTCCACTTGTCAGCAGCCTAGATGTCTCAACTTGGATATACCACAAGACAGTAAAGTCGAACTAACTAAGCTAAAGCCCAAAGGGCATATAACATATATTTTCAAAAGCAAGGCACCAACTTGGGTAAGGAGTTTGTAAAAGGCATATCCAAGTACAAAGATAGATACTATGTCAAAAACCTTGTTACATACTTCATGAAAACACAACACCTTCAAGAGCAAATGCTATTAAGAAACACACAATAAAGTGGTCACCTATTTGTAAAACACAGATGTCAGCTAGAAACATCCGTAAACTGTACAACAGTACAAGTATACACCATTTGAGGTTTCACCAAGATAATTAACAAACCAGTGAGCGATGTGAAATGGGTTGTGCAAATACATGAAACAAATGACGACAACAAAGTCTTGGTCTCAACGCCCAGTTAATGAATCTGGAATGGAATTGTCCACTGTGGGGGACAATGATAGAAGAAAAATAGAGAAACAAAGATGTAAAACGAAAATAAAATTTGAAAAACACAAAAATAGCATTAAAAAGTGCAAATCCTATTCAAACGAAAGAGTACAAAAGGTAGGAGAGTGAAATTAGTTTGACGAAAAATCAAAATGAGGTTCAAATGAGCAAAAAGACTTTGAAAGACGAACAATAGAAAAGTGGAAAGAGACCAGTAAGATAAAACAGAGTCAACAACATCATCCACATGAATTACGTACCTCCACTGCCATAAAATTTTCAATCCCAAGTAGACATACCAAAGATCCCTTTGAATCACCCTTAACCACACCTTCTTCCGTCTTCCCATAGACCCATACCCATTTTGATCTTTAATAACGCACCAATTGGTCTCTACTTCACAAAAGAAAACCACCATTAGGTGATTCTCCCCCACCTAACCTTCAATAGAAACAACTCTCAAGTTCTCCCAAATCACCCCATTCCTCAAAGGATCCTTACTTGTATGGCCACACATCTACCAAACCATAAAAATTCCTGCAATATTCATCTTATGAAATTGATGGTGTTTCACAACTCAACGTTCAGTACATATAAGCCTAATTGTCATGTAAGAATTGTTTCTTTGATCTATGAACACGACAACAATAAAAAACTTGTGGTCCTCTTCCATGTCAACCAGCCTCCTTTCATTTTATGAGCTACATCTCCGTTGATTTCACTATTGTTTTGAAAAATATATCCTAGATAGCGAAATAAAAGCTTATAGAGTCTTCTCATCCAAGGTAATGCTTCCTAACCCTGCTCGTCGCAGTTCACATTTAATTATTCAAGTCAGCTCGTGAAGAGAAACTTAGAAGACAAAACTAGTAAATGAGGTTTATCCATAGGCCATCAACACAATGTATAAAACTGATGCTATATGTATGTCCCACCAAGATAAGTTACCCGTACAAATTACTGAATTAAGTGTTAAACAAACCTTAGTAAGAGTTGCAATGCCGCTCATCCTCTGCATAAAATTCAAAACCACTCTTTCAGCAACTACTATACTACGTGCTCGACCTGCATCGAAAGACAGAACTATAGTTGTGAAAAGAGGAATCTTCACAAGACAAAGCCTTCTGTCAGTAATAATATTTTCTCTCATTACCATAAACCTTCCCCAATTTTAATCCTTTTTGAACACGATCCCCATCCTTCTGCGACCACTCCACCTGATAGAAAAGCATGTGCAGCTTAATCTACATAAATAACAGAAAAAATGAGAACGTTACGAAATAATATTAGTGCGTACATATTACCTTTAAGGAAGAATCCACCTCCTGGAATATCATTTCCGCAAGGGCAACACCTGCAAGAATTCCGTCCTCTTTTGCCAGAAATTGGGCTTCTGCTACCATACTTTCTGGAATTGTAGCCATAGATGTCACATCTCCTGCAACCAAGGAAACACTTACTTGGTCATAAGAATGCTTAAAGTTTTTCACTTCTCGAAGCAGAGAGATCTTAATGAATCAGAGCACACTACACTAATACACACAAGGAGGAGAGAAATCCTCTAAAACAACCATATTATATTCTTGACGGAACATGTCTAGTCTCCTCAGTTTTACCTACTCTATGACCAATTGACCATAGAATGATAGACAGGTTAAGCATATGAAGCAGCAAAAAGATAGTGAAAATCATCCTAAACGCCCGACAAATAATTTTCAGCCAAAGCCACAATAGTGTTCTCCTTATGTTGTTCCACACTTCAGTTACACGACTCACACCACTTTCAATGGTTAAAGGACCCAGTTTGGCATTCATGGAGCTGACATTAAACCCCAAAACTAACTGCTCATAAGAAAGTTGAGCAACCTCACGATAGACGAACGTTTGTGAAGCAACTTCAATGTTATGTGGCTAGGTCAACTTCATTGTTATGTGGCTATGTCAACTAACTGACTGTTTTTCCTGCCTGTACCTCGTATATTAGTCAAGTTTCTATTCTAATCTATGCCTATTCCCCCCATAAAAAAAAAAAAAAAAAAAAAAAAAAAAAAAAAAAAAAAAAAAATTACAAATTCTACTGTGAGACGGTCTCATAAGATGAGACCTCTCACACATTTGAAAAGTAGCTATTACTTTTCAAAGCTAACCTATTTCAAAAGTAACATGTTGAGTTGTCAAAAGTAACCTATTAATTGGTCTCTTACAATGAGACGGTTTACTGGGAGAAAAAGAAAAGTAAACTTTTTCCAGGAAATATCAATATACATCTTCAGAAGTTCAGATAAAGGCATTTACAATTCCACAAAACATGATAACTTCCAAACACAAGACAGGGTATGAGCTGAAAACATCTTATCTGACCGTATTGATTCCTCATAACTTCTAATCATGCACCTTGGATATCCAAAAAGAAACAGTAACTAAGCACCTATGGAGGGCTAAACTTCAACACTACTTATCTGCTCCCTCCCAGTTCAGCACTTCAGCTCTTCCGAAGATATTGTACCAATATCAGTGAGTCCTGATATACTAGTAAGAAACCACAGCCTGATGTATGGAGCAATGTGCATGATTCATACAAGGAAATACAACAACAACAACAACAACAACCAAGCCTTATTCCCAAAATGATTTGGGGTCGGCTAACATGGATTCATACAAGGAAATACCCATGACAAAAACATAATTTACTTATCAAGTATGAGAGGTATGGCTATTACTGCCTCCTCAACCATTTCAATTCACCGCCACAAAGACATTTCTCTTGTGCAGTCCATCTCACTTTTTATGACGAGTGCACTTGAAATACTACCTCATCACCTCACAGACCACATAACCCCCGAGGACCCATCCACTCCTGAATACAACAACAGTATTATCCCAGTGCCTCAAATGCTCCTGGCGCCATAAGGCGGGGTAAAGGGGGGGTTGGATGTACGCAAGCCTTACCCCTATACATAGAGAGGCTGCTTACGGATAACCCATAATGAAAATTGCTTCGAGAATCGCCCCTGATAAATCACACACATCCCCAGAACGATTATCAATAATTGACTAAAGTATCAATCATCAAAACCTCTAGTTTTCTGAATGATGATGTAAAGCGTGATAAGCACGCGACATTCTCCTACCGATTGACTACTCATGTAGAATTTCCACAATTGCGATCGAATTATTTCGACATTCAAACACTACTAAAGCATGTAAAGAATGTAGTGTACAAAAGAACAAAAGGATAGGAAGGGAAAAGAACCTCGGTCAGCAGAATCCTCAGCAAGAGCAAGCTTGATGACGCCTTTCAAATCATAAGTTGGGTGCGAAGGTGGTGTCTCCATAGCTTATAATACTTAGTTACAAGAATGCCCTGCAGAATTCTTCAAAATTCAACTGAAAATTGTGATGAAGAAGCAACCATGCAAAGCAAAAATACCCACAGAATTCACAAGTTCTTGATAGGAAAAAAGGAGGAAACTGCAAAGAAATTAATATCCACAAATTAATTGATTGATAAGAATATTTGCAAAGTGCGAACTCACCTTTTTATCTTCTTCCTTTCAAAAGCAGGTGAAGATGAACAGCTGCACATAAAAAGGCGCCGGCGCACGTTTTTGCTCCCTTTCGTATATTTATCACTTTGGTCAAATGGCTAAAGTCCCATTTTCTTTAAAAAAAAAAAAAATTAAGTAAACGAGTTTAACAGTAAATTTTCTCATTGTTGTAAATAAAATAGTGCAAGTTTAGTCCTTGTTGAGATTTAAATTGAATACAAATTCTCGTCTTAACATACAAATTCTAGTACGAGGCCCCACTCTCTCCTTTGCTAACATCTGCCCTTCCCTATCGAGAATCACCCCATCGCCGCCAATAGTTATGCATCGCATTCCAAACACATTCGAACAAAAAGTCACTTTCCCACTATATGGCTGATTTTGGCTAGTTCAAATTCTGCTAATGTTGGAGTCCAACCTAAACTGAAACACACATTCAAAATTGCTCTTATTGTTACAAAAAAAAAAAAAAAAAAAAAAAAAAAAAAAAAAAAAAAAAGTTTAAAATACTTACATAACCTGTGATGCTGATGGTGACGACTAGTGTTTTTTTTTCTCTTTCTTTTCGTTTTTAGGGGGCTCATGGTGCTAGCTAGCTTTACATGCTGCAGTCAGCTGGAAGAGCAAGCCATATGTGGCTTTGACATAATAACTACAGTATATGCCTCTAAAATTATTGCTCTTTTTAGGGCCCAAAAACGTGATAAATTGTCTCATACGAGTAGTCATATTGATATGATTCAGAGTCAATGTAGGTAGACGTGACAAACCATTCGTATATCTACCAAGTAATTGGGGAAATATAACCTGACTAGTCTTTACACCGTGCTACGCACGGTCTTCATTGATTAGCATGTTTGATTTTATTCGTAAAATAGTATAATAGAGAATTTACAATATTAGTCATCAACGTCTTCGGTATTCTTCAAACCGCATAATACCAAGCCTCTAACTTCCCTCTCCACTTTATTATTATTTCAATATTTATTTTTACCACAATTTTGAACGATATCATATACCGCTATTTATCAATCACCTCTAAATTATTTTGATTTTCATATATTTGTATTTATAACCACAACATTAATGCCCTTTATATATAATTGTGTTAATAAAAGCATCAACAAAAGCATTTGGCATAGTGGTTTATGTGTTACAATTTCACATGGAGGTCGCGGGTTCAAGTCTTTGCAATCTCATTTTTGCGGTGGATTTGTTTATGTGGCTGATGAGGTGGATTCGCATGTGTGACACGCACGTTTGCCTGTCACCTACGTGGCGCGTGAGGTGGAGGATGACGTGTCGTGCCCACACGGTTTCCATCCAACTTTATATATATACTAGTTTAATACCCGTGCAAAATTGCACGGGCTGTTTAAACCACCAAATATAGATTTGCGATTTTAAAAATACAGTTAAATTTATGATCAACGCAGTATTTCTAAAAACGGCAACTTAGTCTAAGATGAAGTTACGATTGATGGTGGAATCTCTCAAAAAAAAAAAAAAAAAAAAAAAAAGATTGATTGTGGAAAGTGAATGAAAAAACTTAGGAGTAGGTGTTACGGAGTATGTCGGCAAAATACCCAAATAACGCTAACCATTCAGATTTCTTACCCAAAAATAAGAGAGAGAAAAACAAATAATATCAGATTTCCCCTCCAAAATACTCCCTGTCTGTTCTCCTTCCCGATTATTCAACATTTTTCCTCCAAAATCAGGGGTGTCCTCTTCTAGGCTTCCCCTCAAGATTTCCCCTCCCATCTGCATCAAAGAGAAACAATCTCACTTTGTTGGCCCAATTTTGATAAGTATATAGGTGATTGAAAGCTAAATTTCATCGGAAGTATTAATTTCTTTTTCAATCACTTTGTTGGCCCAATTTTGATTAATCTTCATGTTGGTTCTTTCATAGAACTACCAGTAATTCGATTTATTGTTGAAGATTGTCCCAAAATCAGTGTAAGTATTCCTGTTGAATTAAAGCACGACTCATATTTTTTTTCTTTTTTTTTCTTTGTGGTACAGACCACGATTTCAATTTGAGACAAATTGGATTATAGCTCAAACATTAACTGAATTTGCAGCAATTTTAGGTGTGTTGATTTTTTTGCTGTCCAAATTTATTTCAGGTCTCTTTTTCATATAGTAAGATTGGTTGAACTTGAAAGGGAATAAGTTGAGCGAGCAAAGGTGTATGTGATTGAACATAATTTGTTAAACAAACTAAAAAGGTACTTTGCTTACTCTTCCCTAATTTGTATATAAAGTGAGCTATGAATTCGGTTGAATCAGCTAACACCATATTAGAATTTTGGGATTGTAGTATAGTTGACTGGAGGTTAGACGGGAGTATATAACGGAGGAAGATCCAGGCTCTCGATTAGAAATATCATTTCCGACACAAATAATGCTGTCGTATTAAGTCATATAAATGTAATCGACAATTAGCTAGTGCTCAAGCTTGAGTTTCTGGTTCGAATGCGTCCTTTTCATTCATTTGACTTGCCTACAATTTTAAATTTCAGAAATTTTGAGAAGATGGTTAGGAAAATCAGTGAACAGTCAAACCGAGCTCAAGAGGTATCACTCACTGTCCCTCCTAAACAGCATGTTGTTGTGCGTTATTATTAATCAATTTGTTAATCTATGTGATTGAAATTGTTCAATGCCTTAGCATGTTTGTATAAGTCGATGTTGGAGTATAATTAGTATGATAGTTATTTTTGAGCTTCTATGTCGTTTGCTCTTTTCCGCTATGATCATTGTTGTAGGAGTTAGTATATATTGTATTCTTGGCTGTGTTGAAAAATGAAGAGGGGTATTCATATAACAACTTGAAGTAAAAGTAAATATAAAGTAAAAGTAGTCTAGGAGAGTTAACGATGAATAAAACATATCATTCTAAAAGAAACATTGATAAAATAAGAACAATACATAAATTAAACACCAGGCCAAGTCTCACAACCCGTGGAACACTTCCTTATAAACTACATTTGTAGTATTCTTAGACGGTTGGCCTTCCTCGTCGCAAATTAGCACCTTCAACCCCTTCTTGGTCGTGACCCTTGAAACAGCTACATAGAGCTGACCATGGCTGAAAACTGGCCTGGGTAAATATAATCCCGCGTAGGAAAGTGACTGGCCCTGGCTTTTATTAATGGTCATCGCAAAACTAATGATCAAGGGGAATTGCCTCCTCTGAACCTTAATGGGGAACTTAGAAGCATCGGACGGTGTTAGGTTCATTCGAGGTATAAAAACCTTATGACCAACGTTACTCCCTGAGATTATAGTGGCATCAATGACATGATTTCCAAGTCGGTTAACTGCTAACCTCGTCCCATTGCAAAGCCCAGAAGACTGATCGATGTTTCGGAGAAGCATGACAGTAGCACCTTTTTTCAACACAATGCGGTGGTTTGGAAGGCCTGAACACCTGATAGAATTCAGGTACTCGGTTGAGTACAGATCTTCTTGAGCTTCTGGATCCTTTTTTTCCAAACTGATCGAATCAGAGCTCAAATATTCTCTTTCTTCATCCTCTATGAGTGATAACATATAATCATTAATGGACTCAACTATCTCGTAGGTGGGGGCTAGGACAGCCCTCTCTTGAAGGTACTGCGGGTCCCACAAATGATGTCTGAAATTAGGATAAGTGCTCTCCACGATAGCAGCCATAGGGTCCTGAACATCCGTGATTAGATTTTCATCTGCAATATCTATGACAGCCTGTCCATCGTTTGGCCCCCCGACGATACCATCTCCGACTTTGAGGATCCATTCTGAAAATTCCTTTACCTCTCTGTTTTCCTCCTCGGAGTTCCCGGCTCGAAGTCGCATATTTTTTGTCAACCTAAGTACCCTACATGAGTTCCATAAGGATGAAGAGTTGATAGTTGACGCTACTATGTCTTGCCTTGTGCCTTTCGGTACTACCGGTAATATTTGCCGAAAATCACCTCCGAACACAATCAAGGATGTTTAAATCTGCCACTCTAAACTTTTAAATGTAAAATGAATAGTATTGGTAATATATATGTAGGTTACCTGATGTATTTTGAATGGTCTGGAAGTCAAATGTTCTTCCGGGAGACTGAAGAACCGAACTACTTGGTGTGGCTGTTTGTTTCTCACCACAACTGGCATCTTGCGCAGGATTATTATAAGTGTTCACATTACTGTATGGAGGGTTATTTCTTTTTAGACCTATTAATAGAAGCATATAATAGTGTCATAAAATTATGGAGACAAAGAAGCTTATAACAATATGATTGAATTTATGAAAATGGATTGAGAGACCTTCAGACTCATCTTGACGTAATTTTTGCAAAACTTGCCTCCATCTCGGGATTGACTTTGGTCCCCTTGATTTGTTCACTTGAACTGTCAGCATTTCCCATATTGAATCAGTGAATGTAACTATACATTAGTGAACACAAAGTACAGTTTATAATTAAAATTAGTCAGTCTTACCACTGGTAATGTCACTTAATGGGGTTCTCAACGTCTGAAGAGCCGGGGTAGCAGGATTGGATAGAGAGAATTGTGCGGTTCCTTTATCACCTAACAGATATCAAGATAGCTGTTCTCAGCATTGTTGACTTCATATAAGAAATGTTAGAATATTTTAATATACATAGAAGAGTCGGAGACTTGCTGATTTCTAAAATAAATTGTTTTTTCTTTCTTTCTTATAAATCAATAGCAATCTCAAATAATACCTTTCATAGTAATATCAGATCTCTGACGCTTATCTAACTTGTAAGTGTCTTTGGACTTGCTAGCTGTAGATGAATCTAAACGAACAAAGTGCATCATCTGGTTACATTCCAT